>OY728138.1:1796143380-1798643380 GCA_963277665.1 Viscum album
CATAACATAAACATTCGTATTAAAACTTGCATAAGAAATGTCAATAATATATCCATAAACCATGAATGGTATAAAAATAAAACATCCATGGTAAAAAAATCACAAAACCTTCAATACAATATGGAAGATTGGTATCATAATAAATCAACTTCAAACAATTTTAAAATCCATCAAAGGATGTTGATATAGATGAAAATGATTTGTAAAAATATTTGAGTGAAATATCATTTTTTTATAAAAACATTTAAAATTCACACAATTTATAAAGGAAGACATTTAAAGAAATTTTTGAATCAAATTTTCCCTTACCACTTTGAAACTTTTGAATGGAATTAACATTTTACAAACATTCATGTCTAAATAAATAAATCCTTAAAAACCATTTTGAAAACATGCACATTAATGGGAATCATTTAGAAGAATAAATATTTAAAACATTTAAAATGATGGTTTAGTAAAAAAATTCCCTTATAAATAATCCATTTGAAAACTATTTTATGAAACATGGACATGGATAATAAATATGTCCTAGTAGATACTTACGTAAAAACAACCTCGGATAATAAAGAGATTGAGAAATTAACCATTACCTAGAACATTCCTTTAGGTGAGGGTACGTTTAACCTCCTATATAAAGACTATAGTATATTATTAAATTATAACAGAACCATATTAATATTTATGATATCATACATGATTCATTTATGACTTTATACTACCCATTTAATAATAATTTCCATGCTAAATTAACATTTCACGTAATAATCGATTTCTTTATCATACGTGTTTTAACTTGTTACTCTTGATTGTATCAATTAGATCATGATTTAAATACATACAAAATATAAAACAGGATTTATATATCATATATATTTAGAATATAAATATGTATAATGGACATATAAATGAAATGGAAAACACAATTTATGGAGACAGTAGGTCGTACGTACGCGTAAACATTGTTTCCAATTTCATATCGTATTGAACGGAACTAAGTGAATAAGATATATGTAGGTACATAAATATATATAAATATATATATATATATATATCATCAGTAGAATTATGATGTCATATATTACATACTTATTAATGATATATATTTTATAATCATTGTTGAATGGTGAACATGGAAATGAATCTCATCGCGTCGTGGAGACGGTAATCCGTACGTACGTAAGAGCGACAATATCATTATATTGATGGATAGATAGTAAGTAATTGGATGTTATATAATATATAATGTATAATTAACATGTTATATTTATTATTTACATCAGTTATACTCATTTTTATACCCATCCAAATAATGAAGTGTTCGAATAACGAACTACACCACGACGTGGAGATGGTAATCCGTACGTACACACATATGGTGACTTTGTCATTTATAGGATGGATAGAATAATGAATATGGTTTTACCATTTTTATAATAACATCATAGTATATAAAATATACTGTAGTTATTATTTAATAATGGAAACAACAAATAAAGTTGAAGTGGAAGAAGAAAAGAACTTGAAAGAGGTGATGAAATATTTACCTCTTCTTCGGGTTCTTCCTTTTGGTTTGATCAAAAGGGATCCTTAGGTTGGATTTATAACTAATGTAAGGCCAATAGGATTAAGGGAGTAACGTTGTGAGGATATTTTTTCTGGGTTTGGCCGATCCAAAAGGCTTTGGAGGTGTGAAATTAAGAGAATAGGAAGTTTCCTTTTATAAGAATGGTGAGGGTCACATTAGGAAAAGCTTGAATATTATTTTATAATAAAATAATTTTCGGTTTCTAATGGATCCAAAATTAATTATTTAAAATCTAAGGTGGTGATGGGTATAAAAAATCTCAAAACATAGGTTTTATACTGGTTTAGGTCATCATATTAACCTTATCTTTTATATTTAACTCTTAGTTAAATAGTTTGACATTTACCATGTCTCTTTGTATTTTTATATTATATGGTTAATAAACTTACTATAAACAACAATGATAACCCCAATAGGTTTATTAATGGAATATATAATATTATTAATTCCCTTTGGCAGAACCTTATATTTTTAGAAATATTATATCAACCAATAATATAGTATTTGTTTTAAAAACTCAATTATGTCAATTTTGACATTATTTAACAAATGATTTTTGTTAAAGTCCTCAAAACTTTATTAATTCGAACTAAATTTATATGTTTAATATTAGAATGTCATATTAAACTATAAAATTAATTTAATTCATCAAAATTCTCAAATTATATTTATTTGTATATTTATAATATTAATTATTTTAATATTTTATTATTAAGGTAATTACTGTGTCATCATTGTGTGATAAATAAATTAAATTATTTAATGTCTAAAAAATATAAATAAAATATTATTATGTAGTAAATTTATTTATATTTCTAATGAATATTAATAGTCAAATTTATATTATGTATAACCCTATATTAAAAATGGTTTAGTTATTAAACTTTGAATTTAACTCTTTTAACTCTTCTTTAAATAAAATAATAATAAATGTCCTAATCTAATCTAAGTGGACCAAAGAAGATCATATTTTATTCCTAATGTTGTTTTTGGTCAAATTATACTTATACAATATAATTAGGACATGTGTTAGGGTAATTATGATATCATTTTTACCCTTAATTGCCCTATTTACTTTTAACTATGGTAAATAAAAGTCCAAAGTTACTATTCACCAAAAATTATTTTCATCATATGGAACCACATTTTACTTGATGATATTAACTCTGTCTCTAGTATTTTTGAAATTCAACACACAGATGCGGTAAAATTACGTTTTATACAAATTTGCAACTGCTTTAGAAGGTGGGTAAAAGGCGGTAAAATGTTCGATAAACCTTTAAATATAAAAAATTATTATAAAATGACTCCAATAAATTATGTTGAACATATATAGGTATTATGTATCTGGTTTTACCTAAAATAAATTAAAATAATGTAACTAATTGTTTAAAGAAAAAGTTGGTTTTATATAATAACATAATACTTTTCACTATTCATCAAAAATTGAATGTTTTTAGAAAAATACAAAAAATTTAGCCTAAGATAATTTTGATATTCCAAATTCAAAAATGATGTCTATTTTAAAAAATTAAAAACATAGAAGTTTCATTTATTAATTTAAAATTAATTCTTATTGTCAAAACCAAAAAGAAGGCTTTTATAAATTAAAAACTATCAAAATATTGACATGTGTTTATATCAAATTTAAATGTGAAATTAAATATAATGACATACATTGTATTAAATTACAAAAAATATAATCTAATTATAATTCCAAACCATTAAAATTCATAATTTATCAATATAAATTATTTTGATTAAAAAAAGTTGTTTCCAATTAAAACATAGTATTTTTCACTATTCATCAAAACATGAAAGTTATCAGAAAAGTACTAAAAATTTATATAAACAAAATTTTTATGTCCAGATTCTAAATAAAATTTTAATTTCATTAAATTTAATATATAAAAGTGTCAAATATTGGTATTAAAAAGGGTTCGCCATTAAAAGGCGGTAAAATAGCATATTTTGAAAATACTTCTTTTATCTAAAAAATGAATTTGTTCATACATTATATCTAAGAAACACATAATATGAATGTTAAAATTATATATAGTATATAAGATTCAAAATGCATTTAATACTATTTATATCCTCTTTTTGAACGGTTAGTGTGGTAAGTTGTGGTGCGCTCAAACTCGGTGTCGTGTGTAGCGCAAGATATTTAATTGCATTAATGAGATAACATACTATGAAATCTTGGGGTGTTAAATTCTCTCCACCTTCAATAAATTGCGTCCTCACAATTTGAAATTGTTCTTCTAAAATAAATGGTTAAAAATAGAAAATTACCTTTGTGGAAAACCCACATCAAAAATTGTGTCAATAAAATTTATTCTTAATAAGAGGGAAAGGGGAATGGAAAATTCATCACCAAATTATGATCTTGATTAGGAGAACATTGGTGGAAATTAGAGATACATAATTGGAGAGAAAATGTAAATATTTATAGCGAGTGATTGAGGTCATCAATCATAAACAAGTGTAAAATTGAGGGCCTCAAATCCATCAATATAAGATGATGTAAAATATCATTGGTTCAACAAAACATATGGTATTAGGGTAACACATTTTTGGTTTTAATATCCCTTCCCTAAATTTTATTAATTAATTTATTCATAGAATAAGAGGATATATATATAAACTTTACAACTAGAGTTTCATCCTTCAACTAATTCCTACCACAAACTCATCTTCCACTACAAGAGATAATTGAATTCAAAAATATTCTATTTATCTTATTCGTATAGGGTTCCAAAAATAATGAATTTATATTTCATTTTTTATAATATTTTAAAAAAATATGTTATACAAACTAGGAAATAACGTAGGCTAGTGGTAGGTGATTCACCCTTGTCACCCTTCAGTTGCGAGTTCAAGTCTCGTGGCCTTACAAGAAGCAACAGGTTATCGTCCGACCTCCGGGTTGTCCTTTTAATGACAATCCAAAAATAATCTCATGTAATGATTTAACCATAACAACAGTATCCAATTTCAAACATAATCGATTCCAACCTTTAGACTTATCCAAAATTTATAAGGAAGGCAAACACATTGAAGATCCTTTTTTCTATGTAATAACATGTGAATACCTTCATCGTGTATACTTTTAAAACATAATAACACCCTGAATTATCATATAACCATATTTATTACATTCATGCTCCCTTATTCATTATATAATACTGGATATACTTCTTATATCCAAAAATATTGTAAACTCCAATAATTATGGAATAAACAAACCATTAACCAGTTCTAAGGATGTCATTAATATCCAATATAATTTATCCTAATCAATCATATCTTATTCCAAAATCAATACCTCAGTATCAGGACCATATTAATGTTTTGTCTTTCCTTCAACCATATATTTTCTAAGAAGTTTAACTTTCCATTGAGTCACTTTTCTTGGTTCCACTAATATTAAGTCTTTAATGAAATAGTAATGCAATACAATTCTTAAATACTCTATAATTCTTATAACATGTACACCATTAATACAATACTCAAATGACACAATACTTTAATAACAACATAAGAACTCTTAATCATTCTTATTCATCTTTGGTAGTATCATAACTTGATTATTATCCAATAGCATCATTTGGGGTATACTCCGATGATTTGGACATTGATTTGTGTAGTGTCCCAAATCCTTGAAGATGAAGCATTGTGCATTTGAAACATTATCCCCACCCTTGCAATCACGTACTTGGTGTCCTTTTTCTCCACAATTATAACAAACACCCATTCCCTTCAAGAATTTACCAAGGTTATTCTTTCCACAGTTATCACATATGGGAAAATCCTTCTTTCCCTTATTCCCTTTGTCCATCTTTCTCTCTACCATCTTTTTCTTCTCAGGCTTCCCTTCAAAGCCATAGGACTCAGAATATTCTTTACTTATCTTATTAACACATAATAATATTTCTTCACATGATGATAATATGTGGGAGACTATTTACTTTCTAAATGTTGGCTTAACACCATTAAAGTTATGATCCTTCTTACTCTTTGGATCATGCATATTGTTGGAGGTCTCATTCCATCTATTGGGTACGATTTATAAACAAAGGCAAAAACTAGGTTAGTTTATGAATCACAATTCATAACTCATTACTTTTAAAATAGTTAACATAAATTAAACAGTTCATGGATATAATCCATAATCATAAAAAAAATCTTTGTTGAGGTATATACTCATAAACCCTTCATAGTGGTTTGTAAAGAAAACGAGAACTATCCTAAGCATATCCCCCAGGAGTGTCGTAACCAATAGTGCAGCAAGGCCTGTTTTCGTTCACCAGTTCTCTTTCGAGTCTAGATCAAAGTGGTGTTTTTGGGTTTTACCCCTTAGTACATATATGCTAGATCCGCCTCTACCTTCTCGTATCTAGACAGGGATGTATTGGTTGTAAAACTCACAAAATCTCTACAGTACCAAAATTCTAGGAAGTTATTCTATAATAATCCTCAAAGCCTATCTTAGGGTAGTGTTCTCTAATTAGAGTTTTTTCTAAATATAGTTTCCAAGGTTATTGCTAAACATTCTATGATAACAACTGTAACGCCCTGACCACATTTTTGGGAGTTGGTGCATTATTTTAATACATTGGCATGATTATAAGGAATCATTTCCTGAAAGACTGATCAGTTTAGCAGTCTTAGAAAATATATTACATACATGAATATTAAATTACACATTAGAAAAGAAAACACAACATAAATGATATTTTGATAATTCCATTAATCCTGTAGCTTAACCTTTCTTATCAATCATAAAATACTTCTTCGCATCCTGAAAAATAATACATAGAAAGGGGTGAACTCAAATTCTCAGTAAGGAAAACAATATAGCGAAAACTTTCATACACAAGCATAAAAATTTAAGGCAATGTATTAGACTAAAACAAAGGCCTTTTAAACTTAAACTTCAACATAGTATGGAAAATAATAAATCAAATAATTTCATTTACTTGTTCTCATGGATATTATACTAGTCGAATAATCACATGAAATATCAATAGCCACTTTCATAATGATGGAATGCATAATGCAAGAATTAATAACCACATAGTCAAGGCCTTGTGCCAAGACTACAAATAAGATTTTGTCAAGGCCTTGTGCCAAGACACTAGGTTGTCTCACGAGACCTACCGATGCATCGAGGAGCTATAGTAGGCTCCACCCATCACATACTAAGTCCAATTCATTCCTCATATGAAAATATTTAAACATAACATAAACATTCGTATTATTACTAGTATACGAAATATATATACTTTATCTATTAACCATGAATGGTATAAAAATAACACATCCATGGTCAAACATATCACAAAACCTTCAATAAAATATGTAAGATTTGTATAATAATAAATCAACTTCAAACAAGTTTAAAATACTTCAAGGGATGTTGATATAAATGAAAATTATTTGTAAAAATCCTTGAGTGAAATATCCCATTTTCATAAAAACATTTAAAAGTTACACAATTTAGAAAGGAAGACATTTAAAGACATTTTTGAATCAAAGTGTCCCATACCACTTTGAAACTTTTTAAAGGAATTAACATTATACAAAAATTCATATCCATATAAATTAATCCTTAAAAACCATTTTGAAAACATGGACAATAATGAGAATGATTTAAAAGAATAAATATTAAAAACATTTAAAATGATGTTTTAGTAAAAAAAATTCCCATAAAAATAATACCTTTGAAAAATATTTTATGAAACATGGACATGGATAATAAATATGTCCCAGTAGATACTTACGTAAAAACAACCTAGATAATAAAGGGATTGTGAAATTAACCCTTACCTAGCACTTCCTTTAGTCGAGGGTACGTTTAACCTCATTTATAAAGACCATAGTATGTTATTTAATTATACCAGAACCATATTAATATTTATGATAACATACATGATTCATTTATGACTTTATACTACCCATTTAATATTAATTTGCATGTTAAATTAACATTTCGGGTAATAGTCGCTTTCTTTATCATACGTGTTTAAACTTGTTACTATTGATTGTATCACTTAGATCATGATTTAAATAATTATAGAATATAAAACATGATTTATATATCATATATATTTAGAATATAAATAAGTATAATAGATGTATATATGAAATGGAAAACACCGTTTATGGAGACAGTAGGTCGTATGTATGCATAAATGATGTTTCCGTTTTCAAATCGTAATGAATGAAACTAAGTGAATAAGATATATGTAAGTAAATATATATATATCCTGTAGAATTATTATTTCATATATTATATACTTATTAATGATATATATTTTATAATCATCATTGAATGGTGAATGTGGAAATGAATCTCATCGCGTCGTGGAGACGGTAATCCGTATGTACGCACAAGCGACAGTATCATTATATTGATGGAGAAATAGTATGTAATTTGATTGTATATCATATATAAAGAATAATTAAAATGTTTTATTTATTATTTAAATCATTTATTCTCATTGTTATACCCATCCAAATAATTAAGTGTTTGAATAACAAATTACACCACGACATGGAGACGATAATCCGTACGTACACACGTATGGTGACTTTGTCATTTATAGGATGTATAGAATAATGAATATGGTTGTACCATTTTTAATATAACATCAAATTATATATAATAAACTGGATAGATTATTTTATAATGGAAACAACAAAGAAAGATGAAGTGGAAGAAGAAAAGAACTTGAAAGAGGTGATGGAATATTTACCTCTTCTTTGGGTTCTTCCTTTTGATATGATAAAAAGGGATCTTTAGGTTGGATTTCTGACAAAAGTAATGACTCTAGGATGAAGGTAGGAATGTTGGGAAGATATTTGGGAAGGTTTTTTCTGTTCCAAAAGACTTTGGAGGTGTTAAATTAAGATAACGGGAAGTGCCTTTTTATAAGAAATGTGAGGGTCAGTTTAGGAAAAGATTGAAATATTATTTTATAATAAAATTATTTTTGGTTTATAATGGCTCAAAAATAAATTATTTAAAGGATAAGGTGGGTATGGGTCAAAAACCTTTCAACCAATAGGTTTTAGACAGTTTTAGGTCATCATATTAATCTTATCTTTTAGATTTAACTCTTAGTTAAATAGTTTGACCTTTACCTTGTCTCTTTGTATTTTTATATTATATTGTTAATAAACTTACTATAAACTTAAAAGTGAACCCCAATAGGTTTATTAATGACATATATAATATTATTAAGGACCTTTGGATGAACCTTAGATTTGTAAGAATATTATATCAACCAATAATATTCTATTTTTTTTAAAAACTCAATTATGTCAATTATGACATTTTTTAATAAATTATTTTTGTTAAAGTCCTAAAAAATTTATTACTTCAAAATAAATTCATATTTTCAATACTAACATGTCATATTAACCTATAAAATTATCTTAATTCATCAAAAGTCTCAAATTACATTTATTTTTATTTTTATATTTTCAATTATTTTAATATTTCATTATTATGGTCATTACTGCATCATCATTGTGTCATAAATAAATTAATTTTTTTAATGTATAAAAATTATAAATAAAATATAATTATGTAGGAAATTTTTCTATATTTATAATTAATATTTATAGTGGAATTTATATTATGTATAACCCTATATTAGAAATGGTTGAGTTATTAAACATTAAAATTATCTCTTTTAACTCTTCTTTAAGTAAAATAATAATAAATGTCCTAATCTAATCCAAGTGGACCAAAGAGGATCATAATTTATTCCTAAGGTTTTTTTTCATCTAATTATACTTATCCAATAGAATTAAGACATGTGTTAGGGTAATTATGATATCATTTTTACCCTTAATTACCCCATTTATTTTTAACCCTGGTAAATAAAAGTCAAAAGTTACTATTAACCAAAAATTATTTTCATCTTATTGAACCAAATTTTACATACTGATATTAACCATGTCTCTAATATTTTTGAAATTCAACTCACAGAAGCAGTAAAATTAAGTTTTATACATGTTTGCAAATGCTCCTATAAGGTGGGTAAAAGACAGTAAAATGTTCGATAAAATGTTAAATATATAAACTTATTATAAAATGACTCCAATGAATTATGTTGAAAATATATATGTATTATGTATCTATTTTGACCTAAAATAAATTAAAATAAAATAACTAATTATTTAAGTAAAAATTCGGTTTTATGTAATAACGCAGTGTTTTCACTATTCATCAAAAATTGAATGTTTTCATAAAAATACCAAAAATTTACATTAAGCTAATTTTGATATTATGAATTCAAAAATAAAGTATATTTTACCAAATTAAAAACATTGAATTTTCATTTATTAATTTAAAATTAATTCCTGTTGTCAAAACCAAAAAACGAGTTTTTAAAAAGTAAAAACTATCAAAAGATTTACATGTGTTTATGTCAAATTTAAATGTGAGATTACTTATAATGACCTAAATTGAATTAAATGATAAAAATATAATCTAATTATACTTCCAAACCATTCAAATTTATAATTTATCACTATAAATTATTTCGATTAAAAAAAGTTGTTTTCAATTAAAACATAGTATTTTCACTATTCATCAAAATATGAAAGTTATCAGAAAAGTACCAAAAATTTATCTAAACTAAATTTTTATGTCCCACTTCGAAAAAAAATTAATTTCATTAAATTGATTATATAAATGTGTCAAATATTGGTTTTAAAAAGGCTTCTCCATTAAAAGGCGGTAAAATTTCATTTTTTTAAAAATACTTCTTTAATCTAAATAAATGAATTTGTTCTTATATTATGTCTAAGAAACACATAATATTAATGTTAGAATTCTATAGAGTATATAAGATTAAAAATTCATTCAATACTATTCATAACCACATTTTGAACGGTTAGTGTGGTAAGTTGTGGTGCGCTCGAACTCGGTGTTGCGTGTAGCACAAACTATTGAATTACATTAATGAGATAACGTACTCTGAAATATTGGGGTTTTACAACCACATACCACCTCTATGTACTACCTCTGAAAACCACCTCTTTGTACCTCTTCTTATCCATGGAAAAACTCCTCTTATACTAACCGTATTCCAGAAACCATCTTTCTCTAACCATTTTCCTTTGCAGGCTTTAGTGCCTCGCAAAACCCCTTCTACGGACTGTCTCTGCAGACCACTTATCCTTTCATGGAATCCTCCTCATGAACCTCTTCTCCTTTGTGGGGTTGTCTGCCATCGAACCACTTTTGGACTTCACCGAATTCCTCTCAGATTTTTAATCTCAGTGTCACACCCTAATGAAGGCATTAGTTCTTTTTATATAGGAAAATAGATCCACATAATCCGCTAAACCAAGATTTACCAAATCTTCACTGTGTATCATGACCATGTGAACCATTTGGCCCCACACGATCCACATACCACATTTTCCTTCACAAACGCCAAAAACACCGCCTTATTTTCGTGAATGACACACTATCCTGTGAACCGGTTCTTCTATGGATTGATCTCCACATTATTTTTACCATTGAAAAACCATCCCTTTGATCATTTTCTTCCCATGTACTATGAACCTTCCCTCGAACCATATCCACTCTGTGAACCATTTTTCATTCACAAACTGTGTACCACCCTTCGCGATCAAGTATCACTGCTACCAAAAATCATGCATTTATTTTTTTCCTCACTAACCTGCATACCTCCTATACAGTCCATAAACTATCCTTAATGGTCTCTAAACCATGCTTGGCAGACTCTTTTTTATAAAACCCTCATTTTCCAAGAAAATTAACTTCTGATTTTAAGGCCCAAAAATTTGTAAAAACACTAGGAAACTATACCACCTGAAACACCTGATTTGGCATGTACTATAAGAATATTTTTCTTGAAAAAACCCTTGATCATCCCAATATGGATTGAAAAAAAAATACAAACCGTATTCCAGTTCCATAAAATAATAGTTTTTGTTCCAAAAATCTCCCCCTTTGGATTTGTTAGAAATCTGTAGATAAATTCAATAAGTCAGCTACAACTATCAGAACTTGATATGCAAGAAACAACTCTGCCAACACTCAAAGTATATGTGAGTAATTATAGGTGTTGAAAACAAGAGAGTAAGAATGAATTTAGTTCTTGTGTATCCTAAATCTTAAACCATAAATATTATAGATGTCCAATCTATTTGTCAAAAACCTACAACTAGGAAATCGTATTTTCTATTCTCACCCTTTTTTTCTCAACTGTAGATTCTCATTTCTCCTCTAACCTCATAGAATATAATTTATCCATCCATATCACATTTTAGAAATAACCCAAAAGAAACTGTTATAGACCATGTGGATCTCAAAACACACTCCCCTTGGATCATGTCTCCCCCGTAAACCTGCATCACTTCCAGAAAAATATTAACACAGTTAAAAAAATTGGGGAGAGGGGCACAACCAAAACCTCCTCATGAATTGGAATTTAGTTTAACACCAAGGTTCAATCTATTTTTATCAAACACATGTGTTGAAAATGGTTTGGTCAGAATTTCATCCACTTGATCATCAGTTCCATCATGATCCATTTTAATCATTCCTAGTTTTACTTTTTTCCTTGATGAAGTGGTATTTGATTTCAAAGTATTTTGAAGGATAAATATAAACAGGATTATTCATAAGATCAATTCCACTATTATAATCATTTTCAATCATCATTGGCTATTTCACCTCATCACCAATAGCAGTCATTTGTTTCTTCATCTAAAGTAGTTGAGTGAAAGACTTTATAATAGAGATATACTCATCTTTAGCAGTACTGAGAAAATTTGGCGCCGTTCTAGACAAAGTGTTATGTTTGGAAACCCAAATTGATATTCTCTTTCTTACTATTATTATATTTTATGTATAGGGTCAATCCACAGGGAGAATTATGGTGTTGTGCTTCTTTGAATTGTAATTAATTAAGTGAAGATTCCAAATTTTAAAAATGATTATTTATTGATTTTGGTGATTAACTTCCAAAATAACGAATGGTAAGGTTCTTTCAATTCAAAAATGATTAAAATGAAGAGTAAAGGAAAAAATCAATATAATTTTTGATGTTTTATGAGAAAAACATGTTGGGGATGTGGATGCTTTTGTAAGTCGTCAAAAATATCTTTTTCTATTTTTTTTGTTCATAATAACCCACATTTCTAGGTTTCGAATGTGTCAAAACCCCATTGGTTTGGTGAGTTCAGATTAAGTTGATAGAAATCAATTCCTTGGTCTGGAATTTGATTTCTAAATACTTTTCTTTTAATATATCCCTTTAGAAATGAAATTTACACCCAATGATCATGAGTGGACTTTTCATAATTCCACCTATAATCCATAGAACTATGTTATTGGTCTAATATAGGGTTTTCAGTGAATTAAATCAAGAAATGGTCAGGGAATTGTGTGAGGAAAATAAACACCACAATCATAGGAAAAATAATCATTTAACAAACCCACATTTATTGAAAGCCCCAACACAAGGGGAATTTAGTAGATCATGGAAAAAATGATGAAAATAATACTAATAATATCTAAAGAAACCAATATAGTGGAAGTAGAAAAGTGAAAATCAACAATTAAAAAGGAAAAATTACAAAACATTCCTAGAATGAGTTCCAAGCTCTTCCTCCACCATTAATTGTAATTTTCGGATCATCCCCTAGATTTTAAGTTTCTCTCCCATTATAATTGGTCATCCCCCACTTGTCCTAGAGTTGTTAGGGGTCCAATACTTAGGATAGAGTTTGGATAAGAGTTTATATAGGGGTAGGTAGGGAGCTATGATCAACTACATGGTTACACCACACAGTTTATTAAATCATCCTCCAACAGTGTGCATATCTCTATCCATCAAACAAATAGTGCATAGTTTGGTTGGTCGGGCTGGATGGTTTGGAAACCATGTTGATACTATACGTGTGGGCTTTATCCTAAAATCTCCACCCTCACATGGTTTTCTGGTTGGTTGGCATGGTTTGTTAACCGTGTAGAGACCGTACAAGGATTTCTGTCTTCAAAAATACCCAACCCCACATGGTTTTTGGGAATCTACACGGTTTGGTTAACCATGCGGAGACCATGTGGGGGGTCTCTGCCTCCAAAAATCAATATTTTTCTTGCCTTCAGGTTGGGGTTCTCACCCCAGGAAACTCCACATGGGCACAGATCAAGAGAAAATGATCCAAAAGCCTCCAATTACCTATTGATTCACCAAAAAATGCAATGACTTTATTTTTATTTCCTTGGTGACAAAAAGATCTATCAAGGAAAATTTAACATGTGAAAATCATGAAAATCCATCCACATAACTATTTTCAAGATACTAAAACAAGTGTTAATGTCTTATGCACAGTTGTGCATCAAACTCACCCACACATGATTGATTGTTTGTCCTCAAACAAATGCCTTGACAATTATTTCATAGGTATTACCAAAGCAACAGGTAGAAATGTCACAGACTATATCAATCAAATTAATATTTATTTTTAATGAATTATCATTAAAAATTACAACATTCATACTTCCTGGCTCCCCAAATTTTTGAAGTTAGATAACAAGGTAGACATAATCCAAAACATCCAACCATTCATTCATAAATCAATATTGCGTAAAAATTAAATTTTCCCTTCTTTATTCAAAGAAATTCCCAACCTCCATTTCCATCTCATCGTACAATTAAATTTGTTAAGCTTAGGTTTCGTTGTCTCCAATTGGAGAGGCTACCACTTTTATGGGTCACACGCGTTCATTGACTTTCATATTTTGGAACATAATGAAAGGTCATTAAAAATATTGGGCATGCCTTTGAATATCTAGAAAACAATCGGTGGAGTGAGATACTAGTATTCAATTGGGCCCAATTTCTCATGTCAACACATAATGAGAATTTAGAGAAAGACAAGAGTTTATGAAATTAAGATTGTGTGATAACTGCTAGTGCAAAAACAATAATTCCCAAGCCTCACCTCTCTTTATAAACAAATTGACATCCATTTTAAGGGGTTCCTTAATTTAAATTACTCCAACACATAAGTCATTTTTAAACAGAATGATTTCTAAATGAATGACTAAAGGTTCATTTTCCAACATTTATATATTTATTCATATCATAAAAAAGGTTTTTCAATTTGTACAGATGTGTAATTTTTAGAAATAATTCCCCAAAAATTATTTTTATCTAATTGGTATACGCCAATGAATCCTATTATAGCACTTTATAAAACTCCTAAGAAATCATATCATTCTAGGAATTTGGTCAAGCGGTCAACAAAATGGGATGCCATAAGTGGGTTCCCTCCTCCACACTTAAAACCAAGCATGGTCTCTCGTAAAGGTGGGAAGGTGGAGAAGGGTGGTTAAGGTACACATACCATGGGAGGGAGAAAAAAAATTAGAGAAAATTTGTAGAATTGAAAAAATCCCTTGGAAATGTGGTAAGTAGTGGAAAGAAATTGGTGTGTGAGAGCCTAACAAGAGGAAGAGTGGCTTCATAATAAAAAGAGAGAGTCACCTGCTGACTAAAAAAGAAAATCAGAAGAGTGAAGTAAGAAAAACCAAAGCATGCAGTAGGGAATATAAAAGGGAGAACACAATCACACCATGAAAATTATGCACAACATTAGAAAATAGAGTACAAAAAATTCACACAAGTGAAATGGGGGAAAATAAGAATGATAAAACATCATCAGTTCCATCCCATAGAGGAATAAGAGGGATCATAAAATAGTGCACGAGAAGCTTCATCCCAGGTCGGATTGGTAGTAGGTGGAGGTGTGGCCACTGGTTCGGGGGGAGTAGAGGTGGTGGAGGGATCTCTCATTGATGCAGATCCCCAAGTAGGATAAAAATAGAATGGGGAATATTAAAACATTTAATAGGATAGAGGATGGTAGGGTATGACCTCATAGGGAGTGGGAGGTTGAAA
Source organism: Viscum album (assembly GCA_963277665.1). Classification (NCBI taxonomy): domain Eukaryota; kingdom Viridiplantae; phylum Streptophyta; class Magnoliopsida; order Santalales; family Viscaceae; genus Viscum; species Viscum album. The sequence continues at coordinate 1,796,158,927 of OY728138.1, forward strand.
ACTGCCCACGCTGAGCCTTTCCACATCCAGCCTAATTTTATCTAGCTGCCACTATAACATCTTGTATTGATCCTACTACCATTTCCAAAAGAGTTTTGGGTCCTCATAGGGGGTTCCATACCTATTGGGGTAGGAAGGATACGGAGGGTAATTTTGTGGACCTAGATAAGTAGATGAGGCTACAGGGGGAAATAGTTTAGCCTGGGGAGAGGAGTGGTGGGAGGTAGCAGTTGCCACTGGAGGTGCCTCTTCCACAGCAGCCAAATGTTGGGGTTCAGTTGGGGAATCCCAAGGATGAATAAGAAATCAGAATCTGTTGCCATCAACTTCGAGAATCCTTATACACCAGAGAAGGGTGATGTCAAAGAATGTGGCAAGTGGCAGGTCAATAAATTTTGTATCATCAAATTTGATGTCCAATTGATCCATCATGATATTGATAAAGGGGCCAAAAAAATATCCACCTTTAGCTTGGTAAACATGGTCTTCAGGTATTGGTAGTAGTGGAAGGAAAGTTTGATATCAGTACCTGTAATCATGGAGTGTGGGATGAATAAATATTGACTACTCACATTGCCTTCACTATCAGATCGATTCATGTAAAAGGTTGTAATAATTCAATATAAAACTATATGGAGGGTACTGAGTAATCAGGGTGCCTTGGATGTTGGAGGCATGTAAGAGTCACTGGGTTGGGATATGTTGTCCCAGAAGTGTTGGAAACACTATGGTATCTCACTCAAGAGGTGCCTTGGCATAGGTAACAGATTGAACATATGGGCTATCATAAATCCCAATGAATGTTGCAAACTCACTAATCCAGAACTGTATCTTTTGTTCAAGAGGAGGAATGTGATATCACCTTCATCCTCACATGTAATGCCTTTCTCATCCTCACTATACCAATCTTGACACTTGAAGGTTTTCTCAAATTCCAATACTACTTCCTTGAAGGTGGGGTGGTGATGGCTATGTCTCGGGTAAGGTTACCTTGGGCGATGAACATTTTCAATTCTTCAAAAATCTCCAAAGGCTCAAGGTTTTCTAGGAAAAATTGGTGATGGGTATTCACTTCCTGGGTTATCAAGGTCCTATACCTCAAACTATCCTCCCTTTTACTAAATTTTAAATGGGGGTCCGGGGTGGAGGTGGAACCAGAACCATAGGTGTGCTAGGAGGATGACATTTTAGGGTGGGATTTTGGAACCTGTAGGTAGGGAAGAACACAAAACAAAATCACACACATTTACAACATGAATTAATAGAAAATTTAATTAATAAAATTAAAGAATGTAAATAACCTAAGTAGAATCACAATTAAGGAAAATGAAGTTTAGAAATTAGGGTTTTGGTGAAAAAAGATTTGTTCCACAAGTGGGTGGAAATGAATCAGTGAAAACAAAGAGAAAAAGAGAAGAAATGGGGGCTGACAAGAATGAGGAAAGAAGAGAAAAGAATATGGGGGAAAGGGGGCTGGCCAAACCCTAGGAAGAAAATAGAGAGAAAAGAAGGGAAAGAAGAGGGGAAGAAGAAGAAAAACATACAAGGAAGAGAAGAAGAAGTACCTTATAAGAAGATATAGTGTAAAGTAGAAGAGAGTTTGAAGAAGAAGGATAAGGAGATCCTGGTGTAGAGCATGAAGGGAAGAGTCTTCACAATTTGGAGGAGAGGAGGGGGGTCAGGAATTTATGATATTTAGGGGTCTAAGTGGCCTCATGGTTTGGGTTCACAGTTTGACAAACCGATTACTAACCGTGTGATTTTTCACTGGAATGGGAGTCAAGGATCATATTTAGTGCACGGTTTGGTCAAACCATATGCCAACTATGCAGCTAGTTCTGTATGATTTTTTTTCCAAAATTTCCCTCTTTTGATCTCAAAACACCCCTTTAAAATTGAAAATTTTGGTCCCTAATGAAGTATAAAAGATAAGTTAAGACTTTCCTTAAGATATATAAGCTTTGAGTTATAAAAATTCAATAATATATCACTATTTATGTAATTATTCTAAAATAAAACATACAATTTATTGAAAAATCACTATCATGCATCCCTACACACACTAAAAAAAACATTTATTTTTTTAACGAAATTTTTTCAGAATGTCGGGTTACCTCCCAATCAGTGCCATGTTTATAGTCTCGAGCTCAAATTACCTAGGCCTTAAGATACATGGAATGCATGGTGGAGACTATTCCCACCATGTCCTCCACATTCAGATAGGGATTTAGGCACTTCCCATTCACCTTGAAAGTCTGACCATCAATGCCAACAAGTTCCACCACACCATGGGGGAAGACCTTTATTAATTGAAAAGGTCCTGACCACTGAGACTTAAATGTTCCTAGAAATATTCTCAAATAAGAGTTAAATAGAAATACCTCATTGTCAGGTTGGAAGAAATTTTGGGATATCTTATGTTCATGAACCACCTTTGTCTTCTCTTTATATAACTTTGAATTATCATATTCCTCTCGCCAAATCTCATCAAGCTCTATCAGTTGAAACTTTTTCTTTTCTCCCACAGCCTTTAGTTCATAGTTTAATGCTTTGACATCCCAATATGATTTATATTCTAGTTCCACCGGCAAGTGAAATGGTTTCCCATAGATTAATTGATTGGGATACATTCCCAGAGGTGTTTTGAAGGCAGTCTGGAATGCCCACAAGGCATCATCAATCTATTTGGACCATCCCATCCTTGAATCTCCCACCATCTTCTCTAAAATTTTCTTCAATTCACATTTTTAAACCTCCACTTGAATGCTTGATTGGGGATGATAAGGTGTCATTGGTTATACTTTACTCCATATTTAAAAATCACATTCTTCATCAATGTGTTGTCAAAATGTGTCCCTTGATCACTTATCAAAACTAGTGGGACTCCAAATCCACTAAAAAAATTTCTTTAAGAAGGTGACAATGACCTTCACTGTGTTGTTGTTGTGGTCACAACTTCCACCCATTTGGAAATGTAATCAACACAAATCATAATATATAAATTTCTAAATTATGGAGGAAAGGGGCCCATAAAATGAATTCCCCACACATCGAAGACCTCTACTTCATGGATGGAGTGTTATGGCATTTTATCCTGGTGGCCCATGTTACTAGTTTTTTGGCACCTATCATAGTGAGATACAAATTTAAAATCATCCTTATGCATTTAAGGCCTGAAAATTATAGATTGAAAAATCTTCCCTATACGGTGTTCTGGCCCATGATGTCCTCCAGCTAGAGAAGAATGAAACAATTTCAGGATTCCTTGAATTTATTTGTCTCGGATACATCAGTGGATCACCCCATCGCCACATGAGTGGAAAAGTAATCAGACATCCCAAAAATATCATTTCAACTCAGATTGAAATCTCTTATTCAATTGAAATGTCTCATCTGGATGAACAACTCTTGTGACTAGGTAAATAGAAATGTTGGCATACCATGGATAACATGTTACTTTAACTGAGAATAGTTGATCGTTTGGGAAATCCTCTTTAATTTCTCGATCATTTTCTCTTTCTAAATGGGGAAATTTTATCCATGAGAGATGATTATCAATAACATTTTCACTTCTCTTGTTATCTTGGATCATCAAATAAAACTCTTGGAGGAGGAGTACCCAGTGGATGAGTTGTGTTTTTGCGTCCTTCTTATTTAGAAAATACTTGAGTGTTGTATAGTTATTATAGACAATGACATTAGATCGCACCAAGTAGGATCAAAACATGTCAAATAAAAAACCTACAAAAAACATTTCTTTTTTTTGTGGTGGTGTAATTGATTTGTGCTTGGTTCAATGCTCGACTCACATAATAAATTGGTCTGAAGATATGATTCAGTCACTGTCTGAGAACTGCCCCCACTGTAAAATCACTCATGTTGCACATTATCTCAAATATCTCCTCCCAATTCTGGGAAATCATAATAGGAGCCTCGACCAATCTTTGTTTTTGAAGATGGAAGGATGCAGTACACTTTTCATCAAATTCCAAGAAAACATCCTTTGAAAGAATATTGTTTAATGGGTGAGCTATTTTGGGGAAGTCACAGATGAATCATTTATAAAATCCTACATGCCCTAAAAACTCTGAATGGCTTGGACAGAAGATGGAATGGGAGCTATGAGATTACCTCAATCTTGGCTATATCAACCTCAATTCTATTCATGGAAATCTGGTGGCCTAAGATGATGTCATTTTGTACCATAAAATGGCACTTCTCTTATTTTAAAACCATATTAGTGTTCTCACAATGTTCAATAACCAATTATTAATTTTTAAAGTAGGTATTGAATTACTTTACATATACTAAAACATATTCCATAATGACTTCTAAAATTTTCTCTACCATATCATGAAATATTTCTAACATACACCATTGGAAGGTGGATGGAGCATTTCACATTTTGAATTACATCTGTTGTAATGAAAAGGTTCCATATGGGCAGGTGAAGGTGCTCTTTTCTTGGTCCTTAGGGGTAATGGAGATTTTGTTATCTCTAGAATAACCATCTAAGAAGTAGTAGAACTCATGCCCCACTAACCTCTCCAACATCTAACCTATAAACGGAAGTGGAAAGTGATCCTTTATCGTGACATCATTGATCTTTTGGTAGTCTACACATTCTCTCCATCTCATGAGTCTTCTATTCGGGATAATCTCATTTATATCATTAGTCACCACAATGATACCTCCCATTTTGGGCACCACTTGTAGAAGACTTACCCATGGACTGTCAAAGATTGGATAAATGATACAAGAATCTAAAAGCTTAATCACTTCCTTCTTTAAGACCTCCTTCATTGGAGGGTTCATCCACCGATGCGGTTACTGAGAGGGATTTTCCTCTTCCTCGAGCAGCACCTTATTCATGAAAATAGTGGGAATAATACCCTTGATATCAGCAACCATCCAACCAATGGATCGTTCACTTCTCCTAAAAACTTGTAAGAGTTACTCCTCTTGATATTTTTTGAGTGATACATTAAGGATCACTAGCAGAGTATTCTCATTCCCTAAGTACCCATATTTTGAAGAATATGGGAGAGGTTTTATCTCGAGTTTTGGGGATTTGAGAACTGAAGGCACAATCAGCTCAACCTCAACCTGCAATAGAAAATATAGAACCACTTCCCACTACCAATAATGACCACCTTGGCCTGTGATAAATTATAGCTCCTCTGGTTCTTCATCAGGTTGGATGCCTATGAGAATTGGGTCATAAGTGAGATAGCAACATCCCATATCTCTTTCTATATAACCCAAGTGATCATCCACTATCATTAGTGCACAATAATCCTCAGGATCCATAATTGATTATTGATTAATATCTTGGAGGATGTTTTATGACACTCTTTCATCTCTAACTCTGAAAATAATCTCGCCTTGGTGAAAATTGGTTAATACCTTCCCAGTATCCAAGAAGGGTCTTCCTAGAATTAGAGGAACCTCTTGGTCTTCTTCAATGTTGATTATGATAAAATCTTCAGGTAGAATCAATATTCCCACTTTCACTATCACATCTTCTAACATCCCTTGAGGATATTTAATTAAGCGATCAGCCATTTGTAATGCCACTTGAGTTGGCTTGAGACCATTAAGACCCAATTTCTTGAAGACTGCAAAGGGAATGAGATTAACACTATCCCCCAAATCACAGAGGGACTTCCCAAACTCACAATATCTGATTTGTGCAAGGGATTTTGAAACTTCATGGATCTTGGATCTTAGGAAGAAGAGAGTGTTGCACCACCACTGATCATTCATTGGTGAGAGGAATGGTTCCCAAGTACTTCATTTTGCCTCTTATTTTAGAGGATTTCCTTCATAAACATTGTGTATGTTTTCATTTGAGTTAATGCCTCTGTGAATGGAATGTTGATATGCAATTTACGGAAGACTTCTATAAACATAGAAAAATGTCGATCCAACTTCATTTTCTTCATTCATGTGGGAAATGGTAAGGTGGGTCCATAAGTCTTAACCACTTCCTTTCCCTTTCCCAGTGTGGATTTTGGTTCCTTAACTAGTTCATGTTCAGAGGGGACTCCTCAACTTCAGCTTCTATATCTGAAGAGAGTGTGGATTGATTTGGATTTTCATCTTCGTTGTGACTTGTAGTTTCATTTTAGGGTAGCTCCTTCATACTTTTTAAAATTACTGCATTAGCCTCCTCCCTTGTATTCTCTTCAGTATTACCAAGTAGGGTACTAGGTTTCCTTGAAGAAAGTTGATTGGAAAGCTACCATATCTAATTTTCGAGGCTTATAATGGATTCCTCCTAATTTTGGAATCTCGACTCATCGGTTGTTATAAATTTGGACATCATTTCTTCCAGACTTGATAGGGATTCTTACTGAGGTGGGTTTGATGCTTTTTGAGGTGCTATCTGCATTGGTTATTGCATCGGTTGAGGTTTTTTATAACCTTATTGTTGGTAAGCTCCATGTTGGAATGGATTTCCTTGCTTCTGCCTAGGATAAGAGTTCTGAAATTGATTTTGACCTTAACCGGGTGGTATATATGGTCAGGGCTGAGAATTTTGAATTTGATACCCCAGACCATATTTTGATTATCTTTCCATGTTGGGTTCTAGTATTGAGGGTAGATATTTTGCCCTTAGTTCTGAGAAATGTAGTTCACCTCACTTGTTGAAGGGCCAGAACTTCTCCTTGATCACTCACCCATGGTGTGTTGGTCTCCCCATTCACTACATGTTGAGTGATTGACCACTTGAACTTGAGACATATGCTTCAGATTTAACTCATCTGTCATCTTGGATTCAGCATCAATTTGGGCCTCAAGCATTGTAGTGGCATCATTGTTATGCATGCCTCTCTTTTGAGTACCTCACTAAGAATTCCATTAGTAGTTGTTCACTGACATGTCTTCCAATAAATCAGAGATCTCCTCTGGTGATTTCCTCATAACTATACCACTAGCCGCTGCATCCACCACTAATTTTGTGTTCATAGTGAGGCCTCCATAGAAATTCTGAACTAGAATCCACAATGAAAGGCCATGATGAGGGAATTTTCTTAATATCTCCTTGAAATGCTCTCATGAATTATATAGTGATTCAGAATCGTGTTGCTGAAAACTATGAATCTCATTCTTCAAAATAACTATCTTTAAGGGAGTAAAATACATTGACAAAAATGCTTGGTTCAATGCCTCCTAAGTGATAATGGACTGTTGAGTCAATCCCTTAATCCAATCCTTTTCCTTATCTCATAATGATAAGGGAAACAACTGAAGATGAATTGCATCCTCGGACACTCTATGGTAATAGAAGGTGTCACAAATTTCCTGAAAATTTGATAGATGACTATTGGGGTATTCACTTGGTAGGCCTCTAAAATAAACAAAGTTTTGAATATGCTGCATTATATCTAGCTTGATCTCAATGTGTTGGGCTTGCACTGGTGCTCTAACTATGATGGTATTCACTCAATGGATGGAAGGTAGCCTATACTCTATAATATTATGGTTTCGATTCCTTTTTTCTTGAGTCATTTGGGTATATATTGTTTTTGTTATTTAGAGAAATATCTCAGCTAATTCCAAGGTAGATATGGTTGTGTATCTTGTGTAAGATATTGTCGTTGTTGTGGTTGTCCAAACCATAGCATAAACCTAGTAGAAGGTCTTTGTAGGTGGCATGGAACATACTCCATAATATTCAAAGGTCGATTTTGGTTTTTCTCCTCCTCATCAGCCAATTGTGGGTTTCTGTTAATTAAAAATGGTTACCCAACTCTTTAGACATCAGCTTGTTATTCTTCTTCCACATTCTCCACGTGGGATTTTGGGTTGTGGTCACCTATAAGTGAATGTCGTCGTCTGGATAGGGTTTGTTTTTTTTATCAAGAGGAAGTATTTCCGATGATGTGACACCCTTGGAATGTATGACACAACTACTCATACACCGGTGGTTCTGTATAACATCAAACAACACACTAAGAATAAATGAAGAGGATAAGGGAAAAATATAAATAAGATTAAGAATCAAATTTTTAGAATTTTAATATTTCTATTTTCACTTAGTTAATATAACACAATTTAACAAAACACTATTAATTTATCTCGACAAAAAAGACACAAAAATTTGGTGTTGTTCTAGCCAAAGTGTTATGTTTGGAAACCCAAATCGATATTCCCTTTGTTACTATTAGTATAGTGTAAGTACGGGGTAGATCCACAAAGAGAATTAAGGTGTCTTGAATCTTTAAATTGAGATTAATTAAGTGAAGATGATGAATTTTAAAAATGGTTGTTTTTTTATTGTAGTTATTATCTTCTAAAAGAACAAAAGGTAAGGTTCTTTCAATTCTAAAATGATTAAAATTAAGAGTAAAGGAAATCTCAAACTGATTGTAGATGTTTTATGATAAAAACATGTCAGGGGTGTTAATGCTTGTGTAGGTCATCAAAATACTATTTTCTTATTGTGCTGTGTTTTTTCATAATAACCCACATTTCTAGGTTTTGAATTTTTTGGAACCCCCTTTGTCTGGTGAGTTCATATTAAGTTGATAGAAATCAATTCCTTTGTCTGAAATTTTATTTCTAATAACTTATCTTTAAGGATAACCATTTAGAAATGGAAAATACACCCCATGATCATTAGTGGACTTGTCGTAATTCCCCCAGGGATCCCTAGAACTCTATTCATGGTCTAATATGGTGTTTTTAGCAATGTTGAACAAGAAATGGAAGGGGAATTAAGTGAGTAAAATAACTAATATAATCATAGGAAAATTAATCGTTTAATGAACCCACATTTACCCATAGCCCCAACACAGGGGGAATTTAGTTGATCATAGAGAAAATGTTGAAAATAATATTTAAAATATCTAAAGAATACATTATAGTAGAAGTATAAAAGACAAAATCCACAATTACAAAGGAAAAAAATCCAAAACATGCTTAGAATGAGTTCCAAGCTCTTCCTCCACCAATAACTACCTTTTCTAGATAATCACTTATCTCTTAAGTGTCCCCCCCTCATAATTAGTCATCCCCCACATGTCTTAGAGTTTTTGGGGGTCAAATACTTGGGTCATAGGTTGTGTATGAGGGTATATAGGGGTAGTTATAGATCTATGGACAACCGCACGGTTACGGCGTGCAGTTTGTTAAACTGTGCGCTAACTGTGCACACAACTTTATCCATCAAAGAAATAGTGCACGGTCTGGTTGGTTAGGCCATGTGGTTTGGAAAGCATGTAGAGACTGTGAGCATGTGATATATCCTAGAATCTCCACCCCTTCATGGTTTTCTAGTTGAGCTGCAGGGTTTATTAACCGTGCGGAGACCGCACAAGGTTTTTTGTCTACAAAAATACACACCCTAGCACAGTTTACTAGGAATCTGCATGGTTTAGTTAACCGTGTGGAGAGTATGTGAGTTTTCTCTACCTCCAAAATTCAGAATTATTATTTCCTTTAGGTTGGGGTGCTCGGCCTCTGATAATCTGCAATGGCATACGTCAAGAGAAGTGGGTCCAAAAGCCTCCAATTTCCTTCTAGATCACCCAAAGATGAAATGTTTTCATTTTTATTTACATGGGGACTAAAAGACCTATCAAGGAAAATTTAACTTGTAAATATCATGAAAATACATCCACATAATCATTTTCAAGATACTAAAACAAGTGTAAATTTCCTATGCACAGAAGTGCATCATAAGTGCTTTCATATTTCTTACTCAACCTGCCCACACATTTCTTGCCAATAAAGAAGGCTCCATGACTTTTGGGTTTTCTACCCACCACATCTCTAGCCCAGTCAGCATTATAAAATTTTTATAGTTCATTATATTTCCTTGTAGAAAAGTATAATCCATGCTTGTGAGTACCTTAAAACTACCTCATGACTCGTTTAACTGTTGTCAAATGTTCTTCCTTCAGATTACCATTAAAAGCGGAACACTAAGAATGTTTCAAAGGCAATATCTAGCTGTGTTACAGTTAATTATAGTAGGATTCTGATTATTATCTTGTACATGGTGGGATCTACAGAATTCACATCCTCATGCTTTCCAAGTTTAGTTCCAACTACAGTCAAAGTTGAAATTGGTTTGGATTCATGTATAATGAACTTCATCAACAAATCTCTTGCATGATTTTCATGAGAGATAAAAGTTTAGTATTTCCTCTCAATCACATATACTCATAAGAGGTATGTGAGGTCACTAATCATATATACCCACTTTTTTATTCTTTTTTTATGGGGTTTTCCCTCTAGGGTTGGGTTCATGAGGGGGTTTTTGAATAATTGGTCATCTGTGATGCCCATACTATTAATGAATTTTTAATTGTTTCAGTATGGGCATCTGTGATGGAATTTTTTGTATCCCCCCCTGTGACCCCCCTAGGGGGATTCTCCCCAAGGTATCTATTCCAGGCTTTCCCCCCTGGTCCCCCCTTATTAGTTAGTTGAACAAAACAACAATGGTATGGGTTACGATGGATACCTTGAAGAATAAAAAGGCGTTAATATATACCCATAACGGTGATGTCACGACCCGTCCTCGGGGCCCGTGACGTGACTACCCCAAGCCCGCCTTCCATAGGCCAGGCGCTGGCGACTAGCACCAAAGGCGTAAATCCTGATAACTGGGAAGACATTGCCTTTATAAAAGTAAACAAGCACCACAGAGTAAGCAAACGGAAAAATGTAAACACTAAGTACAAGGGAAGTGCTGAAAAGTAAACGGGCCAGAATACAAACCCAAAGAAAGTAAAACTACAACACAAAATATAACAGCTGGAAGGATGGAAGCGGCTCCTGGGTCGTCCTCCTCGGATCCTACCAGAAGGGTAGGTACAGATGGCGCAGCTCTTGGTCGTCCACCATGGATCCTACCTGAAGGGTAGGTACAGATAGCCTCCTCCACGCTCTCGTCCGTCAACCTCCTCCGTATGTCGTCTCATCGTGTAGTCCACCTTCGGGTACTGACTCTTCGTGTAGTCCACCTCTGGGTACTGACTTGTCGGGTAGTCCACCTCCGGGTACCGTCCAGTCCTCGAACACTCGGCCTCCGTCAGCACTTTCCATCGTCTGCAACCAACACAATGAGGTGCGGGCATAGCCCGTGCAGGGGTGAGTATAACTATACTCAGTAGAGACCCCGAGACCCTCAAGGTCTCACTAAAACCAACAAGGATAACCACAAGAAGATCTCAACAGGTAACCTCTACTTAGGTATATGCCCTTAAATATACCTAAGTTATTAAGTAACCCATCACAATCATGAGGAAACACAAGGATTGTGAAATCAACGGATACCACTACCCAAGTATATGCCCATACATATACCTAAGTTATCAAGTGACCCATATCAATCATGAGGTAAACACAAAGGTCAAAAGTCTCAGCTCAAACCAGGATTTTCATTATCGAAACCGTAACTGCTAAAGAGCTCCGTCTCTGGAGTGTACAGTGGTCTTGTCATGACTCCGAGGTACTGCTCACTAACCGAAGACTGCTGAGGTACTCCTCCTGTCGAGTACTGCGGGTCAGCCACCCAAACAAAGTAGTGCTTCCCGCTGAGGTATGTCACCCAAACATAGTAGTGCACACCCCCTAGTAGCCTGCTGAGGTACTCTACAGACAAGTACCACGGGTCTGCACTGTCACACAGGTAGTGCTCCATCCGCCATGGGTCTGCACCTCACAAGTAGTGCTCCGTCCACTGGGCTAGTCGACTCACTCCAAGTCGAGTTGGTCAAGTAGTCGTCCGGTCTCAGTCAGCTACACGGTACTGTACTCCACACGCTCGTCTCCGGGAGGGTCCGCTCCACGAGCTATAGGTTGATACTCCAAGTATCTCAAGGTCCCACGAAGAAGTATCTCAAAGGACCTCCTCTTCATAGGGGTCTCAACGCAACAGATGGCGCGTCAATCGGACGCCCGGTCTGTGAGTTACTAGCCTTTTCGTCCCAGGGGCCCAGTTGGTTTTGTGAGCGAACCAATCCCGTCCGTATCTCAACTGTACCCCGAACTATCATAGGGTAAACTCATAGGGACCGTTTCTCAACGTGATCATCAACGCCGCTAACGGTTTGTCAAACGGACGTCCTGTCTGAAAGATATCAGCTTTCTCGATCCAGGGGCCCGGTTGGATTTCGGGTACAATACAACCCGGCCACTATCCAACTGTATCCAAAACTCGGGCGAAGTATGCCAAACGTTCCATCTCATCAAGAGGAAAACAACGAGACAGACGGCGCGTCAATCTGACGCCCGGTCTGTGAGTTATTAACTTTTTCGTTCCAGGGGCCCGGTTGGTTTCGCGAGCGAACCAACCCGTCCGCACTCTGACGGCATCCAAACCTCGAGAGAAGTAATCCAAAAGATCTGTCTCACGTAGAGGAATCCATCAAAATTGACGGCACTTCAATCAGACGTCCTAAGCTCAAGATATAAGCCTTTCCACTCCGAGGGCCCGGTTGGTTTCGTATCCGAACCAACCCGACCGAACCCAAGGTATTCCGAAACCTTGAGTGCGATATACCGAAACACCCGTTTCATTCCAAGGATCTCATCGCCGTTGACGGCGCGCCGTTCGGAGGCCCGTAGCCCCAATTATGAGCATTTGAACGGAAAAGTCCGAGTACGGGGGGTCTGGGCCCAGCCCGGCCCGACCCAGTACCCCCTGGGACAACCCGAACCGGGTCGACCCGGCCCGACGGCCCGACCTGGCCGGTGGTGCGGCCTGGCCGGCGGCGCGGCCAGCGCGGCCTTTGCGCCGCACATGCTCCAAGGGAGAGGTGTTACCCCTCCTTTATGAAAACGGTGGCCCCCATTAAGGGGGTCGCGCCTTGTAACACCGGGGGGTGTAACCCCCTGGATTTCTGCCAGTAACGGCCAGCCAGCATGGGGTCGGCCGGTTTCTCGCCGCGGGACCCCGCGGTCCCGCGTCCTTCCGGTGCCGGTGGCCGGGGTTCCGGCCGCCTCCTTCATGTTCTCCGGCGGCCGGTTTTTCCAGCCTCTACTTCCAAGATGGACGCGAATCCGTCCGGCATGGCGTGACGGCGCCGTGCCCTTCCGCCGCGGCCCGACTCCGGCCGCGGCCTTGTTCGCAAACCTTGGCGCTGCGCGACGGCGCCGCGTTTCTTCATCGTGGCCCGCTCCTACTGAGTTTCCTCCAGTTTATGCGCGGTGCGACGGTACAATGTCGTCTTTTCTATTCGGCCAAGGATTAAAAAAAAGGGGTGGGGAATCGGCCGTGTTCGTGCGGTCCGATCCCCTCCCATTAAAATGATAGCAATCGGCCAAATCGTTTAACCTTCACAATTTTTAATTTAAATAAAAATTGGAACATGGCTGAGAAATTTATCTTTCATATTCGAAGGAAAGAATCACCAACTAAAAAAAAGTCGAACCCCTACCTTGGGTATAAGACGATTGGAAGGAGGCGTCGTCGTTCGAGGTTCGTCGCGGTATGGCGTCGCGAGTATGACGACGTCGAAGGGGGACGTCGGCGTTTGTCCGAATCGAGGGAAGGAGAAGACGTCGTCGCTCGCTACCTGATTCCGTTTCCGAGCTTGTTCGTCGATCCGTTGACGATGAAGGGGAAGAAGAAGATCCATTGAAGAGTCTCTCCACAGAAGGGGAAAAATTCCGTGGAAGGAAAACGAGCGTTCTTCACCAGAGGTGGCGTGTTCTCCGCGTTCTTCGCAAAGGAGGAGGAGGAGAGGAAAACTCAGTGCAACGCTTCTCAACCCAAAAAAATAAAATGAGGCTAAGGCCTTATTTTATTGCTTTCCGCCAAAGATTTCAAAATTCAAACGACGTAAAACTCACAATTAATTTCAAAGAATTAATTGTAAAACTTAACTTCCCAATTAAATTGAGGCGTTAAGTAATTAAGGAAATGTGTCGGTTGACTTCGTTTAATAGGGGATGTGGGTGCGTTACTTAAGAAGAAAAGAAACGGTGGGGATCTTGTGGGTCCCACCTCACAAATATCCTACCAAGTGGGTAGGATATTTTGAATTACACCCTATCTGCTTCAACCCAGCTTAAGTAGCTTAAAGTGGTCCTTAAGCGGCTTTAAGTGAAATGAAATAAAATTGTCGTACAACTTTATTTTATTTCTTAACTTAAACCCCAAAAATTAAAAATCACAATCGAGCAAACGCAACTCCGAAAGAGGCGTTTCTAAGAAAAAACCGGCGCTGAGATCCCATCGGTGCCCTCTGAATTTGATTTTGAGCACCAGTTCAAAAGTTAGAAAAACCCGCTCGTTCGTTCACTAAACGTACCCGAGCCAAACTTCAGAAATTAATTCCGGGCACACCGGGCCTCGGAATCAGGCGTTGTCAGAAACGGTGTTCTTTTAAAATCTCAAAGAAAATTAGAAAAAAAATTCCCTTGATTTTTATGGGTCTTTACATTACTCCCACCTCAGGGATTTACGTCCTCGTAAAGCTTTAACATAAACTAGGGATACAAAAACGGTATTGAGAACGCATCTGAGCCTTCCGCTCCCGTGTGCTCACCCGGAGGTTCCTGTACTGCCCGTGAAAGCACACCCAAGGAATAGGTCGTCCTCGAAGGATCTGCTCCTGTCGATCCTCGATTCCCATTGGAACCTCCGTGAAAGACACTTCATCGCCATCGTCCAGCTCCTCATGGTCTATGATATGCGAAGGGTCGAGCACGTACCTCCTCAGTTGAGATATGTGGAAGTCGTCGTGCACCTGGTGCAATTGAGGTGGATGGGTCAAGCGGTAAACCACCCTGCCTACCCAGCTGGGGACCTAGAAAGGTCCGTTGAACCTCGGAGATAACTTGCCACCTTGGCCACATCTCTGTAAACCTCGTCGAGGTGAGACCCGTATAAGGACGTGATCGTCATCCTTGAACTCCATAGGTCTGTATTTTCTGTTAGAACTGAAACTCAAAAGACTGCTGCCATGAGGGTATGGTTGACTGACTCAAGAGTGATCGGTTGCACCCTCCTGTGAAAGAGTTTATCCCGTACTGCCTGGGGTTTCCTTTTCGCCGACCAAGGAAAACCCATCCCGACGTTGTAGTTAAACCACAACCTTTTTTCCTAATACCGTCAATTCGTTTATGAACTGTGATTTCCCAGTCCATACTCTAACCAATGTCGTAAGGCCTCAACGCTGCCACCAAGAGATTACAACCGAAACTCTCACCTCGAGGGTCTGACCACACTGTCGGTGTAAGTGTGATTATCTAGTCTCCTCCCAAGGTATCTCCAGACGTGAGGGTCAAGTCGACGGCTTACCGGAAACTCTAGGTCTGGAACAAGATTTATGAAAGCAAGGAATGATTCATATCAACGTCCGTTACTACAGAAGCTAGTAGTGGACACAGACTGTCCCTTGAATCATTCTTAGAGCCATCGGGTCACTCTCCTTGACCGCATGCAGCTGCACTCTTCCTCCACCCTCCAACTCCCAGAGCCTAGCAGGGATAACTAAGGTGGGTGGTTTTAGCATGTTAAGATGTACACCACCTCTTACTGCTCTCCTAGCTCTGCCTCCACGTATTCTTCTTCGCAGACTCATATATCCTTAAAGTTTCCACTTCTTGAAACATATAACATTCCCGTGTCTCTAAGACTGGTTCTAGTCTCCTGTTTCTTACTGCACCGTGCAGTCTTCATCCGCTCCTGGATGATCTGCACCTTCTTTGCCTACGATCTGGAAGAGCTGCTAAAATTTCTCCTTTGCCGAAAAAGAGAAACTCTGTCTCATCCCTTGGATGAACCATTCTCATTGCCTAATACAGTCAATCCTGACATGAAGGGTGCAATCATGCCATGGATGATGTCGTAAGGCCTCGACGTAACAACTAAGAGATCCAACTGTCACTCTCGCCTCCAAGGGTTGAGTCACACTGTCGGCATCAGTGTGATGTCACTGGTTCTCCTCTAGTACAAATCTCGAATGTGAGGGTCAAGTCAACAGTTTTGACTGGAACCTCTCAGTACCAACCAAACAAAAGGACATGAAAGAAAACATCACAAAGATAAGTGTCTTTTTTTTTATTGCAGCTCATAGTACAAAGACACGAATATAACAGCAAAATGGAACTAGAGTACAAGGGACGTATCCACTAGTTCCGCTCCTGTCCACCTGCTCTCGGAGCTCTACTGCCTTGTCCACTGCTCGGCTGTTGCTCAAGCACCCGCCGCTGCTTCTGCCTCAGTGGCTCCTCCAAAGCCTGCGGAGCAACTGTACGAGGAGTCGGATAGTCACGTGCCAGGTGACCCTTTCCGCCGCATTCATAACACTTCCTACTCCTCGTACGGCTGGCTCTAGTCCTCTTGGACCTCTGCATCATCTGTCTACTACCCACAGATGACTCGGCTACTGATCGAAAACCCTACGGCAAAGGCAGAAGCTCATGTACACGCTCGGGATGTAGAGCTACTGAAACAAACTCCACCCTGAAGAAGGTCTCGAAGTCTTCCCATTTGAAGTTCATCCCGTTGCAAAACTGGAACAAGTGGATCCACCACCTGCCTGCTGCTTCCTGAAGAAGGCTGGCAGAAAAGATCACCATGAGGTCTGCCAGCGTCCCCACTAGCCCGAAGACTCTCACCACAGCCTCCAGCCAATCCTCAACCGCCTGCGGGTCCGTCTCTCCCCGGAACCTGGGTGGTCTCTGGCGCTGGAACTCGTGCAGTGAGCTCAAGTGGCATGCATCGCCTACTGCTGGGGCTGGTGGCATCGGTGGCCCAACGTATCGTATTACCGCTGGTGCCTCTGCTAGTGCCTCAACTGAAAGAGGGCTCTGTACTGAAGCCTCGTCGCTCTACAGGCTGTCAGTACGCACATCCCTCTGGGATCTAGCTGGTCGTCCGAGAAAAGGCATCCTGAAAGAAACAACGTAACACGGTCAAACAATTATACCTGGTGAGCTGACCTGGTTTGAGCTGTTTTAAGGGAAAACCTTTGAAAACACACACGCAATCACTGTTTTTGTGCACAAAGTCGGATATCAGTTGTCAGGGTCCTGGTGTATGGATACGTCGGCCACCCGCACCAACACTAGACTCCCTGAACTGAAAACCACACTCGGTACTCATAAAACTATTGCTTCACAGAAAGAAAAATATCAGAGTTATAAGTTCTGTGGTGGAACTGACTCCTCTGATACCGATTTGTCACGACCCATCCCCAGGCCCCGTGCCGTGACTACCCCAAGCCCGCCTTCCATAGGCCAGGGGCTGGTGACTAGCACCAAAGGCGTAAATCCTGATAACTGGGAAGGCATTGCCTTTATAAAAGTAAACTAGCACCACAGAGTAAGCAAGCAGAAAATAGTAAACACTAAGTACAAGAGAAGTGATGACAAGTAAATGGGCCAGAATACAAACCCAAAAGAAAGTACAACTACAACTGAATAATTACAAGAGAAAAGATAACATCTGGAAGGACAGAAGCGGCTCCTGGGTCGTCCTCCTCAGATCCTACCTGAAGGTAGGTACATATGGCGCAGCTCCTAGTCATCCACCACGGATCCTACCTGAAGGGTAGGTACAGATAGCCTCCTCCACGCTCTCGTCCGTCAACCTCTTTTGTGTGTCGTCTCGTCATGTAGTCCACCTCCGGGTACTGACTTGTCGTGTAGTCCACCTCCGGGTACTGACTTGTCGTGTAGTCCACCTCCGGGTACCTTCCATTCCTCAAACACTCGGCCTCCGTCAGCACTGCCCATCGTCTGCAACCAACACAACGAAGTGCGGGCATAGCCCATGCAGGGGTGAGTATAACGATACTCAGTAGGGACCCCGAGACCCTCAAGGTCTTACTAAAACCAACAAGGATAACCACAAGAAGATCTCAACAGATAACCTCTACTTAGGTATATGCCCTTACATATACCTAAGTTATCAAGTAACCCATATCAATCATGAGGAAACACAAGGATTGTGAAATCAACGGATAACCACTACCCAGGTATATTCCCATACATATACCTAAGTTATCAAGTGACCCATCTCAATCATGAGGTAAACACAAAGGTCAAAAGTCTCAGCTCAAACCAGGATCTTCATTATCGAAACTGTAACTACTGAAGAGCTCCGTCTCTGGAGTGTACAGTGGTCCTGTCATGACTCCGAGGTACTGCTCACTATCCTAAGACTGCTGAGGTACTCCTCATGTTGAGTACCACAGGTCAGCCACCCAAACACAGTAGTGCTTCCCGCCGAGGTATGCCACCCAAACACAGTAGTGCACACCCCCAAGTAGCCTGCTGAGGTACTCTCCGGACGAGTACCACGGGTCTGCACTGTCACACAGGTAGTGCTGCGTCCGCCAAGGTTCTGCACCTCACAAGTAGTGCTCCGTCCACTGGGCTAGTCGACTCACTCCAAGTCGAGTCGGTTAAGCAGTCGTCAGGTCCCAGTCAGCTACACGGTCTCCATACTCCGCACGATCGTCTCCGGGAGGGTCCTCTCCACGAGCTACAGGTCGATACTCCAAGTATCTCAAGGTCCCATGAATAAGTATCTCAAAGGACCGCCTTGTCATAGGGGTCTCAATGCAACAGACGGCGCGTCAATCGGACGCCCGGTCTGTGAGTTACTAGCCTTTTCGTCCCAGGGGCCCGGTTGGTTTTGTGAGCAAACCAATCCCAGTCATATCTCAATTGTACCCTGAAATCTCATAGGGTATACTCATAGGGACCGTTTCTCAACGTGATCATCAACGCCGCTGACGGTTTGTCAAACGGACATCCTGTCTGAAAGATATCAGCTTTCCCGATCCAGGGGCCCTGTTGGATTTCAGGTATAATCCAACCCGGCCACTATCCAACTGTATCCAAAACTTGGGTGAAGTATTCCAAAAGTTCCATCTCATCAAGAGGAAAACAATGAGACAGATGGCACGTCAATTTAACGCCCGGTTTGTGAGTTATTGGCTTTCTCGTTCCAGGGGCCCGGTTGGTTTCGCGAGCGAACCAACCCGACTGCACTCCGATGGCATTCAAACCTCGAGCGGAGTAGGCCAAAAGATCCGTCTCACTCATAGGAATCCATCAAAATCGAAGGCACGTCAATCGTACGTCTGGAGCTCAAGATATAAACATTTCCGCTCCGAGGGCCGGGTTGGTTTCATATCCGAACCAACCCGTCCAAACCCAAGGTATTCGGAAACCTTGAGTGCGATATACCAAAACGACTAGTTCGTTCCAAGGATCGCACCGCCACTGACGGCGCGCCGTTTGGAGGCCCGTAGCCCTAGTTATGAGCGTTTGAACAGAAAAGTCCAAGTACGGGGGGTCTGAGCCCGGCCCGGCCCGGCCCAGTACCCCCTGGGCCGACCCAAACCGGGTCGACCCGGCCCGACCTGGCCGGCGGCGCAGCTCGGCCGACGGTGCGGCGGTGCGGCCAGCGCAGCGGCGCGGCCAGTGCGGCCTTTGCGCCGCACATGCGCCAAGGGAGGGGTGTTACCCCTCCTTTATAAAAACGGCGGCCCCCATTAAGGGGGGCGCGCCTTGTAACACCGGGGGGTGTAACCCCCCGGATTTCTGCCAGTAACGGCCGGCCAGCATGGGGCCATCCGGTTTCTCCCCGTGGGACCCTGCGGTCCCGCGTCCTTCCGGTGCCGGCGGCCGGGGTTCCGGCCGCCTCCTTCGTGTTCTCCGGCAGCCGGTTTTTCCGGCTGCCACTTCCAAGATGGCCGCAAATCCGTCCGGCATGGCATGACGGCACCGTGCCCTTCCGCCGCGGCCCGTCTCTGTCCGGAGCCTTGTTCACAAACCTCAGTGCGGCGCGACGGCGCCGCGTTTCTTCATCGTGGCCCGCTCCTACCGCGTTTCCTCCTGTTCATTCGCAGTGCGACGGTACAATGTCGTCTTTTCTATTCGACCAAGGATTAAAAAAAGGGGTGGGGAATCGGCCGTGTTCGTGCGTTCTGATCCCCTCCCATTAAAATGATAGCAATCGGCCAAATCGTTTAACCTTCACAATTTTTAATTGAAATAAAAATTAGAACATGGCCGACAAATTTATCTTTCATATTCGAAGGAAAGAATCACCAACTAAAAAAAAGTCTAACCCCTACCTTGGGTATAAGCCGATTTGAAGGAGGCGTCGTCGTTAGAGGTTCGTCGCGGTATGGCGTCGCGAGTATGACGACGTCTAAGGGGTATGTCGGCGTTCGCCCGACTCGAGGGAAGGCGAAGCCGTCGTCGCTCGCTACCCGATTCCGTTTCTGAGCTTGTTCGTCAATCCGTTGACGATGAAGGGGAAGAAGAAGATCCGTTGAAGAGTCTCGCCGCGGAAGGGGAAAAATTCCATGGAAGGAAAATGAGCGTTCTTCGTCAGAGGTGGTGCGTTCTCCACGTTCTTCGCGAAGGAGGAGGAGGAGAGGAAAACTCAGCGCAACGCTTCCCAACCCAAAAAATAAAATGAGGCTAAGGCCTTATTTTATTGCTTTCCGCCAATGATTTCAAAATTCAAACGACGTAACCCTCAAAATTAATTTCAAATAATTAATTGTAAAACTTAACTGCCCAATTAAATAGAGGCGTTAAGAAATTAAGGAAACGCGTCGGTTGACTTCGTTTAATAGGGGGTGCGGGTTTACATAAGATGAAAAGAAACTGTGGGGCTAGTGTGGTTCCCACCTCACAAATATCCTACCAAGTGGGTAGGATATTTTGAAATGCACCCTATTTGCTTCAACCCAGCTTAAGTAGCTTAAAGTGGTCTTTAAGAAGCTTTAAGTGAAATGAAATAAAATTGTCGTAAAACTTTATTTTATTTCTTAACTTAAACCCCAAAAATTAAAAAGAACAACTGAGAAAATGAAACTCCGAAAGAGGTGTTTTTAAGCAAAAACTGATGCTGCGATTCCATCGGTGCCCTTGGAATTCGATTCCGAGCACCGGTTCAAAAGTTAGAAAAACCCGCTCGTTCGTTCACTAAATGTACCCAAGCCAAACTTCGGAAATTAATTTCGGGCACACCGGGCCTCGGAATCAGGCGCCGTCAGAAACTGCATTCTTGTAAAATCCCAAAGAAAATTAGAAAAAAAATTCCCTTGAATTTTACGGGTCTTTACAGGTGAATTATAATTTCATGTGATTGTAAAATTCATCCACTGATCCTTTCTTGTTTCCACCAAATATAAAATCGTCTATGTACACCAGTACAATAAAATAATCTTTCTGAGAATTCTTCATATATATATATATATATATCCACTCCTCCTATTTTAAATTCAAGATTCTTTAGATAATAATCCATCCAATAACACCATTTAAGAAATCTATCTTGACATCCATATGATACACTTTGTATCCCGTTTGAATTTCTATGGTAATAAATAGTATGTTTGACTCTAGTATAACCACTGGAGAAAATGTTTCTTCAACAAAAACACCTTCAATATATGAATAGTCTTTACACACAAGTAATAACTTATTTCTATTCACATTTCCATGCTTTTAAAATTTATTTTCTAAAATCCACTTCATACAAATCACAATGTGGTTTTGTGTCTCCTAACTAGATCACATGTTTGGTTCCTATCGATATGATCCAACTCTTCATTCATGGCTTTAATGAATCATTCATCCTTTTAATCTTCTTCAAATGAGGAAGGTTCCAAAACTGATAGGAATGAATATTTTTCATTATTCCTCATTATCATTGTCTTCATGGAAGATATCCAATCCTGAATAATGTTTGATTGATTAATTTCTTCTCTTTGATTCCTCCTATAAGGTTCAAGAGAATTTTGTTCATCTATGGTTTTCTCTTATGATTCTTCTTCTGAGTTGATATTATGATATGATTCTTGAGTGTTTTTATACCTTCCTATATTTCTATATTTTGATCTATTCTATGTCCACATTCTTCCTCATATTCTATCACATCAGAAGATAAATTCCTTGAGTAATTTGTAGTTTTATCTTCAATGATCTTCAAATCACTACTTTCCATAATTTTTCCAAGATTTCTATTAAAAAAATTTAGGATTTTCTATTCATTGAATATCTGAGGAATATACCATCATCTGCAAAATCACCATACTTTCCTTAATTTCCTTATTTGTTTTGGATAAATAATTTACTTTTGAAAACACAAAAATACTTCAAAGAGGGCTTCCTTCCATGCCATACCACATTGGGTGCATTGGTTTCCCCCATATAAATATTTTTTCTATTTTGAATATAAATTATATCTTGAACCGCCTCTTTCCAGAAATAGCAATAGACATGACTCTCAATCAACATAGTTCTTTCCATATTATTCACCAGTCGATTCTGGTGCTCAACAACTCCATTTTTCTATGGATTTCTTACAACATCCACCTCATGTTTTATTCCATGTTTCTCCATGTAATTTTAAAATTAAATGGATGTGTATTCCCATCCATTTTTATACCTTATAACTTTTATTATTCATCCAGTATCATTCTCGAATATTCAGTGATAAGTTTTCATGCAATCAAGCACTTTTCATTTCCTGTATATAACCATCACACTATCCAATCTACTATAATTATCAATGAAAATGATGAAGTAACTTTCTCTATATGTTCCATTAACATTTATCAGACCACATATATCTATATGAATGATATTAAGAAGATTTCATGCTCTTTTCTTCTTTAGATGATATTAATTGCACACTAATTTTTTATATATGCAAGAATCAAAAGGATTATCCCATTCATGCTTCAGATTTGGGATATCCATGGCATTATTCAGTTTATATATCTTTTCCATATGTTTTTCATTGATATGACCCAACCTATAGGGCCCCAAGTTGTTCTCTTCTTCAACTGTCATGTAATAAATGTTCTCCTTACTATCAACCGGATATAACTTTTCATTTTTTCTATATCACTTCATAAGAGAATTCCCTATTCTTACTTTTATAATTAACCCCTTTTTATTGAATTTCACTATAATTCATGAGTCATAGAGTTGAATAACACTCAGGATATTGTGATGCAACCTGTCTATATAAAGAAATTGAGTCTTATTTAGCTCGCCATTATCCAGTTTGGAAATTCCACTTCCTTTGATCTTCAAAACATCAACATTACTGAATATCACTATTCCATTTACCTTTTTCTTGAAATTCATTAATTGGTCTGAATTTACCATCATATGGGATGCCCATCCACTATCAAGAATCCAAGTTTTTGTTCTTGGTATCTTTGAGATCTACTTTTGCAACGTTTGATTTTTCAATTTTCTTCTTTTCCTTCCATGAAATATTTGTTTGAGTTAAGGATAAATATGGATTTTCAAATATCTTTTCCAGGTGCATAGTTTCATAATACTCACACTCTTATTCCAGATGAGAGAACTTATTTGTAAGAATAACACCATATATTTAGAGATTATTTACTTGTCTACGAGTTTCATATGAATTGTTCTCTCTATTCCACTGCCTAATCAATAGATTTATGGACAAAGTTAGAACAATGAAAACAATATCCATAAAAAAATTCTTCGATAAGAATTAGTATATGAATTAGTAATCTTTTGTTGACTTTTTAGTTATTACTCATTTAAATAGCTCCTTGCCTCTTCATAGTATGACATGGTATGGATCAGATAGCCACAAAATTGACATTTCATAAGTAGAAATGTCTTTTCACTTCAATTACACATCATGTCAACTTATTTAGGAGGATTGTTTGACTATCTATCATCTAGTGAAACTTGAGGAGAGTTTTCATTCCTCCTTTCAGTCTGGTTTGAGACTTTCCTTGTTTTGACTTCAGGTGTCTTTGATATGTCTAACATTTAGCTAGCCATTACATTGTCCCACTTTACTTCCATCATTCTATGTTTCCAAATCAACAAAAAATCATATGATTCCCTTGTAATAGGTTGTTTCATCATTCAGAACTTTTTCAGCTCCATCAAAACCATGCTTAGCTCACTCTATCATATCATCATCTAAGAATTTTTCAAACTGAATTTTTATCTTTGTTTATTGTGAAATTGATTCACTTTCTATTTTAATCATAAGAGTAATAAATTCTTCTTCATGTACCTCAATAGTTTTGGAATTATCCTTCCGTCTATATTTAAGTTCATTAATGACCTTTCCAGGTTATTAAATTCTGATATTTAGTTCAACTATATCTTCAAATCTTTCAAAAGTTATTGAATATTCCATTACAACTTCCTCTAGTCAATCAAAATTTTCTTCCAATATATCAATATATTGTGTTGACTCTTCTATAATTTCTCTCTACTTTTTGAATCTATTTCATTGATTCTAAATATTACCAAAATAATCCTTAAGTTGAAACTTGAGATCAACATTAGTGGTAAAATGATTATCTCTATCTTTATCTCCCGATTGTTTTAACTTTTCAATGGTAGCCATCATTAATGTATGGATTCTAGATTTAAATTCTGATTCTTCTTACTCAAATAATTCACTATAATAAAATTTTTCATCATATACAAAACTCTTTCTCTATAATTTCATACTGTGCTTGAAGTCTCCATTTTTTAAAAACATTTTCCTAGGTTTCTTCGGTTCTCCAACTTCACTTTCTTTATCATCAATCTTTATTGTGAACCAAGAGGCAATGTATGAAACTCTTCCACAATGAAAAAAACTAGATGTAACTTTCCTGCAAATTTCCCTTTCCCTTCTTGAATTTCTTGGAAATGAGAGAAATAATTTATTTTTCCACATAATATTTATCAATACTACCTCCTAAAATTTCAATTTATTCCATGGATTTGAATGCCATTTCCCTACTTACTCTATTCATTGCATCTTCTAGTTTACTCTCATGTCAATGCCACCAGGTTTCCCAGAAGATCATCTAGAGAAAGTTTGTAAAGATCCATTTCATTAAGTTTTGATAACTTTTCATTATAAAGAGGTGGAATCCTTCTCAACATTTTCTTTACAATATCAATGTCTTTGATTTATTCACCATGTCCTCGTATTTATCCAATAACTTTAGTAATTAAATTAAAAAGGGTATCAACATTTTATTCAGGATGCATCTTCATAAAATCAGACCTATTGTGAAAAAAATTGTAGTTTTTCATCCTTCACATTGTTTTCACCTTCATATATATTCTCGAGTTTTTTTCACATAGACTTTACATAAGTACAACTCATCACCTTTAGATAGATTTTATCAGAAAGAGTTTTAGTGAAGGAATTATATGATTTAGCATCTATATCTAGCATTTTTTTTATTTGTATCAGTCATAGACATACCAGTTTGATCAGTGACCTGTATTCCATGAGCCTTTGAAAAAAATACTTATATTCCAAGAGATCTTAGATGAGATATCATCCTATTCTTCCAAATCTAAAAGTTGATTCCATCAAATAGGGAGACTCCACTAACATTCACTATATTCTCCATGATATAAAAGAAGGTCAGATTTAACAATAGAAACATTTACCCTCTAATACCACATGAAGTACCCCAGAACACCCTAAGAGGGGAGTGGTGAATCAGGGTGTCCACTTTTTAATTTAAAGTGATAGATATTGTTCCCACATTTGTAGGAACTTGTTAAATATATATGTTGGTAATGTGTAGTAATTTAAACATTCACACATAGAAGGACCACACAAAAATTTTATTTGGTTCACCACTAAGGGATAGTCCATGGATCATACACCGATTGGTTTTTGGTTATACCGAAGTCCACTAATCTTCACTTGTTATGGATTACAAAAATTTATCGCAGTCGCTTTGTGCCAGCTGTACTACCTTTATAAGGATTTAGGGATAGCACACTACGTCCCTCAGATCACTTCTGTGGACTCCCCTTTTCACACTATGTTGGGAAACATTTGAACTCATTTTATCGACTTGAAGGTCTATTCAATATGCCAGAATTAAATCACGCATCATCAACTATATATAGATTCTCTATTGAAGTATCATTTTACCATGTGGTTGTAATATAATTTTCCACATACTATTCATTGGAAAACTTGTTATCCCTGACCTAGCCTTATTCTTCCATGTACCGCACTGCACCTCATAATGTGAGTGCTTCCTTCATGAACCACACTACTCTACATACCACCTCTACAAACTGCATCGGAAAACTGCCTCTACATACCACTTCTTCTATGCAAATCAACTCCTCTTTTTTCGATTGTCTTTTTTGAATAGTATCTCACAAACCATTTTCATTTGTGGGATTCAGTTCCATGAATAACCCCTTCCGTGGACTATCTCTATAGAACACTTCTCCTTTCATGAAATCCTCCTCATGAACCTCTTCTCTTTCATGGGGTTGTCTGCCCATGAAACACTTATGGACTTTACTGAATTATTCTCGAATTTATAATCTTATTGTCACACCATAATGAAAGAATTAGTTCACCTTATGTAGGAAAATAGATCCACATAATGTTCTAAATTGATATTTACCAAATCTTCACTGTGTACCATGCCCTCACAAACTTTTATTCCCTAAATGGTCTGTGCACCACCTTTCCCTTCACGCCCTCCAAAAACAATGTCTCATTTTTGTGAACGACATGACATCCTACAAGCCATCTCTTTCGTGAACCAATCTCTACGTGATTTTTTCAACTACAAACCATCTCATGAACTATTTTCCTTCTGTATAATGTAAATGTTCATGCGAACCATATCTGTCCTGCGAACCGTTTTTCATTTACAAACTGTGTACCTCCCTTCACGGTCGTGTAGTTACACTATGAGGAAATCATTCCTTTTCCATTTTTCATCACTAAACCACATACCTCCTATTCAGTCTGAAAACTATCCTTTTTGGTCCACAAAAAAATCTTTGTATACTCTTACATAAAACCCTCCTTTTACAAAGAAATAAAATCCGGATTTTGAGTCCAAAAAATTATGAAAATCACTGAGAAATTATGCCACCGTAAACACCTGATTTGGAATGTACTATAAGAATACTTATCTTGAAAAATCCCCTGATAAAACTAATGTGTATTGATAACAAATACAAACCATAATCATGTTCTAGGAAAGAAAATCCTTGGTTCTAACACATAGAATATTTCAAGAAGTCCCAAGTGGTTTTCGTCCTAAATGGTATAAAACACTTCATTTTACACTAGGATATATCACAATGTTCAGACTAGTGGGTTTTTGTGTCATGGAATTGATAGGATTCATTTTGGAGGCCCAAATATTAGAACTTTAGTTATTCCAAAATTAAGGGATCTATAGTATAGTGTAGCTAACCACGCCGTAGTGGTTAAGCTCTCAAATGTTTAGCCATGGTCAATTGAGGTGCTCTGCACCAAAATCCTAGGGTTATTATATGGAGATAATATATAAAGTAGAACTACCTCATAAGATAGGGAGGATATAATATGGTGGTTGTTGGAAAAGGATGGCTATATTGCAAACCAGAAGGCTCTGTTATAATGTTGAAAATTCCATGTGTAAATTTTTAGTGACTTTATTATTATTTCTTTTTGGTTTTAATGTTTTTCCTCTTTTTACCCTTTTTATTTCATGTTAAAACCATATGAGAGATCATAGATATTCTCCTCTCCCTCTTTCTTCCTCCATGGATCTTTGATCCTTCTATGTTAATTCCAAGTGAATTTTAAAGGTTAGTTCTTCCTTTCTTATTCCGTTATTCTCCTTTTACCCTTTCCCTCAATTGTATTTCTTCTACAAACCCTGATGTCCATGAGGCCCAATATTAGGGTTTTATAAGAGTCTAATATTAGGTTTTTGGGGTTTAGGATTTATAGAAATCATTTTCCATCCTAGCTGATATTTCATTGTTGAAGAAAAATTGTTGTGATTTGTTTCTACATGGAATAGGTAGGTGTTTCTATGAAATATCCCTTATAACACATGTCATGTAAGAATTTAATGTTTTAAATTATTTCATATATAATTATATATATATGGTATACCCATTTTGGGTTGAAATTGTTTTTCTATGAATATCACACTTGGAATAAAAGGGTATTTTGATGGATTTTCAAATATGATTTATAATATAATGGATGTGTGTAATAAGTGTTTGATAAAAATCCTGATTTGATCTTTTGAATTGATTCATGACTTAAAAATGGTTTTTATACTCTAGTTTTGGATTTATAAAGAGGTTATCAGAACCATTTGGTTTTCAAGGAATGGTTTTATATTTTTAAAGGGGTGTTTGATAAATAGGGGTGTGTGTGACCCATGTTAAATGGTTTTAAGAACTAATGATTTTTTGTGGTTTAAACCAAATAAAAAGGTTGATTTATATATAGATTTAAAAGTTCATTTTTATGAATTGATTTTGAAGGATATTTTAAAATGGAATTAAAAATAATATAAAGCGTATTGAAATTTCTAGATTATTTGAAATGTCTCATTTGGAATATTATGAATGAATTCTCCTATGATTGTGAGACCCACTATTAAGCCCCTTATTTTTATGATTGTATTATATTATGAATCCAATGGAAATTTTTTGTATTGTTACATTATTATGTGGTGATTTAGCTTGGATTAAATAAAAATGATTATTTCTTATGATGGTTTTGGAGGTGAGATGAAATTTATTTAAAGGTGTTAATTATTTTTGAATCATATGATGATCTTATTCCTTGTTTCTTTCCCAACATTTTTTATTTATATAATGGTATCATAGGTATCTAAGTATATGTTTTTGATACATTATATACTATAATGGTTTGTTTACACCAGATCATTACCTGGGAAAGTTTCTACCTCCTGGGGTTATTTATATAGTGATTATCAAGATTGAAAGGGAAGTCGATATAATTATTCTACTTTCACAAAGGGTTATAATGAGTATTATAATGGGCCTATTCTTTTACAATTCATATTAGAGCATATAGATTTTCCCATAATTATTAGTTTCCATTGTGAATTATTTACAGTTTTCCATTTCATGTATTTTTCATATCCCTTGTCCTTGATTTGATCCCATGTCACCATTATTTGGTTATTTCACTTTTATTTTTACCATATTGATATATTAGTTTCAATAATGGTTGTTTATAATTCCTATAGTCACTATATTTACTTTAAAATTTACTTTTAAATGATTTTGAAAGTGTGGTTTATAAAGTAATGTTTTTTTTCTAAATGGTTTGGGGGGAAATATGGAAAAGGGTTCAGATAACATTTCTTGTATTCTAAAATCCCTATTTTCTTGTTTTTATGGTGATTTTAAAAAAACTATGTTTAATTCTTGAGTTTGAAACTTATTTTTTTATACTATATATAGCTGTTTTAATAAGATCTTATATTGTAGTTTTAAAAGGGGAAGTGATGAAGCATATAGTTTACTTATATTATGTATTATTGATGAAAAGTGAAAACCTATTTCCTTATCTTATGTTCAAACTATAATTTATGAATAGTTTTATAAAGGTAATTTCATGGAATCTATGGTATAATCCTACTAGGCATGTTTTTCTCACACCCTATATACACACTAGTGTATTTGGGTATTTATAGCTCTAATGTTACCTTTTAGGTTCCTATGCTTTTATATTTGATATTTTATATTCATATTCATCTATTTATGGGTGTGTGGTAATGGTGAGTGATCATATTTCATGTGGAGGTTTTATTGGAGATATTCATGTTCTATTTTTTTCTAAGTCAAGGTTTTATGATCCATTTTAGTTAGCCTTTGTATTTATTTTAATTTCATTTATTTGCCATCATTGTTATGTATTATGGAAGATAATCTTATATTTAGTTGATTTAGTTGTGTATTTATATTATTATCTATTTTTATTCTTCATTATTTTTTTACCATCTTATTTTTTATACTTGTATTTTCTATGTATAGATAGATCATGAATGATTCTCATGGGTTTCAACTTTCTGTTCATTTTATTGTATGAGTGTGAAACCATTCCAAATTATTCATTATAGACACCCATCACTAGTTATCAAACCTTGGGATCAATAATTCTCTTTATACATAATTGATATTTGTGTTTAGTAACATGATAAGTTAACTCAAGTCAATTCATTATAAAAAAATTAGCACAACCTGATGGTAGAATTTATAAGAGGCATCAAAAATATGTTATATAGTGAAATTTGTAGTATTTATTACATTTTTATATGATATAAATGAGATTACATTTCTATTAACTTAAAATCCTTCAATGACCCTCAAATTTTCACATTTTAATAATACCCACTATGTACTTTAATACCAAGTATACATTGATAGAAATTAAAATCTTTACTATTCCTTAACATGTGACATGTCCGGGGTAAATATATATATTTTATTTTCATAATGGGAGCTAACTCCAATTAAATTAACATTGATATTAATTCCATTATTGCATTAAAAACATATTTTTTCTTTCCTTTTATGTCTACAAAAATTCTGATCAAAATGTCAGATATATTTTTCTCAGCATGCATAATATCAATGTTATATTTTACCTCTAAAAAGATTCAATAAGGTAGATCAAAAAGATGGAAAATATCTTCTGTGTGTTTTTTTACTGACCTAAACTTCTATTCTTCCCAACAATAATATCAATAGTTTTCACCTTTTTTAATATTCCTATGTTGAAAGAGGTTGTGGGGAAAAATAATATTATTGTAAACCATTAAATTCCTTTTTTAAATCTTTTATAAGGGTGATCTATAAGAAAAAAAATAAATGATGAACCATGTGCACTATATTTCTTCTATTATAAAATTGGTGATAATTAGTCCCTTATTTTTAAATTATAAAATATTTATATCCATTAACACCATATCCATGTATGTTTCCATATACATGAAAGTTTTTTATAGTGAAAATTACCATCACATGTAAAATAAGATATTATTTTATGTATTCATAAAATAATTTATCACTAGGCTCCCATAAAAATCAAAAAACATTAATAAATGATGGAATATAATCATCAATACCATTTTCAAGACATTTTGTTCCAGAAATAGTCAAGCTTGTAATTACTAATTTTATATTCATACATATCTCTGTGGGAATTTCTAAACTAAAAATATAATAGGCCATGAACTATGTTAGTCATTAAATATCCGATATAGATTTATTCAATATTTGAAGAGTCCCATTCTATGGTTTCTGAATTCAATTCCAAAATCAAGAAAATTTTAATCAAATTCTTTCCATTATTGTGAACCATTAGGGGGACGTAAGTTTTTATTAAAGATTCACTCATATAAATGTTATTTTAGTCTCTTTTCATCATTTTAATTTGAAAATAAACAATTCAAATGAGGTGTTTTTAAAATATTCTATATTTCCTTAGTAGTAGGTTTGGTTCTTGTCCTTGAGAATGAATCATCGTTATATATCCTATCCATTTTATATCATAATGTTACTCATTTAGAAAATTTTGATAAAACTTTGTATTGTTTCCAATATATCACATTTTCATTGGGAAAATAATGTATTTTCTTATATCCCAATCCCATTGGACATAATTTTTTTTAAAATCATAATTATTATCTATAATCTAATTGCCTTCTAGAAGTAACTCTTTCAAAATTTAAATAAATTTAGTGAAACCTTTGTAACTCAAATCATTTATTTCATTTAAATTAACCAATATTAGTACTTCAAATAATATGGTAAATTTATACCACCTAGGTACAATGGTTTTTCATAATTACCATACAACCATTTGATAATTTCTATTTTTTAATGGTTTCTACAACTATATAAAGAATTAATTCTTCAATACAATCCTCATGATCTTTTGTGTCCAAGTAAGAAATTCATTTGTTTTGAATGATTCAATATGTTTTTGAGGAAGGAATTTGATGATGATTCTTAGAGGATTGTTATGGATTCATGAGCTTCAATTATATTTCATTTTTGATAATGAATACAACTCTATTAGTTTATTGAGTTTTTTCCATGATAAATAACAAAGTAGAATTGATGTTGTTTCTTAAAGACCATGGTTGGAAAACATCATTGTAATATATTATAAATGTTATGATTATTTTATCGATATTTAATCAAAAAAATATTTTATTTATTGATTAAGTAACATCGTATAATATATTTTGATAGTGTGTTTGATATGTTTGATATATCTTGGAGTTGATGAATAGTTGTGTCTAGGTAAGCTGGTCAAGAAAATTTCCATGTAAACATCAATCCAGTATAGCTGGGTGAAAAAACAGATAAAGGAATGGTTGTGAATGCATGAATATTTGTACATAATAAACAGCATGCATGTGCTACATAAACACCAATTGATTCTAAATAAGATTGAATCCTTATTCTACATGAACATCATGCATGTACTATGTAACCATCAAATGAGTCTACACAATAATGAATTGATCTACATAACCATCATATAGTTTATATGTAATCATGAATTGATACTGAATATAGATTATTTGAGATGCATAAAGGTTGTCAATGTGGTCAATCCACTGATCATTGTTTAGAAAAGTTGACACACTAACCATAATAGTTTGTTCATGACGTTTATCTCATATAGTTGATCTATATAGACAAGAATTTGTATATATGTTCGATCTATATAGTCATTTGGATAGTTATCTATACATTCATTTGATATATATTTAGACATGAGGTAATTTTTCAGACTCACGGTCAGTCACATACTTAGATAATTTTCAAGTGATCATGTTGGGTGAAAAATTTGAGTTTACAAATTTTAGATATTATGAAGAAGAAATTAGATGATTCAAGTAGAACTATTCTTCATGGATTAACATCATGATCATGGATAATGGTTTGAGAAAATAACAAATCAAACTAAGAACAATTTCTACACCAAAAGTAGGATCCCCACAATTAAATGAATCATGAAGCCCTACATGTTGAAATTTTAAAGGAATTAAAAAAATCAAATTTTATATATGTGAATATTTAGATATTTGAATATCATGTATAAGAATAATGTTTGAGTGTTTATGATATATAAAAATAATATTTTACATGGAATTAAAATGCATTTGAATGAGGAAATAAATCTAGAAATATTTTGTAGATTTATATGAGGAGATCACACCTACCAAATATCATATAGTTTCCATATTTTAAACACATTGAATAATATTCATGTGATAGTATTATATGTATATATATATATATGGGAAGTGAATAATACATAGTGAATATTATTTATAAATCATGATCACTATGTGTGGGGTAATTATTAGATCCTAATACATTAATATCTGGGAAATATATAGATTCAAAGCTAAAATCCATTGAAGAAAATGAAGATTTATCATGCACCCAAGTATTCATAAAGGATGAGGAAGACCAAATAACTAAAGATATTGAGGAATACTAACGCTAATTCAGAATTTATTTACATAGTGCATATGTAGACTTGTTGATCCATATACTTTTGGAGGAGGACCAACATCAAGTGGTGTAGAGAATACTAGGAGCAAGGTGAGATTGTGAAAATTAATTGAGTGTATTGATAACCTTAATAACTTCAATTGGTTAGGTAACAATTAGATAACTCATAATAAAAATTATCTTAAATTCACCCTCTCCCCCTCTGAGTGATCATATTGTATTTAGGAATAACAAATAATATCAAAGTAAGGTTGTGTCTAAAGATATAAAAGAAGTTCTTGTGAATATAGAACATAAATTCTATAAACAGCCTTGGAGTTCCTACCATTTATGAAACAAACTACCACATTTACAGTAATAGTATGTTTCCTTACCTCCTATCACATATCCTAGAAGTTATATATATTTCTATAGTGGGTTTTCAACCAATTATAAAAGATAAATCTATGACTCAAGTAGATAAGATAAATATAGAGTTAGATGGAAAGGCTCAAAATTCTATCCTAAATTCACCATAAAAAAGTAAAAATAAATGTAATAGTCCTTAAAATAGTAAAGGATATTTTGGAAAAATTGAGAAGAATCTATAAATGGAATATAAAAGTGAAGGAATCTAAAATATAGGTATGGAAGGGTAAATTTGAGGATATCAAAATAGATAATTATAAGAATATAGATGACTATTTCACTCTGTTAAATGATATTGTAAACAATATTTTATAATTTAGTAATAAATTATAGGATTCCATAATATTTAAAAAGTTTATAAGAAACTTTTTGGATAGGTTTGATTACAAGGTTTTAACTTTAGAAGAAAGTTATTATTTATATTTGGATGAACTTTACAATATTCTCATTACATATGAAATGATAAATCCTATATTATTATAACATAAGGTAAAATTTGAGATATAATTTAAAACTATGATAAGAGGAAAATTTATATAAGAAGAGGTTGTTGAATCCAATTATTTAGATGTTGAGGATGATAAATACTTTAACCAAATTATTTCACTTATATAAAGGGGATTCAAGAAGGTAAAATATAAAGGAAAATGTTATGAGTTAACGAGATATTACAATTGTGATGATATTGGTAATATTGAAAAATACTTCCCAGTAAGAAAGTAAATCAATCAAAATAATATGAGGAGGATTAGAAAACACAAAAATGGAAAAATGTAAGAATAATAATAATAACTTTAGTATTAAAATAATAATATTTCTGATCAAGAAAGAGAAAATGAATCATCTATTAGTTCATATAATTAGGTCACTTTCTTTTATTATTTTGATAAAATATTTTATTCATGTAGAAATTATGAAGATAGAAAGGAAAGGAAACACCTTGAGTGGGAACTGCAAGGAAAATTGAAATATTTTTTTAAAATTTTTACAAAGATCAAGAAATAAAAAAGGAAGATGATCGAGGAGAAAAACATTGAGAATAAATAAAAAATTGAGCTTATCAAAAAATAAACATCCTAGATAGATGAGATCTTGAGTCGGAAGCTTAATAAAATTAAATAAGAAAATATTATTTGTGTCTTTAAATAAAATCTAGATACAAGAGAAGAAGAACTTTGAGAGACGTATTCAATATGTATCATTGTTCAAAATGATCTTAACAAAGTCACAGTGAACATAAAAAAATTAGATGTACTTAACGGTGAATCTTTCTAAGTTATTGAGAATATGGGTTCTAACAAGTAAGTGGAATATACAACCAATCTATCTTAGGGTAAGTCTAAAATTTCTTACATTAAAGGTAAAAAAAGGGTTAGAAGAAGTGTTTGACCAAAAAATGGATTAGAGGAAGTCTTCCATACCAAATTAAGTGATAAATGATATTTGAGGATCACTAACTCATAGGCATAAAGAGATTTGGTTTTGAGATAGAAAGAAATACCATAATTATGGATAGATTTATTATCAGAATGGATGATTTAGTTTCATAGATATTTACTGATGTTTTTTGAGGTATGAAAAAAAATCCTTTACTTTGTAGTTTAATATGTCATTTCCATGGAAGTGGTAAGAACCAAGGTGGGTTTAGCGATAATTAAAAGAAAAATTTAAATAGAAAACAATTTTTTTGAAAAAATTATTTCAATACAAATTAGATTTGAGTATTTTGCACATGTGTTGGTAAAGTGTGGAAAATAAGTTCACTATATTGAGGAGTATATGACTAAAATTCTCGGAGAGATTCCCTATTCCTTGAAGGGGAAAATTATGAAATATTTATTCAATATTAAGACTTCCAATAAGAAATGTGAGAATTAAAAAATTAACTAATTTGGTCATGAAATAATGCTCTGTGATCTTTCTATATGAGAAGGTGATGACTTATAGAATGAATAAAGAAGATATGGATTTTAATTAAAAGACAAAACAAGTGGATACACATGGATAAGATTTTATACATGAGAATATTTCTATAAATATAGATTGTAATGTCCAATAAAAATAATGTGAAAGGTTTTGAGTCAATAAGGTTTCCTTATTACTTTAATATTCCTTTATGTTTTGAAAATCAAAAACACTTTATCATAAGGAAAATTGTTTTTCATATGAATTATATTAATAACGAAAATTTTCCTTCACCAAGGAAATTTTATTCTTAATTATGTTTTCATTGTTCATTTTATATTTTCTCTAAATCTAACTCATTTTATTCCTAAGTCTAAAATTTGGTTTCATATCTAAAACATTGGAATCCTATAAATCCTTAGTTATAAAGTATTTTGTTTTCACACTTTGAATTCTCTAAAATTCAGACTCTAAATTCCCTAAAATTCAAACTCAAACATCATTGAAATTCAGAATCTGAATTCTCTAAAATTTAGAATTTTAATTCTCTGAAACTCAAACTCCAAATTCTTTGAAATTCGGATGCAAAATTCATAACAATCCAGACTCTGAATTTTATGAAATTCATAATCTGAATTCTTCAAAATTTAGACTCTGAATTATCTGAAATTCAAACTCCCAATTCTCTAAAATTAAGACCCAAAATTCTTTGAAATTCAGACTCTGAATTAGTCATAATTATGACTCTAAATTCCTCAAAATCCAAACTCCTAATTATTCAGAATTCAGACTCTAAATTCCTTAGAATTCCGACTACTAATTCCTTATAATTTCGAATCTGAATTCTTTTGAATTCAGACTCTGAATTCTTCATAATTCAAATTCTAAATTCTTTATAATTAAAATTCTAAATTCCTTGAAAAATAGAATATTAATATCCATGATATATAGTCTCTGAATGTTTATTTGGTTAGAATCCTAACTTTATGTTACCTTATACTCCGGAAAATTAGATTTGGTTAAGAAAACTTATTTTGGTTACACTTGTTATTTTAATGAAATGATGTCTTACAATCTATTTCTAACTAACCATTGTTTGAGTGACACATGTACAGGTCCCTCCCAAATTCAAGGAAAATATGACTGTTGGAGGTGGGAGCCAACCGTTGGAGAAGTGCCCGTAAATATGAGTGCATTTGAATGATCTCACATAACACTGAGTATTATCTAGAGATTCCATGATACTGAAGTGATTTTTAGAGAGAGATACTCCCATGCCTTATGTGTACTGAACATCTTGTTCATCTTGCTTTGTGTGACTTTGATTGTTGCTGTGTACAATCTAGGACTTCCATCGATAGGAAGACCGAGGTGCCGAATACCTTAAAGTTCAAGGACTTCCATGGATAGGAAGATATAGGTTCCAACTACCTTAATGTTAGAGGTCTTACGGGGATAGAAAGATATATTAGGATATTCCTATTTAGGGCTTACCCTGGTGAGGGTAAGATAGACTTTCTTGAATGTATAAATCAAGGGACCATTTTCTAAGGTTGTTCAATACCCTTCTCTTTAGGTTAAAATATTTTATACCTATTACTTTTTCTGTTTCAATTTTATTTCTATTTTATTTTGATAAAGGAAAAAAGTATAACTTTCATATACTTTCTTGTAATTTTGTATCCTCTGATAAATAATATTCTATATGCTTTAAGGTAAAATCCTTTCCTTGTAAACATTCCTTAATTTTCATTTCTGGAATAATTTTTCCAGAACCTAGTAAGTTTGTGGAACTAAAAGAGGTCTTGTGAATCTACCATGTTTAACTTTGTTAAACATAGTTCTCATAATGGTTAAAAACTAAATTATTTAAACTTACAATTCACCCCCCCCCCCTCTTGTATTTACCCATCTATATTCATATTTAGATGATACAATTGGTATCATAGTTGATCACTGAAATACATATATATACAAATAAGTTTTCTTGATCAAGATTTCATTATTCTAAATATTTATTTCTTTCTTAGGTATTTTTATCCTGTTTTAAAAAATTTTACTATTAAAAAGTTTCTATGGAAAGATATTTTCTTTTCGACAGAAGGAATGAATGTTGGTTCGATTGACAATATAAATCCTATCAGATCACCTATATTTGATGGGAATTATTATGAATATTGGAGAGATTGTATGACAAATTTTTTTATTAATACTGGAGTGGGAAATTTTTTTATGCTTACTGGAGATTTCAAGATTCTTGATAAGGAATTCAAAACTTTCACCAATCAAGAAAAGTAATAATATCAACTAAACTACAAGTTACGCAATACTTTGTTGTGTTCCAGGACAAGGAATATATATAGTCAGATTTCATCTTATGAAGCTGATAACTATATCTAGAATAAATTTGAGGTTACTCATTTTGCTACATCCAAAGTTATAGAAACTAGATGAGATTTTCTTAGAGAATAATATCATGGATTTCTATTTCCTTTTGGAGAAACAGTATGTAAGGTGCAACAATGGTTTATGACAATTTTTAACATTCTATATTCTATGGGTGGGAAAGGTTTAGATGATGAGGAACTTGTGGACAAGATTATAGATATCATGCCTAATAAGTGAAAATCTAAGAGAACAGCTATTGATGAGAGTAATAAAGTATCTCAAATTACTCTTGATGAGATTTTTGGAACTCTTCTTCAACATGTGACAAGAATGAAAAGGGATGCTGATATTAATAAGAAGAAAAATGGTAATGTATGTGTAGTCTTTACTACTACTAAATCTAAGACTCTGGAAAGGGTTACAAGATCTAAGTCTAAGAGAGTAACTATTTTATCTAAATCTAGTGAAAGAGAACACATTGAGAATGAACTAGCTAATCTTGCAAGAAGGATGAAAAAGATAGTTGGAAATAATTACTTTCAGTATAGATATAAGAAGAAAGAAAGAAAAGACAAGAAATACTTGGAAGTCATTTTCTATGAATGCAAAAGTGAATGGAATATTAGGCCAGATTGTTCTATTCTTAAGAAAAATGATCAAAAGGAAAAGAATTATGAGAGGTATAGAAATAAGTATTACAAGGATAAAGCTAATAAAGTCTTGAAAGCCAATGAAACAAGGAGTTCCAGTGGTGGTGAATCTTCTGATGAATCCCCAGAGTATGAATCTTTTGACCAGAATAATCTTGGTTTTCTAGACATACTACCCATTAAAAATCATTGTCTAACGTCTAAGTTACACAAAGCAGAATCTATCACTAATGTAACCATGAATGAAAATTATACTTATAATAAATACTATAAGTCTTCTGATGAAGAATCTTCTTTTGATGAAGATATAATATTACCTACTTATAAAGAAGTATCTAGGTTTTCTAAACTTCTTGAGAATAAAAATTCTAAACTCAATAAAGATCTTGAGAAGGAAAATTCTAGAATTTCAATTTTAACTAAAGTATCAAATATTTCTAATGATCTTGATAAGAAAATTTTTATTTTAAAAGTATTTCCAAAAACCTTGAGGAAGTTAATTCTGATAAGGATAAACTTTCTAAGGATCTTGAAAATGAAATTTCTAAAAAAAATATTTTGGAGACTAACTCTAGTTCTAAAACTAATATTTTTTAGGATAAAAACATGGTTATTAAACTAAAGTTAGAATTATTTTCCTTGAGGAAGTGTTTGTCAAACTTTACCTCTGTTAAGGAAAACTTTGACAAGATGTATTCCCAAATTAGTCCTTTAAGGAATAGTTCTGGATTTGGTTATACTCATTATAATCAAGTTTTTAGTTATAACTATTTTGTTCCTCAAAGTGATCCATTCTGTACTAAATGTTCGTGTGGTGGACATTGGGAAAAAAATTGTTCTTTAAATAAAACTCAGTATTTAGGTTTTCATAAATCTTTTTTTAAGAAAATGTTGCTTCCTAAAATTTTTCTTTCTAAAATTTCTGGATCCAAGAAAATTTGGATTCGGAAAGTCTAATACTATTTTTTTAAGAAAATCAAGATAGTACAAAAAGCAATACAAGGTAAATGGATAGTGGATGTTCCCGTCATATGGCTATTAACAAAAACTTCTTTGAAATTATTATCAAGATGAAAGTAGGAAAAGTATCTTTCAGAGATAATTCTTAGGAATAAATTATTCGTATAGGTAACATTTTTCTTCTAGGAAAAACATTGATTTCAAATGTTTTATTTGTTAAGGGTATTATGCATAACTTCATCATTATAATCCAACTATTTGATGAAGGTTACTTTATGAATTTTAGGAATGATGAGTGCTTAGTACACAATTCCAATGAATATTTTATTCTTTATGCCCATAGGCAAGAGAATGTGTACACACTAATCTTATAAGACTTTAGGTGCCAAGATCTACCTTGTCTTAATGCAATGGAAGATAAATCTTGGTTATGGAATAAAAGGCTAGGACATTTTAACCTTAAGAATCGATGTAAACTCTCTAAGAAAAGTCTTGTTAATGATCTACTGAAGAAAAGATTTGATTCTTCAAATTTTTTTGATCCTTTTCAATATGGAAAGAAACATAAATCTAGTTTCAAATCAATCAGTGAAGTCTCAACTATTGATGCATTATAGTTGGTGCATATGAATCTTTTCGGTCCAATACAAACTGGAAGCATTGGAGGCAAATATTATGTATTTTTCTTAGTTGATGATTACACTAGATTCATATGGGTCGATTTCCTAGAAATAAAATATGAATATTTTTCTTATTTTAAAATTTTTAAAGCCGAAGTTAAAAATGAGAAAAAACATCCATTGATAATTATTCATAGTGATCATGGAGGAGAATTTCAAAATTCTGATTTTGAAACTTTTTTGTAGTAAAAAAGGCATTACTCATAACATCCCAGCACCAAGAACTCCTTAACAAAATGGTG
The DNA here is from genome assembly GCA_963277665.1 of Viscum album. Classification (NCBI taxonomy): domain Eukaryota; kingdom Viridiplantae; phylum Streptophyta; class Magnoliopsida; order Santalales; family Viscaceae; genus Viscum; species Viscum album. The sequence goes on from OY728138.1 coordinate 1,796,199,457, forward strand.
TTGATGAAAGAAGAAATGGAATTCTTCAGGAGATAACTAAAACCATGTTGAGTGAATATTCTATATCTAAACATTTTTTAGCTGAAGTTGTAAGAACTGCTTGTTATACTATAAATCGAGTTTTAATTAGACCTTTTCTTGACAAAACCACTTACGAAATGTGGAATGGTAGAAAAACAAGACTTTCTTACTTCATGTTATTTGGTTGCAAAGTATTCATTCTGAATACTAAAGATAATTTACATAAATTAACACCAAAATTTGAGGAAGGAATTTTCCTAGGATACTCCACAACTTCTAAGACTTATAGATTTTTTAATAAAAATACTTTTACTATTGAAGAAACAATACATGTTAAATTTGAGGAAACTGGTACTTTTGTTTTTAAACAACCTCAACCTACATCCTCTGATGTGTTTTCAAAAACTAATTATCAACCCTTGATAAAAGATCCTTCTGATAAGAAAAATGTTCACGAAAAGGTTTCTAAAGCATTTACCCCAGAAGATTTCCTACCATATGTTGATGAATAGGTTTTACAAAATCCAAATCAGTTGTTTCTTAAGAATAATCCCAGTTATAGTATCATTTGTGATGTAAATCAACCTGTAAGGACTAGAATTTTCTTAAGAAATAAAGAAGATCATTCAGCATTCCTTTCCCAATTAGAACCAAAAGGCACTGATGAAGCTTTAGGTGATTAAAGTTAGATAAAATCCATGAAAGATGAGTGAAATGAATTTTAAAGGAATAATGTTTGGACCTTGGGTGAAATACCTAAAGAAACTTCTGTTATTTGAGTAAAATGGGTCTTCAGAAATAAGTGTGATGAAAATTGAATCCTAGTATGAAATAAGGCTAGATTAGTTTCTAAAGGCTATAATCAACAAGAAAGAATAGACTATGAAAAAATCTATGCTCTAGTATCTAGATATGAATCTATCTATTTTTTACTTTCCTTTACAGCATTCTTCAACTTTAAACTTTTTCAAATGGATGGTAAATGTGCTTTCCTCAATGGATATATTTATGATGATGTCTTTGTTGAACAACCTCCTAGTTTTGAAGACACAAGACATCCTAAACTTGTTTTCAAACTTACCAAATCTTTATATGGACTTAAACAATCCCCTAGAGCCTGGTATGATAGAATTACATGATTTTTGTTACAAAACAATTGTGTTAAGGGAAATTCTAATACAACCCTTTTTATAAAGAATGATAAGAAAAATGTTTTTATTGTTCCAATTTATGTTGATGAAATTATATTTGGTTCAACTCAGAAATCTTTAACCTATTCATTTTCAAATCTAATGAAATATAAGTTTGAAATGAGTATGATGGGTGAGTTAACATTTTTCCTAGGTTTTAAAATTTCTCAAAAACTAGAAGGCACTTATATATCTCAACATAAGTATGTTAAGGATATTCTTAAAAAGTATGGATATGAAAACACAAAGAGTATTAGTACTCTTATTGGTACCTCAAATTCACTTGATCCTAATGAACCTAAGAAACCAGTAGATCAAAAATCATTTAGAGGTATGATAGGAACATTACTATACTTAACATTTATTCATCTAGACTTAATGTTTTAAGTATGATTATGTGCAAGATATCAATCTAATCCTAAGGAATCCCATTTAATGGCGGTGAAATGAATTTTTCACTATTTAAAGGGAACCATAGACTTAGGAATATTTTATACTTCTGAAAATGATATTTTTTTTAAAAAATCGGATGCTAATTTTGGTGGATTTATAACGGATAGGAAAAGAACATCCAGAACTTTTCATTTCATAGGTGGTTCATTAGTTTCTTGGTCCTGAAAAAAACACTTAGTAACACTTTCCACTACTGAAGTCGAATATGTAACAACTAGAAGTTGTTATGCCCAAGTGTTGGGGATGAAATACACACTCACAGATTATGCTATGATTGTTACAAAAACAAAAATTATGTGTGATAATACTAGTGCCATTTCCTTAAGTAAAAACCATGTCCATCACTCTCATGAAAAACACATAGATATTATGCATTACTTTATTAGGGATAACACACAAAAAGGAGGTATCATTATTCAATTTATTGGAACACAAGATCAACTTCATGATATTTTCACAAAATATTTACCCTCTGATAGATTTGAATACATTAAACAGATGATAGGAATGATAATTGTAAGGTAATATTCCATATTAACTTCTTGTTGAAACCTATCTTCTTAAAGTAAGAAACTCCATTTCATAGGGGGAGTATACTTTCTTGTTAGTCAAATTGTTTTCCCTCCTTTTCCAAATTTTCCTTTCTTAAAATATTTAGTAATTAAATTTTCATAATCAAAATTTTCGTAATAAAATTTTTCAAAATCAAAATTTTTTTAATAAAAAATTTCGTAATCAATTTTTTGTAATCAAAATTTTTGTAATAAATTTTTTTAGTAATCAAAGTTTTTTTTCATCAAAATTTTTCATAATCAAATTTTCCTTAACCATATTTTTTTAAAAAACTCAAAATCTAATGTTCTTCAAGAAGTATTTTCCTCATTACAGATAATTTTTCTAGCAATATAGAAGGTATGTTTCCTTTCCAAAATTTTAATAATAATTTTTTTACATTTTGGTATTTTCATTTTATTGAAAAAATTTTGGAATAACATTTCCATAAATCTATATTTTTATTCTAAAAACCTCGAATGATCGGAACCTACCAAATTCCTTCTTTGTCTATTATCTCAACCATAAGATCTGATTAAGAGTATTTCAACTGTTGGATTAATCATGGAAGATGAATCGTCGCCTAAAACGCCGATATAAGGACCCCCTGATGGTTATCCCACATCGGTCTTCAAATCCTTGGTGTGCTGAAGTTATGCTCCTCTATTTAAGGTCATTTGGAATAATCAATTTTTCCTCAATTCCGAATTTCTATGAAAGCTTCTCTTTAGAAAGAAATGTTTTCAGTAAAGGAAATATCCAAATGGCAGATATACTTAGAATGTTTAGTTGATCCAAAATTCTTTGCAAAGTAGGATTATATTATTTTGAAGTATATCAAGTTGAATGGCTGGGAGATCTTATGTGTATCCTAACTGAAGGCACATGATCCGGTTTTTCCGGAGTTACTGATAGAATTCTATGAATCTGTGAGTTTTTTTAATGAATGAGGGAGAGACGAGTTTTTATTTAAGATCTATAGAAAAACTTACTCTCTTACTTACAGTAAGGCTGAAAGTTTAATTGGTATTCCATATATGGGTGAAGCAGAATTTTGCACCCACAAGTTACCAGATTTTTCAGGATCTTTGGTATGAAGAAGGCTTTAGAGTGGCTTGGCTTGATAGAAGTAAATACTCTGAAAATTTTTCATCTCTCTACAAACATCCAGATTCTTGAATTATGGGTTCAAGGTTTTATCATTTAGAGAAAAGGTGATAAGGATTCCCTGAAGAAAAGTGACATCTATATTTTGGATTTCCTGGTGAACCTCAAGAAGATAAATTTGGTAATTTATGTCTCGATAAAACTCTTTAATATCAAGAATGGATCTCTCAAATATCAAATCATCATGTATTCAACTATTCTCTCCAAGATTATAGTTCATTGTCTTGAGTTGTTCAAAATACCTTGTAGTTCTAAGCCATGAAATTTTAATGTAATGTTATGGAGTGATGATACTCTATGGATAATGAAGGTTTGTTTTTCTAGTGAATCAGAATATTTTTAAGATTTTTCTGAATCTAAAATTGAATCTCTATCAAAGAAATTGAAAGTGGCTGAATCTTCCAAGAAGGGTGTAAAGAAGAGAAAGGTGAAGGAACTGGAAGATAAACAAAAAACTTCTGTTATCCAGGAAACTCAATCAGTACCTCCAATCCCTTCTCAAGGATGCTGGTAAAGCTTCTAAACAACACCAGGTACCAGAATCATTTCTGCAAGAACCACTTCCAGTGACTCTGGGAAAGAAGATGGTAATTCTAAAACTAGAAGAAGGAGAAGAAATAGTTCAGGAAGAAGAAGTCAAAGAAGAAGAAGAAGGATGTGGTGATACTGATGACATGAGAAGGAGAGTCCTTATGAGAAACTATCAATCCAAACTTCTGAAGTATAATCTTTAAAACATTCTACCCTAGGAAAATAAGAAAACGGTCTGGAAGAAGTGAATAAAATATCTAAAGAAGAAAGTAGAAATGATTACTTTGTTCATCCAGAGGATATTGTGGTAGGTGATGAGAATGAAAATCTGGAGGAAGACAAGATTGTTCAATTATCAGATAGTTAACATGAATCACCCAAATAAGAAGCGATTATTCTGAGATATGATAAGGTAAAATAGGTGTTGGTTGGTACACATAGGTTATATATAGTGAAAAATAAAGATATTGGTGGTTCGTCGAAAAGGAAAGCTAAAGAGATAGAAAAAGAATCCACACCAAGAAAATAGTCTGATTTGGAATCGTCCTCTGTTGGACATGATTTTGTAATTCAATCATTGAAAAATGTGGTTGATACTATTCCCTTATTTCTGAGTATAGAATCGAGGTTCCAGATGCTTCAGCACTCGTTTATTCAAAAATCAGATTTAGTCACCATGCTTATAGATAAGTTTGTCAAGCTTGAGGCCAATTTTAAAACATTCTTTATTGGATATGAAGCCCACAGAAGATTGTGCAAGGAAATCACAAAATGGTCAAGTAAAATAATCAAAGAGATGAGAATCCTTGATGATTTTCAAGAAAGTTTGAAGGATTATTTTAACAACAAAGATGGGAAGTTTAAAGATATTACTAAGAGTTTTTAGGAAAAGGTAAGTCTCAAACAGACAACATAGAAGCACGAAGTCAAGGATCTGAATGGGAAGCTTAATTCAGTGGCTATGAATTGGAAGAGGGTAAGTGATCTTAGAATAGAGTTTGAAGAAAATATTTCTAAGAAAAAAGATGTTTTTAAGGCTCATGTGGATATTCTTAAGGCTCAAGAAAAAAAGATCAAAGCCTTAGAGAAGAAAAATGAAGATCAGGATCAGCTGATCAAGCATTTAGAAGAAGATCACAAGGAGAAAAAGAAGCTAAAAACCATCATAAATAAGTTAATTATGAAGGAGAAAGAAGGATAATTTTTTCCCAATGTAATATTTGGTTGTATTTCCTTTTTTGTATAAATATTTTCCATCATAATAAAATTTTGGTTTTTTATCATTTGTTTTGTTTTAGATTACTAATTTTTAATGTACCATATTTTTTTCCATTCTCTTTATTCCTTTTTGAAAATCAAAAAGGGGGAGAAAGGAATGATAAAAAGAATACTAAGTCAATAAGTGAATTCCCTATGTAAGGGGGAGTCCATCTAAGGGGGAGTTTCATCAAAACATATTTTCTTATTTAGGAAAAGGAAAAATATATTTAAGGAATCCAAGAATACGATCCTTAGGGATTTCAAAACCTAAGGGATAGTTAGTCATATTCATTATTATTCATAATTAAAGGGATATAAGTTTTTATTTTCAAGTTCATAAAAAAACACTAAGTCCTTATATTCTTTTTCGTAAAAAATTTTGTGCATTCCTAAAAGTTAGAGATTTTTGAGTCATTAAGGTTTCCTTATGACTTTTCTATTCCTTTACATTTTTAAAAACACATATTTTATCTTAAGTAAAAAAATATAAGAATTATCTTAATAAGGAAAATTTTCCTTCACTATGGAAATTTTATCATTACCTATGCTTTCATTGTTCATTTTATAGTTTCTCTAAATCTAACACATTTTATTCCTAAGTCTAAAATTTGGTTTCACATATAAAACCATAGAATCATATAAATACTTGGTTATAAAGTATTCTGTTTTCACACACCGAATTATCTAAAATCCAGACATTGAATTCTTTGAAATTCAGACTCTGAATTCTCTGAAATTCAGACTCTTAATTCTTCAGAATTTAGACTCCAAATTCTTTGAAATTTCTACTCTGAATTCCTCATAATTCGGACTCCAAATTATTTAAAATTTAGACTCTGAATTCTCTGAAATTCAGACTCCGAATTATATGAAATTATAACTCTCAATTATTTGAAATTCAGACTCTGAATTCCTTAGAATTCAGACTCTGAATTTCTTGGATTTCAGACTCGCAATTCCTCATAATTCTGACTCCAAATTTCTCAGAATTCCAACCCTGAATTCCTTAGAATTCAAACTCCTAATTCATCAGAATTCTGACTCGGAATTCCTATGAATTCGGACTCTGAATTCCTTGAAAACATAATCTGAATATCCATGATATATAGTCTTTGAATTATTATTTGGGTAGACTTCGAACATTATTTTACCTTAGTCTTCAAAAAGTTAGATTTGGTTAAGAAAACTTATTTTTCTTACACTTGTTACAGGGATGAAATGATCTCATAAAATCTGTTTCTAACTAACCGTTGTTTGAGTGACACATTTACAGGTACCTTTGAGATTCAAGAAAAAATATGACTGTTTGAGGAGGGATTCGACCATTAGATAAGTGCCAATAAATAGGAGCTCATTTTAATGAGCTCACATAACACTGATAATTATCTAAAGATTTCATGTTTCTTAAGTGATTTCTAAAGAGAGAGAGAATATCATTCATTGTGCGTACAAAACATCTTTTTCATCTTTCTTCGTATGACTCTGATTGTTGTTGTGTACAATTGAGGACTTCTGTGGATAAGAAGACCGAGGTTCCGACTACCTTAAAGTTCGAGGACTTTCGTGGATATGAATACATAGGTTTTGACTACCTTAGTATTTGAGGGCTTGCGAGGATAGAAAAACAGATTTCAATATTCCTATTGAGGTCATACCCTGGTGTGGGTAAGACTGAATTTCCTGAAAGTATAAATCAAGGGACATTTATCCAAAGTTGTTGGATACCCTTCTATTTGGGTTAAAATATTTCATACTTGTTACTTGTTTTGTTTCAAGTTTACTTCTGTTGTATTTTGATAAAGGAAGAAAATATAACTTTCATATACTTTCTTGTACTTTCGTATACTCTAATAAATAAGATTCTATATGCTTTAAGGTAAAATCTATTCCTTATAAAATTTCCTTAAGTTTCATTTTTGAAACCCTTTTTCTAGAACCTAGTAAGTTTGTAGAACTAAAAGAGGTCTTGTTAATCTAATTTGTTTAACTTTGTTAAACATGTGTTTCTTTAAGGTTAAAAATGAATGTTTTCAAACTTACAATTCACCCCCCCCCCTTGTATTTAAGCATGTACATTCATATTTCAATCCTACAAAACGTATGGTTATTTTTGTTATGGAATAAAAGACTGTATGAAAAGTTTACAAACCTAATAAGATATAATGAGAAAGATCATTAAATATAAAGGTAATGAGGTTTCCATGACCTCTAAAATGGAGAAAACTATTTTACACAAAAAAGTATTTCAATAGTAGATATAGAGGATCAAAAAATCTCTTGAGGGTGTTGAAAGGATTAAAATCATTGAGAATGGAAACACTAAAAATTCTATGTTGAAAAAGTAATATAATCCCAAATGTTTCTTCTAAATAGAATAAAAATGTCCCTCATTATTCCATTTTTTCTCTTTATTCCAACTTACCTGGAATTAAGGGAGAGGTGGTGAGTGTAGAATATACTAGATAATAAATATGTAATTCTTCATGTTGTATTTTATATTTCATGGAAAAAGGGAGTGAGTACATCCCGTGAGGGGGATCAAAAATAAAGATAGAGCTATAAATATCTCACAAGGTGTGTGAATTTAGAAAATATTGATAGTCCCATGAAATCTGGAGAATGGAGTATTTTTATCTAACTTACAGCCCCTTTTCTATATTTTATAATAAAGGGGGTGGGTATTAGTTTATAAATGGATGAGACAAGGGGGGATTGTGTGATTTATATTTGAGATTTTTGATGTTTTTATTGATATATGTATAGGATACAACATTTTTCTTATAAATATATATGATTAGATCTAGAATGATAATGATAATACATAATTGGTTTTTTATAGATATCATTGAGAACTTTGGTTAAATATCACTTATTTTCCATATCGGGTTAGCCCAAGTAAACTAAGAGTGGACTAACTAAAGGATCTTTGATTAGGAAAATCATGTGGTGTGAACCCTCTCTCTAAAAAGACTCAAGGTATGGTTTTAAAAGAATAATATTATACTAGGATGTCTTAAAATAATGAGATTTATTATATAAGGATACCCCAAAATTTTCCTTTACATTTATTAAAAATAAGGGGGATAAATAAGAATTCATTGAGATACACATATTAACATTTGTGGGTATGGGTATTAAAAAAAAGTTCAAAAGCTGAGATTTTTGGGCCCATGAATTTCATTTTTTGTTAAATATTCGATATATGTTTGATTATGGAATGTGGTGGCGATTCTTAAAGGATTTTTATGGATTTATGAGTTTTCATTAGATTTCATTCTTAATAATGAATGCAATTTGATTTTTTGATTACGCTACTTCCATGATAAATTACAAAGGGGAATATATGTTTTTGTTTGAGGACCAAAACTAGATAGCTTTATAGTGTAATCTTATGAATGTGAATATTCATGTGTTGATCTTCAAGGAAACTAAATGAATTTTTTTATGAATGGAGGAACATTATCTACTAAATGTTTTATGTGTGTTTGATATTTTTGAGATGTATTAGAGTAGACTAAAAACTATATAAAGGTAATATAGGTTTAAATAGTGTTGAATAAAAAATATTGTCTAAAAATAAATCTAGTTCAGTTGAATGAAAAAAGGAAAAGGCATGGATACATATGTTTGAATCTATTTGCTTCATAAAAATCATGCATGTGCTACGTAACATCAATTAAATATGTGTAATCATGAATTCTTATATTCCATAAATATTATGCATGTACTATATAACCATATATTGAGTCTATGTCAGAATGAAGTGATCTATGTAACCATCATATAGGTGTTGTATAATTGTGAAGTGATACTATGTACACATGATTTGTGATGTATAAAGTTTGTATATGTGTCTAGTCCACTTATGTTTCCTTTACACAGTTGATCTAAGGATCATAAAATGTTTTTTATATGTTTTATCCCACTTAGTCGATCAAAATAGAAAATTATTTGAACATATGGTTAATCTATATGGTCTCTTGGATAGTGAGTTATATATGTGTTAAATACAGATGGAGACATGAAGTTGGTTTTCAAACTCATGATCAATCATATACTTAGAAAATTTTCAAGTGAGTCTACTAAGAAAAAAATCTAAGTTTCGAGATTTTGGATATTATAAAGAAATAAATTAGATTATTTAAGGAGAACTCTTATTTATGTGTTATACATCGTGATCATGGATCTTGATCCAAGAAAAAATCAAAAGAAATTTGAGAATAAATTCTATACTGCATGCGGGAGATCTATGTTATAGCGAAGCATGAATCCATGCACATGGAAATTTAAAAGGAATTAAAAGAAGAAGTTTTATGGATGCTAATATCATGATATTGTTGTAATTATCTCTCTATATCATAATGTTTTCAGGATATAAAACACTAGTATTTTAATCTAATGGTTTTATTTATGTTTTTTTAATGTTTATGCTTCATACCAAGCCAGAGTTTTTGATGTAATGCAAAAGCTTTGGAGGGGCTTTCTTAAAGGAATATAAATATCCTTAAAAATAATTAAAGATCTAGTTATATTTTTTTATCATAGTTAATATCATGGAAGAAAGTAAAAGGATTGATTTCGTAAGGACAAATGGAAAAACTATTACGAAGTCCACCGACTAGCTAGGGGATATCCACCAGCCAGTCGATGAAAACAGAGAGAATCTAAACAGTTGTGGGAAAGCCATCGAGTAGCTAGTTCTACCTACATATCACAACTCAACCTTCCCTAGTACATGAACCTAGTAAAATAAACCCACGTTTCTTCTATAATACCTTGGTTTCTTCCATGTATAATATAGCTTATTACACAATGGGGTCATTAATCAGCCTAATGAATTCCCCTATATGCCAACACATTCTCTTTCAGTGTCCTTTGTCCTCACACACACACACACTAAAAAAATTACAAAGAGGTCACCCATCGTGACACTACTGCATGACAAGAATTCTCAAACAAAGGAGTATTTATCATATAGGATCCCAAAAATAATACTACACCTTGATGACATGGGTACTAACATTTACACTTTTAAGTCTCAATTTTCCTAGAGTGTTTCACTATCCACCCATTTAAATCATAACTCCCTCATCATAGAACCCACACTTCAAACCTATGTTGTTCCACTACACTTCTGGATGAGTACTAGCTCTAATACCATTTCTCACCTCAACCTTCCCTCGATTATTAACCCGGTCAACCAACCCCATGGGTCTTATGTAACAACATGAATTTCTTCCAATCACACTATAGTTTATTACCCACTTGGGTTACTTATCAGACTAATAATTATCTACACAAGCCAACACATGTTCATTCTATTTGATTTTTTCTCACACACACACACTGAGAAATTTGGTAGTAACATTTAGTTATTTAAGTCTCATTTTTCTAGGGGTGTTACAAAAATTCAATAATAGCTCCAACAATCAAGATATTAATGTCCATTTTGGTCCCCAAATGTCCTTATGGAAACATAAAAACAATTCATATATGTAGGGTGAGCGTACATGTATAATCAGTAATATAATATTCAAATTTTCTCATGCACATGTGAGAATAGGATACTAATGCATTAGTGAGAAAATAAAAAAAATCAAAAATACCTTAACAAGTCAACTAACCAATCCTATCATCACCATGTTATTATCACAAAATAACTCATCCATGTATATTATCATAATATATATATATATATAAGGGAAACCTGCTGTAATTTCCCACTTCTATTCCACTATCACACCCCAATGTCTCACATCTTAGTGATCTCAAATTATTCACATAATCCTACTAGAAGAAACCTATGAAACCACATCATTACCAGAACCCCACTTGAAACTATCCATTACATCCTTCCTAAAGACACTTATGCCAACACATCACATCTTACAAAGGCACCTGGTCCATCACATCGCATCTCACCCATTGACACTTGGGTTGTCACATCACATATGTCTCAAAGACACCAAGTCCAATGCATCACATCTGAACTATATTTGTAACTAGAATAGTATGGTACCATGAACTTGAATAATAGAATCCATATACCCTCTGCTTACCATGTATGACCCCCACTATTAACCACATCATCATCTCATCAAATACAACCACAAGTATACAACAATTCACAAGCCATCATAGCATGTGTATATCTAACACACTTGGAAGAGAGAGTGGGGAAGATAGGTAGCTAGTCCTTCATCCCTACAATCAGGATTTTGGAAAAAACACCCCTAAACATTTGGGTTTCGGCACATCGTGCTTAACATAGGTGGGGTGCATATAGAAATAAAAATGAAAATACAATATATAATAGTCACACATAATCCCAACCTCTGATTTTTAAATAATAATACCACTAAACTCACAACATAACTACAAATTCCGCACAAAATCTACTACTTTGGATACAACTTCTAAAATGAAATATCCCACACAAGTATTCCACAAACCACAAGACACAATCCAAATTTAATTTTAAGTTATGACAATTGTCATATATTCCCTTTACCAACCAATATCATTTATACATCCAATTAATTTGATATTAATAATAAACCACTTTAACCACACTTCCCACTCAAATTCATGTGTTCATTATCCATTCCAACCCATTTTAATCAATTTCAAATTAACACAACCCATTCGTTCATCTTTCAATTCCATTAATCCAAAAAACCGCTAAAAATTTAAAGTTATAAATTATACATATCAAATTCCAACCATTTATCAAATTCATTATTCATTTTCCATATATAAATTAAACATAATCATCCCATTTACGTTTCATTTATTTTTAGCACCAATTAACTATCATCACAACACAATATAATCCAATTCATCGCCACAATTCAACCATCTCACTATAATAACCACACATCACAACCACTGCACATCAAAACCAATTTCACCATATTTAATTCATATTATTTAATATTTAAAAAATATGTTTTCCATAACAGTTACTTGTTTAATTTTCATGGTAATTCTTACATAAACCAGAAATTCCATGGGAACTAATTTATTAGATGGATATACACTCTCAGCCAATTTCATTCAAGGTGATATCAAATCATCAAACAATAAGGGTTATAAAACCATATCAACTACAAAACAAAAAAACCAACGAATTTTTTTTATTAACGGCATCAACAAATATAAAACCAATGAAGATAACATCAAAATAAAAAAAATGCAATTACCTTCCCTTCGCCTTTAATTTTAGTTAACTATTTAATTTTTTTCATGTGATAATAACCTTATATTTCTAGGATATTCTCTTGATTATCTAATATAACAAAACTGGTGATGATAATAATAATAATACCTTAAAAATGTGATAAAATTTCCCAAGGAAACAAATACATAAAACATGATGATATCATATAAAATATAGGGGAATCACCCAATTTCCATCAATTTCATTAAGCCCAATTAATTATATTCATTAATCTTACACTTACCATTCTCTTAATGGTTAATCAAAATCATTCTCCCTTCCGCATGCTATAACTAGATGAAATAAAAAGGATCCCCTACCTTGAATAATGAATTTTCCACAATGTTCTTAACAAAGGATATAGGAAGAAAATTACATACTAGGGAAACAAAGGAGAAGCCTCATATAAATCTATAATAGGATTGATAATCCCAAAAGGTGAGGTTTTGACCACCCAAACTCAATAAGAATAAATAGTGACTTGAACAAGAGGAAGAAACTCATTTTTATCATCTATAAATATTCCCCCTTGGATACTCCATTGAACTTCACGTATTTTATTACCCATTTTGTTTGCATTGAAAAAAAAATATTAATTATGATCCATTTAAAACATTTAAAATTGTTAGATATAATTTAAATCAGTCAAAATAAATTAAAGCCAATTTTTTTATTTTAAATTATTGAAAATATATTTTATGTTGTTTCAGGAAGAAAATTATACTTTTTAAAATATTTTCATTACCCATAATTAGGAGGCATGGGATGCATAAGGGTAACACGGTTTACAATTATGGGGATGGCTACCCTTACACAAGAAAAATAAAATTGGGGCTACCCTTACAAAGATAATGGCTATGTAACATCCCAAGGATTTAAAAATATATTTAATATAGAATTTAATGCACACAACACTGAGTCTCTGTGAAGCAATACTTTCTTATTATAATTATTTAAACAAGATAGTTATAACCTAGTTATTAAAAATAATTTTTCCTCTTCTGTGAATTGAATTAAAAAAAAAACAGACATACACTGTTACAATCAATAATATATTTATAGTCTGATAGGATGAATTTAATTTTTTTGTTGAATAATAACTTGACCCTTTTGAATAGTAATGTTACCCTAATGAATAGTAATATGACTCTTATGAATAGTAAACAGACCAAATGAATTGTAGCATCACCCCTAAAAGTATAAATATAATTTAAGAATCTTATAAATTAAAGTATGATATGATTATACCATAGTATAATTACATAAATGTTTTAGTAATTTTTAATTAAGTAGTAGTATTTTTATAAAATATAAATATTTTTTAAAAATTTTATAATTAATGCAAGGATTCAAAAGAAAATTTATTTTCAGAAAATATAATTAAATGATAATATTTTGATTTATTATTATTATAATATAATTTTATGATACTTTAGTTAATTTTTTAAAGTGTCATAAAATCGGTTATAATTTAAAATTTTGAATTTTTGGAGTAAATGATGATTTTTATTAAAAAATTAATTTCTCATACTTTGAAACAAATTCATAAAATATAGTTTATTTTTGAATTATACATGTTAAAAAAATTGCAAGGATTATTTTTTGGGATTTTTCTTAAATATTTGAATCTTTAGTGAATAGTAAAAAAATATATAGTTTTTAAAAAAATACAGTATTTTTTGTACCAGCGTCAAGAGATAATTATGATAAAAATTTATTAAAATTATGGAATAAATAAATAAATATTTTATAAGATAAATTTTTTATATAAATAATTCATAACATAAAAATTATATTTTTCTTGATATGTATAAAATAATTATTGTCATTATCAACACAGTGTTTGTACTGCACTAACAAAGCCAATTTGTTTCCTAAAAAATAATAATTAAGATATAAAAATTATTTTCATGACCTTGTTATTAAATATTATGCATATTTTATGCTGATAATTTCTTATTTTATATTTATATAATATTAATCTTACCTAAAGGCATGTTGAATGATTGTGAAGGGAAAGAAAAGACAAATTTAAGAAGTTTTCATGTTATGTATATGAGTGAATATACATAATGAACCAATGTAGAATTTTATTTTGAACCTAATTAATTTATTTTAGTGGTATTAATTTATTTTTAATTTTTATATATGATATAATTAACATTATTTCTTAATCAATGCCGATAGAGTTTTTGTGCAAGAATAAGAAAAATAAAAAAGTGTTTTTAATTAAAATTATAAGAATTATTAAATGAAAAATATTTTTGGTAAAACTTTATATAAAACTAATAGTATAACATTAAAATATTTTGATTCAAATTTAGGACAATTTGGACCCACATGAATCACTTTAAAGTCATTATAATATTTTATTTCAAAAAAGAAGTCAAGTTGTCACATTATAGTTTTTCATTTGTATAATATTTTAATATGAGGTTTTCTAAAAGATTTATTTGAACAATAATATTATTTAGAAATATAATAAAATTATATTTCTCATATAATTTTATTTTTAATTTTTTGACAACAAACAAAAAACATAATGGATTTCACAAAGATGATGCAGTATTAATTTAATTAATGACTAAATCAAATTACAAATATTAAAAATAACAAAATAAAGTTAATTTGAAGTTTTTAACATAATTAATGTTTTAACTAAATGAATATGATGTGTTTATGATATAATAAAAAATTAATATAATTTAAAACTTTTTTTGATGAGTTTAAAGTCATATTTATGAATAGTTTTTATTTTGAGAAGAAATTCATTAATAAAATATTTTATTAAATTGTTTAAAAATCAAAAAATTATTGTAAAAGTCCAAAAATGAAATAATTACATCAAATATTTTATCCAAGTTATTTTTCATGCATTTTTTGGAGTCTTATACACTATAATAGATTTATTATATTTTAATAATTTGAGTAAATCCTAAGTTACCTCTCACCTCACTTATAAAAGGAGGCCCATTCCTTCACAAATATTCATCACCATGAGACTTATTTATCAAATATAATCAACAAAATTCCATTATCATAATCCCTTTATACATTCTAGTTCTTCTGGTCTCTTAAAAATACCACTTCCAAGAGCCTAAGGAGGTTCTCAGGGAGAAAAGATTCCAAGTGGTAAGATTTATTTTCTTTTCTTTTAAATTATTTTCACTTCTACCTTATCCTAACCTCTTATAAAATGATTAATGAAAATTAAATTATCATATATATACTGTATTTTTTTTTGAAATATGAATCATAAAATCTCTTATTTTCTTCTTTTATTCTTAGATAACAAAATCGACATCCATGGTGTGTCAATTCACCGTCGTTGTATACGATGAATTTTAGTTTCACTTTAACACAATAATGGGAAGATTTAATTCACATGTAATTGGTTTGAATGAACTAAATATATATATTATGTCAATTTTGGTTTATTATTTCTTTTGATAAGGAAACCCATAATAAACTAACCTTGGAAACAATGAAAGGAGTGCACCCGAAACAATATAAATAAAAAAAATATTGCTAATAAATGGGTGGAAATTGTTAATAGAAGATTATTTAAGGTATTATAAGTATTAGTTTTGTTATTTAATTAATTAATAACACTATTCAAACCATTATACACGAGTTTTGAACAAATTTTAAAGAATTCGAACATGACGTAAGCGATATCTTAACTCAATTTCCATTCATTGAGTTAAACATCTTTGTCATTGGTTATGTTTTTTCAATAATATGTGTGGATAACCTATGACTGTTTTATACTCTATATCCACTTATATTTTGTGGATTTATATTTTTCACACATAATTATGCAATTTTTTTTCTACACTTTAATGATATGATCTTTTAAATGGTTAATTTCACAGTCTCATTATTATCTGAGATTGTTTATTTGTAAATATTTATTGGGAAATTTTTTTCATCCACATCCATGTTTTTATTTAAATATTTTCAAAAGGAATATTCTTAAAGTTTTTGGTAAGGAATTTTTAACTAAAACATCACCTTAATTGTTTTAAAGATTTATTCTTCTAAATCTTTCTCATTCATGTCCATGTTTTCAAAATTGCTTTTATCGATTTATTTATAAGGACATGGATAATTTAAAATATTACTTTTTTAATTTCTATAAAAATTTTGAAAGTGGTGTGGTACACATTAATTAAAAATTATATTTTTAAATGTCTTATTTTGTAAATATCTGGTTTTTTAATAAATTATTTCAAAGTAAAAAAAGAGCATTTCTTTCAAGAATTCCTCAATGATTTTATAAGAGTATTTTTATCTATTTAAAAACCCTTGTTGATTCATATATTTAATAGGGTTAATTTTTTATGATATTATCTACCATATTTTAGAAAATGGTTTATGATTAGTTTGACTATGTATATGCTATCTTGATACCATTAACCATATTAATTTGAATGGTTAGTAATTAGGTTTATTTATTGGGGAAAGTTATTTACATTTCATATGTTAGTTTCTATATGAATGTATTTGTTTTTTATGTTTCACCCATTTCGTATGAAGAATTAATTGGACTTAGGAAGTTTCAGGTGAGGCCCGTTATAGACCCTCAGTGCATTGGAATGTCTCATGAGAAAAACTAGTTTAGGTTTTTACACGTTTATGTATGGTCTTGGCACAAAGACATAATGGTATGGTTATAATGTCCTGCATTATGAATTACATAATTATAAAACTAGTATTTGATATTACATGTGATTACTATACTATTATAATATCCATGGTTATGTTTTATTTTGGTATTATTTATTTAGTTTTTATTTTTACCATAATATGCTCATGTTTTTTAATAGAATGTTTTTATAGTTATTAAACTTTCCTTATGGTTTTTTTAGATTCTATAATATTACTTAACCTTACTGAGCATTTGGTCTCACCCCTTTCTTATATTTCTTTTCCCCAATTTTTTAAGAAGAAAACTTTGAATGATATTTCAAGGATGTAGTTTATTTCATTTTATATTCTATCATGTTTTATTTTCTTTTCCCAATGTATTATGTGTATCATTAATGTAATATTGTCTTCCAAGACTACTAAATTGATTTCCCCTTCAATATTTTATGTGAAACCCTAAGCCTATTTATTATGTAATAATAATATTGTATGGTTTTACTTCATTTAATTCCCATAATTTCCAAAACAATACTTGAAAATAAACACAACACTTTATTTATTCAATGAAACACTACAAATGATTACATTTCAACAAGACCAAAGAACCTCACTACCCTAGGATACCTATTAAAATACCTATTAAAATCACAGAGAGACCACTAAATACAACAAAAAGACCAATAAAATTGGGGGGGGGGGTTCTTTCAAATCCATCACGATGAACATCAGTATAGCCCGAACCACAGAAACTGTACTGGTCATCATAGGAATGATGAGCACCATCTTCGCCAATTCCTTTTGAAGTTTTAACAACCAAATCATGTTTTTATAAGGCCTTATATATAATCCAACTCTTTCCTTATTTAGGTTAATTTTGAGTCTCTAATGGATATAAGACCTTATAGTCATTGAGTATTCTAGTGGTTTAATTTAAAGTATCTAGGTATAATAAGTAATCCAAGTGTTTAAAGTTTTCATTGGAGTTATAACTATAAACATGTTTTAAATAAACTATTTTTATATATTTAATAAGGATAATGATTTAATGTTTAAAATGGATTTTAAATCATAACCTTTGTGTTTTAAGAAAATACCAAGAGAATAACACACTTGATACTCATATGTTTTGGTACAAAGAAACATGTTTTTGAGTTTGAAATCATACCTTGGGAAAATAAAATTAATGACTATGGTTGTATTTAGTATTTTACCTTTAAATAGTGAATTAGGTATTTAATTTTGTCAATTGTTTTATAAGGTTGTCTTAAAATTTTTTCATCCTTAGATGAATAAAAATAATATTTTAATTAATATTATGTTTATATTTAAAATATAATACTAGTTGGGATTTTCTTATGATACATTAAACCATGATTTTTATCTTTGGTGTATTTAAAACTCAAATGTTTATAAACTAAGGAAAATATTTGTTTTAAGATTTTTATTAATCATAAGAGTGAATTTTTATTCTTTGTTGTTAAGTCACTTATATATATATGTAAACCTATTCTTATGTTTAACAAAAAAAGAAATTAATTTTTTACTTTGAAAAAATTAGGTGTGTCCCCCACCTAGAAGATGGTGACCTAGAATGCCAAGCCAATCAAGGCCATGGTGGGAATATCACAGATCCCCTAGGACATTATCCCAGGGTTGTGCACGCATGGTGCATGCTATGTCGTGTTTGTAGTCATGAATAGTAGGCCTTAAACGCACACGAGCGTCCGTGTGCAAGGGTGCCAGAGCACGCCACTGTGCGGGGCGGCATGATAGTAGGGGTGGGAATAGAAGCGCGCCTGCAGAATAACGATATAGGATGGTACTAGGGAGGTGGTAGGGGGAATTAGGAGCTCATGATGAGAGATCTAGGATTTTATATAAGCTGCAAAACTTGTCCCGTTTCGATGTGGGATGGGGAATTTATGCAGAAACCATGTCCCAGCCGTCAGATCTCGTCGCACGAGATCTCATCCATCTGATCGGTTTAGCCATCGTACCCACATATCCATGGCTTTCACTCCACATTTTTATTAGTCGTTCGATATATTTTGGATCTAATCATGGTCGTTCAATCCATTTTAAAAATGCCTCATCACTCACAGCCATCTGATCTAATCTGATCTAATCGTGACCACTCGTCTGTTTTTAAAACATCAAATCTTTCTTAGCTGTTCGATCTCATCTCGGCTGATCAGAGTCATTCATCCTTTTCCACACCCCCTCTATGTCATCTTCTACCTCTTCAGACCTCACCAGTAGCTTCTGCTACTTTTTTGTTTTTTTTCTACACCTGTGACACCACTTTTCATCTGGTGTCCCTCCCTTCTCTTGTTTTCCACAAGACCAAACACACTCGGTATTATTTTAAAACAAGATTCCTTGGATCCTATGTAAGTTTCCTTAAATATATATTATATGTTTTTTATATATATAATTCTTTTTTCACTCAAAACCCATGGGTTTTCTCCTTCCAGTTCCTCCATCAACAAACCTTCTTCATCTTCTACTTCTTCAAACTAGGTAAGGGACCAAGTTTGTCTTGATTTGTTATAGTTTGAATATATATATATATACGTATATGTATATACATATATATATACATATATTTATATACATATATATATACGGTTGAGTATAAGATATAATGGTTTCTTCTATGATGGTAAATTTTGGTCCTAAATGATGTTCTTAATTCTTTACCATGTAAGGGATTATGATGTTTTTTGAATCTATATGTAGATGTATACATAAACATATATATATATATTTATTTATTTGTTTTATAAAAAAACCTTTTATGTTTTATATAAGGATTTGGTATTAATGAACCATTTTTTAATTAATGTTCCAAATATATTTAAATCATGTAACCTGTCATTAAATTTTTGGTGTAAAACCCTTATATACATTATGTATATTCATTTATACTTATATATATCTATATATACATAAAAAAAATTTATCCTAAATCTAATTTATTTTTTCCAAAGGTTGATAAGAATTAATAAAAAATGTTTTTGAAGTATGAAACGCTTATAAGGAACAATTTAAAAATACAATCCACATTTTGTGTATAAATGGATTATAAAACACTCTATCCTATATAATTTTGGATTTTAAAAATATTATTTAGATACTTTTAATGCATATAGTATTTATGGAGAATTTATTTGTAATAATTTTGGGGTTTCCCACACCTATATACATATGTTTATAGTAATAAAAATGAGTTTTTGCGTAAACATATTACTCAACCTATTTCAAAGTAGAATTATCATTATGTTGAGAAA
This sequence comes from Viscum album, assembly GCA_963277665.1. NCBI lineage: Eukaryota > Viridiplantae > Streptophyta > Magnoliopsida > Santalales > Viscaceae > Viscum > Viscum album. Next base: position 1,796,219,790 of record OY728138.1, read on the forward strand.
TTTGGTGTTTTCATACCCACATATATTATTATTATAATTATGTAAAATTTTTGTGTATAAATATATATATATATATATATGACACACTTATTCTCATAATTTTTAAATGGTATTAGTTATGATAGTAAATTGTGTGATTGAATTTCATGCTTTTCATTTTATAACTTTGGAAAACTATTTGTTTAATACCTCACATGGAATATTTTTTGTAACTTTAAATTAGTCTTGTATCCAATCTATAATGAATTTCCATTATGCATTTTTAAATATAATATTTTTTCATAATAAGGATTTTTGAATTTCAGGGTTACAATTTTATGTGACAAAACCTATATTTCACGTGCATTAGTTATCATCACATGTCCTATAATCTTCTTAACATACTTGTAATTTATTAAATATCCATATAGTTGTTAGTTTTGAAACTTAAGTGCATGATTCACTATATATATGTAAATTCTAAAGAATGTAATTACACTGTTGTGATCATTTATGGATTAAGGAACTAAATTATCCAATGTGGTATGGGACACCATGAATAATATAAAATGGGAAATTAAATATTCAAATTGGTATGGAAAACTTTTAAAGTATGACCTTACTTGGCATATGAAGAATTTATTAGACTCAGTATAAAACGGTTTGGGGATCGATTAATGAAAGCAGTACAGGTTGGGGATCGATTAATTAAATCCCAACAATGCATCGGTAGTTCTCATGATACAAATCATGTCATGGCACGAGGCCTTGACAATGTCTGGAATTATACTTTCCCTCACTATGTTTATGATATTTAATTAACCAAGTGAATATTTGACTAGTAGAATATACTTGGTTAAGAGCATGTAGTTATGAGTATCAGAAGAAGTAAATTCTTATGGAGTAATGTTTATTCATCCCTCAAAGATTTATCAGCCAATTTATGATTCACAGTTAGTAAGAGAAGAAATTAAAGTTATTTTCTTATGTGAAACTATGATCATGTATTACTTTCATTTGTAAATTTTGTACTTTCACTTTCTCATGTCACACTTATTATAGTTAGAATATATCTTTCTCTATATTCTACACACCATATATTTTGTATAATCATACTTATGATTGGAACATGTTTCACTGTAACTCTATAAATATTCTTTGAAATGTGAACTTTTAATTTTTGGACAAAATGTTATGTCATGCTTCATGTATTGTAGCTTTCCTAAAGAAATATTTTATAAATAATATTAAATGAATTTTTTCAAAAGGATTCATTTGAATTTTTTTTATTTTTAAACCCCCTTACTGGGAATTTGTATTCTTACGCTACATTTTAATATAAATTTTACTAGTTTAATATATTTTAGTTACACTATTTAGTGGTAGCTTTGTGGAGTTCTTTTCCCTTTTAGTTTTTAAGTATTGTAATATTTGAATCTAGTTTTCCAGAATCTAAACCAAAAATATCCTCTTTAGTGGAACATGATGTGTAATTTAACAACTTTTTTTTATAAAAAAAATACACACCATGTTTTATTGAAACCACACTAGCTCTGGGGAATTCTAGGGTCGGGGTGTAAAAATTTGTATCAAAGTATTGGTTTAGGAAACCCTAGAAAATTAGACCAACATTAAAAACCTGATTATGTCTAACTAATTATAAGTTGTATTAAAATTTTCAGATGGAAGGTGAATCAAGTCTTTTGTCCCTTGTGATATAAATATTAGAGACTATAGTGTCTAGGGAAAGTTTAGAAGGATATGAAACTTTTTAAAACCTTTGTTTGTCATTTCAACACCTCTACCATGTATCCAATTCTCCTCATGTACTCCAACTTAACCGAGGATCTTGTTTTGACTAATTCCTTATGATGTATGACCGAATTCTATTCTATGCATGTAATGGAAATTATTATGAAGGTATTTTTCGATAGTTTAACTTGCCCAAGAATTTTCAATCACTAATGGACTTCCAAGAGGATTCACAAGAGGGTGACCTCCGGAAAACATACCTTTTTCAAATTGTGACCTACGATCTTCGTGGTCAGGTCATGGACTTCAAAATTCTTGAGGAAAAGTATACACATTTTCATTATAGACATCATGTTCAAGATAATGTCTCCAAACTCCATACAATTTATGATTTCCTTTTTTGGAACTTTATATGTCCACATTTAATTAATCTAGGCTTCTCGTGATTCATCTAGATCAAGAAGATTGAAGAGTTTGGGATAACTTTAGGTATCTGCTTGACTAGGAACTAGGTAAATCACCAACATCGATGGTACCTATGAATATTCATATTAGAGGATGTTAAGAAATTTTTACCAGTTATTTGAGAGCGGAAGATAATGGTTATGTAACACCATGATTTTTCTGAACCTTGCTTAAATAGATAATGTTGTATTTTATGTGTTGATATTTTAATATTCTTTTATAAACAATGTCTCTATTTTAAAATGGTTTTAGATTACTGAAAGATTTCTTCTTAAAAATTTTCAAATAGAAGGCATGGCCTTACCAACTAATCTCTTATCACTCCCTACCAAAATGCTAGAGTCTATAATCATAAAGTCATGTTCAGAAGACTACGGCCCTTTTGAAAACTTACGCTTGACTTGAAAACACTTCTATAAAACGCCCCATAGCCCGAATGTCCTCTGAAACTATCAGGTATACTATTATATTCATCATTTCATGGAAACTACATAATTCATAGAGTATAAGTATAGATGGAAATACTATGAAGGTATTTTATTATGTTTTACCATATCAGAAAACTACCTAGCTTTTGAAATGTTTCAAGAAGCTGCATTAGAGGGCGACCATCGAGTGGGCTATATGATCCAATTACTAGTTTTTAATATGTATAGGATGATCTGCGACTTATAAGTTTTCAAACATGATGTAGTTTGACAGATTTATATGTAACTAGTCCACTCTTAAATCTCTGATCTCCACACCGCACAAGCCTCCCTCTAGAAACCAAAATTCCTTATACATTGGGGTAATCTATATTGCACTCGATGTATATAGACCAAGGAAGTCAAGGAACTAGATACTAATCTATGGATCCACTTATGGGTGACCAGTAGATCATCCACATTGGCTGACATTATGAGGGGATGTTGGAAGTGATGTGTGTCTAGTTTTCTTAGTGGAAGTGTACAAGTGTTTTAGAATTGTGAGGACACAATTGTTTGAAATGGGGGATAATGTGATTCCCCAAACTTATTTCTTATGTAATAATAATATTTTATGGTTTTACTTCATTTAATTCTCATAATTTTCAAAACAATACTTGAAAATAAACACAAGACTTTCTTTATTCAATGAAACACTGAAAATGATTACATTACAACAAGACCAAGGAACCTCACTAACCTAGGATACATAATAAAAGACCTATTAAAATCACAGGTAGACCAAAAAATACTACAAAAAGACCAAGAGAATATTGGGGGTCTTTCATATCCATCACGATGAACACCAGTGTAGACAGAACTATAGGAACTGTACTGAGCATCAGAGGAATTATGGTCACCATCTTCGCAAAGTTGTTTTGAAGTTGGAACACCCAAATCATGTTTTTTAAGGCCTTAAAGATAATCCAGTTTTTTCCTTCTTTAGGTGACCGTTTAGTCTCTAACAAATATAAAACCTTATTGTCGTTGGCTATTCTGGTGGTTTAATTTAAAGTATCTAGGTATAATGAGTTTTATAAGTGTTTAAAGTATGCATTGAAGTTATAACTATAAACATGTCTGTAATAATCACTTTTTATATATTTTAGAAGGATAATGATTTAAAGTTTAAAAAGGATTTGAAATCATAACCTTTGTGTTTTAAGGAAATACCAATAGAAGTACACACTTGATACTCCTTGGTTTTGGTACAAAGATGCATGTTTTTGAGTTTGAAAGCATACCTTAGGCAAATAAAATTAATAACTATGGTTCTATTTAGTATTTTACCTTAACTTGGTGAATTAGGTATTTAATTGTTTCAAATGTTTTAGATGGTTACCTTGAATTTTATTTCCTTGGATGAACAAAAACAATGTTTTAATCAAAAGTGTGTTTTGATTTTAAATATAAAACTAGTTGTGATTTCTTTTATGATACATTGAACCTTGATTTTTAACCTTGATGTTTTTAAAAATAAAATTTTTATAAACTAAGGAAAATATTGGTTTTATGATTTTGTTTAGTCATAATAATGAATTTGTATTCTCTATTTTTAAGGAACCAATATATATATATGTGTGTGTGTGTGTAAACCTATTCTTATGTTTAACAAAAAAAATAAAAGAATTTTTTACTTTGAAAAAATTAAGTGAGTCCCCCACCTAGACGAGGGAGACCTATAAGGCCAAGCCACTCATAACCTTGGTGGGGATCTTACAAATCCCTGAGGCCAATACACTAGGCTATTCATTCATGGTTCATACTAAGTCGCACACACATGAATGCATAGTAGGCCATAAACATGCACAGGCATGCTTGTCAAAGGGTGCCAGAGCATGCCACTGTGCGGGGCGGCATAGCGGCAGGGGTGGGCACCGAAGTGCACCCACAAAATCCTGATACATAGAAGTATTGGGGAGGGGGAGGGGGGATTATGAGCTCATGATGAGAAATCCAGGAATATATAGAAGCTGTAAAACCTGCCCCGTTTCGATGTGGGATGGGAAATTTAAGCAGAAATTGTGTCTTAGCCGTCATATCTCACCACTCAAGATTTGAACCATCTGAATGGTTCAGACATCAAACCCACACAATCGTGGCTTTCAACCCATGTTTTTATCATCCGTTTGATCTGGTTTGGATCTAATCGCAACTGTTCAAGCAATTTTAAAAATTCCACATCCCTTGCAGTCGTCTAATCAAATCTGATCTAATCATGACCATTCGTCCATTTTTTAAAAATCGAATCTTTCTCAGTCTTCTGATCTTGTCTTGACTGATCAGAGTCATTAATCTTTTTCCACACCTTCTATGTGTCTTCTTCTCCTTATTTTCGTCGCACCATTAGCTTTTGCTACTTTTTTCTTCTAAACCCGTGACACCACTTTTCCTCTGGTGGCCCTAATTTCTCTTGTTTTCCACAAGACTAAACACAATTGGTATTATTTTAAACCAATGTTCCAAGGATACTATTCAATTTGACTTAAAAATATGTTATATATGGTTTTTATATATAACTGATTTTTCACTCAAACCCTATAGGTTTTCTCTATCCAGTGCCACCATCAATCGTCCTTCTTCTTCATCTTCTTCTTCGAACCAGGTAAGGGACCTAGTTTGTCTTTCTTTGTTACGGTTTGAATATATATATATATACACACATAGATGAATGTACACACACACACACACACATATATATATATATACAGTTGAGTATAGTATCTATTGGTTTCTTCTATTATGGTAAATATTTGGTCCAAAATGATGTTCTTAATTCTTTACCATGTAAGGGCTTATGTTGTCTTGTGAATCTATATATATATGTATACATAAATATATATATATATATATATATATGTTTTATAAACAAATATTTTATGTTTTATATCATGGTTTGGTATTAATGAACCTTTGTTTAATTAATGTTCCTAATATATTTAAATCATGTAAGTGTTATTAAATTTTTGGTGTAAAACCCTTATATACATTATATATATTCGGTTATATGTATATATATATACATATAAATTTTGATCCTAAATATAATTTATATTTTCTCAAGGTTGATAACAATGAATAACAAACGTTTTTGGAGTATGAAAGGCTTATATGAAATCATTTAAAAATACAATCCTCGTTTTGTGTATAAATGGATTACACAACACTCTATCCTAGAAAATTATGGATTTTCAAAATATTATTTAAATACTTTTAATGTGTATATTATTTATGGAGAATATATGATAAATAATTTTGGGGTTTTCCACACCAATATAAAAACTTTTATAGTAAAAAAAATGACTTTTATCATAAACAGATTACTCAACCTGTTTCAAAGGAGAATTATCTTTATGTTGAGAAAGTGGGTGTTTTCTTACCCACATATATTATTACTATAATTATGTAAAATCTATGTGTATGAAAATATACATATCTATAACACACTTATTCTCATAATTATTAAATTGTATTAGCTATGATAGTAAATTTGGTGACTGAATTTCATGTTTTTCATTTTATAACTTTGGGTTAAACAACTGGAGGTACCTTTTTGTTACATTATACATGAAAGTAATGGGTTTTTAGATGACTATGTGTTTAATACCTCAAATGGAATATTTTGTGTACCTTTAAATTAGTCAGGAATTCAATCCATGATGAATTTCCATTATTCATTTTTAAATATAATTTGTTTTCTTAATAAGGATTTTGGAATTTCAGAGTTATCATTTTATGTGAAAAAACTGTATTTCATGTGAATTAGTTATCATCACATGTTCTATAATCTTCTTACCATACTTGTAATTATTTAAATTTCTATGAAGTTGTTAGTTTTGACACATAAGTGCATGATTCACTATATATATGTAAATTATATAGAATGTAATTAAAATATTATGACCATTTATGGATTAAAGAACTAAATTATTCAAAGTGGTATGGGACACTTTGTATATATGAACATACTTGTCATGTGAGGAATGTATTGGACTCAGTATAAAATGGGTTGGGGACCGGTTAATGAAATCCATATGGGTTGGGGTCCTGTTAATGAAATCCCTACATGTTGGGGACCGGTTAATGAAAGACCTATGATGCATCAGTAGTTCTCATGAGACAAATCAGGTCATTGCGCAAGGCCTTGACATAGTCTGGCATTATACTTTCCCTCATTATGTTTATGACATTTAATTAACCAAGTGAATATTTGATTATTAGAATATACATGGTTAAGAGCTCATACTTATGAGTATTAGAATAAGTAAATACTTATGGAACAATGTTTATTTATAACTCAGAGATTTATCATCCAATTTATGATTCACAGTTAGTAAGAAAATAAATTAAATTTATTATCTTATGCATAACTCTAATCAAGTATTACTTTGATTTATAAATTCTATACTTAAACTTTTGCATTTTACAATTATTATATTTTTAATAAATCATTATTTATATGATACACACCATATATTTTGTATAATAATGGTTATGATTTGAAAATTTTTAATTGTAACTCTGTAAAAATTCCATGAAATTTTCACTTGTAATTTTTGGAAAAAATGTTATGTTATGATTCATGTATTACAGATTTCCTTAATGAAATGTTTTATGAATAATTTTAAAGGAATGTTTTCAAAAGGTTTAAATTTAAATATTATTTTACTTTCAAACCCCCTTACTGGGAATTCGTATTCTCACCATAAATTATAATTTAAATTTTACAAGTTTAGTAGATTTCAGTTACATTGTTTGGTGACAGCTTTGTGGAGTTCTTTTCTCTTTCAATTTTGAAAGATTATAATATTTGTATCTAGTTTTCCAGAATCTAAACCAAAAAGACCCTCTTTAGCGGAACATGATGTGAAATTTATTATCTTTTCTTTTTATAAAAAAAATTACACACCATGTTTTATTGAAACTACATCGGCTCCGAGGTAGTCTTGGGCCAAGTTGTGAAAGTTGGTATCAAAGGATTGGTTTATACAACCCTAGAAAATTAGTCCAACATTAAAAACTTGATTACATCTTACTAATTCTAAGTTGTCTTAAAATTTTCATATGGTAGATCAATCAAGTCTTATGTCCCTTACGACATAAATATTAGAGACTATAGTGGTCAAGGCATGATTAGAAGGAAATGAAACTTTTAAAAACCTTTGTTTGTCATGTCAACACCTCTACTGTGTATCCAATTCTCCTCATGTACTCCAACTTCACTGAGGATCTTGTTTTGACTACTTCAATATGATACATGTCCAACTTCCATTCTATGCACGCAAGGTAAATTATTATGAAGGTCGGTTTTGATACTTTAACTTGGCCATGAATTTTCAATCACTAAAAGATTTCCAGGAGGCTGCAAAAGAGGGTGACCTTTGAGAAGCATACCTTTGTCAAATCATGACCTATGATCTTCGTGGTCAGTTCATGGACTTTGAAATTATTGAGGAAGAGTCTAACCATTCTCATTATAGAAATAAAGTTCGAGTTGATGTCTCCCAACTCCATACACTTCATGCTTTCCTTTGTTGGAACTTTAGATGTCTACATCTGATTGATTCAAGCTGCTCGTGCTGCATCTCGACCAAGGAGATTGGGGAATTTGGGACTGCTTTAGGGATCCTCTTGACTGGGAACTAGGTAAATCACCAACATCGGTGGTACCTATGAAGATTCATCTTGAAGGATGTTAGGAAATCCTTACTAGTGACTTGATAGAGGGAGTGAACGGTTATGTAACACCATGAGTTTTATAAACCTTGTTTAAATAGATAATGTTTTATTTTATGTGTTGATATTTTAAAATTCTTTATTAAACAACATCTTGGTTTAAAAATGGTTTTTACTTATTGAAAACTTAATTCTTAAAAATTTTCAGATAGAAGACATTGGATTACCAAAAAACCGCTTATCACTCCCTACCGAACTGCTAGAGTCTGTAATCATCAAGTCATGTTCCGAAGACTAAGGCCTTTTTCCAAACATGCGCATGAATTGAAAACGCTTCTATAAAGTGTCCTTTATCTTGAATTTCCTCTAAACCTATCAGGGAGACCGTTACTTTCATCTCTTCATGGAAACTGCACAATTCGTAGAGTATACGTAGAGAGGGAAATACCACGAAGGTCTTTTCTTATGTTTCACCTTATCTGAAAACTACCTAGCTTTGTGAAGGTTTCAAGAAGCTGCATTAGAGGGTGGCCATCGAGAAAAATATATGATCCATGTCCTATGTTTTACAATGTATAGGATACTCTATGACTTTGAATTTTTCAAACATGATGTAGTTCTAGGGATTTATAGGGAGCTAGTCCACTCTCAAATATCTGATATCCACACCACACAAGCCTCTGTCTAGAAACCCTAATGATTTATGCATAGGGGTAATCCTTATTTCTCTATATGTATATGGACCAAGGAATTATAGGAACTAGAGACTAATCTAGGGATCCACTTAAGGGTGACCAGAAAATTCTCCACATTGGCCGACTTTATGAGGGGATGTTGGAAGTGATGTGTGTCTGGTTTTGCTATTGGATGTGTAGAAGTGTTTTATAATTGAGAGGATGCAATTATTTGAAGGGGCTATAATGTGATGCGCCAAACTTATTTCTTGTGTAATAATATTATTATATGGTTTTACTTCATTTAATTTTCATATAGTCAAAAATAATACTTAAATATAAACACAATACTTTATTTATTCAATGAAACACTAAAAATGATTACATTACAACAAGACCAAATAACCTCACTACTCGAGGATACCTACTAAAAGACCTATTAAAATCATAGGGAGACCACCACATACAACAAAAATACCAAGAAAATTGTGGGGGTATTAGGGATTTGTCATGATGAACATCAGTATAGCTGGAACTACAGTAACCATACTGAGCATCAGAGGAATGATTAGAACCATCTTCGCCAAGTCGTTTTGAAGTTAAAAGACCCTAATCATGTTTTTATAAGGCCTTAAAGATAATCTGACCATTTCCTCCTTTAGGTGATTATTGAGTCTCTAATGGCTATAAGAACTTATAGTCATTGGGTATTCTGGTGGTTTAATTTAAATTATCTAGGTATAATGAGGTTTCAAAGTGTTCAAAGTGTGCATTGATGTTATAACTATAAAACTGTTTGTAATAAACTATTTTTATATATTTTATAAGGATAATGATTTAATTTTTAAAAAGGATTTGAAATCATAACCTTTGTATTTTAAACAAATGCCAAGATAAGCACACACTTGATACTCCTAGTTTTTTGAACAAAGAAACATGTTTTTGAGTTTGAAAGAATACCTTGGAAAAATAAAATTAATGGCCATGGTTGTATTTAGTATTTTTCCTTTACATAGTGAATTAGGTATTTATGTTTTTCAAATGTTTTATAAGGTTACCTTGAACTTTATTCATCCTTAGATGAATAAAAGCAAAGTTTTAATTAAAAGCATGATTGGATTTTAAATATAATACTAGTTGGGATTTTTTATGATACATTGAACCTTTATTTTTAACCTTGATGTTTTTAAAACTAAAGTGTTTATAAACTAAAGTAAATATTGGTTTCAGGATTTTTTTATTCATAAAAAATAATTTGTATTCTATGTTTTTAAGGAAACTATATATATATGTAAACCTATTATTATGTTTAACAAAAAAATGAAAGATTTCTTTACTTTACAATAATTAGATGAGTCCCTCACATAACCGAGGGTGACCTATAAGGCCCAGCCACTCAAGGCCTTGGTGGGAATCTCACAGATCCCCTAGGCCAATAGCCCAGGGCTATGCACACATGGTTCATTCTAAGTCGTGCGTGTATGTGTTCATAGTGAGACCTAAGACTGCACGGGTGTGTGTGTGCAAGGGTTCTAGAGCACGCCACCATGCAGGGTGGCACGACGGCAGGGGTGGGCATAAAAGCATGCCCACAAAATCCCAGTACGAGGTGGTATTGGGGAGGGGGGAATTATAAGTTAATTCTAAGATCTCCATACTTATATAGAATCCACGAAACTTGTCCTATTTTGATGTGGGACGCGCAATTTAAGCGGAAACTGTGTCTCAACCGTCAGATCTCACCGCACGAGATCTGATCCATCTAATCTATTCAGTCATCAAACCCACAAAGACACAACTTTCACTTCAAATTTGTTTTACCCATCTGATCTGGTTTGGATCTAATCATGGTTGTTCAAGCTATTTTAAAAACGATGTGTTTCTCACAGTTGTCTGATCAAATCTGATCTAATCACGACCGTTCGTCTATTTTTAAAACTTCAAATCTTTCTCAGCCATATGATCCCATCTCAGATGACCAGAGTCGTTCATCCCTTTACACACCCCATCCATGTCATCTTCTTCTTCTTCGCACCTCACCAGTAGCTTCTGCCACTTTGTTTTTCATTCAACACCCATGACACAACTTTTCATCTGGTGTCCCTCCTTTCTCCTTTTTTCCACAAGACCGAACACACTTGGTATTATTTTAAAAAAAACATGCATCGTATCCTATAAATGTTTCCTTAAAAATATATTATATGTGGTTTATATATATAACTGATTTTTCACTCAAACCCTATAGGTTTTCTCCTTCCAGTGCCTCCAACAACCATCCCTCTTCTTCTTCTTCTTTGAACCATGTAAGGGACCTAGTTTGTCTTGCTTTGTTATGGTTTGAATATATATCTATATATACATAGATGTATATACATATATATATTTATATACGATTGAGTATAAGATCTACTATTTTCTTCTATGATGGTAAATTTTTGGTCCTAAATGATGTTCTTAATTCTTTATCATGCAAGGGCTTGTGATGTTTTGTGAATCTATATATAGATGTATACATAAACATATATATACATATTTGTTTTATAAAAAAACCTTTTATTTTTTATATCATGATTTGGGATTAATGGACCTTTGTTTAATTAATCTTCCTTATATATTTAAATCATGTAAGTGTCATTAAATTTTGGGTGTAAAACCCTTATATACATTATATATATTCGGTTATACATATATATATCTATATATACATATAAACTTTGATCCCAAATCTAATTTAGATTTTCCAAAGATTGATAACAATTAATAACAAACGTTTTTGAAGTATGAAAGGCTTATAAGGTTAAATTTAAAAATAAAATCCTTATTTTGTGTATAAATAGATTACACAACACTATATCCTAGATAATTTTGGATTTTCTAAATATTATTTATATACTTTTAAGGTTTATAGTACTTTAAAATAATTTATAAGTAATAATATTTTGGTTTTCCACACCTATATACATATGTTTATAGTAATAAAAATGAGTTTTTTCATAAACAGATTACTCAACCAGTTTCAAAGGAGAATTATCTTTATGTTGAGAAAGTAGGTTTTTTCCTACCCACATATATCATTCCTCTAATTTTGTAAAATATGTGTGTATGAAAATTTGCATATATATGACAGAATTATTCTCATAAATATTAAATGGTATTATCTATGATAGTAAATTGTGTGATTGAATTTCATGATTTTCATTTTATAACTTTGGGTTAAACAGCTTTAGGTACCATGGTGTTATGTTATACATGAAAGTAATGTGTGTTTGGATAACTATGCATTTAATACCTCACATGGAATATTTTTCTTACTTTTAAATTAGTTATTTATTCAATTCATGATGAATTCCCATTATGAATTTTTAAATATAATATGTTTTCAATTTAATTATTTTAGAATTTTAGGGTTATCATTTTATGTGAAAAAATCTATATTTAATCTGCATTAGTTATCATCACATGTTCTATAATCTGCCTACTATACTTGTCATTTATTAAATTTCTATGTTGTTGTTAGTTTTTACACTTAAGTGCATGATTCAATATATATGTGTGTGTGTGTGTAAATTCTAAGAACTATAATTAAACTGTTATGACCATTTATGAATTAAGGAACTAAATTATTTAAAGTGATATGGGACACCTCGAATAATATGAAATGAGAAATTAAATATTCGAAGTGGTATGGGACAATTTGAATATATGACCTTACTAGGCATACGAGGAATGTATTGGACTCAATATAAAATGGGTTGTGGATGAGTTAATAAAAGCACTATGGGGTGGGGACGAGTTAATGAAAGCCCTACAGATAGGGGACTGGTTAATAAAAGCTCTACGATGCATCAGTAGTTCTCATGAGACAAATCAGGTCATAGAAAGAGGCCTTAACACAGTTCATCATTATACATTCCCCCATTATGCTTATGATATTTAATTAACCATGTGAATATTCTACTAGTAGAATATACTTGGTTAAGATCCTATACTTATGAGTATCATAATAATTAAATGAGCATGGAATAATTTTTATTCATCACTTAGAGATTTATCAACCAATTTATGATTCATAGTTAGTAAGAAAAGAAATTAAATTTATTATCTTATGTAAAACTCTGATCTTGTATTACATTCATTTGTAAATTATGTACTTTCACTTTTGCATGTCACCCTTGTTATAGTTAGAATAAATCTTACTTTATATGATGCACACTATATATTTTGTATAAGAGTGTTTATGATTGGAACTTGATTCATTGTAAGTCTGTAAAAATTATTTGAAATGTTCACTTGTAATTTTTGGAAAAAATCGTATGTTATGCTTCATGTATGGAATCTTTCGTTAAGGAAATTTTTTATGAATAATTTTAAAGAAATTTTTTCAAAAAAAAAATCAATTAAAATATTATTTTATTTTCAAACCCCCTAACTAGGCATTCATATTCTCAGCCTACATTTTAATTTAAAATTTATAGGTTTAGTAGATTTTAGTTACACTGTTTGGTGGCAGCTTTGTGGAGTTCTGTTCTCTTTTAGTATTGAAGGATTTTAATATTTGTATCTAGTTTTCCAGAATCTAAACTTAAAATACCCTCTTTAGTAGAACATAATGTGTAATTTATCATCTTTTCTTTTTATAAAAAAATTACACACCATGTTTTATTGAATCTGCACCGGCTTCGGGGCAGTCTGGGCTTGGGGCGTGACAATTGTTTCCTTGTAATCATTCCAATGTAATAAATGAAGGCACTGGCTCTAGACAACTAAGGTTAGGGTCTTTATAATTTTTATCATAGGATGTTTAGTAGAAACCATGAAAACTAGATTTAGAAAACATATATTAGGGAATATCACCCTAAGATAGACTTTGAGGATGAGAATAAAATAACATCCTAAAATTTTGGTAAGGTAGTGATTATGTGTATCTTACAAGTAATAAATTCCTTTCAGGATACTACAAGTGGATTTGGTTTTGACATAGATGTACATGGGTGTGAAAACTCTGATAAGGTATCCTAGCCCTAACTTTGGTTAACATGGTACATGACAACCGGCCTTACTATGCACTGGGTGGCACACTACCAGGGGATATACTTAGGATAATTTAAATTTTATTTACAAACCATTATGAAGGATTTAAATGTAGACATGTCCTCAAAAAACCATGTTTAAGATTATGAGATTAGTTATACTAAAATTTTTCAATTTTGGATAATTATTTTACTAGTATTGGTACTGTACATTATGTTTCATAATGTTATGATCTAATCTAGTGTATAAAATTATTTATAAATGGAACCTACCAGAAGAAATTTTAATTGCATTAATGCACATAATTTAAAGAGTAATAATGGTCATTTCTTCAAAGGATTTAATCCAATATTTTAAAGGGAACTAATTTCTAAAACATTCTCATCATATGAGTTGATACATTCATATACTAATAAGATGGATAAAGATTTTTCTATGTATTATGGATTTGGAAGGAAGTAAGATAATAAGAAGAAAAATGGGGAAAAGATAGATAAAGGGAATAAGGGAAAGAATTATTTTCCCACATGTGATAATTATGGAAGGAAACACTTTGGTATATGCTTAAAATAAATGGGATTTTTCTAAAAGTGTAGAGAGAAAGGCCACCGTTCTTCTGATTTCAAGGGTAATAAAATGTTTCTCAATGTACAATGCTTCAACTACAACGATATTGGACACTACACAAATCAATTATCCATTCATAAAATGAATATAATACAAAATAATAAATTAGATCATGGTCAAAATTATTATACTACCACAGAAAAAGATGAATTATTAATGTTCTTTTGTTTATATTCTAGAATTATGTATTTTGAGTATTTTAATCAATAATGTACTGGTTATAAGGATTATAGAATATATAAGGATTGTACTTAGTACTTTTTCATTAAGGATTTGAGGTCATAAGATGAATAGTACCAAGGAAAAGTGACTTAGTAGTACGTTAAACTTTATAAAAATATATGGTTAAGGTAAATAAAACCCTTAATATTTTCTTAATACCAATATATCGATTTCATAATAAAGAGATGAATGATTTGGATAATATATATTAGATACCACTTACTATCTTGGATCTAAATAATAGACTATCGACAAAGTGGTAGAGTCCACAAAATTTTGTACATATGGAATATAACCAAATTCCTCTGTTTTATATAAGGAGTAGGGAAGCAGGAATGTATTTAATAAAGTTTTGTGGTAATTCAAGTTATTACCATGCTTCAAGAGAATACAAAGAGAATTTACTCACATGATTATATGTGATGATTAAGATCCACTTCATGTTATTGAATAAGTTCATTATGGAAATTCAGTGACCTTCTTTCTAAAGTGTTGAGTCATGATATTTTGTAAAAGTTAACCATTTATTAAATGGTTTAATTTGATATATGGACAAGTTTTTGGAGATTATTTTACCCTATGATACAACTTGTTCCATGAAATGAAGTAGGAATAGTCAAAGGCACAAACAAAGGAAAATATTGTATTTATAGAAACATATTAATTACTCATATTTCTTTACATTATTATAGAGTGAAATAATTTATCAAATTTAGGGAAAGGATCTTGAAAAAAAATTATCCTAGTACCTTATTTTTTATGTGGGTTTTCCACATAGGTATTTTCTAACATCAACCTTTTTTATATGAAATTTCAAATTTCAGGGATGAAATTTATTAATGGAGGGGAGTATAAAACATCCTAAGGATTTACCAATAAATTTAATATATAATGTAATGAACACAACACTAAGTCTCTGTGAAACAACACATTGTTATTATAATTATTAAAATAAGATAGTTATAACCTAACCATTAAACATAATTTTTCCAATTATATGAATTAAACTTCAAAAAAAAGAAATACACAATTGTGATAAATAATATATTTAGAGTCTAATAGAATCAACTTAATTTTTTGGGGGAATAATAACTTGACCTTTTTTAATAGTAATGCTACCCTTATGAATAATAATAAGACTCTTATGAGTAGTAAACCGACCAAATAAATAGTAACCTCACCCATGAAATTATAAATAAATTCTAGAAATCTTATAAATGAAAGTATGGTATGATTATATCATATTATAAGTAAATAAATGTTTTATAAATTATTAATTAAGTATAAGTATTTTTATAAAACATAAATTTTTATTTAAAATTTTATAATTAATAAAATGATTTGAAATAAAATTTATTTTCATAAAATAAAATCACAAGTTAATATTTGTATGTATTATTATTATAATATAATTTTATGAGACCATAGTTAATATTTCAAAGTGTCATAAAATCAGTTATAATTTTAAAATTTTTATTTTTTGAGTAATTGATGTTTCTAATTAAAATCTTAATTTATCATATTTAGAAAATTATTTTCATAAAATATAGTTTATTTTTTAAATATAAATGTTGAAAAAAATTTAGGATGAATTTTTAGGATTTTTATATAATATTTGAATCATTATTGAATCATAAAAAATACACATTTTAAGAAAATATGGTATTTTTGTGACATTATCAAGAGATATTTATGATATAAAATTTATTAAACTAATGGAATAAATAAATAAATATGTTATAATTTAAATTTTTTATAGAAATAATTTGTAACATATAAATCAAAATTTTATTAATAAGTATAAAAGAACAGTTATCATTCTCGATGTAGTGCATATGTCATACTGACAAAGCCAATTTGTTTCCTTAAAAATAATAATTAAGAGTTAAAAATTATTTTAATGAGATTGTTCTTAATTATTATGGATGTTTTTTCTGATAATTTTTAATTTTATTGTTATATAATATTAATCTTACCCAATGGTCAATGAAATTCTTTTAAAGTTGGCAGTGGGTGCTTTTCATCTGTCGGCGATGGGGGCATGTGACGGACACTTAGGAGAGGTGGGTGTAGGTGAAATCAGTGGCCCATTGCTGAGATTCAGACTAAGGGGTTGGGATGGTCTCTGACATGCAGGGATCTGGGACCCCAGGATCTAGGATCTTGGTGGGGTGACAAAGGCCTACCATCGGCAGGGTAGTTCTCGGGAGCACTGACATGGCTGTTGTGAAGGCCATGAGGTGTTAGATCGGATTTCTGGTTCTGGAAATCTTGGGTTGTAGGCAGGCTAGGTGTCGGAGGTGATTTGGTGTTTGGTATTGCATGGTTTCAACAAATAACTTTTTTTGGAAATTCTACTATTAGGGATTACGTTGATCTTGTTATGGGGATGGGTGGGTGAAGTTTACTGGATTTGTTGTGATGTATAGGTAGGCGCTCAGATGCGGGCGATGACTTCAAGGAGGGGTGATTTGTTTGGTTGGGTTTCATGTAGTGGAAAGGTTGTTTCATGGATATTTTTTCACCGATGAATTGATGACTTTAGGATGTCGGTTTTCTCTAATAGTTACTAGATGGGATAGTCTATGTGGACTTTTGGGCCTAATCAAACATTGTTTCTACGAGCCTTATTTTTGGGACGGTGCAGTTTATTTTGGGACTGTGGAGGTTGCTGAAGAATTCAAGGGTGGTGTTTTGTCGACTTGACACATCTAATGGTAGGATACGTAGGTTATTCACTGTCATCTACTGTACATCATGGCCATTTGGGATTTATATTTTGGGATTTGGAACTCTATGTAGTTCGCTTTCAGGTCATGTATTATTATGAGTCTACAGACCATGATGTCTGTGTGTTCTTGCGTTCACTTTTTTTAATGAAATTTTTCGATGTCATGGATTTGGTTTACCAAATCCATGATCAAATATTCCCTGGTATATTAGAAAATATACATAATAAAAAATATGGAATTTTATTTTAACCTAATTTATCTATATTTTAATTTTTATATGTGAAATAATTAACATCAATGCTTATAAAATGCTGATACAATGCTTGTGAAAGAATAAAAAAATAAACAAAGTGTTTTTAAGTAATATTATAAGAATTATTAAATAAAAAATATTTTGGATAAAACTTTTTTTATAATAAATTGTCAACTATTATAATATTTTTATTTGATTTTGGGACATTTTGGACCCACTTGAATCAATTTATAGACTTTACGGTATTTTATTTTAAAAATTAATCAAGTTGTCACATTATAGTTTTTAACTTGTATAATATTTTAATTTCAGGTTTTCAATAATATTTATTCAAACCATAATAACATTTTTAAAGATAATAAAATTATATTCCTAAAAGAATGTTATTTTTAATTTTTATACAAAAAATAAATACCATAATGGAGTTCACAAAGATGATGTAGTGTGAATTTAATTTATGAATAAATAAAATTAATGATATTAAAAATAACAAAATAAATATTATTTGACATTTTTAAGAAAATTAATTTTTTCAATAGATAAATATGATGTGTCTATAATATAATTAAAATTTTAATTCTAATTTTAAATTTGTTTTCATGTGTTTAAATTCATAATTATGAATATATTTTATTTTGAAAAAAAAAATATTTTTCATGAATAAAATATTTTTTAAAATTATTTTAATATTAAACAATTATTGAACAAGTTAAAAAATGATAATATTACTTCTAAAATTTAATACCATTTATTTTTTATGATTTTTTTAAGTCTTAAACCCCATAATAGATTTATTATATTTTAATAATTTGAGTAATTCCTATGTTACCCCTCACATTACTTATAAAAGTAGGCTCTTTACTTCAAAAATATTCCTCATCATGAGCCTTCTTTCTCGACTATACTCTACCAAATTCCCATATCCTTATCCCTTTCAACATTCTAGTTCTTATGGCCTCTCAAAAATACTACTTCCATTAGCCGAAGGAGGTTCTCAAGGATAAAAGATTCAAGAGTTAAGATTCCTTTTTCTTCTCTTTTAAATTAATTCCACTTCTACCATATCCTCACCTCCTATATAATGATTAATGAAAATTTTGGTATCAATTATATACTATAATGGTGTTTTTTATGGAATATGAATCATAAAATCTCTTATTTTCTTCTTTTATTATTAAATAATGAAATCGTCATTCGTGGTGTGTTAATTCATCACCATTGTGGACGATGAGTTTTCATTTCAATTTAACACAATATTGGGAAGTTTTAATTCACGTGTAATTATTTATAGTGACCTAAATATATATATGTTATCACATATGGATTACTATTTCTTTTGACAAGGATTATCATAATAAACTGAACTTTGAAACAATGAAAAGAACGTAGTCGAAAAAATGGTAATAACAAAATATTTTTAATAAATCGATGGGAAATGTTATAAGAAGATTATATAAGGTATTATAAACATGATTTTAGTTATATAATAAATTAATAACATTGTTAAAAACATTATACCAGAGGTTTGAACAAATTTTGTTGAATTTTAACCCGAGGTAAGGGATATCTTAACTAAATTCCATTCATTGAGTTAAACATCAATTTCATTGGTTATGTTTTTCCAAGAATATATGTAAATAACCTATAATTGTTTTATACTGTATATCCACTTATATTGTGTGAATTTATATTTTTCACACATAATTATGTCATTTATTTTTCCTCACACTAATGATACGATCTTTGAAAGGGTTAATTTCGCAATCTCATTATTATCCGAGATTGTTTACATGTAAGTATTTATTGGAAAATATTTTTCATCCATGTCCTTTTTTTTATAAATATTTTAAAAAGTAATATTATTAAGGTTTTATGTAAGGACTCTTTAACTAAAAAATTATTTTAAATGTTACAATGTTTTATTCTTCTAAATATTTCTCATTCATGTCCATGTTTTCGAAATGGGTTTTATGGATTTATTTATAATGATGTGAATAATATTAAATGTTAATTTTTGAATTTTCCTAAAATATTTAAAAGTGGTATGGGAAAATTTGATTCAAAAATCTATTTTTTAATGTCTTATTTTATAAATGTGTGTCTTTTGAATAAATGATTTCAAAGTAAAATTGGTATTTCTCTCAATAATTCATTGATTATCTTTTAAGATTATTTTCATCTATTTCAACACCCTTGTTGATTATTATGTTTAATTGAGATTAATATTTTATGATATATTATAACATATTTTAATGAATGGTTTATAATTATTTTGAAAATGGATGTCTTATATTAATACCATTCGCCATATTATTCTGAATGGTTAGTGATTATGTTTACTGATTGGGGAATGTTTTTTACATTTCATATGTTAGTTTCAATATAAATGTATATGTTGATTCTATTTCACCCCTTTAATATGAGTAATTCATTTGACTTATTAAGTGTTAGGTGGGGGCCAATATAGTTCCTCGGTGCATTAGTAGGTCGCATGAGACAAATTATTTTGGTTTTTTACCTGTTTAAGTATAGTCTTAGCATGAGGCCTTTACAGTATGGTTATGATGTCCCGAATTATAAAATCTATAATTATAAAAATAGTATTTGATAGTACATGTTATTATTTTATTGTTAGTATATCTATGGTTATATTTAATTATGGTATTATTTATTCAATTTTTATTCCAGCCACAATATGATTATGTTTTTGTTTTAATTAGAGGTGTTTTCACTTATTCACCTTGCATTTTGGGTTTTTTTAGCTTCTACTATATTACTTATCCTTACTGAACATCTGACCTCACCCCTTTCTTATGATTCCTTTCCCCTGGTCATGAAAAAGAAAATTTTAAATAATATTTCAACGGTGTCGTATGATTCATCTTATATTATATCATGTTTTATTTTCTTTTTCCAATGTATTATGGGTATTACGAATATAATCTAGTATTTCAGTACTTCTAAACCGATCGGTCCTTCAGGATTTGATTCCCTTTAATCATTACAATGTAAAAAAATTAAGGCACCATCTATGGTAAACTGGGGTCGGGGTCTTTATAGGTTACCATTGAATAGGATTTTTAAAACTTAGATGAACCTTATATGGTTTTGGGATAACCCTTACATGATCTTAATAAATTTTAAAGTACCCATATGAAACTGCAAGTTACCATTATATAAGGGACTGACTACCTTTATATGATCCTTGGAAATTCTCATTTACCCTTCTGTTATGATGATCTACCCTTATGCAACATTTAGAACTTCACCACTACCCTTACAAAAATAGGAGCTTACCCTCATGAAATGAATGATAGAGGTTCTTACCTTTATATAACATAATTAAAACATGGATTACCCTTATGAAAGTAGCATATTATCTATATGTAGTGTATTTAAAATCTATGATACCTTACGTAGATCATAGTGTATTTAGATTATCTTTACATATATAGGAAAAAATTATGGTCACCTTTACCTAGTAAAGGGAAGATGGAGATTACCCTTATGCTTCTTATGGAAAAGAGAGTTTACCCTTATTCAACCTATGAAAATAAAAGATTACCATTACATAATCAATTAAAACCCACAATTTCCCTTACACAACTCCAATTTCATGACTCAGGGTAAATATTTCATTGAAAATATTAACTTTTAAATTAAACTATCTTATAAATAATTAAGAAAAGTATTTATTATAACATCCAAAATCCTAAACAAAATTTGAAGCACTAGAATCACTATGAAAACTTCTAAATAATCTTTTAAAACTTCAAAATTATATCCATAGATTTCAAAACCTTTTTAAAACAACTTTATAAATTAAAAAATAATTTTAAAATAACATCAATAATTTATGAAATTGATCCCAAACCACCAGAAAACCTATAATATAAAATGAAAGGCTCATGGCCATTTTATACCTTTAAAAAAATAATTACCATTTTATATTCTTCACATCCTAAACACATATATAAACTTATAGAATAATATCACTTTAATATTATTCCCTAAATTATAAATATAGAAACTCCATAATCTTTGAAAATATTGATCTCCTCATTTAAATATAGAATATATTTATAGATTTATTCCCTCATTAAAATCTATTTAAATTCCCAATTGAACATCCTTTTAAATTTTCTCAAGACTAAATTTTAATTCTTCTATGAGATATTAAAATATTTTGAGGTTGAATATAAGGTAAAATGGAAAGAGGGGATGTGTTACCTTTAAAAAATAAAAGGAACTAAATAAATAATAATATGAGAAAGAATAGTGGAATTTAAAAAAAATAGATATTGATTCAAATAAATCAATATTAATTAAATAATTAAGTGATATCTTGATTTGATCGATTAATCACATTGCTATAAAGTAATGAGTATCATAATTCATTTAATTAAGTGTATCAAATATAATCATGACTTTAAATTAATTGAAAACTTTTATTGTATAAGAAAGATGATATAATAGAGGCATATCAATGTAATTTGATTGAATTATTGAAAATATAAAAAATAGTAAGGAAAGTAGAAGGATATATAAGATATTTGATAAAGGAGTTCAGTAATTGATCATTGTGAGACCCTACATATCCACCCATTGAGTTGAGAGGTTTTTTATAAATCCTTGGATTTTAATGGATATCAATTAATCAATTCCTACTATGGTTTTTTCAATTAGTAGAAAAAAATAATGGTCCCTCACTTTTCCTGTTGTGAGTACTCATCCCTCACTTTGTTTTTGGAGAACCCTTTATAGAATAGGTGGTGAGAAGAGAGATATTTTCCTGGCACTAATCCATTAAAAATCCTATCCCTTTTCCCTCAAGAAGGATAGTACAATTTGATAGTATTTTTAGAGAGGAAATGTAGAAGAGAGCATAAGATATTGGGAAATGAAATTAGATAATGATTGTTCTTTGAGATCGATGAGGATTTATTATCGACACATCAATTGATATTATCATTGATTAGATAATCACAATTGGACGCATTGTTTTTTATCTTCCAAATCACCAAGGACTCTTATTTATAGCCTCCAAGAGATATAGGAACATTCTAGAATTTAAGGGAATCATTAAGAATCATCAAACACTATTTAAAAGTGGTGGGGTCTAATAAAGTAATGATCTTTGACAATGATTTTGACCACCACTAGCTACCAGGTAAGATCCATTGACTAGACAGGGGGCTTCATGGAACTTGACCCTTCTGCACATATTCAATTGGTTGGTTGGTGGTTTAATAGCTATAATTGTTCTTTATAAAACTCCAAAATGTTCAAAATAATGTTTTTGAGGCTAAAAACTAAGTTTGTACTGGGTTCTAGGGCATAGGGGGGCTTGGTATAGATATAGTAAAAATATTAAATAGATTATATCATACACATGTAGTTTTTGTGAAATAATAGAACAAATCATGAATTAAGTATTAGATTATAAATATAAGATCCTAATTAATTTTGGAATATGGGTTTTACCTTAGTCCTAACATAATATTTCTGTGCATCAGGTATTTGTATTATGTTCAGTTGTGGGAAAATTAGAAATTTAATAAATTAATTGTTTATATATTTATTGATTATATTTACATACCTAATATCATCTATTTAAATTTTTTATTGTAAAATCTCTAGGGTTAGTTGTATAACCCTAGGTATTTAAATATGATATGTTGGAGGATAATTCTTGGATCGTCAATAATAGATCATGCTTTAGTGATCGGTGTGGAAAAGGAGTTCATGGATCTCACTAAAAACATTGATATGTGATCATTATTCATCAAGGATTGATCCAAACTTGAGTTGGGGCATTGTTTTTGTTAGATTTAATACTTGTATGGTATATCATTTATCGAACATGAATCAATCCTTCTGAAAAATTGATTCATGGGTCAACTATTGATTGATTGGTGTTATTATATCTCCCTAAAATTAGGATTTGATATTTCTTTGGATAATCACTGATTATTGTACTTATTTCATCATTATGATGGAAACGAATTGAGTCCAACATGAATAATGGTAGGTCCATTCCTCTTATTGTGTTTGGAGAATTACTTTCACCACTCTTCATGCATTCATCATTGGTATTCCATTTGGTTGGTAGTTCTACAAATACCCGATGAACTATCATTACACAATAATTCTTTACAGAAACAAATCTCCACTATAGATTTATGTTTGGGGTATATGACATGATTAATGTTCGATAATGATGACATATGATCTATTGATGGATCTAAGGAGGAAATTTCACTGGTTTGGCATATTGGAATTATGGAGTGATGGTAGATAATTCCCAAGAGAATTGATGATTGAAATATGACCACTAGTGATGTGCATGGTTATTTAAGAAAAAGTTTATATTTATGTGTATATTTTGTAGTGGAATTAGAGGTAATGAAGGTGAAAGAGGAACCACAAGGAAAACATTCAGTTTCAATAAAATATTGATATACACATCATGTAGTCCAAAGAACACACATCATGTGGGACCTTTACTGTGGTGAATAGGGTTTCAAAAAAATAAAATATCACACACCATGTGGGACCTACCACACCCAAGTAACCCATGAATGGTGACTCAACGTGTACCCTTGGTGTACATGGGATAAGAAAAGGCCAAGTATATAGGAATGGCCAGAGTACATATGCATATCCTGGTACATGAACATGGATAGCTATCCAGACATGGAAAGGTACACGATCACCTCCAGAGTACACAGGCACGGCCTGTTACTCGGACACGGCTAGTTACCCGGACACATCTAGGTACACTGGCATGGATAGAGTACACAGCCATGGCCCAAAGTACATAGGCATAGTCTAGAGTACATGGGTACACTCAGTATAGAGAAGACATAGTGTGTACCCCCAATACATATCATGTCTTTTCACTAAGACATTTTGAGTCCCTCATCTACTATAGTGAAAACCAGTAACTCTAGTGTGTATTCCCTTGGTACATCCCTATGAGGCTACACTGAGGAATCATATCCTAAGCATAATATGTGATCCCATATGTGGGATTAGTCTCATATAGAGTTGAAGATTCCTACCATATGGAAACAAATTTGATCATCTATCCTCTCCTCTTCCCTAGGTGGGGTTTTAGGAATCTTCATGACCAATATACATGGGTGTATGATCCCCTACTTATCGGGTTATCCTATATAGGGTCTGGTATACACCATAGTCCCTGGGTGAGATCCCCTACCTATAAATCGATGTCTTATGAGTTCTCATGTGTACTTATTCATGGACAGTTCCAACAGGAATGACCTGTTAGATGAGTGTCATCGGTATTATCAGTCTTGTTGAGTGAGTTCTCCAAGGCAAGCATTACCATAAAAGCTCAAGTTGGAATCCTAGGTAGGTAGTATGGTTGTATATTACCTTGAGAATAAGTGTTTAACTTGACTGTATCTAGGTTTTTTTTATGTATCATATTCGGATTGAAATGAATTCATGATGATGAGATGACCACTATCTTGATGCTTTATGTTTAGTGATTTTGGGGTATCTTACTGGGTATTGTTATACTCACCCTTGCATGGAATATACCCTCACATGTCATGTCTTATGAAGGCTATAGACCTATAAATGGTGACCTAGGTGGACTAGTAATAGGTATAGTAGAGTTGATCTATACAAGCCATGGTTCATACTAGGTGTTACATTTGATAGTAGCCCCCTCCTTCCTATAAATTTGGACTCTTTTTATAGAATTTTTAGGATTTTATTTGGACCTTTAGGCTTTTTAGTACTTGATTCATACTCCGATGTGGGATATAGATGTATTCATGAATTCTTGGAATTATTTTTATTTTACCTTTCAACATTTTTTGGGTATTTAGAGATGTTTACCTTGGGATAAGGCCTCCCATGTGATTTATATGCCTACTTAGCATTGGTCTCTAGCCCCTGACCTATTATAGAAAGACTTGGTCTTTTATAATCAGCTTACCACTGACCAAATGATCTCGGGTTGGTTGGGTTGTGACAAATTGGTATCAAATGAGGTCATATTAGGACTAGAGTTTTGAGATTTTCTAGCAATGAGGTTTGGTTTGGGAGTTAGAAAAGTTGTGTTAAAGAGTCTCAAGTTCGACTCTCAGGATAGGGAATCATGTTTTGGTATATTATCTAACATATCCATTTACTAGAACTCTAACAACAATCTTGTTGACTCTATACATGTTGTCATCGGTTTCAAGGAAAAAATGGTACATGTATCATATAGGAATGGGTTGTTGTTTCCATGTCCTTATTGAGTCAGTCCCTAGATATACTCTTGATTGTAGTATATTCTGTCCATTTTAGGATTCCTCCATGATGAATTCTATCTAGGATTCCCCTTCAGGATCATGAGGATTATCAACCCAGTGAAAAGGCTTCTATATAGGGACCTATTTAAGAGGTGGTGCCTCTAGTTGGTTTGACAATCTTACCATAACCGGCAAGTAATAGGTTACACTATAAGTATTGGAAAATTATGTGCATAGGCTGCGAGAACTTAATGATTTTCATATGAAGTTACACCTTAGGTTTTAGGTTGATACATCCCCTAGGTTAATGAGGAATGGTTGGAGGTAGTTATGTGAGTTTTCCACCTTATTAAGATACCTCCATGCCAAATGTTTGTCCTAATAACAAACCCTCTTCTTGGATTTATAGGGAGATAGTGGATTTTGGTGACTCTGATGTATAATGAGGTGACTCTTTTATAGAATGAGTTTAATAATTTCTTCAGATATGAGTTCTATCTAGATATGTTGTGAATGATGTATATCTATGAGATTCTACATTTTCATGAGGGAACCATGTCTGTGGAAGAGTATTCATCCAGGTTTACTAACCTCTCAAAAAACTCCATGAATATAGTTTGATATGAATTATTTTGAGCATGAACCTTTGATCATATACTCTGATGATATATTAGGTTTGGTGTGATATCTCCTTGAATTCCTACTTATGTTGGAGTACTTGAGTGAGCTTTGGTGGTTAAGAGATTCTTAGCAAAGCAATCACTGATAATTGGTGCCAGTAATTAGAACCATGGAGCTAAGACTTTGGAATATTTTATTTATCTTTAGAATCAAGGATCAAGGAAAATAAGAATTTTAAAATGTAGTCCCATGATATTTGGTTTGTATTTCAAGTCTCACAAGACAATTCTTGTCAATCGAGAGAGAGGCGGTGTTAATCTTGTAGTGGGTGGGGACATCATGCACAAGATTATTGGACCCACTAGGTAGCTGATAGGGTGATATTTGATGGGAAACCTAGTTATAGGTAGAGGAAAAATAAGGGTGGTTCATAGGGTGATAGACATGGTAGAGTATCTAGGAGATCAAATTGAGGTGGACGATGATTTGATTTTTTTTCCACTAAAACCCCCAAGGGGTCAATGCTATACTCAAGGAGCTAGTGATCAGAGATGAGAATAGTTGTAAGTAGTAAATTCTTATGACCCAAAGGATCCAAGGGTGATTATAGGTATTATATGTGTCTCTTACACATTATATTATGTTTTTTTAGACACAGGCATGATCTATTTCTTTCTTTTCACATCACTTGTATGATATCTAGAGATTCTAGTTGAGCCTTTAGATTGACCCTTGTGATTGGATAATCCTACTAGAGGAGATTCAATGATCACACACCTATAATAATAATGTGACATAACTCTTACAGAATATTGGTTCCTTTAGGACCTTTTAATATTAGTGATGTGGCCTTGTGATTTCATTTTAGGTATATACTGGATCTTTGTAGTTCATGCACTGAATGACAATTTTGGCCAATGGATATTGTCTATCCACATTGATGGGATGCTTTTTTCCTTCATTGGAGGGAATTAACCCTAGGAATAGTATTAAGGGCTCATACATAGGAGGATATAGTTGATTACTCTCCAGTTGGATAGTATCTCCCTTAGAGTAGCAGATGTTGTGGGATTTCTACTTCCTATGATGGTGGAAGAATATAAGGATGTCTTCCCTAAGAATGTGTTAAGATTACCTCCCCACTAAGATATAGAATACTTCATATAATTTCACTAAGGGACTACCCAGATATATGCTCCAACATATCGGATATATCCCATGGGGATTCATGAGATGAATATGATGTTAGTGGAGTTGTAGATGAAGGGCTTTGTGAGACCCAGTGTTTCTCCCTGGGTAGCCCCATTTTTATTATCCATGAAGGAAGATAAGAGATTGAGGTTAATTTAATATTATTATTTCATGGACCAGGTTACCATGGAAATTAATTATCAACTATCAAGGATCAATGATCTCTTCTACCAACTGAAAGGGGGAAGATGTTTCTTGAATCTTGACCAAAAATCAGGTAATCACCATCTCAGAGTTTGGTATGAGGATATACTAAAGATGGAATTTTGATGTCTTTATAGTCACTAAGAGTACTTGGTGATTCCCTTTAGCTTGAGTGTTCATGGGACTCATAAACTGGATCTTTCATCCCATCCTAGATTTTTTTTCAATTGTCTTCCTCAATGAAATCCTAGGGTACTTAGTATTATAAGAGAAGCCTGTGAAACATTTCAGGTTTTTTCTAGATATACTTTGTGAGAATTGGCTTAATTGTAATCTCTCAAAGTGTCAGTTATATATTTTATAGGTTCACTTAATGGGATATTTCATCTTAGTAGAGGGTGTCGTAGTAGACCTGGTGAAGGTTGAGGTAGTGCTAACTTGGGATCCACCCAAGATCATCATGGAGGTGAAGAGATTCCTTGGGTTGGTAAGATAATACAAAATATTCATGTATTATTTCTCTAGGATATTAACACCCTTAATTTATTTTACCCAAAATGGGAAGCCTTTCATGTTGGTGGAGAGTTTCTAGTAGGATTTTTAGGAGTTTTAGCTGGTATTGATGACTACCCAGATCTTGACACTTCGATAGGAGGGTTTTGAGTATGTGGTGTTCTATGATTCCACTATAAATAGGCATGGATGTGTTATTATGTAGAGGTAGGAAGTTATTTCTTATGGGTCATGATAGTTAAGACCACATGAGCAGAACAACACAACCAAAATCAAGAGTTGGCAGCAGTAGTCTTCACCATGAATATGTGGTGACACTGCCTTATGGTTGAGTGTATAATTATCTATTCTAACCATAAGAGTCTCAAGTATATATTTTACCAGAAGTATATTAACTTAAGATATATTTATTTGTTATATTTCCTCTAGGATGATGAATTTGAGATTGTACATACACTTAGGAATGGTAACATCGTGTCATATTCTCCCAGTGGAAGATCATGTATTCAGTTGTTGAGTGAGGTGTCATAGAAGTTATCATCATAAAAATATTCCTTAGTGGAAAAGAATTGTTAAACATTCCTCCATTTGGTGTTTTTTAAACCTTTGGTTATATAGTATGTTAGAGAGGATCATATTGGATATACTGTTATTGCAACCTTACATGTTGATATATCCAATGGGTATGATTCTGATGGATTCTCTGAAGGTGGGGAGAACATAAACCTTTTATGAGGGTAGAACAAGGTTCCAGTGACACTGTGGGGGGTTGTTTTGATTCATTTTCATACATATCCTTTAGTGGTACATCCAGGAGTGTAAAATATGTACCTAGACTTTTGGATCATTTTTTTGGACGGTAATGAAGAAGTGTGTAGCAGATTTTTTCTATCGACGTATCACTTTCTAGAAGTTGAAGTCAAAGAATCAGGTTCCAATAGGTTTGGATCAATCCCTTGAGTTACCTAAGTGTAAGTAGGATGATACCTCTATATAATTTATGATGGGGATTCAATGATATTATATAGGACATGATGTTTTCTAGGTGATCATAGACTAAATCACTATGTATATGAACTTCTTGGTCATCTGAAAGTAGATTTCACTAAAGAACTTGGGTTGAATTTATGTGTAGGAGATATTTTGGATTCATGAAGTTCCCTCGACAATAATTTCAGACTATAATGTTTCTTCACATCATGATTCTAGAGAGGGTTGTAGGATTCCTTTAAGACTCAATTGAATTTGATCACAATGTTTCACCCCCAGACAAATGGCCAAACTGAGTAGACCATTTAGTTTATGGATGATACACTTTTAGATTTTATGTTGGAGTTTGTGTATAGTTGGGAGGATCGTATAATCTTGGTAGAGTTTTCTTATAAAAATAGTTACCACTACACCATTGGTATGGATCCATTCAAGGCTTTGTATGAGAGAAAATATAGGTCACCACTGTACTGAAATGATATAGGATAGTCAACACTCATGGGCCCATAGATAGTGTGAGCAACAACAGAGAAAGTACATATCATCTAGAAATGTATGAGGATTGACCAGATCCATCAAAAGTCTTATGAAGACCCATGATAGAGTCCTTTGGAGTTTGATAAGGGATACCATATGTTTCTAATGTTCTCAACTTTATGATTATAGTGGATATTTAGCTGGGGTAGTAGGTTATATCCAAGATTCAATAGCACATCCCATATACTTTTTAGGGTTGGTTAGGTGGTGTACTTCTTGGCCCTACCACTATAGTTAGACCAGGTACACAATATCATCCACATGTCATAGATGTGGAGGTATGTGCACAACTCATCACATGTTATATACTGGGGAAAGCTGGCCATCTAGGATAGAGCTACCTTCACTGATTACTCGGTATAGATCAAGGTTTGGTAGGAGAAAATCTTTTCTAGATGATTGATTCCCTTAGTGTGTGTCTGGTGGAAGCATGGGAATCCATAAGAGAGCACATGGGATTAGGAGAACCAGATGTGAGACTAGTATCCAAATATTTTTAGGTGTTTTTTTCTTTTTAGGAAAAAAATACCTATGTTTGAGAGAATTAAATGAATCTATTTTTGTCTTGTAAAACATTATAATATTTAAAATAATATTTTCAAGGCTAGGTGTTGATTCATCATGGTGTTTTAGGGACTGAAGGGGGCAAGTATTGGTATAGTAAAAAAATATTAAAGATATTATATCATGCATACGAAATTTTCCTAAAATGAGGGAATAAATATCGAAAAGAGTCTTACATCAGATATATGAGACATCTATTAAATATGGAATGTGGGTTTTACTCTAGGCATGACATAATCTTTGTGTATGTCAGGTATTTTGATTAAGTGTGGCCATGGGTGGATTAGTAATTTAATAAATTTATTTATTATTTATTATATCGCCAAACTTAATCTCCACCATTTAAAATCACTTATGGAAAATCCATAGGGTTAGTTACATAACCCTAGTAATTGAGGGAGGATCCATTGAAGGATAATTCTTGGATTATCAACTATAGATCATACTTTGGCGATCAGTTTGTCAAATTAGTTCATAGATCTCGCCAATTACATTGATGTGAGACATTATTCATCAGTGATTTATCCAAAATCGAGGTATGGAATTTTTTTTTGGATTTAACCCCAATATTTTTATACTTTGTCAAACTTGAATCAATCCTTCAAAAAAATTGATTCATAGGTCGACCATTGATTTCCTATTATTTTTTTATCCTCCTAAATATTTGGAATTGATATTGTTTTGTCTAATCTATGATTATTGTTAATAATTATTCATTATAATGGAAAAATATTGATTCCAACAAAAAAATGGATTATTTTCATTCTTCTTGTTGTGTTTTTTTATTTCTTTCACCCCTATTCATGTGTTCATCAGTGGTATTCCATTTGGATAGATGTTCAACAAATACCCAGTGAATTATCACTTTACAATCGTTCTTTGAATCAATGGATCTCTTATGTGGGTTTAGGTTTGTAATGTTTTGTGTGATTGAGGTATGAGGATTATTATGGATGATATGATGATGGATTAGAGGAGTCTAGTTCATGGGTTTGGTGTTTTGGTGATTCATAGAAACAAAGAACAATTACTGATAAAATTTGGGGTTAGAATCAAGCCATTAGTGATGGACAAGCATGGAAAACCTAGATATGTGTTTATCAACAAATTTGGTGGTGTAATTCGAGGTAGTATATACATGAGTGGAACCCTATAGAAAACAAATGGTTTCTGGAAAATACTTATATACACAGTGTGTGGTCTGAAGAACACAAGTTGTGTGGGACCATTTCTATAGTGGTTATGGTTTCTAGAAAGTAAAATATCATAGGACATGTGGGATATGCCACACACTTTTTGACCTAGGACTAGTGACTCGATGTATTCCCCTGGGGTATACAATCATGAACATTGCTAGGTACATAGGCATGACCAGAGTACATGGGCACAACTCAAAATCATACATGGTTAGGTACCCAGATGTAGCCAATTACGTGGGCAAGACCATAGTAAATGGGCACGACCATAGTACATGGGCATGGAAAAGTACTCGGACACAGTTAGGTACCTAGACACAGATAGGTACACAATAACATCTAGATTATATGTACATGGAATGAATACATAGGAACAAGCTGATGTGCATGGGAAAAATTGAGGTAGAGAATAAATGTCATTTACTCTCAATACATGTTGTGTATTTTCTCTGGGGAAGTTTGAGTCCCTTTTCCTATAAGTACCTAGCCTTAAACATTTCATATTATTGAATTAAGTTAATAATTCACATTGAGGATCTTTTTAGTTTTATAGATTTATATAATTAGGTTATAACATTTTCATAACCACTTGAATATTACATGTACACAAATCTACCCAGTTTCCATTTTTTTCACAAAATAAAAATTCTTAAAAATGATTCATGTCTACTTCCATGTTTTAGACAGCCTGACTTTTCCTTGATCCCATCCTTGACCCAATTCCACTTTATGTCCAATGGAAAACATTTCAAAAACTTGGGATGAGCATAAAAAGCTCAGTAAGGGATATAAAAAGAATGAAAACTGTTAGTTTTTCAAAACAACAAGTAAACCATGAATACTTTATCATAAGTAATATTTTTCACCTTTATGAAGTAGTAAATACTCTTCACTGAATAAAAGATCATTGGTTACCCTTTTGTAACCAAAATATTACCAAAAACCCATATAAAGAACACATAATATATAAAGGTAACTTGGGATATAAACGTACTTAAATGGAATAACCATACGGTCAACTTCAACACATATCACTAAATGGAATAGTCATACAACCTACTTCCATACCCAATGCATTGGAGGTTATAACATAACCACCCATCCTAGTTTATCATGGCACCACCCATCATTTGGTTTATCATGTAACCACCTGTCTAATTTCCAACTACCATTGTAAAATCATAACACATACAACAAATATAAAGAAGAGAAAAAGATTCCACATTTCAATCACAATATATCACTTAAATATATTAACATAACAAATACATTATCAAAACCATTTTCAATACTAAAATACATAAAAGAGTATATGGTATGTATTTTTCTTTTAAAAACATTACAGTTTGTTAACGAATCCAAATATCAAATAATACTTGCGGCGGAGGAAAGGTCTTTGTCACCACTTACATTAAAATAAACATTAATTTTTTCATTTATTAAAATCATTCATAGAAAAATATTACCTTTTAATGAAATGAAAAGTCAAAGGTGTTTATTAAGTGTATAAAAGAAAGTTGTGTATTAAAACGAAATATGCCTCAATGAAAGGAGATTGAGATGAAGTCCCTTACCTCATGTCCGAGTTGACCCGTTCGTTCTTTAATCTCCTGAATAATAAACTAAAGTTAATTTTTAATTAATTAAAAACCTTTTTTAAAGTTTATAATTCCTTTTAAATCACTTATTAACATGTTATAAACATTATGTAATCACTTAAGTTAATAATAGTCGTTTTGTCGATATTTGGTACTTCAGTCAAAAATGGACATCTTATAATTACAAGTTGTTCATATGGTAAATATTACACTATATCCAAAGTGATATTCATGATTTAGATGTCATATATATCATATATAATCAGTATATACATGTATTTACAATAGTACATAACATTTGGAGATAAGAAATGAAATGCGCTGTTCATGGAGACGGTAAGTCGTACGTACGCATGAATGCTACTTCCATTTCTATTTCATATTGTAATGGAATGAAAAATTAATGATACATAAGTATATTATAATCCCATTATAATATCATATATAATTTCATTAACTATACCCTTTATACGTTCCACACAAGGCATGAATGAGTCATATCACTTTGAGGGGGCGGTAGTCCGCACCTCCTCAAATGTGATTATCGTATTTACCCACTATGGAAACCATAAAGGTATTCTATAAATGAAAAATACCGAAGCATAGAAACAATATAAATATAATATTTATCATATATAAATATAGTTACATCATAATGGACAACATGAGAGGTGGTTTGAGATATTTTAACAATCATCATTTCGTGAGGCAGTAGTTCATCGTCCATAGAAACAGTATGTTCTTTACCCATTAGACGGAGGTGTGTGTAAGTGTAGTTAGAATACTTCTCATTAAAAAAAACTAGTATATTTAGGATACTGGTATTTTTATAAAATAAAGTAATAAAAATAGTTTAGGGGGTTAGAGAAGTAAAATAAAACAAAATAAAACAAAAGAACTTAAGAGAAATTGTTACCTTTAATTCGGGTAACTCCCTTTGGTTTGAACCAAAATAACTTCTTGAAGTACCTTCTGCCTAAAGTAAGGAAACTAGGAAGAGTAGAGGGATGTAGGGATCTTAATTGGGTAGAGTTTGGATGAGCCAAGGGGCTTGAGAGGTGTGAGTAATGGGTTAGATGTGAGGTCTTTTTATAAGGGGAGGAGGGGCTCTTTAGGAAAGTGTGAAATTATTATTTTATAATATAATGATTTTCGGTTTCTAAAGGTCCAAAACTAATAAAAGTCAAAGATAAGATGACTCATGGTAGAAATAAAATTATCCAATAAGAATTGGACAGGTTTTCAATATTATTTTAATCTTTATAATCTTATTTATTTAAATCATTTTTTAATGAGGTAAACAAAACATCATTATTGTGTCAAAAATATTTTAATTTATTTAATATTTTAAAATTATAAAAAAATTACAATGATGTAGGAAATATTTTTATCTTTACAATTAATATTTATAGTCGAAATGATAACTTATATAACCGTATGTAAAAATTAATTTACTAAAAGATATTTTTTTATGTCATTTTTGTCTTTACTTTTGGTTAATTAAAATAAAGTGTCATTATCACTCCCAAGTTGCTCCATGGGGTCTCAAAATCGATACAAGGATACTCATGGTCGACCATGACTCATACAATATGTTTAGGACAAGTGTTAAGAAAATTTTGTATTATTATAATATTCTTTTAACTTGAATTGCCCTATTTACCTTTAACCGTGGTAAATAATAGACAAAAGTTACTATTCACTAAAAATTATTTTCATCTTATTGAACAAAATTTTAATTACTAATAACAACCAAGTATGTTGTATTTTATAAATTCAATTCACGAAAGTGGTAAAATTTCATTTAAATGAAAAGGTCAGTTTTTTAACTACTACTTAGTGGTTTCACTATTCATCAAAAATAGAAGTTTTTTAGAAAAATACCAAATATTAAGCCTAAGATATATTTGATATTCTGAATTTAAAAATGATTTCTATTTTATAAAATTCAAAACATAGAATTTGGATTAATTAATTTAAAATTAATTCACATTGTCAAAACAAATAGCGTGTTTTTAAGAAACAATATCTATCAAAAGATTGACACTTGTTTATATCCAATTTCAAAGTGAAATTAATTTAAATGACAACCATTGGATTAAATAGTAAAAATATAATCTAATTAAAATTTAAAACCAATTAAAAATATAATCAAACCATATAAATAAATTATATTAAAAGGAAGTTTTGAATTAAAATACAGTATTTTTCACTATTCATCAAAAAATGAATTTTATTAAAAAAATATCAAAATTTTACACAAAGTGAATTTTGATGTCCTGATTCTAAAGAAAAAATTTATTTTGTCAAATAGAACATATAAAAGTCACCAAAACTTGATTTAAGGAGGGTTCGCCATCAAAATGTGGTGAATCAACCTTTTATAGTAAAATATGCTTAAAATTAGATTTATTCACATTTTAAGCCTCTAACTTTTATTGGATAAATGTAAAAACATTTTAAAAAACATGTATAATAATATTGTAGTTATTTATATTAATTCCCACAAATACAACGGTTAGGAATTAATAACCATTTAAAATAATAATATTATATTGTTAGTGTGCAACTTAAGATTTCAAAGAAACCTGTTGTTGCATATCGGGTATGCCATCGAACATAGCAATCCCATTTAAAGTAAAATTAATACTTAATTCAAAAATATTAATAAATATGAAAATGCCATATTTCTTTATTTACGTGGGATTTACATCCTTCCCCCCTTTGGGGAATTGCATCCTCGCAATTTTATTCACTTATAAAATAAATGGGGGTATTTATCCCTCATAGCATATTTAGACTCTCACATTGCCTCTTCAACCATATGGTTTTTCCACTAAACCTTTACCTCATTAATTACCTTATTCCACAATATATGCTCTCTACGGTCAAGAATCTAGACTGGTTGTTCTTCATAAAAGAGATTCTCTTCCAACTGAACTACCTCTGGACTTAAAACATGAGATGGATCTGGCATATACTTTCTCAACATTGAAACATGAAAAAAATTATGTACCTGGGACAAACTTGGAGGTAAAGCCACTCTGTATGCAACTGATCCAACTTTCTTCAGGATTTCATAAGGTCCAATGAACCTCGGACTCTACTTTCCCTTCTTATCAAAATGCTTCATACTTTTCCATGGAGAAACTTTGAGAAAGATATGGTCACCTACCTCAAAATAAAGATTCTTCCTCCTGTTATCAGCATATAATTTCTTCCTACTCTGAGCTGTTCTCATGTGCTTTGGAATCAGCTGAACTTTTTCTTCCATCTATTCTACCAATTATGGTCCCATCATCTTCCTTTCACCTACTTCATCCCAAGAAGATGCAGTTCGACACCATTTCCCATATAATTCCTCAAATGGATCCATCTGTATACTGGAAAGAAAACTATTATTATATGAAAATTCAACCAAAGAAATATATTGGTCCCAACATACATGGTAATCCATCGATAAATCACGTATCATATCCTCCAAGGTCTGAATTGTTCATTCTGACTACCCATATGATTGTGGATGAAAAGTTGTACTAAAATTTAATTCTGTACCCAACAAATTCATAAGGCCTTTCCAAAAGTTATAAGTAAACTTGGGATCATGATCAAATATAATGGATAGGGGAACACCATATAACCTGACTATCTATTTAACATATAACCGAGAAAGTTGATCTAGAGAAAAATTATCCTGAATACGAAGGAAAGGAGA
Organism: Viscum album; assembly: GCA_963277665.1. Taxonomy (NCBI): domain Eukaryota; kingdom Viridiplantae; phylum Streptophyta; class Magnoliopsida; order Santalales; family Viscaceae; genus Viscum; species Viscum album. The sequence goes on from OY728138.1 coordinate 1,796,257,070, forward strand.
AGATTTAGTCAATCGATAAATAATAACCTATATTGCATTGTTAACTCAAGATGTCTTTGGTAATCCCACAACGAAGTCCATGGATACATTTTCCCATTTCCACTCTGGAACCAGTAAATACTGAAGCATCCCTTTCGGTAACTTCCACTCTACTTTATCCTACTGACAAGTCAAACACTTCATAGTAAAATCAACAATATCTCTTTTCATTCCATCCCACCAGTAATACTCCTGAAGACCTCTGTACATCTTAGTACTGCCAGGATGAACTGAAAACAGGGAAATATGAGCTTCACACAACAACTCATTCTTAAATTGTGAAACACAAGGCACACATAATCTCTCTCCAAATCTTAAAACACAATTACTTTCAAAGTTAAAATTAGGCAACTTACCTTTCTGAACCAACTCTACCTTTTTTTGGAACTCACTATCTTCCTTATTTTCTTGCATTATTATATCTGATAAAGATGATTTCATTAACACCTAAAACAAAAAAAAATATCTTTCACCAACAACTTCTATGACAAATTTCATCAAATCAAAAACCAAATTATCTCATTCCAAATGTAGCATGGTCAATGTAGCATTACTTTTTCAACTCAAAGCATCAACCACTTTATTTTCCTTTCCTGGATGATAATTAATCATGCAATCATAATCCTTGATTAATTCCAGCCATCACCTGTATCTCATGTTCAATTGTTTCTAAGTTAATATATACATCAAAATTTTGTGGTCAGTATATATTTCACATTTTACTCCATACAAATGATGCCTCCAAATTTTTTAAAGAAAAAAAACATCTAATTCAAAATCATGTGTAGGTTAATCTAACTCATGAGGCTTCAACTGAAGTGAATCATAAGCAATTACCCGATCATTTTGCATAAGGAAATAATCAATTACTTTCAATGAAACATCACTGTAGATAAAAAAAACACACCATTTCTGGATGGTAGTGCCAAAACTAGAGCATTCACCAATCCTCTTTTCAATTCATGAAAACAATCAACACATTCTTTTGTCCAAATTAACTTAACACCTTTTCGAGTTAACTTAGTCATTGGACTAGATAACTGTGAAAAATTTTCAACAAGACTCCAGTAATAACCTACCAAACCAAGAATACTACGGATCTTGGTTATATTTGTGGTTCTTGGAAATTCTTCAAAAAATGTTGTTTTAGCAGGATCAATAGTTATGCCATTTTTTAAACAATGTGACCCAGGAAAGAAATTTGTTGTAACTAAAACTCACACTTGCTGAATTTCCCATACAGTTTCTTTTCATTTAAGGTTTGACATATAACCCTTAAATGACTTTTAATATCCTCTTTACTTTTATAATAAACCAAAATATCATCAATAAATACAACCACCATTTATCACCTGAGTCAACTGATCCATCACTGAAACAAACTATTCAGTTCCAAATCCAACCATCTCAGGATGCTGATTTGGAAGTTTATTTCCCTCTGTATTCCTTCACTACACAACTTCCATGTTTCCTTTAATAAAAAACATTCTACACACAAAAATATCTTAGGCAAAGCAACATGGTAATATTTAAATTCTATATCACTTCAATTTGACCATAAATTAATTTAACAATATTTTAACTCCTAAAGTTTTCTAAACCGACCTCTGATACCAACTATAAGGACTTGAATTTGAACATTGCATATTATTGAATTAAGTTAATAATTCACATTGAGGATCTTTTTAGGTTTATATCTTTAGAGAATTAGGTCTTAACATATACATAACAACTTGAATATTACATGTAGACACATCTACCCAGTTTCCATTTTTTCACAAAATAAAAATTCTTAAAAAAATATTCATGTCTAGTTCCATGTTTTAGAGAGAATGAATTTTCCTTGATCCCATCCTTAACCCTATTCCACTTTATTTCTTGTGAAAAATATTTCAAAAACATGGGATGAGCATAAAAAGCTCAGTAATGGATACACAAATAAAGAAAACTTTTAGTTTTTCAAAACAACAAGTAAACCATGAATACTTTATCATAAGTAATACTTTTCATCTTTATGAAGTAATAAATACTCTTCACTGAATAAAATATCATTGATTACCCTTTTGTAACCAAAATATTATCAAAAAACCAATATAAAGAACACATAACATATAAAGGTAACTTGGGACATAAACATACTTAAATGGAATAACCATACGGTCGACTTCCACACATATCACTAAATGGAATAGCTATACAAATGACTTCCATACCCAATGAATTGGAGGTTATAACCTCACCACCCTTCCAAGTTTATCACGTCACCACATGTCATTTGGTTTATCATGTAATCACCCTTCAAATGTCTAATTACCATTATAAAATCATAACACATACAACAAATATAAAGGAAATAAAACATTTCCACATTTCAATCAAAATATATCACTTAAATATATTGACATAAAAAATCTATTACCAAAACCATTTTCAATACCACAATACATAAACGAATATATGGTATTTATTTTCCTTTTAAAAACATTACGTCATATTAAGGAAGCCAAAGATCAAATAGTACTCATGGCAGCAGAAAGATTGTTGTCACTGCTTACGTTAAAAGAAACATTATTTTTTGTCATTTAGGAAAATGATTTTTAGAAATATATTCCATTTTGAATTAAATGAAAATTCAAATGTGTTTATACAGTGTATAAAATAAATTCCTGTATTAAAAAAATATGCCTCAATGAAAGGAGATTGAGACGAAGTCCCTTACCTCGTGTATGACTTGAACTGTTCGTTCTTTAATATCCTAAATAGTAAACTAAAGTTAATTTAAACTTTCTTAAGAACCATTTTTTCAAGTTTATAATTCATTTTAAATCATTTATTACCATTTCAGAAACATTATGTAATCATTTAAGTTAATAATGGTCGTTTTGTCGATATTTGGTACTTGAGTCAAAAATGGACTTCTAATAATTACATGTTGTTCATGTGGGAAAATTTTAATTATATCCAGAATGATATTCAGGATTTATATATCATATATATCATATATATCTAGTATATACATGTATTTACTATAGTACATAACATTTGGAGATAAGAAATGAAATGCACCATTCATCGAGATGGTAAGCAGTACGTACGCATGAACGCTACTTCTATTTCTATTTCCTATTGTAATGGAATGGAAACATAATGATACATAAGTATATTATAATTATAGTATAATATCATATATAATTTCATTAACTCTACCCTTTATACGTTCCACATAAGGCATGAATGATTCATGTCACTTTGAGGGGGAGGTAGTCCGTACTTTCTCAAAAGAGATTATCGTATTTACCCACTATAGAAACTATAAAGGTATTCTATAAATGAAAAATACAGAAGCAAAGAAACAATATAAAAATAATTTATATCATATATAAATACCTTTCCATCATAATGGCCACCATGAGAGGCGGTTGGAGATATTTTAACAATCATCGTTTTGTGAGGCAGTAGTTCGTTGTCCACAGAAATAGTATGTTCTTTACCCATTAGACGACGGTGTGTGTAAGTGTAGTTCGAACCCTTCACATAAAAAAAACATAGTATATTTATTATATTGGTTTTGTTATAAAATAAATGAATAAAAAGTGTTTAGGGGGTTGGAGAAGTAAAATAAAACAACATAAAAAAAAGAATTCAAGAGAAATTGTTACCTTTAAATCGGGTAACTCCCTTTGGTTTGAACCAAAAGGACTTCTTGAATTTCCTTAGTCCTAATTTAAGGCTTCTATGAGGAGGATAGGGATGTAGGGAGCTTAATTTGGAAGATTTTGGATGAGACAAGGGGCTTGAGAGGTGTGAGTAATGGGTTAAAGTTGAAGGCTTTTATAAGGGTGAGGAGGGGCTCTTTAGGAAAGTGTGAAATTATTATTTTATTATATAATTATTTTATCTTTCTAAATGTCCAAAACAAATTAAAGTCAAATATAAGATGAATCATGGTCGAAATAAAATCATCCAATAAAAATTGGACAGGTTTTGGATATTTTTTTAATCTTTATAATCTTATTTATTTAAATCATTTATTAATGAGTTAAACATTACATCATTATTGTGTCATAAATATTTTAATTTATTTATTGTTTAAAAATTATTAAAAAAATATAATGATGTAGGAAATATTTTTATCTTTAAACTTCATATTTATAGTCGAAAAGATAACTTATATAACCCTATGTAAAAATTAATTTACTAAAAGATATTTGTTTATGTCATTTTTGTCTTTACTTTAAGTTAATTAAAATAAAGTGTCATTATCACTCCCAAGTGACTCCATGGGTTCACAAAATCGACCCAAGAATTCCCATGGTTATCCATGACTCATAAAATAAGTTTAGGACAAGTGTTAAGGTAATTTTGTATTATTATAATATTCTTTTTACCTTGAATTACCCTATTAACTTTAACCGCGGTAAATAAAAGTCCAAAGTTACTATTCACCAAAATTATTTTCATCTTATTGAACCAAATTTTATATAATAATAACAACTATGTATGTCGTATTTTCAAAATTCAATTCATAGAACTTGTAAAATTTCATTTAAATTAAAAAGTCAGTTTTTAAACTACTACTTAGTGGTTTCACTATTCATCAAAAATTGAAGTTTTTCAGAAAAATACCAAAACTTCAGCATAATCTATATTTGATATTTCGAATTCCAAAATGATTTCTATTTTATCAAATTCAAAACATAGAAGTTGGATTAATTAATTTAAAATTAATTCTCATTGTTAAAACAAATAGCGTGTTTTTAAGAAACAATATCTTTCAAAAGATTGACACTTGTTTATGTCCAATTTCAAAGTGAAATTAATTCCAATAACCACCATTGGATTAAATGATAAAAATATAATCTAATTACACTTTAAAACCAATTAATAAGATAATATAACCCTATAAATAAATTAGATTAAAAGGCAGTTTTGAATTAAAATACAATATTTTTCACTATTCATCAAAAAATGAATTTTATCATAAAAATACCAAAATTTTACCCAAAGTGAATTTTGATGCCCCGATTCTAAATAATAATTTTATTTTTTCAAATATAACATATAAAAGTGACCAAAACTTGATTTAAAGAGGGTTCTCCATCAAAAGGCGTTAAATCAACCTTTTAAAGTAAATTATGCTTAAAATTAGATTTATTCACATTCAAGCCTCTAAATTTTATTGGATAAATTTAAAAACATTTAACAAACATGTATAATCATATTGTAGTTAGTTCTGTTCATTCCCACCAATACAACGGCTAGGCGGTAATAACCATTTAAAATAATAATTTTATATTGTTAGTGTGCAACTTAAGATTTCAAAGAAACCCATTGTTGCGTATTGGATACACCATAAAACATAGCAATCCCATTTAAATTAAAATTAATATTTAATTCACAAATATTAAAAAAAAATATGAAAATGTCATATTTCTTTATTTACCTGGGATGTTACATTTCCTCTTCAATGTAGACTAGTATCTCTATGGTGAATTCCCTTGAACCATCCCTATTATGGTACAGTGTGACATCATTTACTAAGAATATAATATAATTCCATCTATAGAATTAGTCTCAGGGAGAGTTATAGAATCCCTCCTTGTGGTCTAGATTTTGATCCTCTATCATTTATTCTTCCCTATGTGAGGATTTAAGGAATCATCATGACTAACATACATGGGTGTATGATTCCTTACTTAGTGGGTTATTCTATAAAGGTTCTAGTATACCCCACATGTCATGGGTGAGATATCTTATCTATGTATCAATATATTTTGAGTTACATCATGTACTTATTCATAGTGAGGTCTGATAGGCATGACCTTCTAGATGAGTAACATCAGTATTATCAAACTCATTGAGTGATTTCTCCCAAACGAGTGTTATCTTGAATCCTTGAGATGGAATCCTAGGCTAAAAGTATAATTGTGGATTACCTTGATACATAGTTTCTAACTTGTGTATATCTAGGTTATTATTGTTATGTATGATATTCTAATTGACATGCCTTTGTAATAATTATCTAACTACTCTCTTGATGATTTATGTCCAGTTATTTTGGGTGTCCAACTGGGTATTCTTATACTCACCCAGGAATGGGATCTACCCAGAAATTTCATGTCTTATAAATATGATGGTCCTTCTGTTGGTGTCAAAGGTAGACTAGATGTTGTTGGATAATAGTTAATCTAGATAGACCATGGTTTGTACCAGGTGTTTCATTTGATAGAAATCACATTATTCTTAGATGTTTGGACACTTTTTACAGCTTTGGTGGGATTTTATTTATCACTTTATGATTTTTAGTAAATATTTCATACTTTGATATGGGATATAAATATATGCAAGAAATATTTGTATTAATTTTATTTTATCTTTCATCATTATATTTGTATTTGAAGATGTGTGCATGTGTACAGATACATTAGGCTATGGATTATCATGTGAGTGATATACATACTCAGGGTTAGTCCCCACCCCTATCCTATTATAGGTTGGATTGGGGTGTCACACTTGGATTACTACCAACCAGGTGGACCTTGGTTGGTCAGGTCATGATAGTTACATCTGTATGACTGTCTTTGATGTTTTACTTGGAGATTTTTTTATTCATATGATATTTCATGCATTGTGGATAGTAATTATTTTACCTTTCTTATGTTATGTAGTTGTTTTTTGTTTGACATCCAATCTTCTAGACATACTTTTCTTTCTTTTTATAGGGTAATGTCTCCCATATGTGTGCCTTTAATACCCTTAGTTCTATTCACCAACCCAGGGCCTACTGAAGGTGGGAATCATGGGCCATTATCTCTATTTCTTCAATTCGATCCAAGTAGGGTACCTTGAGAGTTACGGGATCATGACAAAATGGTATCAAAGGTATAAGTTGAGAGATAGGATGGGGATTGAAATTAAGAATGGTGAGGATTACATGGGTTGTTAAGGAAAGGATTTTGGTTGATCGTAGTACAGGGAATATCTAGGGAAGCCTGGATAGTAAATGGGATTTTAGGACCCCCCCCCCATGATATTATGCAAGGACTTTGAGCCTATTGAATAACCAAGTGTAGTGATTTTACTTATAGGGTATAGACCTATGAGAGGTACATGCGTCATGACTTGTTAAAATTGTGATTGAATGATGCGGATTTGGTAAGTTAAGGAATTTAATTAAATAAATCCTGAAATCTTATGTGTATTTCTATAGGTTTTTCCATATTGTGGTTTCTAATAAACTTCTATTGTATGGTGAATTAAAATTATAACCTAAAAATAAATATAAAAATTGTTATTAACTAGCCTAAGAAGTTGTTTGAAACCCTATTTAGACTTGAATGTGTTGTTTCATTTCATGTTATAACATTATTTTTTATGAATTAAATTTGTTTATATTATTAAAATGAATAACATGATAAATTGTTTTCTTAATGATTGAAGTTTTTTCAGAAACATGCTTACTGTATTTTTTTTTGAAAAGTTGTTGAATTTTTGAAAACCCTTATAAAGAATGTTACCTTTAGTAGATTACAAACTACCATACTAAAATGATTATTTTAAAAATTATTCTTATTATTATTCTAGTTTTTATGAGATTTAATATTCTATGTATTTATTTTCATTTGTAATTTATCATGAGTATGAGTTGGGAATTTATTTCAATGATGTATTTTGATTATTGTTTTAAAATTATTGAAAAATGATAATCATGATTTATGGTAACCTATTGAGACTTCAAACTATTTAAACGATTGAAATTATTATTTGAAGATTGGTATCCATGAGTATTTTTTTATATAGATCATGCCTAATGTTGAAAGCATTTGTGTAGTAACTATCGAATTTCTAGTATGTGATACATGAGAAGGTAGCTTGATTAATATGTTATATTTAGAATATGAAAATAGTTTTTTTCCTGATCATTTTTTATTTAAATATGAAATTAGAATAATATTACCCATATACTAGTGTATAAGCATATTCTTTTCAGTAATGAAATATTTTAGGGATGTTTAGTTCAAGCATGATAACCTGACATAGGGTAATACAACATGTACAGTTTTAATTTTATGATCAAAGAGCATGTATTATTTGAAAATATATAATTTATTTTATATATGTAATGTTGTATTTGAATTGATCACAATAACTTGGTTTGTATAAATTTAAATAAAAAAGTGAAGTGTGCTTCTCTGATAACAAGATAAACCTTTAATTCTTGTTCAAACTTTTTAATCCTGATACATGAGATGACGTATGTAACATCCCCAAATAATAAAGGGTTAAATGACTAAATGGTATGACTCATGTCAACAAGGTGCACCTTCCTTTTCGGGAGCCTGTCTGATTAGAACTTCATAGTTAAACGTGCTTGGCCTGGAGTAGTGATGAGGATGGGTGACCTCCTGGGAAGTTTCCCAGGGTGTGTGTGATTGAGGACAAAGCACACTGGAAAGGACATGTGTTGGCATGTGGGGATTGTCATTAGTCAGATGACCCGTTCGGGCATGTGGGTGGACCCTAGGGTGAGCCCCATGTGTCTGCGGTGTATTTGGGTGGTACCTGGTGGGCCAGGACCCGACGGCCATGTTAAGGCGTGGTGGATGCGCTGTCATTGGGGACCGGTTGTCACATTTGGTATCAGAGGAGGAACCTAGCCTTAAGTGCACGGTGCACTGCCTGGAGTAGTGATGAGGATGGGTGACCTCCTGGGAAGTTTCCCAGTGTGTGTGTGAGTGAGGACAAAGCACACTGGAAAGGACATGTGTTGGCATGTGGGGACTGTCATTAGTCAGATGACCCGTTCGGTCATGTGGGTGGACCCTAGGGTGGACCCCACGTGTCTGCGGTGTAATTGGGTGGTACCTGGTGGGCCAGGACCTGACGGCCATGTTAAGGCGGGGTGGATGTGCTGTCACTGGGGCCCGGTTGTCACATTTGGTATCAGAGGAGGAACCCAGCCTTAAGTGCATGGTGCACTGCTTGGGTTGAGATGTAAGGCCCACAACGAGGGCATTGTGCTCTAAAGGGGGGGGGGTGATTGTAACATCCCCAAATGATAAACGGTTAAATGACTAAATGATATGACTCATGTCAACAAGGTGCACCTTCCTTTTCGATAGCCTGTCTGATTAGAACTCCACAGTTAAGCATTCTTGGCCTGGAGTAGTGATCAGGATGGGTGACCTCTTGGGAAGTTTCCTAGGGTGTGTGTGAGTGAGGACAAAGCACACTGGAAAGGACATGTGTTGGCCTGTGGGGATTGTCATTACTCAGATGACCCGTTCGGGCATATGGGTGGACCCTAGGGTGGGTCCCACATGTCTGTGGGGAAACTGGTGGTACCTGGTGGGCCAGGACCTGAGGACCATGTTAAGGCGGGGTGTCTGTGCTGTCACCAGGGCCCGGTTGTCACAACGCATGTGAATTTCTCACCTTAAACTTGGCCGCATGTTATGAATATTTAAATCTAAGCCAATATGTTTTCTTGAAAATTATTTGGAAATGTTGATTGTTATTTATGGTTGCATTGTTTATTGTTTCATTGAAGTGTTTATTTTCCTTGCTGAAAACATGTTTATGAATTATAATATGATGTTTTAAAATATTCTTAAGAAGAGTATGTTTCATAATGAATTTTAGATGTCCCAACCCGGGTGTCACATACCAATGCCACGAGCCAGTTGGCCACATGACCTCAGGCGTGCCTCCGCATACACTAGAGGCTTTCGACTAACAATGAGGGTATATATATAACATGGGGAGATGCTACCCTCTTTATCAAAGTAGATCAATAGCTCAAGTAAATACATAATAACAAAATGATATAATCAATAACCAATACATACTAGTATCACGTGATAAACCAAAAGAGGAAACAATGTTCAATACTAAATTAGTAGATATGTCGAGCCATAATAAGTGTTAAGTGTCTAATAGAAAACAAAAATAAAGACACAATGACTATCCCCATTGGTTATGTACCCCAAGTCTAGTTTCCTCATCCATTATTCATCCATAATCATTTATCTAACATAGGTCTCTTTCCCTTATCCTATATTGTAAACATGAAGTCTATTCAGGTGCTGATCAGGTAGCCCGAGTAGGATGTGAGTACAACTCAGTATCCCACCACCAATGGCATCTAAAACAATATCCATTCAATAATCGTGTAAAAAGTTGTAGAAATAATAATTTATAAATGATAAAATAATTAGTTTACCAATTATATTATCTATTAATTATCCACATAATTTAATTGGGTTCATGATGAAACTCAAACAACCAATTCCTGCTTTAGCCTATGTTGGATTCTAAACCATATCCCATAGGGAATAAAAATTAATTTTAACATGGGGATTATATTATTCAATTAATTCCAATTTCATATCATGACTTCATGGAACCATAGTACAATGCCAAAATAATTGGTATAAAACATCATGTCTAGTACCCTGTGGGTATTTGAAGCATCAGTCTATGTCTCACGCCTCATTGTTATCACATATGGGCTTTTGAATCATCAATTTCTATCCCACACTTGTTATCACATATAGTATTTTGAATAATTAGTCTATGTCCCACACTCATTATCACACATAGTATTTTGAAGCATCAGTCTATGTCCCACACTTGTTATCACATATGGTATTTTAAAGCATCAGTTTGTGTCCCGCGCTCTTTATCACATATGGTCTTTTGAAGCATAAATCTTTGTCCCAAACTTGTTATCACATATGGGATTTTGAATAATTAGTCTATATCCCACACTCATTATCAATCAGTCACATATATCACATGCATCACATTTAATAATGTTAATCATCATTAACTATCTTATCAACATTTCACATCATGGTATATAATTTTAATTATCAAATCGATCATGATTATTCACTTTAATAAAATGTAATAATTTTAATAATTCACAACTGTACTATTTATAAAAATTTAATCATATCAAACATTAAACCTTAATGGTTAATCTAACTATCCCTTAATTCCCATTATCAATAAATTCATAATCACATTAATCATTCAATTTCATAATCCTAATAAACCACTAATTTGATAACCACAATTCAACCAATTTCAATTTCTCTAGATCAACCAATTTATTTATTATAGAAATTCAATATTTCAGGAAATTTCCCAATCATATAAATTTTAATTTTCATGATTATATACATGTAATTAAATAAATACTATGGCATTTTACATTTATACCACTTACCTAAAGATTTTTTATAAACATTTTCCAAACTAGAAATACCCAAATTGAAGATGAATGATCTATTACATAACGATAGAAGGGATATAAAACCAAAACCTAGATCCAAGATCAAAAGGATCAAAAACCATCATAACATTGATCTAAACCATCTTCAATATGGAATAAAAAATTCCTTTTCATCTAGAAATAGAGATGGGATAGAGATATATCAACACAGGAAGAAATCACTTACTGGGATAGGTGATGATCCATCAATCGGATCTTTAATTCATCAAGAATGGTGTAAGAGGGGCCTTGGATTCCTCTATAGGGCCTTAAAAAATGAAAGAGAACCTATTAAGTTGAGAGGGGTGAATTAAGGTTAAATCAAGGTTGTTCAGGATTTTTAAAATAATTTTTGGAGAAATAATTTATACGCACATGGTTTCTTGGGCTAAGGAATACAAGTTTCCAAACCATGAACCCTAACCATGTGCCTCATTTTAGGGGGGTAGAAATTGTAAAACTATGTTCCAATCATTAAAATACCCTCTATTGGGATTTTCATGGTTTTTGTGGTGAGGTGAACTTCCTTCCAAAAACATAAAAACTTCTCTAAAATCACCTGAAACATCCTAAAGTAAAACCCTAATAAGATATACCAAAACAATGATAAAAGAGTACCTAAAACAAGATAAAGTGTCTCTATAAAAGGTTAGGATATTACCGTCTCTCCACCTTACAACAGCTCATCCTAATATTGTACTCCCAAGAATCTCTAAGATTATGAGGTAAAATTATTGGGCCACTAAGCCTACATGTCTTCTTCTCTCTCTTATGTTTCCTCCTAAACATATCCATGTTGCCAGAATACTTGAACTATCAGAACAGTCTTTCCTCACAACACCTTCTCACAATGATCAATAACATGTATCAGATTCTCCTAAAAGGACACATTGGTCTCAAGCTCAACATAATCTACATCGATCACATGAGAATGGTTGGGGGGATACCTTCAAAGCGATAACACATGAAAAACATCATGCATAGCACAATACCTATATAGAATATCTAATTGGTACACTACCAAACCAATTATCTTCACAACCTCAAAATGTAAAACAAAACTTGGTGCTAACTTTCCCTACCTTAGAATCATATAGTGACCCAATCTAGGTGACACCTGAAAGAATACACAATCACCTACTATAAACTTAAGGGGTCTTTGATGTCTATCAGCATACGACTTATTTCTAATTTGAACAGTAGATGTATGCTTCAAAATTAGTTATACCTTCTTAGACATCTCTTACAAGAGACTTGGTCCCAATAGCTCTGACTCACCTACCTTTATCCAGCACAGAGTTTATCTGAATGGCCTACCATAAAGAGCCTCATATGGTTCTATATGAATAGTTTCCTAATAACTATTTTTATATGAAAACTCAATGATCACTAGGTTCTTCTTGTAAGAACCACTAATTTCCATAACGCACTCGTATCATATCCTCCATCACATATATAGTATTTTCTTACTACCCATCTATCTATGGGTAGAATGGAATACTTATAAATACATGCATACCAAGTGCCTTATGTAAACATTACTTGAATTATAAAGTGAAACGTGAGTCATGGTGTGAAACTATACTCCACACGAACCCCATGATAATAGAATATCTCATGAATATACAAGTATCCCAACTGATCCACTCAAAAATTATTCTGGATAGGAAATAAATGTGAAACTTTTTTTAATCGATCCATGATCACCAAAATATAATCATTCTTCCAAGAAATCTTTGGGTAACCCACTACATTCACGATAACATCATCCCACATCCATTTCAGAATGGTAAATGGATATAGAAACCCACTAGGTCCTTGATTCTCAGCCTTCACCTGTTGATAGGTATATCATTGTTTTAGAAACCCTATAATATCTTTTCTCATGTCTGGCCACCAATATAGTCAACATAAGTCATGGTACATTTTGGTCAAACTTTGATACACTGCCCACTTCATGGCATGAAATTAATTCATTATATATCCTTGAATACTTATAGTAATAATAACACTATTCTTAACATAGATTATCCCATCCTCATCTATTATCCAATCTGAAGGTGTCTCCCCACCTTCAAGTATTTCTCTCAAGGACAAACACTCTAGAACCTCATACTTCCTTTCCATAATCCAGAACAAATTTTTGGATTACACTAATACTTATATGAGGTTAATCTTCTCCTAGAACTCTAGAAATAAAACATGGAACTCATTTATAATGGTCACCATCTTCAACTCATAACTAGACTCCTGAACTTCCTGAGTTATATTTTTTCCACTCAAAGCATTGATAATACTTTTTTCCTTCCCGTGAATATATTACAGTTCAAAATCAAATGACATAATATTTTCAACCCATCTCTATTTCCATATATTCAAATCTCACTGAAAAAATATATACTTTAAGCTTTCTTGATCAGTATACACTGTAAATGTTTCTCCTAGTCGATAATTCCACCAACACTTCAAAGCATAAATAACTACAGCTAACTCATGTTTAATCGTACAGTAGTTTTGTTCATGTGGACTCAACTACCTTGACCCATATGTCGTAACTCAATCTCCAACCATCATCATTACTCCAAGACCAATATCATATTCATCAAAAAATGTGGTATACTCATCTGATGGATTGGGTATGATCGAGATCATTATAGTAGTCAATTGATTCATCAATTACTAGAAATCATTCTCATATGTTCTAGACCATTTAAACTTTACCCCCTTCTTGGTTAATCTTGAAAGAGGTGATTGAAAGTGGAAAAATTCTTATATGAACCTTTGATAATATCCCACTAAGCCAAGAAAGATGAAGATATTGAAAACATTCTTAGGTTTCTCCCAAGAAACCAATTCTTTCACCTTGTCTAGGTCCACTATCACACCTTCCTATTAGATGATGTGACCAAATAAATTTATTCGGCCAATCCAAAATTTACACTTAGATAACTTGGAATATTTGAAATTATGTCATAGTGTACTCAAGATGATGTCAACATGTTAGGCATGATCATTATGAGTCTTAAAGTACCCTAAGATGTTATCCACAAACATGGCCACAAACTGATCTAGGTACGGGTTGAGGATTTAGTTCATCAAGTCCATAAACATAGTCAGAGCATTTTTTTGCTCAAACGGCCAGACAAAAAACTCATAGAGGATATACCTACTTATGAAAGAAGCCCTTTGTATATCAAATTATCAAACTCTCAATTGATCATACCTCAATCTCAATTAAATCATATATAAGACACAAGATCCTCTCAACTATTCAAAGATATTGTCAATATGTGGAATATAATACTAGTTTTTCACTTTTATCTAATTTAACTTTTGGTAGTCAACACATAAGCACAAGGTCCCATCATCCTTCTTAGAAAAAAAACTAGAGAACCCCAAGGTGATGTACTCAGAAGGATAAATCCATTATCCATAAACTCTTCCAGTTGAGTTTTTATCTCTTTAATCTCTATTGGTGTCATTTCTTACGGTGGAATAGAAACTATATCAGCTTCAGACATGAGAAAAATCATAAATTTTACATCTCTCTCATGTGGCAGCCCTAATAAGTCCTTAGGAAACACATCTTGAAACTAGTCCACTATGTGTGGAAATACATCATTCTTTACACCCACATCATCTAGAAATATACTTGAAACCTGGGTGGTAATTTTCCCCAATTGTTGAAAAACTGGCCCTGCAAGGCCTGCCTGGATATCCCACTCTCCATGATGAATTTAATTGTCACCCTCATGAGATGTAAAAGTCACTCTCATGTGGTAACAATATATGTGGGATAGGTATGCTACTAACATACCCTTACTCAAAATTAATTTGACGTCTCACATATCTTTAATGTAAATATCCTATATAAATAATACACACCAAAATTGAGAGAACACCCCTTACATAAACATTGACTCTCCACTATACTCCCAAAGGTGTTTCAATATTCATAAACCCAATAAAATACTCAATCATCAGACTCAAAACATTAAAAAGTTTTTTATATATAAATGAATGAGAGGTTCATGTATCAAATAAGGCCCTAGAAATCATAGAATATACAATAATAGACATCTCACTGTTGATGGTCCAGCCTCTCTATCTACGAGTGTAGACTGGAATTCATGTAACTATCCAAACCTTCTTCCTTATGTTGTAGTCTGAGTCCCTTGAGCTGCACCACTCTTTTGATATAGGTTCTCTTACCTAGAAGTACCACATCCACTACCTCGACCACCATGACTAGTAAAACTCCAACTACCATACTGATATGGGTTAGAAGACCTCCTTCCATTGCTTTTATTATGCCTAACTTCTCCATCACTACCCATATGTTGTGAGTTACTACAAATAATTATAGATGTATCATACTTCAATAATCTCAATACTCTATTGGTGTTCGGGGAACTATCTATGTGAGTGACCAAGCCTACCACACTGGTGACAGAGCACTTATGTAAGGTCTTGAGTGACTGATCCTTCATCCTGGACACTCTTCTTTCCACTACAATTATCATCATTCTCATAGTGATTCTTCCTACTCCAAAAATATTTACCCTTGATCATCTAGCTAAAACCAACTATCTATCACTAGAAGACTCCTTTAGGTTCACTTAGATATGAGAGCCTAATTTACCACCTAAAAAATTCCTTTTCCTAATGATTTTGACTTGGGACTTAAATATCACACTTAATCCCATATTAAACTACTTTCCCAAAATAGCCTCATCCCCTACCAATGATCGAACAAGGTGTTGAAAATCATTAAAGCATCAGGTATAGTTCATAACAAACATATTCCACTATTTTATCTATATAAAATCTATTGTCATATAATTCTTGATCATCTCAGGGTAAAAGTACTCTAAGAACTTATCCTAAAAGTCATTGCACACCATATTATCTAGCTATCCATCATGAGTTTGGATGTCCCACTAATGATTTTCTTGACCACATAATATATAATCTTCCAATTTGACTATATTCTTAGTATGATTCTTCTAGTGGACAAGAATCATCAAAATGGATTCAATATAGAACTCATCTACCTAATGTCAACCCTCTTCAGTGAAAGCTAGATGGTGCTATAGTTGGAACTCCCATGTCATGTTGGACATACTAATCGCAACCCTCCCTAGGTCTCCTTACATAAACTATATAAATATAGAAAGGTTATATAAAATATCTCTTTGATTTAATCACCCAGAACTATCTGAGCCTTGGGTTCTAAAAATATAGGAAATTTTCTATCCATGACCACCTATCATCTAATCAAAAAGTGTCATTATGGAGGAATATCTCTACAATTCCAAACACACATATTAGGAAACATTACACAACATTAACACATTTACATATGATGGATTCACAATAATCCATAAAAATTTATACCCCCAACCCCACCACATGGTCAAAAATGAAGAACCATTACTACCCTTAATAATCCCTTATCTGGGTCACGGTTAACAAAAAGGGATAAAACGTTTTTATAATTCATGTTTCTCATTAGAAACCAATTTATTCCATTTAAATTTATCATATTCAACATTATTTAAAAATTTCACATTTATATTAGGCATCTTTTTCATTTAATTTACACAAACAAATAATAGATTTTCATTTAACAACTTTTCCAAAACCTGTATTTCCCATGCAAGCCTAAAATGATTCATGTCACAATAAATCATGAGTACATATCATGATGCATGAGCACACAACTATAATTCTATATTGGACCATTATTCGAGTATCATAAATCTCATAAAATAATAACATCACCTAATAATTGTATCACTTTAGATGAAATAACATTTAACTATAACAACATGGATCAATAAAATAAATCCTGCCCTGGGTAATTGGATTTTACCTCTTCACATGGGTTAGCTACTCCCATGAATGAGCTCCTAACTAAGTCCTAAATCAACATAATCTCTTTTCTACTATTCCTAAATAGTAAGACAAAATAAAATAAAATAAAACTTCTCTCATACCACTTTGTGATGTCTCGACCTGGGTTCCATGTACCAGTTCCCCAAGCTGGTTGGCCACATGATATTAGGCATGCCTCCCCGTATGCTAGAGGCTACCGACTAGTAGAGAGGGTATAATATGTAACATGGGGAGATTATTCCATCTTTATTAAAGAAACACAATATAATAAGAAAATACACAATAACCAAAATATATAATCAATTACCAGTACATATTAGTATCACATGATAAACCAAAACATAAAACAATATCTACAACGAAATTAGTTGATATGTTATTCCATAATAAGTGTCAAGATTCTAATGTAAAACCAAAATAAAGACACACTAACACTCTCAAGTGGGTCCCAACACCAAGTCTAGTTCCCTCAACCATGCTTCATCACAACTAATCCATGTAACATAGTAATTTTTCCCTTATCATGTTCGGTAAACATGAAGTCTATTTGGGTACCGATCAGGAATCTTGAGTAGGGTGTGAATATAACTCAGTAGGCCACCACCAACGACATCTAAAATAATATCCAATCAATAACAGATTATGTAGTTGTATAAAAATAAATAAAAAGTGATAAAATCAGTAGTTTACCCATTAAATTATCCTTTAATTAACCACATAATTTACCTAGGTTCACAATGACACCCAAACCACAAATTTTTTCTTTGGACCAGGTCATACTCTGAATCATATCACATAGGGAATCACAATTCATTTTAACATGGGCTTCTATTATCCATTTAATTCTAATTTCATATCATGGATACATAGAACCATAGTTCAATGCCAAAAATCATGGGTGTAGAATATTAGTACTAGAACCTTATGGATATTTGGAGCATCATTCCCTATCCCACACCTCATTGTTATCATGTATGGTCTTTTGAGGAATCAATATATGTACCACTCTCATTATCGAAAATGGGATATTAAAGCACCAATCCATGTCTTGACATCATTATCACATATGGTATTTTGAATCATTATTCTATGCCTTGTGCTCGTTATCACATGTGTTATTTTGAAGAATTAGTCTATGTCTCACACTCATTATCACATATGGGATTTTGAAGCATTAGTTTGTGTCCCGAAATCATTATCACATATGGTATTTTAAGGCATCAGTTTGTGTCCCACACTTGTTATCAATAAATCACATATATCACATGTATCAGATTTAACAAGTTTAATCATAATTAACCCTCTTATAAAAATTTCATATCTTGGTATATCATTTCAATTATAAAATCAATCATGATTCTTCAATTTCATCACATTGAATAATATAAACATTTCATCATTAAACCATTTATTAACATTTAATCATATAAACCATTAACCATTCAAGGTTAATCTAACAATCCCTTAATTTTCATTATCAATAAGTTTATAATCATATTAATCATCCAATTTCATAATACCAAAAACTCACCATTTTCATAATCACAATTCAACCAATTGTAACGTCCCGAGTTCAACCAATTTCATTATCATTGAAATTCAATTTCCAATGAATTTTTTCCATAATTATATACACATAATTAATCAACACTATGTGATTTGACATTTATATCACTGACCTCAAAATTATTTACAAATATTCACCAAACACTAAATCCCCAAATTGAAATAGAATGATCAATTGCACAATAACAGAAGGTTTTTCGAACCAAAACCTAGATCCAATATCAAATGGAACAAAAAACATCATAACCTAGATATAAACCATCTCAAATGGGAAATAAAACATTCCTATTAATTTGAAAAGAGATACAAGAGAGATAAAAATCCAGACAGAATGAAATCACTTTGTGGGAGAAGTGAATATCTGTCAATCATATATTTGATTTGTCAAGAAAAAAGTTTGATGGGCCTTGGAATCCTCTCTGGGACCTCCAAAAATTAAAGAGAACCTTTTAGGTTGATCATGGGTAAATAAGGATGGAATCTTGGGGGTTTGATATTTTTAAAATAAATTTTTAGAGAGATAATTACCACACACATGGTTTCCTAATCTTGGATGCATGGTTTTCTAAACCATGTTCCCTAACTTTGTGCCTCATTTTAGGGTTTCATGGTTTCTACTAATATTTAACATGGTTTGGAAAACCATGTACCAACCATGAAAATCCCTTCTGTTGAGATTTTCATGGTTTGGTGGGGTGGGCGCACAAATTAGGAAAACTATGCACCAATCATGCATTGCCTCTCTTCCTTCCAGAAACATCCAAAAATCTCCAGAATGACTTAAAACATCTAAAAAATTAAACCCTACCAAGATATACCAAAACAAGGAGAAATAGTACCTGAAAATGATATCAAGTATCTCTATAAGATGTTAGTATATTACAGAAGTATAATCCATAAACCCTTTATGTTTATTATCTTATAAAATAGTGTGATATTTGAGATTATGTTTCATAATATTTAGGATATGTTTCCCTACTATGTTGGTGTTTTGTGTTGTGGTTGTGTTGATGGAATCAAACAACTTCCAAAAAAAGTGACTAATCACTTAAATCAAGTAAATTTATTTTCATAAAGAACATAAAGATAGAAATGATTGTTGTTATTAATAATAAAGAGGCGTGTTAATGATAATGTTGTCCATTAATTTTTTTTTGAAATTAGATGTTATTATTGAGAGAATGATTAAATAATTTATGTATTTACATATCCTATTCCCTAGGTTACCCTTAGTGGTGACTAATGATAAATGAATCTATTAATCAAAGGTGGTTTTAAAACTTATTTTTTGATAAAGTTAAATGTTTGGGGCTAAGTGATATTGTTTCTTTGTGAATGATGGATTCTATTTTTTAGGGATTGGATACCCTGTTAAATCTTTTTTTCTACATTCTATGTTTGATCTAGATGTGATCCTTACTATGTGATGTGATGTGAGCCTCGGATGGTTGTTGGTTGACGAGATGTGGGAATGGATTCCTAATAATTTGATGGTGGAACGGGGTGTGGGTTATGATAATTATGTTAGGATGGTATGTCATATGTGTTGTTATATATAGTGGTTTATAGGATGTAACCAAGACTAATAGAATGTGTTAACATTGGGATTTCTAGTTGTTGCACTAAAATTTGTGATTCTTTCTTGATAATGAATATTCTTGTTTAGTAGTTATGGACTAGTGTTCTTAAATACCTAGAAAGTATTTATCTCATACTATTTTCAGGTATTATGGATTCAAACATATGAATAAGGGGAAACCCTTTTTGAATCAAGATGCGTTATATAACACATTTCAGAATCGTGCAGGCAAGTAAGTACCGCCCAAAATTAATAATATATTAATATGGAAGGTTGATTTACTAGATTTATTTTCTTATGGATGCTATAGTTATGTTGATTTAAGTGATTTTGTTGGTTGAGAATAATTATGTGAAACTTTTTGAAGTAATGGAATACACCTATGGAAAATGAAAATTGGAATATTGAACCCTTTGTTGTTTTTTATGAGTGTACTCCAGGTAAATAAATTTTTGTTTGAAAACTTGAAATAATTTTAACCTAGATAAGTTGGATTTTTTAAACCTTATTATTTTTCTATAGTTTATCTCATATGTTAAATTAGTTTCTATAATTTTAAATTTATGTGTTGATGCTAATTTAAATAAAGGTCATGGTAGATCTATTTTAGTTAAACATAAGTAAATTAATGGAACCATGTAAACTTTCCATTTATATAAGTTATTTTGGGAATAATGTTAAATATGAAAGGTTATATATCATTATCATAATGTTTTAAGTTTATTATAAACATAAAATTGTTTTATATGAAACATGTAAAAGTTATAAATGAAATAGTGGTTAGATGAATTAAATATTATGATGTATGGTAAATTAAACTAGTTAATATTTTAGTAATTTTTTTGTTAAAATGGTAATGAAATATTTCTGAAAAATAAAAATTTACTTCAAGTATTCCATCCTTGTAATTTTCCTTCATATTGTGTAATACAATTTAGTGATACCCACTAGGGAAAAAATTTATTATTTTGGAAACAAGATTTCTCAAAAAAACTATAACAATTATTTTGTAAAATTTTCATTTATCTAAAAACTAGTATAGAAAAATGTGTTGGAAGTGTTTTCAAAAATAATATTTTGATAAATACCATATTATGAAAAGGATTCAAAAGTTTTTTCCTTCAAAATTATTTTCTTAACCTTCTAGGTTTTAAATACAATATACTAGGGGAAATGTTTTTATCATCATGTTTTTTCAACTTAATATGTTTCAATATGAAATTTTGTGATATGATTCTAGAAATTATAAATATTTTGAAAATCAGGTTTTGAACTCCTTGACTAGCATGAATTAGTTAAGTATTGTAAATTTATTATCAAATTCTATTAATAATTTTTTATTCATGCATGCTAATCTAATTTTTCCATGGCATGTTAATCAAGATAAGTTTATAATTTTATGAATTTTAATTTTATGTCATTATAAATAAGGATAAATAATTCATAGATCTTCATTAATAGAATACCTAAGTAAAGTTATTTAAGTGTAAGATATAATAATGTTTTCTATAACTTTAATCTCTATGATTTTTGTTTAAGAAAATATAAAGTGTTTATTTATATAAGTGTTCCATCAGTGGTGTTTTTTTAATATAATGATTTTTTAATTTATATTATTTTCTTACTAGGTTTTTTATAGCCATTTATGTGACCATTTCCCTATTTGATTAGAATATTCCCTACTATATTTATTTTAAATGTTGTGTTTCATTCCAAATAAAGTGGTATCTTTGAGCGGAATCTCATGGGAGATTAAATTATCTCTCTTTAATTTTCTTTACTTCTTGGTTTTCTTTAAATTATATAGGATGAGTATAGTTTGATAGATATATAAGGTAAATGTATACAATATTCTTGAGCCTTTCCATTTCCATTATAGGGTTTCTGGTGGTACAAGAGAAATTTCATAAACTATTTAAGTAGTTTTAATTTTTTTCAATTTACAAAGTAGTTTTAAAGAGTGTTTTTAAAGGATATATATTATTTTAAATGTTTAAAAGTTTATTTTTAATTTAATTTGTAAGTTTTCAAAGTGATTATAATGTTTTATAAATGTTTTTGAGATTTTATAAGTGATAATAAACTATTTTATTAATTATTATAAGTTAGTTAAATTAAAATGTTAATATTTTCAATGTAATATTTACCCTTACACATGAAATTTGAGTTGTGTAAGGGTAATGGTGGTTTTTAATGGTTTATAAAGTTAATGTTATATTTCCATAGGTTGTGTAAGGGAATCCTCTTCTTTACATAAGTTATATAAGGTTAATATCCTTCTTTCCCTTACTATATAAAGGTAACTATAGCTTTTTATTATGTGTTTAAGGTTATGTTAAATCCCCTATGATTTTTTTAAGGGTATCTTATATTTAAAACAAGTTGTGTAATAGTATTATCCTAGTTAGGTAAGGATAATCTACGTTTTCTTTATATTGCATGAAGGTTAGTGTCTTTTCCTTCTTCACGTAAGGGTAAGTTACTAGTTTTATAAGGGTGGTGATGAAGTTTTAAAGGTTGATTAAAGGTAAGGGAGGATTTCCCAGGATCCTATAAAAGTATTCAGTACCTTATGTAGGGGAATATCACAATTTAGTAGGGGTACTTATAAATTTGTTAATCTCATGTAAGGGTCCTCCCAAAGCTACATAAGGGTCATACGAGTTTTCCAAAGCCTGTGTAAAGTAAACCCTTCACTATGTGAGGGTATCCTCGGGTTTCTTATGCTTTAATAAGTATATCCGTACATATAAGGGTAAAATTTGGTTTCCATTATCTTGTGTATGCCTCTTGTGTATGTGTAATGGAAATTGTTTAAAGACTCCAGTTTTCCTCCCAAAACCTCCTGAAATGGGTTTTTAATTATTTAAAAGAAAAAAATTGTTTTAATTGTTTTTGAATTATTTAAATTATATATAACTATTTCAATGGTTTTAATTTCATCATAATTAAGATTTTTTTGATTGAAAACTAAATAGGGAATAAAATATGGAAAGTTTAATGGAGTATTTGCAAGCATATATTCATGGATGTTAATAATGATTTTCTTCTTCTAATTTGAGTCTCTCTTGATTCCTATTGGTTTTTGTTGGGTTAAAACTTAACCTTTTGGGATCTTCAAGACTACAATATATTCAAATAAGGCTTATTCTACATTTCTCAGGGCTGCTATCATCTTCCTCTCTACTCTATTTGTTGCATTATAGAAACTTCATTCTTCTAGGTAGAGGATCCTTTATCATTATGATAGTTATAAAATTTGGTAGGTATAGTGATTTTGTTTAAACATTGGGAAGCTGGTAAGTTTTTTCCTAATAAAGGTAATTAATGAGGAATAATTAATTTGATTGGAATGGAGAGTTTCACCTATATTTTATATGATTTATTCAAGTTGTATGTATTTGTTTCCCTGGAAAATATTATCACATGTGTAAGGAATTATTATTCTTATTATAAATTGTTATTTTATAATAGATAATATAAATATTATCTTGGAAATATAATTTGATTATTACATGTAGATAATTTAGTGATTAATTGAAGTAAATGGGAAAGTAAAGGAAACACATTTTTTACTATTTTAATGTTATTGTTATTGGGATAATAATTGATGATTTCATTTCTAAAAATCATGACCACTGGGGGATTTTAATTGTGTTTTAGTTGAAATTATTTTGAAAACCCTATTTTGTGATTGTTTGATATCACCTTGAATGAAATTGGATAAGAATATATATTTTTATAATAAATTGGTTGCCTATGGAAATTCAGGATTTTTCTAAGAATTACCTTGAAAAGTAAAGAAGAAAATATTATTAAGATTATATTTTTTAAATTTAAAATAAAATTTAGTTAGTATATGTAAATTATTTTCAATGCATTGTGGTTTTGATGTGTGGTTATTTCGGTGAGAAGGTTGAATTATGGGGATGGCTTAGCTTATGTTGTGTTGTGATGATTTTTGGTTAGGTATAAAAATAAATGAAATATAAATGGGATCGTGATTTTTATTTTAAATATGCATTGATTATTATTGATTGTGAAAATTGGTTGGAATTTGATATGGTTAATTGAGAATTATGAAATTGATGTGTGGTTTTTGGAATAAAGGAATTGAAAGATAAAAAATGGGTTGTGTTAATATAAAATGGAATTCAATGGGTTGGAATGGATTATAAACTCTTGAATTAGAGTGGTGATTGTGGTTAAAGTGGTTGGTTCTTAATATGAAATGAGTGGGATGGATAAATGAAATTGGTTGGTAATGGGAAAATAAAGAAATTCCCTTATAATTAAAATAAAGGTGGAATGTGGCTTGTTATTTGTGGCACGATTTTGAGGTGTGATGTAATTTATCAGTGGTAATAAAAGTGGTGGAGGTAGTGAGGTATTTTTGGGGATGTTGTGAGTGGGGTGGTATTATTTTTGAAAACCCATATGCTAATATTATGCGTGACTATTATAAATTGTATTTTTATTGTGATTTCTATGTGAAACCGACCCATGTTGAGCACTATATACCAACACCCAAATATTTTTGGGGTGTTTTTAACAACATCTTGATGGTGAGTATGGATAATTGGCTACCCCCACTTCCCTAATCTCTCTTCTATGTGAGTTTGAGATGCAAAAGTTGTGGTGGCTTATGTATTTTAGTGCACTTGTGGTTGTGTTTGATGAGATGATGATTTTATTCATAATGGGGTCGTACGTGATAGGAGGAGGACACAAGGTTGATGTTCTTGATGTTTATGATACCCTACTATTATATTTATGCATTGGGTTTATTTGTGATGTGTTGGCCTATGTGTATTCAATATAGATGTGATGTGATGGGCCAAGTGTTAATGGGTGACATGTGTGTGATGGACCATGTGTCTTTGGGTGAGATGTTATGTGTTTTCCCCATTGTCTTTTGGTGAGATTTGATAGCTAGTTTCATGCAGGGTTCATGGCATTATTTGGTTACCCAAGTGTCTTTAGTCAGGATTATACCAAAGAGATGGGAGCACTAGACATATGATGTTGGGGTATGTGAACGACACACCAATGGGAGAGTAGTGAAGTTTATGTTTTATATATATATTTCTTATTATGTTATTATACTTATATGCATTATATGGTGAGTGCCACTTAGTGAGGATGGGATTAGTTAGTTAACTTGTTTTAGGTGTATTGGTTCTCTTTTTTGTACACTGGTGCATTAGTATTCTCTTTTAACATGTCTAAGAGACTTTCAGTATGATCCTTATCAATATACATGTATGATCACCTTATGTATATAAACTATTTTTAGGTTTTCTGGAGGACTTAGAGGACTGTGTTTTACATTACCAGCATGGGCGTTGGAGTTATTGCTTCATTTTTGTTTTAGGATTATCTTTGATGTTTTACTTGGAATATTTCATTACATTTTTATGACATTACATTCATTATAGATATTGTGGATTTTACATTTATTATGTTATACTATTTTTAGTTATTTATATCCTATATATTGATCCCATATTTATTTATTTTGAGGGTAATACTATGTGTGACTTTTATCCCCTCAGTGCTAATCACCTAAACTGAGGCCTAGTGGATGAGGGACTTGGGAGTCATTATCTCTCTTTATCCATTGTTGTTTTAAGAGAGGTGCCTCTGGAGGGAGGGGTTCATGGAATTGATACCTCACATCAAGTGTGAGAGAATTTTGATATTCTGATACATTTTTATCATGGAAAGAGGAGTCAAAATGAGAGAGATTGAAGAAAAGGGATGTCAATTGTGCACCCAAGTATTCATGAAGGCTGATAAAGATATAGATCATTCAAGGTATAGATGAAGTGTAGATACCAGTACTGTTGTTGGAGTTCTTGATTGAGTGAATGAGCATACCTACTAATATGTATTGTCTTCGAGGAGGACCAACATCCATTGGTGAAAATAACACCAGTATAATGAGGTTAGTTAATCTATGCTAGATCATCTTTGGGAAGGGTTTTTGAATCTTCTAGTGGCCTCTATAATCCATGGATAGAATAGTGTAATCTATATGGTATTAAATTGTTGAAGTTAGTGGAAATCCATATTGGGGGTATAACCAACCAATAAAGGAGTAAGCCTTCCAACCAAACCTTGTAAATATCATGTGTTTCTCTATTTCTTGTTATAATTACACATGAAGGTGAGGCTGTGAGAAATCATTGTGTGGATCGAGTACCTTAACAATTTCAATA
The DNA here is from genome assembly GCA_963277665.1 of Viscum album. Taxonomy (NCBI): domain Eukaryota; kingdom Viridiplantae; phylum Streptophyta; class Magnoliopsida; order Santalales; family Viscaceae; genus Viscum; species Viscum album. Next base: position 1,796,283,651 of record OY728138.1, read on the forward strand.
TGTTGGATTAAAAGGGAATAACATATAAAAATAAAATTGATTATTGATTCACCCCCTCTCCCTCTTAATGATCCAATCAGATCTGGGGATAATAGTCTCATACTAAAAATCTTCATCAATGTTTAATTTTATATTATTTCACTATGCTAGATCAAGAGTGTATAACTATGATTAGAACTATAGAAAATAATATGGTAATTACTTTCTCTAGACCTTAACTTTTTCATATTCAAACACATTACACATGAATAGAAAAACATATATGTATTTTCAAGATTTCATTTAGAAAATTCCAAGAAATCATCGACCCCTTTCTCATATTCATCACTGGTTCTTCACGAATTTTTTCAATTATGATCCATTAATTACCTAAAATAACAATACCAATTATAAATATATTTAAACATATATATTTTAAACAGATAAATGAAGAAATATATTTAGAAAAAATACACATATAAATGTATAAATATATATAAATTTAAAATATATATATATTAAAATTATATATAAACATATAAAACTATAAAATATATTAACGTATAATTTTAAAAATATAAATTTTCTAAACAATAAACAAATAAAAATAAAACTCATAGAAAATTTATAACTCAAAAATATGTAACTAAAAAACAAATGATAACTAAAAAATTGATATAATTTATAACTATAAAAAATTATAAAAAAAAGTTTATAAGTAAAAAATAATATATAATTACAAAAAAAATTTAATCAAAAATAAATTATAACCACAAATAATTTATAAACACAAATAATTATAACCAAAATTTATAATGAAAAAAAAATTAAAATCACCAAAAAAGTATTATCATGAACTAATTAAAACCATAGATTTATGATTTACAAATATTCACATATAAGAAATTAAATAAATGAATAAAATCTATAACTAAAAAAATTATTAAATCTTTTGAATATAAATAATTAAAATTTAATTTATAAAAGATAGAGATTTAGGAATAAGATCCATGGAAAATAATTCTAAAACAAAAACAAATGAACTTTAAATTGTGAACAATAAAAATTGAATGTAGATAAAAATAGGCATTAAAGGATGACATGATTGGAACTCGAATGAGAAAATCATAATGCCACTTTGGTGGAAACAAAACAATTGGGGGAGGAAAAACAATTGAGGATAAGGGTAAATGATAAAATATAAAATAGAAACAACTCAAAAATGTGTATAAATGAATTTAAAATAATAATTAAGAGTGTGGTCATGTGTTCAAAAGGTTAGGGTTTCAGAAAAATGGGTACCTAAAGTGTGAAGACCAATGTTTTTCAAGACTATGAAATTGAACAATAATTTGAATTTTTTCTTTTGGATGCTCATGAGGGGTAAAATGGTATTTTCAAAAATAAATTGGTCTTGAGTAATTTTTTTACCATTCTGTTAGTCTTGAAATATGATTGATAGGATTTTAGTGGAAATTTAAGTTGTTCAAATTTTTACATAATAATTAATACTTAATATTTAATTAATTAAATATTAATTTATTATCACACATTCATTCAATGATATATTTTTAACAGAGAATCATATTGAGATTCCATATTTGTTTTTGAGTTTATAATGAGGGGTTTTTTCTAAGTTGAGTTATAAACTCGCATTGAGCATCGCGGTCGAGCCCCATTTTCTTTTTCATTTATTTTCAATTTTCTTTCTTTTATTTTTCCTCTTTTATTTCTCCTCCTTCCATGGATTCTTTCATATGACCCCCTTGGGAATTATCTTTTCCATATATAAGATATGATTGGTATTGGGGGAGTTAGAGGGGGGTGAAAAGAAAGGAGGTGTCACGGTGGAGCATAGGATGAGTCGGATCACCGTGCACCAGCTGCAAAATGTATATATGAGTGAAGATTAAGAGGATTTTTCCTAAAGGTAGTCCTTTTAAAAAATAATCATAAATAACCATGGATTTACCTATTTCTAGTTTTAAATATATATTATTACTACTAAGGATCCCCATGGGGACAATCTATTCTTAATGGGGGAAATTGGGGATTCGAGACATTAACAAGGGTTTCTCAATTGGAAATTCTGATAACATGGTGTGTGGTTTGATGAACATAAACTATGTGTTCTTCCTATTCAAAGAATATTAATTTTTAGAAGTACATTCCATGTACTTAGAGCACGTTTCGTGTAGTGGTACTTAGCCAGGTATTTGAGTATATGGCTAGATGGAGATTTTGGGACTACAGGTAGAGTACTCGGAGTACACGTCATATAGTCGTGCCTGATCATGTGGCCGAGTACATGGGTAGACACCTCGTTTAAGGGGAATATAGTCATTTAATAGTACACATAAAGACCCCATGTATGTATTTTCTATGTATTAGTACACATCCAGACCCCATGTATTCCTTATCAATGTAGTAGTACACATCCAAACCCTGGGAATAACCAAGACATGTAGAAGTACATGTCCAGGGTAGTGGTTTTTGGATAACATATAATGTACTCAGATTACATGTCATGTACTAGCTCATTATTAAAATTTTGGTTGTTTTTCATGGTTTTATACCCCTTATTCATAATTGGACAAACTAGAAGTCCTTTTTGAGTATTTTACCTTATAGATCGTAATGGTGGAACCCTTGGGGTGTTTTGGGGACTCATAAGAGGCATTTTGGGGGTGAGTGTGATTTTATAGATATGTTCTTCCTATATTATTTGAAACCAGTGGTATCCTAAGAGTGAGACATATGGTGAGACCCAAGTGATGGTCATGTTAGTGGTTGGAGTATATGGTATGGGATCTTTAATGTCATTAATTGGAGTAACTTAAGATAGTATTTGGTTAGCAGGACTCAGAAAAAATGTATAGGTTTTTTGTTTGGTCCAACCTATAATGAAACCTTGAAATTGAGATAGGACATAATCCATCTCCCTAGACTGTTGTTTAAGTGGTTTTTTCATTGAGAACACCTCCCTTGAGAGGCATTATATTTTAGCCTAGGAGGTCATGAGTTGTTAGAGACGGTGTTGTGGGATTGTTTATCGTGAGAGATGGGTGTTGGCCAGAGATACCAATTTGTAATAGGGTATCCCAAGAGGGATTCCCCTACTTGTGTTCTGACCTAGAGGATCTTATATGGGTTGCCTCTACATTCTTTCTATTTTTGTGGATCCTAAGAGGGATGCCTCTTTTTAGGTTTTGATCTAGAGGTTCCCATGAGGGTTGCCTCTGATTATGATCGGACCTAGAGGCTTCCTTGTGGGATGACCTTACTTGTATATTGTTTCTAATTGTCTCGATATGTTTGGCTCTACCAGTGTACCAATTCTAAGGATCCCAAGAGGGATAACTTTACTTACGATCTGACTTAGAGAGCCCTAAAAGGAATACCTATTCTTATGTGTGGACCTTGAGAATCATGCAATGGATAGCTCTCCTATATATAAACTAAGGGACATATTGGTTTACCTAACTATTTAATAACCCTAATATAGTGAATTATGAGTTTTGTTAGTGATAGTAGTGGGTTTCACCATTGAACTCATACCCAACATGTGAGCCTGGGTTGTTGTGGAAGTGGTGATGGGTTTAGGTGTTTGGTCGACCCTACTATTTTAAGTATTCATTCACCCAATTATTTTTGGTAAAACTGTGATTACCAAATGTGATTCTTAGAGTATAGACCATGGGGCCCGATGTAATATACTAGGATAGTGGGGATTCCCAAAGGTACTTCTTAGGATTTGGATTACAAGCCTTATATGAAGTGATGTTACCATTACAGTAATTCCTAGTATCTATCGGATTCCTTTACATAAAACCTTATATTCATGGTGTGTTTAGGATCCAATATATGATTCTAATATTTTTGGAATTCTTAGTGTCTCCGGGATTCCTCCTTGTATCATGAAATAGAGGAGGATTTTAGTACATCTAGGAAACCCCTCTTAGTTAATGTTTCACCAGGATTCCTATCATAATAGGATCCAGGTGATGCTAGAGGTTTTTAGGTGGCCAAATTTCCCTTGTGCATTGGATTCTTGTGACATACTTGAGGATTGATGATTATATCCTTGATTTATGCCTAGGATACTCCCTAGACCAAATAGATTCAACAAGATTTCATTTCCTAAAGCTATCTAAGAATAGATTGTTGATCCAGTTATTGAGTGATTCTGAGTTATTATCTCAGATCCTAGATATTATTCCATACATAATGCCTAATGTTCATCCCCCTTAGGGGTGATCCTAGTTCAAATGTCTTATTTTCCATCGTATTAGAATTAAGGAATTCTAATATGGAATATCGGTTCCCACAGTTACAAATGGAATGTATGGTAAGCATAGGATGACTCGAAACCAAATCTATTCTTTATTTATTAGATGTCCAGTTGATACCCAGAGTCCTACTTTATATATTATAGGAAAGTCAAGGTGGTCCTAGGGAAAGTAATTCTATCCCCTTATGGTGAAAAATCTTGCACGTAGACATTTTCTGAACTATACGAAGTAATCAAGGTCGACCGGTATTACAAATCCAAGTATTTATGGTGTTTTTATTTTATTTTATTCAATTTTTTTTTTGATATAGGCTAGGAATATTTTATTATAATTCACTTATGACAACATATTATAGGTTCACAATTGGGTTAACCTACCAAGATTTATTTCTCCCCCTATAAATGTACCTCATTGTGCATACAGATATTATATCTGATTTCAGGTTGAGCATAGATGCATGATGGATAGGGTGAGTCCTAGGGTTTCATAATTGATTGGATTTTCTCATGGGGAGTCTTACGATCAGGCTGGTGCAGCTTGAGAGTTAGGGATACGAGGTATTTGGCTTGTCTTGGAGTAAGTGGTAAAGCATTGTGTATTTATTTTCTTTTATTCTACTATATTTATTGTCAGACAAGTGGGCGATTATTGTTGTATTTATTAAATTATTATTTGGTTCTTTACTGAATTTCATTTTATTAAAACTTTATTTATATTTATTGCTTCCAAAATCTGATTATTTCTTACTATGGATGATGATAGTTATGTATGTTATCTTCTTACTCTAGTATAATATCATAGTCTCCCCATGGATACACCCTAGGACCTCACTATTTTTTGGTATCCTCTAGCATATGGGGAGGAATTTTTGATACCATATAACCGACTGGTTCAGATACTGTTCAAAGAGTGAGCTAGTCTAAGATGTGACAAAAATAATGAGGGGTAAATATAGAATCATTTCTGTTATTTTTTTAAAGGTTTTAAAATCATTTATAGAATAACTTAAATTAAAACTTGGTTTCTAATATTAGTAATATGATAACTAAGGTTAAAAGTCCTAGTGATTTATTTTAAATGTTATATATTAGATAACCAACATTAAATTTAAAGATTCAATTGGACTTTTTATACACCAGAGAGGGAGAGTTAATTAGGTGTGGCCTATTTTTTACCAAAATTCAATTTACCATTCAAATATCTTAAACCCCCATTGGATTTAGAACCTCTTTTACCAGTTAAGATATATATGGATATGTTTTTTTAGCAAATTCACAATATCATATGCAATGTAGGAAATCAATAACATTATTCACTACTCAACAATAGTATCTAATCCTTATTATGTTCATGAACAACTGATACATAGATTTACACTAATATTTATCATATATTAACATGTGGTTAATCTAATAAACAATCAGTTTTCCTAAATTGTTATTCCTTACACTTTAGAATGTGGAATAGAAATAAATCATGAATCCCTTGAACTGGTGATAGACATTCCTAGAAAAAACATCCTGCTAGATCTTTATATTTCCACTTGAAAGTGTACTATTCATATTACATTATAGCAATAAAATATTTTTCCACTAGTTGATACTTTAATTGTATGTTTTAGTGTTTCTTATTCTTATTATACTTTTTACTAACATAAAATTATGCACGTAACACCTTCTTCTTATTTTTTATAAAAAATAATGTACACACTTCTTCATAACTGAAAAAATGAAAGTTGTTCTTTTATTATTAACATGCATGAGTAAAATAATCTTCTTATTGTGTTTTAACACACTAATATTTTGTGATTTTTTTTAATTAATTTGATATTTTTGATATTTTTCATTCTTTGAAACACTGAAAATAGTTTATTTTATATTAAATCATTATGTTTGTCTTACATTATATACAACACCAAGTTAATCATTCACTACATGCAGCATACATTTTAGCTTAATCTAGATAGAACACTGAGGTTAGATTTTGTTACATGAAATAATGACATCCCATGATGGATTTCATAACACGCATGACTGATTTTTACTGAACAATAGTATATCATTACAATGTTATTATTTATTATAATAAGATATAACCTACTAATTAAATTATAGGATATGAATAGTATTAAATAATTTATGAAAATATATGGTTTACAGAAATATAATATGAATTCATAGGATACCAATTAATTAGATATGAATATGAAAATTGGTTGAATATAAAGAAAAATATTATTATTTTTATAGTCACAAAGCTATTATAACCTAATAAATTTAATTAATTATAATTCCTAAGTGATATTAATGTAATATATATGTTATATATTCAATAAAATATTTTTTATATTAATCCACTAGATTTTATAGAAATAAGATAAGAACATACCCAATTCTATGTATAAATACATATATTTTTTAATAAAGGTAGTTTTACCCCCTTTTAGTGGTGAACCCATTTTAAATACAATTTTTGGAACATTTAAAGATTTAATATTGAAAAACCTAATTCTCATTTTTAATGTAAACATTAAAATTAGGTTAGGATAAATTCTTAGTATTTTTCTTTAAGGTTTCATTTTTTAATGAATTGTTATAAATACTGGATTTTAACTCAAAACTGCATTTTCATTCAATTTATTTATAAGTTTAAATTATATTTTATATTGGTTTAAAAGTTTAATTATATAATTATTTTATAAATTAATCCAATTAGGTCATTTAAACCAATTTTACATTGAAATTAGATATAAAAACTTAGCAAACTTTTGATCATTTTAACATTAAAAACTTACAGTGTCATCCCATCCGTGGGGTTAATTTTTAATTAATTTATGCCCCTTATATTATTAGAATTTGGAAAAATGGATTTAAATTTGGAATCATAATAATTTATAATATCTAATAATGTCAACTTTTTTTTGACAAAAAATATTAGTGAAAGTGATTAAAATTAATTACAACGGTTAAGAGAACAATGTGGTTAATAAACTACTAAACCTTAAATTTAAGACCCAAAATGACCTAGAAACTTGTGAAACATTCATTTTTTCCATTATTAGAAAATTAACCTTCTATTATTGAGTTTTTTTGGTTTGTTATTACTTTTTTTAGGTAAAAACATGTGTACCCCTAACATGTTTCCAAAAATGTCAAGTGTGTCATATCCCTTCCCTATAAAATGTTACCACCTCTTCCTCTTCTTCACACCTCTAAAGCCACTTATTTTCAGACAATATATACCCAATACAATTTCCAAAATCCCAACCTCTCTAATTTAATCCTCCCATTGTGCATAAATCAATCAATTAAACCTTTTGATATAAACCAAAAGGATTTATCCGATTAAGATGTACCATATTCTCTCAAGATCCTTACTTTTATTTTATTTCTCCACCCCTGACACTCTCTTTGTTCCGTGAATTTATAAAAACATCAGAATCCTAAATATAAGTTATGTTTTTATGCTAATTTTTTCACCTAAAATTATACACACCTTAATCAAATGGGTAACGAACTTACTATTTATGTGTATGATGAACTACCGACTCACGAAATGATGATTGTTCATTTTTCCTTTACCACCATCATGGTAGAAATTATGATTGAAAATCTATTTATATATGTTATATATTATATTTATTATGTATTTAAGCTTCTTTAATTATTTTACAACACATATTTTATATTTTCCATTTTTTTAATATGATAATTTCTTTTGAGGATGTGTGGAAAACTGCCCCCTCAAAGCGATGTGGTTCATTCATATATTATGTGGAATGTATTAAAGATGGGTTTAGTGAATATATAAGATATATATATATATATATATTATATAATAAATATAATTTAATAATTATATATATACGCATATATATACATATATTTTATGTACTTTTTTTCTTTCAATATGACAATAAAGAGACAAGTAGGGTTCATGCATGCGTATGGTTTACCATATCCATGAATGGTGTATTCCATTTCAGACTTATATATTATATATATTATTATAATACAAATATACTGAATATAAATGATATTTATATCATTATTTACGTTGGGAAATCATGATATAAGTATAAGGACCAAAGATATAACAAATTGAGACACATGCGAGGAACAAAGCGAATATTACCCGAAGTGAAACCTTAACATATGATTGTTAACAAGAGGGTAATATAATGTCATAATAAACCATTTTTTGTATTTTATATAAGAATATGGTTATTTAAAGTATTCATAATAAATTTATATTTATTATATAGGTATTTTTAAATAGTACAATGATAGTCAAGACATAAGGTAAGGGGATTTCATCTCACTTTTTATTCTTGGGAGATACATTCTTTATCCACTGCCCATTCCTTTTTTGTGGTGTGTATACATAATATGGATGTATTTAGTGATTATTATAATTAAATTTATGGGTATTTACATATCCATTATATGATCTTTATTTCATGGGGTTCCATTTTCAAAAGTTACTAAAATAGTAAAATAGTTTTTTCGTAATTTTCCTTCTTTGAGACTCATGTTTTATTAAGAAACTAAATTATTTTAAAATGTTTATATACTTACATTTTACATTTTTTATCACGAATATAATTTTTTTAATGATTTTTTAAGTTTTATGTAATTTAATTTTCTTACATGGAGATTATTATCCCAAGTTACCAAGTGATAAGATTTTATTGAAACAATCTCATCACTTTTTTAGATTGTTAATGATTATGCTTCTTTGATGAAATATTATGATATATATCTCAAGAAAACTCATGAGTTTCTTTATCCTATATTTATTCAAGATATATCCATGTATTAGTACCATTTTCCACTCTTTGGTACTTAAGAAAATTAATCAAATGTTTTTAATAAAATTTTACTATATTTCTCTCTTCAATCGAAAATATTTTTTATTTCAAAAACCATTTTTTCAAAAATGTTTTCTAATCATCCTAGAAGAACATTTTCAAGAAATATATATTTTAAATTTTTTTTATTTTTTTAAAATATCCCTTTATATTTTTTCAAATCAATTTTCAAAGAAATTTTTTCTAAAACGTTTTTAAGAACCTATTCAAAGTTTTCAAGGAAAATTATTTTCAAAATGTTTTGAATATCCTTTTATAAGATTTCAAGGAAAATTGGTTTTAAAATATTTTCAAGACCCTTTTATAAGTTTTAAAGGAAAATGGTTTTAAACAAAAAATAATCTATCCTTAAAAATTATCAAATTAATTTTGAAGTAAATGGTTTTCAAAAGGTTTTATGTTTTAAATAGAGTTTTTTAAAGAATAAAGGATATTTTACTTCAGAAATTTTTTCAAAATATCCATACAAGTTATTTTCCTTCTAAGATGACATATGTTGATGTTACTCATAACCTTCTAGGAAATAATCCAAAGGATCTATTCATATTCTTTCTTAAATGGTTCATGTTTTGATGGAATGATGCTTATGATATTTATTTCTCTTTTATAGGTTATATGATTTTAAAAACCCACTTCTTTTCCAGGGTTATTCTTATGATTAAATGATTATGAAACATGTATCTTTTGACACATGTTATGATATGATTACAGGTTTACGATACCCATTTAATTTTATGGGTTATGATATGATTGTGTATAACTTTTGGCACATGTATATATGATTTCATTATGAGATGGGTGGGAACTATATCTCCCTCTAATTCATTAAGTAATGATAAATGTTTTAAGAGCTCAAAGGGTACACGGGAGGGTATCCCAAGCCCAAAAAAAGATCATACATGGGAGGAAATCCCAATCTCAAAACAAGAGGGTATACCGGAGGACATTCAAAGCTCAAAATAATAGGGTACACGGGAGGACATCCCAAGACCAAAACAAGAGGGTATATGGAAGGACATCCCAAGCCCAAAACAAGAGGGTATAGGGGAGGACATCGAAATCCTGAAACAAGAGGGTAAATAAGAGTACATTCCAAGCCCGAAACAAGAGGGTATAAGGGAGGGAATCCCAAGCCTGTAGTAGGTACATGGGTGGTTAACCCAATACTAACATGTTACAAAGTACTTGGTAGGCTACCTTGACATATGGTTATTATATGATTATGTGGTTTCCATAATTACATATTTTATTCCTATGTTATACTTTCATGGATTATGTTATTTAATTCATTATGCTTCATGACTTATGAACTGCCAATATTTATTATGATCTCTAATATGTATGGTATGATCTTAAAATGTTATAATAAAGTTATATACCATTTTTTCATGATATTATTATGCATTTCCTTTATGTACGCTTACTGAGCAATTGATCTCACCCCTTTCTTATGTTTCCTTTCCCCAAGTTATGAAGAACGATTTTATATAGAAGTAAAAAGGTTAATATCTTTATGGGATATGTTTTAAGTTCATTCACTAGGATAGAATATTTTTTTCCAAGTTTCAAAATATACTAAACTATTTCGGTCCTCAGGCATGTATTTTTTCAATGTGCTAAATATTCATCTAAAATGATGTAATATCCATGTATGTTAATATTGGTTTTCTATAAGTTGAATCAAAGGAAAGGTTTATTCAACCTTTGGAAACTATGTTGGGAAAATATTAGTGATATACCTAGGTATATTTGTCAAGACATGTTTAGGGATGTCTCTAAGGATAATTATAAGGATAAATCATAGTTTGTTAAAATATCTTGGAATTTTGGTAAAATATTGAGTAAGTGATTTCTGAGAAATACATCTCTTTTTGGATACTAAAAGTGGATGTGGCTCTGGAAAAGATGTACCTAGGGGTAAAAACTCTGACAAGATGTTCGAAGCCTGACTCAGGGTAATCTTGTACATGATAAGGGGCCTTGCTACAAACCTGGTTTGACACTCTTGGGGGATATTCTTTAGAAATTGACAAACTCTTTTTGAAATATTATGAATTATTTAAATATAATACGACTATAAATAACCTAGGATAAACGTAAGTTGTCTTAAATTAAAATATATCAATCATGATTTAGACATCCTATAAGTAATATTTCATGACTATGTGGATTTTTTATTTTATATGTGTTTCTCACCCCATGCTTTATGGTTTTAGTAAACGTATATAACTTTAAGGAACATGGTTAAAATTTAATGTTTCAAATGTGGAAAGTATGGTAATTATCAAAATATATTTCCCAAGTGGAAATCTTCTAAAGAGAATTAGGAAGTTGGTATGAGTATTAGTTATACTTTTGAAGATAAAGAGACCAAAAACAACATGTGAAATGTATGTGAAGTTATTTTAGTATTTTTTACATTGATCATAAGAATCATGATTAGATTCAAGTTGAGAAACCATATCAAATGATTGATATTTCATATTCTAGGAAAGGGTTATTAAGGAATAAGTTGATGAAGTCTTAGTAATGGTTTAATAATAAATTTGGATTAATGAAGTATTTATGTTTTGGAATTCAAAGATTATGTTATATAAATCATGAAATGTATAATTATTTTCAGTATAAGTTTTCATTAAGTATTGAATAGTACATGTTGAATAGTAATGAAGACATAGAAAAGTGATTTCATGGAAAGGTGATATTTTGATTAAGGTAAGGTTACCCTTAATTAATGACTGAAATTTAGATAATAATCTTTAGATAATGATATGTTGGATATGAATAAGTAAATTTGATGGTATGGATTACCCTGGAACTGATTATTGAAAAAATTGTTTATATCATCAAGGTTGAAGTTTATGAATTCTGGGATTTAAATAATATATCAAGTAATCATTGGAATGAGGAAGCATGCATGTTTTCCAAAAGGATTTATGGTAATTAAGGTTATTACTATGTTTCAAGGGAATATATGATGTGGTTATTCACATGTTTGGAATGTGACAACCAAGTGGTACTTTGGGTTATATGGGAGAACCAATGTTAAGATGATTTCATGGATTTATTTATAAAATTTTGGATTTTCATATTTTAGAAGGGTTATAGGGTTAACCATTCATGAAAAGTTTAATTTAAACTTTATAGGAAGTATTTATATATTGAGATTGTATTGAAAACCCTAGTTGAAAGGATATTTAGTTATTAACCTTATTTTAAGGATGTCCATCATGTTTTTGAAATTGTATTAGTATGGTTTTTGAAAAGGACATCATGTGTTTCAGGTGACAACCAATCAAGTCTGGCAAGGTTGCGGGTCTTGAACCCATGACCAAAGGATAATAAGGGTTTCACACTTACCACTGGCCTACGTGATGTCATGGTTAATGTATAATTATTTTTTATGAATAATTATTTACGATGAAACAGTGGTGTTACTTTTTATGTTTAGATATTAATGTATTAATATTATTGATTTTCAATAATATTTATAGATAAATAGTTATACTTTTCATTCTCTTATGGGCCTTAACATCTTCTAAAAGTGTATTTTAGCACTTCAGGCATCAAAGTTAATTTATATATGTCCATTACATGAAGTAATGGATGAATTATAAATTGATAAAATCACAACTAAAGAATGAAATTTTATTTATATAAATGTATAGAGTATATTTACTTATATTCTTAGTCAATAAAATAATTACTCGGCATTAGGATAATTATCAAAAGAAATTTTTTTTTCTTAATACCTTAATTTTTGAGTTGATGGCCTTTTAAATCATCACAGATTTATTACATTAAGGCCCTAAACTTTTATTTTATCATTCACTTTTTTGTGATTGATGACCTCAATCACTCCATTTAAATATTTACACTTTTCTCCCATATCAAATATTCACTCCCAACCTATGTTCTATTATGTAGAAACCTAGTTATATGTTACTTTGCGTAACCGTTATGGTTCTAACATTCCCTTTTTATGGGAAGTTTTAGTATCAATTTTTATGATGTGGGTTTCTATGAATGATTTTTTCAAGTATTACAACGTTGATAACCCAAAATAATTTCATGGTTGAAATTCATTTTAATGGGGGTTGAATGTTACACCCTGAGATTTTGTGATTTAATTTTTCAAATTAATTTAATCTTTCTGATATTTTTCATTTCATGCAACATTGAAAATAGTTTATTTGACATTAAATCACTATGTTTGGCTTATGTTATATTCAAAAACAAGTTAATTTTGCATTACACGCAACATAAATTTTATCTTGCTCTACACGAAACATCGTGGTTGGCTTTCATTACATACAATGATGACTTTCCTCGATGGCTTGCGTAACATGCATAACCTATTTTTACTGAACAATAGTATATCAGTAAAATGTTATTATTAAAAATAATAAGATATAAACAATCTATTAAATTAGTTGTTGTGAATATTATTAACTAATTTATGAATATATATGGTTTACAAAAAATATAAGATGAATTCATAGGTTACCAATTGTAGAGACCCGTATCTTATCGTACATGGACATTACATTACTTTTGCGGAATACTTAGTACATTACAAAAACACACACACAAGGACCGTAATAGTTTAGTGTCTTTGGAAACTCGGACTATAATCTTCTAATCGTGGTGAAAGATCTTCAACATCTCCCATAATGATCTTCCCCTTTTTTTTACCTAAAACCTTTCTTTATATCCTGGGGAAAAGAAGACATAAAAGGGTGAGCTCAAATGCTCAGTAAGGGTAAACAAAAGAAATATCAATCACATAATTTTCATAAGAACATAACATTTTTGGAAATCTTAACCTGCAAAAGAGAGCATAATTTCATAACATGGAATAAATCATAGTAGTGAAATGAAATCATAACTTACAACATTACTCATTTTGGCATACACACATAATCATAGAGAATCATTTCTTGTTAGTCAAGACTCATTGCCAAGACTATCTTAGTGGACAAAGTCCCTTTCTGAATCGAGTAATCCTCGTTTCAGTCCTGTTTCACTGAACCGGTATAACCTACCATTCCAGCCATGTCTATCTCATGAGATATGAAATCATTACCCAATGCATTGGAAGGAGATATAGGTCCCACCCATCTCTTAATGAATCCTTTCTTATGTGTGCCACAAAATCATAAATCATACATCATCGCATAACCCATGTAATAAAAATGGGATTCTTAAACAGCATGACATCATAAAACCATTCATATAAGATAAAGGAATTCATAAACATAATTCCATCACAACATAGTCAAATCAATGTAAAAATATGGATAGAAACAGAACCCTTTATTATCTTATATGGAAAATAATTTTGATAAAACACTTGAATTGAATTCTTGAGGAAAATATCCTTTCTTCTTCAAAATCAATTTCTTTTCACAAAACATCATGCAATTTTAAAAGAAAGAGATTTTATTGAAAATAGTCATGAAATATTTTAGAGTAAGCTTCATGAAAATAAGGCTTTGTAAAACAGTAGAAATCCATTCGTGCCGTATTAAGTTAAAAAAAACATTCTTCGTACTTTTGTCGGAAAAGTCAAAAAGTACCTCGTACGAAAAACGACAAAAGATTCCTTTCATACGTATTACTAAAAACTCACTGAAGGGTAAAAATGGATTTAAACAATTTTAGGTGGATGGAAATAATATTACATATTGAGTAAACATGGATGTGGATGATAAAATACACCCCAGTAAATACTTACGAATAAACAATCTCGGATAAAAATGAGATTGTGATATTTCCCTTACCTTAGGTCCGACTTGCTTTGTAAGTGTCCGAACCTCCTGTATAATGATTTAAATCATGTTATTGACTTATTACAGAATCATATTAATTGTTATGATATCATATATGGTTCACTTATGACATTATATTACCCGTTCTTTTGTAAATTCCATGTTAAAGAAGCGTTTTGGGTAAAATCGTTTCATTTATCGTAGGTGTTTTGACTTGTTGTTCTTGACATCATTATTACTTATATCATGATTTACTTACTTCCAGAATATAAAATATGATTTATATATCATATATATTCAGTATATATATATATATATAATAGGTAGATAAATAAAATGAAAAACACCATTCATGGAGACGGTAGTCCGTACGTACGCATGAACGCTGTTTTCCTTTCCTTATTGTCTTGAAATGGAAGTAAGTAGATGACATACATATGTATATATATATACATAAATCCAGTAGCTTTATAATGTCATATATTTTATTATTATCTCTTATATATACATTATAATCATTGTTAAATCGTTAACATGGAGAATGAATCTCATCGCGTCGTGGAGACGGTAGTCCGTACGTACGCACGAGCGATGATATCATTTCTATAAATATTGAATTGAATTGGAGTGGATTATACAATATATCAGAATCAATATGATGTTGTAATAACTATGTATAGTTATTCTTTACACCATTATACCCATCCATGTAAGGTGGTGGTGGAAAATAGATTACACCACGGCGTGGAGACGGTATTCCGTACGTACGCACGCGCGGTGATTTCTTTTTCCGTAGGATGGATAGATGGTGAAATAGGGTTGTTTCATACTTATAATAACATATCAGTATATGAGTGATACTGATGTTATTACTTCATAATGAAACAACCTAAGAAGAAGAAGTGGAAGAAGAAATAAAGATGAAAGAATTGGTAACGGTAATTACCTCTTCTTTGAAGCGCCTTTTGGAGACCTCCTCTTAGGGAACTAAAATTGGTCTTTGAGTAAGACCAGAACCTCTAGGATGTTTCTAGGGAAGTGTAGAAGAGATTTTGGCAGGGGTTGGCCGAGCTTGAGTGCTCAAATTGGTGTGAGGAGGAGGGGGAGGAGGTGTCCTTTTATAAGAGAGGAGAGGGGCACCTTAGGAATACCTCAAAATATTATTTTATATTAAAGTCAAAATCGGTTTATAATGGTTCCAAAGGGTCTTATTTCGAAGCTAAAGTGGGGATGGGTCGAAAGCCTATCAACCAATAGAATTTAGACAAGTTTAGGATATTATTTTAACCTTATCAATTAGATTTAACTCTAAGTTAAATAATTTAACATTTACCGTGTCTTTTTGTTTTCTTTCACTATAGGGTTAATACACTTACTATAACATGCCAAACGAACCCCAAATTGTTTATTATTAATATATATATCTTTATCTAAGTCATTTGGCCGAACCTTAGATTTTTAGGAATAAAATAACAATTAATAATATAATATTTGATTTAAAAACTATTTTGTGTCAATTTTGACACTATTTGATATATGATTTTTGTGAAAGTCATAACAGAATTAAATGTTCGAACCAAGTTTCTTAAATCAACATTAATATATCATAGTAACCTAGAAAATTAGTGGAATTCATAAAAATTTTCAAATTACATTTATTTTGGTGTTTATAACATCAATTATGTCAATATTTCATTAATAAGATAATTACTGCATCATCGTTGTGTCATAAATAAATTAAATTATTTGATGTCTAAAAATTACAAATAAAATATCATCATGTAGGAAATCGTTTTAGCTTTCTAATGAATATTTACAATCGAATTTATCTTATGTATAACCCCATATTAAAAATGATTTACTTATTAAACTTTGATTTTAACTATTTTATCCTTTCTTTAAATAAATTAATAATAAATGTCCTAATCTAATCCAAGTGGGCCTAAATGGTCATATTTTATTCCTAAGTTTGTTTTTGGTCGAATTAAACTTGTCCAATAGAATTAGGACATGTGTTAGGGTAATATTAATATCATATTTACCCTTAGTTACCCTATTTACTATTAACCGTGGTAAAAAAAAGTAAAAGTTACTATTCACCAAAAAATTATTTTCATCTCATTGAACCACATTTTAGTCCTTGATATTAACCGTGTCTCTCGGATTTTCGAAATTCCATTCACAGAAGCAGTAAAATTAAGTTTTATGCAAAATTCAGTTTTTAACCTACCACTTAGTAGTTTCACTATTCATCAAAAATTGATGTTTTTCAGAACAATGCCAAAATTTCATCCCAAGCTATATTTCATATTCCGAATTCAAAAATGAAGTCTATTTTACCAAATTCATAACATAAAAGTTGCATTAATTAATTTTATAATTAATTCCTGCTGTTAAAACAAATAGCGTGTTTTTTAAGAAACAATATCTATCAAAAGATTGACACTTGTTTATGTCAAGTTTAAATGTGAAATTACATCCAATGACCAACATTGTATTAAATTGTAAAAATATATTCTAAATATACTTTAAAAGCACTCAAATTAATGATTTATTACTATTAATTATTTCGATTAAAAAAGTTGTTTTTAATTATAATTTAGTAATTTTCACTATTCATCAGAATATGAAAGTTATCCGAAAAGTACCAAAATTTCACCTTAGGCTAAATTCGATACTCCGAATCCAAAAATAAAGTTCATTTTGAAAAATAAGATTTACTGGATTTCAAAAAGTGGTTATTACTATTCATAACGGCTAGTTTTAATAATATTTTTATAGCATATCGTTGTTTAGTGAAACTCGGTATTGCGTACTACACACGCTATCGAGGAAGGTCGCGATTGCGTGTAATGCAAGACAAGTCAAGGATGTGTGTTGTGCAAGCTCCTTTTGGTGTAGCGTACAACACAAGACATTAATAAAATTAAAAAGAATATTTTTTTATAAAATCTTGGGCTGTTACATTCTACCCCCCTTAAAATGAATTTCGCCCTCGAAATTCGTCGGGGTTATAAATGGTTTACTATTTGAAAGTTTCTTTAATAGAAACCCACATAGTAAAAGGGAATACCAAAACTTGGCTTTAAAAACTAAAGTATGAAATGTAACGATTACCCAAATAAACTAATCACTGGGTTTCCACATTGGTGAAAATATGGATATGGAAGAGAAATCTAAGCATCATGTTCTGATGGAGAGTGGTAGAGAACATGGCTATGGAAAAGCCAGTAATCACAAATCCATAGATTTGTGATGATATAAGGTACCATCTGATTCATCAGGTATAAGAGAACTAGGACAACATTTTTGGTTTTCAAGATCATTTCCCTAAAGTTAAAGAATTTGAATTAGAATAAATACTTACTTTATTTTGGTACAATCTCACTGTTGTTCGTGCCTTTAACAATTTCCACTTCATCTCTTAAATAAATGAAGTTGAATTTGTTATTCGTGAAGTGTTAGCAGATCATGTGATAGAATGACGGGTCATTCCATCTGTTTCAAACAAAAGGTTAGCAAAATTATATACATAAGTCGATCTATAGTGAGATTAATCACATATGGACTTATACTTCATATAATAAAACTAGTTTCTACTAAACAGGGACTTCCTGTAGGCTAGTGGTAGGCGATAAAGGCCAGTCGCACTTCGGTTGTGGGTTCGATTCCTACAGCCTTGTCCGAAGCGATGGGCTGTCGCCCGTCCTGCAGGTTGTCCTTTTTTCTAAAACTACATTACTATAACATCCCATCAATAATATCGAAAATCTTCTATCCTTAAACAATACTAACTTATGTCCAACATAATCCAGTCTAATCTTTAGGCTTATACATAATACTGCAGTCCACTCTCATAATATAGTGACAACGATTACCAGAGATTTAATACTGTCGTTGATCCCCACATATCATAAGATATGTCTTATTGGTCACATTCCAAACATTCAAAGTCCTTAATCGTGTATTCTCTTGAATACCTTAGTGAAAACATGAGTGCAGTTAAAAGTTAACACTTTCCACATATCAAAATCCTCAAAATTCTATATACTCAAACCATGATATCACTTAGTCCTTATATCAATCATGAGCTCATGAATACTATTAAACATTTCATTTTCTCGTCTTCATTATGCGCATATCATCTTATTTCCAAAAAATATCTCAATCACTTTGAATACCACATCAATAAATATTGCAATACTCAATGATACAACATTATTTTGGAATCCCATTACATAAACACTTAATCATTCCACCACATCGTTGTCATATTCAACATTGCCAATAGTGATCGCATGTGATTTCCCTTTGTCCTTTGCCTTCAGTGGTTGCTCATGTTGATCATCACTAACCCTTGGATTAGGGCAATTATTAGCATAATGCCCCATTTCCTTGCACTTGAAGCATTGAAGTGTTGGCGGTGCGTTCTCTGCAGTGTTTGCTTTATTCACATCATTAGAAACCCTTTTTCCATTACTTCGACACTCAGCTGCTCGATGACCTTCTTTTCCACACTTAAAACATTTTCTAGTCCCTTTTAGACAATCTCCACCATGCTTCTTTCCACACTTTGTGCATAAGGAAACATTCATCTTCTTTTCACCATTATTCTGAGATTTCTCCTTGAACTCCATCTTTCGTTTCTTGTCAAAACCATGAGATGGATATATAACACCAACTTCCATTTCTACCTTGATAGCACAACGCACAATTTCTTCATAGCTACTGAAGTCTCTTATAGCTAATGCCCTTCGAAGACTTGGTTTTAAGCCACTGAAAAATCGATCAACTTTACTTTCAGTTTGGATGATAATTCCAGAAGCATACCTTGCAAGTCTTGTAAAATTTGCTTCATAGGTACCAACAGATTCATCGTCCCTTTGCTTCAGTTCAAGAAACTCTTTCTCCATCTTTGTTCGAAGAATACGAGGGAAGTACTTATTGAAAAATAAGTTCTTGAACTCGTCCCATTCCATGGACTCAATTTCATCTCTTGGCCTCGTATTCTTGATAAGATTCCACCATTGATCAGCTTCACCTTCCAAACGATATACTGCTAAGATGACTTT
Source organism: Viscum album (assembly GCA_963277665.1). Taxonomy (NCBI): domain Eukaryota; kingdom Viridiplantae; phylum Streptophyta; class Magnoliopsida; order Santalales; family Viscaceae; genus Viscum; species Viscum album. The sequence continues at coordinate 1,796,303,635 of OY728138.1, forward strand.
ATCATGTTCAGAACATTGAAGAACTGAAAATATCTTTTCAGTAGTACTGATCCATTGTTCAGCCACAAGTGGATCAGAAGACCCACTGAAAGAAGGTGGACGTTGCCTCATGAAGGACTCAATAGAATATTGTTCCCTTCTCTGCTCATTTGGAAGTCCAGAATGATTCATAACTTGTGTAAGTATAGCAATAAGATTTTGCACTCCATCTCCCATAACATTTGTTTGTTCAGGAGGGCAATCATTGCATTGTCCATTGCATTGATCAACACGATTCCTTCGGGTTCCAGCCATCGTCTAAAACCCAAAAAGAATAGTGTGAGAGGCAAAAATCATGCTAGGGAAAACAACATAATAAAGGGGGAGTACCTTCAATATCCAACATCTTAGGTTTAATTCTATGATCGTTAGCGTAATTCTATTACTATAACCTATACGTATACTTATCCCTAGGGACATCCCTAGACATACCTTAGAAATATCTCTAGGGATCTCACTAACGTTTTTGCATCCTAGTTGCCAAAGGTTGACTAAACCTTTCCTCTGATACCAACTGTAGAGACCCGTATCTTATCGTACATGGACATTACATTACTTTTGCGGAATACTTAGTTCATTACAAAAACACACACACAAGGACCGTAATAGTTTAGTGTCTTTGGAAACTCGGACTATAATCTTCTAATCGTGGTGAAAGATCTTCAACATCTCCCATAAAGATCTTCCCCTTTTTTTTTTACCTAAAACCTTTCTTTATATCCTGGGGAAAAGAAGACATAAAAGGGTGAGCACAAATGCTCAGTAAGGGTAAACAAAAGAAATATCAATCACATAATTTTCATAAGAACATAACATTTTTGGAAATCTTAACCTGCAAAAGAGAGCATAATTTCATAACATGGAATAAATCATAGTAGTGAAATGAAATCATAACTTAAAACATTACTCATTGTGGCATACACACATAATCATAGAGAATCATTTCTTGTTAGTCAAGACTCATTGCCAAGACTATCTTAGTGGACAAAGTCCCTTTCTGAATCGAGTAATCCTCGTTTCAGTCCTGTTTCACTGAACCGGTATAACCTACCATTCCAGCCATGTCTATCTCATGAGATATGAAATCTTTACCCAATGCATTGGAGGGAGATATAGGTCCCACCCATCTCTTAATGAATCCTTTCTTATGTGTGCCACAAAATCATAAACCATACATCATCGCATAACCCATGTAATAAAAATGGGATTCTTAAACAGCATGACATCATAAAACCATTCATATAAGATAAAGGAATTAATAAACATAATTCCATCACAACATAGTCAAATAAATGTAAAAATATGGATAGAAACAGAACCCTTTATTATCATATATGGAAAATAATTTTGATAAAACACTTGAATTGAATTCTTGAGGAAAATATCCTTTCTTCTTCAAAATCAATTTCTTTTCACAAAACATCATGCAATTTTAAAAGAAAGAGATTTTATTGAAAATAGTCATGAAATATTTTAGAGGAAGCTTCATGAAAATAAGGCTTTGTAAAACAGTAGAAATCCGTTCGTGCCGTATTATGTTAAAAAAAACATTCTTCGTACTTTTGTCGGAAAAGTCAAAAAGTACCTCGTACGAAAAACGACAAAAGATTCCTTTCATACGTATTACTAAAAACTCACTGAAGGGTAAAAATGGATTTAAACAATTTTAGGTGGATGGAAATAATATTACATATTGAGTAAACATGGATGTGGATGATAAAATACACCCCAGTAAATACTTACGAATAAACAATCTCGGATAAAAATGAGATTGTGATATTTCCCTTACCTTAGGTCCGACTTGCTTTGTAAGTGTCCGAACCTCCTGTATAATGATTTAAATCATGTTATTGACTTATTACAGAATCATATTCATTGTTATGATATCATATATGGTTCACTTATGACATTATATTACCCGTTCTTTTGTAAATTCCATGTTAAAGAAGCGTTTTGGGTAAAATCGTTTCATTTATCGTAGGTGTTTTGACTTGTTGTTCTTGACATCATTATTACTTATATCATGATTTACTTACTTCCAGAATATAAAATATGATTTATATATCATATATATTCAGTATATATATATATATAATAGGTAGATAAATAAAATGAAAAACACCGTTCATGGAGACGGTAGTCCGTACGTACGCATGAACGCTGTTTTCCTTTCCTTATTGTCTTGAAATGGAAGTAAGTAGATGACATACATATGTATATATATATACATAAATCCAGTAGCTTTATAATGTCATATATTTTATTATTATCTCTTATATATACATTATAATCATTCTTAAATCGTTAACATGGAGAATGAATCTCATCGCGTCGTGGAGACGGTAGTCCGTACGTACGCACGAGCGATGATATCATTTCTATAAATATTGAATTGAATTGGAGTGGATTATACAATATATCAGAATCAATATGATGTTGTAATAACTATGTATAGTTATTCTTTACACCATTATACCCATCCATGTAAGGTGGTGGTGGAAAATAGATTACACCACGGCGTGGAGACGGTATTCCGTACGTACGCACGCGCGGTGATTTCTTTTTCCGTAGGATGGATAGATGGTGAAATAGGTTTGTTTCATACTTATAATAACATATCAGTATATGAGTGATACTGATGTTATTACTTCATAATGAAACAACCTAAGAAGAAGAAGTGGAAGAAGAAATAAAGATGAAAGAATTGGTAACGGTAATTACCTCTTCTTTGAAGCGCCTTTTGGAGACCTCCTCTTAGGGAACTAAAATTGGTCTTTGAGTAAGACCAGAACCTCTAGGATGTTTCTAGGGAAGTGGAGAAGAGATTTTGGCAGGGTTTGGCTGAGCTTGAGTGCTCAAATTGGTGTGAGGAGGAGGGGGAGGAGGTGTCCTTTTATAAGGGAGGAGAGGGGCACCTTAAGAATACCTCAAAATATTATTTTATATTAAAGTCAAAATAGGTTTATAATGGTTCCAAAGGGTCTTATTTCGAAGCTAAAGTGGGGATGAGTCGAAATCCTATCAACCAATAGAATTTAGACAAGTTTAGGATATTATTTTAACCTTATCAATTAGATTTAACTCTAAGTTAAATAATTTAACATTTACCGTGTCTTTTTGTTTTCTTTCACTATAGGGTTAATACACTTACTATAACATGCCAAACGAACCCCAAATTGTTTATTATTAATATATATATCCTTATCTAAGTCATTTTGCCGAACCTTAGATTTTTAGGAATAAAATAACAATTAATAATATAATATTTGATTTAAAAACTATTTTGTGTCAATTTTGACACTATTTGATATATGATTTTTGTGAAAGTCATAACAGAATTAAATGTTCGAACCAAGTTGATTAAATCAACATTAATATATCATAGTAACCTATAAAATTAGTGGAATTCATAAAAATTTTCAAATTACATTTATTTTGGTGTTTATAACATCAATTATGTCAATATTTCATTAATAAGATAATTACTGCATCATCGTTGTGTCATAAATAAATTAAATTATTTGATGTCTAAAAATTACAAATAAAATACCATCATGTAGGAAATCTTTTTAGCTTTCTAATGAATATTTACAATCGAATTTATCTTATGTATAACCCCATATTAAAAATGATTTACTTATTAAACTTTGATTTTAACTATTTTATCCTTTCTTTAAATAAATTAATAATAAATGTCCTAATCTAATCCAAGTGGGCCTAAATGGTCATATTTTATTCCTAAGTTTGTTTTTGGTCGAATTAAACTTGTCCAATAGAATTAGGACATGTGTTAGGGTAATATTAATATCATATTTACCCTTAGTTACCCTATTTACTATTAACCGTGGTAAAAAAAGTAAAAGTTACTATTCACCAAAAAATTATTTTCATCTCATTGAACCACATTTTAGTCCTTGATATTAACCGTGTCTCTCGGATTTTCGAAATTCCATTCACAGAAGCGGTAAAATTAAGTTTTATGCAAAATTCAGTTTTTAACCTACCACTTAGTAGTTTCACTATTCATCAAAAATTGATGTTTTTCAGAACAATGCCAAAATTTCATCCCAAGCTATATTTCATATTCCGAATTCAAAAATGAAGTCTATTTTACCAAATTCATAACATAAAAGTTGCATTAATTAATTTTATAATTAATTCCCGCTGTTAAAACAAATAGCGTGTTTTTTAAGAAACGATATCTATCAAAAGATTGACACTTGTTTATGTCAAGTTTAAATGTGAAATTACATCCAATGACCAACATTGTATTAAATTGTAAAAATATATTCTAAATATACTTTAAAATCACTCAAATTAATGATTTATCACTATTAATTATTTCGATTAAAAAAGTTGTTTTTAATTATAATTTAGTAATTTTCACTATTCATCAGAATATGAAAGTTATCCGAAAAGTACCAAAATTTCACCTTAGGCTAAATTCGATACTCCGAATCCAAAAATAAAGTTCATTTTGAAAAATAAGATTTACTGGATTTCAAAAAGTGGTTATTACTATTCATAACGGCTAGTTTTAATAATATTTTTATAGCATATCGTTGTTTAGTGAAACTCGGTATTGCGTACTACACACGCTATCGAGGAAGGTCGCGATTGCGTGTAATGCAAGACAAGTCAAGGATGTGTGTTGTGCAAGCTCCTTTTGGTGTAGCGTACAACACAAGACATTAATAAAATTAAAAAGAATATTTTTTTATAAAATCTTGGGCTGTTACACCAATTAATTAGAAATGAATAAGAAAATTGATTTAATATAAATGAAAATATTATTATTTTTATAGTCATAAAGATATTTTAACCTAATAAATTAAATTAATTACAATTAGTAAGTAATATTAATGTAATACATATGTTATATATTCAATAAATTATTTTTTATATTCATCAAATAGATTCGATAGACATAAGATAAAAACAAGCCCAATTTTATGTATAAAACCGTATATTTTTTATAAAGGTAGTTTTACCGCCTTTTAATAGAGAACCCATTTTAAATAAAATATTTAGAAATTTTAAAGTATTAATATTTAAAAAAAAATTGGAATAAAAAAATAAAAATTAGGTTAGGATAAATTCTTTGTATTTTTCTATAAGGTTTCATTTTTAGTGAATAGTTAAAAATAGTGGATTTTAATTCTAGACTACTTTTTGTTGAATTTATTATAAAGATAAATTATATATTAAATTAGTTTAAATGTTAAATTATATAATGATTTTATTAATTAATCCGATTTAGTTCATCAGAACCAATTTCACATTAAAATTGGATATAAAAACTTAGCAAACCTTGGATCATTTTTACTTTAAAAACCTCCAATGTCATCCCATCAGTAGGATTAATTTTAAATTAATGTCTGCCACTTATGTGACTATAATATAGTAAAGTGGATTCCATATTTTTAATAAGAATAATTTATAATATCTAATAACTTTAACTTTTTTTGAACAAAAATATTAGTGAAAGTGATTAAAATTAATTACAATGGTTAAGAGAAAAATTGTGTTAATAAAGTACTAAACCTTAAATTTAAGACCCAAAACGACCTAGACACTTGTCCCAAACCCATTTTATAGAACTTTTTTGTCCATTAACATTACATTATTTAGTTTTTCTGGTTTCTTATTAATTTTTAAGGTAAGAATTTGGGCACACCTAACATGTTTCCAAAAATTCTAAGTGTTTCTTTTCCCTTCCCTATAAAAGGCCACGACATCTTCCTCTTCTTCACACCTCTCAAACCACTTAGGTTAATCCAAATTCTACCCAATATAATTTCCAAAATCCCTAACTTACTCCTAAAATCCTCCCTTTGGGTATAATTAAATCAAATAAATCTTTTTGGCATAAACCAAAAGGAGTTACCCAATTAAGAGGTAATGCCTTCTCTCTAACTCCTTTCTTTTATTTTCTTTCTCCACCACCTCCACTGTCTTTATTGCATGATTGTATAAAAAATAAGTATCATAAATATTATATAATGTTTTTATCCTAAGGGTTTGACCTAAACTTACACACACCTTTATCTAATGAATAAAAAATATACTTTTTAAATGTACGGCGAACTACTACCTCCCAAAATGATGATTGTTCATTCTTCATTTACCACCTATCATGGTATAAATTATATTGGAAACTCTATTTATAAATATTATATATTGTATTTATTATGTATTTAAACTCTTTTAATTATTTTATAACACATTTATTTATTTATTTATTGTGTTAATATTATAATTTTTTTTGAGGAAGTGTGGACAATCATCCCCTCAAAGTGATGGCATTCATTCACACACTACAAGGAATGTATTAAGGATGGGTTTAGTGAATATATATGATATAATAAAGCTACTGTAATAATTATATATAAATATATATATACATATATATATATACAAATTTTTCATGTACTTTCTTTCTTTCAATATGATAATTAAAAAGGAAGCAATGTTCATGCATATGTACAACTTACCATATCCAAGAATAGTGTATTAAATTTCATACTTATATATTATATAGATTATTATAATAAAAATATATAGAATATAAATAATATTTATATCATGATTTTAATTATGGAAATCAGGATATAACTATAAAGACCAAACACATAACAAATTGACACATGCGAGGAACAAAACAAATATTACCTAAAGTTAAACCTTAACATAAGATTGTTAACAAGCGGGTAATATAAGGTCATAATAAAAAAATTTACAATGTTAGATATAATAATATGGTTTTTTAAAATATTTATAATTAATTTATATTTATTATTCATGTTTTTTTAATGAGTACGATGAGAGTAAAGACATATGGTAAGGGAATTTCATCTTAGTTTTTATTTCTGTGAGATACATGCTTTATTCACCACCTATTTCTTTTATGTGGTGTTTATACTGAACATGGATGTATTCAACGGTTCTTATACTTTAATTTATGTTTATTTACATATCCATTTTATTATCTTTATTTAATGGGGTTTAAGTGTCAAAAGTTACCAAATCTGTAAAATAATTTTGTCTCAATTTGGATTCTTTGAGACTCATATTTTTTTATGCACCTAAATTATTTTTCGATGTGTATATAATTACATTTTACATGTTATATCAAGAATGTAATTATTTTCATGATTTTTTAAGCTTAATTTAGTTTCTTTTTATTACATGTATATTATGATCCCAAGTTACTAAGTCATAAGATTTTATTGAAACAATATCATCACTTTTCAAGATTGTTAATAATTATGCTTCTGTGATGAAATCTTATGATCTATATCTAAAGAACACTCATGAGTTTATTTATAATCTTTCTATTAAATATATATCCATTTATTAGTACCATTTTCCAAATATTTTTTACTTAATATACTTAAGAAAATGTTTTTAAGCGAATTTGATCATATTTCTCTCTTCGATCGGAAATCTGTTTTTTTTTCAAAAACCATGTTTTCAAAAATCTTTTCAAAAATCTTTTCAAATGATCCTTGGAGAAAATTTTCAATAAAAAGTATTTTAAAAATATTTTATTATTTTCAAAGCTTCCTTTATATTTTTTCCGATTATTTTTTAAATAAATGATTTTCATAATGTTTTTAATCTCATTTTATAAGTTTTCAAAGAAATTTGTTTTCAAAATTTTTTCAAGTTCCTTTTATATGTTTTCAAGGAAAATGGTTTCAAAACATTTTCAAGACCATTTTATAAGTATTCAAGGAGAAACGTTTTTCAAAATGTTTTCAAGACTTCTTTCTATGTTTTGAAATTATTTTCAAAGGAAATGGTTTTTAAAAAGGTTTTATGTTTTAAAAATAATTTTTCAAAGAAGAAAGGATATTTTCATCAAGAAATATTTTCAAAATATCCTTAAAAGTTATTTTCCTTATAATATGACTTTTTTTTATGTTTCCCATTCTCTTATAGGAAATAATCCAAAAGGTATATTCATATTATTTCTTAAATGGTTTATGTTTTAAAAACCTACTTCATTTCATGGGTTATGGTTATGATGAAATGATTATGAAACCCGTATATTTTTCCATAGGTTGTGATATGATTACGTGTTTTGGATGCCCATTTCATTTCATGGGTTATGATATGATTATTTATGATTTTTTTGCACATGTATATATGATTTCATTATGATATGGGTGGGACCTATATCTCCCTCCAATTCATTGGGTAATGATAAATGTTTTATGAGCTCAAAGGGTACATAAGAGGGTATCCCAAGCCCAAAATAAGAGGGTACATAGGAGGACATCCCAAGCCTGAAACAAGAGGGTATACAGGAGAATATACCAAGCCCAATATAAGAGGGTATAGGGGAGGACATCCCATGCTCGAAACAATGGGGTATACAGGAGAACATCCTGATCCCAAAACAAGAGGGTGCACAGGAGGACATCCCATGCCCGAAACAAGAGGGTGCATAGGAGTAAATCACAAGCCTGAAATAAGAAGTTACACGGGAGAAAATCCGAAGCTCAAAACAAGAGGATATATGTGATTTCATCATAAGCTCGAAGCAAGTACATGGACGATTAACCCAATCCAAACATTTTACAAAGTCCTTGGAAGGCTTCACTGACATAGGGTCATTATATCATTATGTGTTTTCCAAAATTCCTTGTTTTATTCCTACATTATGATTCCATAGATTATGTTCTTTATTTCTTTATGATTAATGTCTTATGAACTACCAATCTTTATTTTGATCTCTAATATGCATGGTATGATCTTAAAATGTTATGTTTAAGTTCCATACCCTTTTCTTCATTTTATGATTATGAATTTCAATTATGTACCCATACTGAGAATATGAGCTCTATTATTTATTATGTTTCCCTTACCCAAGTTATGAAGAAAGGTTTTAGATAGAATTACTAAAGGTGCAAATCCTTAGAAATATGTAAGAGATATTTCACCTAGATAGAATATTTTTTTATAAGTTTCTAAAGACACTAAACTATTATGGTCCTCAGGCATATAATTTTTTAATGTACTGAATATTCATCTAAAATGATGTAATATCCATGAATGTTAATCATGGGTCGTTATATATGAAAATGGACAATAAATATCTCTCCTCCCCTATTCTTTTCTTCTTTTTCTTCAATACAATTTAACTACACTGGATCTTCTTCATCTTTAATTTTTCTTTAACTCTCAAAATTTATATGATAACATAGTTGAGTTTATTCTATATTTGATAATAAAATCTTTTTAATCTCAATAAAATACAATTATTCTCTATTTTTTCAACACAAAAATTATCTCATCTATTTCTTCCTTTTATATTCATTGGATTTTAGTAAATATTATTTACATAAATTATTTATAGAAATATCCATGATCTTTGGCTTTCTCCCTCTCTCATTTCAATCATTTCTGAATCCTTATACATATAACTCATAGATTTTAATTTCAAATATTTAATTTTAAATTCACTTCCTTAACGTTCCATGATATTTTCCTATTAATTCTTCCACAAATCTCAACATCTACTTCTCTTTTTAAAACTCCTATAATAATCACTGTAGTTTCTTCAATTTTAATGATCCTAGCATATTTTCATGAAAACATGATACAATAACACTTATTATGGCATGGAGTCCTCAAATAGTAGAAAGAATCACAATACTTTATTATAAATTCCTTCACTTTATATATATTTAATTACCATAATAAGAATGGGTTTTATCCGTATGTGGCCCTTAATAAGATGACCTTCACATATGGATTTAATGATCTTTAAGAAATTTTATGCACCTCAGTGATAACCCTTTAAAAACATGATGATGACCTTAACATAGGTCTTGATAACCTTTTCATAGGTTCATATAACCCTTACAAAGAGTTTACAACTATTTGATGACATTTACACAAAATCCAAATGATATTTTTGGAAATGCCTATATAGAGATGATAACCCTTACACAAAGTTCAACTTACCTTTAAACATCAATGATTACCTGAATTCATAAATACATATAGATTTCATATTTCATCCATACTATTCTAATGTTATTAAATACTCCACAAAACATTAATAAAGTATTCACCTCATATATTATACTCTATTTTATGTGAGTATAACTATGATTTCTATATTGAAAACAAAATCCATCACATTAAACATATCCAATTAAAACATTAAAATATATTTTACCTTTAATATAAAAGGTTCTCTAAAAACATTTAAATGTAATAAATCATTCATATTTCATATAAATGATGATGATCAATTTCCACCAAAAATTTCAAGATGTTATTTAAAATAACCACACACTTAATATAGATGACATAATTAATGGGATCTCTTCTTATTTAATAAAAATATTGGGTTTTTGAAACCAACCATACAATCAAAAATTATTTTCAATTATTATTTCTATCATATTTATATCAATAATTAAAGAATGATCTATATTTATTTCCAACAATTGAAAAAAAATACAACACACACAAAGTGGGATCATTAAACTACCTTTGTGTATATGTTATAAATGCCCACTAAAATGATATATCAATATGTAAAACTACCTTTTTCACTTAAATTCTTGTATCATATCTACCCAATCCTTCATTTAAAATGAATATCTAACATTATTATCAACCATTTCATTTTACTTTATATCCCCCTTATTGATAAGAAAAAAAGTAGTTGAAAGGGTGATATTAATTCATACAAAAGTAATGTTTAATAAAACATTCCACTCTAAGTCCACAGGTTCCATGATCGGTGTAGAAAAAATAAGGTCTAATTTATAAATCTAAGATTTACATTATAAATTTAATTTGATACCAAATAAAATGAGATTTCCATAACTTTTCTAAATATCTATCTGATTTTTTTTCAGGATGAAAAAATTGACAGATACAAATTATAATAAATATATCCATGAAATTTCTAAATTAAATCCCTATAAACACTTCAATATACATATCAAAATAATTTATTCACAAATTTTAGGATTTATTTTTATAGAATAGACCTCATATTCCTTCAATATTTATTTTGATGTCATTGGTTAGAAAATTAATTTCTCCCCTTTAATGTTAGGAGATATTTTTTTAACCAAGGATAATAAAATATGAAATAATATATTTTCAATAGAAACTATTCAAGTACCTTCCATTAAATATATTTTCATAAAATAATATGATCTAGTATATTGTTCAATATTTTATATGCATGTCTTTCCTTCAAGGAGACATTTCACATAATCTTTATCAAGACTGATCCACTTCTTTAATATCAATAAATATTGAATCAATGTTAGGATGGGTATCTTTATATTTTTTTATATTATTTATATATTTACTATAATTATCAGGGATTATATCCTTAAACACATGTTCTTTATAGTATTTATTTATGTATTATTCCATGATTTTTCCTTCATTATCTAGTTATATATTTTTGATATCTTTCACATTTTCTCCAGTTCTCATCCTCAGAACCTTCTTCACCATAAATTATATCCATTATAAGCACATACATATAACAAAAATAGTAAGGAAATAATGTTTAACATATTATTCCTCAATTTGGATATCAAAGTTGAGAGGATTTTATCAACCAAGTTACTTCATTATTTCCATCCATAATGCTTGCACATCCAGTTTTCAAATTAAATTTAGGTTTTTATAGCATAAAAATTTATTTTAGAATTTTTTTTATGTAAATTCATTTTAATGACATTATCCAACAAGGAACATCCATTATTTAGTGATTATATAATCCCTTTTAACATATATTCTTGAGATAGAAGCATAGTTAAATAGTTGTTGGAAATGTGTCTAGCTATCTTTCACCTTCCACACAAAACCTCTAAAATTTCTAGGATATCATTTATTAACAACCACTTATGAATTTTTATCTCTTTATGTGGGAAAATATTTTTCTATTAAACACATAAAAATAATTGATATTTCCCCATTTATTTATCCATTTAAATTATGTATGTCATACTATTAAAAACTCATTATTAATAAAATTGGTTTTAAATAATTCTCCCCATGGTTTCTTAGTATCTATTTTATTTCCCACTTACAACTCTTATTCTAAAATTTCAACCACTAGACCAATCCTTTTATCTATATATTTTATAGATTCTATTTTAGAATCCATATTATTTATTTTGATCATTACATTCAAATAATTCTTGTAATTTTCCATAATATGACATTATTATCTATTAATAGAAGAATTTTTATTTAGTATTGAAAAATTATCTTTAATCTACTTATTTTCCTTCTAATAATCACTTGATTCAATAATATTCTTTTGTTTTCCTCCCAAGAATAATTCCATTTCTTTTTTTTCTTCTTTAATTTTAATTATAGTCTCCTTTTCACTTCAGTTTGAGATTTGTGCTAAGTATGTACCAAAACACCTCCTCGCTATAACTAAACATATTTCAACAATCACATAATTTATAATAAAAAATGAAAAAAATTTCATGTAGATAGATTTCTTTATATCTATAAATTATTCATTTTTATAATAGGTATTTTCCATATTTTTCTCTTTTCCCGCTAAATGTAGTCCTTCTATAACTTTTATAGGTTAACATATTATAATAACATTCGATGGACTTGTATCCAAACCTCAATAAACTCTAATGGCATACAAAAAACCTCATTATTTTATTTTTAGTTTAAGTTTGCATAGATTGTTGGGATTACTATTTTTGAGAATTTTCATCATTATTTTGGACTCCTTTTGGTTAGATGATTTTCATGTATATTCTTATATCCACCCTTGATGATGTTGTGGATTTATCTTTTACATACCCATATCTATCCATATATTTATTTTAAACATGTACTTATAAGAGAAACTTCATAAGTTCAAATAGATTTATTAACATAAAAAGTTACTTCTTAAATCCTATGAATAAGTGGATGGATTAAATCTCCTCTCACCGCTATTTTCAGACTTATTTTAATCCTAAATATTTTTAGATTTTTGATTTGTAGATTATTTGATTCTTTCAATTGCATGTGAGGATTCATCTTAAGTGACTTTCAGATTTCCTGATTTTACTTCTAACTCTAGATGTTTCAAATTTAGAGAATGATTTTGGTATTTAATAGAATTCACCCATTATTCACATTCCTTCTTAAATTTTATAATATAATATTCATGTAATTTATTATCCTCTAGTATAAAATTATCCAATTATTTTATTTTATTAAATTTAACCTCCAACTATGATTCATTAACCTCTATAGAGATCATGTTTAACTTTCCTACTACATGGATTAATTCTAAAATAACCATATCCTCACAAACTCATCTTTAAAATTATTCTTACTTTAGAGACAATATTTTATGGTAAAGAGGTACAACATTCTCCTTAACATCAAACAACCTTATGGTAATGATATATCTTCTTACCTTTTTAGCTAGTGAATATTCTATTACATTATTTTATAAATCTATGTGTGGTTTCTCATCTTGTAATACCTTTATGAATTTGGGTATATATTTTATATATTCAATGAGGACCACTTTAAGATATACCAAGATTTCAAAATAATGGCCACTGAATATTCCTTTGAGAATATCATCATCATGGGTTATACTTGAACCATCCCAAAAACCATTCTAAATATATTTATAAGAATAAAAACACTTTAATTACCTTCAATTATTGGTGTAATTACCTTTCATTAGAGTTATTAATTTTCTTTTTTCTAATATTTTCTTCTTATTTCTCAAAGTATTAGATGATATCACTAATTCACCTTAAAAAAGATTGATATTGAGTTACCAATGTGAGGAACTTTTGAAAAATCTCCAATTCTGAACTTAATATATTTTAAAAATAAAACACTAGGGATTAAATAAAATTAGATCCAACAAAAGTAAGCATTTATTTAATACCAATTTAAGAGACCACATAACTAGTATAGTAACCTGAGATGGGGTGAATAAAATGGAGATTATTATTTACCAAATTCACAATATCATATGAAATGCATAAATTGGTAAAGATAAGAAAATTATATTTTTACAAGGTTCACTGATTAATAAGAGTATCTAATCATTTCTATGTTTCGGAATAACCAAAATATAGATTTCCACTAATATCCATCATGAAATTACATATAGTCTATCTAGAAAATAATCTTATATACTAAAATGTGCTTCTTTGTATTTTATAAGGGGGGATAGAAAAAAATCATAAATCCCTTAGGTTAGTGATAGCCTAACCCAAAAATAATATCATGTTGGATATTTATACTATCTCTTAATAGTTTAATCTTCAAAAGTGCTTTGAAACAATAAATATTCTTCCATAAGTTGATATTTTAATTGGATATTGTGGTGTTACATTTTCTTTTTATACATCTTATTCGTATATAAATATATAAGTAAAACCTTCTTCTTATTTTATACATACAGTAGTGTACACACTTATTCATAACAATAAACTTGAAATATACTTTTTCTTCTTTACTTGAATGTGTGAAATATTTTTCTTTCTGGGAAAAATGGGCTACAAAAATATATTATTACATATTCTTTTCTTCTTCCTCAATATGACAGAACTACTATGAATATTATTCTTCACTAATTTTTCTTTAACTCTTAAAATATATATGATTAAAGAGCTAGGGATCTTCTATCTTTGATACTAAAATATTTTTAATCCCAATATAGTATCATTTCTTTTATATTTTCTCAAAAAAATATTATCATATATTTATTTCTTTTATAATCACTTAATATCAATTAATATTATTTACATATATCATTTATGGAAATTTTATTAAACTACATCTCTTTTCCTCTCTCAAGTAAACCATTCTTGAATATATTTCTAAGAATCTCATAGCTATGAATTTTAAATATTTAATTTTAATTACCCTTCATTAATGTTCCATGATATTCTACCTTTAACTCTTCCACAAATCTCAATATTTCCTCCTAATCTTAAAACTCCCACAACAACTATTGTAGTTACTTACATTTGATTTATCCTTCCATTTTTTCATAAATCCATGACACAACATCTCTTATTACGGTATAGAGACCTCAAATGGAAGTAGGAACAAATTAATTTATTGTTATATTTATTTTTATGAATAAAAAATCAGATTATATCATCAGATTTAAAGTTTTTCTTCAAAACATATAATTCTAGAATACTAATAAAAATCTTGTAAAGTCCCAACCCTTATATAACTTTGATGAACTTTATAAAAATTTGTTTTACCCTTATTATTAACCCTATGAATATGACCTTTACATATGGATCTAGTGACCTTTATGTAGTGCATTTTCAGTGGTGATGGCCCTTGCGTAATTGGTCGATAACCCTAACACAGGTCCATATGACTCTTACATAGGTCTAGATAACCCTTACAAAGATTAGAAAACATGTTAATAAACTTTATGTATAATACAAATGTTCTTTATGAAATATCATAAATATATAATATCACCCTTACATAATGTTAAAGTTTCTTTTATGCGATGGTGCTTATCCAAATTCAAGAAGACATGTAGATTTCATATTGCTTCTATAAAACCATATAACCTAAACAATCCATAATTATGCATTTAATAATAATTATTTCATATTATTACATTCCCATCATATTTTATATTTATAGTTTTAGACAATTAGTAAAACTATTACATGATAAAGTGGATACTTTTACACTGTGTGCATTTTTTCCATAGAAACAAGTTTTTAAATTTATACTCATGTTTAATTCAAGACACTTTTCCTTATTCTAAAACAATTCACCATAGAAAAAAATATTGATTGTGTTATAGTTCTTATAAATCCTTAAATAATGTGAACAACATTTGAAAATGTGGGATGGGAAAAACAACTCATTGATGGATATAAAAATAAATAAAATCAATTAGTCTAGTGAAACACCTGAAAACCCATAAAAACTTCTACCTTTTCCACAATAAATTTTGAAAATATAAATATAACACATTAACATGTTAAAACCATACTTTTATCAAATAAAAACCATTATACCCCATAGAAATCATAGAAAAACTATTAAGGCATCTTGGTAAAACATGAAAATCCATGAAAATGATTTTCCTTGAGTAAAAAACCTTTCAATTTTAAAATATAATATACCTTCTTATTGAAATAAAAGAATTTATATATAACACTCATACAAAGAATATAAAAACCATGTAGGAAACATGGGAAAAAAATATTCAAACCCATGTTAAACTTATTCATAAAACCCTTCCAATAGAAGTAACCTAATTTGTTATTTCCAACATTTTGTCTCTAAAGACTAAATCATTACCTAATGCAATAGAGAGAAATATATTAGACTCAACCATCATCATTTATAATTTCCTTGTATATTATTATGAATAAAAAATTTATAATCTTTCACTTATTCATCATAAATCCCTTGAATAAATCATTTGAACCCATAAGCAAAGAAATTTCCATTTTCTATAAAAATAAAGAGAAATGTTTTTTTAGAACTCTTAAAAATAAAAATATATATATAGAAGAATAAGAATATTATATTATTTGAAAAAACCTAAAAATTATAAAGGAATATTTATATTTAATAAGTAACAATATGAATGGAAAATTTGGTCATACAGTAAATATTAAAAAACATTATTTTACACTTTAGAAAAAAGAGTTAAAAGTGACCCGTATGAAAAAAATTAAAAGATTAATTTTTAAAAAAATTTAAAAAATTCAATTATAGTTTAAAATGACTTTAAAAAATCATTTTATTATATATAAGAAAATTATTGTAACATTTTTTAGACCATGGATATTGAAAAGAAATATTTTTAAAAGAAAACTTTAAAACAAGGTTTAAAGGAAAAATTGTTTTCTTTGAGTTGTGTCTTACTTTATATGTTTGTTAAATATTAAATAATAAAATTAGATGAATTATTTACCTAATTAATAATATGTTTCATGTTTATTTCATTATCATTAATACTTTTATTGCATTTATTACCATGTTTTATTTAGTTACTAAATCAGTTAAGTTTTCATCGGATGTTTTGAGGCCTTTTAGTCTAAAGTAGCTTTAGTGTGTTTATCATAGTCAAAAGGGTCACAGTTTATTCATCAAAAAAATATTAAAAAAAATTATAATTATAATTTTTTTACATTTATATATACTTTTAAAACAATCCATTTAAGGTGTTCATGAAAAATTAAATACATCATCTCATGAAGGTGATAGTTTGCATGTACACATGAGCGACATTTTGATTTTTCTAACATATGAAAAAATTTAACTTTATAGAACCATAATAATATTATAAATGTTATATTTATTCATTACATACATCCTTATTTCTATAAACTAGATGAAAAAATGAAAAACAAATCACATCTCTTAGTGGAGGTGGTAGTCCACACATACACATGAGCAACGTTATCATTTTTCAATTGATTGGTGGGTAAGAAGTTAGATAATATTTTAACTTAATATAATCATATTTATATTATAATAACAATATATATCCACTAAATACATATTTATAACTAGTCTTTTGAGTTGGTTATGAAAAAAGAAACACATCACATCATGGAGGCAGTATTATGCACGTATGCATGAGTGAAGTATTCATTTCCCATAGGATAGAAAGGAGGTAAAAAATAGTTTTCAATAATCATAATAAGATTTAATTATATAAAATATATTTATGTAATTATTATAGTATGGATATAATGTATTTTATGTAGGTATAATAATAAATAAACATGAAGTAATTCATTTAAGGCATATACCTCCTCTTTGGATATCTTCCTTTATTATACACCCTAATCCTTCTAGGATTGGTCATTTATTGAGACCAAGACCTATAAGATGTTGGTAGAAGATTTTGGAAGCTATTTTTTTAGATATTTTTCAATATATAGTTCTTAAATTGAGTGGATAAATGAGGATAGTAGGTGTCATTTTAAAAGTGAGGGGAGTGGTGCACTTGTAAATATTAAGAACATTAAAATATAATAAATGTATATCTCTTTAAAAGTGGCACAAATTTTGTCAAATTTAAAATATAATATCATTAAAGTTATAAATCCACTAATCTAGTCTTATTTATAAATTATTTGAAGATATTTTAAGCCTTAACTATTAATTTAATCCCCCCCCTCTTTAAACCTTTTAACCTTTACCGTGTTGAGAAACTTTTAACATGGTGACTATTCATTATGACTAAAAATTGAAATTGACCTCATTAAAATATTTTAAAATATTAATTATAAATATTTAATACAATTTATAAGATTCAATGTATAGAATTTTTAAAAATTAATTTTAATATATGTTTATAAAATGCAAATAAATCTATTTAAAAAAATGAATTTTTTTAGCATTTGAAGGATTTTACACCAAAATCTAGTATAATATTTATTACCATTGAATTAATTATTTTAGGTTAAATAAAATTATACTTTTTTAAATTTTAAAACAAACCAATACCAAAAGTAAACTTGGAAAAAAAATTATTAAAGATAAAAACTGGAAATAGTTTTTTTTTTTTGAATAAAAATATTACTTAGATTCCCAACATGTCAAACATATAGGACTAAGTTCAAAATTATATTATTAAATGAATTATATTACTTATGAAATATTTATTTTTTATATAAAAAATGGTTTTATAAACTTCCAATTCATTTTTTATATCATGATAATATCATAAAAATGAAGGTATTTGTAAAATTGGTATTTTCACTATTCTCCCAAAAAACAACTAAATCAAAAAAATACCAAGAATTCATTATATAATTATTTTGAAAAATTTATGTAGAAAATTATTTCCATTTTATCAATTTAAAATTATAAAATTGTGAAAATTAACTTTTTAATAAAATCATATGATACATTGAAAAATAATTTTGTTAAATAAAATTATTCTTTTTTCAATTAAAATCTTATGTGAAATTATTTATAAAAATATTATCATTATGAATACATAAAATTAATACTTATAATTCAATAAGATGATTTATTTATAGGATTTCCCAGGCTTCCACATTTTTACCCCTAAAGTAAATTTCATTCTCTCAATTTTATTCATTACTTAAAGAAGTGATGTTATTTTTTCCTCATATATTTTTTAGATTCTAAAGTTTCTTATTCAATCATATGGTTCTTCCATAAAAAATTTAATCAATATAGTTAAATTATTCTCCAATACCTACTCTCTTTGATCTATAATCTAAACTGGTTTTTTCTCATAAGATATATTCTCCTTTAATTAAACTGCTGTTGACGCTCCTTTCGTCACAGAATCTAAAGATCGGAAAAGGGAATATCTCAGCTGAAAGTGATTCATCCTTTGAAGAAAACATCAAAAATCGACAAAGGCATGAACAAAGGATCAACAGCAAATCCACCGCGCAAGTTATACCACTAGCGCGCAAGTGTACTTGCGCGGCCACCTTGGTCGCGCAGGTGACTTGCGCGACCTAATTGGTAACCGCCCGGTAACCGCCCGAGGTCTTCTTTTGCCTATAAATAGACCCTGTGGGCCCCCCATTCGGGAGGATCTTGTTCCAGAAACTCGGATTGAAGCTCCCGACGCCCAAGTCTCTTCTCAAAGCTTCCAGAACACTTCTAAGGTAATTTCTTACCTCGAACGGAAGATCTAAAGAGAAGAAGGAAGGCCTAAGTGTTGAAACTTATCAAACACTTGCGCGCCGACTTAATTCCTTCAATATAACTTGCGCGTCCCTTTTCTGGAAGAACCTCAAGGGGATTCTAAAGGGTTTTATCAAGAGTCTCTCAAGTATTTCAATTCTGATTGAAAAATCGCGCAAGTACACCATGTGTCGTGCAAGTATACTTGCGCGGTCAATACTTGCGCGCCGCCGCAGGACTTGCGCGCCTTTCAAGACTTGCGCGCCCCTATCTTTTTGGGTGCCCATCTTTCCCATTTTACCCCTCTTAAGCCATTTCACCTTTCCTTTTCAAGATTCATTCTTCAAGACACTCTTCAAATCCATTTATGGCATGATTTCTTGATTTGACTTTCTTATCTGAAAGGAATTCTGTGGAATCTCTCTCAAAGTCTAGTGATTTAAATATCCTTATGTCACTAAAATACGAAGAGTTCATTCTAAAATGAGAAAATCCTAACCTTGGGTCTCCTTTTCAGGAATAATCCCCAGTTATAAAACCTTTAATATGGGCATCTTCCTCAAGAGTAAGCCCCAACCTCAAATATGGGAATCCTCCTCAGGAGTAAGCCCCAAACCTTAATCCCTAACCTGAGTCTCCTTTTTCAGGAATAAGACTCAGTCATAACCTTGGGCTTCCTTTTCAGGAGTAAGTTCCAAGTCCCTTAACCTGGGTCTCCTTTTTCAGGAATAAGACTCAGTCATAACCTTGGGTCTCCTTTTCAGGAATAAGCCCCAAGTCCCCTTAAATTTCTCTTAACCAGTCATAATTTACCTTTGATTTGGGTTTCCTTTTCAGGAGTAAAACCCAATCATAAATCCCCTCCTAACTTGGGCATCCTCCTTAAGAGTAAGCCCCAAGATTAGAGTATTCAAATCTCCATGAAGCACATATAACTTTATGGACCCTGTTCATGTATTTTCTCCCTAAAAGTAAATCATAAACCTTCATCTATCTGGGCAGTCATCCATACATAAGCCCCAAACAAATTCTTATGATTGCATCTTTCATGGAACAATTGTCTAAATTTTACTAATACCTCTTGTTTCTCACACCGAGCATGACTCATGTGAGCTTAGAGTGTAAAAGTAATTATGACATTCATCTTTGAGACATCAATCATAAACATCATACTCCATTTCTCGAACTACGTGGGTTCTGATTCCTTTTCCAAAACAAAGGATACGTAGGTAGCCCATTTATGGGTTCGATCCCAACTTTGAAATAATCTCTGTCCTTCTGAATGACGATAAATTTCAAGTGCCCCACTGAGTGGCTTTAAAACCAGCCTGGTCATCATAATGACCAAGAGACTTTTATATAAATGTTTTGAAGGATACCATTGACCAAGAATCTCTAAACAGATATAAATGATTCTCTATTGATGAAGAACCTCGAATACATATAAAAGATTCTCTAAAATTATTATATATTTAATCATTGATTGTTAAAACTAAAGGAAAACACATTTTATACTTGGTAATGTAATAAGGATTCACGAACATAACTTAAATCTATAAAGAGAGTCCCGGAGTAGACAATAATTCCCATCAAAAAGGTGTGATGAGTCCGACCTCCCATCCTCTCGACCAATGCAAATTCCTAAGCCTCATTAGTCCACAAGCTAATGAGCGCCTGCCTTTGGAAAGTAGGTCCAAACAGATGTGGAATCATTGGATGTTTCCGGTTCTACGAACAAACCCTTTAGAAACCGATCGGAACGTATGAATCTCCCGTCCAGGAGGTCATGCCCTGATTCCGTGCGAAACAAAAATGGTGAACCCGACGTGAATCCTTAACCAAGTGAAAGTGATGTTCTTCTTATTTGTTAGGTCCCTTGGGCCAACAAAGCAATCATTGACATGTGCTCATCCAAAAGATGCAGTGGCCGGATTCATCTTGATTATGTCTGTTACATGGAACAGGCACTCTTTTCTCAAGATCTTCTGCAAAAATGGCTTTCCTTAAATTCACCCCTGTGAATACTGCTGCTGTGAACACCTCTACTGTGAGGTCTGCTGCTGTGAAAACCAATGCTGCTACTCCTGCTGGAACGTCATCCGCTCTGAGGATGACATCACCAACTCAGCGTCTTCAACGCTGTGTTTCTAATGCACTGGTTAAGGAGTACCGTCGCAACGGTACTATCCCAACTCTGGAGGCCGCTCGTCAAGCCCTCCAAGTTAACAACTCTACCTGGTCGTCCAGACAACGGCGGCCAGCAATAAAGAAGCAGGCGGTGCTGACTACTGTCTCCAACCGTTTCGGGTTGTTATCCCCGGAACGCAATTTCCATTCATTCCCTTACTCCGAGGAAGTGAATGAGCAGGTCCCTCGGGTCCTTAATTCAAAAAGACAGGAGTCCTTCCCGAGGGCTCCCATCAACAATTACCGCCAGACTCGTGCGGTAGTGCGCCCTCAACATGATGAGGGTACCGACTCCAGGCATTCAGCTCAGGTTCCTCGAACCCGAGAAGGCAAGATGAACCGCCAGAGACGGAATCCGGTTAACAATAGGCAGGTTGTCATCCCTGCCATCTCCGGAGAAGTCCACCAACCTAACTTGGTGGCAAACAACGAGCAGGCATACACACCTGCCCGTTTTAATTCAGCTGTCCAGCAGACTCGTCTGACAGCATCAAGCCTATCCCGCCAGGCAATTCCGGCGGAGTACCATAGGCAGGAACATACACCTGCTTATACATCACCAGTTAGTCAGCAGGCTCGTCTGACTACATATGATGGATCTCGTCAACCGCGTTTGGTGAAGTGTAATCAGTAGGCACATACACCTGCTAATACTAATCAGGCCTACCAACAGTCTCGCTTGGTAGCACCCGGAGAAGTCAGTCGGAAAGTCCCGACGACAAACAGGAGGCAGACTCAACTCTCTGCCTCCACACTTGAGTACTGTCAGGATTCACTGACAGGAAAAGGAGGACAGAAGCAGGCACATACACCTACTCCAAGCCCGGAATGGACGTATATCCCCGTTCCGGCGGCTGAAGTCACAAAACATATTTTGTCAATGGTGAAAGAGCAGAAGAAAATTCCTGCTCATATTCTGGATGCTTGCCAGGATATCATAACAGCTTCAACATCATCTCAGGGACAGACACATAAATATATCCCTAGCAATGGAGTGACACATCAACGATTCACTCCAGAACAGACACACACATCTGTTCCAGTCCAAGAGGGTTATGGGGCATACTCCCCCATATCATACGGACAACCAAGTCAGGCACATACACCTGATTTGAGTGGAGATCGTCAGCCTAACCTGACCATCTTTCCTGATCAGGCAAATACACCTGCTCAGAGCAATCACTTTCGTCATCAAGTGGTTTCTAAAGCGAGTAAGAAGGCATCTAATAAAAAGATCCGCCCAGCACAGTCAGGAGATCAAAGGCCAATCTGCAACAAGGCCTTGCTCGATGCTGGAGTTCTTGAAGCCCTCAGACATTTATCTGTCGGAATTCAAGATTCTACTCCCTCAGTTCCCAATAACGGGATCATTAATTCTGAAGGTCTTCAACAGACACTTCCTCATGAAGACTTGCTTCATGAAAATTCGGTCAATCTTGAAGTTTCTTCTTCAGATGAGATCCACAGGAACCCTCTGTGTGGTCAGAAGACCAAGGAGCAAGAGATTTCATCTTTTGTTGTAACCCATCATGACGGTCCTCCTCATGGTGATGAACTTCGCTGCGAAAGTCCTCTCCGCAGTAGTGATTCACGTTGTCTCGAAAATTCTTCAGAAGGCAATGTAGTGACGAGAAAGCCCTCCTATCTCGAGGCACTTGCAAACGTAAAACCAGTCATGTCTGATGCTTTACTATCGGCAGGTGAAACTCTTTCTCCATCAGAAGATAGCCTGGGGTTCAGGTTATTCTCCGAACCTTCCCTGGGTCATTCATCTTCCAGCATGAATAGTGATTTCTCTACCAATCTTTTTGAATCCGATGAAGCAACAAGGAAACACCAACTCTGGTCCAAACAGGTAGAAGAATCTTCATTTAATGATAAAGAGGAAATGCTGAACATGAGGAAAAAACTGGAAAAAGGTGAATTACCAGTCATGTTTTGGCCTTTGGCTGACTCCCAGTACGACATTCCAAAGATGTTGACGGATGATGGAATCCATGATATTCGTCTCAACATATGGAAAACTCTTTGTCAATTAAAGAAGAAGGTATTATCTTACGATGAATATGAAAATCATCTTAAGATAATAGAAGGGATACAACGCCAGATTGATTTGGCATCTCTATCAGTCTCTCGGTATCCAAAGGCCGAAAAGCAACAGAGAACCCTTCAACGTTCATGCCTTGGCACACTAAGAAGATTGCGTCAGTTAATTGCCAATGCTCCATCTGATGTTCATATCAGAGGATGGGGTGTTCACGGAGCACTACATTTCACAGTGCTTTCCGGTCAGCAAAGCCCGCCGAAAATGGTCTCATTCAATGTTATTGCCCATGGCCGGCCACAGTCAATGGGCTTTGTTCATAACCAAAAGCTTGCTCAAGAACAAGCTTCAACTAGTTCCTCTCAAAATCAAGTATATAGATAACAGGTCGTTGAATTTCTCCTACATCAAGCAGGCGAGAATATTGCACAAGCCTCTCGTCTGGAGCAAACACGTCATCAAATGACAGAAGTTTCGGAAATCATCCAACGGTCTGTTGAACCAGGTGATAAAAGTGGATACAGGTTAATGCATCCAGCTAATTTCCGAACTAAGATTCGCAAGATCAAGAGAGATTTTAAGAAGATCTCAGACATAGCATGTCAAGAGACACCCCAGCTTGCCAGACTGGGGACTTCTCTAACCCAACCCTCAGAATCAACGAATGGGATTCGAGGAGTTGAGCGGAAGCAGCAGGAACATCCCCAATCCACCGGACTGGGGACTTTTTCAAATCTTCAATCCTTCCCTCAGAGAAAGTCAGTATTCTCTCGATTAGGGAATAAGCCTCAAGAGGAACGAAGAGCCAAGCTGTCAGGAGATTCTCTCCAAGTGACGGTTCTCCAAGAAATTCCTGAGGGATCAAGTCAACGGAATGCCATGTCTCATCATGGACATAGAAGGAGACAATATCACAGAAATGCTGATAGAAAGGATTCCATGCAATATGCATCCATCAATATCATCAATACCGTTGCTGCTGATTCACCAGATGAGGCTCAATCAGAGGGATCAGACGAAGAGGTTCCTGCTCAAGAAGTTGCGCACGCATACCTAAATGAAGAAGGTGTACGCACACGTAATCAAAGGCTTACCCAAAATCTGGGTATTCCTTCAAGTAACCCACTTCCCCCTCTCCGAAAATAATCTAATAAGGGGAATGGAAAGAATCAGGTTACTTCTCACCCTTCCTCTGAAGGAGGTCAATCGCTCTCATTAGAGCAAAGGTTTGCACAACAGGAGGAAGAAATGAAAGAATTAAGAAGGTTGAATGCAGAACTACTTCAGAATAGTATTCTTCTTAAGAATGCTGAAGTCCGACAGCCGAAGGAATTTGTTGTAACTACTGAGATGGATCAAGAATATCCTCCTTTATCAGTACACCCACAGAGGTCTAATCCTACGGGTCAAACGCAACAACGGTTGGCAGCACTACCATCAGTTGCAGCACCAATCACCACGTCTGTCCAAGCTCCATTCATTGCACCTACTCAAAACCATGTTCAACCTGACATTCCTCAAAAGTTAATAACTACTATTGAGTCATTAACAGCTCGGTTAGAAACTATGGAAGGGAAACGGGCGCAAGTTCAACCTGAAAAGAAAGTTTACCCTGAATGGGTGGATTCAATTTCTCCTCCATCCAGTTTTAGAAACCCTATTTTCCCTACTTTCAATGGATCTGGCGACCCTGAACAACATTTGACGCATTACGTGTCTTGTTGTGATCCTATGATGGGAACTCCAGAGAAGCAAGAAGCAGTGAAACTCAGATGCTTCGTGCGAACCTTGCAAGGACCAGCTTTTGTCTGGTATACAAGCTTGCAATCCCGGTCAGTCATCGGATGGGAGGATCTTCGTCAAAAATTCCTTCTTCAATTTAGCTCAACTTTTCCAAAAACGACAGTTTTCGATCTTACAAACTGCAAGCAAAGGGAGAATGAAAGAGTCTCTGATTTCATTGCTCGTTGGAAGGGATTAACATATTCCTTGAGTTTAGCACTCCCTCAGGAGGAATTGTTGCCAATCTGTGTGGCAAATTTGCGTGACGAATTACGCACGCCATTGATCCCTGTGAAATACACAGGAGGGTTTCGAGACCTTACTTCAATCGCTCAACAGATTGAAGATTCCCTTATACAGGCTAAGGTTAAATCTCGTGTAATTCCATCAGCTCTAGGAAGAAGAATGGGTAAAGCAGAAACTGCTACAGTTATGCTTAAACAGGCACATGTACCTATTTCTACTTCAAAACCTTCATCTTCTCGAAGGGATCCACCTCCTGAACGCCAACAACAAAGGCTGTTTCATCCAAATGATCAAAAAGATCAACGACGAAAACAATTTGAGGATATGAAGAGTAAAACATACTCTTTCCGAAGTGAGCAAGTTCCTGGTTACTTCATTTCGGCTCTGGAAAATAATTTGGTTCAATTACCAGTTCCGAAGAGGCCAAACAAGGAAGGAGATGAAGACCGTCCCAATTATTGTCCCTTTCATCAAATGTTGGGGCATCCCATCCAGGAGTGTTTTGTCTTTAAAGACCTCCTGCAAAAGATGGTCGACTTGGGACAAGTCAAATTGAAGGGTTCTTCATCTCATGTAGCGTGTATTACCGCTACAGATCCAGAGGAAGGAGGCGAGTGGCAGGAAGTCAAAAGCAAAACTGCGAAAAAATATGATGATTGGATGGTCAGAAAGACAATCAATCAGACCCATTCCATTTTGCGAACACAATTGAAGAATCCAATTGTGTCTCCTACAAAAGCTGCAGTAAAGCCTCCATCAAAAGACAAATCCTCAAAAGGGCAGTGCAATTCAAAGAAGAAAGAGGAATCAGGAGAAGATGAGTATGCATCAAAGCCTAAATTGTCTTTGACTCTGGCAGATTTCATGCCATCTACTTCAAAGCCACAGGCACCGTCCCACCAAACGGCACAGCCTAAACAGGCTAACCAGGCAGAGTCTTTATCAGACGAAGAGTTAATCTTTGGTTCTGTTAATATGATTCAATTAACAGATTCATATTCCAGTTTTGATGAGCCTGAATTCCCTATATCAAATAAGGGAACCCGAGGAAGTTCTAGAGGTTCAGGATATAGGGGAAGAAGTGGATCTTTCCGAAGCCACTACTCTAATTCTACCCCTGCTAGCACTATATATGCAGCAGAAACTCGTGGTAGAGCCCTTCAGCGAGCTCAAAAAGAACAAGCAAGTTCTTCTGCCAATGGCCAACTCAGCTTCGGCACAGTTATTTTGGAAGACCGATTAAAAGTTCCATATTCTTTATCTCAGCAAGTAAATGGATCTAATCAGTCTAATTTTCCAAAACCAAGGATGTTGCCAACTTCAATACAAGATGCATCAGCTTCCAAAGCATCTGCTTCCAAGGTACCTGCTAAACCGCATATTCCTATTGGGAAACGCAGACCTCTAGATCAAAAATATGATATATTGAAACACTTGGCCCAATTACCAGCCAAGTTATCAATTTTGGATGCTTTGAATCTGTCAAGAGATCTTCGGGAAGCACTCATCGAAGCTTTGTCAAGTCCTCAGGAGTTTGAAGCTGAAATTGCTGCAGCTGAAATTTATCACATAGAGAATAATCCTGCAGAATGCCATGCAGTGATATCTTTTACTGATAAAGATGAAGATGATGTTGTGCATGGGCACATAAAACCTTTGTACTTATCTGGAAAAGTCAATGGTATAGATGTTCGAAGAGCTTTTATTGACAATGGTTCAAGAGTCAACCTCATGCCCATTCGCACACTTCGTCGATTGGGCCTCACGGAATCTGATTTATCTCCTTCTACCATGATGTTGCAAGGATATGATAAAAATGAACAAGAACCACTGGGAGAAGTTACGCTCAGAACTCAGTTTGGAGATCTTGTTTCCAATTCGGATTTCATGATTGTTGATCAAGACTCAGCTTTCAATATCTTGCTTGGAAGACCCTGGCTACATCAGCATGCAGCTATTCCGTCATCATACCATCAATGTCTCAAATACTGTTTCGATGGTCAAGTTGGAACATTGTATGGTGATAAGGCCCCGTTCAAGACATGTGAGTCTCAATACATTGAGGCGGAATTTTATCACATGAAGGGAAGAGAAAAATCTACAATGAAGGAAATTACCAAAGTTAATGCTCCATATGGTTTGGAAAAAATTCCAATAAATCCATTTTCACATGTGAGTACAGATTATGTGTTACCTATCAGTCAAATTGACAAAATAGGCCCAAATCAAAATACTCTTATGGAAAGATCCATAATGTCAATTACGGCAATCGAGCTAGACAACATGGGATAAATTGGTAACTTACCAAGCAGTGATGAAAGCATAAGTGGTGACGTTTTCATTTCGTCTGCTGAAATCCAACAAGTCTATACTTCGCTAATCAGGCCAGAAGAAGTTATAGCAACACCAGAGGTGAATATTGATGTCGATTATCAATCCATCATCTCCTCTTTATTTCCCAAAGAAGACCCTTTATCATCAATAGGGTCGGAAATGGAAGCTTCTTCTTCAAAATGTGAAAATTTTGACATCTCTTATGATCATGAGAATTTCATTTTTTCATCTACTTTGCAAGTAGAAACGGAAGAAATAACACATGATGAAGAGGAAGATGAAGATCTTAGAGATGCTCCTCCAGCATTTGAAGAGGGTATCTCTACCACTGTGGATGAACTCAGAGAAGTAAATCTGGGTACAGAGAAAGATCCACGCCCCACTTTAATTAGTGCGGCCATGACCCTTGAAGAGCAAGAGATTTATATTTCTTTTCTAAAGCAAAATAAAGATATTTTTTCTTGGAATTATACAGAGATGCCTGGCCTTGATCCTGATGTTTCCACCCATCATTTGGTTTTGCCAAAAGAACATCGAGGATTCAAGCAAGCCGCGAGAAGAACACACCCAACCTATGCTTCCAAAATCGAGGCTGAAGTGGATAAGCTTATCAAAGCTAACTTCGTTAGAGAAGTTCAATATCCCAAGTGGTTGGCTAATATTGTCCCTGTAAAGAAGAAGAACGGACAAATTAGGGTTTGCATCGATTTCAGAGATCTTAATCGGTATTGTCCTAAAGATGATTTCCCAGTTCCGATTACAGAACTCTTAATTGATGCGACGGCTGGCTATGAAGTACTTTCTTTCATGGATGGATATTCTGGATATAATCAGATCCGAATGGCCCCAGAAGATGAGGAATATACAGCCTTCAGAGCTCCTCAAGGTGTGTTTTGTTACCGGGTAATGCCCTTTGGTTTAAAGAATGCAGGTGCAACATATCAACGCGCCATGCATCGTATCTTCAAACCTCTTTTAGGGAAATTTGTTGAATGCTATGTAGATGATTTGGTGGTTAAATCCAAACAATGTTTTGATCACTTGGCTGATTTGGAAGTCGTATTCCACAAGCTTCGACAACATAATTTGAAGATGAACCCCTTAAAATGTGCTTTTGGGGTAACCTCAGGAAAATTCATCGGCTTTGTTGTACGCCATCGTGTTATTGAAGTCGATCCTGAGAAGACCAAATCAATCCTTGGTATGTCACCTCCTCAGAATTTTAAAGAATTAAGAGGACTTCATGGACACTTAGCCTATATTCGGCGTTTCATCGCCAATTTGGCAGGAAAAAGTTTACCCTTTACCAAATTATTGAAGAAAGGAGTCACTTACCAGTGGACTGAAGAATGTCAAGAAGCATTTGATGTTCTCAAGAAATACCTCTTGAGTCCACCAGTACTCATGCCACCTGTTGAGGGTAGGCCTCTTATCCTCTATGTGACAGCTTTAGAGCGATCATTGGGTGCCTTTCTCGCTCAAAAGAATGATGTTGGGAATGAAAATAGTCTCTACTATCTCAGTAGAACTATGCTTGAAGCAGAAACCCGGTACTCGAGTATTGAAAAGTGCTACCTAGCATTAATCTTTGCAGTTCAGAAACTGAGACACTACCTGCAACATCACGAGGTCCAATTGGTATCTCGTAATAATCCACTCAAATTCATCCTTAGTCGTCCAATGCTTACAGGACGTCTGGCAAGGTGGGCGGTTATTCTACAGCAGTTCGACATCCAGTATGTGTCTCAAAAGGAAATTAAGGGCCAAGCTCTGGCTGATTTCCTGGCTGAACATCCTTCAGTGGAAGACACGTATTCAGATATCGAACTCCCTGATGAGGAAGTTTTCTCTATTCAAGAGAGTCCTCAAACATGGGAAATGTATTTTGATGGTGCTTCTAGAAGTCCAACAGGGAAGAAAATGGAAAATCCTAGATTCAACAAAGTTGGTTTAGGAATTGTGCTCATTTCTCCAGATAAGGCAGTGTTACCTTATTCCTTTTTGTTGTGGGAAGGTGGTACCAATAATGAATCTGAATACCAAGCTCTCATTACAGGCTTGGAGTTAGAGCTTCAAGCAAAAGTGAATCACTTAAAGGTGAAAGGTGATTCAGACCTGGTAATCAAACAAGTCAATGGGGATTATGCCATCAGAAAAGAAGAATTAATCCCTTTGTATGATTACGTCAGAGAGTTAATGTCGGAATTCCCTTCAGAACCGACATTTTCTTATGTCCCAAGATCACAAAATGCTCAAGCTGATGCACTGGCTAATATAGCCACAGCTTTAGCAGATCCAAATCGGGACGAGACAACCATCTGTATTGCCCACTGTCGTGCAATTTCACCTTATGTTCAAGTCAGAACAGAGGAAATTAATGAAATTAGTCCCATTCCTGAACCGTATGGTCATACTACAGGATGGATGTCACCTATCAGGGAATACCTTCAAAATGGAACACTTCCACCTGATAGAGCCAAGAAAGAACAAATTCGGCGACGTGTGGTCAATTTTACTCTTTATGATGGTCCAAACCACCTCGAGAAAATTCTCTACAAACGTGGTTTTGATGGAGTTCTCTTCAGATGTATTGATGGTGAAGAGACAATGGCTGTCATAAAAGAAGTGCATGCAGGAGTCTGTGGTGCCCACCAGTCTGGACATAGACTGTCTGATCAAATTTGAAGGCTTGGATACTTCTGGCCTTCAATGATACAAGATTGTGTTAATTTCACAAAGAAGTGTCATTCATGCCAAGTATATGCCAACTTCATTCATCAACCTCCAGAGTTTCTTCATACAGCTAAATACTCATGGCCATTTTCCACATGGGGAATGGATGTGGTGGGACCTTACCCTTTAGCTACGGCCAAGCAGTTTAAGTACATTCTTACTGCTACTGATTTCTTTTCCAAATGGGTAGAGGCAGTACCTCTCAAAGAAGTCAGTTCTAAATGCATTATTATCTTCATCAAGTCTAACATCATTACTAGATTTGGTGTCCCTCATACCATATTGACGGACAACGGCACCAACTTCTGTTCTTATGAGGTAAAGAAATTGTATCAAGAATACAACATTAAGTCCAACCATTAATCTCGATATCATGCAGCGGCTAATGGCCAGATAGAGGCCTTCAACAAGACTCTTTCAAACATACTGCAAAAGATGGTGGATAAAGATAAGAGGTCATGTCCTGATAAACTCTTTCATGCTTTATGGGCTTATCGGACTACCACTCGCAATGCAACGCGGTCTACTCCAATTCATTGGTATATGGAACAGAAGTAGTCTTGCCAATTGAAGTTCAATTTCCCTCACTCAGAATAGCCATTTGTGATCAGTTATCAACAGATGAGCAATCCCAAAAGCGGTTGAATGAATTGGAACAGTTAGATGAGAAAAGATTGTGCACTTTTCACCACTTGGAAATCTATCAGAATCGGATAGCACGAGCTTTTAACAAAAAAGTTCATCTTCGTTCATTCATTCAGGGAGAATTGGTATTGGTTCTCAGAGCACCAATGATACCAGGAAAGAAGCCTCCCAAGCTTGAACCAAAATGGTAAGGACCTTATTCAATACATAAGGTCTACTCCAATGGAGCGTATTCTCTGATCTCAATGGATGGAGAACACATCACGACTCCAACTAATGCCAGATTTCTGAAGAATTATTTTGTATAAACACAAAATATTGTTCCCAGAACCAAGAATCTTACAATTGGTTCATACAGCAATGGTCCAGTATGACCTTAAACTGCAACTTCGTCCAACATGACGTTAAACTGTGTCACCTTAAATGTCTGAGATGACATTAAACTATATTTTGTCCGAGATGACATTAAACTATACTATGTCCGAGATGACATTAAACTATATTGTGTCCTAGCAACATGACATTAAACTGTGTGGCACTTTCATCGTCCAGCATGATGTTAAACTGTAAAAAATCCCCAGAACTGATATCCTCATATTGGTTCACCTTAGTCCTAGCTACAAGACTTTAAACTGTACAGCACCAGTTCGTCCTTGCTATATGACGTTAAACTATACAGCAATGGTCCAGTATGACTTTAAACTGCAACTTCGTCCCACACGACATTAAACTGTGAAAAATTTCCCTAAACCGTCCAGCATGACCTTAAACTGCATCATCCCTGGTCCATGTATATGACCATAAACTATTTTCAAATCCCTTATGTCCATCAAGACGTTAAACTGTGACGTCCTAAACTACATGACTCTAAACTGTATAAAAGTCCCTCACGTCCGAAAAGACGTTAAATTATATAATCATCAAAGGTCCAGCATGACATTAAACTGCACCATCCACGGTCCATGCATATGACCTTAAACTATTCACACTTTCGTCCAACATGACATAAATGGTGTGTTATTTTGTCCTCACGGCATGATATTAAACTGCACAGTCCCCCTTTCGTCCAATATGACGTTAAACTATTTTTATCCCCATCGTCCTAACTACATGACGCTAAACTGTACAGAAAATCCTTGATAGGTCCTACATGACATTAAACTGTATTTTGTCCCTGCTACATGACACTAAACTGTGCAGCACCAATAGTCCTAACTGCAAGACTTTAAACTGCATAGTCCCTTTTTTATGTCCTACATGACATTAAATTGTACATCGTTAAGGTTGTTATTACCTCTTGTTTCTCACACCGAGTATGACTCACGTGAGCTTAGAGCGAACATCAACCATAACACTCCCTTTGGGCCACTAACCATGTGTAAGTCCCAACAATATTTTTTATTAGATCATTGTCCACAAGAACAACTTGATCATTGATTCATTCTTTAATTGAACTACACAGACTTTGATCCTCGCCCTCCAGGCTGGGTATGTAGGCAACCTCACAGGGTTCAAGCCCAAAAAAAAACAATCTCTTCACATCGGTTCACCACAACCTCATATGATGTTGATTTGTGAAACCGCCCCTGGAATCAATATCTTTACATTGATTCACTTTTGTCCTTGTTATATGACGTTAAACTATACAACACTTTTGTCCGGTACGACAATAAACTACACTATTCTTTGATTTCCTCATTTGAGAAGGAACCATTATTGACATTGATTTTTTAAATCATGTTTCATTTTCAAAAGACTACATGCATACATGGTAATGCCTAAACTTTTTATCTCAGGTAAAACCATCATTGCACTAAAGTCCCCTTTCACCCTTCAAATGTACGAACCAAATTTGTACAAAGGGTAGTTCTAGAACTACGTGGACTTGATTCCCATCCTTATGGGATACGTAGGAACATTCGAGTGTCCCTAGAATCCAGTCCCAAGACTTTTGGGCCTAACCCCAAATTTCACTTTCAGTCCCTTGGCTGAAAATTCCTCATGAAAACACACACTGTGTATTCATTATTATGGTCCGAATTCTATGACCCTAAACTAAGATCACTCATACTTTCGTCCTGCACGACGTTAAACTGCATTTCAAGAACTACGTATGGCTTGATTCTCATTCTTATGAGATACGTAGTGAAGTCCAAGTTTTCAATTCAGGACCCAGCCACAACATGATTATGGTTTTTCATTGACCTATGTATCTCTATATACATTGGACAATACCCATCTCTATGTGTTATAATCCTAACCTTAAATATTTTCAGATCTTCATAACCCTTTTCATGACTTCTAGTCACAAAAATGTCAAACTTCTGAGAATTCTTTTTCCTGACTATGCAGCACGTGCCCATAGGTGGCCTTTCATAAACAGTCCACATAACAGACTTGTCAGCCAAAAGATGCTATTCATTTGACCATGCAGCCAATGCCCATAGGTGGCCCTGCATATTTCAACCCCCTAACGGGTTTTGTTAAATAATAGTAACTTCATTCTTGGGAAGAATGCCTCTTTTGTCCTTATTTGTCTTAAACGACAATATGAAGGGATCTGAAAAAAAATAGCCATCCTTAACATATTTGTCCCATATCCTTTTTCATGATCTGAAAGTATTCAAGTCTATGGTTTATTCTTCTTCCCAACGTTTGGGTCAGACCTTCGTAGGAGTGATATTCATCCAGTTCTTCAATATTCTTGTTTGGAAATATCTTCTCCATATTCAAGTACCTCTTTCCATACAACAAACTCTATACTTTAGAAAATTTGAATCTCCATAAACTTTCACTGGCTTTTAGCACTAGGAAAGTAAATTTCTGGGAGTTCTTTTGCCTGACTATGCAGCACGTGCCCATAGGTGGCCTTGCATAAACAGTCCACATAACAGACTTGTCAGCCAAAAGATACTATTTATTTGACCATGCAGCCAATGCCCATAGGTGGCCCTGCATATTTCAACCCCCTAACGGGTTTTGTTAAATAATAGTAACTTCATTCTTGGAAACTACTTCTTCTAATGCCTTTTAGCTCTTTTTCATATCATTCCTCATATTCAAATATTCTTAAGCCATAGTTTACATTTTTCCCCTCATACTTGAGTATGGTAATATGTTTTCAGATAAATTGTCAAGGAATTGAATCCATTTTTAATCCATTTTCGGTCAAAGCTATTTCGACCTCAAACATTAGCCCCTTTATGTTCGGTGTGCATGACTTTAAACTGCCCACACAAAAGACAAAGGAACTCTGAATAAAAGTCAAGTTCCATCTCACTAAACATACATTCTGTATGATTTAGGTAATATTGAGCAATTATATGATTCAAAGCTTGATTTCCTCAGAGTCAAATCCTCTTTTCTCTCTGGATCCAACTCTGAGGGGGGACTTTTGTTGACGCTCCTTTCGTCACAGAATCTAAAGATCGGAAAAGGGAATATATCAGCTGAAAGTGATTCATCCTTTGAAGAAAACATCAAAAATCGACAAAGGCATGAACAAAGGATCAACAGCAAATCCACCGCGCAGGTTATACCACTGGCGCGCAAGTGTACTTGCGCGACCACCTTGGTCGCGCAGGTGACTTGCACGACCTAATTGGTAACCGCCCGGTAACCGCCCGGGGTCTTCTTTTGCCTATAAATAGACCCTGTGGGCCCCCCATTCGGGAGGATCTTTTTCCAGAAACTCGGATTGAAGCTCCCGATGCCCAAGTCTCTTCTCAAAGCTTCCAGAACACTTCTAAGGTAATTTCTTACCTAGAACGGAAGATCTAAAGAGAAGAAGGAAGGCCTAAGTGTTGAAACTTATCAAACACTTGCGCATCGACTTAATTCCTTCAATATAACTTGCGCGTCCCTTTTCTGGAAGAACCTCAAGGGAATTCTAAAGGGTTTTATCAAGAGTCGCTCAAGTATTTCAATTCTGATTGAAAAATCGCGCAAGTACACCATGTGTCGCGCAAGTATACTTGTGCGGTCAATACTTGCGCGCCGCCGCAGGACTTGCACGCCTTTCAAGACTTACGCGCCCCTATCTTTTTGGGTTCCCATCTTGCCCATTTTACCCCTCTTAAGCCATTTCACATTTCCCTTTCAAGATTCAGTCTTCAAGACACTCTTCAAAGCCATTTATGGCATGATTTCTTGATTTGACTTTCTTATCTGAAAGGAATTCTGTGGAATCTCTCTCAAAGTCTAGTGATTTAAATATCCTTATGTCACTAAAATACGAAGAGTTCATTCATTCAACCTCATCCTTTAAAATGAGAAAATCCTAACCTTGGGTCTCCTTTTCAGGAATAATCCCCAGTTATAAAACCTTTAATATGGGCATCTTCCTCAAGAGTAAGCCCCAACCTCAAATATGGGCATCCTCCTCAGGAGTAAGCCCCAAACCTTAATCCCTAACCTGAGTCTCCTTTTTCAGGAATAAGACTCAGTCATAACCTTGGGCTTCCTTTTCAGGAGTAAGTTCCAAGTCCCTTAACCTGGGTCTCCTTTTTCAGGAATAAGACTCAGTCATAACCTTGGGTCTCCTTTTCAGGAATAAGCCCCAAGTCCCCTTAAATTTCTCTTAACCAGTCATAATTTACCTTTGATTTGGGTTTCCTTTTCAAGAGTAAAACCCAATCATAAATCCCCTCCTAACTTGGGCATCCTCATTAAGAGTAAGCCCCAAGATTAGAGTATTCAAATCTCCATGAAGCACATATAACTTTATGGACCCTGTTCATGGATTTTCTCCCTAAAAGTAAATCCTAAACCTTCATCTATCTGGGCAGTCATCCATACATAAGCCCCAAACAAATTCTTATGATTGCATCTTTCATGGCACAATTGTCTAAATTTTACTAATACCTCTTGTTTCTCACACCGAGCATGACTCACGTGAGCTTAGAGTGTAAAAGTAATTATGACATTCATCTTTGAGCCATCAATCATAAACATCATACTCCATTTCTCGAACTACGTGGGTTCTGATTCCTTTTCCAAAACAAAGGATACGTAGGTAGCCCATTTATGGGTTCGATCCCAACTTTGAAGTAATCTTTGTCCTTCTGAATGACGATAAATTTCAAGTGCCCCACTGAGTGGCTTTAAAACCAGCCTGGTCATCATAATGACCAAGAGACTTTTATATAAATGTTTTGAAGGATACCATTGACCAAGAATCTCTAAACAGGTATAAATGATTCTCTATTGATGAAGAACCTCGAATACATATAAAGGATTCTCTAAAATTCTTGCATATTTAATCATTGATTGTTAAAACTAAAGGAAAACACATTTTATACTTGGTAATGTAATAAGGATTCACGAACATAACTTAAATCTATAAAGAGAGTCTCGGAGTAGACAACAATTCCCCTAAAAAAGGTGTGATGAGTTCGACCTCCCATCCTCTCGACCAATGCAAATTCCTAAGCCACATTAGTCCACAAGCTAATGAGCGCCTGCCTTTGGAAAGTAGGTCCAAACGGATGTGGAATCATTGGATGTTTCCGGTTCTACGAACAAACCCGTTAGAAACCGATCGGAACGTTTGAATCTCCCGTCCAGAAGGTCATGCCCGGATTCCGTGCGAAACAAATTTGTTTCGCACGGAATCTGGGCATGACCTCCTGGACGTGGATTCAAACGTTCCGATCGGTTTCTAACGGGTTTGTTCGTAGAACCGGAAACATCCAATGATTCCACATCCGTTTGGACCTACTTTCCAAAGGCAGGCGCTCATTAGCTTGTGGACTAATGTGGCTTAGGAATTTGCATTGGTCGAGAGGATGGGAGGTCGAACTCATCACACCTTTTTTAGGGGAATTGTTGTCTACTCCGAGACTCTCTTTATAGATTTAAGTTATGTTCGTGAATCCTTATTACATTACCAAGTATAAAATGTGTTTTCCTTTAGTTTTAACAATCAATGATTAAATATTCAAGAATTTTAGAGAATCTTTTATATGTATTCGAGGTTCTTCATCAATAGAGAATCATTTATATCTGTTTAGATATTCTTGGTCAATGGTATCCTTCAAAACATTTATATAAAAGTCTCTTGGTCATTATGATGACCGGGCTGGTTTTAAAGCCACTCAGTGGGGCACTTGAAATTTATCTTCATTCAGAAGGACAGAGATTATTTCAAAGTTGGGATCGAACCCATAAATGGGCTACTTACGTATCCTTTGTTTTGGAAAAGGAATCAGAACCCACGTAGTTCGAGAAATGGAGTATGATGTTTATGATTGATGGCTCAAAGATGAATGTCATAATTACTTTTACACTCTAAGCTCACGTGATTCATGCTCGGTGTGAGAAACAAGAGGTATTAGTAAAATTTAGACAATTGTGCCATGAAAGATGCAATCATAAGAATTTGTTTGGGGCTTATGTATGGATGACTTCCCAGATAGATGAAGGTTTAGGATTTACTTTTAGGGAGAAAATCCATGAACAGGGTCCATAAAGTTATATGTGCTTCATGGAGATTTGAATACTCTAATCTTGGGGCTTACTCTTAAGGAGGATGCCCAAGTTAGGAGGGGATTTATGATTGGGTTTTACTCCTGAAAAGGAAACCCAAATCAAAGGTAAATTATGACTGGTTAAGAGAAATTTAAGGGGACTTGGGGCTTATTCCTGAAAAGGAGACCCAAGGTTATGACTGAGTCTTATTCCTGAAAAAGGAGACCCAGGTTAAGGGACTTGGAACTTACTCCTAAAAAGGAAGCCCAAGGTTATGACTGAGTCTTATTCCTGAAAAAGGAGACTCAGGTTAGGGATTAAGGTTTGGGGCTTACTCTTAAGGAGGATGCCCATATTTGAGGTTGGGGCTTACTCTTGAGGAAGATGCTCATATTAAAGGTTTTATAACTGGGGATTATTCCTGAAAAGGAGACCCAAGGTTAGGATTTTCTCATTTTAAAGGATGAGGTTGAATGAATGAACTCTTCGTATTTTAGTGACATAAGGATATTTAAATCACTAGACTTTGAGAGAGATTCCACAGAATTCCTTTCAGATAAGAAAGTCAAATCAAGAAATCATGCCATAAATGGCTTTGAAGAGTGTCTTGAAGACTGAATCTTGAAAAGGAAAGGTGAAATGGCTTAAGAGGGGTAAAATGGGAAAGATGGGCACCCAAAAAGATAGGGGCGCGCAAGTCTTGAAAGGCGCGCAAGTCCTGCGGCGGCGTGCAAGTATTGACCGCACAAGTATACTTGCGCGACACATGGTGTACTTGCACGATTTTCAATCAGAATTGAAATACTTGAGCGACTCTTGATAAAACCCTTTATAATCCCTTTGAGGTTCTTCTAGAAAAGGGACGCGCAAATTATATTGAAGGAATTAAATCGGCGCGCAAGTGTTTGATAAGTTTCAACACTTAGGCCTTCCTTCTTCTCTTTAGATCTTCCGTTCTAGGTAATAAATTACCTTAGAAGTGTTCCGGAAGCTTTGAGAAGAGACTTGGGCGTCGGGAGCTTCAATCCGAGTTTCTAGAAAAAGATCCTCCCGAATGGGGGGCCCACAGGGTCTATTTATAGGCAAAAGAAGACCCAGGGCGATTACCAATTAGGTCGCGCAAGTCACCTGCGCGACCAAGGTGGCCGCGCAAGTACACTTGTGCGCCAGTGGTATGACTTGCGCGGTGGATTTGCTATTGATCCTTTGTTCATGCCTTTGTCGATTTTTGATGTTTTCTTCAAAGGATGAATCACTTTCAGCTGAGATATTCCCTTT
Source organism: Viscum album (assembly GCA_963277665.1). Classification (NCBI taxonomy): domain Eukaryota; kingdom Viridiplantae; phylum Streptophyta; class Magnoliopsida; order Santalales; family Viscaceae; genus Viscum; species Viscum album. The sequence continues at coordinate 1,796,343,044 of OY728138.1, forward strand.
TCCGATCTTTAGATTCTGTGACGAAAGGAGCGTCAACAACTGCTTAAGAGATCAATATAAGAAATGCATCAGGTACATATTTCCCTAACAAAGAAACTTAAAACACATAATGTACCATAGATAAACATGATGGTAAGGATAATCAGTATTAAAATAATCCCACTTTATCCATAATTTCATATAGACTAATGTATTGTGAACTTAATTTTCCTTGCCTTCCAAAACACATAATACCATTCCAAGGAGATACTTTAAGAAAAACATCATCCCCTACCTCAAATGAAAAATATATCCTTTAGTTACCTATATAACTCTTCCTCCTACATTGATATTCCCTCTTATATTATTGTATCTAGTTTACCGTCTCAGTCATATATTCTACCAATTGTCATCCCAGAAACTTTCTCTCACTGTGTAGAGACCTGAAGCTTGACGTACATGGACATTACATTACTTTAGTGTAATACTTAATACATAACAAAAACAGATACACAAGGACTATAATAGTTTAGTGTCTTTGGAAACTTGGAACGTAATCTTCTAATCATGGTGAAAGATCTTCAACATCTCCCATAAAGATCTTCCCCTTTTTTTTCTTACCTAAAACCTTTCTTTATATCCTAGGGAAAAGAAAACATAAAAAGGGTGAGCTCAAATGCTCAGTAAGGGTAAGAATGGATAAAATAAAACATACCATATACATTTGAACTTAAAAACATGAACATAATGTTTAAACATCAAAATATTGAGCAATGACATAAAACATGGAAGTACGTAAGGCATAGATCATAAAGAAACATTAATAATGATAAAATAGCATGGGAATAAAACATGTAATTGTGGAAACCATTAAGCACATGATATGATTTCTATAATAGCCAAGGCATTTCTTCCAAGACCATCTTAGTGGACAAAGTCCCTTTCTGAATCGAGTTCACTCCTCATTCCAGTCATGTATCACTAAACCGGTTTAACTTGTCGTTCCTGCCATGTCTATCTCATGAGATATAAAATCTTTACCCAATGCATTGGAGGGAGATATAGGTCCCACCCATCTCATAGTGAAATCATTCTTACTTGTGCCACAAAATAAACTTAAAACATTCATCATAACCTAAAGAATAAAATGGGTTTCATAAACATCATCACATCATTTCATAATCCATATAAAACAAATGGACATTTCATCATAAGAAAAGTGAACCATGTAAATCATAGAGACATTAAAATTAAAACATACACATATCAAATAATTTCATCTTAGATGGAAAATGGTTTTGATAAAACATTTGAAATGAATTCTTGAGGAAAATATCCTTTCTTCGTCAAAATCATTTTCTTTTCAAAAAATGCCATGAACTTTTAAAATAATAGTATTTTGTTGAAAATAGTCATAAAATCATGTAGAGTAAGCTTCATGAAAATTTGGCATTATGAAACCATAAAAATCAGTTCACACCGTATAAGTTAAAAATAACATTCTCCTCATACTTTTGTCGGAAAAGTCAAAAAAGTACCTCGTAACATAAACAAAATAAATATTCCTTACATACCACGTAGTAAAAGTCAAAAATGGGTAAAAAGGACTTTAAACATACATGAAAAACCTTTTATAAAACATGGACATGGATGATATAAATAACCCCAGTAAATACTTACGAATAAGCAATCTCGGATAAAAATGAGATTTGCAAAATTATCCCTTACCTTAGGTCTGATATGCTTCGTACGTATCCTAACCTCCTTTATAATGATTTAAATAATGTTATTGACTTATTACATAATCATATTAATTGTTATGATATCATATATGGTTCACTTATGACTTTATATTACCCGCTCTTTTGTAAATGCCATGTTAAAGAGCATTTTGGGTAAAATCGTTTCATTTGTCGTCCGTGTTTTGACTTGTAATTATTCATCTGATTACATAGATCATGATTACTTACATCCATAATAAAAAAAATTTATATATAATATATATTTATAAAATAAATATATATAATAGATCGATAATTGGAAAGAAATACACCGTTCATGGACACGGTAGGCCGTACGTACGCATGAACGTTGTTTTCGTTTCCTCATTGAATTGAATGGAATTAATTGGATGGCATACATATATATATATACATAATTCCAGTATCATTATTATGTCATATATTTCATGATTACTTATTATATATACTTTATAATCATTTATTAATGGTTAATCATTGAGAATGAATCTCATCGCGTCGTGGAGATGGTATTCCGTATGTACGCACGAGCGATGATATCGTTCCCATGATCATGGAATTTTATTGGAGTGTATGTATACTATTACAGAATAAATATCAATTTAAAATAATCATATATAGTTATTATTTACACCATTATACCCATCCAAGAAAGGTGGTGGTGGAAAATAGATTACACCACGGCATGGAGACGGTATTTCGTACGTACGCACGCGCGGTGATTTCATTTTCCGTAGGATAGATAGATGGTGAAATAGGGTTTTTTCATACTTATAATAACATATAATTATATTAGTGATACTGATGTTATTACTTCATAATGAAACAACCTAATAAGAAGAAGTGGAAGAAGAAATAAAGGTGAAAGAATCGGTAACAGAAATTACCTCTTCTTTGAAGCGTCTCTTTGAGACCTCCTCTTAGGGAACTACAATTGGTCTTTGAAGAATACCAGGACCTCTAGGATGTTTCTAGGTAAGTGTAGAAGATAATTTTTCAGGGTTTGGCCGATCTTGAATGCTCAAAGTGGTGTGTGGAAGAGAGGGAGGAGGTGCCCTTTTATAAGGGAGGAGAGGGGCACCTTTGGAAATCTTAAAAATATTACTTTATAATAAATCTAACCCCACTTAAAAACCTCCAAAAATGACTCATATTAGAATATTAGATGATATAATGTTGTAATATCATCAACCAATAAAATTTAGACATGTTAGTAATTTATTTTTAACATTATCAACTTGATTTATCCTTATTTAACCAATTTAATTTTATTTGTGGTAATAACATTCTAAATTTTAAATTATAACAAATAATTACTTAATTGTTTTGAATTGTCCATAATTTGATAATTTGTAACATTTTATACCATATAAATGTAAATTTATAATTTTTAAATATTTTTGTGATTTTTAAACAATTTTATAATATGTTATTTTTATAAAATAACAATAGTGTCAATTTTGACACTATTAATTTATTTGAATTTAAATAAAATATATACAGAAGATATGTTCTAAATAAAAGCTTTAATAGATTCATAAAATGTCATATGTATTTATAAAATTATTTGAGAACATTAAATAGTTCATATAATATTTATTTTATTATTTTTAAAACCATTTATTTGGTTTATCTCTTAATAAAAAAATTACTACAGCATTTTTGTATAGTTATCTAATATACTGATTTGTTGCATAACAATTACAAATAAAATCCTATGATGAAGATACATCTATTAACTTTCACAATAATACTTGTACTCGAATTTATCATCTTAAAATAACAATATTTAAATTGTTATATTTATTAAATTATAAAGGTGACAACTTTGGAATCATTTTAAATAAAATAATATAAGTGTCATAATCACTTTTATAAGGCTCCAAACGGTTATATATTTGGTCATTAGATGATTAAGGTGTAGATATACACTACCAATAAGTTTTGGTCAGGTTTGTGGGCCTTTTAATGGGTATTATTACTATATTACTTATTTTTCACTTAATAAATAATTTTTGTATCATTAATGTATCACCATTAATAACAATTATTTAATCCCTAAAAATTATAAATAAATTATCATGATGTAGATAATTTTATTATATTTATGGATACTATTCATGTTCGATGTTTTATGATGTTTATCACTAAATTAAAATTATTATACTTATAACATTTAAGAGAGTGACATGTTGTCACTTTCTTTGGTTTTAATAATAATTAAATTATTTTCATGGTCAAAAGTCCAAAAAATGAATCTAATCCTACCCTTAGGTTATATGGATCTACTTTTAGCCATCCAATAGAATTTTGGAATGTGTTAGTGTAATTTTATAATATTATATTTACCCTTAATTACCTGATTTACCTTTAACTATGGTAAATAAAATTTACCGTAGTTACTATTCATAATTCCCAAAAATAAAAAGTAGCTTATTAACATAATTTGGACCCACTGATTCCAAATATGGAATCCATTTTTCCAAATTCAATATACAAAAGTTGCAGAAATTAAATTAAAATTAATCTCGTTGTCGAAAGAAAACAGGATTTTCTTTAAAACATTGCAAAAGATTGAGTTGATTTAACATACGAATTTAATGTAAAATCAATGCTAATGACATACATTATATTAAATGGTAAAAATTTATTCTATTTATAATTTAAAACCATTCAATATTATAATTTAACCACATAATTTATTGCGATGAAAAAGTTGCTTTTAATTAAAATATAGCGTGTTTTTACTATTCATCAAAATATGAAAGTTACCAGAATAATATGAAAAATTTATCCAAAGTAAATTTTTATTTCTTGATTCTAAAGAAGAATTTTATTTTTCCAAATTTAACTTATAAACACGTCAAAAACTATATTTAATGTGGGTGCTCCATCAAAAGGCAGCAAAACTGCATTTTTTGAAAAATACTTATTTTACCCGAAAAATTTATTTTGTTCCTATAACATGTTCTAGAAAATGTTTAAGATGAATAATAATGTTATAAAATTCAAATTTTAGTTAATACTATTCATAACGGATAGTTCATAATAATATTATAATAATATATCGTTGTTTAGTAAAACCTGGTATTGCGTACAACACACGTTATCGAGGAAGGTCGTGATTGCGTGTAATTCAAGTCAAGTCAGGGTTGCGTGTTGTGCAAGAATCCTTTGTTGTTTCGTATAACAGAATCCAACCATATTTCATTTATACATTGAATATATATATATATATATATACACAATGTTGCGTAGAATAACTATTATCAAAATTGTGTGTAACACGATCCAAGAATAGTGTTGCGTATACTGCAAGCTAATACGGTGTTGCATATAGCGCAAGGTAATCTTGGTGTAGCATACAACACAATAAATTAATGAAATTAAATGAATATTTTTCATAAAATCTTGGGGCGTTACATTCTACCCCCCTTAAAATGAATTTCGCCCTCGAAATTCGTCGGGGTTATAAATGGTTTACTACTCGAAAGTTTGTTTAATAGAAACCCACATCGTAAAAAGGAATACCAAAACATGGCTTTAAAAACTAAAGTATGAAATGTAACAGTTACCCAAAATAACTTATCACTAGGTTTCCACGTAGGAGAACATAGGTGAAAATATGGATATGGAAGAAAAATCTAACCATCAGGTTCTGATGGAGAGTGGTAGATAACATGGCTATGAAAAAGCCAACAATCACAAAGATATAGATTTGTGATGATCTAAGGTACCATCTGATTCATCGGATATAAGGGAACTAGGACAACATTTTTGGTTTTCAAGATCATTTCCCTAAAGTTGATGAATTAAAAGAAATACTTACATGATTTTGGTACAATCTCACTATTGTTCGTGAATTGAACAATTTCCACTTCATCCCATAAAGAAATGAAGTTGAATTTGTTATTCGTGATGTGTTAGTAGATCATGTGATAGAATGATGGGTCATTCCATATCTTTCAAACAAAAGGTTAGTAAAAGTTATAAGTCCATCTTATGGTTAGATTAATCGTATAAGGTTCCAAAAATGAACTTATACTTCATATATCATACCGCTTAATAAAATAAAACTAGTTTCTACTAACCAGGGACTTCCTGTAGGCTAGTGGTACGCGATAAAGGCCAGTCGTACTTCGGTTGTGGGTTCGATTCCCACAGCCTTGTCCGACGCGATGGGTTGCCGCCCGTCCTGCAGGTTGTCCTTTTTCTAAAGTTATATTACTATAACATCCCACCAATAATATCGAAAAAAACTTCTATCCTTAAACAATACTAACTTATTTCTAACATAATCCATTCCAATCTTTAGGATTATCCATAATACTGCAGTCCACTCTCATAATATAGTGAAAATGATTACCAGAGATTTAATACCATTGTTGATCCCCATATATCATAAGATATGTCTTGTTGGTCACATTCCAAACATTCGAAGGCCTTAATAATATATTCTCTTGAAAAATGAATACCCATTGAGCCTTAGTGAAAACATGAATTCAGTTAAAAGTTAACATTTTCCACATACCAAAATCCTCAAAATTCTATATACTCAAACCATGATATTACTTAGTCCTTATATCAATCATGAGCTCGTGAATACAATCAAACATCTCATTATCTTCTTATTCCTTCATTATGCGCATGTCATCTACTTTACAAAAATATCTGAATAACCTTCCATGGTTACTGGTACCATTCAACATATACTTTCAAATACTTTTAGGAAAAACAATAGTGTAACAATCCTTAGATGATTCTTTATTCCATAGTACCATTAACTATACAACATAACTCTCGATAAACATGTAATAATTCCACTACATTCTAAAACAACTGACTGAACTTCAATACTTCTTTCATCTCATATATCATTTGTAGTCTCCTCATCATCATCCACATAAATACTACCCATATGACCATGATGATTCTCTTCATGATATTTTCCATTAGGGCATTGGTTTGCATAATGCCCGTACATTCCTCATTTAAAACATCTAATCGTTGTTGATGTCATAGCAATACCATTATCCTTGTCCATGGTGTTAACAGAACCTTTTCCTTTGCACTTACTGGATTTGTTTCCTTCTTTTCCACACCCAAAGCATCTTCCAGTTCCTTTGAAACAATCTCCATGATGCCTCTTCCCACATGATTTACATGAGGGAAATTGACCTTTATTTCCTCTATTATCATCATGAAACTCCATATTTCTCTTATTATCTGAGTCAGGAAACTTACCAAAGTTGAGATTATTGATCATATTATGAGATTAATGATTAGGCATAATAACTATGTTTGGACTTCCAGATCCCGTTTCATTTGGTTTATCATGAAGAAAATCATTACATTGTCTATCATATCCTCCATTATCATGAATCTTCCTATTTCCAGCCATTTTCTAAAACCCAAAAAGAATAGTGTGAGAGGCAAAAATCACGCTAGGAAAAACAATATAATAAAGGGGGAGTAACTTAAATATCTAACATCTTGGGTTACCATAATTCTAGTACTATAACTTATACTTATACTTAACCTTAGGTACATCCCTAGACATACCTTAGAAATATCTATAGGGATCTCACTAACGTTTTTGCATCCTAGTATCCAAAGGTTGACTAAACCTTTCCTATGATACCAACTGTAGAGACCCAAATCTTGACGTACATGGACATTACATTACTTTAGCGGAATAATTAATACATAACAAAAACAGACACACAAGGACCGTAATAGTTTATTTTCTTTGGAAACTTGGAACGTAATCTTCTAATCGTGGTGAAAGATCTTCAACATCTCCCATAAAGATCTTCCCCTTTTTTTTCTTACCTAAAACCTTTCTTTATATCATGGGGAAAAGAAAACATAAAAAGGGTGAGCTCGAATGCTCAGTAAGGGTAAGAATGGATAAAATAAAACATACCATATACATTTCAACTTAAAAACATGAACATAATGTTTAAACATCAAAAGCTTGAGCAATGACATAAAACATGGAAGTAAGTAAGGAATAGATCATAAAGAAACATTAATAATGATAAAATAACATGGGAATAAAACATGTAATTGTGGCAACCATTAAGCACATGATATGGTTTCCATAGTATCCAAGGCATTGCTGCCAAGACCATCTTAGTGGACAAAGTCCCTTTCTGAATCGAGTTCACTCCTCATTCTAGTCATGTATTACTGAACCGGTTTAACTTGCCGTTCCAGCCATGTCTATGTCATGAGATATAAAATCTTTACCCAATGAATTGGAGGGAGATATAGGTCCCACCCATCTCATAGTGAAATCATTCTTACTTGTGCCACAAAATAAACTTAAAACATTCATTATAACCCAAAGAATAAAAAGTGTTTCATAAACATCATCCCATCATTTCATAATCTATATAAAACAAATGGACATTTCATCATAAGAAAATTGAACCATGTAAATCATAGAGACATTAAACTTGAAACATACACATATCAAATAATGTCATCTTAGATGGAAAATGGTTTTGATAAAACATTTGAAATGAATTCTTGAGGAAAATATCCTTTCTTCGTCAAAATCATTTTCTTTTCAAAAAATGCCATGAACTTTTAAAATAAAAGTATTTTGTTGAAAATAGTTATAAAATCATGTAGAGTAAGCTTCATGAAAATGTGGCATTATGAAACCATAAAAATCCGTTCACACCGTATAAGTTAAAAATAAGATTCTCCTCGTACTTTTGTCGGAAAAGTCAAAAAAGTACCTCGTAACGTAAACAAAAGAAAGATTCCTTACATACCACGTAGTAAAAGTCAAAAATGGGTAAAAAGTACTTTAAACATACATGAAAACACTTTTATAAAACATGTACATGGATGATATAAATAACCCCAGTAAATACTTACGAACAAGCAATCTCGGATAAAAATGAGATTTGCAAAATTATCCCTTACCTTAGGTCTGATATGCTTCGTACGTATCCAAACCTCCTGTATAATGATTTAAATAATGTTATTGACTTATTACAGAATCATATTAATTGTTATGATATCATATATGGTTCACTTATGACTTTATATTACCCGTTCTTTTGTAAATTCCATGTTAAAGAGTGTTTTGGGTAAAATCGTTTCATTTGTCATCCGTGTTTTGACTTGTAATTATTCATATGATTACATAGATCATGATTACATACATCCATAATGTAAAACATGATTTATATATAATATATATTCATAATATACATATATATAATATATCTATAATTGGAAAGAAATACACCATTCATGGAGACGGTAGGTCGTACGTACGCATGAACGTTGTTTTCGTTTCCTCATTGAATTGAATGGAATTAATTGGATGACATACATATATATATATACATAAATCCAGTATCATTATTATGTCATATATTTCATGATTACTTATTATATATACTTTATAATCATTTTTTAATGGTTAATCATTGAGAATGAATCTCATGGCGTCGTGGAAACGGTATTCCGTACGTACACACGAGCGATGATATTGTTCCCATGATCGTGGAATTTTATTGGAGTGTATGTATACTATTACATAATCAATATCACTTTACAATAATCATATATAGTTATTATTTACACCATTATACCCATCCAAGTAAGGTGGTGGTGGAAAATAGATTACACCACGGCGTGGAGACGGTATTCCGTACGTACGCACGCACGGTGATTTCATTTTCCGTAGGATGGATAGATGGTGAAATAGGGTTGTTTCATACTTATAATAACATATCAGTATATGAGTGATACTTATGTTATTACTTCGTAATGAAACAACCTAAGAAGAAGAATTGGAAGAAAAAATAAAGGTGAAAGAATCGGTAACGGAAATTACCTCTTCTTTAAAGCGCCTCTTTGAGACCTCCTCTTAGGGCACTAAAATTGGTCTTTGAAGAATACCAGGACCTCTAGGATGTTTCTAGGGAAGTTTAGAAGAGAATTGGGCAGGGGTTTTCCGAGCTTGATGGCTCAAAGTGGTGTGTGGAAGAGAGGGAGGAGGTGCCCTTTTATAAGGGAGGAGAGGGGCACCTTTGGAAATCTTAAAAATATTACTTTATAATAAATATAACCCCACTTAAAAACCTCCAAAAATGACTCATATTAGAATATTAGATGACATAGGGTTTTAATATCATCAAAAAATTAAGTTTAGACATGTTAGGAATTTATTTTTAACATTATCAACTTGATTTATCCTTATTTAATCAATTTAATTTTATTTGTGGTAATAACATTCTAAATTTTAAATTATAACAAATAATTACTTATTTGTTTTTAATTGTCCATAATTGGATACTTTATAACATTTTATACCATATAAATGTAAAATTATAATTTTTAAATATTTTTGTGATTTTTAAACAATTTTATAATATGTTAGTTTTATAAAATAACAATAGTGTCAATTTTGACACTATTCATTTATTTGAATTTAAATAAAATATATACAGAATATATGTTCTAAATAAAAGATTTAATATATTCATAAAAGGTCATATGTATCTAGAAAATTAGTGGAGAACATTAAATAGTTCATATAATATTTATTTTATTATTTTTAAAACCATTTATTTGGTTTATCTCTTAATAAAATAATTACTACAACATTTTTTTATAATTATTTAATACACCGATTTGTTGCATAAAAATTACAAATAAAATCCTATGATGAATATAAATATATTACCTTTCACAATAATACATTTACTCGAATTTATCATCTTAAAATCACAATATTTAAATTTTTATATTTATTAAATTATAAAGGTGACAACTTTGGCATCATTTAAAATAAAATAATATAAGTTTCATAATCACTATTATAAGGCTCCAAACGGTTATATATTAATTAATTTGATGATTAAGGTGTAGATATACACTACCAATAAGTTTTTTTCAGGTTTTTGGGCCTTTTAATGGGTATTATTACTATATTACTTATTTTTCACTTAATAAATAATTTTTGTATCATTAATGTATCACCATTAATGATAATTATTTAATCCCTAAAAATTCTAAATAAATTATCATGATGTAGATACCTTTATTATAGTTCTATATACTATTCATGTTATATGTTTTATGATGTTTTTCACTAAATTAAAATTATTATACTTATAAGATTTAAGAGAGTGACATGTTGTCACTTTCTTTGGTTTTAATAATAATTAAATTATTTTCATGGTCAAAAGTCCAAAAAATGAATCTAATCCGACCCTTAGGTTATATGGGTATAATTTTATCCATAAAATAGAATTTTGGCATGTGTTAGGGTAATTTTATAATATTATATTTACCTTTAATTACCTGATTTACCTTTAACTATGGTAAATAAAATTTACCGTAGTTACTATTCATAATTCCCAAAAATAAAAAGTAGCTTATTAACATAATTTGGACCCACTTATTCCAAATATGGAATCCATTTTTCCAAATTCAATACAAAAAAGTTGCAGAAATTAAATTAAAATTAATCCCATTGTCGAAATAAAACGGGTTTTTCTTTAAAACATTGCAAAAGATTGAATTGATTTAACATACGAATTTAATTTAAAATTAATGCTAATGACATACATTATATTAAATGGTAAAAATATATTATATTTATACTTTAAAACCATTAAATATTATAATTTAACCATATAAATTATTGTGATGAAAAAAGTTGTTTTTAATTAAAATATAGCGTGTTTTTACTATTCATCAAAATATGAAAGTTACCAGAATAATATGAAAAATTTATCCAAAGTAAATTTTTATTTCTTGATTCCAAAGAAGAATTTTATTTTGTCAAATTGAACTTATAAACGTGTCAAAAACTAGATTTAATGTGGGTGCGCCATCAAAAGGCGGCAAAACTTCATTTTTTTAAAAATACTTTTTTTACCCGAAAAATTTATTTTGTTCTTATACCATGTTCTAGAAAATGTGTAAGATGAATAATAATGTTATAAAATTCAAAATTTAGTTAATACTATTCATTACGGCTAGTTCATAATAATATTATAATAATATATCGATGTTTAGTAAAACCCGGTATTGCGTACAACACACGCTATCGAGGAAGGTCATGATTGCGTGTAATGCAAGCCAAGTCAGGGTTGCGTGTTGTGCAAGAATCCTTCGTTGTTTCGTATAACAGAATCCAACCATATTTCATTTATAAATTGAATATATATATATATATATATATATATATACTTAACGTTGCGTAGAATAACTATTATCAAAATTGTGTGTAACACGATCCAAGAATAGTGTTGTGTATACTGCAAGCTAATACGGTGTTGCGTATAGCGCAAGGTAATCTTGGTATAGCATACAACACAAGACATTAATGAAATTAAATGAATATTTTTCATAAAATCTCAGGGCGTTATACACTGACTTCATCCCAACAAGTTGAAGTTTGACACTACATTCCATATAATTCCTTAAATGGGGTCGTATGTATACTAAAATGAAAATTGTTATTATAAGAAAATTTCAGTAAAGAATGATTTATATATGAAATTACCTAGTAGTCTAAAATTAAATCCCAAATCATATATTTAAAATAATTAAATCGTTACTCCAACTATCTATCAAATTAAGGATAAAAATATGTATTAAAATATAATTCAGTTCCCAATTACTTTTGATTCCCTTTTTGAAAATTGGATGTAAATTTAAGATCATAATCATATAAAATAGAGAGGGGGAATATATGTAACCTAACTATCTCTTTAACATAATGTCTTACCAGTTGATCCATAGATATAGTATCTCGAATAAGAATAAATTCATAGATTTATTCAAACAGTCATAAATTATCCAAATCATATTATTACCTCAATATTTATTTGGATATTTAACCATGAAATTGATAGATATATTATCCCTTTTTTATTCAGGAATTGTAAAGGGAAAAAGAATCCCATTCAGTGGTTTTCTTTTAACATTAACCTATTGAAAAATCAAATATTTCATAGAAAATTCAGAAATATTTTTCTTCATTCCACCCAACCAATAATTTTATCAAATGTCTCTATAAATATTAGTTCTTATCAGGATATATAGAAAATTAATAGTTATGAGCTTCACTCAACAATTCTTACTTTAAATTAAGATCAATTGAAACACATAATCTCTTACTAAATCTAATAATACCTTATTTTTTAATATTAAACTTAGTAAATTTACCTTCCTTAACCAATTATACCTTTATTTGAGAACCATAATCTTCCTTCTGAGCATTCTAAATTTTTTATAATGAAAATGATTATACTGATACCTAAGCCAAAGGATATGTAGTTTCTAAATATATAAATTCTAATATAATTTTTATTAAATCACTAAATAATATTTCATTTTCTAAACATAACATATTAAATTATATTAGAAACACTTATGATTTTTCAACATATCTGAGTTTTAAGTTATTTTATGATTCAAAAAATCCCGTTTTTTATTCTAAGGAGTTTATGTTAAGTGTTTAAGATTGTATTATGTTAAAATATATAAGCTATTTATTTCAAAAGAGTTTATTCTAAGCTTAATATATGTGATTATCTTACACTGAGTAAAATCTTCAATCTGTGGAAAATTATTTTATCATATGGGAATCTAGTTTTGAGTGTTTTTATTCTATTTTCTTAGAGTCAACAAATCTCAGTGTTGAAAATTTATATTTCTATGTAAAATATAATCCTATGAAGAGAATATATTATTTACCACATGTTCAAAGCTAGATATTTTAGTTATATAATAGTTATAAAAATTATTTATTTTATGTAAAGGATATTTTCCAAATATTATATTTTGATCACCAAGAGAAATTGTGAAAGTTAAGTATTTCAATTTAGTAACATAATTCTCTTATATAGAATAATTATTCTATGAAACATTGAATTCATTTTATCTTACACACCATAGAAGTTAAAGATCTATTTTATTTTATGAAGCATCTCAAAAAGTTATTTAATGAGAAGAGTTCTATATGTTTGTTATCTTAGAAAGAATAAGATATTGTTAAAATATTCATAATTGCTTTTATAATGTAATCATAATCTCTCTATAATTTTTTTTATGATTTTAATTATATCAAATAAATAGTTTTATAATTAAGGAAACATGGATTTGTATAACGTTTCATTTTTTCAAGAATAGAAATATCTAAAGAATAATATTTATGACATTCCCATTACAGAACTGTATTATATATTTGGAAAGAATACAAACATGCCATTAAGATCATGTCTCATCAACTTTTAAATGGATTATTCACTCAACCACTGTGATTGTCTGATATTCTTAAGTTAAAAATCAAGTATGAGATATAAATAAGAATAGTTCGATACTACATGAAAATAAAGAGATATAGATGCACACGTATATAAAAATAATATGATAATGCTAAAAAATAACTCGTGTACGTAGATAAAATCTCATACAGTGATCAAATGTTATACTTACAACTTAATCAATTAAAACTAAAAATCATCTATAGTTGTGATTTGTATATCATCATATTATCAAGTTGTATCTTTATCTATTTTAAGTTTCTACTTTCAACCGTATTCTGTATTAATTATTTAAAATCCATTCATCTCTTTTTTATCTACACTCATTATAAGTGAGTGTGTTAAGACTGTAGATAGGTCTTGTAAATGGATAGCCTAATTGAAATATATTATACCATTGTAATAAGTAACATCTTCATGTACTTAGTTATGAGCCTTCAGAAAAGGGGTTTTCATTGTTAAAATCACTAAAATCATTGAGTAGAGTGTTCGTGGATTGGACAAGGGGATTTATGTCCCCAAAACCATAATAATTATCTTATGTTCAATATCCTTCCTCTAATATTTTATATTTATGATTCTTATTTTTATTAAGGGAAATATTATAACTCACAAACTTTGAAGAGGGTGGTTTTAAAGTAAGTAAAATTTTAAGAATTCAATTCACCCCACTCTTGAGTTTTCAGTTTTTCATTTTATGCGATAATAATTAGTATCAAATCTCATGACTCTTGAGTTTAGAACCATAAAAGGTTTAATTCTATATATCTACATTCCAATGGTTTTTATAGCTAATAATAGATAAGGTATGTAAATAGTTAGATATCCTTACCTTAATGGGGAAAATAATGGTTTTTCAAGGCAGTAATGACAATATAATTAAAGGAACTTGGCTTAAATATTTATCTTAAAGTAGTGAAGCCTTATGAAATTCCAAAGACACAACCAAAAACTCAAGATGCTAATACTGAATCAAGCAATGATATTTATTCTAAATCTATGAATGATATAATATGTAGACTAGGTCCATATCATTTTAATCAAGATTATCATTGTCAAATAGCTTTTGAAATATAGACTTCTATAGTAATTTTTTATAAGGTTACATGCAATATAAAGCCCGTTAGATATGATAAAACCAAACTTAAATTTAACACCATAAAAATGGATAAAGGGGAATGAATTACTCGGTTTAATGGAAGACTCACTGATATTATAAATAATTTTTCTACTCTTGAAACACCAATTACAGTGCCTGATCATGAATTGGATTTTTTAATAGTTTTACCACCTAATTGGAGTGGAATCTTAGCTTCCATAAAATAATATATAAAGCTAAATAATTTAAAATAAATAATCTCATTGGATGTATTATGATGTATGAAGAATAAATGAAAGAAAAATATAGAGAATATAAAACGGTTAAGATTGAAAATGATTCTTTGAAGGTTTCTAATTTTAAAGATGAAAAAATAACAAAGGTATATAGATCTATGAAATATCTAAAGAATAATATTTCTCAAGAAATTCTGGATCAAATGATGAAATTGTATATTTCTTCCAAAAGTTTAGAAATCTATACAATAAGAGAAGAGATTTTAAAAGTATAATATACAAATACTTGAAACATGTTGACAACTCTAAATAAGTGAGATACTATGAGTCTAATAATATTTGACACAGCAAGCCAGTTTATCTACAATTGTATGTAAATACAAATTCTTACAAAAATTTATTCAAGAATATCAGATATAATAATAATTCAATGAAATACAAGAAGGCCATGTAGAGTTATTTTAAATACTTAAGTGTATGTATATATTTATAATTATAATTTAAATACCTTAATCAAAATTCCAACACATGTTTCATGGAACATTCAGATAAGTTACACTCTTATTATTTTTCTAACTAAGAGTTTGAATTGGATAATGAAAATTGATCATATGAACAATTAAATTACTATTATACCATGTTAGAGATTATGTATAAAAGAATAAAAAAGAAAAATAAATCTATCAAGAATTAATATACAAAATTGTTATTGAATAGGAGTTATTAACCAAAAAAATAGATTTGAAAGATTAGTTGGAAAAGTCTACTACATAATGTAATGAACATGTTAACACAATTGAGAACCTACAAAAGGAGGTTAAAAACTTCAATGATGTCACAAGTATTTTTACTAAGGAGGAAGATTCCCTAAAAAAAATTCTTGTTCAAAAATAATTTTAAAAATGAAAATTTGATATAATAATTCAAGGTGAAAGGCCCAAATTTTATTAAAGCTATTTTTTCTAGTTTTAAAAACAAAACACCTCTTTAAAGATAATTGTTTTTATTGTGGAAAAATAGAACATTCTACTAATATATATACTCTTAAAAATCATTAGTTTTGTGGAGTTAAAAATGATTTTCTTATAAATATTTTATCATCATTTTCTGCTGATTTGTTTTTGTAAAAACACAAATAGATTTGCATCCCCATGTATTTTTTTAGCTATCATTACTAGACCCAAGATTATTTGGGTACTAAAAAATATTGTTGCATAATTTGTCTATATAGGGAACAATCCGCATGAATAGAAATTAAAAATAGTTTATGGATAGTTATTTATTAAGGAATATGAGGGGATATCTCTAAAACTTTCACTCACTATCCAAGAATAATTGAGGTTATGTAATATTTTGTGACAATGTAAGAGGAAAAAGCATTGGCATTGGATTAGTTGGAAATCCAAAATCTATCCACATTAAAAAATTAATTTATATTGAATTCCTAAAAGATAATCCTGATTTGTATTTCTCAAATTTTTTAGGATGGTTATTCAGTTTATTTTTATAACAATTCATATTCAGTTTTCAGATAAAAAACACTCAAGTTTAAAGAACCAAGAATATAAAATATAAATAATTTAGATCTTAAATATTTATGTAGGAAAATTTTAAATTGTTTGAATACTAGAATTGATGAATCATGGATTTTTCATAGAATAATTGCATATTTTAATTATCATTCTTTGAAAACATTATCTAAAAGACATATGATTTCATAATTTATTGATCTAAAATTGGATAAAAAGATACTATGTGATGCATGTCAAATGATAAAGTAACACAATTTATATTTTAAACCAATTAAATAGGTTTCTAAATATAGGCCTCTGTATTTTATCTATATGGATATGTTCAGACCTACTAGAACTACAAACCTTAATGGTATATCCTTTTCCTATGTTTTGGTAGATGATTTTTTAAGATTTACTTGATTTTTCTTTTTAGGACTTAAAATTCTATTTTGTTTTTATTAATTTCTATAAAATTTTGTAAAATGAAAAGGATTCAAAAATTATGAATCTAACAGGTGATCATGGAGGATAATTTTAGAATTATAAATTTAAATCATACTAATCAAAATAAGGTATTAAACATACTTTTTCTAACCCTTGGACACCTCAATGGAATAGTGTTTTTGAAAGGAAAAATATGAATTTGCAAGAAATATCTAGAACAATGTTATGTGTATATAACATGCCCACTTATTTTTGGGATAAATCTATTAACATAGAATGTCATGTTATAAACAAAGTTTTAATAAGGACTATCTAAAATAAAAAACCCTATGAGTTATGGAATAATAGAAAACCAAAGGTAGGGTACTTTAAATTATTTAGATATAATATTTAAATCTTAAACACCAAGTAAAATCTTGGTAAACTTGATCCAAATGTTAATAAACGTATCTTCCTAGTTAATTCTACTATTTTAAAATCTTATAGAGTTTTAAACAAAAGTTCAAGGACTCTTGAAGAATCAACTCATGTGAATTTTTATTAAAGTGATGCTTTTGATCACAAAGTGAACCAAAATAATTATTTGAGTAATTATATGAAGTATATGAGACCTAAACCCATATTTAACAATAACAAGGATGATTATTTAGAACTTTATTATCTTGAGAAAAATCCTATAAGGGTATATACTAGTGAACCAAAAAGTGTGTTGCCTAGGTAACCTAGAAACCTTAAAGATCATTTTCTAGAATAATTTATAAGAAGTTTAGATGAAAAAGTTATAAATTTAATAAATATATGTAATCTAGTAGGATTATCTACCTTTTATCTCAATTAGAACCTAAAACTATAGGAGAAGCTTTAACTAATGAAATTTTGGTTTTAGCTATATAAGATGTATTGAATCGGTTAAAGAGGAACAAGGTATGGGAATTAGTTGATATTCCATCTAACTATCCTATTATTGGAAAAAAATGGGTATATAAAAACAAATAAGATTATTATTGTATGATCACTAGAAATAAATATAGATTAGTTGCAAAAGGTTACAATAAATTAGAAGGAATTGATTATGAAGATACATTTTCCCATATAGTTGGGTTAGAAGCAATTAGAATCTATATAGTATAGGAAACTTATATGAATTTTAAATTATATCATATGGATTATAAATATGAATTTCAAAATGGATTTTCAATGGAAGAAGTTTATATTGTACAACCTCTTAGTTTTGAAGACCCTCACTTTCAAAATTCTATTTTTAAACATACTAAATCTCTCAATGGGAATAAACAATCACCTAGAGAATTTTATGAGAGATTAAGTTCATTTATTTCTTCAAATGGTTTTTCAATAAAAAAGGAAGATCCTATATTATTTAAGAAAATTTCATCTTCATATATTTTTTTGTATAAATATATATTGATGATGTTATTTTTGGGTCAACAAACCAAAAATTGTGTAATGGTTTTTCATGAATTATGTAAAATGAATTTGAAATGGGTATAATATGTGAGTTAAACTACTTTCTAGGATTTTAAACTTTTTTTAAATTTTTTTGGAAATGTCTTAAGACAAATCAAATACATACTTGATTTACTAAAAAAATTGGAATTGATAAAAGTAAGACTTATTCAACTCCTATGAGCTCCAATATTAAACTTGATATAGATAGGGATGGAAACCTAGATGTTAATAAGTTGTATAGAGGAATCATTATAAGTTTACTTTATCTTACTAAAATTGGACTATACATTAAGTTTTAAGTATTTCTTTTTGTAATATTTCAATCTAATATAAAATAATCTCATTTAAAAATATCCAAATAAATTCTAAGATATTTAAAAGGAACTATGTATCTTTCTTTAAATTTTCCAAAAACCTATTATTTTAATTTAACTCTATATTTGAATGCTTACTTTGGTGTATGTAGACTAGATAGGAAAACCACCTCAAGAAATTTTCATTTTCTTAATAAATCTTCAATATCATGGTCATTTAAGAAAAAAAACTCTGTAGAATTATCAACTATTAATGATGAAAATATTGTAGCAGAGTTATTGTGTGCTAGTTATATAGATGAAACACACCCTAATGGATTTTAGATTTCATTTTAATTGTGTTCCAATCAAATTTTATTACACGAGTGCTATTAACATTTCAAATAATCCAATAAACCATTATATAGTAAAGAACATTGATTTAAGGCATAATTTCTTAAGAGATCATGCACAAAATGGTGATATATATCTCAAATTTTTTTTAATAGAAAATCAATTATCATACATATTTACTAAACAATTCTATACTAACAGGTTAGATCTTATCAAATCCAAATTAGGATTTCTAATTTTGGTTAATTTAATTTCACTGATATAAGTAAGTTAATATTTTATTTAAAATATTTTATCCAAGATTTGGAATCATAATTTTAAGTATTAGTCACATAATGATAGGAAATTTTACCTAGTTTTTTAATGATTACTCCATACATCTCACTAAATGGATATTTGATTACTGTAAAAAAATGTAAGTTCTATGTGTAAAACCCTTAAAAAACTCTAAATATTTACCTATTTTCTATATGTACCTCTCTTCCCAAACCCTCTAATATTCCAAACCCCTTTCAAAAATAGAAAAATCCAAATTAATTAATGGTGATACCTCTAGCAAAATCAAAAATCCAAGGACTTCAAAAAAATTGAGTAGAAGAGACATAGATTTTAGTTTTCTGGATGGTACTGATATGTTACTTAAAAAGGTTATAAATCATCAATGTTGTGAATTTTTTTTGATGAAAAATGAAATGAGATTGTTTATAAAATATAATTTCAATATTTTTATGAGATAGTTGTATTTTATTTCAGTGATAGTGAAGATCTGTTTCCAATTACTATGAATGAGAAAAACATTTTATAACATCAATGGAAATGGATAAAGGTTTAAAATATCACCATGAAGGTTATGTTGGATTTAGTGCTTCTCTAGTTTCTATAGACGAAGTAAGTTTGTCGGAGATAATGACGTATCTTTTCAAAATAGTTTATTTTTATAATAATCCAATGAAATATTTTGAACTTGATAGAAATTCTCTTGTAAATTTCATTCATTCTACTATTGTGCAATGGAATGGTGAGTTTTGAAATTTTATTTTCCAAGATTTTATCTTATTATATCTATTTATGATTGAAAAACCTACAAACTCGGTATGATACATTATTAGGTAAATGTGTCATATTCAAAAAATTTATCAAATTTTGTCAATTTGGAAGGATATTAACCTTAGATTTTAGTAAATTTAGTGTCTATATAGATGACACTACTATAACACCTTATCACGGACTAATAATTTTGAGTGAAATTGTGTTAAGACAAAGTGGTTTTTATTTTAGTGAATTTTTAATAAGCTTTTTTTGGTTAGTTTATAAGAATAAAATGAGATGGAACCTACTACTACTTAGGGGGAATCATCCAAAATGATAGCGTCGAGTCATGTTGTTGCTCAAAATTATACAAATGTTCTTGTTTCTATTGAAGAAATAGTATAAGGTATGGATGTAAGATATTTTCTAGAAAAATAAACTCTTTATAAAAGGAGATAAAGAGTGAGATTTGTTGTTCAATCTAGTGAAGTAACTACTCTTGAAGTTAGTTCATCCTATGCACTCATAACATTTGATTCTAATGGAATTCATATTTCTTATATTAGAGAAGAATTAGACTAATACATTTCTAAATTGGTTAGTGTTAGAAAGGAATGGACCATATCAATATTATTATATGTTATTCTTATTTTTAAAGTATCTCTATACATGGAGTTAAGTTGAAAAATTGGAATAAAATCAGCTGGTTTTGTTAATCAAAATGTTGTTGTTAGAGAAGATAAAGAAGAAGAATCAGAAGATCCAACTAATCTTGTTGAAAAAAAGATATCCATATCATAATCAGGAGAACCATATAATATGAAGGAAGTACCTAATATTGGTTAAAATCAATAGGTTGATGAAAATTAGATTATGAAAGTTCATCGGGATAGGTTCTCTCATATTCATGCAGTGAATACAAGTTCAAAAATTCCCATAGAAGAATTGGATGTTACTTATGAAAGAGGCCAAGGGATTTTTTCCAAATTTATTTATATAGTATAATATTTTATAAATAAGTACTCTTCATGATAAATTAATTTAAAAATATGATGTTTGTGAATTTAATATTTTATCTTAATCAATTTGGATATGTTTTTTAAGGAATCTATATGAGAATATTCATCTCAAATAGATATACAATCAAAATTGGAAGGATTGTCTCAAGATATAGACATGATTACTTCAACCATTTTTTATATGTAATTTTAGATTATTTCCAAAGATATGTTATAATATCTTCAAAGAGACATGATTACTGATGTTAGAAGGGTGACTTCGTTTTTGTAAATCTCTATCTTTTCTATTGTTCAATCTCAAAAGGAAATAAGTTCCTTAATGGAGATAAAAAGTACTATAAATATATAATATTTATATTTAATTAAAAATTTATACTAACTTCATAATTACTGGGATTCAAAAAATGAATGAATCATTGGATAATAATTTTGAATTGTTAGAGCGGAAGTTTAAAATTTTTCATAAGTTGGTAGCAAACAATTTATAGTTAGATTCTTCTAAAGAAGAAGAAGAGGAGGAAGAAGTGTTTGTGCAACCCCAAAATAATAATTTATTCTCAAAAGGAAAATAGTTAATTCATATTTATCATATGGTTGTTCTGTTATAAAATCATTTTGAAACATTGAAGAAATTCGTTTTAAGTTGTGTCAAAAAAGGAGACTTGAAAATTTTCTATGGAAATTTTTCTCAAAGAGCCTAGAATGGTTTTATGACTATCCTAAAATATTTAAAGAATTATATGGTTAATATTATTGACTCATGTGTATATTTTATTTTTCATCATCAAGGAAATCATTTTCTTGGACCTCCTAATGTTGTCAGTCATGCCTCTACATCTTAGAGACTGAAATAGATTTTTGACCCAGCTAAAATCTATTTATGGGAAAATATTAGGTTAGAAAAAGAAGTTTATTTACCTCTACCTAAAACATTTTATAATATTTTTTATCCCTATAAATAACTTTGATATGGAAAGATCATGATAAAATTCTCTTAATATTCAGTCCACCTCAATAAGGATTGTTCAAGGTGATAGAGCTGGACTTGGAAGATCTTTACTAAACTTGGATGATATTATAGGAGAAAGTGTTGATAATATTATTCCTACATAATCCTTGATTATTGGACATCCAAAAATAATTCAAAATACCCCCTCTAAAAAATTCACCTTATAACTGACATACTTTCATGATTTTATAGTTTAGTTGAATTACACCTCACAAACATTTGAATAGTGTTCCAAACAAAAATAGTTGCATGCATGTATTGCATGTTTTTAATGCCTTTATATATTTTTTTCGTTATTACAGTTTATAGTGAATGCAATTATCAATATTCTCAATGTTTTCATATTTTTTTCTTATAATTTATTACTACTTTTTTAATATTTATTTACTCTTTATTGAATTTATTTAATTATTTAATGATTTATCTTGGTCAATACTTTTGTTAATACAACTTTATGAAAAATTTTGTCCACATTTAGTAGTGTTAACTATTTACAATTATTCATGTTTCACAATTATTTTATTTTATTTCCTTATCCAAATTTTTTATATCACAAAAAGGGGGATAAGAAAAATAAGAATGCCAAAATTAAAATCTATGTTAAATATTATTTTGTTAAATTTTTTTTTGTTATCAAATGGTTTTTGTGTTCATCAAAAAGGGAGAGATTGTTAGACAGAATTATGTTATTCAACCAAATCTCATATTTATGTGTTTTAATTATCCATAAATACTTATTTTTATTCTAATGAGTTTATCTTAAGTGTTTCAGATTGTATTCTGTTATAATATATGAGACATATTTTTGAAAGGATTTTATTTTAAACATAATATATGATATTATCTTATGTTGAGTACAATTTTCAATTTGTAGAAAATTATTTTATCCTATGGGAATTCAGTTTTTATATTTTTTCTTCCATTTAATCAAAGTAAAAAAACTCGGTATATTATCTTACAAAGAGAATATATTACCTAACACATGTTCAAAGTCAAATATTTCAGTCAGAGAGTGGTTAAGAAAATTCATTACCTTTTTTAAAAGATATTCATAAAATATTATCTTGTGAGGACCAAGAGAAGTTGTGAATTTCAAGTATCAAGCTACAATTAAATAATTCACTTACACAGAATAATTAATCTACAAAATTTTGAATTCAGTTTATCTTAATCACCATATAAGTCAAAGATATGTTTTATTGTATGAAGCCTCTCAGAAATTTATTTTATGATAATAGTGATATTAGTTAGTTATCTTATGGAGAACAAATTGTTGTGAATATATTCGTGATTGATTTTATAGTGTTAACAAAATCAATCAATAATTTTACTCATACTTTTAAATTTATCAAAAAAGGATTTTCCTAATTAATGAAATATCTATTTGTATAAAAACAATTTCGGGAATTGAAAGACATTAATAAGAATATTTCTGACAACATCTTTTCATAAGTAGATTACATATTTGTAAGGAATGTACACATGACATTAAGATCCTATCTCATAAATTTTTTGAGTTTTTATTAACTCTGCCATTCTAATTATCTTGTTTTATCAAGTTCAAAATCATAAAGGAGATATAAATAGGTAGAGTTATCTTCTATATGAAAATATAGAGATAGATATGCACACATATATACAAATAATCTGATAATTCTAAAAAATAACATATATACATAGAAAATATCCCATAAAACTATCATTTTTTATGCTTACAAATTTATTAGTTACAACCGAAGATCATCTAGTGTTTTCATTTATATATCATCATCGACTCAGGATGTATCTTTATATATTATTAGTTTCTGATTTCATTTATGTGATACAAAAATTATTTAAAGTTAATTCATATTTATTTTATCTAAACTCATTGTAAGTGATTGTGTTAAGATCGTGGATAGGTCTTGTAAAGGGATATCCTGGTTGAAAGCTCTTGTACTTTTGTAATATGTAACTGTTGCTTGTACGTAGAAGAGAGCCCCCAAAAAAGAGATTTCATACTAAAAATAACCAAAATCATGGAGTAGAGTGTTAGTAGAGTAGACTAGGGAATTTATATTCCCTGAACCACTATAAATATCTTATGTTCAATTTCTTTCCACAAATATTTTATATTTACACTACCTACTTTTATTAAGGAAAATATTATAACTCGCATACCTTCAAGAGGGTGGTTTTAAAGTAAAGAGAATTTTAAGAATTTAATTCACCCACTCGTGATTTTTCAGTTATCCATTATCTAGGACAACAAATAATGAATTACCTTTTCATCTCAAGGAATTGGCTACCTTATTGGATTTACTTTGATGGTAGTAAATCTTGTAATCAAAATCCTTATAAAATTTTAGTCATCTTCTTTTCCTTATATTAAATTATTTTTAGGTGAATATATACTTCAAACTTCTATGATTCGTATACTTTTCACATTTCACCCCATATATAATATTCCTCCAAATTTTTATAGAAAAAAACACCACTACAAGATAAAGATCATGGATTGGATAATTTTATTCAGGGGATTTTAATTTTTGTGATGCATAATAATTTACCCGATCATTCGGCATCAAAACACAACCAAGTACCTTTAATGAAGCATTCCTATAAATGAAAAATCCAATGTTTATTGGTAGAAATGTTAACACTGGATAATTAATATAACTTATTTTAAATTATTAAAAATATTCATAACATTCCTTTGATCAAATGAATTTAACTCCATTTTTAGTTAATGTGGGTAGTGATCTAGATATCTGGGTAATGTTTTCAACCAAATGTAGGTGGTAACCCACTAGACCAAGAAAACTTTGAATCTCAATGACATTTTTAGATCTTGTCCACTCTTCCACCTCTTTTGTTTTATCAAGATCAAAAATTATTCCATATTTAGAAAAAATATTCCCAATAAATTAAATCTTTTGTATCTAAAAATCACAATTTATGAATTTTCCAACTAGCTTATTTTATTTTTAGGTCTACAAAAAAATCCTTAGATATTCTCATGATCCTAATAATTTTTAGAATATACTATAATTTCATAAATAAATACCATAATTATTTTATCCAAGAACTCATGGAATACTCTATTCATAAGAACTATAAATATATTGGGTGCATTTTCTAAATGAAAAGGAATAAACAATATCTTATAATGGTTATACCTAGTACAAAATGGTGTCATTGTAATGTCTTTTTCCTTAACATTTAATTGATGGTATCAATGTCTGAGGTCAATCTCAGAAAAATAAAAATCACCCTAGACCTAATCTAATAAGTGATTTATATGAGGAAAAAAATTACTAGTTCTTAATAGTAATGTTATTGAGTGCTCCATAATCAATTAATAACTTCATGGAACTATGCTTATTTTTGAAACAAAAATAGGATCACCCTAAGGTGATGTTATTTGAAAGATGAAACCCTTATAAAGTAATTATTGTAACTTATTTTTCAATTCCATTAGCTCCACTAGAGCCATTTGGTAAGGAGGTTTTGAAATTGCCTTATCATTGAGAACAAAGTGATCATTAAACTTAACCTTCTAATCAAGAATAGTTCTAAGAAGATCATTTGGAAATATATCTGAAAATTCACTTAGTACAGGAACATCTATAATTTAAATAGTTTCATTATTTTCAATGACATGTTCAAGGTAACTTTCACTTCCATATTTAATAATTTTCTCAGCTTATTGATATATTATCAAAGGTATGAACTCGTTATTATTTACAAATTAAAAATATTTTTTAAGAATTAAATATGAATTATTTAGTTATGAAATCTATCTTAACATGATAAAATAAAAGTAAATCTATACCTAGGATAACATCAAACTCCACTAAGGGTAATACAACATGGTTTTTAGGAAAAAACCACACCAAATATGATTATAGGAATAATCCTATAAATTCTAGTTTCTTTAATACCCCCAACCCCCCATGATTTTTTACCAAAATTTATATCTTCATTTATTGAGTGGATATTTTCATTTTACTTGAAAATTTACCATAAATAGAATAATTTATAGATCATGAATCAAACAAGATATTGAAAAATTTTGATTAAGAAAATAATGTAATTTTCACCACTTCATTTGAGTGTCTAGAATCTACCTTAGTAGTAGGAAAAAAACTCTGTTACACCTTTCCTCTTTTGATCCTAATGATTCCAAAACTTGAATAACTAACATCAGACATGTGGTTTCATAATGTCTCAATTCATTCAAATTAAAACTTTACATTTCTAATTGACTATCTGTTTTCTCATTTTTTTGGTCTAGTCAAAACTCCTTTTATAATAGCCCTAAACCCACACTCCTAGATCCATTTCTAAAAACATAATCTTTATATTTTTTGATTTTATACTGATAAATGTTATAAAAAAATTTCCATCCAAAACATACAACATCAAATTAATATATTGGATCACTTACATACCAAAGGACCTTTCAGGTTTATAGTTTTATAAAATTAGAAAAAAAATATTTCATAATAATTCCTACGAATTTAAGTGGACATTTTTTCCAAGATACCCAGTTTTTATTATTATATATTAACTCCCCATTATCACCCACATGAAACCATTCCAGATATATCTTACTTAACATATTTATTTATAATTTAGGGAAAATAAGCATCATAATGGTCATATCAAATTCCCATTAAGGGTAGACATAGTTATTAATAATTGAATACCTTCGATGATACTAACACTAGATTAAAGGTATGATAACATATTCAAAGTCTATGAGTATTACATAATATAATTCATGCCTATAAAAACCAGGATCATAAATCATGAGACATGGAATATTAACTTTAAAAAAGGTAAGATTCATATAAGTTAGCAATCATGAGCTACATGAAAATAATCCTTGATCAAGGGAAACATTTGAACCCATTGAAATCATTGAAAAATAATGTAGGTATCTTAGACTATAAAACATTAATCATAGAATCACCAAAAATATGATAATTCCAATATATCTTAAGAGTAACATTTAATAGTTAATTATTTAATCTATTAGAAGAAACATACAACGAGTTAACTTCGTCATTTTACCCAATGCATCAGAAGGATCTAACAAATCCACCCATCCTTGGTTTATAACACAACCACTTATACATGGTTTATAACATTACTACCTATGCTTGGTTTATAATGGAACCACCCATCAATTATACATACATATTTCCAAGTACTATAAAATTAGAAAAACATTTATAAGCCTTCCCTTTTCAACATAACACCCTTGAAAACAACAATTATTCCTTTTTATTTGGATTAAACTTTGGAAAAGAAACAGGTTCCATAAAAATATATTTCAAATAATAATAATCCATTAAAGTAAATAATAGGGATGGTATCATTTGAACATATCCATATTAGATTATAGTAAAACAATAAAGGATATTTCCATAGATTAAAAATTCATTTAAAATAATATTAATAAAAATATTTTTTTTAAATAACCATGGAAATTTTTATGTGAAACTTGCAAGAAAATAATAGTTATGGTTGAAATAAATTCCATTCATTTGGTAAATGTTAAAATAAATACCTCTTTCACACTTCTAGTAAAAACCAAAAGTACCCTATTTGGAAAATGGTAATATAATTCCATTAAAATCATTATAAATAAAGTAAAATATAGTCGAAAATGACTTAAAACAATCAATTATTCATAAAAAACATTTTTTAAGACATTTTAATGATCATGTATATTAAAGATAAAATATTCTCAACCAAAATAAGGTCGAATTTTTCATTAAAAAAAATTGATCTTCTTACGTAAAAAAAATAGGAATATTAAAGGAAATAATGTAAAACTCATATGTAAATAGAGGAGAATAATATATATTTGGTTTAATAAAATTTTATCATCCAATTTTCCCCAAATGAACCTTGAACATAAACAATCCCAAAAATAAATGAGATTGCAAAATAAATCATTTACCTCTTTGGTAACTTTTGAATCAAAAATCATTGAAAGTAAAAAATATGACATGAATATGTAAATACCATTAATTATAGGAAATAATATGTTAAAATTAAATCATGGGGTATTAGTTACTCCATAAAAATAACTCATGGTGCATGTCATGAAACATGTCTTAGAAAAACAAGATTGAGAAAAAGAAGACCCTTGAAAATATCATAACATTATAAATGATAATTAAACCAGGAAGTGATTATGTGTACATATGTAAATATAGATAAAACAAGTCTAAATATAGAATAAAAAATATATATCAATTCACAAATTATCATGGCATAACAAATTTAACGAAGAAGTGTTATAATCCCATGAAATGAAATTGAGTTAAGAAAACCCTTACCTTGAGTCCCAACTTGCTATGTATGCCCTTTAACTTCTATTTAATGAACTTATATTGATTATTTAATTATTTAAGAAGATTTTAAAGGTTTTTTACCTTATCATTAAACCATTTATTTTTCTTATTTCAAATATATATTTAATTACTTAATCAGTTATGTTCACATCGGGTGTTTTAAGGACGTTTGGTTTATAATTACAAAATAGATTTTATAGGATTAATGTGGTCAAAGGGGTTATTGTCACATCATATATAGAATAATAATCATGTAATGATTATAATTTTATATTTCAAATAAAATTTTAGATTCATTCATGAATAATTATCATGAAAAACAAAATATTTCAACACGTTTGGTGATGGTCAGCATCTACACACGAGTGATGTTTTTAATTTTTATTGGATATAAAATAAAGAAATAAATTAAAAAGTATATTTAAAGAATAATTAAAATTTTATAAAACTAAAATACCTTAATTAAATCAATACCTATGACTATCCAAGAGATGTGGTTTTGAAAAACAAAGTGCATCATTACGTTGAGGCGATTGTCCGTACATACGCATGTGTGATGATTCTGTTTTTAATAATTAGAATGGAATAAAGATAGATGATATATTATATTTAAATAATAATAATAATTTAATTAATATCATTTATATAAATTAAATCCATCATAATAATCATCTATAAAATATAGTGATGATAAATGAAATACATATATTCATGAGATAGTAGTCACCATGTATGCATAAATAATGATTGTGTTTCTCATTTAATTGAGAAGGAGATGAATAAATTTTGTTCTATAAATATAGAAACACATAAATATATGGAAAATAATTATTTTATTTTATTATAATTGTTATTATATAATTGAATAAGGTATAAGAAGGTGTAAAATGAAAACACTTGGTTAAAATGATTACCTTCTCTTTGAAGAATTTTCTTTTTTAACACCTTAAGACTTTTAGGAGCATATTTTGGTGACAATAAAAACTCTAAAAAGTGGTTAGGAATATTGGGAAGTTATTTGGTAATATATCATTTGAGATAAATGTCTCATGAAGTGTGACTAATAGAGTAGGTTTGGTGTCCTTATATAAAAGTGGATAGGGGCACTCTTGGAATTATATAAAGTATTAAATTATTATAAATTAATATTCTATTTCAAGTAGAAAAAATGATATATTTCACATATAAGGTGAATATAAGACTAAATAATCTCATATAATAAAATTTCTATAAGTTTAGGTTATTTTTTAACCCTTATCATTTATTTTTAACACCCCATGTTAATCCTTTTAATGATTGTCGGGATATCAAATTTTTTTACTCTTTATGGGTTAAGAGAATTAATAAAAAAATAAATATTGACCCATAAGTGGAAAATGGCTGATACTTTTGACCATATTCCATTAAATTGGTAAAATATAATATTTTTATGAATTTTAAACTGTTTAATAAAATATTATTTAACATAAGATACCATTTAAATTAATTTCAGAACTATTCACATAGTTGAATTTAAAAAATATCAAGATAATAATATAGATATAATATAGAATTTGAAACGCAACTAATAAATTATATTTATCTAAACAAAATTCAAAAATTATAACTCACCCAAAAAATATTACATTGTAGGTTTTTGAAATCATTTACTTGATTTTTCTACTACTTTCACAAGCACTATGTTATCACTTCATAAGCATTTAATGTAATTATTTCATCACTAAAAATTAAAAAAAAATCACTTCATTAAAAAATATTAATATTAAAAATAACCATTTTTAATCATTCGTGAATTGATTTTATCCTTGTAAAAACATATTAGTGATATAAAAATCTATAAAGTGAAATTTTGGAATTATTCTTTACTATAAATGATATAATGGTATATAATCAAGAAAAATAGTAAAAAAATCAATATTTTAGAATATAAGAATGGTTCTGTAAAACTAAACTCATCAAATATATTAAAATCAAGTTTTATTGTTATGTTAAATTCTTTTCACATTAGTTTAAACCCTAGTAAACCCAATTTACCCTTTACTATAGTGATATATTTTAAAATGGTTACTATTAATTATGACTAAAAATAAAGCTTTAAAATTCAAAAAAAAATTAAATTATAATTAAAAATATGTAATCCATTTTTTTAATTCAATTCCGATGATTTATAGAAATTAATTTTAAAATAAACCTACAAAACGTGATAAATAAGGGTTTTCCCAAAAACACAATTTTATGTATAAAAATGTTTTTATACAAAAAAATAAGAAAAATTAGATTTAATTAAAATTAATTGGATTATTTTTAATAAAAATAAAATAATTACATTTTAAAACCAATTCAAAAAAAATGTGACTTTTTAAATACTTTAAAATAAAAGGCAGTTTTCTATAAAATCGATAATTTTTATGAAAATTTAATCATTTTAAGAAAATATAAAAATGTCATCCTAAGATAATTTTAATGTGATGATTCAAAAACTATCCTTTTTATCCATTATAAAAATAAAAAAATTAATTATAATATTCTCTAACAAAAATAAATAAATACCATTTTTATAGAAAATGTATTTTTGAAGCACAAAATAACATTTCTAAAAATTGAGTACTTATTTCATAAGAATTAATCAATATATTTGTACTGAGTATGAATTATATATATAGATATATTATAATTTTTTTACACTAATTAATATTCTCCAATTCAATGGCTATGTTATAATATTCATTTTTAAATAATGATATTTAACTGTCGTTAAAGCTCGGTGTTACGTGTCATGTGTCTATTGAACATAGCGCTCTTTTAAAATCATGGGTAATTAAATTCCCTTAAAATTTAATAAATTATGTACTCAAAATTTTATCTTGATCTTTTTAATTATTTATTTTACATTTTAAAATACCTTTGTTGATAATGCACATCATAAAAATGGATAATGAAACTTACTATTGAAAAGAGAGAAAGGAAAATATGAAGGTCATTTGGAATAACACATAAATAAGTTCCCAAATAGGAGAAAATTAGTGGGAAGTGAAAATATAGACATGGAGGATAAAATTAATATCAAAACAATGATAGAGAGTCATAAATAACATTTATCACAAGAATGTGAATGATCATGATAAATTTAATGACTAGAAATCTATAAACCAATAAGGTGTGAAAAAGATCATTAACTCATTAGAAATAATTATAAGGAAAAAAATTTCATTTTCAGGATCCTTTATCTAAAGGTGGGTGATCCTCTTACTTGATTTTATTCAAATCCATAAAATCTATTTCATTCCTTTAGTTTAATGTTTTAATAAGTATCCACTTCCATCTCACCCCATATTCCAAGTGATGAGTATCCATGATAAATATTTATCATGACTAAAGCGTAAAATATTAATTAATCATAGGATATAGAAAAGAAGAAAATGATAATCCTATTTTATCTACTAAAAAAATTGTTATAACATGATAAGATAATACCCAAAATAAATTAATCTTAATATGAATAAATAATACATTAATTTCCAAAATGATACCCAAATTTCAAATTAAATCATTACATAAATAATTAACCATATATCCAAAATAAACTCAATAAGAACATATTAACCTCAAAGGTTGTCTTATAAAATTCATCTTATATCTAAAAAATGTAATATTATTATTCATAGATAATTATTTAGGTTAAATAACATGATACTCCAAAGGCTTACTTATACCTCAACCCAATAAAACATCTCCCAAAACATCATTACTCACCTTAAAATACCCTTAATTAAAACCTAAAAAAATTGTATATATTGATTTGAAAGTATGATCAAACATAAAATTATAAACCCATGATGGTATCCATAACTCTTAAACTAACCTCTCATAAAAACATCTAAATCTCCAAAGTTATCAAAACCCTACTCATTCCTAAACCCACACTCCTAGATCTGATGCTAAAAACATAATCGTCATATTTTTTTCTTTGATATTAATAAACATAACCCAATTTTATCCATCCAAATCATACCACATAAAATAGAAATATTGGATCACTTACATACTATACCGACCCAAGATTAACGAACATTCACATTATATCAATTTTTCAAAATACTTAATACATTATAGAAAAACACACCCAACGGTAGTATTAGTTTAGTTCCTTTGGAAATTGAGAACACATTCTTCTAATTTTTTGAAAGGTCTTCAAAATCTCCCCTAAATATATTTCACTTTGTTTTTCCTACCTAAAACCATTATTTATATCCTCGAGAAAAGAAATCATATGAAAAGGGTGATATCATTTTCTTAGTAAGGTTAAACATGGAAAATATTAAAAAAACATAAAACACTATTGGAAAATAGGTATATCCCCATGCATCTATACCCACGGTTTAGAAAAACTGTGGTTATAGGTGATATATTATGATCTATACCCACGTTTTTGTTAAAAATGTGGGTATACAATACCCCAATTTCACGATACCAATGGGATTACCTTTCCAATTTCATATTTCTATTGGGATATCCTGCATGAACCCTCTCCTCCCCTCCCCAAACTTTGCCTCCCAGCCCTCTCCTTCCCTTCCCTACCTCAACCTCCCGGCTTCTGCCTCCGCCTCAACATCCCAGCCTCTGCCTTCACCTCAAATTCTAGGCCTCCGTCTCCGCCTCAATGTATTGTCCTTCACCTACACCTCAATGTCCTAGCCTCTACCTCCACCTCAACATCCCAACCTCCACCTCCCTACCCCTCTCCCCTCTCAGCTCTCTCTCCTCCAGCGATGTCCCCAACTGATCCGCAACCTAGAGTTCCAAAAAGGAGAGTCGATCACTGAGTGCCTTCGATCATATGTAAGGGGAGGATCTATCGCTAATCTAGGGTACCAAAAGGTGGCTAGCATTCAAATCTACTCAAATCAAGGTATGAATATTTTCTAATCCAAATTTATTTCATTTTTTTAATCATATACCACATATTTTTCCTTGAAATATTCTTAGTAATTGATAGAGTTTCCTAAAATTTAGGAATTTTATTACAATTTTGATCACATGAATTTGAAAGGAAGGGATCTAAGTTGTCTATACACTTTCAAAGAATACACTAATAATTATAATTACTATTACCACATTGA
Source organism: Viscum album (assembly GCA_963277665.1). Lineage (NCBI taxonomy): Eukaryota > Viridiplantae > Streptophyta > Magnoliopsida > Santalales > Viscaceae > Viscum > Viscum album. Next base: position 1,796,377,025 of record OY728138.1, read on the forward strand.
AGATAATGATATTATGATTGGGTAACCTTGCTTTTAAAATGATATCATATAGTCAATATGGGGTCATTACTAAAAGAAAAAATGAATACTGATTTTTACTACTTCTAAATGTTCTAATATTACTCAAAATAAATCCATTCATATAAATTTAACTTTAAATTGTAACATTTATAAATATTTCGATTCCATTCATTGGGATTTTATTTTATATATTCTTAGAGTTTTTTAAATGATTACAGTAAATTGTATTTTGTAAATTAAAATAATACCATATTTTTTATGCCTAATAATGGACCCCCAATGGGGTATTTTAAATGATAAAGGGGCTTAAGTCATGGTGAACCCCTATTTATATTGTTGTTTGGAATTACAGAATATTACCTAAGAATATTCTTGTCAATTGATACCTAAATTGTGATTTTTACATCTATCAAGGCTTCAAGGTACTTACACCATTGCACCTATTTTATATTGATGACCTATTGATTTTATTTCAAGAGGATAATCATACACTTGAAACAAAAAAAAACTTATTTATGCAAAGTTGGTGTGTTTATGGTAGTCCATAGCATAGAATAAATATTTTGTCTACTTTAACAAATACATTTTATTTTAATGAAAAATAAAATTATCAAATAACTCAACATTAAAAAAACAGTTATTAATGTTTAATAACTTTTAATTCCTCTTTTTTGGTCCAGAGGTAAGGTTATAAAATTAGAAATAATAGTTTCCAAAATTATACTATAAATTTTGTAATGACCTACAGTGTTGTGTGTTAGTGGAGTTATTAAAGGTGTTAAATACCGATGGATTAGAGCTCAAGTTGTTCTGAAATTTAGAATATAGATTCGGGATATGGATACTTAAAATGTTTTGGAGTGTTAAAAGTGATGTTTCATAGCTCAAGGTACCAATGGAAAATACTTGAATCAAATTTGTGAGTGTAGAGAAATTAAAACCCATTTTTTTCAGTATAAGCCATCAGAACCTTGGGTAGAGGCCGCACGAGTTTCAACATTTATCAAACGAGTCAATCACCCACCTTTGAGAGCCCAATGGTTGGAATTGGAGATCTAGTTGTCTATTATAACTCTGGTGAGGGTCACTAGAATCCCAATAGTTCCCCTAAAACCCTAATTCATGTGGGGTAATTTTGTTCATTCCATGTTGAATTTTATAAAATTTATCCCCTCTACTTTATACCTTAATTTTCTACATGTTTTAAGGAGTCACCTTCCATTATCCCCTCTTATACCTTATATTCCCCAAGATTTTTCTACTCTTCCACTTTTACAATTGGTGAAACGTCTATGGTAGTGATTTCATCTGAGTAATGTTTATAACATGTAATGTTTTATAATTGGTTTCCCTCTGTTCTTCTTAGTGATTTTCCATAAATTCCTAATTTGTGTTATTTTTTTCATTTCGTTGATTTTAAGTGAACAAGGATAAATCATACTGTAATAAAAGATGGTAAAACCCTATGGTCATGAGGTAGGTGGTACCTAGTAGTTTATCTCATTTTATGTGTTTCCATGGGATGTATAATTTTTTACTTTGAGTTAGTGGGTATGATGGAATGAAAATTGATCAAATAACTTGAGTGTGTATGTCTTATTATAACCTTGGTAGATATTCTACACACTATGTGCCTTGGGTTTATAGGTTTCCAATGATTAATTAAATGTAAGATCATTATCAAAAATTAAAATATAGACCCATGAAGGGTTTCTATTGACAATTTAAGACTATGGAGAAATTTTATGGTATAATTTTATGATTTTGATCCTCATAAAGAGTAGTGATCCATATGATTTATGGGTTAGTTCAAGATGAGTGTTCTTGACAAAATAAGTTCTTCTAGAGTGATGAATTATGAGAATTGAATGAGATTCATATATAAGGGCCTATGTGGTCTTTTATGTCTATAGGTGAGAATACATCGAGGGTAGATTTATTTGGTAGTCACCAATGTGTGTTTTCCTAGGGGGGCTCATGTATAGAAATGAGAGCAATGATTCGTAATTGTTATGTCGACATTGAAGGATGACTTGGGAAATGATTTTTGATTACTTTTTTAGACTAAGGGTGGTCTCTAATGTTTTTGAAAGATAACATATCATGGATATGTGACCATAATTTTGGATAGGCTCTGGGTTTACATTGTGACCTTAAGACACAAAATTGATAAGTAGGGAGATAGGTTACTATATCACTTGTCATGTGATAGTTATGAGTTCCTAGTATTTCCAAGAAAGATGAGCACCTTGAAGGGTGGTCCAGAGAGCTTGATTTGTGATATTTGATATCCATTAAAAAATGGTTTGGTGGGGTTTATATGTTATTCCTTTCTGTAATTTAAACTTCTTACATGGACCTTTTTATTATTATTGCATGATACTCTATTATTTACTTGGAAGAAGAGGCATGGATGCCGGAACACTATTCTGGGGACCCCTTCTACCATGCAGTAGTGATCATATGTCCCTATATTTATGAAAATTCTATTAAGTCTATATTTAACAAGTAATCAAAAATCATTTCCCTTTGAATAATGTAGTAGCTTGCGTTGTACGCAACATGCAGTTTTAACACACCACGACTAATCAAACTAGTCATTATGAATAGTAATACCCACTTTTTCAAATTTTATAAATTTTATTTTTCAAAATGGACTTCATTTTTTAATTCATAATATCAAAATTAGATTTGGGTGAATTTTTTGTGTTTTTCTGAAAACTTTCAATTTTTGATGAATAGTGAAAAATATTGTGTTATTGTTTAAAACTGATTTTTTTTAAATAATTAATTTTTTTATTTAAATTTATTTTAAAAAAAAATATATACATAAATCCTATATATGTTTAATGTAATTCATTGGAGTAATTTTATAATAATATTAGATATATAAAATTTTATTGAACTTTTTACCGTCTTTTACCCACCTTCTAGAGCATTTCCAAATTTGCATAAAATTAATTTTACCACTTCTGTGAATTGAATTTCAAAAATCCAAGAGAAAAAATTTGATACTGGTAAGTAAAATATGGTTTAATAAGATGAAAATAATTTTTGGTGAATAGTAACTTTTGACTTTTATTTACCACTGTTAAAAGTAAATAGGGTAACTAAAGGTAAACATAATATTATAATTACCCTATCACATGTCATAATTCTATTAGATAAGTTTAATTCGACCAAAAACAAACATAGGAATAAAATATGATCTTTTTGGTCCACTGGTATTAGATTAGGTTATTTATTATTATTTTATTTAAAGAAGAGTTAAAAGTGTTAAATTCAAAGTTTAATAACTAAACTATTTTTAATATAGAGTTACACATAATATAAATTAGACTATAAATATTCATTATAAATATAAAAGTATTTTTCAACATAATGGTATTTTATTTATAATTTTTAGACATTAAATAATTTAATTTATTTATGACACAATGATGATGCACTAATTACCTTATTAGTGAAATATTAAAATAATTGTTATTATAAATATCCAAATAAATGTAAATTGAGACTTATGATGAATTACACTAAATTTATAGGTTAATATGACTTGTTAGGGTTTATAAAATAGATTTTATTCTAAGTGATAAATTTTTTATGGCTTTTAAAAAAATCAAATACTAAATAGTGTCAAAATTGACATAATTGAGATTTTAAAACAAATACTATATTATTAGTAATATAATATTCCTAAAAAAATAAGGTTTTGCCAAAGTACTTAGATAAGTTTATATATATTAATAATGAACCACTTTCAGTTCTCTTGTCTTGTTATAGTAAGTTTATTAACCATAAAATATAAAAATACCAAGAGACATGGTAAATGTCAAACTATTTAACTAAGAGTTAAATCTAAAAGATAAGGTTAATATGGTAACCTAAACCTGTATAAACCCTATTTTTTGAGATTTTTTCTACCCATACCCACTTTATAGTTGAAATAAATCATTTTTGAGCTATTATAAACCGAAAATTATTTTATTATAAAATAATATTTCAAGATTTTCCTTAAGTGACCCTCACCTCTCTTATAAAGGGGTAATTCCCAATTTCTTAATTTCACACCTCCAAAGCCATTTGTCTCAGCCAAATATAATCCAAATATCTTCCCAACTTCCTTCACTTCAACCTAGATTCCTTACGTTGATCATAAATCCAATATAAAGAGCCATTTTGATCAACTCAAAAGGAAACACCAAAAAAGATGTAATAATTTCACCACCCTCTTTCAAGTTCTTGTCTTATTCCACTTCCTCTTTCTTTATTGTTTCCATACCAAAATAATAAATCCAGTACCTTATACATACTGTAATGTTATTATAAATATGTTAAAACCATATTCTTTGTTCTATCCATCCTATAAATGATAAATTCCCCATACGTGCGTGTGTACGGCTTACCGTCTCCACGTCGTGGTGTAGTTTGTTATTCAAACACTTCATTATTTGGATGGGTATAATAATGAGTATAACTGATTTAAATAATAAAAATAACATTTTAATGACTTTTTTATGTATGATATACCATCCAATTATATATGATTTCTCCATTAATATAATAATATTGTCTCTCATGCGTACGTACGGATTACCGTCTCCACGAACGTGATGAGATTCATTCCTCATTGTAATCATTCAAGTATAATTTTTATTTTATGATTAAAAATAATTTTTAAGAACTTAATATCATTCTAGATATGAATCAAATATATATAGCCTATACATAACAAACATAACTTACGTAACAAAACATATAATGGAAAACGAATCAGTTAACAACCAAAACAATGATACTACTGCAATATCATTAAAAAAGCAATATTATAAGATCACATATGATATCATATTTAAGTATTTGGTTATTTTATAATTTAATAACAACTATTTCACCATTATACGTGAGTTTAACTTACCCTATACTAAGGAAAAGTACAAGGTAAGGAGTTTCTTATCTCACTTTTAATTCCGTGAGATTTCCATTGTTCACCACTTATTTATTGCAAGTGGTGTATTTTGTACTTCCATTTGATATATATTATCATGATTATATTTATATTCAAGGTATTATATTATTAATTTTTTGGTTATTAACTTTTTTTCATACGACTCGATTGATTGCAATGTGGTAAGGGGCTTCTTATCTCACTTTTAATTTCATGAGATTTCCACTCTTCACCACTTATTTATTGCATGTGGTGTATTGTGTACTGCCAATTGATATATATTATCTTTATTTTATAAATATTCATGGTATTATATGATACATTTGGTGTTTATTAACTTTTGGTCTTATGACTCGATTGATTACAACTTGGTAAGGGGTTTTCATCTCACTTCTTATTCCCGTGAGATTCATGCTATATTGCAACTATTTCCTTTTGTGTGGTGTATATACTTACCATGATGGTATTATATGTGTCATATAAGTTAATTTATGGGTATTTACATCTTCATTGTATGATACTTATTTCATGGGGTGTATGTTTCATAATTTACCAAATCGATAAGGGAATTTCAAATTTCAATTTCTACTCATTGGGCATTACGCATACTTCATTGATTATTTTACTCCAAGATTATGTGTGTAATAACTATTTATTATTTATATAGTAATAATCACTCCCCTTTCTAGGGATATACCTTTTATAGACATAATCACTCAATTGATAAATTCATATTCCACTGATCTGAACTTTTTAATGGTAATCTTAACTCAATTTCCATTTATTGAGTTAAACATCCAAGTCATTGGGTTTGTTTTTACAAGAATATGTGTGAATTTAATCTGATTTATTTTCACTGAATATCCAATAATATTGAGTTTATTTATATTTTTCACATATAATTATTTCATTGATTTATCCTTAATCTAAGGATACGGTATTTTTAAGGTATTTCGTCTCAATTTACTTTCCTTTGAGACCTCTTTGTCATTATGCACCAATTCACTTTTATATGGTGTATATATTGTTCTTTGACATATTATATCATGAATACCTTTATTCTGGTGATATTATAATGTTTTTATTAATTTTATTCCTCAATTACTTGTATTCAAGCGTTTCTTATTTTGTTAGGAACTATTAAACTAAAATATTGTTTTAAATGTTTTAAATATTTATTCTTCTAAATATTTCTCATTAATGTCCATGTTTTAAAAATGGTTTTAAGTATTTATTTATATGTACATAAATGTTTTGAAACTACAATTCCTTTTAAAAGTTTCAAAGTGGTATGGGACACATTGATTCAAAAATCTCTTTTAAACGACTTCTTTGATAAATAGTGCGACATTTAAATGTTTTCAAGAAAAAGGGGATGTTTATCTCAAATTGTTTTAATGGATATTTTCATCTATGTAAATATCCTTTAGTATATTTTATTATTAATTGAGGTTGATTTATCATAATACAATCATCCATATTGTATTAAATGAGTTATGTTTGAATGTGGATGTGCTATTTTTATGCTATTCATGGTTTGTGGTTAAAATATTGACATTTCATATGGTAGTTTTAATATGAATGTTTAGATTATGTTTCACCCTTTCAAATGAGGAATGCATTGGACTTAGTAAGTGATGGGTGGAGCCCGTTATAGCTCCTTAATGCATCGGTTAGTCTCATGAGACAAACTAGTGTCTTGGAACATGGCCTTGACAAAATATTTATTTTCAGTCTTGGAATGAGGCCTTGACTATATGGTTATGATTTCTGGCATTATGCATTCCATCATTATGAAATTGTACATTTATATTACATGTGATTATTCAACTAGTATAATATCCATGTGAATAATTAAATGGAATTATTTGATTTATCTTTGCCATATTATACTGAAGTTTAAGTTTAAAAGGCTTGTGTTCTAGTCTTATATATTGCCTTAAATGTTTATTCTTATTTATGACAATTTCCACTATATTTTTATCCTTACTGAGCATCTAAGATCACCCCTTTCTTTTGTTTTATTTTTTCCAAGATTCAAATAATTATATTATGATTAACCTTCAAGAATAGGCTAAGGGATATAAGAGTGTTCAAAGGGGACACAATGTTGTTTTTTGTTATTTCATGATGTAATGTAAAACTTATGCATGTATCTAGTACTTCCAAGGCTACTAAACTGATCGATCTTTCAGGATATGATTCCTTGTATCATGCCAATGTTATATAATAATGCACTGATTTTGGGTAACTAGGGTTGGGGCATTACAGTTCATGATTCTTGAAACTTCTTAAGGTTCATTAATCATTCTCCATGTATTATTGGTAGATTCTTTAGTGAATTTCTATTGGATTATAGGTTATCATTAGTTTTAATTAGAGATAATGTTTCATCATTAATTCTTGTATTAATTAATTAATGATGTTACATTTCAATCTAGTTTGAATGGGTGGTATTAAGTTCATTTTAAGATGATTTATCTTTTCCTTATGAATTAAAAGCAACATAGAATTTATTTATCATATTACTCACTTTATCACTACAAATCGATAGTGTAATATGAAAATTTCTACTTAGATGAAGTTCAAAGTGATCAATAAGCATTTTATTTTAACTGTGCTCATTTTTTACTATAAATCCATTACATATATTTTTATACATTAGAATTTATATATCTTTAGGGGATTGGTATTTTTAATTTTATTGTATTTTACCTAATTAATTTCACTTACTATTATCCATAATTATTTTTTTGTTCTCAGTTAAATTCATTAAATGTATTCCCTTGCTCTTATAGTGCATTGTTATTGTCTCAGGCAAATAATGGAGGTTGTGATAATTTTATTTGGGGTAAGCAACAATTCAGCTTGTATATTGTTATTTTTATTGCCTTTTCATTTCCTATTCCCGTGTTTTTAAAAAAATGAATATTGATCCCTTTTGGGTGAAATGTTATGCAACTCATTCCACTAAAAAAGTGTTCTGAATTCGTCCCAAAACCAAAAACTGTCAAAATCAATTAAATTGTTGGTTTAAGAGATGTTTTTTACTAACCGCCTCTACTTTCTACTCAACATGAGGTTTTCGAAAGGATGTGCCTTCACTAGGGCATATTTATTCATTATTCCTCTCACTATGTCATCAATCCTTAGAATCACACAATAAATATCAATGACATTCTTGAATTTTTGTGACTTCATGCCATATTTTATTCTTTCATATCCACAATGTCACATGTACTCCCATTTTTTTATCCATGTATTTTCACGTTTTCTATAATTTCCTTATATAATATTCTTAGTCTTAATCACATTAATAACACAATTTGGTGCTATTATTTTGGGTAATGCCTCAAAATGAAATATCAGCTACTTAATAATGTGAATACTTAACTCTTTTAATACATGAACACTTCTACTTCAAATTATAATAAACTATCATCTTAGTAGCACCACCACAAGGTACCATCTATGGATTTCTAATAATATTTTTTCTAGGTCATAGAAACCTACAAATTCCTTTTGAAATTATTTTCAAGATCTTTTCCAGTAACCCTTAGAATAATGTTGTAATATTTTGTCATTAAACAATTGACTTTAAAGGAAAAAAATTTGCACTAATTTTATTGAGTACTTAATGTTTTTTTTGAAATTCCATATATTCAATTAAATTGGTGATTTCCTCTGGTGATTCATCCAATAATTGGTTACTAGAGGAAGTGTATTCCTCTTCTTATTTACTCATCAAATGTTTTCTATTTCTTCTAGGGAATTTCTTCTTTATGGTTCTAGACATGTACACTATTCTACAGTGGATGTCTACAATCTCATGGTAGTGGTATGATGTGAATTTTTTTCTTCTAAATAGTTGTAGACACCATGAAATGTCTTCAATGCACTTTTCAACAAAATGTCCTAATCCGGGCTTGAAAAGTTTGCAGTACAACTCTGCATTTATCATGGGGGCCAGTGACAGTAGCGAAGGCACCGATATGAAAGGCTGGGACTGCATCCCGACACTGATCCCAAGCAGGGGAGCGGGGGCACATCCCCTGCATTATGGATGAATTATTTTGGTTAAGTCCCAAAAGATGTTCCCAAGATACCTACATGCAAACACCTACGTGCCACCCTGTTGGGGCTAAAAAAAGAAATAATTTTGGTTAAGTCCATAAATTTTTCCCATATTAAGGAAAAATCACCGACGGTGCACAATTTTACTTGGGCACCACCCATCATATTCATAGCCACTTTCACACCACAAAGATGCCACGCAACCTACTTGCGTGACCAAACTCCTTTCGCCCAAGGTCCTGTTTTTTCCTATAAAAAAACCCTTGGGGCCCTCATTTGTATGGATGAATTTCCTTGAAGCCCAATTGATGATCTGGCCACCCTATTTCTTTTCCCAAGTCCTCCAAAACTTTTGAGGTAGTTCTTTAACACCTAAATTAGAGTAATTGAGGGAGGACTATAGAACTTAATTCATTTTAGTGTATGAAATCTATAACACTTGCTCGCCTAAAGCGCTCAACCTCCCAAAATCAGAAACACTTGTGTGACACCTATTCCTTTCATAGAAACTTGAGTGACCCACTTCTAGGATCACCTATGAATACTCCTGAAGGCTTGATCCAGGTCTCACCCATGTATTACCTTATAGGTTGTTCGTCTCTTAAGTGAGCATCAGGTCGCCCAAGCCTACATGTGCACCCATACTTGTATACCCTTCTCTACATGGGTGCCAATATTTGATTCACTTACTCTCTTCAGTATAAAATCCATCAATCCCTATTCAAATCCATTCATGCAAAGTATTATTCTTCATTAGCTTCTTTGTTTGAAAAGGATTCTATTGAGACCTCCACCAAAACCTCATGATTTATCAAAACTTTAGGAAAGACACATCAGTGTGTCACCTATTTGTGTTTGTATATTCATAGTCAAAGGTTTCACTTATTCGTTTCATAATGGGGTTAGGATTCATAGAGTGTCTGTGGGTTTGTATATCCATGGTCACATGAACCTTTCTCCTAGGAATAGTGCTCGGAAGTTACCAGTTTTAAGAATTAAGGTTTAGGTCTCTACTTCTCCCTTCTCAAAGAGATGGTACCTCAGATACCTAGTAAGTAAGGTAAATTTCATGTTTTCTTTTCCATGAAATCAAAGTAGACGTCACTCTCCCCTACCAGGATCAATTTTATGGCATCCATCCTATTGTAAGATACTAACCTTCATCCCTTCTTCCTTTCATTGGACCCTTATCCAATGTAAAGTGAATAGAAGGAAGGATCTTCACCTCTCCCTCGTCCACCCTCACCGTTGTAGGCATGCCATCTTCTACCAGTGGGGGAGGAAAAGTGTGTGTGTCGTTGTTTAATATTTCACATCCTCTTTTTTCTCAGACCGATCATGAATCACATGGGCTTAGATATTTTTGATGATTAAAACATTTCTACAAACACCCATGGTGAATGAACTATGTGAACTCTAATTGCCATCATAATTGGGATAAGTAGGAAGCCCTCTCAGGGCCTGAGCTCACTGGATATCCTCTTCAATAATCCAACCCTAATTTCCCTAATCTGGGTATCCTCATTAGGAATAATCCCCAAATTAAACCCCCAAATCACCAAGTCATCTTTGTACAGAAGTAAGACCAAACTCATTTCTCTCAAAGGACTATACTCTCCTATGAGACTCATCAAACTATGTGAGACTTTAATTCCCATCCAAATGGGATACGTAAGAAGCATACTTGAGGTTCAAACCCAACATTTCAAATCAAAACTGTTCTCCTTGGACCATATTCCCAATAGGGTCTAATCTTACTTGGAAACCCATATCCTTTCCAAGTTCATTGGGCTATTTTTAGCATAATTCCCACACCAAACTCTGACAAAGAACGTTTTTCTTAGAAGTCCTTAACACATGACATAAACTATATAGTTAGGTCCTTATAACATGAACTCAAAAGGTATGATTTTTCCCATTAAGAGGCATCGAACTAAGAGGGTTCTGATTCCTTTCACAAGGATATGTAGGTAACCCATTTCATGGGTACGATCCCAATATCAAAACAAACCATCGTCTCCCTGAATGACAATAAATTCTAGAGTGCCCAACTAAGTGGCTTCAAAACCAGTACCATCATAAAGATGATTAAAAGAATCTGTAAATGGTATATGAGAGGATACCAATGATGGAGAATCTCAAATATATACGGATATCTCCATTAATGAATAACCTCAAATACATACGGATGATTCTAATTTTTACACATGTTTATAAGTGATTGAAAATTCCAAGGTAATATTATGCTATACATGGTGAATTAATAAAGATTCATGAAAATATCTTAAATTTATAAATAGAGTCCCGGAGTAGACAATAATTCCCCCCAAAAGGGTGTGATGAGTCTGACATCCCATCCCCTCAACCAATGCACGTTCCTAAGTATCGTAAAGTTCAAACTTAACAAATTCCTAACTTTGTAAAGAAAGTCCCCTTTGGATAAATAAATATTTTATGTTTCAGTTCCATGAATAAATCCAATGGAAATCACCTAGAATCAGTGATTTTTAAAACAAGAGCACAAGTTTCCAGGAACTACGAAACCAAAATGGTGAACCCGATGTGAATCCTTAACCAAGTTAATAATGTTACCCACCTATCAGGCCCCTATCAATTGATAAAGTAAGTACATAAAAAGGAATAAATCACATATGTATCTATCTAAAAGATTTCAATTTAATGGATTTTATTGTTGTTTTTGGGTTTTCCTCAAAACTCCCTTCAGTCCAAAATGGATTTCTTCAAAATGACATCTGTGAACTTCCCAACCGCTACTCAGGATGGATCCTCATCTATGGGAAGGAAATTATCATCCACCCATCATCTTTAATGTTGGGTCTCCAACATGTTGGTAAAGGAGTATCACCATCATGGTACAATCCAGGATTTGGTGGTAGCCTGAGAGTCCCTCTAGGTCAATATCAATCCTCGATAATCCATCCAACAATGACCGATGATCAAGAAGAAGACAGTTCCAACCACCATTTTCAACCGTTTAGGGTTATTATCCCCATAATGTAATAACTATTCCCTCTCGTGATATAGGGAGGTAGATCAAGAGGTCACTTAGGGCCTCAATTCAAATATGCAGGGGTCCTTCCTAAGTACTCCCACAAATAATGGATGCAAGCAGAATTGTGCGGTAGTGAACCCCCAACATGATGGGGGTGTTGCCTTTGGACATTAGGCCCAAGTCTCTTAGACCTGGGCATGCAAGAAGAACCATCGGGGACAACGTTTGATCAACTAGGAGTAGGTTCTTACCTCTTCACCCCTCTATATAAGTCCATAAACTTAACTTATGGAAAACAATAAGTGGGAACATACACTTGTCCATCCTAATTTTTCTATCCAACAGACTCATCTGGCAGCAACCCACCAATCCCACTAGATAAATCCGGTGGAGTACTGTGAACAAGCACATACACATTCTTACAAGTTATCAGCTAGTCAGTAGGATCGTCTGACTGCATTTAAAGAATCCCGCCAATCCAATGTGGTGGAAACTGGTAAACAAGAACATACACCGGCTTATAATCACCAATTATGCTAGTTGTCTCGTCTTCCTGTATTGAAGAAATTCTATCAACCATACTTTAAGGGAAACATCCAGCAGTTATATACACCTTCTAGTGTTCATCAATCTTTCCAATAGTCTCATTTGGCAGCACCCAGAGAAGTTAGTCGGAAATCTCTGACAACAAATCTGGGGCAGACCCAACTCTATGACCCCATATATAACTACTTTCAATACCCATTGACAAAAAAAGAGGATAGGAGTAGGAACATACACATACTCCAGATATAGAATGGATGTATATTACCATTATAGCTGCTGAAGTCACCAAAAAAATATTATCAATGGTGAAATGGAAGACGCAAAGCCCTGCCCATATTCTAGAAGCATGTCAGGATATTATAAAAACTACATCAGTAGTAGTAGGGGAACAGACACATAAATCTATCCCCACACATGGGATGACACATCGTTATTCCATCTCGAAGTAGATACACACCTCTATTCCAATCCAAGAGGGTCATGGGGTATACTCCTCCATATCATATGGACAACAAGATTGGGAACATATACCCTTTCTAATTAGAGGTAATCGGTCTATTCTAGTAACCAATCCAAGACAGGCACATACACCTACCCATGATAACCACTTCTCCAAGAAAGTGGTCCCAACTAAGTGTAAGAGAACATCTGAGAATAAGTATCATAAAAAATGGTTGGAAAATCCAGTGTCAAACTATAATTTGGATCCTCTTAATGTTGGAGTTCTTGAAGCCCTCGGACATTTATCTATTGTAACTCAAGATCCTACCCTCTCATTACCAAATTATTGGAGTAGTAGCAGTAATTATGAAGTTCCCCGTTAGACAGTTCATCGTGAAGGCTTGATTTATGAAAATTTGGTCAATCCAGAGACACTATCTTTGGATGAGAGTCACAGCAACCCTCCATGTGGCTAGAAGACTAATAAGTAAGAGGATTTATCCCTTGTTGTATTCCACCATGGTGTTCCTCCCTGTGATGTCATTCGCTATGAAATTCCTCTCTATGGTAGTATTTCTCATTGTCAAGATAATTCTATAATTGACAATGTAGCAATGATAAATATCACCTATCTCGAGGTACTTGAAAACACAAGACCAGTCTTGTCTGATGCCTTTTCATTGATGGGTGAAACACTTTCTCAACCAGAAGACATCTCTAGAGAATGGTCATTCTCCAAACCTCCCTTGGTTCATTTATCTTCTAATACAGAGTGTCCTCTTTGGTTAGACCAAGTAGAGGAAACTCAAGTGAAAGATGATGAAGATACGTTAAACATGATAAAAAAATTAGCTAAAGGATAAATACCAATCATTCTCTAGACTTTATAAAATTCTCAATATAACATTCTATAATTGATAGCAGAATATTTCATTCATGATATCCACCTCAACTTATGGAAGACTCTTCATCATTTGAAAACTAAAATATTACCATATGATGAATATCAAAATCATGTAAAGGTAATAGAAGGGTTGCAATGCCAAATTGACTTAGAATCTCTCTCAGTTTTCCAACATCCAAAGGTGGAAAAGAAGCAGCAAACCATTCAGCATGAATGCCTCAATGTTCTAATTAGGTTATGCCAATTAATTTCTGATTCCTCATCTGGTGTTCGTATCAGAGGATGGGGTGCACATGGAGCATTTCATTTCACTACACTATAGAATCAATAAATCCTACCAAAATTGGTCTCATGAAATCTTATTTCCCATAGCCGGCTACAATCAATAGATTTTGTATGAAATCAAATGTATGCTCCAGAACAGGCATCAACTAACTCTTATCAGAGTCAAGCCCAAAGAAAAGAAGTTGTTGAGTTACTTTTACATCAAGCATCTAAGAATATTGAGTAGGCCTCCCTCTTAGAGGATGTCAACCATAAGATAACATAAATGTCTGAAATAGCATAACGATCTTCTGAAATAGGTGATTTGAGTGGTTTTTGGATAATTCATCCAGCTAATGTCCAAGCCAAAATTTTCAATATTAGAAGAGAAGCTGTAGGAATCTCAACCATAGAAATTCAAGAACCACCCCAGCTTACAGGTTTGGGGAACATACAATTCAAACTTCAAATTCATTAAACAAAGTTTAAAGGTTTGAAGAAAAAGAATAGGAACAGCCCCTGCCTACAGGGCTGGGGGATTTTTCACATTTAAAATCCCCTCCTCAATGGAAGCCAGTTTTCTCCCAATTTGGGAAGAATCCCCAAATAGAGTGCACAACTAAACTATTTGAGGATTCCATTCAGGTTAATTTCTATCAAACACCTCTTGAGAATCCATCATATAAGAGAGCAGAGTCTCATGGAAGATACCAAGGGACACAGTCTTACAAAGATACTGACAGAATTCCATTAATGCATTATGCATCAGTAAATGTCATTAACACCATTATAGAAGATCCTCAAGAAAATGAGTCTCATTCAGGTGACTTAGAAGATGAAGTTATTATCCCTAATATGGTACATACTGAATAAAATGAAGAAAGTGTACATACCCGAAATTAGAGACTTACCTAGAATCTAGGTATGCCTTCAAATAACCAAATCCCACCCCTCTGAAGGGAATCTAACAAGGGGAAAGGTAAAAGTTAGATTGCGTCTCACTTTTCCACTGGAGAAGGTCAATATCATTCACTTGAAGATAGATTTTCATAATAATAATAAGAGATCAAAGAGTTAAAAAGACACAATACAGAGTTACTTCAAAGCAGCATTTATGATAGACGTACTCCCCAGGAAGATCCTCAACTTGAATATCCTATAGAAGCTCCTCATCAAAGAGGATTTGTGGTAAATACATTTATGAATAATGAATTCCTTTCATTGGGTACATATACAAGGAAAGATCAAACACATCCTGATAAGCATGTTCTCATGGGTTATCCAAGGAAAATATCAGCACCATCACCAGTGGTTTTTCTAGTAATTGCATCAGCTCAAGCTCTAATTGTTGTACCTTCACGGGTCCCAGCTCATCCAGATATTCCCCAAGTTCTTATGAACATAATTGAGGAATTAAAAATTCAATTTGAAGCTATGGAATAATGGCATGCTCTAGTTCATCCAGAAATGAAAGCTTACCCCAATTGGGTGGACCTAATTCCTCCCCCGCCAAATTTTTTGAATACTACATTTTTAATATTTAAGGGTTTGGGAGATCCATAACAACACTTAACACATTTCATTTCTCGTTGTGATCCTATGATGGAAACTCCTCAATGACAATAAGTAGTAAAGCTTAGGTGTTTTGTGCAGTAATTACAAGGACCAACTTTTTTATGGTATACAAGTTTTCAATCCTGATCAATTACAGGATGGGAAGATCGCCATAAAAAATTCATTCTTCAATTTAGCTCAACGCCACAGAAGAAAACAAATTTTTACCTTAAAAAATGCAAAAAAAGGTAGAATAAAAGAGTTTTATATTTCATTGCTCGATGGAAAGGATTAATATACTCCTTAATTCTGGAACTCCCTCAAAAATATTTTCTACCAATTTGTGTGGAAAATATGCGTGATGAGTTATACACACCACTAATCCATGTAAAATACACGGGAGGGTTTCGATACCTTACTTCAATTTCTCAATAGATATAATATTATATTATAAAAAATAAGGCTAAAACTCATATAATTCCATCAACTCTGGGAATGAGAATATGGAAAGAAGAGGCTGCTACCATTACACTCAAGAAAGCACATGTACCTGCTACCACTTCAAAACCTTCATTGTATCAAAGGGCCCCACCTCCAGAGCTTCAGTAACAATGACCACCTCATCAAGGTGATCAAATAGATCAATGGTGGAAATAGTTTGAGGAATTAAAGAGAAAATTTTATTCCTTTTGGAATGAACAAGTTCTCGGTTACTTCATCTCAGCTCTGGAGAGCAATTTGGTTTAGCTTCTGAGGCCGAAGAAACCAAATAAAGGAGATGAAGATATTCCAAATTATTTTCCCTTTCACCGAATGTTGGGGAATCCCATTCAAGAGTGGTTTGTTTTCAAGGATCTCCTGAAAAAAATGGTAGACTCTGGACAAGTGAAACTAAATAGTTTGTCACCTCAAGTAGCATGTGTTATTTCTTCTAATCTAGAGGAAGAAGGTGAATGGCAGGAAGTTAAAAGTAAAAAATGTGCAGAATTAGGATGATTGGATGATCAAGAAAATGATCAACCAAACTCATGTAATTCTACGATCATAGTTAAAACAACCAATTGTGTCTTCCTCCAATCCTGCCATAGCAAAACCACCTTCATCAAAAGGTCAATCCTCAAAGAATCAATGTGATCAGAATGAAAAAAGAGAAGTTAGAAGAATAAAATCATATGTTAAGGCCAAATTTGTCCTTGACCCTGGCAGATTTCATGCCACATGCTTCAAAATTATGGACACCGCCCCACCAAATGGAACAAATAGAACCAACCTATCTGGAAGAATCTTCATCAGATGAGGAATTGATCTTTGGTTCTGTCAACATCATCCACTTAATGGATCCTTATTCCAATGATGATTCTGATTATAATGAGCATGAGTTACATGTACCCAATTAGGGAACTAGAGGAAGGGTCCAAGGTCAAGGATACAGGGGAAGATGTGGATATTATATAAGCCACTATTTTAACTCTACCCCTACTCGAACCATATATGTGGTGGAAACTCGTGGAAGATCCCTTCAGTGGGCTCAACAAGAACAAGGAGATTCTTCCACGCAGGATAGGTTCGGTCCTAACATGATTATTTTGAAGGATCAATTAGAAGTCACACAATCTAAATTTTACCAAGTAAATAGACCTAATCAGTCTAATCTACCAAATCCAGAATTATTTTCAGCTCCTTCTCTGATACAGGGTACATTTAAATCAGAAGCATCATCTTCCAAGCCACCTATAGAACTAAATCTCCATGCTGGGAAACATAGACCTTTGGACCAAAATTATGATGTCTTGAAACAATTGGCCCAATTACCATCCAAGTTGTCAATTTTGGATGCCTTAAGTCTGTCAAAAGATATTCGAGAATCACTTATTGAGGTTTTTTCAAGTCCTCAAGATTTTGAAACCGAAGTTGTTGCTACTGAGATTTACCATATAGAGAATGATCCTACAGAATT
Organism: Viscum album; assembly: GCA_963277665.1. NCBI lineage: Eukaryota > Viridiplantae > Streptophyta > Magnoliopsida > Santalales > Viscaceae > Viscum > Viscum album. The sequence goes on from OY728138.1 coordinate 1,796,394,747, forward strand.
TCATGAATTCATATCTTTTATAGATGAAGATGAAGATGATGTTGTACATGGACATATTATACCCTTTTATCTATCTCGAAAGGTCAATGACATAGACATTCGACGATCCTTCATTGATAATGGCTTTGGAGTCAAACTCATTCTTGATTGTACCCTTCATCAATTGGGCCTTACAGAATTTAACTTATATCCTTTTACTTTAATGTTTCAAGGGTATGAAAATAATTATCAAGAACCTCTGGGCGATATTACACTCAAAACTAAATTTTGAGATCTTATGTCTAATTCAGTTTTCATGGTTGTTCATCAGGACATAGCCTTCAACATTCTTCTTGGAAGTCCATGGCTACACCAACATGCCTCCATACCTTCATCATACAACCAATGTCTTAAGTACTGTATCAATGGAAAAATCAGGACATTGTGTGGTGACAAGGATCTATTTAAAATGTGTGAATCTCAATACATTGAGGCAGAGTTTTATCACACAAAGGGAACAGGATCCATGACAAAGGAAAAAACCAAAGTTAATCCTCTGAATAGACTAGAAAAGATCCTAGAAAACCCATTCATACATTTGAGTACAGATTATGTATTACCTATTAACCAAATTTAAAAGGTAAACCCAAATCCAAGAACTCACCTAGTAACTTTCATAATGTCAATCATGGAAATCGAGCCTAACAGTATGGGAGAGATTATTGATTTACCAAGTAGTGATGGTAGCTTAAATAGAGATGTCTTCATTTCATCCAATGAATTATAGTAAGCCTCTACTTCATCAATCATAATAGAAGAAGTTGTATAAATTCTAGAAGAAGTCAAAGATATTGATTCCCAATCCATCATCTTCTCTTTATTACCCTAGAAAGACCCTTCATCATCAGTAGGGTTAGAAATGGTGGTCTCTCCTTCAGGATGTTCAAATACTAACTCCTCTACTAACTCGTAATGTTTTGTTTCATCATATACTATGCAACTAGAAGCAGAAGAAGTATCACATAATGAATAAGAAGAGGAAGATCTCAGGGACGCTCCTCCATCATTTGAGGAAGGTGTCTCTACCACTGTGTATGAGCTCAGAGAAATAAATTTGGGTACATAAGAAGATTAACGCCCCACTCTAATTAGTGTGGCCCTGACTTCTGAAGAGAAAAAAGTGTAAAATTAATTTTTAAAGCAACATTGAGATACATTTTCATGGAATTATATAGAAATTCTAAGTCTTAATCCCAATGTAGCCACTCATCATTTAGGTTTTCTAGAAGAATGTCGCAGATTCAAGTAGGCAGCAAGAAGAACACACCCAACTCATGATTCTAAAATTGAAGATGAAGTTGATAAGATTATAAAGGCTAACTTTTTCAGGGAAGTTTCATATCCCAAATGGCTGGCCAACATTGTCCTAGTGAAAAAGAAGAATGGGAAAATCATAGTTTTCATTGATTTCATAGATCTGAACCAGCATTGTCCTAAATATGATTTTCCAATTCCAATCACATAGATTTTAATTGATGAAATAGCTAGCTATGAAGCTTTGTCCATCATGGATGGCTACTCTAGTTATAATAAAATCTATATGGCCCTATAGGATGAAGAATCTATAGTATTTAGAGCTGTTCAAGGTATATTTTTCTATCGGGTAATTCACTTTGGCTTAAAGAATTCAGGTGCAACATATCAACATGCCATGCACCATATCTTCAAACCATTTTTATGGAAATTTTTTGAATGTTATGTGGATGATTTGGTGTTCAAATCTATATAATTTTCCAATAACTTGGTTGATCTGGATACCACATTCAATAAACTTCAGCGACATAGTTTGAAGATAAACCCCTTGAAATGTGCTTTTGGGGTAACCTCGGGAAAGTTCCTTGGATTCGTTGTATGCCATCATGGTATCGAAGTTGATCCTGAGAAAATCAAATTAATCCTTGGCATGTCACCTCCAACAAATTTGAAATAATTAAGATAATCCAAGGACACTTGGCCTATATTTGGTGCTTTATAGCCAATTTGGCAGGAAATTTTTTTCCCTTCACTAGATTAATGAAAAAGGGAGTCACCTATCAACAGAATGAAGACTGCCAGGAATCATTTGATACCCCCAATAAATATCTCTTGAGTCCACGGGTATTAATTCCACCTATTGAAGGAAGACCATTTATTCTTTATGTGATAGATTTAGAGCGATCACTGGGTGCCTTCCTTGCCCAAAATAATGATGATGGGAATGAGAAAATTCTTTACTATCTTAGTTGAACTATTATTGATGAAAAAACTTGATGTTAAAGTATTAAAAAATGTTTCCTGGCATTAATCTTTGCAGTTAAAAAATTTAGGTGCTACCTGCAACATCATGAGGTCTAATTAGTATCTCGTAATAACCCACTCAAATTTATCCTCAGTCATCCTACGCTTACAGGTCGTCTGGCACGATGGTCAGTTATTTTGCAACATTTTGATGTCCATTTTGTGCCTTATAATGAAATAAAAGTCCAAGCTCTAGCTGACATTCTTGTTGAAAATCCATCTTCGGAAGATACATCATTGAGTACTGAAATTTATGATAAAGAGGTCTTCTTTATTAAATATAATCCCCAAACATGGGAAATGTACTTTGATGGTGACTCCAGAAGTCCAACAGGAAAGAGAATGGAAAACCCTAAACTCAACAAATTTGGATTAGTAATTGTCCTTATTTCCCCAGAAAAGGTAGTATTTCCTTATTCCTTCTTATTATCAAAAGTTGGAACCAACAATGAAGCAGAATATCAAGCTCTCATTACAGGCTTGGAATTGGCACTTTAGGTGAAATTGAATCACTTGAAAGTGAAAGGTGATTAAAATTTGGTAATCAAACAGATCAATGAGGAATATTCTATCAGAAAAGAAGATTTAATACCTTTGTGTGATTAAGTCATAGGATTCATGGCTGAATTTACCTCAGAGCTGACATTTTCTTATGTCTTGTGATTACAAAATTCCCAAGATGATGCACTAGCTAATGCAGCTACAACTTTGGAAAATCAAAATCTGGATAAGTCAATCATCATCATAGCTCATCATCATATGCTCTCACCTTTTGTTCAAACCATAATGGAGGAAATTAATGAAATTATTCCGATTTCTGATCTGTATGGTCATACCACAGGATAAAGAACACCCATCATAGAATATCTTCAAAATAAAGTACTTCCACCAGATATGGATGGAAAAGAACAAATCTGATGATGAGTAGCCAATTTTACTATTTATGATAGTCCAGATCACTAGAAGATCCTTTACAAATGAGGCTTTTGTAAAGACCCGAAAATTTCAAGGAAATTTTTTTTCTTAATTTTCTTTGGAATTTTACAAGAGCGCAGCTTCAGACGGCACCTGATTCCGAGGCCCGGTGTGCCCGGAATCAATTTCCGAAGTTTGGCTCGGGTACGTTCAGTGAACGGACGAGCGGGTTTTTCTATCTTTTGAACCGGTGCCCGGAATCGAATTCTGAGGGCACCGATGAAATCGCAGCGCCGGTATTTGCTTAGAAACGCCTCTTCCGGAGTTGCGTTTTCTCAGACGTGGTTTTTAAATTTTGGGGCTTTAAGACAGAAATAAAATAAAATTTGTGCGACAACTTTATTTTATTTCACTTAAGCTGCTTGGAAGTCACTTGGAAGCCACTTGAACTGAGTTAAAGCGGATAGGGTGCTATCCGGAAATATCCTACCCCCTTGTTAGGATATTTGTGAGGTGGGGCCCGCACGAGCCCCGCCGTTTCTTTCGCTAAGTAACGCACCCGTGAAAACCCGTCAAAGTAACTGAAAAGTCAACCGACGCGTTTTCTTTTTTTCTTAACAGACCATTTAATTGGGCGGTTTATTTCGTGAATTAAATGGGCTGTTTCATTCGTTGAATTCATTCAACGAATTTAATGGGTCGTTACTTACGCGTTTTGCGTTTGTTGGCAAAATAATAAAATAGACAAACTTGTCTATTTTGGAGGATCCTCCTGTTGTGCGAGATCCTCTAAACCTCCACCCTCCCCGCGAAGAACGCGAAGAACGCGAAGAACGCGAAGAACGCCGGAACCGGAATTCGACGACGCACGATCCGCGACGTCAACAAACTTTTCCGCGACCTTCTCCTTCTTCTTCTACGGCGCCTCTTCTTCCGCGGCGGACCTACGATCAGCGGTTAAAGATCGTCGGCGCGACGTTTTTCCCACGGTGCGACGAACGTCTCCTCCGCAACGACGCGACGATCCCCTCCTTCCGCGACGACCTCACGTCCGACGACGACAAGGTAAGGGTTGTTGGAATATTTTATTTCCCGTGTTTATTCTTTTAAAATAAAGAACCTGATCTCCGAACAATTTTAATTTAATTAAAATTGTTGTTGATTATTTTCTTTTCCTCCCGTTGTTTATGACTAACGCGGAGGGTGCGGATCTAACGAACAAGACCCGGCAACCCTCCGCCGATCTTTTGTTGTGCGGATTTGGCAGACGACGACGAACCGTGCGGTAAGGGCGATCCGTTGATCCCGCAGTGAAGATCGGCCCCCGGGAGGAGCAACGGCGCAGACGGGAGGCAAAACGGGCCACCGGAGCAACTCCGGCGGCCGGAGGCGGCGGCGCCCGGCGCGCCGCCGTGGAGGAGATCCGCCGCGGCTGAAGCCGCGGCGGCGGCGGCCGGTTCCGCGGCCGCGCGGAACCGGGGAGGGACGCGGAGGCCCGGCCGCGTCCGCGTGACAGGCGGCCCCCCGCGGGGCCGCGTTCCACCTAAGCCGCGGGTCAAACCCGCGGCGCCCCTTCGGCCGCTCGGCCGAAGCCGAGCCGGCCGGTCCGGTCGGCCGCGCCGCGCCCAGGCCGGACCGGACCCGGCCTAGCCGGGTCGGGCCGGGTCGGGCCGACCCGGTTCGGCCGACCCAGGGGGGGGGGGTTCGGGCCGGGTCGCCCCGGGCCCAGAACCCCCGTTTTCAGGCCTTCTTCGGTATTTTGCCCATATCTTGGGCCTGAGACCTCCGATTGACGAACTGTCAGCGGATACGCGATCCTTGGATCGATACGGTCGTTTCGGTATATTATACTCAAGGTTTCGGAAGACTTTGGGTTCGGCCGGGTTGGTTCGTACACGAAACCAACCGGGCCCTCGGAGCGGAAACGCTCATAACTTGAGCTACGGACGTCCGATCGACGTACCGTCAGCTGTGGTAGTTTCCTCTAAGTGAGACGGAACTTTTGGCATACTCCGCCCGAGGATCAGATACAGGCGGAGTACGGTCGGGTTGGTTTTGCCCTAAAAACCAACCGGGCCCCTGGGACGAAAATGCCAATAACTCTCAGACCGGGCGTCCGATTTGACGCGCCGTCTGTTGCGTTGAGATCCCGTTGTCGATACGGAACTTTTGGATACATCAACATCGGACTACATGTTAGTTGATGTATCAGCCTCTCGGCTCGTGGAGCGGACCCTCCTAAACGAGCTCGCTATGTGCGGGAACCCTAGCGCTGGCTGTGACTTCGACGACAGAGCAGAGATCCTCCGTGGACTGCGACGACGGCAGAGCAGAGATCCTCAGTGGACTGCGATGACGGCAGAGCAGAGATCCTTCGTGGACTGCGGCGACGACTGTGCAGAGATCCTCAGTGGACTGCGTCGACTACTGCACTCAGCGATCCTACGTGGATCAGTGCTACAGGTTCTGTGTGAGCCCGATCCTATGTGGGTCCTTACTACTGGTTCTGTGTGAGCCACTGCCTACAGGTTCTGTGTGAGCCCGATCCTGTGTGGGTCTTTTGCGGGGGTTAGTACCTATCGATCCTTCGTGGGTCCGACGACTTAGATGGATCAGTGATCATCTTTGACGTCATCTGAAAAAGTATACCTGGTTGAGCTGAATCTTATGTTACTCTCCTTTGTGGTTTGTGTTGAACTATCCTTTGTGGATTTACTGTTTACTCTCCTTGTGGATTTGAGTCTTGCTTTCCTGCGTGGATTGAGTTGTTCTTGAGCTCGTGAGCAGAGCTAGAATTGGGGACTTAGGTATATGGATGGGCATATACCTAAGTCGAGTCAGATGTTACTTCGTGATTGCATCTTTCTTTTGTGCTATATCCTTTGTGGATTTCGGGAGACCTTCGGGGGTCTCGGGGTCCTTACTGAGTAGCTTATACTCACCCCTGCACGGGCTATGCCCGCACCTTGTTGTGTTGGATGCAGACGACGGACAGCGCTGATCTCGGTTGGGGCGTGGAGCAGGACGGTACCTGGAGGCGGACCACTGGGCGGGACGTGCTCGGAGCGGACGTGGGACCCGAGGAGCCTGGAGGCTATCTGTACCCACCCTTCAGGTGGGATTGCCAGTGGACGACACGAGGCCGCCGTCTTTTCTTCAGTTGCTGTTCTTTACTTTTTCAGTTGTACTTTCAGTTGGGCTTGTATTCCTGCCCCCTTTACTTTTCTGCACTTGTAGTTACTTTCCGCTTGATGACTCTGTGGTGGTTGTTACTTATAAAGGCAAAGCCTTCCCTGTTTACCGGGATTTTACGCCTTGGTGCTAGTCGCCAGCCCCTGGCCTATGGAAGGCGGGCTTGGGGTAGTCACGGCACGGGCCCCGAGGTCGGTTCGTGACAAATTGGTATCAGAGGTGGTCGGTTCTACCGCAGACTCTGATCGTCTTTTCTTTCTATATGAAGCAATAGTGTTTAGTGTATTGAGTGTGGTTATCAATTCAGGGAGCCCAGTGTTGGTGCGGCGGCCGACGTATCTGTACACCAGGACCCTGACTCCTGATTTCCGACTTAATGCATGAAAACATTGATTGCTTGTGTGTTTCAAGTTTTCTTCGTGATTACTTGTGTCAGCTCACCGGGTATACTGATCTGCTTTATGAAAGTCTCAGGTTTTCCTTGTGATTACTTGTGCCAGCTCACCAGCTATACTGTTCTGACTGTGGTGCTCTTGTTCTCCTTTTCAGGATGGCCCCGCGACGACAGCCAGCTAGGGTTCCGAGTGTAGGGCGCGACGGCAGCCCACCGAGCGACGAGGCCTCGGTGCAGGGCCCTTTGCCAGCAGTGGCACCGGAAGTAGCTTTACCCGCCGAGCCACCGATGCTGCTAGTACCAGACGCTGACGATGCACGTCGCCTCAGGGAACTTCATGAGTTTCAGAGCCAGCGACCACCCAGGTTTCGCGGTGAGGCGGACCCCCAGTCCGCCGAGGACTGGCTAGAGGCGGTGGTACGGATCTTTAGGCTAGTGAGGACACCAGCGGATCTCATGGTGATTCTCGCGGCGAGCCTCCTGCAGGCGGCGGTAGGACGATGGTGGATCTTGATGCTCCAGGTTCACGATGAGGCATCCTTGCTCTGGACGGACTTCGAGAGCCTCTTCCGCTCTGAGTTCATCCCGGCCACCCTCCGAGCGGTGCGCATCCAGGAGCTTCTCCAGCTGCGCCAGGGCAGCATGACGGTCGCTCAGTACGCGGCGAGGTTCACTGACCTATCTCGCTACTCGACCGACATGGTACGGGACCCCTTCTTCCGGGCTCGGACCTTCGAGCAGGGCTTGCGACAGGAGATTCGGGCGTCGCTGATCTCCCTCAGCATTCCGACCCAGGCGGGAGTGCTGGAGCGAGCCCTCCTGGTCGAGAGCTTCCTGGCAGAGCCTTCTTCAGCGGCGAGACCTAGCGCAGGGCGGCAGGTAGCTGAGTCTTCGGCAGCAGGTAGCCGACGGATGACTCTCGGGTCCAGGCAGACCAGACCCCCACGCAGACGGCCTCAGGACACCGGCTCAGCAGTGCGGGGCACACAGCGGAGTGCCAGCCTTCCGAGAGGCAGGCTGTGCTACTCCTGCGGCGGGCAGGGTCACATGGCTCGTGACTGCCCGACTCGCCGATCAGAGGAGCAGCAGTCGGTGGAGGGGCCACCCAGGCAGAGGCAGAGGGTCGACCGTGGCGGTCCGCAGGGAGGAGGCGGACGAGGCAGAGGAGCTGGCCGAGCAGCGGGTGGTGGGCGACGCTTCCAGGATCTACCCCCACCACCACCAGGAGGGCCACCTCGACCACAGGGAGCTGGCGGGCAGGGGCAGGCCCAGCTCCAGGCAGTGGAGGCCTACGACCCCGACGTGCCCGAGATGATTCGAGGTACGATCTGTGTCTGTTCCACCCTTGCTGCAGTACTTATAGACACAGGAGCGAGTCACTCTTTCATAGCCTCTGCCCTTGTTCGGAGCTCGGAGATTCCGACTGAGCCGTTGGCTCGATCCTTACGGCTAGAGAATCCTACGGGAGCAGACTCAACGATTACGCACTGGTGCCGGCAGTGTGAGCTTACTCTAGGAGGCGAGAGCTTCGACTGGGATCTCCTTGTAGCGGCGTCGAGGCCTTACGACGTCATCTTGGGCATGGATTAGCTATCCACGGTTCATGCCCAGATCGACTGTTTTAGGCGCAAGGTGCGATGCGTTTGCACCGACGGGAGCAGGTTTACCTTCACCGGCGAGAAGGGAACCTTTGCAGCACAGGATGGACTTCCGTGGAGGAGAGTGCAGCCCATCTCTCATCAGTTGGCTAGCCTCATCCTAGGAGCAGTGGACGTGCGGAGTCCAGCTTTTCCTGCAGTGGTGGACCAGTACGTGGACGTCTTTCCCGACGACGTTCCAGGGCTACCTCCTCGTAGAGAGGTAGACTTTTACATCGACTTGTACCCCGGGACAGCCCCGATATCTACTCCAGCATATCGGATGGCCCCCGCCGAGCTTCGGGAGCTGCGGGTACAGTTGGAGGACTTGCAGAGCAAGGGGTTTATCCGACCCAGTGTTTCACCCTGGGCTTCCCCGATTTTGTTCGCCAAGAAGGCGGACGGGAGCTTGAGATTCTGTGTCGACTATCGTCGCCTGAACCAGGTGACAGTGAGGAACAAGTATCCGCTGCCACGGATTGATGACCTCTTCGATCAGCTCAAGGGAGCGTGGTGGTTCTCGAAGATAGACCTCCGGTCAGGCTATCATCAGCTCAGAGTTCGAGACGAGGACGTGCAGAAGACGGCCTTCAGGTGTCGGTATGGCCATTATGAGTTCTTGGTTATGCCGTTCGGCGTAACCAATGCTCCAGCAGTGTTCATGAGCCTCATGAACAGGATCTTCCAGCCATACCTCGACCGATTTTTCGTGGTCTTCATTGACGACATTTTGGTATACTCGACGACTGAGGAGGAGCATGCCTACCACCTGCGAGTTGTGTTAGACACGCTCCGAGAGCACCAGCTTTATGGCAAGCTCTCAAAGTCCCAGTTCTGGTTACGTGAGGTCCACTTCTTGGGGCACGTCATCTCTGAGGCGGGAGTTGCAGTGGATCCCGCGAAGATCGAGGCAGTGCTAGCTTGGGAGCCACCCAGGAGCGTGACGGAGGTGCGGAGCTTCTTGGGCCTAGCCGGATACTATAGGAGATTCGTTCTAGACTTCTCCAGAGTTGCGGCACCACTCTCAGCGTTGACGAAGAAGGGGAAACCCTTCGTGTGGTCAGACAGATGTCAGCAGAGCTTCCAGAAGCTGAGGCAGAGGTTGACCAGCGCACCTATCTTGAGGTTGCCTAAGGAGGGAGTTGGATACGTAGTTTACTGCGATGCGTCAGGGACTGGACTCGGGTGCGTCCTGATGCAGGAGCGGGCCGTGATCGCCTACGGATCACGTCAGTTGAGGCCGCATGAGCAGAACTACGCCACTCATGACCTGGAGTTAGCAGCAGTGGTCTTCGCTCTGAAGACTTGGCGGCACTATCTGATGGGCGAGCGCTTCACAGTCTTTTCTGACCACCAGAGTCTCAGGTATATCTTCTCTCAGAAGGACCTGAACCTGAGACAGCGGAGATGGCTTGAGTTCCTCCAGGACTATGATTTTGAGATAGTCTATACTCCTGGGAAGGGGAACGTGGTAGCCGATGCCCTCAGCAGGAGGACGGGCATTCAGCTACTTGAGGAGGCGACAGAGCAGCTAGCCTCCTTACAGATATCCTTCGTGGATAGAGACGGAGCAGCCTTTCTTCAGTCTCTCACAGTCTCTCCTCCACTTCTACAGCGGGTCAGAGAGGCTCAGCGTGGGGACGCTGACTGTGAGACCCGGCGTGCACTGATATCCTCAGGCCAGGCGCCTGATGGCTTCTCCCTTGGAGCAGAGCACGACATCCTTTTCAGAGGACGTACCTTTGTACCAGTCGCTTTACGAGAGGAGGTGCTGAGAGAGTTTCACACTTCTCCCTTGGCGGTGCATCCCGGAGTGGCGAAGATGTACCAGGATCTCAGACGACAGCACTGGTGGCCGGGCATGAAGAAAGTTGTGGCAGAGTTCGTTTCACGATGCCTCACCTGCCAGCCGGTGAAGGCAGAGCATCAGGTACCAGTAGGCTTGGTACAGCCCTTGGAGGTCCCGGAGTGGAAGTGGGACGGCATATCTATGGACTTCGTGACTGGACTTCCACGCATTTCCAGAGGTCACGACTCCATTTGGGTGATTGTCGACCGACTCACCAAGTCGGCACACTTCTTACCCATCAGAGAGCAGGGCTCAGTGGAGAGCTTGGGACGTCTTTACGTCCAAGAGATCGTACGGCTTCACGGTGTGCCATCGTCTATCGTCTCCGATCGAGATGCTCGTTTCACTTCCCGGCTTTGGAAGGGGTTGCAGGAGGCGTTCGGGACGCGGCTCCATCTGAGCACAGCCTTCCACCCTCAGGCGGATGGTCAGACGGAGAGGACCATACAGACACTCGAGGACATGCTCCGTGCATGTGTTCTCGACTTTGGTCGCAGCTGGGAGGACCACCTACCCTTGGTGGAGTTCGCGTACAAAAACAGCTACCACTCCACCATCGGGATGGCACCATACGAGGCGTTGTACGGAAGACCCTGCAGATCACCGTTGTGCTGGACAGACCCTGGGGAGTCAGCACTCGTGGGACCAGAGATGGTCCGAGCCACGACAGAGAAGGTCCAAATCATCCAGGAGAGGATGAGGACAGCTCAGAGCCGGCATAAGTCATATGCTGACAGGAGGCGGAGGCCACTAGAGTTCGAGGATGGCGACCACGTCTTTTTGCGTGTCTCACCTCGACGTGGTTTACGGAGATTTGGCCGAGGCGGCAAGTTGTCTCCACACTTCATCGGGCCTTTCCAGGTCCTCAGTAGGATAGGAGAGGTGGCTTATCGCCTGGCTCTACCACCTCAGTTGCACCGGGTGCACGACGTCTTTCACGTGTCTCAGCTGAGGAGATACGTGCACGACCCGACGCACATCATCGACTTTGGGGAGCTGGACGTGGACGATGGGGAGACTTTTGCGGAGGTCCCAGTGGAGATCGAGGATCGACAGGAGCGGATCCTATGTGGGCGGTCGATTCCTCTTGTGCGCGTCAGATGGCAGCACGGGAACCTCCAGGAGAGCACTTGGGAGCGGGAGGCTCAGATGCGTACTCAGTACCCCCATTTGTTCCCCTAGTTTTTGATGTATCTTTACGGGGACGTAAAGCCCTGAGGTGGGAGTAATGTAAAGACCCGAAAATTTCAAGGAAATTTTTTTTCTTAATTTTCTTTGGAATTTTACAAGAGCGCAGCTTCAGACGGCACCTGATTCCGAGGCCCGGTGTGCCCGGAATCAATTTCCGAAGTTTGGCTCGGGTACGTTCAGTGAACGGACGAGCGGGTTTTTTTATCTTTTGAACCGGTGCCCGGAATCAAATTCTGAGGGCACCGATGAAATCGCAGCGCCGGTATTTTCTTAGAAACGCCTCTTCCGGAGTTGCGTTTTCTCAGACGTGGTTTTTAAATTTTGGGGCTTTAAGACAGAAATAAAATAAAATTTGTGCGACAACTTTATTTTATTTCACTTAAGCTGCTTGGAAGTCACTTGGAAGCCACTTGAACTGAGTTAAAGCGGATAGGGTGCTATCCGGAAATATCCTACCCCCTTGTTAGGATATTTGTGAGGTGGGGCCCGCACGAGCCCCGCCGTTTCTTTCGCTAAGTAACGCACCCGCGAAAACCCGTCAAAGTAACTGAAAAGTCAACCGACGCGTTTTCTTTTTTTCTTAACAGACCATTTAATTGGGCGGTTTATTTCGTGAATTAAATGGGTTGTTTCATTCGTTGAATTAATTCAACGAATTTAATGGGTCGTTACTTACGCGTTTTGCGTTTGTTGGCAAAATAATAAAATAGACAAACTTGTCTATTTTGGAGGATCCTCCTGTTGTGCGAGATCCTCTAAACCTCCACCCTCCCCGCGAAGAACGCGAAGAACGCGAAGAACGCGAAGAACGCCGGAACCGGAATTCGACGACGCACGATCCGCGACGTCAACAAACTTTTCCGCGACCTTATCCTTCTTCTTCTACGGCGCCTCTTCTTCCGCGGCGGACCTACGATCAGCGGTTAAAGATCGTCGGCGCGACGTTTTTCCCACGGTGCGACGAACGTCTCCTCCGCAACGACGCGACGATCCCCTCCTTCCGCGACGACCTCACGTCCGACGACGACAAGGTAAGGGTTGTTGCAATATTTTATTTCCCGTATTTATTCTTTTAAAATAAAGAACCTGATCTCCGAAAAATTTTAATTTAATTAAAATTTTTGTTGATTATTTTCTTTTCCTCCCGTTGTTTATGACTAACGCGGAGGGTGCGGATCTAACGAACAAGACCCGGCAACCCTCCGCAGATCTTTTGTTGTGCGGATTTGGCGGACGACGACAAACCGTGCGGCAAGGGCGATCCGTTGATCTCGCAGTGAAGATCGGCCCCCGGGAGGAGCAACGGCGCAGACGGGAGGCAAAACGGGCCACCGGAGCAACTCCGGCGGCCCGCGGAAGGCGGCGGCGGCGCCCGGCGCGCCGCCGTGGAGGAGATTCGCCGCGGCTTCAGCCGCGGCGGCGGCGGCCGGTTCCGCGGCCGCGCGGAACCGGGGAGGGACGCGGCGGCCCGGCCGCGTCCGCGTGACAGGCGGCCCCCCGCGGGGCCGCGTTCCACCTAAGCCGCGGGTCAAACCCGCGGCGCCCCTTCGGTCGCTCGGCCGAAGCCGAGCCGGCCGGTCCGGTCGGCCGGGCCGCGCCCAGGCCGGACCGGACCCGGCCTATCCGGGTCGGGGCGGGTCGGGCCGACCCGGTTCGGGCCGACCCGGTTCGGGTCGACCCGGTTCGGCCGACCCAGGGGGGGTTCGGGCCGGGTCGCCCCGGGCCCAGAACCCCCGTTTTCGGGCCTTCTTCGGTCTTTTGCCCATATCTTGGGCCTGAGACCTCCGATTGACGAACCGTCAGCGGCTACGCGATCCTTGGATCGATACGGTCGTTTCGGTATATTATACTCAAGGTTTCGGAAGACTTTGGGTTTGGCCGGGTTGGTTCGTACACGAAACCAACCGGGCCCTCGGAGCGGAAACGCTCATAACTTGAGCTACGGACGTCCGATCGACGTACCGTCAGCTGTGGTAGTTTCCTCTAAGTGAGACGGAACTTTTGGCATACTCCGCCCGAGGATCGGATACAGGCGGAGTACGGTCGGGTTGGTTTTTCCCTAAAAACCAACCGGGCCCCTGGGACGAAAATGCCAATAACTCTCAGACCGGGCGTCCGATTGACGCGCCGTCTATTGCGTTGAGATCCCGTTGTCGATACGGAACTTTTGGATACATCAACTTCGGACTACGTGTCAGTTGATGTATCAGCCTCTCGGCTCGTGGAGCGGACCCTCCTAAACGAGCTCGCTATGTGCGGGAACCCTAGCGCTGGCTGTGACTTCGACGACAGAGCAGAGATCCTCCGTGGACTGCAACGACGGCAGAGCAGAGATCCTCAGTGGACTGCGACGACGGCAGAGCAGAGATCCTTCGTGGACTGCGGCGACGACTTTGCAGAGATCCTCAGTGGACTGCGTCGACTACTGCACTCAGCGATCCTACGTGGATCAGTGCTACAGGTTCTGTGTGAGCCCGATCCTATGTGGGTCCTTACTACTGGTTCTGTGTGAGCCACTGCCTACAGGTTCTGTGGGAGCCCGATCCTGTGTGGGTCTTTTGTGGGGGTTAGTACCTATCGATCCTTCGTGGGTCCGACGACTTAGATGGATCAGTGATCATCTTTGACGTCATCTGAAAAAGTATACCTGGTTGAGCTGAATCTTATGTTACTCTCCTTTGTGGTTTGTGTTGAACTATCCTTTGTGGATTTACTGTTTACTCTCCTTGTGGATTTGAGTCTTGTTTTCCTGCGTGGATTGAGTTGTTCTTGAGCTCGTGAGAAGAGCTAGAATTGGGGACTTAGGTATATGTATGGGCATATACCTAAGTCGAGTCAGATGTTACTTCATGATTGCATCTTTCTTTTGTGCTATATCCTTTGTGGATTTCGGGAGACCTTCGGGGGTCTCGGGGTCCTTACTGAGTAGCTTATACTCACCCCTGCACGGGCTATGCCCGCACCTTGTTGTGTTGGATGCAGACGAAGGATAGCGCTGATCTCGGTTGGGGCGTGGAGCAGGACGGTACCTGGAGGCGGACCACTGGGCGGGACGTGCTCGGAGCGGACGTGGGACCCGAGGAGCCTGGAGGCTATCTGTACCCACCCTTCAGGTGGGATTGCCAGTGGACGACACGAGGCTGCCGTCTTTTCTTCAGTTTTTGTTCTTTAATTTTTCAGTTGTACTTTCAGTTGGGCTTGTATTCCGGCCCCCTTTACTTTTCTGCACTTGTAGTTACTTTCCGCTTGCTGACTCTGTGGTGGTTGTTACTTATAAAGGCAAAGCCTTCCCTGTTTACCGGGATTTTACGCCTTGGTGCTAGTCGTCAGCCCCTGGCCTATGGAAGGCGGGCTTGGGGTAGTCACGGCACGGGCCCCGAGGTCGGGTCGTGACAGCTTTGATATAATCCTCTTCATATATATTAATGGAGAATAAACTGCAGCTGTCATGAAAGAAGTACATTTAGGAGCTTGTGGTGCTCATTAGTCTGGGAATAGGGTTTCTGATCAAATCTAAAGTCTTTGATACTTTTGGCCTTCAAATATGTAGGATTGCACAAATTTCACTAAGAAATGTCATCCCTTCCCAATGCATGCCAACTTTATTAATCAACCCCTGTATTTTCTACACACAGCTAAATAATCTTGGCCATTTTCCACATGGGGAATGGATGTAGTAGGACCTTATCCTCTAGCTACAGCTAAGCCGTTCAAGTATATTCTTACTTCTACTGACTTTTTTTCTAAATGGGATGAGGCAATTCCTCTCAAAGAAGTTAGATCCAAAATCATTGTTAGTTTTTTCAAAACTAACATCATCACAAGATTTGGTGCCCCTCATAATATATTGATGGACAATGGAACCAATTTATGTTCTGTTGAGGTAAATAAGTTATATCAGGAGAACAATATCAAATCTAACCATTCATCTCACTATCATACAGTGAACAATGGACATATAGAGGCTTTCAATAAGACCCTATAAAATATACTCCATAATATGGTGGATAAAGATAAGAAATTGTGGCATGATAAACTTTTGCATGCATTATGGGCTTATCAAACTATTATCTATACTATTACCCAGGAAACTCCTTATTCATTAGTATATAGAACATAAGTAGTTTTTTCAATTGAAATGAAATTTCCTTCACTCAGAGTTTCAATCTGTGATCAATTGTCTATAAATGAGAGGTCTCAAAAACAGTTTAATGAGATTGAATGATTATATGAAAAAAGATTGCATACTCTGTATGATTTAGAAGTCTGTCAAAACAGAATAGCACAAGCCTTTAATAAGAAAGTTTGCCTTCGTTCATTTATTTAAGAAGAATTGGTATTGGTCCTCAGGACTCTAAGGATACCAAGAAAGAAACCTCCAAAGCATGAGCCAAAGTGGGAAGGACCTTATTCCATACATAAGGTCTACTCAAATGAATATTATTCTTTAATCTCAATGGATGGAGAGATTATTACAACTCCAACCAATGCAAGATTCTTGAAGAAATACTTTATGTACTTTCACACATATTCCTCGCTGCAAGAATGAAAATTGAATAGCCCCCACATCCTTACTGAAAGAGGTAATACTGCACAGTACAAAGTTCTGGTTGCAATACATTGAACTGCATAACAACCATAAGCATCCATGTTGCATTACGTTAAAATACACAACATCTTTTTCCTTATCAAACGACGTTAAACTGCATGACACCATTTTTCCTTATCGCACAACATTAAACTTCATGAAACCATTTTTCCTTGTCTCATTACGTTAAAATTCATGACAACATTTTTCCTTGTTGAACGATGTTAAAATTCATGACACCATTTGTCTTTGTCACATGACATTAAACTGCATGACATCATTTGTCCTCGTTACATGACATTAAACTATACGGTTAGAAACTTCTCTACTTGACATTATAAGCTTCCATAAGCAAGCATCATGGACATCATTGTTACTCCTTACTGGTACAGGATCCCCTCTCTTACCTATTTCTGAGTCAAATCTGTATAGGGACCTTGTTTCAAGAACTATGTGTGGCTTGATTCTCATCTATTTGAGATACATAGAGGCATCTGGATCTCTAGTCTTGGGATCAACTGCAACCACAAATTTTTTATTTCCCTTTTTCTTCTCCAGTATATGAACTTTCTCTATACATAGTGATATTTTAAGATACATGATTTGATTTTCATACAATCATGTGTGTTAAATTTAATCATTCTTCTAGAATGTGTTAAAATCCCATGTCTTCCATGTCAAACTCGGTTGGTGTGGGAAATGAATGTTTAAAGAACTATGTATGGCTTGGTTCTCATCTATATGAGATACATAGAGATTCCTAGATCTCCAATATTAGGCCCAGCAATGATATATAAAAAACCCTTTTATTCATTATATAATAATCAAAACTGCAAAGGGAATGTTTAAAGAACTGTATATGGCTAGATTATTTCCCCTAAGAAGACACATAGTGACACTTGGGTTTTATTCCTTAGTACAGTTACAATATGTCTTTATTTTCACATTGGTTCATCTTTTTGTATACCACATGACGTTAAAACTTCATAGAAATCTAATACCCCTATTATTCACTGGTGTCACCTTTGTGTAATAGATGAAACCCTTACTGTTCCTTGTTTCTCACACAAATCATAACTCACATGGGCTTAGTAATTGGTTAAAAAAATTCTTTATATAAATAAGGTGTCTCAATATCTTATGGGGATATCAATGTTATCACTACACGACTTAAAATTGCACAGTATAATGTTCCCACAGTGAGACTTAAAACTGCACAGTAGAATGTCAATTCAAAGAGAAAAAAAGAAAGTCTCCATTTTAAATATGAGTCAGATCTATGTAAAGGACGTCAAACTCATGGAAAATATTGATACAAATATTTCTTATGTGCATTGATAATAACCCCTTCTATATTTCACACTCTTAATCTTGAATATTTCTAGATCTTCATAATATTTCTTACGGTTTCTGGTGACAAAGTTTCTAATACTTGAGAACTCTTTTTCTTTACTATGCAGTATGTTCCCTTAGGTGGACTTGCATAAGTTTCCTACATCATGGGCTTGTCAGTCAAAAGATTCCATTATTTGTCCATGAAACATATGCCCTAGTTGGCCCTACATAACATAGCCCCCATAATGGGTTTTTCAAATGATGGTAATTTCGTTCTTGGTAATAGTATCTTTGTCCCCTTCAAACATTGATGACAATATACAAGAATATGTATTTTAACAAAGTAATTTAGGTATATTTTTTCTATTATCTTTCTCTCGATCTAAAAATCTTCAAGACTATGTTTTACACATTTCCCACTCCATGTGTTCAAAGCATTATGAAATAACCTTGGAATCACTTAGAAACATATCATATATTGTTTCCATTTCCAGTCCTAGTTGTATGACCTAAAACTATATACAACACACCTCCTACATTTGGTTCAGACCATCATAGAAGTCCTATTCATCTAATTCTTTAGAAGTCTTTGTTGGAAATATCCTCTCCGTATTTAGGTACCTTTCTCCATAAACTAAACATTATGCTTTGGAAAATCTGAATCTCCATAAATATTCTTTGGATTTTAGCAATAGTAATATGTAAAACTTCTGAGAGCTCTTTTTCCTGACTATATAGTGTGTGCCCTTAGGTGGCCTAGCATAAGTTGCCTACATAATAAACTTGTTAGTCAAAAGATTCCAATATTTGGCTATGCAGCATATACCCTAGCTACCCCAGCACAGTACAACCCCCATAATGGGTTTTTAAAATAATATTAACTTTGTTCTTGGAAAAGACTTATTTTAATACCTTTATCCATTTTCCCATATCATTCTTTAGATCTAGAAAATCCCAAATCGTAGTTTATAATTTTTCCTTCCATACCTGAATATGATAATATGTTTCTAAAAAAATTATCGAAAAATTTTGAGAGAGTCTCATACCTTTGGTCAGAGATAAAGACCTTAAATTAAAGCCACAAAATGTCCTCACTTCATGACTTAAAACTTCCCAGTACAATGTCCTCACTACATGACTTAAAACTATACAATATGATATTAGAAATTATCCTTTAAAACAAATTTTGAACCATTCCACATACACCAAATTTTTATAGAAATGGTTTTCTTATTCATGATATATGTCGGCATAAAAAACATCCTTTTCATTATTAAAATTCATTTCATCAGAAAAACCACCCATTGTGGTCTTGATTCACCCAAATCTTATTTTCCTCTATCTATCAGTAGTGAAATGTTAAATTCCTAAGATCTCTTTTGATTGAATATACAGTGAATTCTCTTTGGTGGCCTTGCATAAGATGCCTACATAACAGTACTATCATCTAAAAGATGCCACTATTTGGATATAGAGCATATGCCCTAATTGGCCTTGCATAACACAACTCCAGTAATGAGTTTTTTAAATAATGGTAACTTCATTCTTGGAGGAGACTCCCCTTGTGTTGATATGGGTTTTAAATTTGGTGACCATAAAAATCATGGATCAAGATTTCCCTTGGAAATATTTAAATAATATTAAAGCAATTTTTATTCACTGAGTCTTTTTTGGGATTTAATTTCAAAATTTATGGTCAAAAATATTTGACCTTAAAAATTATCCCTTTATAGACCAACATTCATGACTCTAAACTTCCAAAAATAAGAGACATTGTACTCACTAGATTGAGAACCCGTAAAGGGAACTCTAAAAAAACATCAAGTCCCAGCTCACTAAATGTACATTTCATATGATTTAGGTAATATTGAGCAATAAAAAGTCAAAAGATAAAAATTTTCTGGGGTTTTCCACATAACCCTAGAAAAAATCAAACTGTGCTTATTAGGCCCCATGGCTTACGAAAAAATTAGAGCGTCCTTCCAAACTTGATGTAGCTCCAAATCTAAGCAAATGATGTTGAAATGCATCAATGTTCCTTGATTTTACCTTATAATAAGATTATTTTCATTATAAACGAATAAAATTAAAAGGGGGGTCTTTTGTAGACACCATGAACTATCTTAGATGCACTTTTCTGCAAAATGTACTAATCCGGGCATAAAAATTTCACGGTACGACTCTGCATTTTTTGTGGGGGTTAGTGATGGTAGCAAAGGAATTGGCCCAAAGGTTTGGGACTGCATCCCGGAAATGATCCCAAGCAGGGTAGTGGGGGTGCAACCCCTTCATTATGGATCAATTATTTTGGCTAAGTTGCCAAAGAGCTACCCAATATACCTACATGAAAACACATGCACGCCACCCTTCTAGAGCTGAAAGAAGTAATAATTTGGGTTAAGTCCTCAAAGTGTCACCCTAGTAAGGCCAAATCACCAGCGGCATGCAAGTCTACTTGCGAGACACCCATATAGCATGTATCCACCTACACGCCACAAATTTGGTGTGCAACCCACTTGTACGACCAAACTCCTTTCACCCAAGGTCTTGTTTTTTCTAATAAATAGACCCTTAGGGCCCCCATTTGTATGAATTAATTTCACTAAATCCCAATTGATGCTCTGGTTTCCCTATTGATTCACCCAAGTCATTTGAAACTTTCAAGGTAGTTCTTTAACACCTAAAGTAGAGGAATTGAGGGAGGATCATAGGACTTAAGTCCTTTTAGTGTTTGAAATCCATAACACTTACGTGCCTAAAGCACCCAACCTCCCAAAATCAGAAAGACTTACGTGCCACCTATTCCTTTCATGGGAATTAGAGCACCCCACTTCTCAGATCAACTGTGAATACTCCTAAAGGATTGATCCAGGTCTCACCCAAGTATTACCATACAGGTTGTTCATCACTTAAGTGAACATCAGGTTACCAAATCATACTTGTGTGCCCATATTTGCGTGCACTTCTCTTCTTGGTCACCCCTATTTTATTCACTTACTCTCTTCAATCTAAAATTCATCAAGAGCTCTTAAAATACATTCATCGTAAGGCTTTTTCTTCATTGTCTCCCTTGTTTGAAAGGGATTCTATTGAGACCTCCACCAAAACCTCCTGAATTATCAAACCTTTTAGAAAGACTTGTCAGCATGTCTCCTATTTGGGTTTGTATATCCATAGTCAATGGTTTCCCAAATTTGTTTCATAATGGGGTTAAGATTTATGAAGTGTATATGGGTTTGTATATCCACGATCACATGGACCCTTCTCCCAAGAACAGTGTTGGGAAGTTCCTGGTTTTGAGAATTAAGGTTTAGGTCTTGACCTCTCCCTTCTCAAAGATATGGAACCTCGGATCTATGGTAGGGAAGGTAAAGTTCATGCTTTCTTTTCCATATAAGTGAAGGATATTTCTCCCTCCCCTACCTGGATCAATTTTAAGGTAGCCATCCTAGTGTAATCCCCTAAACTTCATCCCGTATTACTTTCATTGGACCCTTGTCCAATGTAATGTGAATATAGGGAAGGCTCATCACCTCACCCTTGTCCACCCTCACCACTGTAGGCGCGCCCACTTCCACCAGTGGGGGAGGAAAAGTGTGTGTGTCATTGTTGAATATTTCACATCCTCTTGTTTCTCACACTGAGCATGAATCACATGGGATTAGATACTTTTGATGATTACAACATTTGTACAAACACCCATTGTGAATGAACTATGAGAACTCTGATTCCCATCATAATTGGGATACGTAGGAATACCTCTCAGGGCCCGAGCTCATTGGATATCCTCTTCAAGAATCCAACCCTAATTTCCCAAATCAGGGCATCCTCCTTAGGAATAATCCCCAAATTAAACCCCCAAATAACCAAGGCATCCTTGTCAGGAAGAAAACCCAAACTCATTTCTCTCAAAGAACTATACTCTCCTATGAGAGTCATTGAACTATGAGGGATTTGATTCCCATCCAAATGGGATACGTAGGAAGACACCTTGAGGTTAAAACCCAACATTTCAAATCAACCCTATTCTCCTTAGACCATATTCCCAATAGGGTCAAATCTTACTTGGAAATCTATATCCTTTCCAAGTTCATTGGGTTGTTTTTAGTATAAGTACAACACCAAACTCTAACTAAGAACCTTTCTCTTAGATTTCCTTACCACATGACATTAAACTATACATTAGGTCCTTATCACATAACCTTAAAAGGTATGATGTGTCCCATTAAGCAGCACTGAACTATAAGGGTTCAGATTCCTTTCACAAGGATACGTAGGTAACCCATTTCATGGGTACGATCCCAATATCAAAACAAACCTTTGTCTCCCTGGATAAAAATAAATTCCAGAGTGCCCCACTTATTGGCTTAAAAAACCAGTTTCATCATAAAGATGATTAAAATAATCTATAAATAATATATGAGAGGATACCATTGATGGAGAATCTCGAATACATACGGATATCTCCATTAATGAAGAACCTCGAATACATATGAATGATTCTAATTTTTACACATGTTAATAATTGATTGAAAATTATAAGGGAAACATATGTTATACTTGGTGAATTAATAAGGATTCATGAAAATATCTTAAATTTATAAAGAGAGTCCTGGAGTAGGCAATAATTCCCCCCAAAAGGGTGTGATGAGTCCGACCTCCCATCATCTCGACCAATGCATGTTCCTAAGTATTGTAAAGTTCAAACTTAATTAACACATGCCTTTGAAAAGAAGGTACCCTTTTGATAAAGAATTATTGTAAGTTTCTGATCGAATGAATAAATCTAATGGAAACTGCCTCGAAGAAGTGATTTTTTAAACTAGAACACACATTTCAAGGAACAATAAAACAACAGTCCTTCTAATATAATATGTTTCCTTCTTGCATTAAGGAACATTTTTTGACCCATGGTGCATTGTGGTTCTTATATTGGGGTAGTGTCTTGTACAGTCACAAAAGACAGGTATGTTATAGTTTAGTTTTTATTTTAATTTCTATATCGCATTAGCCACTTAGTAATTTTATTGATTTCTAGAGATAGAGGGTAGTTATATTATTTGAAGGGGGACAGAAGGGAACTGGAGGTGTCTACGTTGTTTTCTTTGTAGGGGAGGGAGATCAGGGTAGTATAGTGATTAATTAGTGTGTTTCATTTTTTCTACCTTTGTACTATTTTGTTTCTATTTATTTTCTTTTCCTTCAGTGTGGACTTTAGATGTACAGATGAGTTATACTAAAATTTTATTTATTTTCTACTGCAGTTTTAATTAATTTTTTGTGGGAGAAATCGTTCCTGAGTGGTGATTCCTTGATTCCTAGACACTTGTTCCTTCCCATGGGCATAGCCCATCCACCTTAGTCTATCCTAGTATTCTTATATCAGAGTCTATGTCTGAACCATGGGAAGGCCTAGAAAACAAGGATAATTAGGGAGGGATTGAGAATGTCTATGAATGAATTTTTAATTCCTGTGAATAAGGATCAAAGACATTGTAATTTATAATGGGAAGATATGGGAGACTATGCGATATATATTTATTCTAGAAATTCTATGGGTATAAAAGGTGGGAAAATGATAATGTGTTGGTACTAATAAATGAAAATTCACATTCATAATGAATTTGATAATGTAATATCAGATCATGAGCTACTGTACATTGTTGTAGTTGATGATTATACTCCATCCTAATGCAATTATATAAATACCTTACTTACAAAAATACTCTATCATAAACTAGATAGTTTGGTTTGAAATTCCCATTAAAACTTTCATTGACCTCATGGTAGGGCTCAGGACTTGTCATAAAATCGGAACTGGGGGAAATACAGTTATTCCCTTATCAAATACAATGAGTGGGGTGCCACACAACCCTAAATACAAAAATATCCCCAAAATAAATATTGGAGGTTGTCTGAAGCTACCTTCATTCTCGAATAAAATGTCAAGAACATGATGAATCTTCCCACCAGTTCTTCTATGAATATTTTGTTCATTATTAGAGCCACCCCCACATAGTTTTGTTTTTCATATAATTCCTCTCATCTAGAAAAGGACTGTTAAATTCCTCATGATAATTAGGTTATCTAGATTGACTTTTCAATCTCTACAGGGAAAAACTAAATGCCACTTGTAAGACTTTCAACTTTCAAACATATTGCGCCCAGAAGCAGGGTGATTAATCCCTTTCCCAAGACACCAAAGAAAGCGTCACATAACATATATAAAAGATATTTTCCAATTTTTCTTCTTTATAATACATTTTTACAAGCATGAAAACCTTCACTATGGTCAAATATGTGATCTACTAAAATATGTAAATATCCACATTCAAACTCTCCTTTTAAACTCTTAAGAATCATTAAATTTGAATATTTATTTAAAAATATTCATTTAAGAACCCGGTCTACTGAGTCTTCATTAAAAACATTCCTTAAAAGAAAATATCGAATATCGCAACACTATATTATTTATTTAAGGCTCTAAATACTATGGAATCTATATTACCCAAAATATTCATTCAAAACATCACTGGCATGAGACCCAAAAACTTCATTCATGCAACCATCTGAACCATTTAAGAGTTTCATTCACATGTTTCATGTTTTTCCTTGTGAAAACTATCTATTAGCCTACTTTTCCACACTTATAGCCATAGTTCCCATTCTATAAAAGCGTCATGGAAGCTTCTGACTCCCTATGAAACAATATTTATGCAGGACATTAAAATGTTGGGTAACCTCAACCTACTAAACCAGTTAAAAATTGTTTCAGCATTCATGTATTTTAAATCAGTTCCAGATTTCATATATTAAGATCAATTCTAGCTTTAATATATCATCTACATCTTCAATTCAACCCATGAACATGATCCACATCCAATTGCCAACCTATATCAACTTTCATTCATACTCCAAACACATATCAATATATCCAAATCATGAATTTCATTTCATTATAAAATTATTCCAGGCATACTGTCACCCACGGTCCTCTTCCAAGACTTCTTATTTATGTTAACACATCTAATTCACTCTTCATATATATATTTTCAACACATCTTCATGTAATAGATCTTTATTCCATTATTCTTTTCAAATCCCATTCCTCTTTAATCAAACATACCTCATTCATACCTCATATATTTTCCACAAATCCAACCAATCAAGACTTGGTTGCAACAATCCCCCCTTTGGATGATCATGTTCTTGAATTAGTTTCCTCTAGTAGAGAGGTTAGTGGCCTTATTCCTCTAATTCAAGAGAAGGTGAAAATACTATTTTATGGGTTGATATAGTAAAGGAGTCTCATCCAGCCTATGAGGTAATTTCTTTTAAAGATGCTCTATCAAGGGTCATCCTTGATGAATAGCTTGAAGAAGCATCCGAGCATAGTAAAGATGAAATGTAATATGACGTGTAATATGAGGTGGATTCCAATTACTTAAAAGAGAAATGAATGATTTCTTCAAAGAACCGGAAAGGTAAGTCATAGATAGTGGCTGCCACTTCATGTAAATCCAAGATAAAACCTTGCAACTTGTTTTCTCACTCCTCTTCCCCTAATTTGGGGAAATCCCTTTCTGGTATTGCATTGGTTGCTAAGGATTCCAACAAGACAGTTGGTGAATCTCAACCTCCTTTAGCTGTTATTTGTAGTGTGAAATCAGTACTTATGATGAAAAGTTGTTCTATTGAGGGAGGTAATTCTAATTTGTCCTTGGTTCACTCTTTATCAAACACTCCTTCAAGTACCTCTCATATGGACAGTGCGTGTCCAACTAGAAAACCAGTGAGTTTTGACTTATTCAATGTTCATATTTTGGATGTTGTGATTTCTTCTGTCTTGAAGAGCTCTAATGGAAATGTAGAATCCAATACACCACTAACCATTACCAATGTTATTTTGGTTCTTAGATAACCTGATTTACAAACATAGACCTCTACTCCTATTAAGGGTGGACACAACAAAGATTCAATTTCCTTAACCCCTTCTCTTAATGTAGAATGGGTTGGGAATGATACAGCCTTGTCTTAAAAGCAGTCTACTAGTGACAATACTTCCTCCAGGGATAGTCATGGTGTTTTATCTTTTGATACTCCCATGATAGATAAGGAAAAGAGTGCATTGGGCACAGACCTGGATCATCATGTTAAGGGGACTCAAAAATTAAAGGTGTGTACTCACAATTCCTTTGAATTACTAGTATTAGAAAGCAATGAAGAGGATGGGAAAGAAAACAACTGGGTTTCATGAGTTGAATTAATGACATATCTAGTTGATGTGGTAATTCCAGATGATGGAGATGGGTCATGGATAGTGGATACCACTTTAGGGAAATTCATTTTCCTTCTTACAAGTTTAAAAATGATGTATTTGTTTACTCAGCATCATCTTTCATATTGCGCACCAGACTGCAATCCAGTGCAGGAAGGCTGTATTTTTTTACAATTCAAGGATCTATACCCATAGTTCAATAACCATGGGTATATTATTTATGTTGTAATAATCTATACCCACAGTTTTGTAAATCATGGGTTTAGATATATGACCACGATTCATATAAAACTGTGGGTATTATGGAATTTTCCTGGGATATAGCCATGGTTTCTATAAAACTGTGGGTATAGCTCTATGTTGAAGCCTTTGTAGCCCATGGTTTATAAAACAATGGTTATAGACTATACCCATGGTTTTAGGAGTTATACCCATGGTTCCAAACTATGGGTATAGGTAATTTTTCTAATAGTGAACATAATAATGTAAAAACATAAACATAAATTTTTCAAATCATTCCATGTATAACATGTATCAAAATCTTGAGTCATGGAATAAATATTGGCAGTTCATAAGGCATAAATCCTCAAGGTACATGAGCCATGGAAAAATTGTATTGGTATAAAACATGGATTTCTAGAAAATACATAATTGTAGAAAATGATTTCCATATTAGCCGAGGGAGATTTCCAAGACCATCATAGTAGATAAAGTCCTTTATTGAACCAATTTCACTCCTTATTCTAGTCTTGTATTATTGAAAGGGTTTACTTCCCATTCCAGCCCTATATTACTGAACTGAGATCGTTTCTTGTTCCAGTCGAGTCTATCTCATGCGATATAAATCATTTCCCAATACATTGGTGGTAGATATAGGTCC
Source organism: Viscum album (assembly GCA_963277665.1). Lineage (NCBI taxonomy): Eukaryota > Viridiplantae > Streptophyta > Magnoliopsida > Santalales > Viscaceae > Viscum > Viscum album. The sequence goes on from OY728138.1 coordinate 1,796,421,322, forward strand.
AAACTATCACATAATGAAAACCATATATATTTGTTCTATAATAACATAAACCATTCATCAATTCATAGCCAAATGTGTTTCATAAACATCATTACGTCATAACTTAATCCATGAAAAAATAAATGGATTCCATAAGTATCATTCCATCATAACCATAATCAAATAATAGGAATAATAGGGATAATACCCTTGAAAAAAATACCCATTAAATCATATATAACATTAAATAATGTAATATTATATGGTATAAAATTTTGATAGAACACTTGAAAATAATTCTTGAGTAAAATATCCTTTCTTATTTGAAAAAGTTTTCATTTCTTAAAAGGCCGCACAGTTTTAAAAGTAAATAATTTCTTTGAAAATAAACATGTAATATTTTATGATAATATTCAAGGAAATAAAATGTTATGAAAGTGTAAAATTACATTCATGTTGTATAAGATAAAAGAAAACATTCTTCTCATAATTTTGTAGGAAAAGTCAAAAAGTGCATTGTTTTGAAAATGAAAGAAATATTCTTTTCAAACCCTATAGTAAAAAATTCAAAAATGGGTAAAAATTACATTAAATATCCATTGGAGAATAGTAAAACAATTTATGATAACTTTTTTAGAAAACATGGACATGGGTGATAAACATTCCCCAATAGAGACTGAAAATGAAACAATTTTAAATATTCGAGATATTGTGAAATAAATACTCTTCACTTTATAATAAATATAATAATATTTCATATGAAAGAAATAAAATTATGAAAATAACATAATCTTATACATAAGACTCATAAATTAAATTCATGGGTAGTATATACCCTGTTTATAAGAAACAATTAGTGTATACAACATGTGTCTCATAGAAATAAAAGTGAGACACAAATAATCCATTATTATAGGTCTGATAATATTGGTACATATACAAACCTCTTATATAATGGTTTAAATTATTTAATTAAATTATTCTATAAGCATTATATTAAATATGATCATTTTATCACTCATTTTTTAAAAACATTTCATTATTACTCATCTTTCAGGTATTAAGTGCTTCATTTTCATATACATGTTTTGTCGTGTAAGTTTTAGTTCACCTTCGTAGGTTATAGTTATATCATTAACATAATGATATTAATGTAATATATATCATATTTATTCATTCTATACATTTCTATAATCATTATTTAATTAATATCATGTGCAATTAATTGCATCACATCATGTAGAGGGTAGGTCATACAAACGCATGAGCGATGATATCATTCCCTTAATTATGGAATGGTATGGAAGTGGATGGTATATATTTTTATATATAATAAATATCATTTTATAATATTCAGATATATTTTTTATTTTCATCATTATACCCATCCAAGTTAAGTTTTGGTGAAAAACATATTACACCATGGTGTGGAGACGGTAGGTCGTACGTACGCACGCGTGGTGATTTCATTTTTCGTAGGATGTATAAAAAGTGTAATATGTTTTTCCAAAATTTTAATAACATATAATAATATATTTGATACATTATTTATTACTTTATAATGGAGAAACATAGTAATATTAAGTAAAATAAGAAATGATCTTGAGAGAGTCGGTAAAGGAGATTACCTCTTCTTCAGTGTGTTCCCTCTAGATCTCCTCCTAGAGACACTAGAGTTGGTATTTTGAGAAGATAAGAACCTCTATAACATGTATAGTAATGTTTATAAGGGAATTCTTTATGGGATTTAGGGTAATGAAGGATCAAAGTGAAGTGAATAAATGATGGAGTAGGTTCCCTTTTATAATTGTAGGGAGGGGAACTTTTGGAATCACAAAAAATGTTAATTTTATAATAAAATAAAACCACATCCATAAACCTAAAAAATTTAATATTTTAAAATATGAGATGATATAAGGTTGTAATATAACAAAAAAAATTATTTTAGACAAGTTTTTCTATCAATTTAAACATTATCATTTTAATTAACCCTTAGTTATTCTATTTTAATTTTAACTAAGGTAACAATTATTTCAATATTAAAAGAGTGTAATTTTTAATTATTTTATTTAAATTAAACCATAAATGAAAAATTTATAATATTATAGACAATAAAATAATTATTTTTTATTTTTTAAAATGTTTTATAATTTTTAAATAATTTAATAAAACATTATTTTGATAAACAATCAGTAATGTCAATTTTTACACTATTCAATTCATTGATTTTTAAAAATATTAATATAACAATTTAAATTCAAAAAAATGGTTTATTATTTTTCTAATAGGTCAATGTCATCTAGAAAATTAGTTTTATATATTGATTATCAGAAATTATATTTATTTTAATACTTTTAATAAAATTTATTTGATATTCCCATTAATAAAATAATTATTGCATCAATTTTGTGTAATTATTTAATATAATTATTTCTTGAATAAAAAATAAAAAAAATTCTATGAAAAATATTAATCCTATAGAGTTTATAATAATACTTATAGTCGAATATAACTTCTGCAAAATCCAACATTTAAAATGTTATATTTATTAATACATGAATTTGAAAACTTTAACAATACATTAGATAAAATATTATAGGTGTTGTAATCTTTTCCATGTGACTCAAATGGTCAATAATTAAACACTTAAATGATTATGGTCGATATATACTTGGAAAATAATATTTGGACAGGTTTTTTGGTCTTTTATTGGTTATTATCATTTTAATTAAAATAATTTTATTTATTTTTCATCAATTAAATAATTTATGCATCATCATTGTATAATCCTTTAAGTTAATTATTTATTTTCTTTAAATTAAAAATAAATTACCATGATAAATAAAAAAAATTATCTTTCAAATTAGTATTTATATTATAATTTAGATTTTGTATAACCTTATATTAAAAATAATATAGTTATTAAAATTTGAGTAAGACGTCTTTAACTTTTCTATAAATAAAATATATTAAATGACCTAATCTTAGCAAAGTGGCTTCCAAAGGATACCATTTCGACCCAAGGATGAGTTAGGTAGAAAAAAAACTCATCAAATGATATTATAACAAGTTTTAGGGTAATTTTATAACATTATTGTTACCCATAATTACCTGATTTACCTTTTTACTATATTAATAAAAATTATTGAAGTTACTATACATAATACCAAAAAATAAAAGAAATTTATTTACATAATTTGGACCCACTAATTCCAAATATTAATTACATTTTTTAAAATTGAAAACAAATATGTTTCAGTAATTAATTTAAAATTAATCTCATTTTCAGAATGAGAAAACAGGTTTTAAAAGTTAAAAAATGCACAAAATTGAATTGTTTTTACATCGAAATTTAATGTAAAATTAATTTCAATGATCTAAATTATATTAAATGATAAAAATATAATCTATTTATACTTTAAAATCATTAAATAATATAATTTAAACATATGAACTATTTCAATTAAAAAATTTGTTTTCAATTAAAATTTACTATATTTTTATTATTCATTAAAACTTGAAACTTATCAGAAAAATGTAAAACTTTCATCCAAAGTAAATTTTTATATCCTGATTATAAATAATAAGTTTATGTTGTCATGTAAAAATTATTAATGTGTGAAAATGTTAATTTAAAATGGATTCTCCATTAAAAAGCAATAAATTTACCCTTTTGAAAAATATAGGTTTTTATACATAAAATAGGGTTTATTCATATCCTATGACAAAAAAAATATTTTGGATGAATATAAAAACTATTTTATTAAATATATAACATATATATTTCATTATTTTAATTTAATAATTATAATTAACTTAATTTATTAATACAATAATACAAATGTTTCCTTTACATTTAATTAGTTTATATTTTTCATAAATGATTGGTAGCCAATGAATTCACCATATGTTTTTATAAGTTAGTTATATTTATTATAGATAACTTATCTATGTTTTAATGGTAATTTTATACTAATTGTGTCTCTCGGTTTTTTTACACTCACGATTTTGTGCAATGTAAGATATTGAAGAATTAAAATTATTTAAAGAAAATATTTTATAAAAATATTTAGGTGTTACATTATACCCCCCTTAAAATCAATTTCACCCTCAAAATTCATATGGTTTATCAAAGGTTTAATACTTTAATGTTCCTTTCATAAAAAAACACGTTATAAAAATTAATAATAAAACTTCCTTTTAAAAAGGAATGTTAGAAACATAATGGTTACCCAAATTCACTCATAATTGGGTTTCCACCTAGGAGAACATAGGTTGAAAGTGAAAACTTGGACATGGAATAGATATCAAACTATAAAGTTCTGATAGAGATTGATAGTGAGCATCTTTATGAGAAAGTTAACAATAAAAATCCATAAATTTGTGATGACCTAATGGACCATCTAATTCATTGGTAAAGAAGGTACAAGGATGAGATTTTTTGTTTCAAGATCATTTAAATATATTTGAAGAATTAGAATAAATACTTAATTCATTAAGTATAATCTCATTATTTCATTCTTCCTTGATCAATTACACTTCATCTCTTATTCCAAGAAATTAAGGTTAATTTTTAATTCCTTAATCATTAGAAGATCATGATATATATAAATAGAATTATATGTTGTTCCATATATTTTATCATAACAAAAAGGTTATCACAGAAGTTATCCAATATACATAAATCCTCATGTGGAAAGATAATACTTTAACCTCTAAAACTTGAAAAAAATTCATAAACGGTTACCTCTATGATCCTTCCAAATGGATAAAATCCAAAACTTTTGAAGAAGGTCACTAAATTTCCCAGATAAACTTATCATTAATTCCCAAAACAACTTGACATAGCCCTTAATTATCCCACACTAAACATGTGAAAACTATTATCATGTATTCTCTGGAAATATGATAATAACCTGAATTACCATAAAACCTTAGTGAAAACATACATGCTTTCAAAAAATAACTATTTCCTCATACCATAAATCCAAAAATTCTATAAATCCACTTTGTTATCATATTAGTCCCAAGGCCATTAATACTATCAAACGTCTCCTTATTTCATTATCCCAACATTATGTACATATTAAGGGTTATACTTCCCTTAATCATGTGTTCTCCAAAAATATTACCTTACAACCTATATCACTATTCATGGTTACTAGTACCATTCAAAATGTACTTTCAAATATTTAAGGAAAAACTATAGTGAAAAAATCCTTAGATGTTTCATTAACCAATAATAACATAAGAGTTATTTTATAACCTTATTATTTAATTCCAATGCACAAACATTCAATAATTCCAATATCTTCTAAAACCATTAACCAAGATTCATCCTTTAATTCCTTAACACTTCTTTTATCTCACATATCATTCGTAGTCTCTTTATCATCAGCAATATAATAATTATTCATACAGCCTTCCTAATTATCTTCATGATATTTTCCCCTAGGGCATCAATTTTCATAAAGCCCATAGATTCCACATTTAAAACATTTAACTTTAGTTGATACCTTAGGAATACTAATATCTTTGTTCATTATGTTAACTGAACCCTTTCCTTTGCAATTACATACTTTTTTACTTCTTTTCCACACACAAAGCATCTTCCAATTACTTTGAAACATTATCCTTGATATCTATTCCCACATGATTTATATGAGGAAAATTGAACTTTATTTCCATTGTGGTCACCATGAAACTTCATTAGACTGAAAATTACTTTTTTATTATAAAACACTTTTAAAGGGAAAAGTGAGAACCACGTACAACCAGAGTAAAACGATCAGACCGCCCCATCCCAGCAAGTAAACCAAAAAACAAGCCATCATCAACACAGGCCCCTCGGCAAGAAGTCTCGTGCAGAAGCACGGGCACGGAACCGATGGCGAAGCCATACCCTCTCAAACATCCAATTTCAAGGTACCTGCATTAATGATGACTTTATGCTACAAACCCCTTCCAGGGTAGGTCCAAAATCATACAAAAATAAGAAAAAAACTAAACTTCAAAGGAAAGTGATCTGAAACAACTCCAGCTCACACAACCCAAACACTCACATCCGCCAACCATGACCACCAGCTTAAACTAAGTTCTAAACTAGAAACTTAATATTTCCCGAGTCTTATTCCCTAAATAATTTCCATGTTAGGGAAGATAAGTTAAAGCCCGCATCTTCCAAAATCCGCTTTTCAAAAACAAACACAAGCTGATCCCAGGTCTGAATGTACTCCTCAACACTGATCTTCCCATGATTGAAACCCCCTACCAAAATAGAATCTTGTTTATCGATCCAAGAATATTTCTCCTCATTCAGGGGCACCTCTATAAGCCTTCCCATCATTCTAGCAGCCTCCTCCTCATCAGCATTGAGCAATAGGACATGTTCTATCTTCTCTTCATCCGAGATTAAAAGGGGAACCAAGGACTAGCAATTCTTCTCCCCAGTCCTCAGGTAGTTCAAAGGCTTCGTATCCATTCTCAAGTCACTCATCCTCCTTTCTGATCAAGTCTTCATAGGAGTAGGAAGAGAGGAGTAGTCCTTCCTCTCTTTCCTCCTCCTAGTCTTCTGGTTCTGAGCTTCATTTGTTGAATGACAGTGCACAACATCCTTTAACTCTTGCTCACATCCCTGAACTGCCACCAGAGAGCTGCTGAGGGGAGTACTCTATTCAATTTTAGCAAGCTGCTCAAATTTGTTGTTAAGGGTAATTAAGGGCTGAGGACTGGGAGTAGTCCCCCCAGTCTTCCCCTTACCCGATTTCCAGGCCTCCTCCGTAGGAGGCCCCGGAACCCCCTTCTGAAAAAAACCACTAGCCGGCCCCATTGACATGGCCCGATCTTCCTTCCCCCTATTCGCCATCTACACCATAGCCTCCTTGCTTCCAGCCTCCCAAACTTACATACTAACCAATTCTTGCCGCACCAGACAGCACTTCTCCACACCGAGTTCATGTGAAGAGCGGTCCAGGTCATGTCTCAATCTATTGAACACCTCGGAGACTGATGGATTGGCCTGAGCGACCAATTTCTTCATCACAGGAGACCGTGCATGAGAAGAACGACTGGGCCCTTCCACAGACGTCCCCTCACATGGGTCTGCACTGATAATCGCAACCTCCTCCACTTGCAAGCATCTAGCAGGATCTCCACCGCCCATACTTCCTTCCTCCACGGTAGACTTCTGGTTGGAGGTCTCTCCCATTATCTGTCCCTCATATTCCTTCCCGAGGTAAATGCCCCTCCCCCGAATTCACTAAGACCCCCTACGGAAAACTTCCAGTGAATAACCCAGACGATTGCATCCAGAACAATAATCCGTCCAATTTTCATATACGGCCCTTTGTTTGTAGCGATATTCCTTACCTACAGTAACCCAGACATAATCAAATGGTACCCTTGCAGCATCCACTTCAATGCAGACTCAGGGATTTATCAGATGACAGAGAGAATTTGTTCGACAATCCGAGCACATATACCTACCGATAAAATTTCCTAGCATGCACATAACCGAAGGATTTTGAAATGGAAGGAGAAGATTTGTGAAACTTACCCAAGTCTCTATGGTTAAAGGATCGCGCTTCATATGCCAATCGAAGGTCCATAGAAAGAGAAAAAATCGGAATCCGTTGAAGTTATGGGAAGCACTTGACCACACCTTGAATAGATCATCCTCAAAGGAGAAGCGTATCATAATGTGTCGATTATCCAGCAAACCCACTGTCACCCTATCCTATAAATCCCAGGAGTCAAATACATGTCGATCGAACGCATCCACCGATGGTCACCGCTAGAAAAACCTAGCAATTAATGTGTTCTTCAGAAGAAACGAGGTTTCTGAGAACTCCCCTCCTAATAACTGGAGGTTAGGGTAGCCCTCGAGCAAATTCGGAACTTTCGGTTCCAGCGGGACTTGAGGGAAAGGAGGGAGTAAATCGGCCTTCGTGAAGGGGGTGAATGGGGGAAACCTCCATTTGCTGGGTGGCGAGACCCGCTCCCCCCCCCATTAGATGGGGAGGAGCCGGTGCAGAGGCGGCCGCCACCACCACAGCAAGATCCTGATTAGGTCTTCATGAGCAAGGTCCTGCCAACCCCAACCAGTCACCTCACCATGAAAATTCATTGTTCACTTATTAGGTGGGTTATGAAACTATCCAAAGTTTAGATTATCCAAAGTTTATACATTGTATAAAACCCCAAAAAATAGTGAGAGTGTAAAAAATGATACTGGGAAAACCACATAATCAATTGAAAGTACTTTAAATCTCTAATATCATAGGTTCAATCCTATGTTTTCCATTATCATTACTAAAATGATAGGAATGTAACCTATAAATAGATATATTCATAGGTACATATCTAGATATATCCTTATAAATATACATAGGGATTTCACTAAAGTTTTCTAAACCTATTTTCCAAAGGTTAACTGAACCTTCACTCTGATACCAACTATAATGACGCAAGATTAACATACATTCACAATGCATCACTTTTATGGAATACTTAATAAATTACAGAAACACACACCTAATGACTGTATTAGTTTAGTGCATTTGGAAACTGGGAACACATTATTATTATTTGGTGAAAGGTATTAAATATCTCCCATAAAGATCTTCCACTTTAGTTTTCCCACCTAAAACCATTCTTTATATCTTGGGTAAAAGAAATCATATGAAAATGGTGAGCTGAGATGATCAGTAAGGGTAAAGAAAAAAATATCAAACAAAACATGAATATAAGAATTAAAAATGTGAACATAACTTTTGAAAATCATACCATGTATGACATATATCAAAATCTTGAGTCATGGAATAAATCATGGAAATTCATAAGTCATAAATCATAAAGTAACATGATTCATGAGAAAAAAACATTGGCATAAAACATGTAATTTTGGAAAACACATAAGCATAGAAAATTATTTTCATATTATACAAGACTCATTTCCAAGACCATCATAGTAGAAAAGTTCCTTTATTGAACTGAGTTTACTCCTCGTTACAGCCCTGTTTTTCTAAACTGGGTTTACTTCCTATTCCAACCTTGTATTACTAAATCAAGGTCATTTCTCATTTTTGTCCTATCTATCTCATGAGATATAAATATTTACCCAATTAATTGTATGGAGATATAGGTCCCACCCATCTCATAATAAAAACCATACATAATTTCTCCACAATAACATAAACCATTCATCATTTCACAGCTAAATGGGTTTCATAAACATCATTCCATCATAACTTATTCAATGAAAAAAATGGACTTCATAAATATCATACCATCATAACCATAATCAAATCATAGGATTCTTTTGAAAATATAGAGTAACTAACTCTTTTATTGGAAATAAGTAAAAAATCATAGAAACTAAATTGGGTATGGGAAAAAAGAAAACTGCCAAAAGCATAGGAGCTAGCTACCTATCTTTTTTAACAATCTCACCCTTCGTATTATTTCTTCTATCCAAATTTTGTTCCATTCATATATTTTATGTCCAGTCCCCCAACCTCTATATCTCCCCCAACATGAAGGAAGAGATTGAATCCTTTCAAGTAGGGTCTCCACATCAGTGATTTCAGATTCAGAGCTATCTGCTTGCATTTTCATGATTTTTAAAGGAGATGTATTCTTTTACATCATATTAACCTATACCTATAATGATCCACCTTGAGGTAGATTTGGTCCTTCATGACCTGTATCAAAAGGACCAAGAATTTAATCCTACATCTCAATGGCACAATCAATTTTTTTTATCAGGATTAAAAATTGGTTTGGTTGTAGTTGGTTGCTCGACCACCACTTGGGGGTCAACAAGAGACCTTGTATTCTTATAGAAGACAATTTGGAAACCCTCATTATCCACAATGTATTTTGAAGAAGCATGGAAAATTTTAGAAGTGAGTGGGGAATCATCTTCTATAATTTTTTTACCTTTTAAGTTACCTGAAGAAGTCATTATTTCATAAGAGAGCTAATGGGAAACCATTTTTTGAATTTATACTTTATTGGATTGTTCAACCATATAATCATTTCTACTATATTTAATGGGGGGTTGGGCTTGCTACAAGTCAACACATTTTCCATTTCTAGAATCAATGACATTTGCCTCTTCTGAGAATATGGAAACCCAATATTTCTGATTATTTCAAGAGGAAGAAGCTTTGATAGTTTTCATCCCCTTGCCATTATATTCTTGAGAGTTAGGAATTAAAAAATCAACCACATTGTTAAATATCTATTTGAGGGAAATTATATAATAAACATTATATTTTTGAAAACTCACATCTGTATTTTGTGACTTCCTTCGGCATAGGTTAACAGGGTGACCTCCCATCCCACATCTCTCATAAGAAACCTTCTTCTGACGTAGCTTCAAAGAGTGTCTGATAGACATGTATTAATTGAATAAAATAGGTATTTTTGAAAAACAAATGTCCCTTTTCAAGAATATAAACATAAAATAATGTAATATTATATGTAACATAATTTTGATATAACACTTGAAAATAATTCTTGAGGAAAATATTCTTTCTTCTTCGAAAATGTTTTCTTTTATTAAAATGTCATGTAGTTTTAAAATAAACTAATTTATTTTAAGATAAACATGTAATTTTTTAAGGTAATATTAATGGAAATAGAGTGTTATTAAATCATAAAATCCATCCATGTAGTATAAGTTAAAATAAAACAATATTCTCATACTTTTTCCAGAAAAGTCAAAAAGTACCTTGTTTGGAAAATGAAAGAAAGATTCATTTCAAACCATGTAGTAAAAAGTAAAAAATGGTTAAAAATGACTTCAAATATCCATAATATAATAGTAAAACATTGTATGAAAAAAATTATAAAACATGCACATGGATGATAAATATTCCCCAACGGAGACTTAAAATGAAACAATTCTAAATATTGAAGAGATTTTGAAATAAATACTATTCACTTTATAATCAATAGTATCATATGCCATATGAAAGAAAGAAAATTATGAAAATAACATAATATTCTGTATAATAATTATAAAATATATTCATGGGAAGTATATAAACCACTTATAAGAAACAAGTAGTGTATACAGCATGTGTCTCATGGAAATAAAGGTGAGATAAAAAAATACCTAACCTTAGGTTTAATTACCATAGTATGTATATGAACCTCCTGTATATTGTTTCAAATAATTTTATTAACTTATTATAGAAACATTATTTTAAATATGATCATATTATCACCAATTTGTTAATAAAATTTCATTATTACTCATCTTTTAGGTATTAACTGCTTCATTTTCTTATGTATGTTTTGTCGTATAAGTTATGGTTCTTCTTATTAGGTTATTGTTATGTAATTTATAGAATGATATTAATGTAATATATATAATATTTATTCATTATATAAATTTATATAATCATGTTTTAATGAACATCATGTAGAATTAATCACATCGCAACATGGAGACGTTAGGTCGTACGTACGCATGAGCGACGATATCATTCCCTTAATTGTGGAATGGTATAGAAGTGGATGGTACATATTTTTCTAAAAAATTAATATCACATTATAATAATAATATATAGTTTTTATTTTCATAATTATACACATCCAAGTAAATTGGTGGTGGAAAACATATTAAACCATGGCATGGATATGGTAGGTCATAAAAACGCACGGGTGGTGATTTTATTTTTCATATGATGAATAAAAGATGTAATATAGTTGTTCCATAATTTTAATAACATCTCAGAATATAATTGATACTTGATGTATTACTTTATAATGGAAACAACATAGGAAGAGGAAGTAAGATAATAAATGATCTTGAGAGAGTTGGTAAGAGAGATTACCTCTTCATCGGTGACCTCCCTCTAGATCTAATATTAGAGACACTAGAGATGGTATTTTTAGAAGACTAAAACCTCTAGAAAGTGGAAAAGAATGTTGATAAGGTAGTTGGGCATATTATGTCCGATCATGAAGGCTTAATGTGAAGTAAATAAATGAGGTAGGAGGTTCCCTTTAATAATTGAGGTGAGGGGCACTTTTGGAATCTCCAAAAATATTAATTTTATAATAAACTCAAACCCCATAAAAACCACCAAAATGTCATATTTTTTATTATGAATTGAGATAAGGTTGTAAAATAATCAACCAAAAAAATTTAGGTAAGTTTCTCTATCAATTTAAACCTTATCATTTTAATTAACCCTTAGTTATTATATTTTAATTTTAACTAAGGTAACAAATTTTTCAATATTAAAAGAGTGTAATTTTCAATTATTTTATGTCACTTAAACCATAAATAAACCATTTATAATATTATATACCATACCATAATTATTTTTTATTTTTAAAAATGTTTTATTATTTTTAAATAATTTAATAAAACATTATTTTATTAAAATCAATAATGTCAATTTTTATTTTATTCAATTCATTGATTTTTAAAAATATTAAGATAACAAGTTAAATTAAAACAAAATATTTTATTATATTTTTAATAGGTCAAGGTCATCTAAAAAAATTGTTGAAGATATTAATTATCCTAAATTATATTTATTTTAATATTTTTAATAAAATTTATTTGATTTTTTTATTAATAAAATAATTACTACGTTATTTTAGTGTAATTATTTAATACACTTATTTATTGAATAAAAATTAAAAATAAAATACTATGGAAAATATAAATCTTATAGCATTCATAATAGTACTTATAGTAGAATATATCTTCTGTAAAATCCTACATTGAAATTTTTATATTTAAAATGAGTATTTATATTATAATTCTTCTTCTATATAACCTTATATTAAAAATAATAAAGTTATTAAATGTTGAGTAAGACATCTTTAACTTTTCTCTAAATAAAATATATTAAATGTCCTAATCTCATCCAAGTGGCATCCAAGGGATAACATTCTGACCCAAGGATGAGTTAGGTCTAAAAACACTCATCCAATGATATTAGGACAAGTTCTAGGGTGATTTTATAATATTATTTTTATAATTTATTTATAAATTTACCTTTTTATCGTATTAATAAATATTTCTAAAGTTGTTATTCATAATTCCCTAAAATAAAAGAAATATATTTACATAATTTTTATCCACTAATTTAAAATATGGAATGAATTTTTCAAAATTAAAAATATAGAATTTCTATTAATTAATTTAAAAATCTCATTTTTAGAATGAGAAAACAAGTTTTAAAAGTTAAAACACGCAAAAGATTGAATTTTATATATATATAAATTTAATGTAAAATTAATTCCAATGACCTACATTATATTAAAAGATAAAAATATAATCTATTTAAACTTTAAAACCATTAAATATTATAATTTAACCATATAAATTATTTCAACAAAAAATTTATTTTCAATTAAAATTTAATATATTTTTACTATTCATTGAAACTTGAAACTTATCAGAAAAATATAAAAATGCATCCAAAGTAAATTTTTATATCTCGTTTCCAAATAAGAAGTTCATGTTGTCAAATAAAAATTATTAATATGTAAAAAATTTAATTTAAAATAGCTTCTCCATTAAAAGGTAGTAAAATTATGATTTTCAAAAAATATGGGTTTTTATATATAAAATAGGGTTTATTCCTATACTATGAAAAATATACTTTTCAATGAATATCAAAAAAAAATTATTAAATATATAACATATATATTTCATTATTTTCATTTAATAATTGTAATTAACTTAATTTATTAATGCAAAAATAAAACTATCTCTTTGATATTTAATTAGCTTATATTTTTCATAAATGACTGGTAGCAAATGAATTCACCATATATTTTCATGATTTAGTTATATTTTTTCCTGCTAACTTAACTACTGGGTTATAATGGTAATTTTATACTAATGGTGTATCGTGGTTGGTTTAAACTCAGAATTGTGTGAAATGTAAGCTATTGAAGAATTAAAATTATTTAAAGAAAATATTTCATAAAAACATATGGGTGTTACACATACCACAAGACCTTTTAGGTTTGTAGTTTTATAGTATTAATAAAAACTCTTAAATAACAATACCCATGTCTTTAAGTGAACAATTTTCCCACTATACCCATCTTTACTTATTCCACATTAAGACTTCATCATTAGCCACATAAAACCCTTTTAGGTATATCTTACTAAAAATATTTCTTTATAACCTAGGGGAGACATAGTAAGGGTGAGTTTAAATGATCATTAATGGTAAATATAGGCATTAACAGTTTAATATCTTTAGTAATCATAATATGTGCTTAATGGTATGAGAACATATTCAAATTTCATGATCATTTCATAAGATAATTTATATCCATAAAAACCTCTACTATGAATCTTGATGCATGGAATATAAACATTAATAAAGACTAGATTCATATGAGTTAACAATCATGAGCCATGTAAAAATAATACTTGATCAAAGGAAACATTAGAACCCATTTCAAGCATTTAAAAATTGTGTAGGTATCTTAGAAAATCAAAAATTTATCATGTAATCACCAAAAGTATGATAATTTCAATATCTTCTAGGAGTAACTTACAATGTTTTACTTCATCATCTCTTTAGAGTAACTTATAATCAGTTAACTTTGTCTCTTTACCTAATGTATTTGAGGGACATTATGAACCCACATTTCCTTGGTGTATAACATATTTATAAAACCTTGGTTTATAATGTAACCACCCATCAATCACCAATACAAATTTACAAGAACCATAGAATTCATAAGAAATGTATAAGCCTCCACTTTCAACATAAACCCCTTTAAAATAACCATGAGCCCTTTTTATCTTGATTAACCTATGTAAAAGAAATTGGTTCCATGAAAATATCTTTCAAATGATCATAAGTCATACAAAGAAAGAATAAGGTTGTTATCATTGTAACATTTTTCCATTGGATTTTAGTAAAATGATAGAGTACATTTACATAGATGAAAAATACATTTTAAGGAACATTTAAGACATTTTATTGAAAACATAAGAAATATCTTTTTATGTTTCTAACATTTTAAATAAAAATTCCAATAATATTGAGAAAAAAATTTTATATGAAAATAAACATGAAAAATTTAAAATTAAACACAAAATAAAAAAATATTTATTATAGCAAGAAAATCCATTCATTAGGTTAATGTTAAAAAAAGATCCCCTTCACACTTCCAGTAAAAACCAAAAGTCCCCTATTTGGAAAATGATAAAAATATCCCTTTTAATAATTTCTATAAGAAATTAAAATATAGTTTAAAATTACTATAAAAATAATTTATTCATAAAAAATAACATTATTGGAAACATTTTAGATATTATGTATATGGAAGAGAAAATATTTCTGATCAAAAAGAAAAACAAGGTCGGTTTTTTTTTGAAAAATGTTCTTTTGATATTCTTAAGTAAAAAAAGGAGGAAAATGAGAGGAAATATTATAATATTTTAAAATAACTAGAGAAGAATAATATGGATTTTTTTAATATTAATATCATAAACTTTCCTCCAAAAGGAACTTTGAACATAAACAATACTGAAAATAAATGAGATTATAACATAAAGCCTTTACCACTTTGGTAACTTTTGAATCAAAATAAATTGAAATAAATATATTATGTGGACCTATAAATCATAAAAATTCTATGAATTAATATTTAAAAATTTATTCATAGGGAATATGTTTCACCATAGAAAGAAATCATGGTGTGTGACATGAAACATGTCTCAATAAAATTAGAGTGAGAAAAAAACCCTTACAAAGATCATAACACTTGAAGTGATAATTAATACATGAAGTGATTATTTGAAAATATGTAAATACAAATGAAAAAATTGTAAATATAGTATAAAATAATTTAGATATCAATTCACACATAATCATGGTATAACAAAGTCAGTTAAGAAGTGTTATGAGCCAGTAAAAGAAAATTGAGTTAGAAACCCCTTATCTTGAGTCCCAACATGCTATGTATGTCCTTTAACTCAAATATAATAAACTTATATTAATTATTTACCTATTTAATAACCTTTTCTATATTTATTACGATATCATTAAACCATTTATTTTAATGACATGTTTAATTACTTGATCGGTTAAGTTCATGTTGGGTGTTTATGATAGTAATTTATTTTTAATTTTTAGGGATGAAATAATTACCTTAAATTCTTATGCAAAACCAACATAGATATTTTTTAAGAATTATTAAAATCGAGTAAATGATTTTAATGATATGGTAATAAATTAAAACCTCTTAAAAGTTTCTTTTTATATCATTCTAAACTCTAAAGTTATCTTAACTCTTTCTCTAATTCCAACTACAACACCTCATAACTTAAACAACCCATAATTATGAGTTGAATAAAAAGGATTTTTCATTCTTATATTCCTATGATATTTTAGGTGTGAATTACTAGATTCAAATACCACTTAATAGGTGCCCCAATCCTAGTGGGCCATATGGCCTCAAGAGAATCTCCCCAAATGCTAGAGGTTGCCGACTAGTAGCGAGGGCCTAGGGTTTGTATATGGGGAGACTATGCCCTCATTACCACATTGTAGTGGAGTAGATAAATATAAAAAAATGTAAAAGGAGGTAGTAATACAATTAAATAGAATTCACAATGAAAAATAGAGACAATAGTACCAATAACTGAAATAACTTGAATAACATACGTTAACTAGTGATGATATTTCACTTATCTGGAAAAACTGGAAAACATGGAGACATGATAGCAGGAATAACATGTTCAAAAAAAGTATAAATGAAATCAAAAGGCTATCTAAAAAACCTAATCTTCAACTCGTTCATCTACTATCAAGATCCATCCTAAATAGAAAGCAATCAAGTGTTCAAATCCATATGATTCCCTTTATCAACACCTGCATTCATGTAATCCGCCTCTGGTACCAAATGGTTCCCAGAGAGGCTGTGAGATAAATCTCAGTGGGCCACCACTAATGGGGTCTATAACATTCAGCCCATGTAATGGAAATTTAATAGTGTGAAAGCATGCATATATAAATTAAAGCAGTATAATGTATCTAAATAACCAATCACCTGCTTCATCCCTTAGCTGGAGTCTTAATGTAACCAGTCCATTAATTCATTATTACCAGTTTATAAATAAGGCCCATGTCAAAAATAGTGAAGGTTCCATGTTGTGACAGGGAAACCTATAATAAAATTTAATAATGAAGTTCCAAAGTGATAAACAAGGAAATTTAAACCTCAAGGGTCACCAACTCAGTAATAATTGTAACATAGATAAGGGTGAGAGTGTAATCTAAGGAGAATATTCCATGGAATTACACAATAATATGCCAACCAAATCCAAGGTGATCCTTCAAGGTAAAATGGGGCTAAGTAGTTAATGGGACCTATGGGATTTAACCGTGGAACCTACTTGTCAATTTTGGATCCAAGGAGTGTATCCAAGGAATACTTTAATACTATATTAGGGATCCTATGATGTCATACAGGGCATCCAAGAATAGGCAAGGATTGGGATCTAGGTGGGTCTCAACCTAAGAAGGCTATATCCTTGAATCGGAATGGGGTTCTCGAGTGTTCAAGGCATTCCCTAATAAGAATAAAAGTTGATATTGAGTTATAAAACTTCTATTTAATTATTAATTCATGTCATATTTCATTTAGTTCAATCATTTCCTTTAATAAGTGTGATAAGGTCAAGTAGCATGAAACTTTTTAATCAAGTCATAATTAATCAATAAGTTTATCTGGTTCAATCCTTGTCGTTCATTCATGTGACAAGGCCAAGTATCTTGAAACCTTTATTAATTACATTTAATTAATATTAAATAATTAAGGTTCATTACTCTTCCTTCCATTAACATGTTAATGGGTTCTATGGACAATAAACCTATTAATCATTCACATTTAATCTGGTTTAGTCATATACTTAGTATACTTTCTCATTTCCCTTTAACATTTAATTATCAATTTGAAGCACTTACCTTAGGTGGGTAAATTGGAAGTGACATGGTACTTTCCATTCACAATTACATGATACAACAAATATTTATGATAAGGAGTCCTACCATTAGTTTGTTCAAGCTTGAGCACATCCAAACGATGGATGAAAAGCTTCAAAGCACTAAAAACTCAACTATGAAATATCATCCTACATGGGATGTTGGGAGTTATGGGAATAACCACAAATAAATAATCACATATATAGAAATAGAATAATCATATCATTCTAATGATAATAATAATGACATATAAATCCAATAAATAGCACCCAATGAAATTGGTGGGGGCCGAACAACAATTCCAAAATCAACTAACTTGAGGGATGAGTTATAGACCATCCACCTTAGGGTTCTACAATCCTTCTCATCTGATATAAACCTCTAATTCGGCTTATAAAATATTAGATCTAAGAAAAATGGAAAAGTGGTCAGACCTTGATAACTAGGTCGAGAGCAAGAGAGGAGGAAAATGGCTAAAAAGGACTCAAGTACTTACCATTGCACATCCAATGTGACATACAAAAGCTCGATCAGATCCCGAATGAAGGTGATATTTCATTCCCTACCTTAGTCCTTAAATGATCTCCAAAAAGGAAAAAATAGTTCAATACTACATAAACATGGATTAGGAGGAAGGAGGAGGCTTAATTATATCATTAAGTTCAATGTAGTAAAATTACCCTGAAAAAAAAAGTCATTGCACTTTTTTTTTGCAGGGTTTGAAAAACCATGTGAAAACCATGAACATGTACCAGGGGAAAATGGGAAATCACATGGTTAGGTCACTCAGTTAGGTAAATCATGTTTCAACCATGTAGTAAGGCTCTATCCAAAAATATACCACCAACACGGTTTTCTCTAACCGTGCGACATTCCTTCATAGTTTACTATAAATAGTGCACAAGGACTATTTTCCCAAAAAAGATGGGTTCTGGGATGAGAACAAGCCATGGGAACCCTCAGGACCTTCACTAATTCATTAGTCATCCAAAATAGGTTGAAAACTAAGAATTAGACCTAAATTTAATGGATCCATACCTGAGTGAATAATCAGGTTCTTATAGTCTCCCCCCTTAAAAGAACGTGTCCCCGAGTTCTCCTTCCAAGGGTGTAGAAACGTTGTTTGAGAAAAATTCTGTCCACTGAGAATGTATGTTGACTTCCCACTCCTAAGTCACATCCTGCATGTGGCTATGATGCCATAGCACCCATACTAGAGGGACAGACTGGCCTCGAAGAACCTTCGGGCTTCGGTCGATGATGCATAATGGATACTCCTTAAAGGATGAATAAACATCTAACTAAACTTCTTTGGGATTAAATGTGTGATATGGGTCAACATGATACTGGTAAAGCTGTGAAACATGTAAGATTTAAGGAATGTCATGGTACCTATGATGTAGTATCAACCGATAGGCTACCAACCCAACTCTCTATAGAATCTCAAACATATATACATAATGAGGAAAACTTCCCTTTCTTCTATTAACATATATTCCCTAACCTAGGTGATAACTGAAGGAAAACACAATCCACATCCTCAAACTCTATAGATCGACAATGGTGATCAGTATAAGATTTTTTTCTAGACTGGGTAGTAGTCATATGATTTCTAATTAGTTGAACTTGCTCTTAAGTATCTTTAATGAGATGAGGACCTAGTAGGGATACCTCACCTTCTTCTATACAGTACAAGGGTGAATGAAACTACCTATCATATAAGGCCTCAAAAGGATCCATCTGAATTTTTGCATGAAATATGTTATTATATGTGAACCCAGTGAGAGAAATATTTTTCTCCCATGAACCGCTGAAATTAAGGACACATTCTTGGAGCATATCCTCTATAACTTGTATTGTCTATTATGATTGTTCATCGGTCTGAGGGTGAAAAGCTATACTTAAAAGCACCTTTTTTCCCATATAATTCTGCAATCCCTACCATAATTGTGATGTAAAATTAGAATCCCTATATAAAACGATAGTATGAGGGACCCTGTTGAGTCATATGATTTCATGGACATATAGCTTTCCCATATCATTAATTGATAAAGTCTCTCGAATTGGAATTAAGTGGGATACTTTTTCAGTCTATTAATGACAAACCATATAGCAATGGTACCTCTTGGAGACCTAGATAAACTGACTATAAAATCTATAGCAACATCTTCCCATTTCTATTCTGGGACTGGAAACGGCTGTAAAAAGCCTGCAGGTCTCTGGTGCTCCAAATTCACCTATTAATCGGTGGAACTCCTAGTGATAAATCCTATTATCTGACGTTACATCCCAAGACACCAATACTAGTGTCACATGTCTCAATATATCTTTGATATACCAGGATTATTTGCCTACCGCGAGGTGTTGAACTCTTTCATCAACTCCTATCTCATGTCTATAGGGACTCAGACACATCCATGGATACGTATGATGTTATCTATATCTATAGACCAATCTGGTGATTTGTTATCTCTTGATATACTCTCATGGAGTACCAAGCTTTCAGGATCTAAAAATTGTCTACCATTTACCTTCTCAAATAGGGAAGAGGTAATTACCACAAATGAGAGATAAGACTACTCATGACTATCATGAAACTCTAGGTGTAGCTCAGAGAAGAGTTCCATTAACATCAATTCATCACTGGCTTCACATAATACTTGTGCCTGAGTTTTTTTACTCAGTTAATATGAAACCACATTGCACTTCTGAGGCGTATAAGAAATCTAAAAATCAAAATATTGTTGATATTCAACCCATATTCACTGTATGAGGTTCAACTCACATATATTGAAGATATATTTGGGGATCTTGTAGTCTATATACACCAAAAAATGATCACCTAATAGATAGTGTCTCTATCAACATAAGGTGTGGAAAACTACTACGAGCTCAAGGTCATGTGTCTAGTAATTTCTCTCATGAGGTCTCAACTATCTAGATCCATATGCAATGACTTTGTGTTCCTACATCATCACTTCTCCTAGGAATATGTGTGATGCATCATAGAAGACGGTATAAGCTATACATGTATCGAGAAGAATTAGAATAGGTGACGAGACAAGCCTCCCTTTCATCTTATGAAAGGAACTCTCACACACTTCTAACCAAAGGAATTTAAACCCTTCTTTTTAATCCCATTAAGATGTGAATAAAGATATGATAAATCCTATATGAAACACCTATAATATCCATCCAACCCTAAGAAACTTCGTATATCAAACATATTCTTGGGATGATCCCAGGAAACTACAGAACTAACCTTTTCTGGGTCAACAAATATGCCCGATTATGAGATAATATTACCCAATAAGTGAACTTAATATATACAGAAGTGGAACATATAAATCTTATCATAAAACTGATTTTATCTTAGTGTACTCAAAATGAACTCAAGTTTTTTGGCATGGTCGTTACGAGTATGAGAATACACCAAGATTTCATCCACAAGGACAATGAAAAAAGAGTCGAGATAAGGATGAAAATTCCCTATTAATTAGAGCCATGAAAATGGTGGGCATTTTTGTAATACTAAACAGCATAACAAGGTACTTATACAGACCATACTTGCAAAAAAAAGTTATATGAGGTATGTCTAATGGCCTTACTTTCACCTTATGATAACCCGATCACAGGTTGATCTTAGATAAGACCCAAGATCCTCAGAGCTGATCAAAGAGATTATCTATTCAAGGAAGTGGATACCATTTATTGACCATAATATGATTCAACCTTTTTTAATTCATGCATAGATTCAAGGTTCCATCCAAATTATTGGAAAAAAAGCATGGGTGAACCCCAATAGGATGTACTGGGTCGTATAAACCTTTGGACTCTAAATCTTCTAACTTCCTCTTGAGCTCCTGAAGCTCTGTAGGTGTCATCTTGTACAAAGGAATATACACTAGAGCTTCTCTTAGAACAAGCTCAATCATAAACTCTACCTCTCTCTTAAGTGGTAATCCATAAAAATTATTGGAAAATACATCCTTTAAATGATACACTATTGGAGGGAAATCAGCTTGTCATAAACCTTGATCCTCTATGAAGATATTTTTAATCTGGTTAGTCACTCCACCTAGCCCATGATGCTCTGGTCTAGCTCTACCATCCTGGACATCCCACTCACCCTTATGTAGATAACTGCTACCCTCTAGTGATGTAAATGATACCCTACAGTGATAGAACTGTACAATATCATGATACTGAACCAACCAATCAATCCGGAGAGTGACATCAAATCACATCATCTCAAGAAAAAATAGATTCCATAAGAAATTGTAACTATCTACCTCAAGGGGATAGTCTCTACAGTAGTGTATACCCTTTTTTCATACCCCTAACATCATATCTAGGGTCATTACATCATAGTAATATTGTATCTCTAGTTTGAAACATTCCATGATAGATACAGAGATAAAAGAGTTTGAAACAACTATATCAAATAAAGGAGATACTATAGTATATTCCACAATATAGTACCTCATATTATAGATGGTCCCACAACATGATCCTTGAGTATTGGATGTATTTCATGTAATTGACA
This sequence comes from Viscum album, assembly GCA_963277665.1. Lineage (NCBI taxonomy): Eukaryota > Viridiplantae > Streptophyta > Magnoliopsida > Santalales > Viscaceae > Viscum > Viscum album. Next base: position 1,796,443,834 of record OY728138.1, read on the forward strand.
TTATCAACATCTCTATACAATAGATGGACTACCATGATCATAACTACTCTGTTGGTGCTGCTGGTGATCAGGGGTCTAACTACAATGGCCATGAACTCCTACTCTACAAGACTTAATGGTGTTATTCCAACTCCCCTCCTAACACGATGTAAAATAACCTTCTCTTAAAGGTGGGTCTGATGTTGATCCTTCTCTACTTGAGGCTGGTGGAAAGGTCCTAGAGAAATTATGAAGATTTCCCATGCATCTGCAAGACCGGTACTCCATTGAATCTCTATCACAATGAGGATTTATGTTCCCCATAATCCAAACTAATGACACACTTTAGAGAAATCGAAACAGGCATTATGTTTGTCACTACCCTGATGAGAAACATCGAGATAATACTTCCTTCCACCAGAAGAACTACTGGCATGATGCGGAAATGGTTCTCTAGGACTAGTACTATTGTCGTCCCTTAGGTCACACTTAGTGATAAAATCTTGATTGACTATTGCAGAAAAGGTAAGAAGGAGAAATGCATTCACCTGCATATAGATGGCATACTGGAGCCCATCCTCTAAACATCTAGATTGTGAAATCTCATCATTGGATAGAAGCGGTGCAAAGTGCTGCAACTCCGTGAAATTTGCTGGATACTCCATGAATTACATAGAACCATACTTGAGATGCATGAACTCTCTAACTCTATTAGCTCTTAGTATATGAGGAAAGAACTGATCATATAAGATGGTCTAGAAATCAACCCATAATATGCCCGGATGAGGACCATCCTGGGTAATCAAATCCCACCAATGCTTGGTTTAATCCCGAAGAATGTATATAGAAAGCTTGACCATCTTCCCAAGATGTGTATCTAGATACTCAAAGATATATAGGGTGTCATCTAACCAAGACTCGGCATCCTATGGACTGCTATCCCCTGAAAAAGTTGGCAGATGTTATTGCTGGAACACACGAGTCAGATCAGCCATCATAGGTGCAAGTCATGGAGCACCATGCATGGACTACATAAGATGTAGGAAACTATCACGAACTTGGGAATCAGTGCCTATATCAAGTATAGAAAGTAGTGACTCGTGTTCCACTCTAGGTGGTAAGAGTGGAAGCTTAAGGCCCACCACATATGGAGCATGGTCGTCACCACCCTCCTGATGTATGATACAAGTACTTCATGGCAGCATTGGTCTACAAATTCCAAGAACACACCTCAAAAAAAGATTAAGTAGAAAGATATCATCACTAGCAGAAGTTGAACATAAGAAAACTCACTACCCAAGGTATACTACCGTAACTACATGCTTAGATGACTAGTTATTGGTAAGTTGTTAAGTATAAGTTTCATTTCATTTTACATTTAATTTCCAAGTTCACTCGTTTACCTTTCATAAACATGACATAGTAGGATAAGGATGTGCAACCAATTAATTTCAGATTTCAAGATTCACTTTATAATGGATGTTCATTTTCGATGAATCAGTGACCACACACCTTATCACTAGAAACAACACCCATTTATTTATATAATAATGGCTCAACTTGTTAAATTACTCATCCCAGCCGATGAGGGTCCATAAACCTCATGAATGGAGACAAACAATCACTTAATCACAACCAAGAGTAATACAATCAAAAAATAACTATCACATAATCACTCAATAATCACAAGAATATCAAGTAATTAAAAATAGTGAAATACACCTGTATGTCATGGTAATATGCATGACATGAGAATTATAGTTTCCTATAATGATTCATGTAACAACGCTTCTTTCCCTTATACCATTGGGCCAAAGATAAAATAGAATATCAATCAGAAGAAAACAACAACAACAATAACACATAGCCTGTGTGTCACCAAATGATGAAAGAATGTCAAATTTAATAAGAAAAACATAACAATAATTATATTTTGGGTAACTTGGATTTTACCTTCAACTTTGGGTTCAAGACTCCCAAGTACGGCTTATGACCAAGTCTCAATAATTCCTAATCTCCTAACTATTGTATCCAAATGGTAAAAAAAGAAAATAAACCTAGCTTATATACCACTTTGTGATGTCATAGACCTGGATTCCACTTAATTGGTGCCCCAAGCATGATGGGACACATGGCCTCAATCGTAACTCCCCAAACGCTAGAGGCTACCGACTAGAAGTGAGGGCCTAAGGTGTGTCCATGGGAAGAGTATGACCTCATTACTAAAGTGTAGCATAGTGGATAAATATAAGCATAGGTAAATTACATAAGAAATGCAAGTAAATATAAGGCACAATGAAAAATAGAGTCAACAGTAAAAATAACTAAAATAATTGGAATAGCATACAATAATTGAGGATGATATGTCATGTATCTATAAAAACTAGAAAACATGGAGAGAAGATATTAGGCTTAACATGTTCCACAAAAGTATAAAGGAAATAAAAATACTATCCCAATCATCCCAAGCTTTGGCTCATTCATCTGCTATCAAGCTCCATCATAAACAGTAAGAAATCAAGTGTTTGAAGTTGTATGCTTCCCTTTATCAAAACCTACATTCATGTAATCTGTCTCGAGTACCAAATGGAACCCAGAGAGGGTGTGAGATAAATCTCAGTGGGTCACCACCAATGATGTCTATAACATCTAGTCCATGTAATTGAAATGTAACAGTGTGAAAGCATGAATATATAAAGTAAAAGTAGTATAATGTATCCAAATAACAAAGTATCAGCTTCATCCATTAGATGGATTCTGAACATAACCAGTCCATGAATTCATTATTACCAGTTTTTTTATTTTTTTTAATGATGATGCCTTGGTCAAAGGACCAAAGCACTAACATATATAAATATAAAAATCTTAAGTGTCTAAAGGAGGGGAATTTATTACAATCATTTTAATGTAGAGGGATGAACTCAGATGGAAGGTTATTTGTGCACATTTTATTGATGTAGAAAACCTTATTGTCAAGACCATCTGCTAACTTGTTCACATCTCTATAGGCATGAGTGATAATATGATTAAGATCTGATAGGTTCTAGAGGCAGATGATCCATTTAACAATGAGGGTCCACACAAAGTGAATAATTCCTTATCTAAGAGCTTCAACGATGGTAGTTGAATCAATTTCAATCCAAAAATTGTTCCATCCTCTTTTCTTTATCAATTAGACTTAATTGATGACACTTTATATCTTAGCTTCAAAGGAGGAGGCATGACCACACTAACCAAAGCAGCATCCCAGAATGTCACCATTTTGATTTCTGCATATGATACCATGGCTTGGAGGTCTTAGGTTTCCTTTCGAGGCACTATCAACAATAATTTTGATCTATCTAGGAATATGTGGTTTCCAAAATACTTCTAGAAAACATTTTGGTGGGTTGTATCTTATTTTTATCTCAATTAGTTGTAGGATACTGAAATCCTTAACAGAGTTGTGGTAGGTCCCTTTTACATGATTCCAGCTTCCTTGATCACTATGTAGATCTTTATTTGAGCTGCACAAAAATTTAAAGTGTTATTTTTGTGCATAATATAATTTCATTCATACCAAATAAGGTGAATCAGTTCTGCCACAACAGTAATGAAAATATGACCAATTTGGGGAGAGGTATCCATATTAGTGCATCTATAAATCTATAGTCCAATAGATTCCAAACATGTCCATCTAAGATCAAAAATTTCAAAAATGTATTTCTATAAAGAATAAGTAGTAGCACAATTTAGAAACTGGTGATCATTATCCTCTCTGTGGTGATTACACATGCAACATTTAGAAAAAAGTTGAATACCACACATCTAAAGATTTCAATCAGTGGGAATTTTTTTTATGATCAATTCTCCAAACTAGGGTGAGTGGGGAGGGTCTAACCCAATTTCTGTTAAAGTTTTTTAACCAGTAGAAATAATTTTTGTTAGTAGTAAAATTTTGATTATAGTAGATTTTAGAGGTTAGAATACCATTATAAGATAGTTCCCAAACTAATATATCATTAGTGTTGACAAAGGTGTAGTTGTTAACAGTAGTAGAGATTTCATTGGGTAAATAAACATCAGAAGATCTCAAACTGTCATTTAGGGAGTTATTAATATTTGTGGGTAAATACATGAGGTCAATAATGCTACCAAGATGGATTCAATTCCACAATAATATGCCTAATGAATCCAAAGTGATCATCCAAGTTAAAATAGGGATAAGCAGTGACTAGGCCCTATGGGATTTAACCATGGCACCTACTTGTCAATGATGGATCCAAGGAGTGTATCCAAGGAATCATGTAATACTATGTGATGGATCTTATGGTGTCATATCAGGCATCCAAGAATGGATAAGGATCAGGATCTAGGTGGATCTCATCCTAAGCAAGTCGTATCCTTAAATCAGAATGGGGTTCCCAAGTGCTTAAGGCATTCCTCAATAAGAATCCAAGGTGAGCTTGAGTCATGACACTCTTGTTTAATTATGAAGTCATGTAATATTTTATTTGATTTAATCCTTGACTTTCACTGGTGTGATAAGTTCAATTAGCATGCTACATTTTAATCAAGTTATAATTAATCAATAATTCCATTTGGTTTAAGCCTTTCCTTTTATTAGTGTGACAAGGACAAGTATCATGAAACCTTTATTAATTCTATTTAAGGAATATTAAATAATTAAGATTCATTCTGCTACCTTCTATTAACATGTTAAGGGGTTCTACATACATGAAACCTATTAATCATTCACATTTAATCTAGTCTAGTCATATACTTAGTATACTTTCCCATTTCCCTTTCACATTTAATTATCAATTTGAAGCACTTACCTTAGGTGGTTCAAGTGAAAGTGACATGGTAATTTCCATTAAAAATTAAATGATACAATAAGTAATTATGATAAGGAGGACTTCCATTAGTGTGGTCAATCTCGATCACATCCGAACAATGGCTCAAAAGTGCTGAATCACTAAAAAACTCAACTACGGAATATCTTCCTATATGGGATGTTGGTTGTTGTGGGAATAACCACCAAAAACTAATCACATTTATAGAAATATAAAAATCATATGGTTCGAATGATTGTAATAATGACATATAAATTGAATAAATGGCTCCCAATTAAATCGGTGGGACCCACATGACAATTCCAAAATCAATGAACTTGAGGGATGAGTTATAGACCACCCACTCTAGATTTGTATGATCCTTATCCTCTTACATAGTCCTTTAATTAATCTTAGAATGGATTATATCTGAGGAAAAGGGAAAAATTATCACACCTTAATAACTAGGTTGAGAGTAAGAGAGGAGGAGAACGGCTAAAAAGGACTCGAGTACTTACCATTGCATATCCAACGTGATACATGAAAGCTCAATAATATCCTAGACTAAGTAGATCTTTCAATCCCTACCTCAAGACTTCAAAGTGCTCCAAATGTGATGAAAAATAGGTTAATACCTCATAAACGTGGATTAGGAGGAAGGATGAGGATTAATTAGATAATTTAGGGAAAATATTAAAATTACCCTAAAAAGCTTGTGCATAGTTTGTCCGCACGGTTTGACAAACCGTGTGCAAACCATGCATGAGTATCTAGGGAAAAGGGGCACTCGCATGGTTAGGTCACATGGTTAGGTAAATCATGTTCCAGCCATGTGGTAAGGCTCTATCCAAAAATATTCCACTTGCATGGTTTTCTCTAACCATGCAGCATTCCAGCATGGTTTACTATAAACCGCGTGCCATGACTATTTTTCCCAAAAAGCTAGTTTTCGGGCTCCAAACAAGCCTCGAACACCCTAGAGACCTTCACTAACACATTAGGCATCAAAAATAGGTCGAAAATAAATTATACCAAAATTTAAAGGATCCATACCTAAGTGAATAGTCATGTTCTCACATTAGGTTTATATTTTTATAGAATTGGGAAAAGCATTACATGATAAAGTGGAAACTTCGTTATAGTGTGCATTTTTTCCACAAAAATGGGTTATTAAATTTACACCCATGTTTCATTCAAGACACTTTTCCTTATTTTAAGATGATTTTTTATAGTGGAAATATCTCTATTTCTATAGTTCTTACACATACTTAAATCTTTTGAAAAACATTTAAAAATTTGGGATGATCACCACAATCTTGGTAAGGGTTATAAAAATAAAGTAAACATGTTAGTCTAATGAAAAAACTGAAAACTCATAAAATTTTTACCTTTTTCACAATAAACATTGGGAATATAAATAAATTATAACAATATTTGAAAATAAAACTTTTCTCAATTAAAAACCTTTAAAACCAATAGAAATCATATAAAACTCATGAAGGCATATTAACAAAACATGATAACCCCATAAAATTATTTTTCTTGAAAACAAACATTTCAATTTTGAAATATTATATATATTATTCTTGAAATAAAAATATATCCATTTAAAACTCATATAAATAATAGAAAAACAATGTAATAAACTTTGTAAATCATATTCATTCACAGGTTAATCACATTTATAGATCCCTTTCTATAAGAGTAACCTAATCGGTTGTCTCTATAATTTTTCCTTCGGCGACTAAATCATTACCCAGTCCATTGGAGAGCTATATATTAAGATCAAATTTCATAATATATAATTCCAAATTATTTTATCATGAATAAAAAATTTATAATATTTCACTTCTTCATCATAAAACCCTTTAAAAACTCATGTGAATCCATATGAAAAAAACTTTCCATTTTGATATAAAAATAAAGAGAAATATCCTTTTATTTTAAGAACTATTAAAAATAAAATAAAACCAAAATAATAAGTGTAGGATATTATTTTAAAAATTATGATATCATATATAAGAATCTTTATAATGAATAATTGTTATAATGGTAGTAACATGCAGTCATGTAGTAAATGTAAAAAACATTCTTTTTCACTTGGTAAAAAGATTCCAAAGTGACCCATATGGAAAATATTAAAAAAATTAAATTTAAAAACCTTTTTAAAATATCAAGTATAGTTAAAAAATTCTTTAAAAATTATTTTATATTAAATAATAATTTTATTGAAACATTTTTAAGAACCTGGATATAGAAGAGAAATATATTCAATTGAAAATTTTAAAATAAGGTTTTAAAGAAAAATATCTTACCATGAGTCTCATCTTGCTTAATATATTCTCTAACTCCTAAATAATAAAATTATATAAATTATTTACTTTATTAATAAATTTTTTATATTCATTTCAATATCATTATTCTTTTTATTTCATTTATTTCCAAGTTTTTTTAAGTTACTAAATCAGTTAAGTTTACATCGGATGTTTTGGGGTCATTCAGTCTAAAATAGATTCAATGTGTTGACCATGGTCATAGTTTTCATGGTCACATAATCACCATAATCTTTAAAAAATTATAATTATCATGTTTTTACATTTATATATAATTTTAAAATCATCCATGCAAGGAGGTTATGAAAATTTAAATGCATCCTTTCATAGAAGCGGTAGTCCGCACGTACACATTAGCAATGTTTCCATTTTATAATGAATGAAAAGTGAATAAAGTAGATAAAGTTTTACCTTAAAATCATAAAAATATTAAAAATATCATATTTATTCACTAAATTCATCCTTATGACCATCCTTGAGTAGTGGAAATGAAAAAAAAATCACATCGCTTCGTGGAGGTGGGATTCTACATGTACGCATGAGCAACGTTATCATTTTCCAAAAAATAGTAGGGTGAGAAGGTATATAATATTTATATTCATGTAATAATATTTATGTTATAAAAATCATATATATCCATTAAATTTATCTTTATAATCATCTATGTGAGGTGGAGATGAAAACTGAAACCCATTGATTCTTGGAGGCAATATTCTGAATGTACACATGATCAAAAATTTCATTTCCTATAGTATGGAAAGGAGGAAAAGATATTTATTTAATAATCATAATAATATTTTGGTAGAGTAAGTATATTGATTCTATTATTATAGGATGTATATATTATATTTTAAGGAGTTATAAAAAAATAATCTTGAAAGAATCCAATTAAGACTTATATATCCTCCTTGGATATCTTCCTTTGGATTTCAACTTAAGCCTTCTAAGGTTGGTCATTTTGGTGGGAAAAGTACCTATAGGATGTGGGGTGATATTTTTAAATTTATTTGTGTATATATTGGTCTATATATAGTGATTAAATTCTGTGTATATAAGTGAGTAAAGGAGGTTCCTTTTTATAAGTGAGAGGAGTGGCACCCTTGTAAATATTAAGAAATTTAAAATATAATAAATTTATTTATTATACAAAGTGGATATAATTTAGTCCAATATAGAATATAGTATAATCTATGATCTAAATAAAATCAATCATTCATATTTAAAAAAAATTTATAGATATTTCAAAGCTTATATCTTAGTTTAACCCCACCCCCCCCCCCCCTTAAACCTTTTAACCTTTATTGTGGTGATACACTTTTACCATGGTAACTATTCATTATGATTAATAATTAAATTAAAATAATTAAAAAATTAAACATGATTATTCCAAATATGGAATCCATTTTTTAAGATTCAAATTCCAAAATTTTTAAAAAATACTTCAAATATAAGTTCATAAAACACAACAAAAAACCGTTTTTAGAAAAATCATTTTTTAATCACAAAAAGGATTTAACACCAAAATAAAGCACAATGTTGATTCCCATGAAATTAGTTGTTTTAGGTCAAACAAAATAATATTTATTTTACTTTAAAACCAAACAAAAATCAAAAGGGGAGTTATGAGAACTTAATTAAAGAGAAGATCCAAAAATAATTTTTATTTGAATATAAATATTACTTAGATTTCTAAAATGTCAAACATTGATTAATAAATTAAAATTTATATTTTTAAATAAATTTTATTACTTATGAAATATATATTTATTCTATAAAAATGGTTTTATAAACAAATAATTCATTATTATCATGATAATATCATAAAAATGTGAGTATTTGTAAAATCGATATTTTTCTCTATTCACCTAAAATACAATTATTTTATAAAAATACCAAAAATAAATCATAGAATTATTTTGAAATAATTATGTCAAAAATGAATTAAATTTTATCAATTTAAAATTAAAATATTATGAAATTTAACTTTTAAATAAAATCATATAATACATGGAAAAACAATTTAGTTAAATAAAAGTATTCCTTTTTAGATTGAAATTTTTTGTAAAATTATTTATAAAACTATGATGGAGATTAATCCATAAAATAAATAATTTTACATCATAAAATTAATTTATTTCTAGGATTACATAGGTTTTCACAGATTCCATATCATTCCAGACTTATTAAAAACTCATCCAAACTTCTATAAATTCTTCACCTCACATATTATACTCCATTTTGTGTGAGTTTGAGTGTGATTTATATATTGAAAAAAATACAAAACACTAAACATATCAAATTCAACCCTTAAAAACATATTTTCACTTAAACATAAAAAATATATATCGAAACATATAAATAAAATAACCCATTCCATTGTCATATAAATAATGGAAATCAACATCAAAAATAAACCTCCAAGATGTGACTTCCAATATTAACACACTTAATATAGTTGTAAAAATTCATGGGATATCTTCTTATTTAAAAAATATAAGGTTTACTAAACCAACCAACTTTGAAGTTAATATTTTTTACTTCAATTCATCTTTCTTCCATATTGACATCAATCACCAATGAATGCTCTATATTCATTTAAAACCATTGAAAACATATACAACACTAACAAAGTGGGCTCAACAAAATCTCAATTTTTAATGTCAATTATCAAATAATTGATGTCAAAACCCTACCTAGGGGGTTTTGTAACATCATTTATTGTAGGACCAATGTTAAAACCCTGACATTTTATCTATTTTTCTACTCAATAACTTTTATTAATTTTTGTGACAACCTAAGGAGTTTCTTACATTAATATTATCCTTTGTCTAAGATTGGTCTCAAAGATAAATTCGATGATGATGATATCTTCTATCATAAATAGAATATTGTATTTAATGAGTATCATATTTTATATATATTTATTAAGAACTTTAATTAAATGTACTCTCATTAAAATAATTATCCATTTTAAATTAATCATATCCAATAATTGGACAAGATCCGTATTTCACTAAGAAATGACCTTGTTTTGGTATAAACCTCCTGATTAACTATTTATGTAGTCTATTATACAAATTATATAATATTTGGATCTTGTATGGTTCATTGAGAAACTCTTTATTTAAACTATTATATGGATAAACTCAACATCATTCCTATTGCATCCTATCTCATAGGGTTTCTTAGCTAAGTGTAACCTAAATAAAATGCCAAGAACAAGAAATCTAAATATTAAGGAAACCTCATTACATTCTTACCTTAGAAAAGATAATCCATGTTCACCCCTATTTTCATGAAACTACCTGACTGTGTGACCAAGGTCTGGTGGAAAAATTCTTTAAAATTAATATAACACTTAGTATTTAATCACACAACTTTATATCATGTATTCCCTTTACATGTATGTATGATTCTAATGATTTAGTTTTGAATCATATCCATTCCACTAAATAAATATATTCAAACCATATTGATGTGTACCACTTTACATAACTCATAGATTGTGTTACTAGCCCAAATTAAAAGATAAATATATTTATACATATACAAATTCAACCAATGCATAATCCACATAAAACCATTTCATGTAAATAATTAGAATCATATGAAATCTATAGTCCTAACAAGATTAAACTTGAAGTGATACATAACCAACCTCCACTTTTATAGGTAAGGAATAAACCTCTAGGCTAATGATTAGTAAAACCCAAAGTCCCTATACCAAAATATGCTTTACTTGAGAGTGGAAAAAATTCCATCATAATTCTAACAGATGATATATATATATATATAAACTATAATTAACTACTTAATTCATGTTAATGACCTAGAACAATCCAAATTCAAGGTAGAATAAAGTTAAAGCAAGTATCATACCTAGTATGTAACTCCTTATATGCATGTATAACTATATATAGAATAATTTTAACATTTAATATAAAGAATACATAGAAATTTATAATATAACAGTTTTATCTATGAATAAAGTAAGGAATAGATAAATAAATAAACAATTTCGTTACTTAAACATGAGATAAACTATCTATGAACAATTCATAAATAAAGGTAATTATAAAAACTTTATAATTTTGATATGCATCATGGAAATTCCATAATTTATATAATTATAAACACTTCATATTTATCACCAATATGAAGTCATTCATATTATTCTATTATATGTAATTTACTTTAAATATATGATAGTAAATAAAATATAAACATTTTATATTCCAATTATGTTATGTAAAAAATTTACATAACCTAAATTAAATTTAGTTAAAACCTTAATCATATCAATTATCAAAAATTATTTTGATATGATTTAAATAATTTCTAAAATAAGGATTTTAATTTAAAAAATTCATAATATTAAATATAAAATATTTTATATTTCTTCCTTATTTTTTAATTTATAAACATTTTATAAATTATACTTAGAATTTTCAGACAAACATTTCATACCAAAATTGTAAGTCATGTTTTATAATTTACAAAATGTATTTTAATATTAACAAATAATATTATAGATATTTATTTAATAAATGTTTCAAAAAGATTAAATTAATTAATTATAAACGATTTATAATTAATTAGTATACAAACACCTTTATAAATTAATAAATATTCAAAAATATCATTCATTATGATATATAAACCATTTATAAACCATTTATATAAATTTTATATTAAAAATTAGAAAAATCATATTTTTCCTTATTAATCATATTTAACTACATTCACAGCGCTATTTCTTATATTTTATGACGAATAATAGGATGTTTGTAATGTTAAAATGGTTTTGGGAAGGATTATATAACATTAACTCATGGAGCTCGAGTCTATATAAGAATAAGTTACCTTTTTTGGTTATTATAGCTTACGATAAGGCACTACGTAAGAATAAATCTAAAGAAGAATCGATCACACACCGTTAACCTAGAACATCATCAATTGAATCTAACAATTGATCCAATGTAAGATTAATCCTACACACCCAGTTTCAGTGTGATATTAAACCTACATTTTGACATTTTTGTATAAATAACCCTTCACATAGGGGCCCATGTAAGATTAACCCCATGCCTCATCAGTCATAGCCAGTAACAGGCACCCACATAATAATAACAAGTAATTACAATAGTCTATGTAGGATTAACATGGAGAACTAGATAATTACATCCTATAATAGACCATTATGTGATATTAAACCTTGTGATCAACAATTTATATAGGATTAACAACACACACCTAGATTGCATGATATTAAACCCTTCAGCACCAACGAACTTAATTATATGATATCCATCAGTTGTTCTTATACTATGATGATTTTTTTCATAGTTTTATGAATAATTCATTTTAAATCATGGTTTCATGAATCAAAAGTCATGGTAATTCTATGATACCACTTCAAGGTTACTTAAGATTAAATATCACTTTCTTAAAATAGAAGAAGCAATAATAAATATATTTTCCAAGATCAAACAAGAAATAAAACCTAAACCATTGATATTTATAAAATTAAGAACATCTTGTTGTGTACCATTCACTGGTTTAGTAGTTGTTTCATATTCAATTAATCATGTTGATGAAGATCACAAAGAGGTAGCTGAAATACTCCCCCTTCCATCATGTATCTATGAGTTGAAATGGAATCACTCATTTCATTGGTGGGACTCTCCTTCCCTCCATGCCATGTTATTGTCTCGGTATTACTGGAAGGAGGAGATGAGAGTTTTTATAGAGTGATATAATCATCCAAGAACTTCGCAAGGAACATACCATGCACAATAATTAATGGTTTTGCCTCTTTAAATATCACTTAGATAGCCTGCATGAATCAATGTATATGTTCATAATGTAATATTTAATTATTTATGGTTATAATGTATGTAATCCCTCTACTGATATATTCCTCCCATGTTTTTTATCATATGAAATTGTTATATCAATGATACCTATTGGAATTGATTCAAATATTTAACTATTAAACATTATTCTACCTTGAGAGAAATATATATTTCAAACCATTTAATATGATATAAATATATCAAATAAAATAATAATCCAAGGTAGTGAATATTATATCACTTATATCATACAAAAACAATATACCCAAACCGTGCTCACTACATGATTTGGTTTCTATATATTATAAAATATGGAATATCAATATTGTACACTATGATAGAAGGCTTTAGAGAATATCTCCAACATGGACATTGTGGGAGGGTATTCTATGTGGCTAAATTAAGTGTATTGAGTTATCCTGGCTAGTTGGTGTAGTGTTTATTAGAAATTGGCATAGCCTCATCTCTTCATATGAGGTAGTGTTAGAATTATAGATCCTTTTTAGGGGCCATCATGGGATTTCATTAAATATCTACTGTAACCTAGGGGTCTTTCATGGTATTTCATTAGTGAGATTACACCACCTTAGGGAATACTATAAGTTTACATCCAAGGTATAATGAATACGGCATCATCCCAAATACCAACAAAACACACATATACTTGTATAAGTTCTCCATTTAATCCCATTAAACACTGAATAATAATAAAACCATTAAAATCCCATATTTAGGCTATATTCGCATTAATCTCAATAATTACCCAATAAAACAAAAACATTATTATTTAACATATTTTCAATGATGTATGATTTATTTATAATTAAAATATATACTAAAAACATGCCATGAACTGGCCTAGATACCCCAATACCATGATACTTGATTCGGCATTAACATGGATCAAAGAACATTCTTAATCTACATGGGTTGGAAACTAGAACCAGGAATCATATAAGGATAAAGTTTGAATGGTTTTTCACAAAGTAGTGGAATGAAAAATATTAAAAGCCAGTATATCAAGAATCCTCAAGGATAAAGTACCAAAATTCAACAGGTATAACAATTCCAAAGAATAATAGGAAAACAACTCAATGAAACATTAACCCAAACTATCATCAACAAACCAAAAATGTCTAAAAACACTATGTAACAAATAGAGCTTATCTCCACTGGTCACCGTCATCACACCACAACCCATGAGATTAAGAACATACACCACCTCCAAGTGGAACTTTTTCTTTACTTAAACCTATCATAAGAACATCTACAAACACGTGAAGGAAAAGGTAGTGTGTGAGATATAAATCTCAGTAGGGTATCACTAATTGTTCCATAATAAATTCCATAATAATAAACAAATCATTCTTTCAATTTATAAAAAAACAAAGCATGTCACAATGTATCACTTTCATATTTAAAACAAAACATTATTTATTTTCATTAAATGAAAAATTATTCAAACATGGATTAAATAATTATTTTTTATAAAATCATTTATATAAATAATTTGACATGAGTAAAATAGTTATATAAACAATGAAATATATAATAAAATCATACACAATAATAACCATAGTCATATACCTTGAATTAAGTTAGTTTCTAGATATAGTATCTTTACAGTTCTAAAATCAGTGATCATAGATAAACATGTGTGTGTACATCCCTCGAGCTCAGGAAGAATAGAAATCATAAACATCTCATCAGGAATAATCATGTGGGACTTGGTTTTTTTATAGTTTTAATCATCAAATCATTATTAGGGGATCAATATCCTAGTATTCTTAGCCCAAATAACCCAATAACAACCTAGGATCACATGTTCTCAATCAGTCAATAAATAATGGGAAAATCGTCTCATTTCAAATCAATCGCCATTTATATTTCAATTACCCATATTTTTAGTTTCAATATGATAATTAAATTTCAAAACCAAAACATAGGTTTTTTATCATTTCATGCATTTTCAATCCTAAACCAATCATGGGTTTTCATCATTTCAATTTAATCCATCTTCTCAAAATAAATATCAATTCATTTCATCAATTCCATCATTCTCAAAATTTATCCCATAATTCCAATTCAATTAGAATGGAGGGTTTTTTTTCAAAATCCATGTCATTATGAATTTCATAACCAAATCATTCCAAATTTAGGTCTTATAAATCAATTGAAAGTTATTTCAATCAAATTAACCGGATCAAGGTTTCAATTACATGGAGAATCTCAAATAGAACCACCAGCATTTAAATAACATAATTATAATGCACAACACCCATAATGGGGAATGCCAATGAAGATAGAAAGCAAAGAATATCAACAAATCAGATCTAGAATCAAGATCTATCCAGACAAGGATTGGATCCAATGAAATGGAATTTAGATCCATTAATAACATTATTATCTAGAACTCTCAAAGGAGGAGATAAAGGAAGATCGAAAGGAAAAACATAATATGGGATCCACTTATTAGATTGGGATCAGATATTCCATCGGCACATTGATTCAATAAATAAGGAGGTTAGAGAAGATAAAATCTCTTCTTGAGAGCCTCTAAGGAAGAAAAAATAGTATTGGGGATGAATTAAAGGACTAGGAAACTTAAATGGGGGTTTTGGTAATTTCAAATTAAATTTTGGAGCAATTAATAATCATGAACATGGTTTCCTAGAGAGGGTCACATGTTTAGAAAAAATGTTTTCATTAATTGTTCACCCATGTAGGTCTTCTATTTGGGGTGCATGTCTTGGATGCATGGTTAAACTAATCATGATCCAACTATGTATTTCCCACTATCTATGGGGTGCATGCTTTAGAGGGGTTTATACATGTTTAGACAAATTTTGATCCCCACTCGTGAACCTCCCTATAGTGGCTCTCAACAAGGCATACGATTTTCTAGTCTAAACCACATGGTTTTCCCCAACCATGCACCAATCGTTCATAGCCCAAGGAGATTCCAAAATTCACTAAATTTAACCTAAAACATCTCGAAACAAGACCCAACAAAAGGAAAACAAACAAGGGTTAAATAATACTTGAAAACAAGTGACAGGATGTTACAACCTCCCCACCATATAAACTTTATGTCCCTAGAAATCATGTCAATAAGTTATCATATAAAAGAGATGAAGCCACTACTCTCTCCCCAATGTCTAATTCTCCCAAGTCTCATGAGAATAAAAACCATGATTCTATAACACATATAAAAAAAGTATCATCCTCCCACAAAGTAATTTTTCCTTAGAATCATCTATCCTGATTGGGTGCTCAATCATGGATAAATCTGGCACAATATCAATACACTCCTATCTCAAGACATGATATGGGTCAAAAATATATTTTTTAAGTTGTGATAAATGGAACATATTATGTATCAATGTAAACTATTGTGGAATTAATAAATGATAATCCACTTTCCCCACCTTCTCAATAATTTCAAAATGTCCCACAAACCTTGGTGCAAGATTCCCCTATTTTCCAAACCATCAATGACCCAAATGAGGTGAAACCCTCAAAAACACTTGTTCATAAACTAAAAACTCCAATGGTCATTAAGGATAATCAATTTAAGATTTATATTGGCTTTATTCCATCACTTTTCTCTGATGAATCAACTGAATCTTAACAATTATCTATTGGACAAAACTTGGTTCAACCAAGGAAGCTTCACTAATATTCAACCAACACAATGGAGGTTTACAAGGGAATACATAGAAGGCTTAAAAGGGAGCCAAATTAATCGATGACTGAAAACTTTTTTATAGGAAAACTCAACAATTCCCAAGTGGCTATCTCAATATCCACCAAAATTGAAGATGTAGGCACAAAACATATATTCCAAGATATATATAGCTCGTTTTTTTGTCCATACATCTAAGAATTATATTTTTTTATCAACCTCACCTGAGATCCCATTTCTTCCTATATTCCACTCTAAAAAAATAAGGGAATCGTAGATCTTTATCAGATACTATCACAGATGGAACACCATGAAACCCAACAACCTCCTGTATATACAAGCTTCCCAAGTCCACAATTTTTGTTGTATCGTGGATGGGTATAAAGTGATATTATTTGGTGAGTCAATTGATCACAATCAATATCGTGATACTTTTATGAGGGGTAAAATGAAAACCCACCACAAAGTCTAAAAAATATCATCCCACTTCCAAGTCAGCACTAGAAGGGGCTGGAGAAAACATGAAAGTTTCTAGTGCTCAGATTTGGCATGTTTTAAAGTATTAAAACTTGAAACAAAGTCAATGATATCCCATATCATACCTGGCCACCAAAATCATTACCGCATATCATATAATATCTTCATATTACCTGGTTGCACTACCCACTAATGACTATGATAGGATCCCATCATAGCCTTCCCCACACAAAAAAAGGCACAACGTACTAGTTCTAGAAATCTAGAACACCCTTCATAGATAAAATCAGTCAGCGATGTTATCCCCACCATGAACAGAAGATATAATTTCATAGAACTCTTCATCATGCTGATGATCCTAAAGAATCATCTCACGAAGAGAGAAGGTCAACTGAACACTGGCCAAAATTATCTCATACTCATTATTCTAGGATCCTAAGTGAAACTAATAAAAGAAAAGAATTAAATTAAAATCTTCTTATGATTCATTCATGTACTAGGTTAGACTTTTCCTACTTAGAAAATCAGCAAAAAAATTCCTATTTCCTATCATATAAGTAATGTCGAAATAGAATGACTGTAGGTACTCCACCCAATGCCTCTTTTTGAGGTTCAAATATTTTTTTGAGAATATATAACTAGGTATTTTGTGACTAAAATACATGGTAAAATTTTCTCTGAAAAGGTAATTCCACTAACTCTTAAGTGAATGCATCATGGCTGTGAATTCAAGGTTATGGGTCAGATAATTTTTCTCATGTTGCATAAGCTTTCTAGATCAATGGTCAATTATGTGGTCTCCTTATGTCAAAACATAGCCTAAACTTGAACTTAACATGACACAGATGACCACATAGCCCTGGCCAGCCTCTGGAAGAGTCAACACTGTGTAGAAATCAAAATACATTTCAACATAAAAAAATAACTCTGACATTTATCATTCCATTAGAACTTTACTCCATTTTGAGTGAGATCATTCATTGTGGGATCCAACTTTGAGAAATCCTTGAAAAATCGCTGGTAGTACCCTAATAAACCCAAGAAGAACCAAATATCAAAAAATATCTCACGATTTCTCCCATGTCATAATAGATTTCACCATATTATGATCAATTAAAATTCTATGTTCCAAGACCACATGTCCCAAGAACTTCACTTCCTGAATCCATAAATCACATTTCAATAGCTTGGAATAAATTCGGTTTTTTCTAAACATTTTCATAACTTCTCTCATATGAAACACATGAACCACTTATTATAAAGAGTAAACCAGAATTCCATCCACAAAAACCACCATGATCATATATATATACTCATGGAATATCATATTCATTAAATTCATAAAAACTATAGGAGAATTGGTTATACCAAATGGAATAACAAGATACCCATAATCGGTATACCTACTCTTAAAGGTAGTCTTTGTAATTTCATATTCTCTAATTTTCAAACGATGGTAGCCAGACCAAAGATCAATCTTCTCAAACCACTTCATCCCTTTCAACTGGTCAAATAGATCATCTATTTATGAAAATAGATACTTGTTTGTTACCATAACTCGATTGAGTTTTCGATAATCAACTCATATCAGAACCTCACCATTAGCTTTCTTTTCAAATAGAATAGGTGCCACCCAAGGTGACATGCTTAGTTGTATAAACCCTTTCTCAATTAAATCATTAAAATGAGTCATCAAATCTTTCCGTTCAGATGATTCTATATGGTAAGAAGGAATAGATACTGGTTAAGTATCATGTATTAAATCAATATAAAACTCAACCTCTCTTATTGGTGTAAAACCAAACAAATTAGAAGGAAATATGTTAGTAAACTCTATGACAACTGTAGGGAGATCATCACTCAAAGATTATAACTCCATGTCAAAATTAAACAATGATATATCCCTACCCAACTCTGAAAAATAAGGTTTCTCTCTACTCGAACTCTAATAGCAGTTTTTTATGAACCATCTCAAATACCCTGATACCCTAATACCTAAACTGACACTGACATGGCTCGAAGGAAGTTATCGATCCCCATGGGTTGGTGACTGCCAGCTAGAATCATACAAGAATAAAGTGGGAATGGTTTTCCACAAAGTAGAGAATGATGAAATTTTAAAATTCAGTATATCAAGACTTCTCAAGGAGAAAGTACAAGAATTTAACTAGTAAAATAGTACCCAAAAAATAGGTAAAAACTCAATGAAACATCAACCTAAACTGCCATAAAAACTAACAAAAATCTCAAAATTCTATGTAACAAGTTGAACTCAACTCTTCAAATCACCATCATCACACCAAGGCCTATAGGATCAGGAACATCCAATAACTCCTATTGGTTATTTTCTTTAGGTCGAACCCAGTATAAGAAAATATACAAACTCCTGAAGTCAATGGTGGTTGTGAGATATAAATCACAGTAGGGTCTCACCAAGTGTTACATAATATATTTCATAATAACAAACCAATATTTCTTTCCATTAAAAAAAATGGTTCATGGAATAATGTATCATTTTCATATTTAAAAAAATAATTATTTCTTTTCAATATATGGAAAATGCTTCAAACATGTCATTAATAGACATTTTATATAGAATCAAATATATAAATCATTTGGAATGAGTAGAATAGTTCTATAAACAATAGAATTTATTATAAAATAATACACAATAAGAATCATATTTATATCCCTTGAAATATATTTGTTTTGGATATAGGATCCTTACACTTCTCAAATCAATGATCATAGCTAAACATGTGTTCACACGTCCCTTTGGCTCAGGCCAAATAGGACTCATCAATATCCCATTAGGGATAATCATGTTGAACTATGTTTTTATTAGAGTTGTCATCATCAATCCATTGCTAGGGGATAAAGATCCAAGAATACTTATCCCAAATGAATCATTAACTACTTAGGCTCGCATGTTCTCAATCAATCAATAAATAATTTAAAAATCGTCTCATTTCAAATAAATCATCATTTACAATTAAATTTCCCAAATTTTTAATTTCCATATACCCATTAAATTTCAAAACCAAATCATAGTTTTTTTATCATTTCATGTCTTTTCAATCCCAACCCAATCATGGGTTTTCATCATTTCTATTTAATCCATTTTCTCAAAAAATCAAATAATTTAATTAATTCTATCATTCACAAAATTCATCCAAAAATTCCAATTCCATTGAAACTGGGGGGGGTCTAAAAAACCATTCCATTTCAAATTTTGTAACCAAATCATTCCAAATCCTAGTTTTATAAATCAATTCAAATCTATTTCAAATAAATCGAGAAAATCAAGGTTTCAATTACATGGAAAATATCAAATGGAACCACCTACCTTTAAATCGCAAAATCATAACTCACAACACCCCCAATGAGGAATACCAATGAAGATAGAAGGTGAATAAGATCTAAAAATTGGATCTAGAATCAAGATCTATCAATAAAATTATTAGATCTAATGAAATAGAGTTTATATTAATCAAGAACATGATTATATAACACATTAAAAGTGGGATAGAAAGATGTATTAGAAGGAAACACATAAGAGTGGATCCACTTACCTGCAGGGGATCATATCTTCCACAAACACTTTAATTCATCGATGGAGGAGGTCAAAGAAGCCAAAATTACTTCTTGAGAGCCTCTAAGGATGGAAAAATCATATTAGGGATCAATGGAATTATTAGGAAACATAAAATGGGGATCAATAATTTTAAATTAATTTTCAAAGTAATTAAAAATCAAGCACATGGTTTCCTAGAGAGGGTCACACATTTAGAAAAATTGTGTGCCCCTTCTAGTCTTATTTTTTGGGTGCATGGTCTGGAAACATGGTTAAAATAACCATGAACTAACCATAAGTTTTCCATTTTCTATGGTGTTTATGGTTTGGAAAGGTTTTTTCATGCTTAGAAGAAATGTAAACCCAACCTATGCACCTCCCTCTAGTGTCTCTCGATAGGCCACGTAGTTTATTAGGCCAAACCATGTGGTTTTCCCTAACTATGTGCCAATTATTAATAGCCTAAGGAGCTTCAAAAATTAAAAAAAAATAACTTGAGAACCTCTCAAAACAAGACCCAACCAAAAAAGATAAACCAACAAGCATAAAGTAATACCTAAAAACAAGTAAGGGGGTGTTAAAAAACATCTAAAAATATAGATGAATCACTCCCCTCATACTTGAATTATCCCCTATTCGAAAGGAATGTATCTCAATAACCATATTCACTTAGGATCCATTTAATCCATAAGTTAAATACATGTCCAATGAATGATTAATTTTTAAAGATTTAAATAAATATCATAACTAAAATGAAATCACATTTTCAATTCCTTGTATTAAAGTTTTAAATCTCACTTCTAAAGTTTTCAAACATTAATTTATGACACTATAATTGATTAGATAAATTAATTTTTATCTTGTTCATTCAAGTTAAATATTCACCTTACCTTTCATATATCTCAATAACCAAGCACTTGTTCACATTTTATTTATCCCATTAATGTTCATATCACTTGATTAAGATGATGATAACATATATGAAGCTAAATAATTTGATACATTAGGTGTTCCCCATGGTTATTTATGATAACTGAGGCATGGAAGTGTTGTTTGGACAACCAAATTTTAGATTATTATTTACTATTATTATATCATTTTATTTCACACACACACACTATACTTTATAAATTTTGAGAGACTTCTACTTGAATCCTAACTGATAAAACTACTCTAATTCAAATGAATTCAGTTAATTGGTTGTATAGTGGTGAATCCTTGAATTAATACTTTTTTATCAAGTTATTTAGGTTCCTTAATCATGTTTATTCTTCTTAAATTATTACAACTTAACTCCTTTTCATATTAAGATAAATTTATATTTTTCAAACAATGAATTCAATATTTTAAAGATTGAATTATGTGTCATAGATAACTTAAGAATAGGATGTAATCAAGTGAGGAAAACAAATAAATAAGAAGAAAATGCACATAAAAACCTATAACAGGTTGAAAATCCCCCACACTTGAATTACTCTAACACTTATATGCATAAAGCACATAATATAAATAATGAAAAATAGTGGGTTGGAGATATGCGAACTTTTTATTTATGTCCAATGGCGTAAGGTGATCTCTTATTAATTGGATTTATAACCTATAAAATAAAATAAACCTGAGCAATTTTATTCAAAGAAAAGTAAAATAAGATAAGGGGAGAAAAAAGATTAATGGGTCATTCCCCCAAGTGGGTGATGTGTTTTTACTATCTATAACTAGGTAGTTCTAGTGTTCACCCCCAATCTAAAGGTGGGTGGGGTTTTTTTATGATGTAAAATTTTCCCAATATCCATGAGTGGACACCGAGAGTGGAGTACCTTGAAAGAAAGGAGAAGTTTTTCCTCCCACAAGTAAATTAGGTGTATCACCCCAAACATTTTATGGTACGTTTCTCTGAAATAAATTTTAGTTATAGCCTATATTTCAAGAATAACAGACCCTCTATGGAGAAAAACGTGGTTACTTATAGGGGATATCCATAACCTAGCCATAAAACTTAAATTTGTCATCTCTATGATTTGAATTTTAAAAATCTAACATACACAATTGTGATCAAAATGATAATTAGTTTCTGATAGAATTAACTTAATTTTCGGTGAATAGTAACCTACCCTTATGAATAGTAACCTACCCTTATGAATAGTAACATACCCTTATGAATAGTAATATGACTCTTATGAATGGTATCCATGACCTTGAGTGTATAAATGAATTTAGGCACCTTAAAAATGAAGATGAATATTTTAAGTGTTTATATTTTTCGATTACATAATTATTTTAATAAAATATTTATTTAATCATTTTTAAAAAATTAATTTTGAAAAATGGACTTCATTTTTGGATTCTACACATCGAAAAATGGTTAGGGTGAATTTTTGAGATTTTTCTGAAATACTTAAATAATTTATGCATAGTAAAATCTGATAATTCACAATAAATGCTAAATAATTGATTAATTGAGTCATTAATGATGATATTCTGATGTAAGTCCAATGGGTTAGAATTCACATGCATATATTACTGTTCTTGTTCATGTAATACTTACTATTGGTTGTCTTGAGAGGAAATAATAAATTAATAATTATAATATTAAGAAAACTCCTCTCCCCTCCACTATATAAAGCACCCCTCACCCTCTCTTCCTCTCACACCAATCAAGCCTTGTTCCTTGACAATATTCTACCCAAGTCTCTCCCCAAGATCCTTCCCCATGTTCAAAATCTCCTAACCACTTCAAAATATCAAAACCTCTCCCCTTAAGAGGTTCTCAAAGGAGGAAGTCTCAAGTGGTAAATTCCTCTTTCCAATTCCTTCAATTATGTGTGTTCTTTTCTTTTTGTTTCTTTTCTCACCATAATAGTATGATAAATCCAGTTAAATAAATGTAATATAATTTTTTCATGATAATGGTATATTTCATTACCTTCTCTTCTTTCCCCCACCATTTATTTGAAAGAAATGAAAGCACCATTTGAGATGTGCTAATTTAGCACATTCAAGGACAATGGTTTATCAATTTCTATTATAATCATTAATTCTGGTCATGAAACCATTTGTGTTATGGTTGAACTAGATTATTATATATTTAATATATCCTAATTTTAGTTCTGTAATCCTTTTGTACAAATGCTATTAAGTTATAAAGCAAAACATGTTCATTGTAATCAAACCCACCGTTTAGCCAAAACGGTTGTCACTAAGGTTATATATATAATAATTCGACTTCACTCAAAGTAACCAAATTAAATTTAAAACCATTTAATCTTATGTATTTTCACTAATATAATATAACTTCATTTCTGTACAACCACCTTCATCTTATATATTTATCGGAACTTGAATATAAGTGAACCGATCATTTAAAACCAAGTAAACAAACGTGCCTGAACAATGAAATTGAACCTTGTAACTAATCAAAAAGGCCTTTAATGAACTAAAAAGGATTATAATAAATCATTTAAATATATAAGAGGTTCTTTAATTATGAATTAATAAGCCTAATTTGTTTATTCATATCTTAAATAACAAGTCAAGAACATCATCAAGCATAAGGTAAGGGATCCTCTCTCTCACTTTTTTTCAAGAATCTCCCCTATCACTACTAGAAAAGGGGGCAGTGGAGCCCCCCAGACTCGGGCGACCGCCATTGGCGGTCGCTATAGCTTACCATTAGCGACCGCCAATGGCAGTCGCTAACCTACATAAAAAAATTCGGGGGGTTTCTGCGCCCCCCCCCCCCCCTTCGCCCTCGATCTCCCTCCGCCCTAACCCCCTCCCTCCCTCGCCGCTCTCCCTCACCGCCCTCCCCTCCCCCGCCGCCCAGCCTCCCCCGCCGCCCGGCCTCCCCCGCCGCCCGGCCTCCCCCGCCGCCTGCCCTCCCCTCCGGCCTCTCGGCCCTCCCCCCCCCCCCCACCCCGAACTGCACCCGCACCCCGGACAGCCCCCGGCGCGCACTCCGGACCGCCCCACGCACCCCGGACGCCTCCCCGCACCCCGGACAGCACCCCCTCGTGCACTCTGGACCACCCCCCGCACCCCGGACGCCTCCCCGCACCCCGAACAGCCCCCCCCCCCCCCCCCCCCCGCGCACTCCGGACCACCCCCCGCACCCCGGACGCCTCCCCGCACCCCGGACAGCCCCCCCCCCCAACACTCGGACACCCCCCTCCAAACCCGGACAGCCCCCCCGCACCCCGAACAGCCCCCCCCCCCCCCCCGCACTCGAACACCCCCCCTCCGAACCCGGACAGCCCCCCCACACCCCGGACAGGCCCCCCGCACCCCGGACACCCCACCCCGCACCCCCGACAGCCCCCCTGCACCCCAGACAGCCCCCCCTCCCCCGCACCCCGGACACCCCCGCACCCCGAACACCCCTGCCCGTACCCCTGACAGGCCCCCGACACCGACACCCCGGACACCCCTCCCCGCACCTCGGACAGTCCCCCCCCCCCGACCCCGGACACCCCCCCCCCCTCGCTGCCCATCCCCCGTCCCCTCACCGCCTCCTCTCCTCCAGCTCCCCGCCGCCGCCGCCGACCGTTCCCTCCCTTGCCGCACCGCCTTTGACTCCGGCTCCCCTTCGCTGCCTCCTCTCCCTCGCAGCACCGCCTTCGGCTCCCCTCCCTTTCAGGTTTGTAGCTCAATCAGGTAACATGAGCTTTCAGTTACATTATTATTTTATCAATGGTTCATAAACAAATGGTTAATATTTATTTTGAATATAGTTGATTTGAAAAATGTAAATGTAATAAGTATTGTGTAAATGTTTGTTATACAGATATTATTATGGATAAGAGTTGGATTGATCTTCCAAATCGAACGTCTAGAGAATATTTCAATGGCATTATGCAGTTTATTGACTTCACGAGAGGATTTGAAAGTGACTATATTAGTTGTCCATGTAGAAAATGTGCTAACAGATATCAATTCACACGAGATACTGTGAGGGAGCACCTTTTCTTTAATGGATTTCTGAAAAATTATAAGAGTTGGACTCGTCATGGAGAAGAATATGTTCGTTGTCAAAATACAGATGCAGCTTAGATGGATGTTGATGCAAGGATGACTGATCCAATGCATGAAATGCTTACTGAAATGGTACGTGGGTTTGATCCTGAAGGCATTGACATCCAGAATCTTGAGACCGGTGAGATAAATCTTCGCTCTGGTGCAGATCGTGATTCGAGGAGGTTTTATGAAGTACTTGATGATGCGAAAACAGAATTATATCCTGGATGTACTTCTTACAATAAACTGTCGTTTATCGTGGAGTTGTTTCATTTGAATACTTTGAATAATTGGTCAGACACATCATTCTACATGCTTTTGGTTTTATTGAAAAAAGTTCTTCCTGTCGATGCTAAGATTCCTGGGTCGTATTACTATGCTCGTAAGTTGAAAGAGAACATAGGTTTTACATATGAGACTATAGATGCATGTGCAAACAACTGTATGTTGTTTAGAAATGAAACTGCTCATTTGGATATTTGTACAGTTTGTGGCGCTTCCAGGTGGAAAGAGAACAGGGGAAATAAGACTCATCAAAGTCAGATTGCGATACAGGGGAAACCGATTGCCGTAAAGCAAATGCGTTACTTTCCCCTTAAACCGAGGTTGAAAAGATTTTTTATGTCATCTAAAGTTTCTAATTTAATGAGATGGCATGCAGAAAGAGTTCATGAAAGTGACATGTTAACCCACCCGGCAGACTCTCATGCATGGAAGGATTTTGATAAGAGACATCCCGACTTTGCTAAAGATGTTCGTAATGTCCGATTGGGATTGGCAGTAGATGGTTTCAATCCATTCAAGTCTATGGTTGGTGCAACTCATAGCACATGGCCCGTGGTGTTGGTTCCATATAATCTTCCTCTGTGGCTTTGTATGAAGCAACAATTTATATTACTTTCCACTCTTATTGATGGACCTAAAAGTCCGGGGGATAAGATTGATGTTTACCTTCAGCCATTGATTGATGAGTTGAATGAATTTTGGGGCGATGGTGTGATGACTTATGACTGCGAAACGAATGAAATGTTCAAACTGCATGCTGCTTTATTGTGGACAATCAATGACTTCCCAGCTTATGCAAATTTATCAGGCTGGAGTACGAAAGGGGAATTTGCTTGCCCTTGTTGCAATAAAAGTAAAAAATCTGTATGGCTTAAACATTCCAAAAAATGCGCATACATGGGTCACAGGCGTTTTCTCCCTCCCCAGCACAGGTTCAGAAAGGACAGAGTGGCATTTGATGGTTTTAGAGAGTTCATCCCAGCACCAAATATCATGACAGGAGTCGAAATGTTATCGCAGATTGAGGAAGAAAACATCCGCACGGTATATGAAATTCAGGATATGGTGGCTCCGCCAGTACGTAATATTCGTGCTGCGGGTAGGCAGCGCAGTCACAATTGGAAAAAGAAAATTATTTTTTATAGTCTTCCGTATTGGAAAACTAACATGTTGAGGCATAATTTGGATGTCATGCACATTGAAAAAAATGTTTGTGATAACATATTGTGGACCATTTTAGGTGTCAGTGGAAAGTCAAAGGACCATGTTAATGCACGCCGTGATTTGGAAGAAATGGGTT
Source organism: Viscum album (assembly GCA_963277665.1). NCBI lineage: Eukaryota > Viridiplantae > Streptophyta > Magnoliopsida > Santalales > Viscaceae > Viscum > Viscum album. The sequence continues at coordinate 1,796,471,146 of OY728138.1, forward strand.
TAAGGAAACAGTTTCATTTACAGTTAGCTGAGGGAAACAAGGAATATATGCCTGCTGCACAGTATTCGATGACTACAGAGGAGAAAGAGACATTTCTTTCCATTTTGAAGATGGTCAAGGTGCCTGATGGTTACTCTTCTAATATTTCAAAGTGTGTGAATCTGACGAGCAAGACATTACAAGGGTTGAAAAGTCATGATAATCACATATTACTTCAGCAGTTGATTCCAATCACAATTTGTGATTGTTTATCCCCCAATGTTGTTCAGCCCTTGATTGAGATGAGTAATTTTTTTAGACAGCTTTGTTTAAGAAATCAACGAATGAGTGATTTAAAAAGTTTACAGGACCGAATTGTACTTACGCTTTGTCACTTTGAGAAACTCCCCCCCCCCCCTCATTTTTCGATTTTATGGTCCACTTGATAGTGCACCTAACTGATGAAGTAATGGCTACTGGTCCAGTGCAATTCAGGTGGATGTATCCTATTAAACGGTATTTGAGTACATTGAAAAGATTTGTACGCAACAGAGCTCGTCCAGAGGCATCAATAGCCAATGGTTATTTGATGGATGAGTGTACTACCTTTTGTGCAGAATATCTTACGGATGTTGAAACAAAATTAGATAAGCCCTCTCGGATTCATGATGGTCCAGTTGGAGAAGGAACCACATTTGATATAGACAACATCGAGTGGATACAAGCACATCGATATATCTTGTTCAATACTCCATCAGTTGCACCATTAATGCAGTAAGTATCTTATCAATGTGCTTGTATAACTTTTACATGTTTTATTTGCATAAGTTGATCTTTTAAACATCGCGTAATCATTTGCAGGAAACACATTAATGAGATAAAAGAAGAGATGCATCGTGCGACTGAGTTGCAAATTCAACAATCTCATTATGTGGCATTTCATGATTGGTTCAAGGATTATGTATGTATAAATTGATTTTCATTATGAGTGAAGTATTAAACTAATTCTTTCTGCATATATCAGTATTGATTTTTATAAATTATGTAGGTTCGTAAGCTGAGGGAGTTAGGGGACCCCACGCTACCTGAAGTATTTATCCAACTGGCTGAGGGTCCATCTATAACGGCTTGTCGTTATAAAGCTATTAATGCTAATGGTTTTCGATTTCACATTAAAGATGTTGACGACAAACGAGCAACACAAAACAGTGGAATCGGTTGTCCCTTTGTCGATTCTGGTTATTACTATGGTCAACTGATAGACATCATTGAAGTTGTATACACACACGGTTTGAAGTACATATTGTTAAAGTGTAATTGGGTTGATCCAGTGCGTGGATGTAAAGTCGATCAATATCAGTTTTCATTGGTGAATTTTAACTATATGTTATACAGAAATAATGAACGAGTTGAGAATGAACCTTTCATTTTGACATCACAAGCGGAACAAGTATTCTTCATTACTTTGCCTTCGGATCCAAGTTGGCAAGTTGTTGTCAAAAGGTCTCGGTGAGGAGTGTTTTTATTTGAAGAAGATGAACCCAAGACTGTTCCGTTTGTTTACCAACAACTTGATCAACATACCGTAGTTCAACGTGAAGAAGATATTTATTGGGTCAGAGCGTCTGTTGAAGGAGAAACGGTCGATTTGCATGCTTAATGAAAGGTATAATTGTTTTCCCGCTATTCAGTAGAATGTCCTAGGATATCATAAATTATCTAATCATTTTATAAATCCTTATAAGTTTTAATCCTCACTTTTGTAAGTTAATTCAGTCATAAATATTTAGGTTGATTAACTTTCTGATTTTTTAAAATACATTCACAACTAATTATTCAATCCATTTTTTGTTTAATTAACAGTTGTACAAGTTTGATTTATTAAGAACAATCCAATTTATCTTTTAAACACTTTGGACTCATTACTGATATTTTGTATGACTGCAGACATGTCAGGGGAAGAGGCAGAAAATCCACATCATCCATCTGAGGCATCTACGTCTCAGGGTCGAGGTATGTTTGAATGTCATTGTCTATATTTTTTATATAATTGACATATATATATATATATAACATTTGTCAATTTATATATAAAATTGTTTTCAACAGGATCAGACTCGGCTGCTTCTTCCTCTCGCAGGAGAGGCCCTGGTCGTGGCATATTATCATGGAATTCCGACACGACGATAGATGTTTCATTTGATGAGGTATTTCATCCCGTGGGACCGAATGCCCCGGTATTTATTCGTCAGCTGGGTCATATCATACGTGACCCACATCGATTTCCATTGGCCACGCGTGATTGGGCTTCTATCCCTCAGGACACATTAGATCGTCTATGGAGGGAGGTTCAGGTAAGAAAATAATTTTACTTTATTTTCTATTTATAAATAATACTAATATGTTTGATTATTTTCATTATAGCAAAATTTGAAAGTATGCCCTGAAGATTTTCAGCCCGTGTGTATGAGCAAATGCCGTAAGCTGTGGAAAGATTATAAAGGCAAAGTGAAGAGGGACCATTGGGTACCAAATGTGGGTGCCCTTAACATTTTGGAAAAAGTCCCGAGAGGTGTCCTCCCGGCTCAGTGGCGTGACTTGGTTGCATATTGGTCTACTGAGGGTGTTGCGGTTTGTATATGAATTATTTTTCTGTATATATATTTTCAAGAATATGTGATTTGTTTGAAATTTGAATGAATTGAATGTAGGAGGTGTCAACACGCCATTCGGAGAATCGAGCGTTGCAGGGACCAGCTCACAGGCTCGGGACTCGTCACGTGTCTCAGATCCGACATGAGGTATATATTATTCATTTTTTAATTTATTAATTAATATGGTTTTGTGTTTATATTCTTTTAATATACAGTTGCGAGGGCAAGGTGCAGCAACTGATAAAATGTCGGTGTGGATAAGGACTCGTGATCGCAATGATCCAGAGGTTGCAGCATTGATAGTAAGTGTCTATACTTACCAATAATTACATAAATCTTTATATTAACATATATATATTTATATATATTTAAATATTTCACAGGATCAATTTGAAGCTGAGTTAGAACATCTGCCAGAGGACCAGCGACAGCTTCCCATGCGACGGGATGAGATCTTTCATCGCATTATTGGTCGGGACTGGCATGGCTATAGTTTGACCTATGGAGCAGGGATTCCTCGTTCTGTAGTGTCACGCGCTGCGGTTGTCGGTCCTGCTATTGCTCATATGACACAGCAGATGTCAGATTTTGAGGCACGGCTGCGCGCTTCCGAGGAGACAAATGCGCAATTGACAGCTGAGGTTAGAGCACTGCGGGAATATGTGCGTCGAGATGATGGTACAGGGGATCATACGACGCAGGTATATACTGTATTTATTTATTTAATTTAAATTATTTTTGTTATTAAAATATTTATAATGTTTATTTGTTGTAGGCACCTGGCCCACCAGAAGGAGGTAGCAGTGATGGCAACGCGTGACGCACCATATATTCACGAGATATGTTTTTTGTTTTTACTGGTAGGGTTGACATTGATGTACTGTATTTATTCATTTAAGTAATGCATTATTACCATCCATGGTGGTCTTTTAAATATTTTATACACATATTGAGTTTTTGATCAGATAATCTTGAATGATTCTACATTTGAAAAAGTCGAACTAATTCCAACAGATCAATAAATCTGATATTATAGATTATGTATTATCCAATATATTTTTTATAAATTTCTGTATGGTATCGATAAAAGAAATATGTATTAATTAGATGTTATCACTTTTATTTTTCACTTTTGTAATCAATGGGATGGCCTTTGCACCCCCGGAGAGCCCCCCGCACCCCCGTACAGCCCCCCGCACCCCCGTACAGCCCCCCTGCACCCCCGTACAGCCCCCCCGCACCCCCGTACAACCCCCCACACCCCGTCCTGCCCCCCGCCACCCTCGTGCAGGCCCCCGCCACCCCCGTACAGCCCCCCTCCACCCCCGTACAGCCCCCCCCCCCCCCCCCCCCCGCACCCCCGTACAGCCCCCCGCACCCCCGTACAGCCCCCCCGCACCCCCGTACAGCCCCCCGTACCCCCGTACTGCCCCCCACCACCCCCGTACAGCCCCCCGCACCCCCGTACAGCCCCCCGGACCCCCGTACAGCCCCCCCCCCCCCCCCCCCCCCCGCACCCTCGTACAGCCCCCCGCACCCCCGTACAGCCCCCCCCCCCCCCCGCACCCCCGTACAACCCCTCGCACCCCCGTACAGCCCCCCGCACCCCCGTACAGCCCCCCGCCACCCCCGTACAGCCCCCCGCACCCCCGTACAGCCCCCCGCACCCCCGTACAGCCCCCCCGCACCCCCGTACAACCCCCCGCACCCCTGTACTGCCCCCCGCCACCCCCGTACAGGCCCCTGCCACCCCCGTACAGCCCCCCGCACACCCGTACAGCCCCCCCGCACCCCCGTACAGCCCCCCGCACCCCCGTACAGCCCCCCCGCACCCCCGTACAACCCCCCGCACCCCCGTACGGCCCCCTGTCACCCCCGTACAGCCCCCTGCCACCCCCGTACAACCCCCCGTCACCCCCGTACAACCCCCCGACACCCCCGTACAGCCCCCCGACACCCCCGTACAACCCCCCGCACCCCCGTACAACCCCCCGCCACCCCCGTACAGCCCCTCGCACCCCCGTACAGCCCCCCGATTGTGTCGTTTTCAGCAGCGCGGCTCGCGCTGAAATGGCGCGTTGGGGGGTCAAAACCACCCGAACGACCTCCGAATGCCACGAAACCGTACGACAACATCCGGGGCGTGAATTGTGAAATGGTCGGCAAGACGGCACCTCATTCGGAGGTGCTGTGTGACCGCGGCGGCCGAAAATGCGTTTCCGGCGCCAGAAAACACCAAAACGGCGTGCGGCGGTCCCATTCAGAGCAAACGTGCTCCGAACGACCTGAAACCGCATGGGAACGATAGAAATATTATTCCTGAGATGCAGGAGGAGGCCGCACGTCCATCGGACGTGCGGTGCGCGCGGCACGTCCGATTGTGTCGTTTTCAGCAGCGCGGCGCGCGCTGAAATGGCGCGTTGGGGGGTTAAACCACCCGAACGACCTCCGAATGCCACGAAACCGTACGACAACATCTGGGGCGTGAATTGTGAAATGGTCGGCCAGACGGAACCTCATTCGGAGGTGCCGTGTGACCGCGGCGGTCGGAAACGCGTTTCCGGTGCCCTAAAACACCAAAACGGCGTGCGGCGGTCCCATTTGGAGAAAACGTGCTCCGAACGACCTGAAACCACACGGGAACGATAGAAATATTATTCCTGAGATGCAGAAGGAGGCCGCACATCCATCGGACGTGCGGTGCACGCGACACGTCCGATTGTGTCGTTTTCAGCAGCGCGGCGCGCGCTGAAATGGCGCGTTGGGGGGTCAAAACCACCCAAACGACGTCCGAATGCCACGAAACCGTACGAAAACATCCGAGGCGTGAATTGTGAAATTGTCGGCCAGACGGCACCTCATTCGGAGGTGCCGTGTGACCGCGGCGGCCGGAAACGCGTTTCCGGCGCCATTAAACACCAAAACGGCGTGCGGCGGTCCAATTCGGAGCAAACGTGCTCCGAACGACCTAAAACCGCACGGGAACGATAGAAATATTATTCCTAAGATGCAGAAGGAGGCCGCACATCCATCGGACGTGCGGTGCGCGCGGCACATCCGATTGTGTCGTTTTCAGCAGCGCGGCGCGCACTGAAATGGCGCGTTGGGGGGTCAAAACCACCCGAACGACCTCCGAATTCCACGAAACCGTACGACAACATCCGGGGCGTGAATTGTGAAATGGTCGGCTAGACGGCACCTCATTCGGAGGTGCCGTGTGACCGCGGCGGCCGGAAACGCGTTTCCGGTGCCATAAAACACCAAAACGGCGTGCGGCGGTCCCATTCGGAGCAAACATGCTCCGAACGACCTGAAACCGCACGGGAATGATAGAAATATTATTCCTGAGATGCAGGAGTAGGCGGCACGTCCATCGGACGTGCGGTGCACGCGGCACGTCCGATTTTGTCGTTTTCAGCAGCGCGACGCGCGCTGAAATGGCCCGTTGGGGGGTCAAAACCACCCAAACGACGTCCGAATGCCACGAAACCGTACGACAACATCCGGGGCGTGAATTGTAAAATGTTCGGCTAGACGACACCTCATTCGGAGGTTCCGTGTGACCGCGGAGGCCGGAAACGTGTTTCTGGCGCCATTAAACCCCAAAACGGTGTGCGGCGGTCCAATCCGGAGCAAACGTGCTCCGAACGACCTGAAACCGCACAGGAACGATAGAAATATTATTCCTGAGATGCAGGAGGAGGCCGCACGTCCATCGGACGTGCGGTGCGCGCGGCACGTCTGATTGTGTCGTTTTCAGCAGCGCGGCGCACGCTGAAATGGCGCGTTGGGGGGTCAAAACCACCCGAACGACCTCCGAATGCCACGAAACCGTACGACAACATCCGGGGCGTGAATTGTGAAATGGTCGGCCAGACGGAACTTCATTCGGAGGTGCCGTGTGACCGTGGCGGCCGGAAACGCGTTTCCAGCGCCATTAAACACCAAAACGGCGTGCGGCGGTCCAATTCGGAGCAAATGTGCTCCGAACGACCTGAAACCGCACAGGAACGATAGAAATATTATTCCTGAGATGCAGGAGGAGGCCACATGTCCATCGGACGTTCGGTGCGCGCGGCACGTCCGATTGTGTCGTTTTCAGCAGCGCGGCGCGCGCTGAAATGACGCGTTGGGGGGTCAAAACCACCCGAACGACCTCCGAATGCCACGAAACTGTACGACAACATCCGGGGCGTGAATTGTGAAATGGTCGGCTAGACGGAACCTCATTCGGAGGTGTCGTGTGACCGCGGCGGCCGGAAACGCGTTTCCGACGCCCTAAAACACCAAAACGGCGTGCGGCGGTCCCATTCAGAGCAAACGTGCTCCGAATGACCTGAAACCGCACGGGAACGATAGAAATATTATTCCTGAGATCCAGGAGGAGGTCGTACGTCCATCGGACGTGCGGTACGCGCGGCACGTCCGATTGTGTCGTTTTCAGCAGCGCGGCGCACGCTGAAATGGCGCGTTGGGGGGTCAAAACCACCCGAACGACCTCCGAATGCCACGAAACCGTACGAAAACATCCGGGGCGTGAATTGTGAAATGTTCGACCAAACGGAACCTCATTCGGAGGTGCCGTGTGACCGCGGCGGCCAGAAACGCGTTTCCGGCACCATTAAACACCAAAACGGCGTGCGGCGGTCCAATTCGGAGCAAACGCGCTCCGAACGACCTGAAACCGCACGGGAACGATAGAAATATTATTCCTGAGATGCAGGAGGAGGCCGCACGTCCATCGGACGTGCGGTGCGCGCGGCACGTCCGATTGTGTCGTTTTCAGCAGCGCGGCGCGCGCTGAAATGGCGCGTTGGGGGGTCAAATCCACCCGAACGACCTCCGAATGCCACGAAACCGTACGAAAACATCCGGGGCGTGAATTGTGAAATGGTCGGCTAGACGGCACCTCATTCGGAGGTTCCGTGTGACCGCGGCGGCCGGAAACGCGTTTCCAGCGCCACAAAACACCAAAACGGCGTGTGGCGGTCCCATTCGGAGCAAACGTCCTCCGAACGACCTGAAACCGCACGGGAACGATAGAAATATTATTCCTGAGATGCAGGAGGAGGCCGCATGTCCATCGGACGTGCGGTGCGCGCGGCACGTCCGATTGTGTCGTTTTCAGCAGCGCGGCGCGCGCTGAAATGGCGCGTTGGGGGGTCAAAACCACCCGAACGATGTCCGAATGCCACGAAACCGTACGACAACATCCGGGGCGTGAATTGTGAAATGGTCGGCCAGACGGCACCTCATTCGGAGGTTCCGTGTGACCGCGGCGTCCGGAAACGCGTTTCCGGCGCCATTAAACACCAAAACGGCGTGCGGCGGTCCAATTCGGAGTAAACGTGCTCCGAACGACCTGAAACCGCACGGGAACGATAGAAATATTATTCCTGAGATGCAGGAGGAGGCCGCACGTCCATCGGACGTGCGGTGTGTGCGGCACGTCTGATTGTGTCGTTTTCAGCAGCACGGCGCACGCTGAAATGGCGTGTTGGGGGGTCAAAACCACCTAAATGACCTCCGAATGCCACGAAACCGTACGACAACATCCGGGGCGTAAATTGTGAAACGGTCGGCCAGACGGCACCTCATTCGGAGGTGCGGTGTGACCGCGGCGGCCGGAAACGCGTTTCTGGCGCCATTAAACACCAAAACGGCGTGCGACGGTCCAATTCGGAGAAAACGTGCTCCGAACCACCTGAAACCGCACGGGAACGAAAAAAATATTATTCCTGAGATGCAGGAGGAGACCGCACGTCCATCGGACGTGCGGTGCGCGCGGCACGTCCGATTGTGTCGTTTTCAGCAGCGCGGCGCGCGCTGAAATGACGCGTTGGGGGGTCAAAACCACCCGAACGACCTCTGAATGCCACGAAACCGTACGACAACATCCGGGGCGTGAATCGTGAAATGGTCGGACAGACGGCACCTCATTCGGAGGTGCCGTGTGACCGCGGCGGCCGGAAACGCGTTTCCGGCACCACAAAACACCAAAACGGCGTGCGGCGGTCCCATTCGGAGAAAACGTGCTCCGAACGACCCGAATCCGCACGGGAACGATAGAAATATTATTCCTGAGATGCAGGAGGAGGCCGCATGTCCATCGGACGTGCGGTGCGCGCGGCACGTCCGATTGTGTCATTTTCAGCAGCGCGGCGCGCGCTGAAATGGCGCGTTGGGGGGTCAAAACCACCCGAACGACGTCCGAATGCCACAAAACCGTACGACCACATCCGGGGCGTAAATTATGAAATGGTCGGCCAGACGGAACCTCATTCGGAGGTGCCGTGTGACCGCGGCGGCCGAAAACGCGTTTCCGGCGCAATAAAACACCAAAACGGCGTGCGGCGGTCCCATTCAGAGCAAACGTGCTCCGAACGACCTGAAACCGCATAGGAACGATAGAAATATTATTCTTGAGATTTAGGAGGAGGCCGCACATCCATCGGATGTGCGGTGCGCGCGGCACGTCCGATTGTGTCGTTTTCAGCAGCGCGGCGCGCGCTGAAATGGCGCGTTGGGGGGTCAAAACCACCCGAACGACGTCCGAATGCCACGAAACCGTACGACAACATCCGGGGCGTGAATTTTGAAATGGTCGGCCAGACGACTCCTCATTCGGAGGTGCCGTGTGACCGCGGCGGCCGGAAACGCGTTTCTGGCGCCATTAAACACCAAAACGGTGTGCGGCGGTGACCTGAAACCGCACGGGAACGATAGAAATATTATTCCTGAGATGCAGGAGGAGGCCGCACGTCCATCGGACGTGCGGTGCGCGCGGCACGTCCGATTGTGTCGTTTTCAGCAGCGCGGCGCACGCTGAAATGGCGCGTTGGGGGGTCAAAACCACCCGAACGACCTCCGAATGCCACGAAACCGTACGACAACATCCGGGGCGTGAATTGTGAAATGGTCGGCCAGACGGAACCTCATTCGGAGGTGCCGTGTGACCGCGGCGGCCGGAAACGCGTTTCTGGCGCCATTAAACACCAAAACGGCGTGCGGCGGTCCAATTCGGAGTAAACGTGCTCCGAACCACCTGAAACCGCACGGGAACGATAGAAATATTATTCCTGAGATGCAGGAGGAGGCCGCACGTCCATCGGACGTGCGGTGCGCGCGACACGTCCGATTGTGTCGTTTTCAGCAGCGCGGCGCGCGCTGAAATGGCGCGTTGGGGGGTCAAAACCACCCGAACGACCTCCGAATGCCACGAAACCGTACGAAAACATCCGTGACGTGAATTGTGAAATGGTCGGCCAGACGGCACCTCATTCGGAGGTGCCGTGTGACTGCGGCGGCCGGAAACGCGTTTCTGGCGCCATAAAACACCAAAACGGCGTGTGGCGGTCCCATTCAGAGCAAACGTGCTCCGAACGACCTGAAACCGCACGGGAACGATAGAAATATTATTCCTGAGATGCAGGAGGAGGCCGCACATCCATCGGACATGCGGTGCGCGCGGCACGTCCGATTGTGTCGTTTTCAGCAGCGCGGCGCACGCTGAAATGGCGCGTTGGGGGGTCAAAACCACCCGAACGACCTCCGAATGCCACGAAACCGTACAACAACATCTGGGGCGTGAATTTTGAAATTTTCGGCCAGACGGCACCTCATTCGGAGGTGCCGTGTGACCGCGGCGGCCGGAAACGCGTTTCCGGCGCCATTAAACACCAAAACGGCGTGCGGCGGTCCAATTCGGAGCAAACGTGCTCCGAACGACCTAAAACCGCATGGGAATGATAGAAATATTATTCCTGAGATGTAGGAGGAGGCCGCACGTCCATCGGACGTGCGGTGCGCGCGGCACGTCCGATTGTGTCGTTTTCAGCAGCGCGACGCGCGCTGAAATGGCGCGTTGGGGGGTCAAAACCACCTGAACGACCTTCGAATGCCACGAAACCTTACGACAACATCCAGGGCGTGAATTTTGAAATGGTCGGCCAGACGGCACCTCATTCGGAGGTGTCGTGTGACCGTGGCGGCCGGAAACGCGTTTCCGGCGCCATAAAACACCAAAACGGCGTGCGGCGGTCCCATTCGGAGCAAACGTGCTCCGAACGACCTGAAATGAGATTATTTCTTGAATCGAAGTTTTTAAATTATTATAGCACAATGATTTGATATTATATATATATTAAATATATATTAAAACATTTAAAATATATTATATATATATATATATATATTTAAAATATTGTATTTAATAGTATATATATGAATATTTATATATATATATATATTTATATTTATATTTATATTCAATTCAACAAAAAAAATTTAAATTTTTTTTTTTTTTAGAATAGCGACCGCCATAGGCGGTCGCTATAGGGTGCCCGGCAGAGGGCCTTTAGCGACCGCCAGGCGGTCGCTAAAGGCCTCTAGCGACGAGGCAATAGCGACCGCCAATGGCGGTCGCTGCGCGGCCGCTAAAGACCTTTAGCAACCGCCAATGGAGGTCGCTAATAGCCTTATTTACAGTAGTGTATGTTGTGATCTTTTATTTTTAATTCCTAATGATGGGGTATGTTTTCAAACCCCCCCCCCCCCATACTACCCTTGTGACATATAAATAATTTAATACCCCTTTACCTCTCATTAATCTCTCGCAATAACACTCGTTACCATGTTGAAATGATTGTAAGGGGTTTCTTGTCTCACTTTCTTTTCCGTGATATTTTTATTGTTCGCCACTTATATCTTATATGTGGTATATTTTTACTACTATTTGATATATAATAACATTATTATATTTATATTCATATTATTAAATGATTAATTTGAGGGTTATTAAGTTCTGGTCATATGATTCGACTTATTACATTGTGGTAAGAGACTTTCTCTCAGCTACTATTTTGTTGTGACTAACTTTGTATTGTGCACCTAATAATCCTTATGTGGTGTACCTAATGCCCATTTGAGATCACTCTTCATATGAAATTATATTTTTATTAAATTTTCATAATCTCATATCATGGATATGTTTTTTTCTAAATGGTATACCATTTTACATACGGTGTTTATTTGGAAAGTAGTTTAAATTATAGAATTATTGATGAATCTTTATACTCTACTCTATACGGATATTGAAAAGGAATATTTCTATTGTATTGAATCAATGTATAAATAATTATTTGGACATGAAGTGGTGGTTGGGGCCCGCTACATCCCCTCAATGCATCGGTAGGTCTCATGAGACAAATCAATTGGTGACAAACCCTTCGAGTTTGTTTCCAAAAACTAGACAGGTTTCTACCCATAGAACTAAACCGTTTTTACGGTATTATGGTTTGATGTGCCAGATACATGATTTCCAATTAATAATAATTCTCTAAAAATCATTATCATCTATTATTATTATCCATGAGGTTTTCACTATGACAAAATCGGTGGATGCAATTTCATTCTCATCATATTAATGGCATTAGTTATTCATTTATCCACTATGCCATATTGATTATGTTAGATTGATTGTGATTCACTTATTATTTCACTCATTCTTCTACTATTTGTAACCCTTATTGATCATTTGATCTCACCCCTTTCATTGTTTACTTTCAACATGTGATAAAGAGGAGATCATTTATTGAGTTCTTGTGGATGCAATTTTTATTTTTGTTATGTGTTGTATTTTGTAAAATTTTCCAATGTAATTTGAGTAACATCTATGTATCTAATTTCTTCAAGACTACTAAACTGATCGTTCCTTCCGGATTTTCATTCCTTCTAACAATTCTAATATCACAAGTAATGCACTGGCTCTATCCTAGTGGGGTTGGGGTGTTACAGTTGGTATCATAAGAAGTTTAGTAGAAAACTTGAAAACTAGAGTAGGATAAATGTAATAGGGAACAAATACCTAAGGTAGTCTTTGAGGATAAACATACAAGAACGTCTTGGTATTTTGGTAAGGAATATATTATGTTGATATTTTAAGCAATACGTCCATGTTTGAATACGAGCAGGTAGAGGCAGCTCTGGCACAGATGTGTCTAGGGGTATAACCCAAAAACACAGCTTTGAGCTAGACTTGAACAGGAACTAGTGCACAACAATGGTCCTTGTTGCAATCTTGGTTATGACACTTTTGGGGGATATGCTTAGAATAATTCACATTTTCTTTACAATCCATTATGAAGGAGTTTAATGAAAATTTTTCCTCAGAGAAACCATGTTTATAAGATTATCTATATATAGAATTTAAATCTATGTTGAGTGCTTTTCTATTGGAGATTCATAAACTAATCTAGTGTATCTTATTATTTAGAAATTGCATCTAACAGAAGAAGGGTAATCAATAATCAGGGGAAAGGTAGGGATCTCCCTACTGATCAAGTCAACACATTCAATGTTAGAGTAGATCAGATCATGACCATATTCGGAAAACTTACTAAGGTTTTAACGAATAACCATTCCACACCTGTGTTGGATCGTTTCATGTGGCAGAAGTCCCCATATTTTAGTGGGACTACTAATCCAGTGGTTACTGAGCAATGGATCAAGTACCTTGAAAAGATATCCATGGCATTAAGATACAATGAAAATGAAAAGGTAGTACTGGAAGTATATTGTCTCAAGGGCGACACTGATCAATGGTGGTCCTTAATTCAGAATACCATGGAGGAATAAGAAATATAAGATATGGAATGGATGATTTTTAAGGAAATATTCTTTGAAAAATATTTCTCTCGTGAGAAACAAACCAAAATAAAGAGGAAATTCCTTAGCTTAAAACAAAGGGAAGAAGACAGTGTTGCAGAGTATGAGGATACATTCACAAGGCTAGCCAGGTATGCCATAGATTACGAACGTGACTCGGTAGAAAATATTGATCATTTCATTGAAGGTCTTAAGCCAAGTCTTTTCAGGTCATTGGATTCTCAATCATTTTCATCATATGATGAAATTGTATCAAGTTCCTTCAAAACAGAGAGGGAATTTTGTAGATCAAATATTTATAAAGGAAACCAAGATAAGAATTGGTACTCTGATAACAAAAGAAAAGGATAAGCACCAAAGAAGAGCAAGGGAACAAATCTATTCCCATTATGTGAGAACTATGGAAAGAATCATCTTGGTAAAAGCTTGAAAGTCATGGGAGTCTGCTATAACTGTGGAGAAAAGGTTCATCGATCTAATGAATGAAAGGGGAAGAAACAATTCAATGATATTCAATGCTACAATTGCAGAGAGATGGGACACTATTAAAATGAGTTTCCTAAGCAACAAGGAAACATGCCTCAAAAAAATCCAAGAGAAAAAGAGAGAGCTTATGTGATTACAACCGTGGAGGTTAAAGTTCCTAATGACATGGCGGTAGGTACTTTAATTGTTTCCTCAAACTTATCCAACACTTTATCTCATTCTGTATCATCACATTCATTTATATCTTCCCAATTTTCCAAGAAAATTAGATATGTCCAATTTTCTTTAATAAAGGATTTGTCAGTCAAAACTCCCAGGGGATGTATCATTGCAACAAAGGCATGTCGACTAGTCCCCCTCCATACACCAAAATGTGCTTTAGTTTCTAACCTTATCATCATACCAATGACTGAATTTGATATAATTCTCGGTATGGATTGGATATCAAATTATGATGTGAAGATTTATTGTAAGAAGAAGAAAGTTACAATTTTTTAAAATGGTGTAGAATCCATTGTCTTTAGGGCAGAAACTTCGCCACTTTATTCTTATCTAGAACCACCCCCAGTAGCTCTACTGAATGAAATACTTGGAGATGAATATAAACCAATATCTATGTGTGAGGAAAGAAATCTTAAAATTGAAGATGTGAATATAGTGAAAGAATACATTGATGTATTTCTCGAGGATTTACCTAGATATCCTCTAGAGTGGGAAGTTGAGTTCTCTATTTATTTAATTCCTAATGCAAGACCAATATCAAAGACTCCCTACAGAATGGATACTGTGGAATTAATAGATCTAAAGAAACAACTAGAGTATTTGAGTGAAAAGAGATTTATTCGACCTAGTTTTTCTCCATGGGGAGAACCTATCCTCTTTGTCAAAAAGAAAGATGGATCCATGAGACTTTGCATTGATTAAAGGGAAATAAATGCTATTACAATAAAGAATAAGTATCCTCTACCCCAGATTGATGATTTATTTGATCAACTTCATGGAGATCAATACTTTTAAAAGATTGACCTTCGATCTGGATATCATCAATTGCATGTAAGGAAGGAAGATATTCCTAAGACAGCATTTCAGACTAGGTATGGGCATTACGAGTTTACAGTAATGCCTTTTGGACTGACAAATAAACCCTCTGTTTTCATGGATTTAATGAATAGGTTTTTCAAGGAATATCTTGATAACTTTTTTGTGGTATTCATCGATGATATCCTCATATACTCAAAAATATGTTAAGACCATGATAATCACTTGTGGGTCATTCTACAAACTCTTAGAAGCAATAAATTATATGGGATGTTTAGCAAATGAGAATTCTGGCTTTAATCAGTTTCTTTTATAGGACATATTATCTCTAAGGATAGAATCCTAGTTGATCTTATGAAGACAAAGGCAATCCAAGATTGTCCCACACCAACAAACATAACTGAGGTACATAGTTTTATTAGCTTAGCAGGTTACTATCGGCATTTCATTCATAATTTTGCCCGAATGGCTAACCTGCTAACCAAGCTGACACGTAAAGGAGTTAAGTTTTTGTGGACAAAAGAATGTATATAATTCTTTGAATAATTGAATAGAAGATTGTTTAATACTCCAATTTTGACTCCTCCATCTAGAAGTGATGGATTTGTAATATACAGCGATGCATCAAAGAATGGGTTGGGTTGTGTCCTTATGCAAAATGATAAATTTATTGCTTATGCATCAAGATATTTAAAGACCCTTGAGCAAAATTATCCAACTCGTGATCTTGAGTGAGCATCTGTAATATTTGCTCTGAAAATATAGAGGCATTATCTCTACGGAGAGAGATGTGAGATTTATACAGACCACAAGAGTTTGAAAGACATTTTCTCACAAAAGGAACTCAACATGAGGCAAATAATATGGCTTGAGTTACTCAAAGATTAAAATTTTTCAATACACTACCACCCAAGAAAGGAAAATAAGGTGGAAGATTCATTAATCAGTAAAGATCATGGACTTCTAACTCAAATGAGGATTGAGAGATATCTTATATTTTTGGATCTACTAAAGATGGATATGGGAATTGTTGAGGAAAGGGAAACATATTTCCTCTTTCAAATGATTGCTAAACCATATTTATTATAGAAGATAAAAATCTCTCAATCTGATGATGAGAACCTGCACAAGAAAATTAATGTTGTCAAGGATGGGAGACTGGCTGACTTCGTGTATGAAGAAGGAGTTCTGAAATTTGGGAAGAGTTTGTGTGTTCCATCAGTACCTGAGATAAAAATGGAACTATTATATGATGCTCATAGCTCAAATTTCTCTATACACCTGGGTAGAACCAAGATGTATAGAGATCTGAAAGAATATTTTTGGTGGGATAATGTGAATCATAAATTTTTTGACTACGTGTCAAGATGTCTAGTTTGTCAACAAGTGAAGGTAGAGAGACAACATCCCAAAGGAGTGATGAAACCTCCACCTATTCCTATGTGGAAGTGGGATAACATTATGATGGATTTTGTCACCAGACTACCAAGTACACCTAGAAGAAATGATGCAATATGGGTGATTGTTGATCGTCTCACAAAATCAGCACATTTCTTTCCTATAAGAGAGTATTTTTCACTTGAGATCTTGGGAAGACTCTATATTAATAAAGTTGTAAGACTTCATGGTACACCTCTATCTATTATGTCTGATCGAGATCCCAGGTTTACATCAAAATTCTGGAAAAGTCTCCAGAAGGCTTTGAATACTGAGCTTCGTATGAGTACTACTTATCACCAACAAACTGACGGACAGTCTAAAAGGACCATTCAAACTCTAGAAGATATGTTGAGGTCATGATCTCTTGATTTCCATGGTATATGGGATCAATACTTTCCTTTGGTGGAATTTTCCTACCACGATAGTTTCCATTCTACTATTCAAATGGATCCATATGAATCATTATATAGAAAGAGATGTCGAACTCCAACTTGTTGGGATGAAGTTCGTGATAGGAAACTTATAGGCCTAGAACTTATTGAAGAGACCATGACAAAGGTAAAGAAGATACAAGCCCATATTAAAGAAGCCCAAAGTAGGTAGAACAGTTATGCTGATAACTGGAGAAAGGACTTGGAATTCCAAGTGGGAGATCATGTATTTATGAAAGTATCTCCATGGAAGGGTGTCTTAAGGTTCGGTAATAAAGGGAAACTGAGCCCCAGGTACATCGGACCATTTGAAATTATGGAAAGAATCGGAGTTGTAGCTTACCGTTTAGCGATGCCACCAAATCTATCTAAATTTCATGATGTGTTCCATGTGTCATTGTTAAAGAAATACATGCCAGACCCAATGCATGTACTTACATATGAAGAAATTGAACTGGAACCTGATTTTTCATACTGTGAAAATCCTATTGGGATTCTTGACATAAGGGAGCAGGTATTGAGAAATCGGACAACTCGTCTAGTAAAGGTTCTTTGGAGAAACCAGAATATAGAGGAAGCAACATGGGAACCTGAGGATGTTATGAAAAAGAATCACCCACATCTTTTTGGTAAGTTTCATACATAAAATTTTTAGGACGAAATTTCTGAAGGAGGGAATAATGTAGCACCCCAAACATTTTATAGTATGCTTATATTAAATAAATTTTAGTTATAGCTTATGTTTGAAGAATCACTAAGCCTCTATGGAACAAAACATGGTTACTTATAGGGGATATCCATAAACTAGCCATAAAACTTAAATTCTTCAGCTCTATGATTTGAATTTTAAAAATCTAACATACACAGTTTTGATCAAGATGATAATTAGAGTCTGATAGAATTAACTTAATTTTCGATGAATAGTAATCTACCCTTATGAATAATAACCTACCCTTATGAATAGTAACTTACTTGTATAAATAGTAATATGACTCTTATGAATAGTATCCATGCCCTTGAATGTATAAATGAATTTAGGCACCATAAAAATGAAGATGAATATTTTAAGTGTTTATATTTTTTGATTAAATAATTATTTTAATTAAATATTTAATTAATCTTATTTAGAAAATTATTTTTGAAAAAATTATTTCATTTTTGGATTCTACACGTCGAAAAATGGTTAGGGTGAATTTTTGGCATTTTTCTAAAATACTTAAATTTTTTATGAATAGTAAAATCTGATAATTCACAATAAATGCTAAATAATGGATTGATTAAGTCATTGATAATGATATGATGATGTAATCCCAATTGGTTCTAATTCACATTCATATATTACTGTTCTTGGTCATGGAATACTCACTATTGGTTGTCTTGAGAGGAAATAATAAATTAACGATTATAATATTAAGAAAACTCATCTCCCCTCCACTATATAAAGCACCCATCACCCTCTCTTCCTCTCACACAACTCAAGTTGTGTGCCTTGCCAATATTCTGCCCAATTCTCTCCCCAAGATCCTCCCCCACATCCAAAATCTCCTAGCCTCTTCAAAATACCAAAACCTCTCCCCTTAAGAGGTTCTCAAAGGAGAAAGTCTCAAGAGGTAAATTCCTCTTTCCAATTCCCTCAATTCTTTTAAGTTCTTTTTTTTTCTTTCCTCACCATAATATTATGATAAATACAGTAACATACATGTACTGGAATTTTTTAATTCTAATGGTATATTTCATTACCTTCTCCCCTTTCCCCCACCATTTATTTGAAAGAAATGAAAGCATCGTTTGAGATGTGCTAATTTAGCACATTCAAGGACAACGGTTTATCAATTATTATTATAATCTTTAATTCTGGTCATGAAACCATTTGTGTTATGGTTGAACCAGATTATTATATGTGTAATATATCCTATTTTTAGTTCTATAATTCTTTTGTACAGATGGTATTAAGTTATAAAGAAAAACATGTGCATTGTAATCAAATCTGTCGTTTAGCCAAAACGGTTGTCACTAAGGTTATATATATAATAATTCGACTACACTCTAAGTAACCAAATTAAATTTAAAACCATGTAATCTTATGGATGTTAAATAATAGAATATTACTTCATTTTTGGACAACCACATCCATCTTATATATTTATCCGAACTTGAATATAAGTGAACCGATCATTTAAAACCAAGTAAGCAAACGAGCCTGAACAATGAAACTGATCCTTATAACTAATCAAAAAGGCATTTAATGAACTAAAAATGGTTATAATAAATCATTAATATATATAAGAGGTTTTAGACTTATGAATTTACAAGCCTAATTTTTTTATTTAGGTCTTAAATAACAAGTCAATAATGCCTTCAAGCATAAGGTAAGGGATCCTCTCTCACACTTTTGTTCAAGAATCTTCCCTTTGTTGTGATATTTTATTTTTAATTCCTAATGATGGGGTATGTTTTAGCACCTCCACCATACTTCCCTTGTGACATATAAATAATTTAATACCCATTTACCTCTCATTAATATCTCTCAATAACACTCGTTACCATGCTGAAATGTTTGTAAGGGGTTTCTAATCTCACTTTCATTTCTGTGAGATTTTCATTGTTTGCCACTTATATCTTGTATGTGGTATATGTGTACTGCCATTTGATATATAATAACATGATTCTATTTATATTCATGTTATTAAATGATTTATTTGAGTGTTATTAAGTTCTAGTAATATGATTCAACTGATTACATTATGGTAAGAGACTTTCTCTCAGCTACTATTTTGTTGTGACTAACTTTGTATTGTGCACCTAATAATCCTTATGTGGTGTAACTACTACCCATTTGAGATCAATATTTATTTGAAATTATATTTTTATTAAATATCCATAATCTCATATCATGGATATTTTTTTTGTCTAAACTGTATAACATTTTACATATGGTGTTTATTTGGAAAGTAGTTTTAATTATGAAATTATTGATGAATCTGTATACTCTACTCTATATAGATATTAAAAAGGAATATTGCTCTTATATTGAATGTAAAGATGCATAAATTTCAAGGAAAATTTTTTTCCTTAATTTTCTTTGGGATTTTATGACTACGCATTTTCTAACGGCACCTAATTCTGAGGCCTAGTGTGCCCGGAATCAATTTCCGAAGTTTAGCTCGGGTACGTTCAGTGAACGAACGAGCGGGTTTTTCTATCTTTTGATCTGGTGCTCGGATTTGAAATCCAAGGGCACTGATGAACTCACAACGCTGGTAATTGCTTTAGTGGACCTTTACCGTAGATGCGTTGGCACTGGAAGAGAAGTTAAAAAAAATTTGTGGATTAAATAAGAGGTGAATAAAATTGTGGAACAATTTTATTTTATATCTAATGTGGTTATATCTTACATGGGGGAGTTGGGGTGGGACCCACAAGCTCCTAACTACCCATGTGAGGATAATTGTGTGGTGGGTCCCACACAAGCCCCAACCTATCCTTTTCCATAACTCTCATAAAATCCCTCCATTAATACATGTCAACCCCTCAAGTTTATAAGGAACCTTCCCTCCCTCTCTTTAATTAAATGCCAACGTGTTTAATTAATGAGGATCCTTCCTCCCATTTTTTAATGTTCCACCACAGCGAATTAATTGGGTGGGGCCCTGTGTCATAAATCCCCCGTTTATGACTTGCGTGCCAACAACCAACCCACCACTCCTATTTAAAGGAGGCTAGGGGGAGGAGTTCTGGATGGCTTCTTCAAGCGGTGGAACGCTAGCAGCGAAGCACGACGCCCAGCACTTGGAGAGTTTTCCTCTTCCTCCAACGAAGAACAAAGAACGTTGACGCTACCCTCGCCTTCATCCTTCCCGACGTTGACGGAACGATGCCCGTCTACCGCGATGCCGTCTACCCCCTTCTTTGAGGTAGGGGTTTTTCATCGTTCAAGAATTATCAATTGATGATCTTCCTTATTTCTTGGATGCATGTTATCAGATTAACGGGAGGGGGGTGGACCACACAAACACGGTCGACCCTCATCCCCTTTGTTGTTGTGTCTTGTTTCAGATTGGAACAGAGGCAACGCGGTGCCGTCGCACCGCATGGGAATGAGGGAACCGCGGCCGGAGTGGGCCGCGATGAAGAAGCGCGGCACCGTCGCGTCGCGCCGAAGCCAAAGAACCCGCGGCCAAGTTCGGGCCGCGGTGGAGGGGCGTGGGGCCATCACGCCGCGCTGGAGCTTCAAGAAGGGTTGCGGCCAGGGCGGGCCGCGGCGGAGGGGCGCGTCACCGTCGTGCCGCGCCAGACAAATAAGGGTCGCGGCCTAAGTCGCGGCTGTGCAGGGGAGGGCGGCCGGAATCACCGACTGCTAGTGCTTCGGAAGGGCGGGACCGCGAGGTCCCGCGGCGGCAGCACCGGCCGACCAACCAGGTCGGCCATTCGTAGGAGGCCGGGGGTCCTAACCCCCGGAGGCAGACAAGTGGGGCCCCTCCACGTGGGGGGCCGCCGTTTCGAGACAAGGGGGCAGCGCCCCCCATTTTCCGCTCAGCCGAAACGGTCGAGCTGCTGGCCATGCGGGCTGCGCCCGTGCCAGGCCCCCCGGCCGTGCCGGGCCGGACCCCCCGCGCCGGGACGGACAGCCCGCGCTGGGCCGGACCACCCATGCCAGGCCGGACCCGCGCCCCGCGCAGAGCTGAACTGGTGGGGCCGGGCCGCACCAGCCGGGCCGGGCCACTCCCTAGTGGGTCGGGTCAGTCCGGGCCCAAAACCCCCTAAAATCGGACAGCTCCGTTCAAAGGCCCATAACTTGGGATACGGACCTCCGATTGATGTACCATTAGTTGCGATACGATCCTTGGATCGAGGTGGTCGTTTTGGTATATTACACTTAAGGTTTCGGAAAACTTTGGGTATGGCCGAGTTAGTTCGAACACGAAACTAACCGGACCTTCGGAGCAGAAATGCTTATAACTTGAGCTACGGACATCCGATTGACGTGTCGTCAACTTTGTTGGATTCCTCTTAGTGAGGCGGTTCTTTTGGATTACTCCACTCGAGGTTTGGACGCAGTTGGAGTATAGTAGGGTTGGTTTTGACTTAAAAAAAACAACCGGGCTCCTGGGACGAAAAAGCCAATAACTCTCAGACCGGGCGCCCGATTGACACGCCGTCTGTCGCGTTGAGTTCCTATTGACGAGACTTAACTTTGGGATACATCAACTCCAGACTATGTGTCAGTTGATGTATCGCCCCCCCTGGCTCGTGGAGCGGACCCTCCCGGAATCGAGCATGTTGTGTGCGAGAACCCTAGAGCTGGCTGCGACTGCAATGACTTCTGTACTGTAATCCTCCATGGGTTCGACGGTGAATACTTTCGTACTGGAATCCTCCATGGGTTCGATGGTGAATACTTTTGTACTGGAATCTTCCGTGGGTTCGATGACGATGACAACCATACTAGAATCCTCCATGGGTTCGGCGGTGATGACTACTGTACTTGTATCCTACATGGGTCCGACAGTATTGACCTCTATTGTAGTATCCTACGTGGGTCCGACAAAGTAGCTCGACTAGTATCTTACGTGGGTCTGACAGCTTAGCTGTTCTAGTATCCTACGTGGGTCCTAGCTAGGTGAATCAGTAACTACATTTGATCATCTATTTTTCTTTACAAGTGATGTATACCTGTGTGAGATGAGTCTTGATTTTCAATCTTTATCATTGATGTTATTGACTTACTTTCCTATGTGGATTGTGTTGTACTTTCCTGTGTGGACTGGGTTGTACTTTCAGTGTGGACTGGGTTGTACTTTCCTGTGTGGATTGGGTTGTACTTTCCTGTGTGGATTGGGTTGTGCTTTCCTGTGTGGACTGGGTTGCACTTGGGCTTGTGAGTTGGAGCAGAACTGGAATTGATGACTTAGGTATATGGATGGGAATTACCTAAGTGGAGACGGTAGATACTTCTTGTTTTGTATCTTTCCTATAGTTTATCCTTTGTCAATTTTGGGAGACCTTCGGGGGTCTCAGGGTCTCTAATGAGTATCATATACTCACCCCTACACGGGCTATACCCTCACTACATTGTGTTGGTTGCAGACAACGGACAGTGCTGATCGTAGTTGAGGCTTGTGGAGCGGGACGATACCTGGAGGTGGACCACTTGGCGGGACGTACTCAGAGCGGACGGCTGGACCCGAGGAGCCGATGAGACTATTTGTACCCACCCTTCAGGTGGGAGTTCCGGAGGACGACTCAGTGGTTGCTGATTACCTTTCATCTGTTGTACTTCCTTTTTATCAGTTGTACTATACTTTCAGTTGGGTTTCTATACTGGCCCATTTAATTTCCATCACTTACTTTTGTACTCAGTTTACTTAGTGTTTACTTCAACTTGCGTACTCTATAGTGTTTGTTTTCTTACATAAAGGTAATTTCTTCCCTTATATCGGGATTTAAGCCTTTGGTGCTAGTCGCCAGCCCCTGGCCTATGGAAGGCGGGCTTGGGGTAGTCACGGCATGGGTCCCGAGGATGGGTCGTGACAAATTGGTATCAGAGGAGTTCGGTTCTACAGCAGAACTTAGGACTCTGACCTTTCTTCTATGTAAAGAAATAATGTTAAGGGTATTGAGTTTGGTTATCAGTCCAAGGAGTCCAGTGTTGGTGTGGTAGCCAATGTATCCATACACCAGGACCCTGACTTCTGATTTCCGACTCAGTGCACGAAAACATTGATTGCATGTGTGTTTCAAAAGTTTTCTTTGTGATTACTTTGTGTCAGCTCACCAGGTATACTTTATTGACCATGGTGCACCTGTCTCTTTTCATAATGGCCCCACGAAGGCAGCCAGCTAGGGTTCCAAGATTTGTACGAGACGACAACCCACTAAGCGACGAGGCCTCGGTGCAGGGCCCTATTACAGCGGAGGCACCGGCGGTACCCCTACCCGCCGAGCCACTGATACCACCAGCCCCAGCCGCTGAGAGTGCACGTTGCCTTAGTGCACTGCACGAGTTTCAGCATCAAAGACCTCCCAGGTTCCGTGGGGAGATGGACCCTCAGGAAGCCGAGGATTGGCTCGAGGATGTTGTACGAGTTTTCATATTAGTAGGGACACCAGCTGACCTCATGGTGATCCTTGCGGTGAGTATCCTACACGCGGCAACAGGTAGATGGTGGATCCTGATGCTCCAGGTGCACGATGATGAATATCTCCTTTGGTTGTACTTCAAGAGCCTCTTCTGCTCAGAGTTTGTTCCAGTCACCCTCCGTGCAGTCCGCATTCAGGAGTTATCGTAGTTGCGGCAGGGCAGCATGACGGTAGCCCAGTACTTGGTGAGGTTTACCGACCTCTTGTGCTACTCCACGAACATGGTACGGGACCCATTCTTCCAGGCCCGGACCTTCGAGCAGGGATTGAGGCATGATATCAGGGCTTCGATGATCTCCCTCAACATCCCGACGTAGGAAGAGGTGCTGGAGAGAGCCCTTCTAGTGGAAAGTTTTCTCGCTGAGCGATCACCAGCGGCGAGACCCTCCATAGGACAACCCGCAGCAGATTATTCTGCAGATGGTAGTAGACAGATGACGTAGAGGACCAAGCGGGCTAGACCATTATATGATAAATCTCAGGAAATAGGTTCGGTTTTGTGAGGAACTCGGAACAGATCCAGCTATACGAGGAGCATGAAGTGTTATGCATGCGGTGGGCAGGGTCACATGGCTCGCGACTGCCCGACCCGCCCTACAGATGATCAACAGGTGGTATAGGGACCTCCCAGGCAGAGGTTCGACAGTGGCGGTCCACAGGGAATAGGCGGACGAGGCAGAGGAGCTGGACGAGTAGCGGGTGGTGGGCGACGCTTTGAGGCCCTACCACCACCACCACCAAGAAGACCCCCCGACCATAGGGAACAGGTGGACAGGGGAGAGCTCAGATTCAGGTATCTGAGGCCTACGACCATGAAGCTCTGGGAGAAGATGGATAAGAGTGGGACTAGCTCCAGAAATGTATACTTTTGTTCATGTTGCTTCTAGCCTTGTTGATTTTTTGTTTGTGGATGCTTTGTGTCTTTGTACCTTGAGCTGCAGTAATAAAAGACACTTGTTCTTGTGATGTTTTCTTCCCTCTCGTTCTTTTTATACAGTTGATACTGAGAGGTTATGGTTAAAACTATTGACTTGACCCTCACTTTTGAGATTCCTACTGGAGGAGACCTAGTGACCACACACTACTTCCAACAGTGTGACTCGACCCTTGGAGATGAGAGTAACGATTTGATCTCTTGGTAGTAGCGTCGAGGCCTTACGACGTCGTCCATGGCATGAAATTACCATTCATGTCAGGATTGACTGTATTAGGCAAAGGACGTGGTTCTTCCAGGGGATGATACTAGATTTCTCTTTTTGGCATAGGAGGAATCTCATCAGCTCTTATAGATCATAGACGAAGGAGGGTGGGGTTAAGTTCTTACATATGGCTAGTCTCACCCATTGTTCGTCGAGCGAATAGTTTACGGTTCTCACCAACTCAATAGTCTCAAGTATATCTTTTCTTATATGGACATGAACCTGAGATAGTGGCGATGGATTGAGTTCTTCCAAGACTATGACATTGAGACAGGTTATACTCCTGGGAAGGGGAGCGTTGTAGCAGATGCTCTTGGTTTGAGATCGGGCATTCAGCTGTTAGGAGTGGTGAGACAACCGCTGGTCACGTTTTCAGATATCCTTTGTGGATAGTGTTGGAGTGAGTTCAGGTAGAACTAGAGATGGTTCTGGCTACGTCGGGGAAGGTGTAGATCATCCTGGAGCGAATGAGGACTGCACAGAGCAGACAGAAGTCCTATGTTGTTAGGAGGCGGAGACCACTGGAGTTTGAGGATGGAGACCACGTTTTCTTACGGGTCTCACCTCGACATGGATTACGAAGATTTAGCCACGGTGGAAAGTTATCTTCGTTCTTCATTTGACCATTCCAGGTTCTCAGCAGGATAGGAGAGGTGGCTTATCGCCTGGCTCTACCACCTCAGTTGCACCAGGTGCACGACGTATTCCACGTATCTCAGCTGAGGAGATACGCGCACGACCCGACGCATATCATCGACCATGGGGAGCTAGACATTGATGACGGGGTGACTTTTGCAGAGGTCCTGGTAGAGATTGAGGATCGATAGGAGCGGGTCCTACGTGGACGGTCGATACCTCTAGTGTGCATCAGGTGGCAGCATGAGAACCTCCAGCAGAGCACTTGGGATCGGGAGGCTCAAATGTGTGCTCAGTACCCTCATTTGTTACCCTAGTTTGTGATGTATCTTTACGGGGACGTAAAGCCCTGAGGTGAGAGTAATGTAAATACCCATAAATTTCAAGGAAAATTTTTTTCCTTAATTTTCTTTGGGATTTTACGTGTACGCAGTTTCTGACGGCACCTGATTCTGAGGCCCAGTGTGCCCGAAATCAATTTCCGAAGTTTAGCTCGGGTACGTTCAGTTAACGAACGAGCGGGTTTTTCTATCTTTTGAACCGGTGCTCGGATTTGAAATCCGAGGGCACCGATGAACTCACAACGCTGATAAATTCTTAGGTGGAACTTTACCGTAGATGCGTTGGCACGGGAAGAGAAGTTAAAAAAAATTGTGGATTAAATAAGAGGTGAATAAAATTGTGGAACAATTTTATTTTATATATAATGTGGTTATATCTTACATGGGGGAGTTGCGGTGGGACCCACAAGCTCCAAACTACCCATGTGAGGACAATTGTGAGGTGGGGCCCACATGATCCCCAACCTCTCCTTTTCCATAACTCTCATAAACTCCCTCTGTTAATACATGTCAACCCCTCAAGTTTATGAGGAACCTTCCCTCCCTCTCTTTAATTAAATGCCAACATGTTTAATTAATGAGGATTCTTCCTCCCCTTTTTTAATGTTCCACCGCAGCGGATTAATTGGGTGTGGCCCTGTTTCATAAATCCCCCATTTATGACTTTCACACCAACGACCAACCCACCACTCCTATTGGAGGCTAGGGAGAGGAGTTCTGGACGGCTTCTTCAAGCGGCGGAACGCCAACAGCGAAGCATGGCGCCCGGCACTTGGAGAGTTTTCCTCTTCCTCCACCGAAGAACAAAGAACGCCGACACCACCCTCGGCTTCATCCTTCCCAACATTGATGGAACGATGCCCGTCTACCATGATGTCGTCTACCACGACGTCGTCTACCGCGACGCCAAAGAACGCCTTCTTCGAGGTAGGGTTTTTTCATCATTCAAGATTTATCAATTGACACTATTCCTTATTTCTTGGACGCATGTTATCGGATTAATGGGAGGGGGATGGACCGCACAAACATGGTCGAGCCTCCTCCCCTTTGTTGTTGTGTCTTGTTGTGGATTGGAATGGAGGCAACGCGGTGCCATCGCACCATACGGGAACGAGGGAACCGGAGCCGGAGCGGGCCACGACGAAGAAGCGCGACACCATCGCACCACTCCGAAGCTGAAGAACCCACGGCAGAGGGGCAAGGCTCCATCGAGCCACACCGAAGCTTCAAGAAGGGCCGCGGCCGGGGCGGGCTGCGGTGGAGGGGCGCGGCGCTGTTGCGCCGTGCCGGACAGACAAGGGTCGCGGCTGTGCAGGGGAGGGCGGCCGGAATCGCCGGTCGTCGGTGCTTCAGAAGGGTGGGACCGCGGGGTACCGTGGAAGCGGCACCGTCCGGCCAACCAGGTCGGCCGTTTGGAGGAGGCCGGGGGTCGTAACCCCCGGAGTCAGACAAGCGGGCCCCCTCCGCGTGGGGGGATGTCGTTTCGAGACAAGGGGGTCAGCGCCCCCCGTTTTCTGCTCGGCTGAAACGGTCGAGCTGCTGACCACACGGTCCGTGCCCATGCCAGGCCTACTGGCCGCACCCCGGTGGGTCGGACCCGGACCCGGGTCGGGCCGACCCAGGGGGTCTTGGGCAGGGTCGGTCCGGGCCCAAAACCCCCTAAAATTGGACAGCTCCGTTCAAAGGCTCATAACTTGGGCTATGGACCTCCAATTGACGCACCGTCAGTTGTGATGCGATCCTTGGATCTAGATGGTCGTTTTGGTATATTAAACGCAAGGTTTCAAAGAACTTTGTGTATGTCCGAGTTAGTTTGAACACGAAACCAACCGTGCCTTCAGAGCAAAAATGCCTATAACTTGAGCTCTGGACGTCCGATTGACGTGCCGTCGACTTTTTTGGATTCATCTTAGTGAGACGGTTCTTTTAGATTAAACCTCTAGAGTTTTGGATGCAGTTATAGTATGGTAGGGTTGTTATTGACTTAAAAAAACCAACCGGGCTCCTGGGACTAAAAAGCCAATAACTCTCAGACCGGGTGACCGATTGACGCGCCGTATGTCGCATTGAGTTTCTATTGATGAGATGGAACTTTGGGATACATCAAATCCGGACTAAGTGTCAGTTGATGTATCGACCCCCTTGGCTCATGGAGCGGGCCCTCCCAGAATCGAGCATGCTGTGTGCGGGAACCCTAGAGCTGGCTGCAACTGCAACGACTTCCGTACTAGAATCCTCTGTGGGTTCGACAGTGAAGACTTCAGTACTGGAATCCTCTGTGGGTTCTATGGTGAAGAATTTTGTACTGTAATCCTTCATGGGTTCGATAACAATGACAACCATACTAGAATCCTCTATGGGTTCGGCGGTGACGACTATTGTACTTGTATCCTATGTGGGTCTGACAGTATTGACCTCTGTTGTAGTATCCTATGTGGGTCTGACAGAGTAGCTGGACTAGTATCCTATGTGGGTCCGACAGCTTAGCTGGTATAGTATCCTACATGGGTCCCATCTAGATGAATCAGTAACTACATCTGATCATCTCTTTTTCTTTACAAATGATGTATACCAGTGTGAGTTGAGTCTTGATTTTCAATCTTTATCAATGATGTGATTAACTTACTTTCCTGTGTGGATTGGGTTGTACTTTCTTGTGTGGACTGGGTTGTAATTTCAGTTTGGACTGGGTTTTAATTTCCTGTGTGGATTGGGTTATACTTCCCTATGTGGATTGGGTTGTGCTTTCCTATGTGGATTGGGTTTCACTTGGGCTCGTAAGTTGGAGCAGGACTAGAATTGATGACTTAGGTATATGTATGGGAATATACCTAAGTGGAGATAGTTGATACTTTGTGTTTTGTATCTTTCCTATGGTTTATCATTTGTGGATTTCGGGAGACCTTCGGGGGTCTCGGGGTCTCTACTGAGTATCGTATACTCACCCCTGCACGGGCTATGCCCGCACTACGTTGTGTTGGTTGCAGACGACGGATAGGGCTGATTGTAGTTGAGGCTTGTGGAGCGGGACGATACCTGGAGGTGGACCACTTGGCGGGACGTACTCAGAGCGGACGGCTGGACCCGAGGATCCGACGAGACTATTTGTACCCACGCTTCAGATAGGAGTTCCGGAGGACGACTCGGTGGTTTTTTCTTACCTTTCAGCTGTTGTACTTCCTTTTTCTCAGTTGTACTGTACTTTCAGTTGGGTTTGTATACTGGACCATTTACTTTCCAGCACTTACTTTTGTACTTAGTTTACTTATGTTTACTTCAGCTTGCGTACTCTGTGGTGTTTGTTTTCTTACATAAAGGCAATTTATTCCATTATATCGAGATTTACGCCTTTTGTGCTAGTCGCCAGCCCTTGGAAAATGGAAGGCGGGCTTGGGGTAGTCACGGCATGGGTCCCGAGGACAGGTTGTGACATTGAATCAATGTATAAAGAATGCTTTGGACATGTAGTGGTGGGTGGGTCCTACTACAGCCCCTCGATGCATCGGTAGGTCTTATGAGACAAATCAATTGGCGACAAACCCTTTGAGTTTGTTTCCAAAAATCAGAAGGGTTTCTACCCAAAGAACTAAACTGTTTTTATGGTATTATGGTTTCATGTTCCAGATACATGACATCTAATTAATAATCATTCTCTTTATTCATTATCAGTTATTATTATTATCCATGAAGTTTTTAATATGACAAAATCTATGGATGTAGTTTCATTCTCAGTTTATTAATGGCATTAGTTATTCATTTATCCACTATGCCATATTGATTATGTCAGATTGATTGTGATTAACTTATTATTATACTCATGATTCTGCTATTTGTAACCCTTACTGGTCATTTGATATCACTCCTTTCATTGTTTACTTTCAACAGGTGACAAAGAGGAGATTGTTTATTGAGTTCTTGTGGATGCAGTTTTTAGTTTCGTTATGTATTGTATTTTGTAAACTTTTCCAATGTAATTTGAGTAACATCTATGAATCTAGTTTCTTCAAGACTACTAAACTAATCGTTCCTTCAGGATTTTCATTCCTTCTAACCATGCCAATATCACAAGTAATGCACTGGCTCCAGCCTAGTGGAGTCAGGGTGTTACATAAAGAGATAAAAATATAGTAGGGGATGAAAAAGGGGTGATCCCTATTTATTATATACACCTTTTCATGACCCAAACCTAACCAAGGATCGATCCACAAATACCCCATGCCCACCTCTATAGACCATGGGGTGGCTAAAATAACTAAAGGTACAACTAACACATGGAGGAATTTTCCTAGAGTACTTATACACACACACCCAACCATCTTAATGTTGAAGTGTAGAGGAATAATAAGTAAAAATATAAAACAACTATAAAGTAAACCAAGCATGAAAAACCTCTAGGGTGTACAAGATTATGATAGTGAAGACTGAAAAGTAAAGGGGAAAATACACACCCAACCAAAAATATGTCCCATACTGACAAAACTATAAATTAAACTATCAAGATCCTAGCTCCTGATCTCAAAGATCCAACCACCATACATAGTCCCAAACATCTAGTATCCCTAAGATCCTATGAAATCATTTTTGAACTATCTATCATCTTCATATGATGCAACACATGTGGGAAAATACCATGTAGGTGTGAGTATATACACACCTATGAGGACACCCTGAAAGTTGAAAGGGGTAATTAAGATACATAATATGGATATAAAGACACTAGATAGTAAACAAGATGTTGTTCAACCCAAGAAAGATAAATATTAACCTCATCCAAGCATAATGGGCTCAACACAGTGTGTAGATGGACTATCTGTCGAGTATTTTCCACCCATAGCAGGAGAGTAACCTCATCCATCCAAAAGAAACTAAAAACTAAAATCATGTAGAATAACCCATGCGTATTTTCAACCCATGGTGGGATAATAACCAAATCCAAAGGTATGGATATATATATATATATATATATATATATTCTAAGTAAAAATAATCCAAAATGAGAGAGTAAGGGGATTTCCATATCACAGCTCAGCCCAAAAAATAGTCATCAACAGTTCCAAAAACTCATCCAAGATGCACATAATCTCACTTATCTTTCCAAAAGTAACTGAGCAAAGTCCCATTCCTCATCACTTTTCTTCATAGTGAAGGGGTTTCAAACTACAATTAGAGGACTCATTCTTTATTGCATCAAGGGGGTTCCACTTTGTAAGTATATATAGAGGACCTGCACCCTGATGCATTAGGGGGGGGGGGGTTTGTAACGCCCCCAAATGATAAATGGTTAAATGACTAAATGATATGACTCATGTCAACAAGGTTCACCTTCCTTTTCAGGAGCCTATCTAATTAGAACTTCAAAGTTAAGTGTGCTTGGCCTGGAGTAGTGATCAGGATGGGTGACCTTCTGGAAGTTTCCTAGGGTGTGTGTGAGTAAGGAAAAAGCAGATTGGAAGGGACATGTGTTGGCCGGTGGGGACTACAATTAGTCAGATAACCTGTTCGAGCATGTGGGTGGGACCTAGGGTGGGACCCACGTGTCTACGAGGAAACTGGTGGGTGGGGGCCAGTTGTCACATTTGGTATCAGAGGTGGTACCCGGCCTTAAGTGCGGTACACTGCCTGGGTTGAGATGTAGGGCTCACAACGAGGATGTTGTACTCTAAAGGGGGGTGATTCTAACGCCCCCAAATGATAAATGGTTAAATAACTAAATGATATGACTCATGTCAACAAGGTGCACCTTCATTTTCAGGAGCCTGTCAGATTAGAAATCCAAAGTTAAGCGTGCTTGTCCTGGAGTATTGATCAGGATAGGTTACCTTTTGGGAAGTTTCCCAAGTTGTGTGTGAGTGAGGACAAAGCACACTGGAAAGGACATGTGTTGGCCTATGGGGACTGTCATTAGTCAGATAACCCATTCGAGCACGTGGATGGGACCTAGGGTGGGGCTCACATGTCTGTGGGGAAATTGGTGGGTGGGGCCCAGTTGTCACAGAGTTCCACTATAATGTCACAAGTACCCATGACCTAGTGTGATATTGGGGTTCCAATTGGTAGATAGAGGACCCATGCCCAAGCATATGAGGTTTCCACTCTATAGGTCGAGAACATATGCCCTGGTGAAATAGGGGGTTCCACTTAGTAGGTAGAGGTATTGTTCCCAAGCTTATGGGGGGTTCCACTCTATAGGTTGATCACCCACACCTTGGTGTGATAGGGGGGTTCCACTCTTATCATCAAGTACTCACACCCTATCTAATAGGGCGGTCCACTCAATAGGTAGAGGACTCATGACCAAGCTAATGGGGGGTTCCACTCTAATGTCATCGGTGATCTTCTTCCTGATCACTACCATCATAGTGCACCTACTAAATAAGTTTTATTCGCAAAACATCTTACATCATATCTCAGAATCCATAATGAATGAAATCGTCGCATTCTACATGAAAAACACTCATTATAGGCTACTCATAGTTCAAAATCCAAGTTAAAATGAAGGAGATATGGAAGCTTTAAGTTTCATCAAAAGGAAATAAGGGGTACATGGTGTGTGAGGGGACCCACATGGTGTGTGGTCCTGATCCATCACTTGTTAACGTCCTCGTAGTTACATGGCTTGACAACCATGTATGGATACATTACGTAGTGTCCATGACACTCGAGGTCTCGTCTGTGTTCTTGGTCACGTCTGTGTACTTGACACATGGAATATACCCAACCATGTCCATGTACTTCAGTACACGGCATGCTTATGGACGTGTCTTTTTACATGGGGTCCTTCCCATGTTCTGTTACAGACATTTTTCCACCCTGAGAAGTAGTACATGGAATGTAGGGGGTCTACACGGTGTACCATCCTTATAAATTTCTGAAACCCTAAACTCCATAGCAAAGGGCCTGATACACTATGTGTTCTTATAACTACAAGGAATATAGTCAGGATTTTTCTAGAAATCTAGATTTGTTCTTTGCACACAAGATTCGGCTTTGTCCCTTTGAATATGGACTTGTTTACTCCTGGAAATGGTGGATCTATTCATCGTTCATCATTTTAGGCCCTCTAACGGCTGGAAATCAACATTCATCCACCATAGTGGTTTGTCACTCAACCCACATGCCTCTATCATCCACTATCCTTGATTAATAATTATAATCATCAAATCAATCACCCACAATGCCTCTTTCTTCATCACTATTTCGGTGCTCCTATTATTTTATGTGATTCTTCCATGAATCTGGGGGTCAGATCGGGCTCGACTCCACCTGACAATGTCGAACCGAGACCACAGGGTCAAATTGGTAAATAACGTGAAGAAAAAAAGGTAGAAAATAATAATAATAAGGGTTTTATAGATCTTTGTCAATATTTCTTGTCCAATGATCAAGAACGAGGATAATCTATGGAGAAAAAACTAAATAAACAATTAAATTCTAGTACATGGGCGCATGCAAGGATCAACAATTGGTGCAGATCATAAAAGGGATGATCCTGCTCAATCAATTTAATCAAAAATGGATTAATCCATAGTTTGATGAGTCTTACCTAGATATTGGATAATTCTTTGTCCAGGAACACACTGGAAATTATTTAGGTAAGTTTTTGTGTTCATTATATCTTTATTTACTCCAATCTATAGATCTGTCATCATCAAAATTTAATCTGCCAACAGAAGGATAGGAATAAGAAGCTCTCAACAATCCCAAGGTTGTGAGTATAACCCTATAAAAATACATATATAAATGATCTTATAGAAATTTCAATTAGGTTAAATTAATAAATTAATTTAATTAATTTACTAATTGAATGCACCGCCAATAAGAGAGATATCTGAACACCCTATGTTGAGCCATTTTAGGTCGCACCTAGGATAAACAATATATTCTATACTCAACTAGGATCTCATATTTTTTTATACAAGATTCCATTTAAGAGTTATATCATTTTATTTAAGAAACTATGCACGTGTGATATAAAATATATTTAATATTTTTATTAAATAAATTTATTGAACATCATGCCTTAGAATCACATGTCGCCTCAGTGCTTGGATCTAAAAATATATATAGAAATATTTTAAATTCTTACAAGGAAAAAATGAGGCTCTACATCATTCTATTATTCAAGATTTTTATCACCAAAAAGAAAGAACTAAACAAACAACTCTGGATACTATGCCTGTATCTAGGTCTCCCACTCCTAGGAGCTCTGCTACATGTTATCATGCTACCACAACATTCGAACCAAGGGGATAGTCCATCAACAAAGGTTCCTCCCCTATTGATCCTCAATTTTTATAGGGTGATCTGTAAAATTGGATCTATCCTTGATGTATAGCTTTCATGAGTCAATGATCTATGTGGGATCATGCATGTATCTTCTCAACTATGACACATGGAAGACATCATGCACCCACTCTAGTTGTGGGTGTAGGGTGAGGCGGTAAGCAACCTCACAAACCCTCTACGCAATCTCAAATGGCCTGATAAACCTCAAGGATAGCTTTCCTCCATGATTGAACCTCCATAATCCTCATCTTAGGGATACTCTAAGGAAAACACAATCTCCCTTCTTGAACTCCAAGGGTCTACAAAAACAATCTTTGTAATATTTTTATCTTATTTAATCCATCCTCATCTGCTCATGGATAACTTGGACCTTCTCTGTTGTCACCTATACCAAATCTAGACCCACAAGAGATTTCTCTCCAATCTATGTCCATTACAAGGGTGACTTTAAAGGTCTCTCATACATGTTCTAAAAAGGTTTCATGATAATAGTAGATTGGTATCTATTTTTGTATCCAAACTATACTAAGGTCATGTGATCCTCCTAGATCTTTCCAAAGTCTAATACACGAGCCCTAAGTATATCCTCCAACACCTGGATAGTGCACTAGGTATGCCCATTGGATTGGGGTTGAAAATTATTACTCATATTCATTTGGGTCGTGAATTCCTCTTTTAGTCCTCTCCAAAACTGTGATGTAAATCGTGCATCATGATCAGAGATAATTATCGAGGTTAGCCCATGAAGGTGAACAACCTCTCATATATACAACTACCCCCAAATTCTCCAACAAACTCTGATTCTTGATACCAATTAAGTGTGTTGAATACTTACTTCAGTCAACTATAACCCATATTGAATCATGTACCTTCACTCTGTATGGAATCCCTACCTCAAATTCCATTGATATGTTGTCCCACTTCTTCTCCTGGATCTCAAGGGGATGTAAAAAACATGTTGGAACCTGAAACTCAACCTTCACCTACTGTCATGTGAGGCACTGATAGATGAATTCATCTGTACTTCATCTCATGCCAGACCACCAAAAATACCATTGAAGTTATCTATAAATCTTCCTTGTATTGGGATGTATAGCTATGGGAGAAGTGTGGAACTCCTGCATCACCTCCTCCCACATCAAGATGGAAAATTCAATCCATCCTTGGAAAAGTATAATATGATTCCATCCTTCAAAATATCCATATGGTGAATCCCTTATGAATATCTAGTTACACATGACCTAACAATAGATGTCTCCCAACTGGGACTCTCTCATAATCACGAGAAGTGGAGGAGTCAATGACATCGACTGAAGAAAAGGTGTACCCTCCTACTCCACTAGGGTCAGCTGTAAGGAATCCAACTTCTCCAAAGCCTCCTTCACCAAGAAATCCTAGAACTTCCTATCAAAGGAATATTCTACTACATTCCCCTTTCTAAGAGTATAGACTATTGTGAATTCATAGTCCTATAGAAACTCCAATGAGCGCCATTGTTTCAAGATCAAGTCTCTCTACGTGAATATGTACCTCAGACCATGTCAGTATGAGTAAGCTATAAAGAAATCCCCCAAAAGGTAGTTTCTCTACATACTCAAGGAAAAGGATACTGCTTCTAGCTCTAGATCATGAGTAATGTAATTTTTCTCATGGGGTCTCAAATGCCTCGACCTATATTTGATAACAACCTATCGCTACATCAACATGTAACTAAGCCTAGATCCCAAGGCATCACAATACACTATATACTCCACGCCCTCCTATGGTAGTATCAACATACGATCACCTGTTATCCTTGACCTCAACACCTCAAAGTCCCTTTGCCACTACTTATTCTAGATTAAAGGCTTCCCTTTCCACATCAGGGTGGTCCAAGGGGCTGAAATCTAGGATAAGTATACCAAAAACCTTATGTAATAATTTTTTAATCCAAGAAAACTCCACACCTCTAACATGCACTTGTATGGATCCCAAGAAATCACCACAATAATCACTTCAAGGTCTAAAACTAAACCATAATCATAAATTACATGCCCCATAAATTGATCCTCGTGAATCCAGAACTGACACTTAAAGTGCTTTCCACAAAGTTGGTACTCTCAATGTAAATCTTGGACTATCCTTAGGTTCTCTTCATGATCCTATTCTAGCACATAGTATATAAGTATGTCACTGATTAAGAAAACCAAAAAATAGTCCAAGTACTTCTAGTAGATCTGGTTCATCAAATCCATAAACACGATGGGGGAATTCATCACAGTAAAGGGAATCACCAGGAACTCATTCTGTTTGTAGTGACATCATAATTCTATCTTTAGAATATCATCCTCAAAAACCCTCAACTAGTGGTAGCTAGACCTGAGATCAATTTTCAAGAACCATATTGCACCTCTCAATTGGTCAAATAATACATCAATCCTCAGAAATGGGTACTTTTTCTTTATCATGGCCTAGTTCAAGTGATGATAATTCATGAAAGTCTTTAAGATCTTGTCCTCCTTTTTCACGAACAACATTGGAGCTACCTAGGGGGACACACTAGTCATAATAAAACCCTTATCTTAAAGGTCCTCTAATTGAAACTTCAACTTTTGTAGCTTAGTAGGGGCCATCTAATATGATACAGGAGATATCTAAGTGGCCTTAGGATGCAAGTTGATACAAAACTCCATCTCCCACCACAGAGGTTGTCCCAGAACATCCTTAGGAAATACGTCTATATAATCCTCCATGACTTATGGAATCCAAATTATTGTAGATCATGTTTCCCCAAGGGATATACCCACTAACTAATGGGTGATAGTGTTTATCCGCCTATTCACAACACTCACTTTCCCTTACATGATATCTCTCTTATGCATAAAGGTGAATCTCATCCCATCAGTGCATAGGTATCTGACTCATCCATGGTGATAGTAAATTTGGGATCAGACCATGGAAAAACAATTCATAACCAAGATGACATCCTAGGTCTCCATCTTGATGACTAAAATATCCCAATTGAACCTCTCTCTACCAATAGATAGCTCACACTAACTAAAGATAAAAGATACATATGAAGTGTCCCCTTTAGGAACCTCAAGACGAAGTTGTTGGGATAGAGCCTCAATTGGGAGCCCCATCTCTTAAACTAGTAGTATAAAGATAAAGGAATGACTGGAACCTATTTCTAATAATAATGAAGAAAGAGTATAAAACATGTAGATTGTACATCCAATCATCTCATGTATCGTGAGGTCATATCCCCCAAAGCTCGCAGTTGTCCACAGCCCTAGACTCATACTCCCTAAGCCTAATATGGGCCTCCTTGTGGTGGTGGTGGAAGGATCTCATATCATCATTAACCTACCATATATCCCCAAAATTCTCTTCCAGCTCTGCCTCTTTGGGGGGATCACTACCCTCTCTTGGGAGATCCCTGATCATGGGGTTGTCTCTAGCATGGTGGTCTTTCAGCTACCTGTATGTGCTCCTCAGTACGTTTGTTCAGGTAGTCATGTACCATGTGAACTCTCCCATCTCAAGAATAGAACCACCCCTATCCAGTATTCCCTGGTCATCTACACTTCCCCTGACCACATGTATGAGTTTGATCATGGGGATCTCACTTGCACTGAGATCATGTCGACCGGTGTCTTCTAACTGCTACAGACAACTCAACTCTATAATTCCTAGTTCTAATTTTGGCTATTTGGAATCCCTATAATAGGAAACTATATATCACAATTTACTACTCTAAAACCTCAGTAAATGTGGGGATACACAATATCACCACATTGGCACAAATCTCTTTATGGAGCCCCAACTCAAACTTCCATGCCCAGAAGTAGCTATCCTATATCATGTCGAAGGAGAAATATGTAAGTTCTTTGAACCTCATAG
The DNA here is from genome assembly GCA_963277665.1 of Viscum album. Classification (NCBI taxonomy): domain Eukaryota; kingdom Viridiplantae; phylum Streptophyta; class Magnoliopsida; order Santalales; family Viscaceae; genus Viscum; species Viscum album. The sequence goes on from OY728138.1 coordinate 1,796,509,323, forward strand.
TATACTCATCCCATATCATCCCTCCCCACTACTGCTCTAAAAGCTCCTAAATATTAACTGAGTTCAAACAGAAGTGGTAGTACTCCTCATGGAATAGCTGATGAATGTCGGCCCATGAGAGTATCGACTCATTATGCATTTGGGTAACAAGACTCCACCAACATACAACTACTCCATGGAAAAGGATAGATTACATAAAATCCACCAGATCCATTGGTTTTTGGATGATCCTAAAAACATGAACCACTGACTCTATTCAATTTTCTACTACCTGCAAATCTGGCTCGTTGGAGAACCTCGATGGCCTATGGCTCTAGAACATGCGGGGTGTGCTAAGTCTGTACGCATCCTCATTCTGCTCTCCTAGGATGATGTACTACTCAATAGGTGTTGGTTGTGATACTTGTACACTTGCAGGAAGAACCTCATGGGATGGAGCCTAAAATGAGGCCTCATAGCTCATCATATCATCTTTATGATATGGAACTCATATCTGTGATTGATGTTGTTGTGGAGGTATTTGGATATTTTAATCAAGATGTACCACGATCAAATGAGAAAATATATATATAACAAAGGGGATATGACTCAATAATTATAGTCAAATTCTTAATCCTATATGATGTATATACCATTGATCCTTTCAACCAATGTCTCAGTATGCCGAGTCTACAAGCATGTAGTCAAGGTCCTGGATACATCGGCCATTTGTACCATCACTGGACTCCCTAGCCTGAGAGTTTCACTCGAAAAACTTTGACATTATTACCCTAATCCAAACCAAATAATTTTAAGGGGACTACTCCAATCACCATAACAAGGATTGAACCACCTCTAATACCAATCTTTTATGACCCGACCCTAACCGGGGATCAATCTTCAACTACCCCAAAACCCGCCTTTATAGGCTAGGGATGGAAACAAGTGTTAAAAGAAAAAACATGAGGCCTTTGATTAAAGTAACTATGCACAAAAACATTACCATATCAATGTAGATGTGTAGAGGAATAAGAAGTAAAAAATATGCAGTAATAAGAAAGTAAACCAGTCATGAAAAATCTCTAGGGTGTACAAGAGTATGACAGTGAAAACTAAAAAATAAAGGGGAAAATACATGTGCATGTGAGACTTAGCCCAGTTGTTAAGGACTCCTCAAGTGCATCCAAGAGACCTAAGATCAAATCTAGGAAGAGGAATAATTTCTTGATGTTGTAGCAGTACTGTAGCAGGTACTGTAGTAGGAACTGTGTAGTACTGTAGTAGGTACTGCAGCAGGAACTGTAGTATGTACTATTTGGCACTGTATCAGTCGGGAATATGCTCCCGTTTGGGCCTTTGGGCCACCAATTTGGTCCCCGAGTCCTTTAAGGCCTTCGGGCCGCCCAGGCCTTCGGGTCAGTAAGGCCTTCGAGCCACCTCATGGCCTTCGGGCCACCTTAAGTGAAGATGCAAATCAAAAAACCTACAAGGAACAAGCTCTACAAGGAGGATGAGCAAAGGAGATTTCACTAAAGCAGAAGCTAAAATGATTGCAATAATGAGAGGTTATGGCACCTACCATCAGGAAAAACCTATGTATGCATGGGAATGCCTAGTCGAATAACCATGCGAAGGTGGAGAGCTGATTTCACGATGAAGATGCTGGGGAGGAGCAGTTCCAAGTATTTATTCTGGGTTGTATGTAATATTTGAAAAATCCTATGGGCAATGAATTCCTCTAAGCCCTATGGGCCATGTAATACTTATGTCTATGGGCCTTTTAAGGGTTCAACCTCGCCCCTTGAAAGGTGGATTATCAAAAATCAATAAAAAATGAAGGCATTTTGGACATTGGATGGATGAAAGGGGAAAATACAAGCCCAACCATAAATATGTCCCAACCTGAAAAAAAAATGGAAAGTAAACTGCTAAGAGAGCCTAGATCCTTGTCTCTAAGCTATGACCACCATACACAGTCCCAAGTACCTAGTATATCTAAGATTCTGTGAAGTCACCTCCAACCTATCCATCATCTGTATAAAAAATGACACATGTGGAAAAAGATCATATAGGGGTTAGTATATACATACCCATTAGGATGCCTTGAAAGATAAAAGGGGGAGAATAAAGGGACACAATAGGGATATAAATATAGTAGATAGTAAATATAATATATCTCAACCCAAAAAAGATAAAGATTAAGCTCATCCAAGAACAAGGGGATCAATGCAATGTGTAGATAGAATACACATCGAATATTTTCCACCCATGGTAGTAGAGTAACCTCATTAAACCATGAAAAGATAAATACGAAAAGAATGTGTCATAACATGCAAATATTTTCAACCCATGGTGGGAGAATACCCAAATATAATGGTATATATATATATATATATTCTCACAAAAAATAATCCTAAATGAGAGAGTAAGGGGATATCTATCTCATATCTCAGCCCAGGAAAAGATTCACCATCGGTTCCTAAATCCCATCAATGATTCCCAAAATATCACTTGTCTGCACATAAAAAACTCAGAAAAGGCCCACACCTCGCCACTATGATGCAAAATCGAGGGGGAATAAACTCTAAGTAGATGACTCGCACCCTAGTGCATCAAGGGGGTTCTACTCTATAAGTATATATAGATTACCCACACCCTAATTCATTAGGGGTGGTTCCACTCAATGTCACAAGGACTCTCTCCCTGGTGTGACAGGTGTGTTCCGCTATATAGGTTGAGGACCCATACCCTAGTGCGATATGGGGTTTCATTCTATAGGTAGAGGACCCGCACCCAAGATGATAGTGGTTCCACTCTATAGGTCAAGGACCCATGCCCTAGTGTGATGTGAGGGTTCCATTCTGGTCATTGAGGACCTATGCCCTGTTTGATAGGGAGTTCTACTTAGTAGGTAGAAGAACCATTTCCAAGCTGATGGGGGGTTCCACTCTAGTGTCACAGGTGATCCTCTTCCTGGTCATTGTCATTGTTGGGTGCCGCCTAAATAAGAATCATTCCTAGAACATCTTACATCATATCTCAGAATCCAAAAAGGATGAAACCATCATGTTCTACATAAAAAAAACACTCAATATAGACTAATCATGGTATAGAATACAATTTCTAATGAAGGAGATACAGAATCTTGAATTTTACTCAAAATGATGCAAGGGGTACATGGTGTGTGAGGGGGACCGACATGGTGTGTAGTCCCACTCCATCACCTAGTCATTTCCATGTATGTACATGGATTTCTAACCATGTAGGGATTCATGGAATTTATGGGATATACACAATGTTCTCATGCCACTCGGGGTCCCACCCAAGTGTTTGGCCATGTTTGTGTATCCATCATGTGTCCCTGTACTGATGTCGTGTCTGTATACTTAGCACATGGAATGTACCCAGCCGTGTTCATGTACTTCATTACATAGTATGTCTCTGCTGACTTATTCCCACACAAGGTCCTTCCTGTGTTCTTTTCCACATGGATTTTCCAGCTAGGGAAGAGGTACACGGTGTGTAGGGGATCTACACACTGTTCCATCCTTATAAATTTTTGAAACCCTAGACACTGCAGCATAGGGCCCGATGTGTTGTGTGTTCTTGTAAATACATGATGTGTAGTCGGTATTTTTCTAGAAATCTAGATTTATTCTCTTCATGCCAAATCTGGCTTAGTTCATTAAAATCTATCCTTATCTACTCCAGAAAATGGTGGATCTAGTCTCTGTTGGTTGTTTTTGGCCCTCTGGTGGGTAGAAATTGACATCCATATTCCACAATAGTTCATCGCTCAACCTGTAAATATCTGTAATCTTCCATACTTGATTTGGACAGAAAGTCATCAAATTGATCACTTGCAACCTGCAAATCCTCCATCTCCATCCCTGATTTGGTGTTACTATTGTTGTATGGGATTATGCTGTTAATCTAGGGGGTCTGATAGGGGATGGTTCTGCCCGAAAATGTTGAACCGGGACCACAGGGTCCAATCTGTGAAGAATGCAAAGCAACAAGGGAGAAAGGCACCAGAAAAATGTTTTTATCAATCTTTTTCAAGCATTCTTGTCCAACGATCAAGAACAGGAATAATTCTAGGTGAGAAAACTGAATAAAAAAATTAAATTTCAATACATGGGTGCATGAAAGGCTCGGAAATTGGAATAGATCATAAAATTTATGATCCTTGTCAATCAATTAAATCAAAAAGGATGTAATCCAAATTTTTATGAGCCCTACCCAGATATTGGATTTTTCTTCTTCGATGAATGTGATTGCTAACAACTGAAGGAAGTGGTTCTATTATCTGCATTCTAATCTACTCTAATCCATAGATTCTTCATCATTTAATTTTGATTTGCCAATGGAAGGAGAGGAAGAAGAAGATCTTGAAGGTCCTAGGGTTATATGGATAACCCTAGGAAATCACTATATCAATGATCGTATAAACATTTTAGTTAGGTTAAAATAATTAATTAATTTAATTAATTAACTAACTAAATGCACTACCAATAGGCGAGATATCTGAATTCTCTGTGACAACCCATTTTAGGTCATGCCTAGGGTAAAAACATGTTCTGGACTCAACCATGATCTTGGATTCTTGATCTAAACTTTATTTTAAGAGTTATCCCATTTTATTTAAGAAATTATGTGTGCATAATATAAAATATATTTAATATTTTTATAATATTAATTCTGGGAACACCGGGCCTCAGAATATCACTTCATCTCATCACCTAGATCTAGAAATATATATATATATATATACATTTCAAAGTCTTATAAGGAAAAAATGGTTCTCTACACTCCATTCATAGACATTATTATTGAGGAAGATAGGGTAATTGCTTTACCATAGTCCCCATGATCTCTTCTTATAATGTTACCACTACTTCCATGGTGGATTCCACTTCATCGACTATGGATATATTATTTAGTATTGAATCTACATCCACAACATAGGAAGAATAAGTGAAAAATTATATTTGAATGAAATTAAAACAAGATAAATTTAAATCAAAATTTTACCCATCAATTTTTTCATCTTGAAGCTATATATCATCATGCACAGCCTCTAGGAACTATTCTCCTTCAATTTCTAGTACCATATTCTCCATGATAGTCTCTTATTCTTTTTTTCATTATCCAGAGTTTTTATTGGCTAGTCCTAGTCTGTAATACTAAGATAAAGGGAGTTATAAGGTAATTCATATGGTGAAAAATCAAATAACAATGAATCACAAGAAAAATTTACTCACTTGATTAGTATGACCAGGATATTTTTTTCTTATTTGAGTGAATCAGTAAGGATTATAGAAATTTATGGGAGGCAAGGATTTTCCAGTCCTGTTTTCACCTCCCTAATGTCCTAATATAAAAATACCATGGGAATTAGTTTCACATACTTTTTTTATCAAGGTACTCACTCCATTAATGCATGGAGATGAGTGACCATCATTTCTATCATTTCCTTCAATTATCTTATATCATATTATTTATCCTTTAACTATTGGTCCAAAAGAAATGCATTAGTTGATATCTTTTTACCTTCCTATGGTATTATTTCCTCTATATCCTAATGGTATGGGAGATTTTAAAGTTGATGTCATGTTGTTTCATTATTATAGTAGTAATCATACACCCATAAATTCATGTACACTAGTGATTTCTATGGTCGTAGCTATTGAAATTATTCCATGGGATCCTATAGGAAAAGGGAGTGGTTGGTATTAAATTTTTTATCCATGAATGAATCTCTAACCTCCTCGTTGAATTTTTTCAATTCCTTGAACTGAGCATATAATTAGTGATCTATTATATATGAATGTATAATCAATGAAATTTATCTCAAATGATATTAAATAAGGAAATAAAGAAAGGTAAATTGAAAATATAGAAAAGATAGTAGAGAATTATTTATAGTTATGTAAAGACAGTGAATGAAAAATGTAGCTCCTTGATAATGATGAAAAATTTACATGAGCCTATCTTAGGGATCTGAAATCAATAACAATATATATTACTCCTAGTGTACCTTTTTGATAGATAGGGACAACTTTTAATAAGTCATTATAAGCACTCATTTTCCACTACAACTATTATATTTTTGGTGTTTTCATATTTTAAGGTAAATAATGGGAAATAGGGGTTGTTTCTAAATATAATGAATGTAAAATACAATAAGAACATGGACTAGGAAGTTATTGATATCATAGGGAATTATAATAGGATATTTAGTGTATTTATTTATTTATTTCAATCCATCCAACAATATAATCAATACCATTGATAGGATGCCTCTTACTTTTATTGTGGAACCCAAAGTACCTTCTAGAGATCCTTAGTATCTTGATCTCACCACCTCCATAATAAAGGGGTAAAAACACTACAAGATTGAGGTATTCACTTTCCTAACACCCATATCTACTATAAGTCATTTATCACTCGATCCACCCAACTCCACCATATGAAGCTTTGACTGAGATGAGAGAGGGAGAATAAATTTGGTAGAATTCAGAATAAGAGAGATAATTAGAGGATAATATAAAAATTATTAAACCCATTAATCTACACCCTAAGGATCTTACATGATTGAAAAGGAAGTATATGAAATTACATGTCTGTACTTGGGATCATCACTACTTCCCTCAGAAATCAACCCAAAGGTTAGTATTCCAATTCCATAGACAAGAGAAAGTATGGGTATTTCATAGTGTGTGGGATAAACCCCACATGGATTTGATCAATAAGTGAGATATTTCCACATATGGGTATTCTAGATTATTCCCTAGTTTGTTATTCCTCCCATGATCTTCATGTTTCCCTATAATGACTTATGTTATTATAGATTTTGAATTTCATAGGGAATTTGATTTTTTGAATTCCAAAGTGGGGATAGTTTGGAGAACTAATATTTGGATTCGAATTTTGAGAGTTGGATCATATTGAGGAGATTTTTTTGGATATTGATCGATGACTAGGAGGTTTCTTGGGTGATCAGGTAAATTGTGGGAGATTTAGAATGAAATTGGAATTTGGAAAGGGATTTTTCCTCTGTTGAATGGTTACCACATGTTTAGGGGAAATTGTGTGAATGGGCCTTAAGGGTTGGTTTTTCCAAGGTTTATGACTCATAGTTTAAGAACTTTTGTAGATAATCCATGAAAAACCTAAAATTTTAGATTCAAATGGTTTTTTATAGTTGGTTCATGGTTTGGTTAACCTTATAGCCAAACCATATGAGGGGTGTGACTTGATAAGGTTTGATTCATGTGGTTGGTAAACATTTTAGAAAATCATTTGGGTGCCCATATTTCTTTAAAAAAATTTGGAATGACTCATTTTTTTCCTTATAATTTTAATCCCTCTTCACCCTCATGTGTTTCCAAATCAGGAGGGTCCCTCCCCCTCCTTCTCTTCAATCTCAAATGGTTTGGGTGGGGTTTTTATGGTGATTCCATGGTGAATCATGGTGAGACCGTACTCCCCTTTCTCATTTATTATTATCCTTGAAAGCCCTCTATTTTAAGTTCAACAATTTAGGGATTTGGTGACTAATTCCACTTAATCATGGTGGAAATCATCCGTTATGGTAAGGATTTTACTTGGTGTAGATATAGGGCGTTCTGGAAGGATAATTGTACAAATTTTCTCATTTTTTGTTATAAGTACATCACTCTATGAATTTTTTCTAGGGTTTTTAATTTAAATTGATGAAATTGTATATTGAATTAATTTTGGGTGTTAGGTATTTTTTCCAAGATAGTTCCAGGACTATTCCATGGGCCTACCATGGGTGGTTGGTCATGGTTTCAGTGAAAATAGATAACCCATTAGGTTATTTGTTGTTTATTCCTAATTTAATTAAATTGGAAAATTATTTATAAATCATTATAATAATTTTTTAAGTTATTATGGAATGAGATAGGTTCTTGGGTAATGAAACAATCATGGAATAGGCTTAAATGATATTGGGAGAGGATTTTTGTGCTATGATTAAAGTGAATGACTTTGTATGAGGTAGGTGGTCCCTATGTATTTCCCTCAGTTTATGTATTTTATATATGTATATGATATGTTATTTATCTTCTGTGGTTCATTTAACTTTCCATAATTTAATGTTTTTATGCCTATGGATATAATGCAAGCGTTAAGGGCTATTATGGCCCCTTGAATTCTATTTAATGAACTATCCACCAATGTTCAAGGTCTTGATAATAAAAATGAGTGGTTAGATGCATAGAACCTTGAGGGTTATAAATTAAATAAAATTAATAGATCATATTACCCCTTGGTATAGGTGTCTTTAGGCCCCATGAGTAGGGTAGTGTGATGAACAGGAGTGGTTGGCTAAGGGATGGGCCATAGAAGAATCTTAAGGTGCCTTACTAACTCCAGGTCAGTCAACGTCACAATGGGAAAAGTGTTCCTCTACCATTTATATGCAAGAACCCATGTGGGTATTCCCTAGGAAGGATTTAATTTTAGTTTGGGTGATAGGTCTAACCTATGAGTTGGGAAGTGGTATGGGAAATATGTCACCTCTCTAAATCAATGTTGATGTGGTGGTTCTTGTGAGGCCCCTAAGGACATGATGTGATTATTATGATGTTGAGGAACGTTATTACCTCCAAGTGATGATTGTTGACCATGGATCTAGGAATGAAATACAGGATCCCAAATAGGTTTTCTAGATTATGGTATAGCCTAGGGGATCCTGGTGAGTTCCCCAATATCATGTTGACTCTAGAGAGGTATAATGTAGTAAAATGGGTCTTATAAACTTTCGATGTCACTTTAGAACCTGAATTCATGGTTTGAACCTGATACAGTTATAGTGATAGGGACAGTTCATACACTTGAGAGGTCGGCCGTAGATATATGATATTGTTTGGTCAAGTTCCCAACCCATTTAATTACAATTGATATATTACTGGGTGAATGTCAGTGATGAAGCTCGTATTTTTCATATATTTTATTTTTTAATTCAATGTTTTAATCTGATAAATTTATAATTGTCACACTTTTAGTTTTTAGGAATAACCTGGGATTTATAATAAAAATGTTTTAATTTTTTATTTTTATTCATTTTGGTATTTTGGTTATAACATTTTCCACACTGGTCCAAATTGAAAAATTCTATCTTTTAGGATTATTTGAATGATGGGGTTTATTTCATTTAGTTGGATCAAATATCGAATCTAATATATGAGGCTAAAATTAAAATTATAAGTGGTAAATTTAAATCTATTCATAGTTTTTGAGAATTTTATGTTTGGTCTCATGTCTCAAAAGGTACTAGTTTGAAGGTCAAGTTTTTTATTCATATATAGAGAAGGATGAGGATAAATTTCTTTAAATATTTTTGCTTAATATTTAATCATTTTCATGAACATAAATTTCTCTAAAATTAGATAATGGTAATTCTAAGAGTCTTTCAGTTTATAAAATTTTACTTTATAAATTTAGTCATATATTTTACAAAACATGTTCAATGAATATGGAATTTTTTTGGAGAAAATATAATAAATAGGTGTATAAATTCGTAGATTTCCACATTCTAAGATTCTTCCATTTAATAGGATAAGTAAGTTCCATTTTATAGAAGACAATTTTGGAATGAAAATCATCCACCCCACTTGTCTATAAATCTATACCTCCTCTTTCATTTGAAAATTTTATCCATTCTTAGTAGATAATGAGGAAGTTTTTATATTTTAATAGTCTTATACATTTTTAATAAATATTATTTTTCTCTTTCACTATTATATTTTGTTTTATTTTGTGTGTCCTCATCTATAATAATCATATATCTATGGTTATTGAGAGATAATTTAATATTTAATTATAGGAAAGTATTGTGATTATTTTGAGTTTTTATTATTTTATTTCATTATCTTGATTTCACCCTAAGTATTTAGAGAAGTTATAGAATGATAGGTAGGTGAAATTTGTGTCTCAATATTGCGCCTTATTTATTTTCTTCTTCATTGTATCAATATTTTCTTACTCCCTTTATTTGGATCATATGTTTGTGGATTTAAAAATGAATGGATGAGGTTTCATTGTAAAGAGATAATGGGTAGTTAGTGTGATTAGGGGGTTTTGAGTATACTTCTTTTTCATAATTTAAGTAACATTAAGGTGATTTAATAAATGGTATTGAGAGTTTTTATTGAGTATAATTAAAATTAATTCTTTAAAAGATAATAAATAAAATCACATGTATCCTACCATGTAAGTGATATCTTTCTTATAACATTGTTTTTCATTTCATTTTATTTTCATTCATTCTGTATTTTTATAAATTGAACTCTTGTGTATATATAAATATATATTACATTAATTTAAACCCTTTGACTAATATAATTATTGGTTAGTATATTTTAGTATGATATTAAAATATTGTGATAATAGAAAAATAGTGTATGTAAGTGTCCTCATCAAAACATCGACTTTAGGTGTGCACTATACTGTATAATTAGGAAAATTAGAATTTATTGATTAGGTATTTGTGATAAATATCAATTATTAGTTAGCCCAAAAATATAAGATATATAATTTTTGGGATATTACCTAGGATTAATCATTCATGTATATCTGGAATGTCTAAAAGATTACCTAGGATACATTGTTTATTCCTATGTGAATTACATAGGATATTACATGGGATTCAATAGTTGAGCTCAATGTGACATGATATGCCTAGGATACTTCCTAGGTTATAGATTTTCATACATAATTCTAAATGTATGTTCGAAATATGATTGATATTCCTGATGATCATGGATGCATTTGATATTACCTAGGATTCGGTGTTCGTACATGTTAATATTATGAGATATCTAGGATGATTCCTAAGATTTGGTGCTTTCACTTAATGTATTCATGTTCATGAGATCCCAGGGTAGGACATGTCTCCCCCTGGTGATTATGTATTGTGATCAAAGATAATCCAATACTAACTAAATAGGGTATAGTTGATCTCAGGTGTCACCTTAGAATCCAAGGATCGATGGTCGTTATTTTATTTTATTTTATCTTTCTTCCATGGTTATTTTTTTTATTCTAAGTCAATAACAAGTGAATGAACTACATTTATTGATAATTTTGATACATCATTAGTGGTTTCCTACTAAGTTGTACTCACACCCTACCTGGGGGCCAGGGCACTTGGATACCTAAGAATATCTCACTATATTCAGGTTCATGTTAGTCAAAGACCCAGTGCTGCATGTTTGAGTGGGATGGATTATATGATATTTGGAGATTGGGATGTGATGCAGGTTGGGTATGGTATTAGATCCTCTTTTACTTTTATTTATTTTATTTATTTTATTTTTTTGAATATATGATCTCCCTTTTGGGTGGTCAGTTAGGGCATTCTCTTGTACTCTTATGAATCTTCAATTATTGTATCAAAATTTCTATTTATTTATTATGAATACTCTGATTTTTTATTATTATAGATGTTTTTTGGTCATATTTATGTTTTTGACTACTCTAATATGAGTGTATAGTCTCCCCACAGTAACACCTTATAATATCATTTCTGGTTGACATCCTATAACATATAATGACGAACAATTTAGGTCATGTGACAATCCCTGGTCTGAACACTAATGAGTTGTTTTGGGCCAGTGGGGTGTCATAGACCTTTTTTGTAGATGAATTCCATATGAAAATCTCACTTAAATATTACCCAATTTAGTTAGGAAAATATAATATACAAGTGATTCTTCATATATGACGGCCTTATAAAAAGTATATAGGAATGAAATATTTGGTGGGTTTAACCTTATTATCCTTTAAGGATGCGCCAAGAAGGCTTTGAGGGGGGTTTAAAAATGAGGTGACATCAACCTTACAACATATTCTAGAATTGGTGGTTGATAGTTCATTGATTTGAGTTCATAACCTTGATCATGGGATCAAGATTACATTGGTGGGTAGATGATGTGCCATGGTAAAATACAAGGCATCATTGAGGCCTAGATGGATTCTAGTGTTAACTTATAAGGCTTCATTGGAATTCCTTAGGTTACATCATTGGGGAATTCAAACTTATCATAATACAGAGTATAATAACATGAAGAGAATTGGAAGGAATTCATAACATGTGTTTGGGATAAGGTTCCATGGTGATATAGCATAGTTTATTGGTCTATTTTGAGGCTATATTAATGAAGTAGTTCCTTCTTGAGGTCTTCTACCAAGATAAGTTTTCCGAGTGATGTGGGTAGTATTAGATTGTGAGATATGTTGAGATTTAGATACTATATGAGGGTATTATGTGAGGGTATTTTGAGTGTGTAATGTTGTCCCAGCTAGTTGATATAGCATATGTTTTATGATGGATTAGCCTTAGGTTTTCATGAAATATATAATTGGCGGTCTAGCACTTTATCACGGTCCATCTCAAGATTTCGTTAGAGATCTAGAATATCTTAGGGGTCTTTAGTGGGATTTTGTTGGTGAGATAATTCCTCCTTGGGGTATTTCATGAGGTTATGTTTTTGGGCTGATGAATGATACATTAGACCAAATTCCTATAAAACACACATATACTTTTTAAATATGTCCATTTAATCCCATTAAACATGTGATGTACTTCTGTGAATAGGGCATTTCCACTTAGTTTACTATCTTAAAAATGGTTTTTTTGGATGTTTTTGCATGATTTTCATAACTAATGTGCCTTGATAGGTCTTTATAGCCCCTAAAGGATGAAGCATGAAGACTATGCACTATTAGGAGATTCAGAAGATAATTGGAGGCTTTTGGACCCTTTTCCTCTGACTATGCTGAATTGGAGTCACCCAGGACAAGAACCAAGACTTGAAGCTAGAAAAATTAATGAATTTCATGATAGAGGCAACCCACACGGCCTCCGAATGGTTAACCAAACCGTGCGACGCCCCAGAAAAACCGTTTGGGGTTGATTTTTTTGGAGGTAGAGAGCTCTGCACGGGCTCCGCATGGTTACCCAAACCGTGTGGCTCTCCCTCAAATTGTGTGAGACTTGCACATTTTGGGATAGATACCTCTTCATGGACTCTTCACGGCCTACCAAACCATGTGGCCCATCCATGAAATTCATGCACCTTTGTGATTGAAGACAAAGCCATGTGCACAATTGGCACACGACCTACCAAGTTGTGTGCCTAAACCGTGCGGACCACTGCATCCTTTTGCTTTTCCTTTTTCACTTTCCACCAAATCCTTGACCTGTGTCTTTCCTTTATAATTTCCTTGATAGCAATGAAAAAAGGTTATTTTGGATAGAGTATACCTTGGGGGGGAATCTGAAAGGGAGGAGGATCATTCTAGTGGGAGAGGTGTGTGGAGAACTGATTTTTGGAAGGAGTTTTTGGACACTTGTTCTTATAATTGTTGTATTTTTTGTTCTAGTATATATTTTTTAATGAACTCTTAAAGAAATTTCAGTAAGTCTTTTATCCTTTTCTCTATGAGTAGCTAAACCCCCTTTGTTTTGGGGATATGGTTAAAATGTGGGTTCGTTAAATAATTTGGTTTTTCTATACTTTTATTTCTCAGTCTTCCTCACATAGTTCTCCCAACATTTTTTCCTAATTTCATTTGAAACCCCATATCAGACCCAGAATGGAGTTTCTAGGGATCCTTGAGAGAATTACAAAAAGTTCACCCATGATCATTGGGTGCACTTGTTGTCTCTAGAGGTAGGCTCTTAATCTAAAGATAATGGAACTCAATTTACATACCAAGGAGTTGATTTCTACCAACTTAGTCAGAACTCATCAGACCAAGGGGTTCCAAAACCAATAAAACCCAGAAATGTGGATTATTATGAACAACACAACACAATAGGGAATGAGATTTTTAATGTCCCACAAGAATTCACAGCCCCAACACTTTTCATCATAATTTATCAAAACACATCTAAAACATTTTCTGTTTTTAAGTTTAATCCATTGTGAATTGAAAAAGTCCAAGTAATTAGTTTTATTTTGGGATCTGTCACTATGAAACCAACTGATCATACTTAAATTCCACATCTTCACTTAATCAATTACAAATCAAGATACATAAAAACCAAAACTACTCCCAATGGATCGACCCCATACTTTCACACTATACTAGTTACTAGTTGGGTAAATCAATTTGGGTAGTCAAAAACAATACCTCAGCTAAAATGACCACCAAATTATGGCATCGTTACTAGGGAAGAGTTGAAAGTGTTTTGTTAATTGAATTGAACTTATTAAGTGAAAATAAAAATTAAAAATTCTAAAAATTATTTTCTTAATCTCGTTTCTTTTTTTTCATTTATTTTTCCTTTTTACACTTGGTGTGTTGTTAGTGTTGTGCAGGATCATAGGTACATGAGTGGTCGAGTCACTCATTCCAAGAGTGTTTAGTCATTAGAGATACATTTTTATAATCCGAAAATCGAAAGAACATTGTCTAGGTGAAGCCGTGAACTTATGGGTGGTCACAACCCAAACAATTCTGTGGAAAACTAAGAGGAAGAACCGAGGGTTGTCCAATGAGTTTAGAATTCATTCCTCATTGATGGAAACCCACCATTGGGTATTGATGAAAAGAAGCATCCAAATAAATTAGCATCTTTCATGAAGTACATGTTGAGGAACTAATAGAGACCTCTAACTCCATTTATGTCAGGGTTTAGGCCGCCATAGTTGTGGAAATATATTCCACGAGAGCAGCCTCCATATTTGCCTCAGAATCAATAGGTGTATTATCCTTTGGAGTAGTAATAGTTCATTCCCCAAGCACCTCAGGAACTGATGCCTTAGCATCGTATTCTTATGGAGTATGTATTACACTCTATTCACAGAGCGGATACTGGTATAGTAATACCACCTGTGCAGGCCCAACATTTTGAGATCAAGCTGGAAATCATGAAATTAATTCAAAATATAGTTCAGTTTGGTGGCTTGCCAAGAGAAGACCCAAATTATCACCTATCCAACTTTTTGGAGATATGTGACACATTTTTGTATCATGAAGTGTCAAAGGATGTTATCCGCCTTCTTTTGTTTCCCTTCTCATTAAGGGATGAGGTGAAGGACTAGATCAAGGGGCTACCTCAAAGGTCTATTCCAAATTGGGAAGAATTGGCCCAAGCTTTCTTATCCAAGTATTTCCCTCCCTCGAAGATGGTCACATTGAGGAATAAAATACATAACTTCCAACAGCACAACTCAGAGTCATTCTATGAGTCATGGGAGTGTTTTAAGGATATGTTTCACAAATTCCCACACCATGGACTAACATTGTGGATGAAAGTTCAGACTTTCTATGGAGGCCTTACCACTAATACAAAGTTCGTGGTGGATGCAGCTACTGGAGGGATGGTTATGAGGAAGTCCTCTAAATAGCTTTTTGAACTATTGGAGGATATGTCATCAAATAGTTTTCAGTGGAATTCTGAGTGGGGCACTCATAAGATGGGTATGCATAATATTGATGCCACCACCATGCTTGCGTCTCAACTTGATGTCGTATCAAAGAATATTGATGCTCTGAATCTGAAACATTCATCTCAATTTCAAGATGTTAATCAACCATCATGTATTAATTGTGGTGATAACCATGCCATGGGAGAGTTCCTAGGGGAAATTGTGGGACCATCTACAAGTAAGGTAAATTATGTTGCACCGAACTAAGGTCCCAACAACTACCCTCAATACCAAAATTAGGGGTGGCAACAGAATCAGAATACAGTCTGGGGAAAAAAAAGTAGAATCCTCATCCCCAACCACAAAAACCACTCAATTATGGTCAAAAAAAGTTTTAGAATCCATATCTAAGGTAGAAAAAAGGCAATCAATTTCAGAAAGGATCATATCAGTAGCAAGGGTATCAAAACCCTTTTCTTACTCAACCACTACGATAACCACCTCCTCAACAAGTATCCCTTTAACCTCAGTAGGAACCACCCTCAAAGATGGAGGAAATGATGTCAAATTTTATAACAACTACTGAAACAAGGTTTCAAAACCTTGAGGCATCCATTAGAAGCCTCGAAAACCTGATTGGGCATCTTTCCAATCATCTCTCTCAGATATATCCTAGCACAATACTGGGCAATACCAAAAAAATCCATGAGAGGAGGCTAATTCTATTATTTTACCAAGCAGGAAGGAGCTGGCCCCGAATGCGACTACAAGTCAAGGTGAGACACCACCAAAGAAATATACATTCTCTTTAGGTGGAGAAGTTGTAGCTGAGGAATCTTCCCCTCAACATGAGTTGATAAAATAACTTGAAGTCCCACAGGATAAGTTCAAGGAGGTGGTTAATCCGTATGAACCCCCCTTTCCATTTCCAAAAAGGATGAAACAACAAAAGTTGGACCAGCAATTTTCTAAGTTCATGGAAGTCTTTCGGAAGCTGCATATAAATATTCCCTTTATATATTCATTAACCCAAATTCCCACATATACGAAGTTTATGAAAGAAATAATTTCAAATAAAAGGAAGATGGGGGACTGGGGAACCATTCCCCTAACCAAGGAATGGTCGGTGGTAGTCCAACACTCTCTTCCTCCTAAGCTCCAAGATCCTGGAAGCTTCACAATCCCCTAAACTATAGAACCTTATGAGTTTGGAAAGGCCCTCTTTGATTTGGGGGAAAGTGTTAATCTGATTCCCTTGAGAGTATTCAAGGATATAGGGCTGAATGATCTCAAGTGAACTCAAGTAGCACTGCAAGTAGTTGATCATTCTATCAAATACCCTCGAGGGCTGTTGGAATTCATGTTGGTAAAAGTGGGAAAATTAATTCTTCCTATGTATTACATCATCTTAGACATGGAAGAAGGCCAAGAGGATTCTTTGATTATCATAAGAAACTTTCTGGCTACCGGGAAGGTTTTAATTGATGTACACCAAGTCGAGCTGGTCTTCTGAGTGGGTGATGAGAAAGTTTCATACAACGTCCTCAAGGCTATGAAACATGTTTCACTTATGGAAAATGAGTATTTTTGTGCATTGACAACAACGGATGATCTCTTTGGCCTCAAGGAAGATGGGATGCAATGTTTCTTATTCAGCAATGACTCCGTTATTGAGGATGACCAGCTTGAAGAAGAACTAGAAAAGATAAACATTATTGTGGGACAAGGTGGCCATTACTAGAAGAGGGCAGTGGTTCTAGAATTATTAGAGTGATATGAGGTTGATCTAATAGTACCTTCCACTCTCAAGGTTCCCCAGATCGAGTTGAAACCTCTCCTTTCTTCATTGAAATATGGCTATATGGGATTGTAAAATACAATGTCAGTGATCCTTAATGCCTCTCTCACAAAATATCAATAAGAGGATCTCTTGTAATTCCTCCAAAGAAGGAAACAAGCCCATGTCTAGATGTTCAGTGACCTAAAAGGTATAAGCCCCATAATTTTCAATCATAAATTACTTATAGAGGAAGGGGAAAACGCCTCTCGTCAACCATAGCGAAGGCTGAATCCCCCCATGAAAGAGGTGGTCAAGAAAGAGGTGATCAAACTACTAGATTCTGGAATTATTTACACCATCTTTGATAGTCCATGGGTAATTCCTCTGCAGGTGGTGCCTAAGAAGGGAGGCATCACGGTGGTGACCAATGAGAAGAATGAGCTTATCCTGACCCGCACAGTCATGGGATGGCGAGTATGTGTCGACTGTAGGAAGCTAAATGATGCTATGAATAAAGACCATTTCCCCCTTCTGTTTATGGATCAAATTCTATAAATATTGGCAGGTCATGAATTCTATTGTTTCTTAGATGGTTATTCATGATATAACCAAATCTCCATTTCCCCAGAGGATTAAGAAAATATTATATTCACCTGTCCTTACGGAACCTTTTCATACCACCGAATGTCATTCAGGATGTGAAATGCTTTAACCACCTTTTATAAGTGCATGTTATTAATATTCCATGATATGGAGGAATAGATTCTAGAGGTTCTCATGGATGACTTCTTGGTATATGGTAATTCATTCACTTCTTGCTTGAATAATTTTGAGTTGGTCCTTGAACGATGTGAGCACACAAATCTGGTTCTCAATTGGGAGAATTATCATTTCAGGGTATAACATGGAATCATCTTAGGCCATAGGATCTCTATGAAAGGAATTGAGGTGGATCTAGCCAAAATTTAAGTCATCTCACAGCTTCCCATTCCTACATCAGTTTGAGAAATTTGGAGCTTTTTGGGGCATGTGGGATTTTATCATCGATTCATCCATGATTTTTCCAAGATAGCTCATCCCTTAACCAAACTCTTGTCAAAGGATGAAATTTTTGAGTTTGATGAAAAATTTCTTAAATCCTTCCAGATTCAAAAATAAATATTGGTCATATCTCCCATGATGATTTCCCTGAATTAGGAGGAGCAGTTTGAGTTGATGTGTGATGCGAGTGACTATGTAGTGAGGCGGTGCTTGGACAGTAGCTAGACCGTATTTTTAGAACGATCTATTATGCCATCCAAGCACTGAATGAAGCCCAACTTAATTACACAACCATGGAGAAATAAATGCTAGTTGTGGTTTTTGTATTTGATAGATTTTTCTCCTACTTAGTTATTTCTAAAGTGGTAGTTTATACTGACCATGTTACTCTTAAGTACTTGATGAATAAGAAGGATTCCAAACCACGACTCATCCGTTGGGAGATCCTCCTCTAATAGTTTTATTTGGAGATCAAGGAAAAGAAAGGAAGTGATAATGTGGTGGTTGATCATCTCCCCTGGATAGAACTACACCATTTAGAGAGAGAAGAATACCGGTAGATTAACGAGGATTTCCCATATGAGCAGCTATTCTCCATTGAAGTATTACCTCGCCCATGGTTCACCGACATTGAAAATTACTTGGTCACAGTAGTTGTCCATCCAGAATTGTCATTTCATAAGAGGAAGTGATTATTAACATATATAAAGAGGTATTTTTTGAAATACCCCTGCTCTTCCACTCATGTGGCGATGGGATAATCTGTCGTTGTGTACCAGATGAATAGATTCAAAGCATTCTAGAATTATGTCACTCATCTCCAACAGGAGGACATCATGGGCCAGATCTAACAATATCAAAAAATTTACAATATGGATTTTTTTGGTCAACCATTCACAAAGACACTCATCATTTTGTTTCTTACTATGATTGGTTCCATATAACAAGAAACATGGGTTGTTGTTCCAAGATTCTGCAACACCCTATTCTTGAGGTTGAAGTTTTTGACGTGTGGGGAATCGACTTTATGGGACCCTTTCCACCATCCTTTGGGAACACATATATTCTGGTATGTGTTTATTATGTTTCCAAGTGGGTGGAAGTCGCAGCAACAACTCATAACATGACCAAGGTCGTCGTATATTTTCTCAAGAAAAATATCTTCAGTCAGTTTGGGACCCTGTGAGTGTTGATCAGTGATTGCGGAACACATTTTGACAATACTTTAATGAAAAATGTTCTCTTGAAATATGGGGTTAAGTATAACTAGTGTACATCATATCATCCCCAATCTAGTGTTCAGGTAGAGGTGTCTAATCGTGAGTTGAAGTAGATATTGGAAAAATGGTGGGAGCATCAAGAAGTGATTGGTCCAAAAAGTTAGATTATGCATTATGGTCCTACCAAATATCCTTCAAAACACCTTTGGGTATGTCCCCTTTACGGTTGATTTATGGGAAACCCTGCCACTTGCTGGTGGATATGGAACACAAGGCTTATTGGGTTGTTAAGGCCCTAAATTATGATTTGAAAGCTACATAATACAAGAGGAAGTTTCAGTTAACCGAGATGATGAGATTAGGTGGGAGGCCTGCGAGAATGAAAAAATTAAAAGGAGAAGACGAAGGTGGTCTATGACCTCATGATCTCCCAGAAATCCTTCCAGCCAAGCGATAAGGTATTATTCTTTAACTCCTGTATGAATCTTTTTCTAGGAAAGTTGAAATCCTGGTGGTCGGGACCCTATAAGGTGATCATGGTTTTCCACCATGGAGTAGTGGAAGTAGCTAGCATAGATGGTCAAACGTTTAAGGTCAATGGGCAGTTCCTAAAGCCTTATTTTAGCATGGAAGACATGGTGCGCATAGTTTCTACCATGCATTTTGGGTACCTTAAGGCCCAGGTAAGTCAAGCTCGAGACTATAAATGTAGCACTGACTAGAAGGTAACTCGGCATTCTGAAATTTTTTTGTTAAAATTAATTGTTTGTTTGAGTGTGCCTAGGACCGCATGTTAGTGTGATTTTCATTTCTTGTGTGTTCTAGTGTATAATTTTCACAACAAGTCTAGATATATTATTGAATTTCTATAATGCAAGACTTACACTTCTTATGGAGTCCCAAAATATATTTTATAATTTAAGGGGGACCAAGGATTCCAATTTCAAAGGGGTGTTTTAAGTCCAAAATAGGGAAATTTTCAAAATTTCATTAGATAGAACCAAACACACAGTTGGCGCACAGTTTGGTAAATTGTGCACTGACCATCCGCCTTGGACTCCCTAAGATAGAAGTATCTGCACCGTTGGCACACTATTACCCAAACCATGCACCCCAAGCCGTGAGACCACTTAAAACCCCCAAATTTATTAAACTTCGGCCACCCCCCTCCTCTTCTATTTCGTTTGAATCCCCAAACCAGGTCGTGTGAGCTCGCTCATCCCTCCTCTCCTTATTTTTCTTCCAGCCTTGCTCCTCCTTCATCCGGATCTTCAACAGAGGTAATATATTCTTATTTTATCTTCTTCCTCTCATATTCTTTATCTTTTATTTCTTTATTTTTCTCCCAGGGCCGCTCTAGCTTCACCCCCACCTGCCACCGCTGAAGAATCAGCCTCTAATGTCGTACATGCTGCCTCTCATCGTTCCACACCCCAGGATAATTCCCATGTTATCTCCTCCTCCTATATGGCCCCACCACACTACCCACATTACCCATTATATCTGAACCTAAAGGGAACTCCTTATGCCAACCCTGGCCTATTTTGTAAGTGGAAGAAGGATTTGTACAAAATGTTTCATTGGTAGCTCGAAAAGACTCGGTTGGAGGTCGAGGGGATCATATTGGCCAATCTTCATCATTCTACCATTTATGAGGCTATGCCCAACCATCCTCCTTCCTACTAAATGTATGTATCTTCCCCATTTCATCTCAATCCATCTTGGGGTTCCACATCGATGGGATATCCCTCTTCCACCTTTTCTTATACCGATACTATGGTCACACCTCCACCTGCAGCTAATCTGACATGGGACAAAGCTGTGGTGTTTTCACTGCTATGATGTGATTGTGTGCTTTAATTCTATCTCTCTACTGCTTGCCTTAATTTTACTTGCTTTACTCGTCTAGTTTCCTTGTCTAGACAGCAGGGGATTTACTCTTTTTTGAAACATCCACTCTTCCACTTGGCAGGCTCTCGCACATCACTTGTTATCCACAACGTACCGATATTCAAGGGAGTTTCTCAATTCTGTAATGATTATTTTTTTTTTCTCCCTCCCCTTCCATGCATACCTTTCTCACCCTTCTCTACCTTATTCCTTGTTAGAATGGTATGTCTGAGTATGATATACTCTATAATACCAAATGTAGTATCGAATATGTAATGAGATTATCAAATACAAGAGGGGGTGAATTGTACACTTTAAAAATTCCTTTGGAACATTTTCATAGCCAAAATTCACAACACCTCTAAGATATATTATCTTTCTTGATTATGTAAAAGTTATTTTGGAAGTGAAACTTAACAAAAGTTTACACCAACTAAGATTCTACCTTAAAGCATATAGAATCTAACTAAAACAAAGTACAAGTATAAGGAAGTATAAGAAAGTTATAATTTTATCAAAAATACAGATGCACAACAGAAAACAAAGTAGTAACACTATAAGTAACAAGTAGAAACTATTTTAACCCAAAGAGAAGGGTATCCAACAACCCTGGATAAAAGGTCCCTTGATTTATACTTTAAAGAAATTTTTTCTTACCCAAACCTAGGTAAGCCCTCAATCCGAAGATCGGTATCTATCTTGTTATCCCCGAAAGCCCTCGATTTTTAAGGAAATTGGCACCTCTGACTTCACAACCCAAAGTCTCTGATTTCAAGGAAATCGAACCACTGCACTAAGAAAATCTGCACGAAACAAAGTTTGAACAAGCAGTTCAAAACTTTCTGCATGAAGCCTGAGAGTTTATAAGATCCTCTCTCTCTCTAGAAATAACTTCTGAAAGTTCTGAGCTTCAAAATTCCAAAAGTCTCAAGCATGTTCAAATGAGATCCTATTTATAGGCACAGCTCCAATGGTCATCTCCCTCCTCCAATGGTCATATTCTTCCTTGAATTTTGGAGGGACCTGTACACGTGTCACTCAAACAACGGTTAGTTGATAAATGAAAGAACAACATCATTTTATAACAAAATTATTGTAATAATTACTAGAATCTGATGTTCGTAATATAGGTAAATGAGAGTTCGGAGTCTAACCAAAATTGAATTAGGAGTCTACAATACAAGGATATTCGGATTCTGTTTTGTAGGAATTCAGAACCTGAATTCTATAGAATTCTGGAGTCTAAATTTCAAGGAAATTTGGAGTTTGGATTCTCAATAATTCATAACCTGAAGTTACAAAATTCAGAGTCAGAGTTTATGAGAATTCGGAGTCAGAACTCATAAGATTTCGGAGTCTGAATTCAAAGAACTCGGAGTCAGAACTTAGAGAAGTTTGTAACCGGAATTTGTAATCAGAATTCAGAGTCAGACTTCTTGAATGTTCGTATCCAGAATTCAGACTTGAACTTTATAACATTCGTATCTAGAATTCAGAGTTGAACTTCATGAGAGTTCATATCCAGAATTCGGAGTTGAACTTTATATCATTTGTATCCATAATTCAGAGTTGAACTTCATGAGAGTTCGTATCTAGAATGTGGAGATGAACTTCATGAGATTTTGTTTCCAGAATTCAGAGTTTAACTTCATGAGAGTTCGTATCCAGAATTCGGAGTTGAACTTCATGAGAGTTCGTATCCAAAATTTGGAGTTGAACTTCCTGAGAGTTCGTAACCTAAATTTCAAGTCTTTAAACAGAATTATTTATATCTTATTATTATATGATTCTGAGGTATTGGTTTCAATACGATTTTTACACTTAGAAAAATTATGATTTGAACAAAGAAAACATGGTAAGGATAGATTTCCTTGGGGAAGTAAATTTTCTTTATAGGGGTAAAACATAGGGTAAAATGAAATTTTCCTTAATATAAGGTGTTTGTGATTTTAAAAACAAGAGGAATGGTAAATTCATAAGGAAACATTAATGACTCAACAATCTCCCCCTTACATAAAGGAATAAAAAATTCATATGTAAAACCTTATTGACTCAACAATCTCCCCCTTTTTGGAAAGCACAAACATCCTTACGAAAAAGAATATAAGGACTTGGAATAAATTTCTAGACTTTGAAATTAAAGCTTATCTCCCTTTGTTCATGGACAATGGTGAATACGACTAAATCCCCCCTTAGGCTTTGAAACTCCAAGGATCGTATTCTAGATTTCTGGAATGAGAATTTTCATTTGAATTTGGAAATCTTCGTAATGGTAACTCCCCCTTAGATAAACTCCCCCTTACTTAGAGATATGTCTTCTTACTTATAAATCTATTTCCTTCTCCCCTTTAGAATTATTTTTCCTTCTCCCCCTTTTTGATTTTCAAAAAGAGTTTGATGGATTAGAAAAAAAAACAATATAGTACCTGAAATATTAGTATAGACAACCAAACAAAACAAGAATCCACAACTTCATTGAGATTGGTAGTATTAGTAAAAGGAAAAACAAATACAACAAAAGATCGGAGTGGGATTTATTTTGCTTCTTTTTCCTTGGGTACTAGCATCTTCACAATGGTCTTTAGCTTTTTTAGCTTTGTGTGATCCTCCTATGCTTTCTTTTCTAATGCTTTGATCCTATCTTCCTGAGCTTTCATGGCCTCTTCCTGAACCTTCAGCAATTCATCTTGTTTCAGAAGATTTTCTTGCATTTTGCTCCGAAGATCCTTCTCTATTTTCAATCTTTGAACAATATAACTCAGCTTCCTATTCAGATCTTTCATATCTTGAATCCGATAATTTTTTTCAAGAGTTAGCTTTTCCTAAAAGCTATTTGTAAGATTCTTGATTTTGGTATCTTCGGTGTCAAAATATTCCTTGACATCTTCTTGAAATTGGTCAAGCTTTTCCAAATCTACAATGATTTTCTTAGACCATTTGGTCATATTCTTGCACAATTTTCTGTGAGCTTCATAATTGATCAGAAAATTCTTGTGATTGGCCTCAATCTTAACACATCTATCCATCACCATGGAAACGGAGACTATCTTTTGATTCATGTTGTGTTGAAGAATCTGGAATCTAGAATCAATTGCTGGAAAGATCAAAATGGTGTCCACCAGATTCCTCAGTGACTGAAAAATGAAATCATGTCCCAAGGCAGATGACTCTGAATCAGACATTTTGCTTTGAGATGGTTCTTTCTCTAGCTCTACCGGCTTCCTTTTAGAGGTTCCTCCAGCTTCTTTCTTCCTCAAAATTTCTTTCATTGGGGTATCAGTAACCAATTGTTTACCCTTACTGATTTTTAGATTATCCTCTTCATCTGGGGATTCATGCGCACTCCCAGACAACTATACAATCTTATCTTCATCAACTCTTTCCTTCTCAGCTCCAGCCTCAACGTCTTCAGGAAGAATGAAATCATGATTATGGCTCTCTTCCTCATATGTTTTTTTTACTTCCTCTTCATCCTTCTCATCATCTCTAGGTGTAGAAAGTTTTGAAGATCTGGCTTGAGATTTCTGGAGTGAAAATTTCTCAGAAGCACTTTCCTTTTCCTCAAAGTCTTCTACTTTCTTTAACAAATCAGTTGTCTTTTCAGAGCTTTGAGCTTCCTGAACTTCTTCCAAAGCTTCCTTCTCAACTTCCTTCTCTTTGAGTTTTTCCTTAGACATGAATTTCTTTCCCAGAGTCTCAGGAAATGGTTCTACAAGAAAAGATTTCGGTACATGGATTTGTTCTGATGCAACCTTAGTGGCCTTCAAAAGAGATTGGACAATCTCTACCTTAGAAATTTTCTTCTTCAGCTTCTTTTCCTTAGATTGCTTTTCTAATTCATCAGCTATATTTTCTTTCAAGGCCTTAGCCTCAGAAGGATCCAAACCAAACTGTGGCTCCCCTGCTTTTCTATTTTGCATATCCTCTCTCCATTTTCTACAACTTTATCTAGGTAGGCCTTCTGCTTCTTTGGTTTAGGAGGTGCAGATTGGACTCCCTTAGACTTAGGGGTTTTGTCTTCTACTTCTACTTCATTAAACTTTCTTTTCTTTACATCTTTCTTTGATGGTTCGGCTTTTTCAACATTTTCCGGAATAGCTTATGCCTCTTCCTCGGGTAGATCATAAAATTCACCTGACTCCTTGGAGAAACCAACCTTCATTATTTTGAGGGTGTCATCACTGATCAATATCACCTTGAAATTCCTCGGCTTGGAACTGTAGGGAATCTTGAAGTATTAGAGACACCTAACTGTCATATTGGAAAGCAAGGAAGGATACATAATAATCTGAGCTCTCATATTCCCATTCTTTGATGTTCTCAATCGTAATGAGAATGTGTCTCGTGAGGTTGACCTTCCTTAGGTTTACTAAAAAATCCAAGATGTACATATCACTTTTCTTAAGGGTGTCCTTGTCACCCTTTCTCGATACGATGAGACCTTGCACCCGTAACTGAAGAATCCGATTGTTTGTAGACAGATGGGCAATCTTTGCTGTCTTTACATCAGTAAGACCAAGGAATTCCATAGCCTTTACCTTGATGAAACTTCCCTGAACATTCGGTAGCTTGGGAGAGAAAAATTAGGCTTCTATTTCATATGATAGCCCCACCAAGCTCCCAGCCTTGGTGTAAGAGAGTTTATATGTCTTTCCATAACTCTTGAAGGAGAATTTTTCTCTACCTTCTTCTTTAAAGAAGCAAACGGATTCATAGAATTATATGAGAAGATCCAGATAGACAACATCCTGAGCTACTGTCTTAGAAATAGCTATACTTTCCCATCCATTGAGATTGATGTTCTTGGAAATAATGGAGTCATACTTGTTGAATAAGTTCGGATAAACTAACCTCTCCCTGTATATTTTCAACTCTGGAATCGGTTTGAGAGTTGACATATCCTGAGAATGAGCTTCTGTAGACATTTGGATTGGAGTACTTCTGAAGAATTCAGAATGGCTTTTGAAAGGAGAGCAGAACATCAGCACATGAGAGCTTGATAACCGATGTGGTACAATGCTTTGGGGGTCCTTTATATAGGCGATGGAAGTGACCTTTCATCTTCCAAATACAATCTCACAGTTGGGAAACCTTCTGATCTAATCTAATGGTTGATATGATAGACGCAAGGAAAATTTGGTAGGATCTGATCTTTTGATGTTTTTTTTAAAAAAACATTCGGATTTAAGGAAACTTTAATCTGAAAAATTTTAAAAGAAAAAGAAACTACCAGCAAGTAAAAGTGATTACGAAAACTTAAGAAAGAATCATACCTTTCGGATTGTCAGGAGAATTATTCGTATTGCGGAATATTCTTCTTGAAGAACTTTGTATTCCAAAAAAAACTTGAATACTAAAAAAAACTTCACTACGAAAAATTTTCAAATCTGAGAGTTTCTATTACAAAAAATTGTAGGTCCAAAGATTTTTATTACAAAAAATTTTGGTCTAAAGATTTTCATTATGAAAACTTTAGGTCCAAAGATTTTCATTATGAAAACTTCATGTCCTAATATTTTCTTTATGAAAACTTCTAATTCGAAGATTTCTATTATGAAAAAAAGTTGAAAAAATATAATACGAAAAACTTGAAAAACTCTATTACGAAAAATATTAAAAACTTCATCACAAAAAATTTTGAAAACATTATTACGAAAAATTCTGAAAACTTCATTACAAAAAATTTTGAAAACATCATTACGAAAAATTTGAAAAATAAACTACGAAAATTTTTATTACAAAAAATTTGAAAAACCAACTACAAAAATTTTCATTACGAAAAATTTGAAAAACCAACTACGAAAATTTTCATTACAAAAAATTTGAGAAACCAACTACAAAAATTTTCATTACAAATTTTTTTTGAAGAACTTTCAATAACAAATGTACTCCCCCTATGAAAAGGAATTTATTACTGTAAGGAGATTGATTCAACAGGAAGTTAATTAAGGAGGATTACCTTATGGTTATCATTCCTAAATTCTGTTTAATGTATTCAAATATATCGAAAGGTAATGATTTTGTGAAAATGTCAGCAAGTTGATCTTGCGTTTCGATAAACTGAAGAATGATATCTCCTTTCACAAATAAAACATTTGAAATAAAAGTTTTTCCAAGAAGAACAATGTTACCTATACCAATAATTTCTCCCTGAGCATTATCTCTGAAAGTTACTTTTCCTCCTTTCGTCTTGATAATATTTTTAAAATAATTTTTGTTACCAGTCATATGCCTGGAACATTCACTATCCATATAACATGTATTGCTATTGGTACCTTCTCCATTTTCCTGAAAACAAAAGAGTTAGACTTTCTGAATCCAAACTTTCTTGGATCCGGAATTGTTAGACAACAAGATTTTGGGTATACACATTTTTTAGAAAAATAAACTATATGAAACCCAAGAGATTGAACTTTATTCAAGGATCAATTTTTCTTCCAATGCCCACCACTTTGACACTTAGTGCAAAAAGGGGCTCTATAAGGAACAAAATAGTTGTTTTTGAAAACTGGTTTTGTTGAGTATAACCTAGTCTAGTAGTGTTTCTTTGAGGTTTAATTTGAGAATACATCTTTTCAAAAAATTTATTCCTAGAGGTAAAGTTTGAAAGAATCTTCTTAAGAGAAAATATTTCAGATTTTAGTATGATGACTAAATTCATATCCTCAGGAATCATTTCCTTAGAGTTATATTTTTTCCCAGAAACTTTTATCTCTAAAATAGCATTCTTAATATCTTTATAAAGTTCTTCCTTAATAGAATTTTCTTTCTCAAGGTCTTCAGAAATTTTTTCTAAAAACTCATCTTTATCCCTAAGATCTCTAGAAATATCTGAAATCTCTTTTCTAAGATTTTCTTCCCTAGTATTTTCCTTGTCTAATTTCTTATAAATTTTACAATTTTTTGCTTCAAGTAACTTGGAAAATCTAGAAACTTCTTCATATGAAGTTATTTCTTCATTTTATAAGGATGAAGTATCTTCATTAGAAGTACTATCTTTGGAATAGTAAATCTTATCAAGAGATAAATTTGTTAAAGCCTCGGCAGAGCGTACCTTGGCCATAATACATGTATTAGGGAAAGAAGTAGTAGCAATGAATCCCATATTCTTCTATACTGATGAA
Source organism: Viscum album (assembly GCA_963277665.1). Lineage (NCBI taxonomy): Eukaryota > Viridiplantae > Streptophyta > Magnoliopsida > Santalales > Viscaceae > Viscum > Viscum album. The sequence continues at coordinate 1,796,537,767 of OY728138.1, forward strand.
TCATATTATGAAGATTCACTTTCTGAAGAGTCTCCACATCTAGAACTCCAAGTATCATTAGCTTTAAGTCTTTTCTTGTGCTTTGATTGATATAATTTCTTCTTGTTCCTTTCTGAATTCCTTTCCTTATTTTCCTTCTTTTTCAATAAAGGAAAATAATGTCTGATATGACCTGTTCTTCTACATTCATAACATGTAACTTCTCTATATTTCTTATCTCTGTACTCTTTATTCTTGTACTTATTCTAATGGTTCTTTTGAGCTACAATCTTGTTCATTCTCCGAGAAAGATTAACTAATTTATTTTCAGACTTTTCTGTGTCACTAGATTCTGACTGAACAACGACTTTCTTTGTCTTTGATCTGGTTACCCTTTCTGGGGTCTTGGATTTAATATGTTTAAAAGTGGTTGTAAAAGAAAATTCTCCATTCCTATTCTTCTTCTTAACATTTTTAGCATCTCTCTTCATTCTGGTTTCATGCATAATAAGAGTTCCAAAAAACTCATCTAAGGAAATCTGAGTGACTTTCTTATTCTCATCAATAGCCATCCTCTTGGACTCCCATTCATTTGGCATGATATCTATGATCTTTTCTAAAAGATCCAAATCATCCAAACCTTTTTCTCCCATAGATTTTAAGCTATTCACGATAGTCATAAACCTTTGATGTACTTTGCTTATAGGTTCTCTATAAGAAAAGTTAAAGCCATGGTATTTAGATCTCAACGTAGCTCTTCTGGTCTCTATGACTTTAAATGTACCAAAATGTGAAACTTAAAGTTTCTTCTAGATAATGTTTGTATCTTCACACAATGATATTTGACTATAGATGTTCCTAATCATGGAACATAAAAAATTATTTCTGACTCTGAAGTTTTCTTGATATTCTGATTTCTCCTGATTCGTAAAGGTTCTCGATTCCTTATCTAGAATTTTATAATATACAGTTGGAATTAGATAGTTATCAACTCCAGTATTGATAACAAAATTATTCATCCTATCTCTCCAGTACTCATAATCATTTCCATTGAAAACAGGAGATCTTGTAGGATTTAGATTATAAATAAAACCAACATTTAAACCTGTCATCCTTAAGAAAATCTTTGGCATACAAACTTGTTAGTAGTATGAGTTTGTAAACAAGAGAAAATATCCTAACCAAGAAACTAGATATTTTATCTCTATGTAAGATTGAATAAGAACTCTATGAGTCCGAAAAACAGAATCCGAAAAATATGAATCCGAAAAATCAATTCTGAGAATTCACTTCATAATTTAATCGTGAGATTAATTCAGATGTAACCAAATCCTCTGATACCAATTTTTAGAATGGTATGTCTGAGTATGATATAATTTATAATACCAAATGTAGGATCGAATATGTAATGAGATTCTCAAATACAAGAGGGGGTGAATTGTATAATTTAAAAATTCCTTTGGAACATTTTTGTAGCCAAAATTCACAACACCTCTAAGATATATTATCTTTCTTGATTCCAAAAGTGAAACTTAACAAAAGTTTACACCCACTAAGATTATACCTTAAAGAGTATATAATATAACTAAAACAGAGTACAAGTATAAGTAAGTATAAGAAGGTTATACTTTCCTCAACAATAAAAATGTACAGCGGAAAACAAAGTAGTAACACTACAAGTAACAAGTAGAAAATCTTTTAACCCAAAGATGAGGGTATCCAACAACCCTGGATAAGAGGTCCCTTGATTTATACTTTCAAGGAAGTTTGTCTTACCTAAACCCGGGTAATCCCTCAATCCAAAGATCAGTATCTGTCTTGCTATCCCCCCAAGACCTCAATTTGTAAGGAAATCAGCACCTCTGACTTCACAACCCAAAGTTCCTGATTTCAAGGAAATTGATCCTCTGCACTAAGCAAATATGCACGAAGAAAAGTTTGAACAAGCAGTTCAAAAAATTTTGCACGAATCCTAATATTTTATAAGAGCCTCTCTCTAGAAATCACTTCTGAAAGTTCTGAGCTTCAAAATTCCAAAAGTCTCGAGCACGTTCAAATGAGCTCCTATTTATAGGCACAGCTCCAACAGTCGGCTCCCTCCTCCAACAGTCATATTCTTCCTTGAATTTTGGAGGGACCTATACATGGGTCACTCAAACAATGGTTAGTTGATAACTGAAAGCACGACATCATTTTATAACAAAATTATTGTAAGAATAACTAGAATCTGATATTCAGAATGTAGGTAAATGAGAGTTCGGAGCCTAACCAAAATTGAATTAATAGTCTACAATACAAGGATATTCAGATTCTGTTTTGTAGGAATTCGGAACCTGAATTCTATAGAATTCCGGAGTCTGAATTTCAAGGAAATTCAAAGTATGCATTCTCAAGAATTCGGAACCTGAACTTACAAAATTCGGAGTCAGAGTTCATGAGAATTTGGAGTCATAAATTATAAGAGTTTGGAGTCTAAATTCAGAGAACTCGGAGTTAGAACTTAGATAAGTTCATAATCGGAATTTGTAATCAGAATTCAGAGTTGAACTTCACGAATGTTCATATCCAGAATTCAGACTTGAACTCCATAATGTTCGTATACAGAATTCGGAGTTGAACTTCATGAGAGTTCGTATCCAGAATTTGTATTTGAACTTCATATCATTCGTATCCAGAATTTGGAGTTGAACTTCATGAGAGTTCTTATCCAAAATTCAGAGTTGAATTTCCTGAGAGTTCGTATCTAGAATTCGGATTTGAACTTTATGAGAATTCATATCCCGAATTTGGAGTTGAACTTCATGAGATTTCGTATCCAGAATTTAGAGTTGAACTTCATGATAGTTCGTAACCTGAATTCGGAGACTTTAAATAGAATTATTAATATCTTAGTATTATATGATTCTGAGGTTTTGGTTTCAATCCGATTTTTTCACTTAGAAAAATTATGATTTGAGCAAAGAAAACATGGTAAGGATAAATTTCCTTGGGAAAGGAAATTTTCCTTATAGGGGTAAAACATTGGGTAAAATGAAATTTTCCTTAAGATAAGGTGTTTGTGATTTTCAAAACAAGTGGAATGGTAAAGTCATAAGGAAACCTTAATGTCTCAACAATATACCCCTTACATGAAGGAATGGAAAAGTCATAAGGAAAACCTTATTGAATCAACATTCCTTTCATGGAGGACCATGCTCGATTTTAAGTGTGGGGGAGGGCGCCCATAATTGGCACCCCATTTTGGTTGATTTCCTGCCTAAGTACTTAGGATGACATGTTTTATTAGGCATTTCTAAAGGTTTGTTACCCCATTTTGGTTGATTTATTTCCTAATTACTTAGGATGACATATTTTCTTAGGCATTTCTAAAGGGATATTATAGATTTCATAGGCTTATAACAATTAGAAAAAAATGAATTTTGGAAATTATCTTTGAAAATAGATCATTTGTATGAATTGACGAACCTCGTTTTTGATGTGAATAAACATTGTAATGCTTAAAAAGGAAAATTTATCCATTCATTTATAAAATAGTTTGTTTAAAAATGATTTTTTTGATAGATTAATTTGAATTAAGGAATCCCTTAAAATGGAATTAAATTTGTGTATAAAGAGAGGTGAGGTTTGGGAATTGTTGTTGTCGCACTAGTGGCTATTATGTAGTCTTAATTTCATAAACTCTTGACTTGCTCTAAAATTTTCATCGTGTGTTGACATGAGAAAATTGGGCCAAATTTTATGTTAGTATCTCACCCCACTAAAAAGAGAAAAATTTTGAGATATGAAAATACATGCCCAAATTTTTTTGATGACCTTTAATCATGTTCCAAAAGATGCAAGACAGTGAGATTGTGTGACCTGTAAAAGTTATATCCTACCAATTGGAGACGATGAAACCTGTGCTTAACTAATCTAAGTGTATAATGAGATAGAAATGGAGGTTGGAAATTTCTTTGAATAAAGAAGGTAAAATTCAGTTTTAAGCAGAATTGATTTATAAATGAATGGTTTGCTGTTTTGGATTAAGTCTACTATGCTCTCTAACTTCATAGACTTGGGGAGCCATGAAGTATGAATGTTGTAGTTTTTAACGATATTAGTTCAAAATTAATATTTATATGATTTATATAATCTATAATGTTTCTACCTATCTCTTTGGTAATTCCTTTGGAATAATTTTCTATATCTTTGTTTGAGGACAAACAATCAATCAAGTGTGGGGGAGTTTGATGTACTTCTATGCATAGGGAATTTCCACTTGGTTTACTATCTTAAAAATGGTTTTTTTGGATAGGTTTTCATGATTTTCATAATTAATGTTCCTTGATAGGTATTTCTAGCCATCAAAGGATGAAGCATGAAGACTATACATTATTTAGAGATTCAAAAGGGAATTGGAGGCTTTTGGACTATTTTCCCCCTGACTGTGCTGAATTGGAGTCACTCGGGCCAAGCACCAAGACTTGAAGGCCGGAAAAATTCAGGAATTTCATGAGAGAGGAAACCCACATGACCTCTGCACGGTTAACCAAACTGTGCGACTCCCCATAAAAATGGTTTGGGGTTGATGTTTTTGGAGGTAGAGAGATTCGCACGGGCTTCACATGATTACCCAAATTGTACGTCTCTCCCTCAAATCATGCGAGACTTTCACATTTTGGGACAGAGACCTCCACAAGGCCTACCAAACTATGTGACCCATCTAGGAAATTCATGCTCCTTTGTGATTAATGATAGAGCCATTCACACGGTTAGTGCACGGCCTACCAAACCATGTTTCTAAAATGTGCGGACCACTACAACCTTTTCCTTTTCCTTTTTCACTTTCCACAAAATACTTGACATGGGGATTTCATTTCTACCTACCTTGAGACCAGGTGAAAAAGGTGATTTTGGACTGAGGAGAACCTAGGGGGAAATTTGAAAGGGAGGAGGATCATTCTGGTGGGAGAGGTGTGTGGAGAACTGATTTTTGGAAGGATTTTTTGGACACTTGTTCTTGTAATTATTGTATGTTTTGTTCTAGTCTATTTTTTGTTGTAATTAACTCTTTAATAAATTTCAGTAAGTATTTTATCCTTTTTTACATGAGTAGTTAAACCCCCTTTGTGTTGGGGTTGTGGGTAAAATGTGGGTTCATTAAATAATCATGTTTTTCTATACTTGGTTTTCTCATTCTTCCTCACATAGTTTTCCCAACTTCTTTCCCTAATTTCGCTCAAAACCCCATATCAGACCAAGAATGGAGTTTCTAGGGATCCTTGGGAGAATTACAGTAAGTTAACCCACAATTATTGGGTGCACTTGATGTCTCTAGAGGGACAATCTTTATCAAAAGTTAGTGGAACTCAATTTCCAGACCAAGGAGTTGATTTATACCGACTTAGTTAGAACTCAACGGACCAAGGGGGTTCTAACACCAATGAAACACAAAAATTAGGGGTTATTATGAACAAAAAAACATAGTAGGGAATGATATTTTTAATGTCCCACATGAATTCACAGTCCAGAAACTCTTTCATCATCATTTATCTAAACCCAGCTAGAACATTTTCTATTTTTAAGTTTAATACGTTGTGAATTAAAAATGTCCAAGTAATTAGTTTTTTTTATCCATCACCATGAAACCAACCAATAATATTTAAATTCCACATATTCACTTAAGAAATTAAAAATAAAGAGACATAAACACCAAAACTACTCTCTGTGGATCGACCCCGTACTTGCACACTATACTAGTTTCAAGTTAGGGAAATCAATTTGGATAGCCGAAAACAATACCTCGACTAAAATGACCACTAACATGGAATAGTAATAAAACCACTAAATATATATATTTAGGCCATTTTCACATTAATAAGGTGAAATTAACTATAAAAATATAACATTATTATTTTCTATATTTAATAAAACATATTATTTATTTATGATGAAAATATATACTAAAAAATATAAAAATACGAATAAATCACTCCCACATACTCGAATTGTTACTTGTCCTAAAGGAATGTCTCTCAATAACCATATTCACTTAGAATCCATTTAGTCTCTATGTTGAAGCCTTAGAAAATGAATGCTTTATTATTAAATATTTAAGTAAATCTCAATATTAATATACAATCACCTTTTCAATTTCCATTTATTCAAGTTTCACATATCACTTCCCAATTTCACAAAAAATTGATTCATCACTATATAATAGATTATATATATTTATTTTCTTATTATTTATTCAAGCTTAATATTCACTTTCCCTTCCATCTCTCTTAACAACCAATAATATATTCTCACTTCTATTTAAGCCATTCATGTGCATAAAAATCATTCATTATGAGAATGACATGTCTATGACTAAATCATTCCAAATAGTAGGCACCCATTATGGTTTTTTTAATAACCAATTCATGGAAGAAACTTTTGGAAAATAGGATTTGAGATTATTATTTAATCTTATTATGGATTTTGATTTTTCAAACATACAGAGTGCACTTTAGAATTTTTTTTGAGACTTCTATTTAGATCCCAACTGCTCCAACTACACTAATTTAAATGAATTTATTTAATTGGTTTTTTATTGGAGAATACTTAAATTTCTACTTTTGTTTCGTAAGTGATTCACTCAAATTTCATTTATTTTATCCACATTATGTTTGTTAAATTTTTATCCACTTCACTCGTTTTTCAATTAAGCTTTATTGCCTAATTTTAAAAAAAGATATTCCATATTTTCAAAAGTGAATTATTTCTCATAGATAACTCATGAAAAATGTACTCAAGTGAGGAAAATAGTCAAACCATGTTATTAAAATGAAAAAAAATAAATATAGAAACACATAAAAACCTATAATAAGTTGAAAATAACACACATTTGAATTTAAATTATTCTTTTAAGCACATATAATATAATATAGGTAATGATAACTAGTGATATAGAGAGATAAAAAAAATTTATTTGTGTCTAATGGATTGAGGTAAGCTCTTCTTTCCTTGTTTTCTACAACCTAAAAAGCATGAGGAATTTTATTCAAAAAAATGTAAAATGAGAAAGATAGAGAGAAAAGAATATTGGTTAATTCCCCAAGTAGGGGATATGTTTTTACTATCTATATCTATGAAGTTATATTGATCATCTCTAATAAGAAGGTCTATGGGGTTAGTGTGTTGTAAATTACCACATGTGACTTTTCTTGGTTTCCATGAGTGGACACTAAGAGAAGAATACCCTAAAATAAAAGTGAAGTGTCTCATACCCTCAATTAATAAAGATTTAAAAATATAGTTGGGGAGGAAAAATAAGGAAGGGGTGCTCCCTATTTTTTATATCATCCTCCAATGGATGTTCTTATTTAGGTATAGGGGTGGTTACTTTACCATAGTTCCCATAATATCTTCTTCTAATATAACCACCTCATTCATGGTGTGATCTCCTATATTAACTAGGGATATCTTATTAGGTTTTAAATACGTGTCCATGGCATGAGAGGAATTAATGAACAATTATATTAGAATTAAATTTAAAAAAAATAGGTATAAATTTTCCCCCTCAATGGTATCAACTTAAAGATATATCTCATCATGTATATCCACTAGGAAATCTTATTTCCATATTCCCCTTAATGGTATCTTCTTCTTTTTCTTATTCACTATCTAGGGCTATGATTAGTTAGTCCAAGTCTATAATATTAAAACAAATGGAGTTAGTAGAAAATTAATATAGTGTAAAAAATAATAGTGAATCACAAGAAAAGTCCACTCCCTTTATTAGATTATTCATGATATTTTTGTCTTATTTTAGTGCCTTTAGAAGTATTATAGAAATATGTGTGAGATAATTATTTTCTAATACTTCTTTCACCACATCAATGTCTTTATCTATAAAGACCATGGTAATTAGTTACCTATATTCTTATTATTTATTTAATAACTCCATTAATGTGTGGAGAGTAGTGGATATCAATGCCACCATGTACTTTAATTCTATTATCATGGATTTCTTCTTCTTTTATTATTAGTCCAGTAACAATATACTTATTGTTATATTTTTAACGACTTCCCATTTTGGTTATTTGTTAGCTTGATGGTATGAGATATTTTTAATTTTATGTTTAATAGGTTTGTTTTGATAGTATTAATCATTTTGCACATCCATTAATATACATTTTGATTGCTCTTTTTTTATCTATTGAATTATTCCATGGGTTCCTATGGGAAAAAAGAGTGGTTGGAATTAAATTGTTTGGTTAAATTTTACACTTCCGTGAACTAGGAATATAATTAGTGATCCAATATATATGAATTTCCACTCAATGAAATTTATTACAGATTATAGGAATGAAAAGGATAATAAAAGGGGGAGTGGAAAACAAAGAAGAGAATGGATGAAACTATTCATGGGTGTGTAAAGATAGTGAATTAAAAACTCATCTCTCTTGAAATGATGACAAATTGATGTGATCCTGACATAGGGATACTCAATCAATAATAATTTATAGTTATCATTATATCATCAGAAGACACATAAAAGTATTATTAAATAATTTCCAATATAAAATACCATAAAAAACCTATAAATCTATAGGTTAAGTTTCTTTGGGAGATTATATAAATAATACACCAACAAATAATTAAAATACATAGACTTTATTTCAATCTTCATAAGGTGATATTAATTCCCATAATTATTTTATTACTACAAAGGACACCCTGGGGACATATATAAATCAAAAGGTGAGATACAAATCCTAGTAAAGGAACAAACATTATAATGAAGTATAACATATGAGTAAATAGGCATAACATGATATCATAAAAGTAGAGGATCATATATAATCACATTTAATCATGGAATAAGGAATAATATATCATAGTATCATAGAATTATAATAATCTGTAAACAACATAAAATATTAAATTATAGCATAAGACAAATTTCACTAAAAAGACAACATAACATAGTGTGCTAGATTTAATTCCCATGTACCGTACATTGTATCTCATGATATAATAATATTAACCAATGTATTATGTTTATATATAACTTTATTACAACCCATTACATCATAATATGTACATTCGCATGTTTACAACATAAATAATTCATAAATAAAGTATAATCATAATAAAAACATGTGAAAATTGAATGGGTTATATAATCTTATCTCAAAACATGATCAAAGGATATATCGTAATAATTCCCATTAAAATAAATAATTTTGTGTTTTTTTATTTTAATATTTTAATAAATAGTCATAAGACTTAAATATGAGGTTCAAATTAAGAAAAATTTATAAGAAAATATTAGAAAAATGGGTTTACAATTGAACCTATTAAACAATGTTTTTCGGGATGAGTAAAGCATCTCAGAAGAAGGCATGAATATGGTGTTTTCCTTAAATACAATAATAAAAATAATTATTTTCTATAAAATGGTTATTTTTATTTTAAATCATTTAAGGATACAAATTTTTAATGATTGACACATAAAAAGGAATAATGAATAGGAAAGATCCCTTTAAACATGTTTGTTTTAAAGAAAAATTGATAAGGGAACTTGGAAAAGATGTATAACCATAGAAAATAAAGGGAAAATAAACTATGTGTATATGTAAGACTAATTTATATAGAATTTATAAGTACATTATAAAATTAGATATAAAAATTAAGGTAGAAAGATAATTCATAATCCAAAAGAAAAGAGGGTAGTTTAAGAGTTCCCTTACCTTAGGTCCTGACTCACTTGGTACATGCATATTATATTTTAAATAAAAAAATTAATTTTAAAAAATAATTTATTAAGAACTTTTTTTATTAATATTTTATTTTTTATGTTTCATTTATTATCATATATCATTAATTTATCGTATAGTTTTTCCTCTCATTGGCCACTTGGGGTTGTTCGATCAATTCCTCCAAAACTACTTCAGTATGTTGAACATGGTAAAAGGTGATATAGAATAGTTACATAATCAAAATAATTTTATAGTTATATATTATTTATAATTATAGTAGAAAAAAAGTTATACCACTTATTATATTTTCAAAAATAGATTCAAATTATGAAATATAACTCGGTATGCTCATTTTGGGTGGTTAAAATTACTACGATAATTTTTTATTAATATCATTAATATAATGGAAAATTTAACTTTAAAAAATATTTTTCATTTAATAATAATATATTTATTCATTAAATCTATTTTTAAAACCATTCATGTGAGGTATTGATGAAAAATAAAATATGTCGTCCATGGAGATGGTGAACTGACCACAATATCGGAAATTTTTTCATTATAGAATGGATAGGTGGAATTCCATTAGCATAATAACATTTAAGTATACTAATGATACTAATTTAATTATATTAGGATGGTTATAATATAATTATAGGAGGTAGAAGAATAAAATTTAAAGTAATGTAAATGAGAGAGTGATTAGGAGTTATTGTCTTACTTCTTGGAATGATTCCTTTGTTAATTGGATTATGCCTTTAAAGGGTGGTATATTTATGAAACTAAAACATCATGGGTGTGTATAATAGTTTTTATGAGTGGTTTTGGAAAAAATTTGTTGAGATAAAAATCTTAAGGTGTGAGGAGAGTTGAGGTGGTGAAGGGTGATATTTATAAGGGGGGAGTGGGTGTTTTGAATAAAATATTGGTTATTTTATTATTTAGGACAAAGACTGTTAATATTATTGATTCTCATGACATTTATGGGTTTATGATTAATCAAATTAGGTTTATTTTATATTGAATCAATTCCAAAACCAAATGGAATCATGTGAATACTTAATTAAATTTTCATTACCAAAAGTATTTTTTATTATAATAAAATTTACTTAACTTAAAAAAATACAAAAATAAGTATATAAATTGAAATTATTATTTTAAAATTAATTATTTTACTCCTTAAATAGAGATCTATTTTAGAAAAATGATTCACAAATTTTTAATTCATTCTTATATCATTATGATTTCATTAAAGTTGCATTATTACCAAAAATTCAACCTAATATAAATTCAATGTGTTTATTCCAAAAATAAAATTAACTTTATAAAAATAAAATACTAAATATGAAAATTCCTATTCTTAAATAAAATATTAATTTATTGAAAAAAATTAATTTTTATGACACGATCAAATTTCTGACCCACAGAAAAATTACTTATGATTTCACAGAATTATGTTATCATTTATATAAAAATAACTAGTGTTTTATAAAACCATTTTTTTGAAATAAATGTTTTTTCAATTTTTTTAAGTTATTATAAATAAGTATTTTAATGAAAATAAAATATATATGTTTTATAAAAATACAAATATGTTTTCTTTATGTAAAAAAATTATTTTATTATATTTAAAACATTAATTTAAATTTATTTTAATTGTTATTATGTGGTGATTGTGTTTTTTACTATACTAAATTACCAAATATGACATATTTTCAATTTAAAGGAGAATTTGTTATATAAAATTTGAGGTCGTTACATTCTTCCCTCTTTTAGAAATTTGATCCTTGAAATTTTATTTCACACTCTAAGATGAAAAAAGGTGAGGAAAATTATGTTTCATTACTTCATCAGGTTCCCATGATTCCATTTTATACTTATGGTTCTACAAAATTACTAACATGGTGAGTTGTCTCATTGCATGGAGCTTTGTCTCTACAATTCAAGATCTTCACCAGTTGGTCCTCATAAGAGATTCCATGCTCCAATTGTACCACCTATAGGTTTATTACATGTAAGTTATCCTTTATATACTTCCCCAATAGGAATATATGGAACATAATGCACTTGAGGTAGGTTTTGTAGGAGTGCTAGTTTATAGGCCACAACTCTAATACGATCAAGAATCTCAAAGGGACCAATGTATCTAGAACTTAGTTTTCCCTTCTTCCAAACCTGATGACTCTCTTCCATGGAAATATTTTAGGGAATAATTCATCTATAAATTTAAACTCTAATTCTCGTCAATGATTGTTATAATATCTCATTTTTTCATCTCCATGCTACTCTGATGTGTTATTGAATGGTTCTAACCTTCTATTTCATTTATTTGATTATTTTTGGTCCTAATATATTATTTTCTCCAACTTCAACCCACCATGTTGGAGTATTTATAAGAAGTCATATGAATTCTTGAATATTAGTTATTATTGTATGTGAACTTGACCAGAGGAAGATGTTGATCTTATCCTCCTTTGAATCCCACGGAGTAAGATCTCAATATATCCTCAAGTGTATGGATAGTGTATTAATATTATCCATCAATCTTGGGGTGATAGGACATAATTATTTTTTTCTCTATATTCAAGGAATATTGAAGAATTTTCCATAACTTTTAGGTGGACTTTGTATCATGATCATATACAATCAATAATGGTGTTTCATTCATCCTCACCACTTCTCAAATGTATATCATTACAATTTAATCAAGTGATAAGTCCTCTCGAATGGTGATAAAGTGAGAATGTCACAAACCACTCTAGGACATCCCTTAACTAGACTTTGAGTCATCCCACAATATACCTAATGGCATCCCAAATCCCCTTATGCTGACAAAATAATTGAAGTTATCTCAAAGAATCATCGGGGGATATTTTTTCCCAATAAACAATATTTAATAGGAATGGAATTTCTACGAAAAATATAGTATGAACCATCCAAACCTTGGACCTATAAATCCTTAAAAAATATATTTTATAGAAAATATAGAATAACCAACTAAATAAAAATAAATAATTTCAGTGACACAGATACAAAATGAAAAATTCGTAAGGATGAAAAGGCTGATACTCATATAAACCAAAACTAAAAAGCAAAAGAAACCCAACACAATCTTCATATGACCCCTTGGTCACTATCCACATGTAATAACACTCACTCTATAAGAGATAAAGAACCATAATTAAACCTATAGAATAAATTTTTAGTCAATTTCCATCAAGTGGAATAAGTATGGTGTGATCATAACTAAGCATAATAGGCAATCACCAGAAATTCCATGAATTTACTTTTCTAACATATACCATCAATTCTAGTTTGAAATCTAGATAATAGTTACATTTTATTCTTTTAATAAAAACCAATCAAGATATTTCCTAAATAAATCATCTTTAAAACACAAACATGTTTTAAAGAAACATTTAAAACCTTTCCAAAAACATCTCTTTTTAAATAAACCTTTTGAAACCCTATTTTAAAAAACACCCAACTAACACCAAAGGAGAAAAATAAATGAGACAAGATAATAGAAATGGTTACATGATACAATAGTGGAATCAGTTGGATAAGTCATAGAATAATCATAAAATAGGTAAGAAACAATGTAACCAAATACAATAAGTATGAAACTTTAAAAGATATATACTAATGGGAAATTTCTAAACATTCTGTGAGAAGATCCAAGATATACTCGGGTTGGAAGTATCTGTAGGTCTATTTATTCATACTTATGTTAGTAACCAATCAGTTTCTCATAAATAGCCTCATTAATAGCACTCCCCATGTAGCTTATATACATCCATCCTTATGGGGAATCTATTTTATCTAATCATGACTAGATAATAGTCTTCTATTATCCCTCACTAAGACTCCCATGATCCCATCATGATAATAAAGGTGGGATATGAGGTAACCTTCATCTCAAACATATCCATCCTAAATACACATAATTCAAACACAATTCTCAGCCTATCTCCCTTCACTGATGCATGAAAAGTCCCTTAGTAAACTATAGGGCTTCCATGGGGTATAACACTTTTAGAAAAAGTGTTTCAATTTTTTTAATTAGGACTTAATAATTTTAATGTAGTAGGATTTCCCAAAATCCCTTTGTAACCCACTCAAAACTCCTTTAAAAGTTTCAAACAGGCCTAAGTGTCCCATTTTAGGAACTTTCATTTGTAAATACATTAAAATTTCCATTTGAAAACTAAAATATTTTATAATTCCAATGTTTTAAATAATGCCTCCAATTAATGTTCACACATATATATATATACATGCTATAGTGACCTAGGATTCTCAAACATAGATATTACATTATTTTTTATGAACATTTATTACATTACACAAACATAGGCCTAAGGAACGTAAAGGTATAATGCCTTTGGAAACTTGAAAACCCAAATAACTGATTCATAGGAGTACTAAATCATCTCCCAATATGTTCTTCATAACTATAACACTTCTTAGAAATAACCAACATAATATGCTTCTCTATAACCTTGGGAAAGTAAACATAAGAAAAGGTGGGCTTAGATTCATAGTAATTATAAAAAATGGAGATACAAAAGAATAAAATTAACATAATATTATTATAATAAGATCATAAAATTTTAAAACCCTAAACTTCATGTCAAAGATCATTGTTGGGATCAGGTTGAATGGAGAATCTTTTATAAGTAATAAAAGTTCATTTTCAAGAGTGTTGTATTTTTTTGTCAAAAAGGATAAATCAATTCACTTTTTAAAAGGACTTGGTAAATATGATTATGTTTTTATTATTTGTATTTAAAAAATATCATAAGTTGTTTGTAGAACTTTTGATGCAAGATTTATGAAGGAAAGGAGAAAAAAATATGTTTCCAATCGTATTCAGGTTTGATTGGAAAGAAAGGTGTTACTGGATGATAGGGAAGTTACAACACATTCCATTGAAAATATAATGATGCTAAAGGTGATCAATAAAATAACATATATCACGATTGATAAGTTTCATAATGAAAGTAGTTTATTGTTGAATAATCCAGATGACAGTGAAGTAGCATGGATGTTCCTTCCATTGCAGATATTTTAGGTGGCGTCATTTCCTAGTATTTACCAAATTTTTGGGCCTCAAAATAAGGAATTTATTTTATAAAAAATGAAGGAGTTTCTGTAAAGGATTTTATAGAGGATAGTTCATGGACCGTGAATGATAGTTCACAGACTGTATAGGAGGTATGCGGAGTGGTGAAAGAAAATCAGCAAAGGATTCTGCATAGTATCACTATGCGGACCGTGTTGTAGAAATGGTTCACGGGAGGACTGTAGTTCATAGAAGGCTTGAAGTTACTGGTGAAGGATATCATTTTTGGAATGGAGGAGATTATACACTCATAGATTCAATTGTCCGTTGTGAAAGGTGGTACACAGACAGTGAAGGGAAAAATGGTTTGTGAGAGGACCGTAGTACGTGGTGAAGACTATACCGCATCAAATATTTGGAAAAATAGGATTAGTGAAATTTACAAAGTTATTTTCCTATATAAAGGACCTTAATACCTTCATTAAGTGTGAGTGAAATTTATAAAAAGACATCATCACTGTGGGGAGGAATTTGGAGAAGTCTAGAGTAGTTTGCGAAGGAGTATTCTGTGAAGGAAGTAGTCCGTGGAGGATAGTTTTCACAAAGGGAAGTAGTTCATGGAGGATAGTTTCCATGAAGAAAGAAGTAGTTCACAGGGGATCATTATTGGTATTGAGATAGTTTGTGGGGATAGTACACAAAAGAAGTTTTTAGGGCACTATATCCCACAAAGGAAAGGAGACCGCGTAGGAGAGGCGGTCTGTGGAGGAATCAGCCCTTCGCAAAGTAGAACTGAACCATAGAAGAATTTGGCATCCACAAAGTAGGGGCAGTATCTGGAAGAGGAAGGTGGTCTGCAAAGAACTCACTTCATGTCATGAAATTCAGTTCACGAAGGATGCGGGTAGTTCATGGAGGAAGAAATATAGTTCATAGAGGACTCAAGGAAGTTCCTACCAGCTTATAAGTTGGAAAAAAATTATTTTGGAAGATCAAATTTGTGAAAGCTGGTCAAGAAGAACCAAAACATTTTTTTTCATCATTTTGTTCTAGAATAATCAGACACACTATTATATTTTTTTGAAAGTTCTTCATGATTTTAATGGAATATCCCACTCATTTTATTCCACACAAAAGTATTATTTTCTATGGGATTGTGTGGTATTGGATTGTTTCCAAACCATATTAAGGATATAGTGCTCTTTTTGAGTAATGAACCTTTTAAATTCTTTTGTTACTTTAGATGTGTGTTTTAATTGTGTTAAATAGGGAAATAAATCTTTAACATGAGTCAAAGGTTGTTTCAAAATTAAAGAAACATAAAAAAGAAAAATATATCATTAATTCACACCCTCCCCCTCTCAGTGATACTTGAATCATGATTGGGAAACTTCAATCATAATATTGAGTCAATTCATAAATATTGGAAGTTCATAAGAATAAATCATAATATAATTAGAAAAAATGATCCATGAGATCATAACATTGGCATAATAATTATATTTTTGTCATATATGTAAGTATAAAAAATCATTTTCATGGTAGTCAAGGATTTCTTATAAGGTTGTCAGAGTGGAATGGGTTCACTACCCCAACCATCATGGTAGTCAAGGTTCACTCCCAAGAACATCATAGTAGAAAAATTCCCTTAATAAATTGGGTCTACTTCCCATTCCATTCTCATATATATCATGAGATATTAATCTTGGACCAATTCATTGGAGGGATATATATGTCTCACTCATCACATAATGAAAATCAAACATATGTGTGCACAAGATCATAAAAAATCATCATATCAAAACCCATGAAATCAAATGGGTTTCATAATAATTTCATCATATCCTAACATATAGAAATGATATATGTTTTATAATCATTTCATTATTTCATCATAGCATAACCCATGGAAAAATAAGTAGGTTTCATAAGAATTGTATCCTGGTATAAATCATGGAAGAGAAATGGGATTCATAAACATATTTTAATCACAAACTATTTAGATAAATAATAATAATGGAATCCTTGGTTTATATCCCTATAAAATCATAAGTTACATCAAAGGATGTCATCTTATATGGAGAATTATTTTTAAATATAGATAACATGGAATGTTTATTGAGGAAGATAAATTTTCCTTGAAAATAACTTTTTAAAAATAAAAACTCATAAAAATTGAAAATAATTTTAGTTGAAAATAAACATGAAAAATTATAAAGTAATATTCGAATAAATTAATATTTATGATGGTGAAAATTTTCATTCATTTCAGACACATTAAAATAAATATTACTTTCACATTTTCGATAAAACCCAAATGGACATTGTTTGGAAAATAAAATGAATATTTCTTTTAAAATATTTTTTGAAAAGTCAAAAATGGGTAAAATTTTCTTTAATAAATAATTTTAATAATTTTAAAAAAATGATTTTTTTAGAAAACATGGGTTTTAATGAAAAAATGTTTTTTGCCGAAGAGAGAAATAAAGATGATTTTTCATAAAAATACATTCTCTATTATTTTAAGTAAAAAAGAGTGGTAAAATGATATTATTAATTAAAAATATCATGAATAACTATAGTATAAGAAAATGCATGATAATTATTAGGAGTTAAATCATAATATTTCAACATTAGAGACTTAATATTAAATAATTTCGATAAATAATGAGATTGTAACATAAATACATTACCACTTTGGTAACATTTGAAACATAATCCCCATGAAAGATAGATGCATAGATGTATATATAATCCCCATAATTTTTAGGATAATCATCATAAAATACATTCATGGTAAGTATATACATAGCATAAAAGAATAATTGGTGCATATGGCATGTGTCTCACATAAGTAAAAAAAGTGATACATAAATCCCTTACCTTAAGTCTTGACTTACTTCATATATGTTTGAACCTCATGTATAATAAATATAATTTTATTAAACATATATTAAATAAACTTAATCATATATATAATACCATATATTATTTATGACTTTTTATTACCCATTTATTAACAATTCCTTGTTAAAGTCAGGTTTCTGGCAATTACTGCTTTGTTTTTCATTTATGTTTTGATTTTTTTTATCATATTAATTTGATCATGGTTACATAATCTCTATAATTTTAAACATGATTAATTATCTTAAATATTTTATATATATGTTTTTAAATTAATCCATAAGAGTTATATATAGAAAATGAAATACACCGCTCAAGGAGACGGTAGGCTGTACATACGCATGAACGTTGTTTCCATTTTCTCAATAGATTGAAACAAATAAATGAAAATAATATATTCTCACTAAATAAATATTATTATTTAATATATATCACATATTTTTATTAAAATAATCCTTATTTCATTCCATGTAAAGCATGAACGAATCACATCGCTTCAAAAGGCGGTAGTTCTCCGTACACATAAGCGATGTTATCCTATTCCCGCATAATAAAAAGTATGAAGGTATATGTAATATAATAATTCCATAAGTATAATAATATCTTAAATATCATATATAAACATTTAATCCAAAATTATAACCTATAATGAGAGGTTCTAATGGAAAAATGAATGACATCGGTCCATGAGGTGGTAGTCCGTTGTACACGTGAATAATAACTTCATAACACATTAGATGGAAGTGGAGATTCTTGTAGGTAATTTACTTAACATAAAAATATATAATTTTATGGAATATAATTAGTTAATTGTATCATCATGGTTTAATAATAATTTAAGTTTGTGGAGGAATAAATAAAATAAAAATGCTCGATGAAGAACGTTACCACTTCCTCAGGTAACCTCCTTAGGTTTACACCAAAAATCCTTCCAAGGTTGGATTTATGAAAAAAATAAGGATTCTAGGATGAGAGGATGGAATTTTTTTAGTGATTTGTAGGCCTTTTCTTAACTACAGGGGTTTTAAGTTTTCAATAATATATTATAGGGGTGTCCTTTTATAAGTGAGGTGAGTAGCACAATTGTAATTGTCTGAAAATAAAAAGTTTTACCCATGTTTTCCTCAGGAAAAAAGACTCCAAAATGAAGTATTATTCAGAATTAGATATTCCATGGTAAAACTATGTCCATAAAATATATTTTAGACATGTTATTAGGTCATCTTAATCCTTATAATTTTAGTTTGACCCCCCGATAAACCCATTTTTACCTTTGCCGTGGTAATTAATTTTTATTATTTTTACTATTCATTTTTGGTAAAAAATTAAGTTGAAATTACAAGATAATATAAATTATGAGGATTAAAAATATTTAATTTATTTTTTAAAATTAAATTTAAAGAATTATAAAATTTTAATTTAAAATTAATACCATAGACGCGGTGAGAAATATTTTTTTTAAAGAGTAAAAGTCCAAAATTTTACAATGTTTTTATACCCAAATTAAATATAAAAATGATTCCAATGAAATAAATTGGATTAATAGATATATAATTGAACTAATTTTACTTTTAAACTAAATTAAAATTTAATTTAACTTTATATGTAATTTAAATGAAGAGGCATTTTTTAATTAAAATTCAGTATTTTTCACTATTCATCAGAAAATTATTCCTTTTCAGAAAATTCTCAAAAATTCACCCCAAGATAATTTTGAAATGATGATTTTAAAAATTATATTTATTTTACCAAATAAACTTTATAAAATTTTAAAAAATTAATTTCATTATTGTTCACAAAAAATTTATAAATAACATATTTTTGAGAAAACAGTATTTTTGAAACATATAAAGACTTTATTGAAAAATTAAGTACTTTTTTTATTAAAATTTTTTATTTATATAAAATAATTTTACTTATTATTTAAATTTTTTTATTCCTATTCATGTATATAATTTTAACAGCTAGGTAATAATAGTCTTATTTAAATAAAAAAATTAATGGCTTTTCAACATTTGTTAAAACTTGGTATTGCATGTGATGAAAGATATAAAATGAATTTAATGTATTCAAAAAATCATAAAAACTCAAGTTGTTAAATTATATCCCCTTAAAATGAATTTATCCCTCAATATTCATCACTCTGATATAAAAAAATGTGGAGAATTTTTCCTCATCATTTTCTCAGGTTCCCATGTAGCTTCCTCAAACTGGTTGTTTTACCACAAAACTTTGACCAGGTGATTAGTCTTGTTTCGTAGAACTTTATCTATATAATCCAGAATATCCACCATGTGTTACTCATAATAAATATATTTCTTCAATATTAGAACCTCTAAGTTCAATTCATATGAAGGGTTAGGTATATACTTCCTCATGAGAGATACATGGAACACATTGTGGACTTGAGAGAGGTTAGTGGAGGCTATAACTGGTAGGCTATCACCCTAATACGATCAATAATATAAAAGGTAAAAATATACTAGGGGTTATTTTACCCTTCTTATCAAATCTCATAACATTCTTACATGGATAAATTCTTAGAAATAACTTATCACGAACTTTAAAATCTAGATCATGCCAATGATTTTAGCCTAACTTTTCTACCAAATCTAAGTTGTTTTGATGTGTTGCTAAATATATTTGACCTTATATATAATTTATTTAGATATATTAGGTCCTAATATATTTATTTATCTAATTTAATTCCAACATGTTGGATCTCTACATTTCTTTCCATAGAGTGATTCATAAGGATCCATCTGAATACTTGATTGAAAGATATTATTGTAAGAAAACTAAACTAGAGGAATGTGTTGATCCCAATCACCTTTTAAGCCCAAAGAATAAGATCTCAATATATCATATATGGTTTAAATTATTCTATTCAATTGAACATCTATATAAGGATGATACCCAGTGCTAAAACTCAACTCTGTATCAAGAGCTTATTGAAGACTTTGTCAAAACATTATAGTAAACCTAGAATCCTGATCAGACACAAAGGAATATGTTACTCTATAAAAATTTACCACTTTATTAATGTATATCTTGGAAATAATATCTACAGGGAAATCTTTTTTGATAGCAATTGATTGTGCTTATTTTTTAAGGAAAACAACTACAACCCAAATAGAATTATCCTCTTTAGATATTTTTGGAAATTCCAATGACAAAATCCATGGTGATATTTTCCCATTTCCATTCTAGTATGGGTAAAGGATATAGAATACCCTTAGAATTTTATCTCTTAACCTTAACTTGTTGAAATATCAAACATTAAGATACAAAATTTGTGATGTATCTATTAATTCCATCCCAACATAAGTATTATTTTAAATCTCTATACATCTTCATAATTCTAGGATTAATAGAGAATTAATAATTGTGATCTTCCTCTAAAAATTAATTCTTCTATAGATGGAATGAATAAATAGTTTCTAAACCTTAAAATTCCATCATGATCAAGTCTAAACTTATGAATGTTTCTAAACTTATTTTTTATCTCAACATCTTCCTTCTGTTTCTCTTTAATTTGTACTTGGATGGATGGTTGAACATTTAATTAGGAAACATAATATTTCTCCCCTTTATTTAGTATTTTCATATTCATCCTTTAAAAATTCAGAAATATTGGATCTTTTTTATCCTTATAATGGATAATCTAGAATGATCATTTCAACTCAAGGCATTAGGCACTTTTTTTTCTTTCCTGGGGTGGTAATGTATTGATCGGTCATAATATTTAATCAGTTCTAACCATATTCTTTAGTGCATATTCAACTGCTTCTGTATGAATATATTCTTTAAACTTTTGTGATCGGTATATATTTTATATTTTTTCCATAAATATAATTCCTTCATATCTTTAGTAAAAAAATACCACATCTAAATTTAAATAATGATTTGGGTAATTTTTCTCATGAACCTTCAATTTTCATGAGGTATAATCTATAACCATGTCATTTTTTATGACAACACAACCCAATCCATTATTTGATGCATCATTATATATTACAAACCCTTCTCCACTAAAGGGTTATATAATAACAAGTTTTATGACTAATATAATCTTTAGTTCCTTGAAATTTTCCTCATATTCGTTTATCTATAGGAACTTGGATCCCTTCCTAGTTAACTTGGTGATTAGATTAGATAGTAATGATAAATTCTCCACAAAATATCAATAATATCCCACAAAACTATAGATCTTAGTCACCATGGTTATTCTATTCCAATATTCAGTATCCTCTATATTTTATGTATTTACTGATATACCCTCTCTTGGGATTATATGACTCATAAATGAAAACCTTTTCTTCCAAAATTCACATTTTTAAATTTTTCATAAAATTTATTCTTCCTTAGTGTCTTTAGTATAATTATAAAGTAATATTCATGCTATTATTTACAATTTTAATAGATAAGTATATAATCTATAAATACTACCAAAAACTGATCAAGGTAATATCTAAAGACTCTATTCATTAAATCTATAAAGATAGTGTGGGAATTAGTAAGACTGAACCGAATCACTATATATTCATAGTGTCCACACCTTGTACGGAATAATTTATTGGGTATATACACTCCTTATTGACCATCAATTAATGATATCCAAAATGAATTTCAATCTTTTAAAAGTATTTAACTTCATGCAGTTGATCAAATAGGTCATTCATATAGGGTATAGGATAATTTTTCTTGATCATGATCTTATTCAGTTATTGATAATCAATGAAGATTCACATCGATCAATATTTATTTTTAATAAAAAGAATGGTTTCACCCCATGGTGACACACTTGGATGAATAAATCCCTTTTCAAGGTTCTCCTAGAGTTTCATTTTCAATTCTTGCAACTCAATCATGGCCATTATATATGGATTTATTGAAATTTATGTTGCACCAGGTATGAGTTATATAAAAAACTCAACTTCATTATTTGGTGGAAGACTATAAAACTCTTCTAAAAATACATCAAAAAATTCCTAAAAAATAGGAATTTCATCAATGGAAATTTTCTACCCAACCATTTGAGATAAAAACTCCTTCTTAATGGGAATTAAGACCCATAAAATGGATGTGATCTCCATTGGAATTTCATACTTATCATCTCATTGATAGATGATCATAGGTTTGTTTAGAATATCAAATTTGACTTACATTATTAAAAAATTAGTGCAGTATTTATGTATATAAATCCAATACATGCCAAATATAACATCAAATTCAAACAGAGGAAGAATGACAAGACTTTTAGGGATCACATTCCCACCAATGTCCACTATAGAGAAATAATTGACTTGAGATGTGATCATCTTACCATTAGGGATTTTCATTACTAATTCTATATCTAATTGTTTGGGTGGAATATAGATACAATTAGAAAATTATTTTGATATGAAATAATGGGAATATCTAGAGTCAAATAAGACATTAGTAGTTCTAAAGTTGGTGGTAAGTGTACATTTCACCATATCATTATCGCACCCCTCATCATAAACAGTGACATCATGAGATTTCCCTTTGTTTCTTGGATTAAGAGGTTATTGGCATCCATAATTATCATTAACCTTTGTATTTTTCCATTGTTTAGCATAGTTTATATACTCCTTTAATTTGAAACACTAGAGTGTGGGTGGTACATTTTGTGTAACTTTCTCTCTATTATCATTATAAGCAAAAAATTTCCCATCACTTTGGAAATAAATTACTCAATGACCTTCCCTTATACACTTAAAACATTTAATAGTCACCTTAAGAACATTTCCTCCATGTTTATTCCCACAATTTTAGCATAAATTAAATATAATCTTCTTTACTCTATGGTTCTTATATTTTCATTTTAATTCCATTTTTCTCTTTTTTATCAAAACCATGAGATTGATATGTAACTCCAACCTCCATTTCCACTTGGATATCACATTGAACAATATCTTCATATCTAATCAAGTATCTTATGGATAAATCCCTTTAGATACTTGGTTTTAATCCACTTAATAATTGATCAACATTACTTTTAGGTTGGATGATAATATCAAAAGAATACCTCATAATTCTTGTATAATTTTCCTCATAGGTACCAATATATTCATTATAATTTTAATTTATCTAAATGAACTCCTTCTCTATATTTTTTAGAAGAATATTAGAAAATTACTTATTGGAAAATAATTTATTGAACTCATCTTAATCCATGGAGTAAATTTTATCATGTTTCCTTGTATTCTTGATAATATTCCACCATTGATCCACTTCACCTTCTAAATAGTAGACGACCAAAATGACTTTTTCATGTTTTGAACACTAGAGAAAGGAAAATAAGTTTTCAGTGGTTTTGATCCATTATTAAGTAACTAATGAATAATAATACCCACTAAAAGAAGGTTTAATTCACCTCATAAAGGAATAAACTAAATATTGTTCCCTTTTTTGTTCATTTGGAAGTCCATCGTGATTTATATCTTGAGAAAGTTGTGTGAGCATAGCAATGAGATTTTTTATTCCAACTCCCTTAAAGTTTGGATTCTCATAATTAAAATCATTTAATTATCCATCACACATAAAATTAAAATGGTTCCTTTAGGTTATATTCATTCACTAAAATCAAAAATCATAGTGTGAGCAACACTAATAATAATGGAAACCCGCATAATTGTGAAAAATCCCTTATAAGATATCTAAATCATGACACCTTATTTTTAATCTATAACACCATAGGTTTATCATAGTTCATTCATATTAATCATTTATTTAAATTCTTCATGATGGTTCATAAATGTTTTTTGAATTTCCAAATCATATCCCTCAGGAGTGTCAAACCAGGTGTGTAGAAAAGTCTATTATCATGCACCAGGTGATGATTGAATCTTGCTCAATGCGCCCTTTTCGAATTTATTACCCCTATGTACCTCTATTCTAGAGACACATCCACTTTTAGTATTCATACAAGGATGTAATTTTATGGAAACCGCTCACTCAATTATTTACCAAAATTCTAGGATATTTTTTTATACATTGACTCATCCTTAGACATATCCTTAAACATATCTTTAGAAATATACCTAGAGATTTCACTAAATATTTCTCATCCTAGTTTCTAAAGGTTAAATAAACTTTTCCTATATTACCTAATATAGTGACCCAATATTATCATACATATATATTACATCATTTTTATGAACATTTATTACAATACATAAACGCACACCTAAGGATCATAAAGGTATGGTGCATTTAAAAACTTTCAAACACAAACAATTGGCTCATAGGTAATCTATATTATCTCCCAATATGTTATTCAAAACTAGAATCATTCTTATACATATCATACATAATATATTTATTTATAACCTAAGTAAAGGAAATATGAGAAAGGGTTATAATAGATGCTCAGTAAGGGTAAACAAGGGAGATACGTAAGCATAACATGAACATAAGGGTGTGAGAATAAGAGAATAATATTTGAAAACCATACCTTATATATCAAATATCGTAATATTGAGTCATGGAATAAATATTGAAAGTTTATAATACATAAATCATAATAGAATAAGAGAAAATGATCCATTATAGAATAATATTGGCATAATATAGATATTTTTTCATACACATAAGTATAGAAAATCATTTACAAACTAGTAAAGGCACACTTCCAATGTTATCATAGTTGAATGGTTTCACTCCCAAAACCATCATAGTAGTCAAGGTTCACTCCCAAGACCATCATAATAGATAAATTACCATACAGAACTAGGTTCACTCCAAATTCTAGTGTTTTCTATCTCATGAGATATAAATCGTTGCCCAATACATTGGAGGAAGATATAGGTTCCACTTATCACATAATTAAAATCATAAATATGTGTGTCAAAAGATCATAAAACCTTCATCATATCATAACCCATGAAAGGAAATGGTTTTCATAAACATTTCGTTATATCATAACATGTAAAAATATATATATATATATATATATGTTTCATAATAATTTCATCATTTCATCATAGTATAACCAATGGAAAAAAAAGCGGGTTTCATAAGAATTTTATCATGCTATAACCTGTGGAAGAGAAATGAGTTTCAAAAACATCTTTTCATCATAAAAAAAATAGATAAATAAAAATAATAGTATCCTTGGTTCATATCCCCCAAAAATAATAAGTTACATTAAAGGATGTCATCTTATATGGAGAATTATTTTGGAAGATAAACCACTTAGAATGTTTCTTAAGGAAGATAAATTTTCTTTAAAAATAAATTTTTAAAACTAAAAATTCATAAAACATTGTGAAAATAATTTTCTTTGAAAATAACCTCAAAAAATTACAAATTAGTTTTCAAAGAAAATAATTGTCATGATGGCATAAAATTATGTTAATGTAGTACATGTTAAAATAAATATTACTTTCACATTATCAATAAAAGACAAACAGGCATTGTTTGGAAAATTACATGAATATTACATTCAAAATATTTTTTAAAAATTCAAAAAAAGATAAAAATGCATTTAATAAATAATTTTAATAATTTTAAAAATATTTTTTGAAAACATGGATTTTGATGAAAAAGGGTTTTCGACCAAAGAGATAAATAAAGATGATTTTTATTATAGACATTTTCTCTATTATTTTAAGTACCAAAGAGTGTAAAATTGTAATATTACTTTAAAATATCATTAATAACCATATTATAATAAAATTAATGAGAATTATTGATAGGTAGATCATAATATTTCAATATTGGAGACTTAATCATAAACAGTATCAATAAATGAAGAGATTGTAACATAAATCCATTACCACTTTGGTAATATTTGAAACATAATCCCCATGAAAGTTATTCTAAAATTGATATTTAATCCCCATAATTTTTAGGATAAGAATAATAAAATAAATTCATGAGAATTATATATATCACATAAAATAATAGGTGGTGAATAGGGTGTGTGACTCATATAAGGAAAAAGTGAGATAGAAATACCTTACCTTAAGTATAAACTTCCTTTGTACACATTAAAACCTCATGTATAATAAATATAAGCCTATTATAAATATATTATAGAACTATAATCATATATATCATACTATATATTACTTTATTATGACCTTTTATTATCCATTTATGAACAATTCTATGTTAAAGTCATGTTTCGATCAATAACTTAGTTTTTCTTATATGTTTTTTTTGTGATATTACTTTTATCACGGTTCAATCATATACATAATTTTACAAATGATATAAATAACATATATATTAAATTTGTTTAGATTAATCCATAATAGTAAGTTATAGAAAATGAAATACATCATTCCTAGAGATAGTAGGTCGTACGTACACATGAACTTTGTTTCCATTTTCTTAACGGATTGAATAAAAGAAAATAAAATAATATATTAGAATTATAGAATCATAATTATTTCATATATATCGCATATTTTCATTAAACCCATCTTTATTACCTTCCATGTAAATTATGAATGAATCGCATCCCTTCGTGAGGCAGTAGTCTGTCGTACACATGAGTGATGTTATCATATTCACATAGAATGGAAAGTATGAAGGTATGTGTGATATAATAATTATATAAGTATAATAATATAATAAATATCATATATAAATATTTAATCTAACATTATAACCATCCTTAGTAGGTGGTAACTGATAAACAAATGAAATCGATTCGAGAGGCGGGAGTCCACTGTACTCACAAATGATGATTTCATAACCCATTTGATGGAAGTGTAGATGGTTTTAGATCATGAAATTAAAATAAAAAAATATATTTATATGTAATATACTGATTTTATTATATAATCATGGTTTAATAAGAATTTTATGAGCTTAAGTAAGAAATAAAAGAAAAAATTCTCGTTGAAGAATGTTATCTCTTTCTCAGGTAACCTCCTTTGGTTTTCACCAAAAACCTTCCAAGGCTCAATTTATGACCAAAATATGTCTTCTAGGATGATAGAATAGAATATGGGAAGTGATTTTTGTAGTTATTAGATAAGAAAAAATGGTTTAAAGGTTTGAATAAGAGAGGATATGAGTGTCCTTTTATAAGTGAGGTGAGTGACACACTTGTAATTATTTGTAATGAAATGGGTGTGCCCACGTTTTTCTCTAGAAAAATAGATCCAAAATGGAATATTATCAAGAATTATACATTATAGGGTCTAAATATGTCCAAAAAATATATCTTATATAAGTTTTGTTTTTCAATTTAAACCTTATCTGTTTATTTTAACCCCCAATAAACCCATTTTTACCTTAATTGAGGTAATTGATTTTTATTATTTTCACAATTAATTTTGGTGGAAAATTAATTTTAGCTTATTAGATAATATAAATTATTTTTATTTTAAATATGAATATTTTTTTCTAAATTCAATTCATTTAATTTTTAATTTTTAATTTAAAATTAATATCGTAAACACGATGGGAAAGCGGGTTTTCAAAGAGAAAACATTCAAAAGTTCATAAGGTTTTTATAGAATAATTTAACATTAAAATGATTCCAATGACCTAAATTAGATTAATAGATATATAATTTTAATAATTTTAATTTAAAACCAAATTAAAATTTAATTTAACTTTATAAATAATTTTAAAAAGCAGTTTTCAATTAAAATGCAGTATTTTTCACTATTCATCAAAAATTTAATCTTTTCATAAAATTATAAAAAATTCACCCTAAGATAATTTTAATATTCTGATTTCAAAAATTAATTTTTTTTATCAAATACATTTTTTAAAAGTGTCAAAAGTTAATTTTATTAGTTTTTACAAAAAGAAATAAAAAACATTTTTTTAGAAAATAGTATTTTTGAAGCATATAAAGTCTTTATTAAAAAATTAAGTACTTTTTATCAATATTTTTTAAATATATAGAGCCATTATAATTAAAATTTAAAAAATTTACTCTTATTCATGTAGAAAATTTTAATGGTTAGGTAATAACAGTCTTATTTAAATAATAATATTAATAATTTTTCATGGTTTGTTAAAACTCAGTGTTACGTGTAATGCAAGCTGTCAAAGAAATTTAATTTATTAGGAAACAAATCATAAAAACATGGGGTGTTACATGTAAACCAATATATTTATGTATTCACATGCATAAATAGGTTCTTAACCACATGTATATATATTCCCATGTTCATAAGAAGCACCATAGTAAGCCATAAGAAACACAATTCAATCCATTTATCAAAACTAAAGGGTTTAATAAGGAAAATTACAAAAATTCCACAATAATTGAGAGAAAAAATTAAACAATACCTTAAATCATTAATACAATTATTTGGAATCCATTTAAATCCAAAATAATCAATTTATATACTCAAAACCCACTTAAAACCCATTTAGTCATTTTATCAAACATATGGAATACACCTATATCCTCTGAAACTATTTCACAAAATCTTATTATTTGTAGATTATTTTATAAAACCATTAAAAAAATAAACATAATTTTAGAAGAAAACAATTCTATAATTCATGGGCATATATGGTATTTAATAAAAAAGGAAAAGGCGTATAACCACCTACCTCAAACCATGTGTGGATGTGATGAAACCTTCAGAAATGGGAAGATTAAGACCTGAGACAATATCTGAACCCCCTAACATCTATAATAGAGTAACATTAGCTATAAATACATCCTTAAGGTTTGGAAAACATGAATCTAGGGTAAGGGGGAAGGATAAAACAAGAGAAAGAGGAAAAGAAAGGAATAAATGAGGTTATACCTAAACTAGAAAATAGATTATTTGAGACGGGTTATTTATGATAGGACCTTGTTGAAAATAAATATTTGAACCAAGATTCTATCTCAAATAACCCATTGCCAAAAACAACATCTCAAAAGATATTCTTTTGATAGCTCATTATAAAAACTATCTTTTACGACGGGATAAAAACCTATCACAAATAATTTTTTTATCAGATTGTTTACTCAATAATTTATGATGGGTCAAGTGAACCATCACAAAAAATTATTTTTGATAGTAATATAACCCATCAAAAATAAGTTTAAAAAAATGAAAAAAAAATATTAAAAAATATCAAAATAATTTAAAAAATGTAATAAATAAAACTGTAAACATATGAAATAATATTATTATTATACAAAATAATTTCATTTAAATTTTAACATGATAAATGTGTATATAATGTATCAATCACTATTGAGGGGGAGGGGAGGGGGAAGGTCATCTAGAAGAGGAGGGGGAGGGAACTCCATCCCTACACCCTATTCCAATTTTCCTATGTACTCCAACATCTAATCATTCTTATGTTCCTGAAATCTTCACATCTCATCATGTTGCTACTAGCGCTATTGATATAGATTTTCCTCCTCCCTACACATGGCCTCTATAACCTCACTCTGATCTCACAGATTTTCCTCATACTGTGAGTTCGATGATGAATACTCTCCATGATCTCCCCTAAAGTTGGATTTAGACCATGTAGCAATACCATAAAAACTTTTAGGCATCAATCAAGAACTGATACCAACCACTTGGCCCTTCTCAAAATCATACTCAGTCACCCACATCCATGTTGCATCATCAAATCCTACCACACTAGTGTCCAAAATCTTAATCTTATCCTGACTCTCATCCTATGTCTGAGAATTCATTGCCTCATATGACTCCTTCAATTGTGATTCGAAATTAAAATAGTTAAAATATTATTTTCAGTTAATTTTAAAACACAAAAAAATTATATTGACCACAATCTAATACTAGTGTCCACCTATAACCCCTCCAGTGATAGGATCATTTTAAATCCTCTAATAAATAACAAAATCTATAATATAGGGATGTTCAACTACCTATATGAGTATAAAATAAACAGTTTACATTTAAATTTATATAAATTATTTAAAAAATGTACTTAACATATGTCATCGATGAGTATTGATTGTACTACTACCATCTCGACATGTCACCTCCTACCTCCCACGTTTCTTACAACCTAATTATGCTCTCATCTAAAAACTATATCTCATCCAATATGAACATAATCCATCCTAAATATGATATGAGATGTAATCTAGTCAGTAGGTGTAACAAGAATGATCAAAATCTGTGACTCTCTTTCTTCATGGATTTCCTCCTTAGATTATACAAAAAAAGATGATAGTGCTCATGTATACACACCGCTAGAACCTCCCAGATAGAACTCTACATGTTATCATCGATGGGATACCATAAACCCAACATTTTTTTAATAATATAAAGTTAATAATTAAATAAATTTAAAAATAATGATTATTTATTTATATACCATCCAATGATCAGACATTCGGTACCAAATGTCAATGGGAATCTAATGCCACATCACCCATGCTCCAAAAAAAATAGTTTCACGGAATAGCACTCCCTTATCCAACAACTATATATAAAAATGATGTAAAAAATAAAAAATAATCAAACAATTAGTACATAAATAAATTAATGAAAAGTAATGAAAACTAACTAAAATTTACAACAAAACATACCTCTATATGCATAGATCGAATTCAAGATGTGGATTTTGCGTGGGAATAGGGTCGAGAATCATCAATCTCACAAGACCCCAACCCCTTCGAGTCAATAATGAACCTATAGGAACTTGAGGAACATATGATAAAGAATCGATCTCATTACTAGGTAGTATAAACTTCTTGAGGCTATAGAAGATATCATCATAAGTCTCATCAGCCATCTAAAACATGAAAAGAATGTTGTCAGCAAATAATTAAAAATGAGTATTATAATTATTTATTTATTTTGACTATAACTAACAATTAATTGTTTCATTCTTCATATTCAACCTCATCTTAATATGTTATGGTGTTAATATCTTCATCTTCCTACTTAGTATCATCAATTTTCATAGGATTTTCAACTTCATCATCACTTTTTAATTCAAATTAATTTGTTACATCATCATCACCATTGGCCCATAACTATGGGGTTTCATCATCAATATTCATGTCTCTTCATTGAAAATAGGTATTTTGAGCTATCTCTTGAAAATTTTCAATTCATTACACTTCAATAGAACAATATTCACTTTGTATAAACTGATTTTGATGGGATTTGTTTATTATAATGCTCTAAAACTCAACAAACTCACTTAAAGAACCACAAGAATTGGTATAATATATTTTGGGTTTTTTATGTGCCAATAAAAATGGTTCATTTACTAAATTAAGTATTTTATATTAAATATTAATGATTCCATCATGCAGATGAACATGCAAGCCTTTATCAGTATCAAACCAATAACATTTAAACATTATTACATAATTCTTTCCCAGATAACATAGCTCGATTATTTCATCCAACATGACATAAAATTAAACTTTACTTTCTCTATGGTGAGATCCTCTTAAGAAAACACCACTATTCATTGTTTTTTATTCACCATATGCATGTGTATGAAATCAAAAACCATTCACCACATATGAATTATAATATTTAACCTTTTTGGATGGTGGGTTACTCACTACACACAGTTAATTATCAAATTTATCATCATATTAAAATATCTAAAAAATTGAAAAATAATTTACAATATAAAAATAATAAATTGATTTCATATGTTAAAATATAAACAATTTACTTTATCAGTCTTTGAAACTAGTAGGAAAAATTATATTGTCAAAATTCTTCAAGAGAAGCTACAATAATTTTTGGAAATTTTTTCTTGATATAATCATTATATAATCTATAAATAAAATATTATAAATTTATTTTAAAAAAAATTAAAGAATATTTTGTAGTAGAACTCACTGTACAAATCATGTCATTTATTCACAGTTGAGAAGAACATGTGTATGAGCCCTGTGATATTCATCATTTGAAATCCATCATTTATGAACTTTACCAAATCCAAGTTCAAGTTAATTAAAAACTAATAATTGAATTTTTAGTGAATCATTAATATTTCCCTCATTATGGATCACTCAATTATTTTTTAAATAATATTCAAGTTGGAAATAATGGGACCAGAAAAAAAAAGAAATTTTATCCTATAAATAAGCTTCTGTAATTGAACCTTCAACTGATTCTTTATTATGTTTCTTTTTCTTTATTTTTTTTATACTTATCTCATATGGATACATCTATTATAAATTTACTAGCCCTCCATATTTTTCTTCATGTGGAAAATGTAATATCAAATGTCCCATTGAATCAAATAAATTTGGTTGCAATTTTTTCCATTTCATATAAAATTAAAACAACATATTCTTTCAATATACTAAGTGCATCATAGTATGTTGTCTTCAAATATATGTCTTAGAAAAAATATGATATTTTTATTAGTGTATCTCAAACTGAATAATTCAACAAACCTCAGAATCTAATTGGTAGAATTATTTCCAATATAACATGACAATCTATAATTTTTAATCCAACAATATGATTGTTTTTGACACATATAGCCAAATTGAAAACATAACAATTAGGTAGTCTCAAATATAAAATCTACTAACAAAATAATAAATAGATTTATTTATAAAGTTTATAAGATTATTTTGGATTTATTAACTTCTATGATCTATCAATCTCAAATTACTTAAGTTATGGTCACCTCAAATTTTGAAAATATCTAATCATGTCTTTAAATTACCTTTGGTATTACTAGGTATGTATAAAAATTTATAAAACGTATTTTTAAAATAGTTCTTCTCTATATAAATGACATATAACATGTGATGGACTAACAAATCATACCAATATACAAGATCCCAAAAATACTTCAATTAATCCAATTATTATCTTTCCTAAATCCATCTATTTTTTTTGTTTTATAGTCAACCCAAAGGTAATGGGAGGTAATGAAGAGACAATAGATTTTAATTCAATTCCTAATATCATTTATATAGGTCTATCTCTTTAAATTGTACCTTTTTTAAATGATTTTTGTTACTTTGGAAAGCATTGTCAATAGCAAAAAATCTACGATGACAGTTGAAAAAAAAACTTTGTCTCCCAACGATGATCATAAATTCTTTGTTGTCACACTACAGTACTGACATGATTTCAGACCATTTTTACTTCATCCAGATAACGTGTCATATGTTGGGAATTCATTAATTGTTCAAATTAATGTAGCTTTCATTAATAAATTTTTTTTCTCAACAATATCATATGTACTGACACCATTACTCTACAATAAATTTAACTAATCAATCAATGGATTCAAATAAATATCAATACTATTTTTTGTATGTCTTGGAATTAATAAGGTCAAAATGACATATGGATCATTCATCAACATCCAAGGAGGTAAGTTGTATAGAGTTATTAAGACAGACCAACAAGAAATTTTACAATATTAAGAACTAAATGCACAGAAACTATCAGTAGAAGTACCTAATATCACATTATGGGATTCTAAAGAAAAGGAAGTATTTTCCAAGTCAAAATGTTTCCATGAATCACCATTATAAGGATGATTTAATCTTTTATGGGATAAAATATTTTTTTTGTATCATGATATCAATAGCGATGTGTTCTGAGACATAAATAAACATTGTAATCGAGGTGTAAGTGGGAAATACCTCAACTATTTAATAGGAATCAATATAGACTCCCCTAGTTGACCCTCTTTGTACCTTAATTTTCCACATGAAGGATAACTAACTAATGACTCGTTTTCACCACAATATAAGATGCAATCATTTTAACATGCATCAAGATTCTGATAACCAAGACCCAAATTACAAACTAGACAATTTCTATCTTATAGATTTATAGGAAACACATTTTCTTTAGGTAACGATGATTTAATCAAAGAGAATATCTCATCAAAATAGTTATTTGATAGTCCATTATCTCATTAAATGAACATATATTCTATAACCACTTCAAAATTTCTTATCTTATAATTAGGATACAAGGCATCATCAGTAGACTTTGACAAATCATAAAATCGAGATGATTCTAAATCAGGAGTGAATTCAATATCATCCTGAGTTTTAGTTTATTAAAAATATGGACCAGCAACATCCTGTAATAAAGATTGAAACGGTGATGGATCTGAAACTAAATTATTAATATCTTCTATAGAATTGCATTCACCATGTTAATATCAAAAAACATAATCTTTTTGAAAACCAAAACACAATATATGACACCCAACATTTTCAAATGTGTCAAACCTCCTCAGATCACATTTCTTAAATAGACACTTAATTATACCTTCTAAATTTAATTTTGGTTTTGATGATTAAAATGATAAAAAAGCTTCAAAACCCTCAATATATACATGATTTATACCAAAACCATTTGAATTCCTATGATGATTTATCTAATTATGATCATATAATAAAACTTTTCTTGACTTATTTGTCCCATAATTCTCAAAAAAATAGAAACAAATATATATGATTAACTATATATAAGAAAAATATGCTCCAAAAAAGAGTTGAAAATTAAAAAAATATAATGTACTTGTAAATATTATCAATTTTATCTATTTAATAATGATATTTACTAATTAGGGTAGATTTTTACTAATTAATATTATTCATCACTAATTATAGGTAATTTTTATTAATTACAATTAATTTTTACTTGTTAACATTTTTTATTAATCATCACCAATTATTATAAATTATTATTATTTACCATAAATTATTACTAATCACCATAAATTATTACTAAGTATCGTTATTTTTTAGTAATTACTGCTAAATTTTAGTAATTACCACTATTTTTTACTAATTACCGCTAATTTTTATTGATTACTATTAGTTTTTACTAATTATTGCTAATTTTTACTAATTATCTTTTTACTAATTAGTGATAATTTTTAATAATTAACATGTACTGCTAATTATCACTATTTTTTTTAAGTACCGCTAATTATCGCTAATTTGTAGTAACTGATGCTAATTTTTAGTAATTACTACTAATTACCATAAATTTTTCTAATTACCATATATTTTTACTAATTACAGCTAATTATTACCAATTACTGCTAATTATTACTAATCATCTCTAATTATTACTAATTATCACTAATTGTCACATATTGTTGCTAATTTTAGTAAATTACCGCTAATTGCAGCTAATTTTTACTATGCATCACTAATTACTGCTAATTTTTACCATGCACTGCTAATTTTTACTAATTTTTACTAATTAATACTAATTTTTAGTAATTACTGCTAATTTTTAGTAATTACTACTAATTTTTAGTAATTGCCACTAATTTTTAGTAATTACAGCAAATTTTTAGTAATTATTGTTAATTTTTAGTAATTACATCTAATTTTTACTAATTAACACTAATTTTTACTAATTACTAGTAATTTATACTAATTACTACTAATTTTTACGTGGTACCACTAATTATCACTAATTTTTACTAAATACCGCTAATTATCCATAGTTTTTAGTAATTACCGCTAATTTTTAGTAATTACCTCTAATTTTTAGTAATTACACCTAATTATCATAAATTTTTACTAATTACCACTAATTATTACTAATTTTTTCTAATTATTACCAATAACGACTAATTATTACCAATTACCGCTAATTATTACGAATTATCACAAATTATTACCAATTACCACTAATTATTACTAATTACAACTAATTATTACTATTTATTGCTAATTATTATTAGTTAACTCTAATTTTTAGTAATTACCATTAATTCTTAGTAATTACCACTAATTTTTACTAATTACAGCTAATTTTTACTAATTACCTTCTAATTTTTACTAAAATAAAGCTAATTTTCACTAATTATCGCTAATTATTGCTAATTTTTAGTAATTACCTTTAATTTTTGTAATTACCTTTAAGATTTTGTAATTACCATTAATTTTTAATAATTACTACTAATTTTTAGTAATTGCCACTAATTATCATAAATGTTTACTAATTATTGCTAATTAATACTAATTACCACTAAGTATTACCAATTATAGCTAATTATTACCAATTACTGCTAATTATTACCTATTACAACTAATTATTACAAATTTCCAGAAAGTTTTACTAAGTGGCGCTTATTTCTACTAAGTACCGCTAATTACTGCTAATTTTTACTAATTACTGCTAATTGCCGTTAATTTTTACTAAGTATCATGAATTACCGCTAATTTTTACTATGTACCACTATTATAGCAAATTTTTAGTAATTACTACTAATTTTTTGCAATTTCTAGTAATTTTTACTAAGTACTACTAATTTTTTCTAATACCCACTAAGTTTTACTAAGTACAGCTAATTACCACTAATTTTTACTAAGTACTGCTACTTTTTACTAAGTACCACTAATTACCGCTAATTTTCAGTTATTATCACTAATTTCCACTAATTTTTAGTAATTATCTCTAACTATCGTTACTTTTTATTAATTACTACTAATTGTTACAAATTGCTACTAATTGTTACTATTTACCGCTAATTTTTAGTAATTATCGATAATTTTTACTATTTATCACTAGTTTTTAGTAATCATTGCTAATTTCTAATAATTAATATCAATTTTTAATAATTATCACTAATTTATAATAATTACTATTTATTTCTAATAATTACTATTGATTTTTAATAATTATTGCTTATTTCTAATAATTATTTCTTATTTTTACTGATTATCACTAATTTGTACTCATTATCGCTAATTTTTTCTAATTTTTTTTAAATTATTAATTTTTAATGTTAATTATTAAAAACTAGTATTAAATACTATAAATTAATAATTAATAATTACTATTAATTAATACAAACTACTTTTAAATATTAATATTCATTCCTAGGATATATAAATTATTACTAAGTTCTCTTAATTCTCACTCATTTCTTTTAATTTTTACTAATTCTCACTTGTTGCTGCTAATTTTTACTAATTACTGATTTTTATACTAATTATAACTAGTTTCTAATAATTATTGCTAATTTCTAATAATTATTGCCAATATCTAATAACTAACATTAATTACTGATAATTAAAACTGCATACTAATAATTAAAACTAATTACTACTAGTTTAAACTAATTACTTCTAATTAAAAATAATTATTAATAGTTAAAATGAAATACTTCTAATTAAAAATAGTTACTACTACTTAAAACTAATTACAGCAAAATTAAACTAAGTAATTATAATTAAAACTAATTACTACTAAAAAATAATTATTATTATTAATATAAAATAAAATAAAATAATTAAAAATTAAAAACATTAAATAAATACCATAAAACTGAACCTTTTATTGGATACAAAGTGGAAAATTTGTTTCCTTGTAAAATTTAAAACTTTTAAAAGTTTAAGGAGGAAAAGATGAGGGCAGAGGAAGAGAGGAGAGTTTGGATGAGGAGAGAATGAAAAAAAATGGGTGTGTGGTATATATAGGTTAGATAATTAGAAGTGGGATTAATTGTGACGAGTTCCATCACAATTAATACCCACCATTAATAACTATTTTGGTGATAAAAAAGGTATTTGTGACGGGACCCATCACAAATATTCTTCTGTCGACAGTTTATTTGTGATGGGAATTAATTCATGTTGCAAATAACAATAATGACATAAGGTATTTGTGATGGGGGTATATTCTCATCACAAATAATTTTTTATTAAAGACTATTTGCAACAGGATTCATTTCATGTCGCAAATAGTTCCTCAGCAGGGGATATTTGTGACGAACGATGAGCCCATCAAAAATAGCTCATCTCAAAAGCCCCTTTTTCATAGTCTACCTAGAAAATGATACCCAAAAAAAGAGAGGAGCCTCAAAATAGAGGGGGAGGAAAGGAGGAGAAGATCCCTAGGATCTCTCACACACCATGACTGAATGGTGAGGAAAACACTCCACTTGGGGTTTTAGATTGTGAGGGACATTAGGGAATTCCATGATTTTAAAAGATTCTGGGCATTTCACATGGTTTGGTTATATGGTTTATCAAATCATGCACCAATCATGAACCCCTCACTAGAGAGTAAAATGGAACCACATAGTTGAGCCACATAGTTTGAAAAACCATGTTCCACCCATGCGAAATGGCTCTATCAAGATTATAGACCCACTGGCATGGTTACCCCTTTGTTTGTACTAACTGTGTAGGCTAACTGTGCATCCTTCACAAAAGTCCTAAAACATAAAAAAAAACTTTTCATTCAGAACTACAGTAAAAGACCAAATAGAAATAAAAAACACAAAATAATATGGTTTGGAGAGGTTGGGGTTTGAAAAACTCCTCACCATACCACTTTCTACCCCCAGAAATCCAACGAGTTTTGAAAGAAAAGAAAATGACCTAAAAGCTCCAACTCATAGGAGAAGAACCACTCTAACTGATCTTCAAAACTCAATGAATCAACTAAAACCATTGAATATGAATCTATCTCTAAACCACACTTACACCTGACTAATCTACTCATGTGGTTAAAAGATGGAGATCTGAAGTAAATGTCCTCATCATTTAAGAATTCACTAACATTGTGGGTCAACCAAAGCATTAAGAGGCCCGAATCAAAGTTTTAAACTTGTAGACTCAAGAAACAAAATTGAACAAAGGAACATTCATAAATTCCTCAAAGAAAAATGCTCATTATTCAAAATCATACTCTAAGAATCACAACTAGAATAAAAAAGTTTCAAGATAATAAAAAGGAAAAAACATAAATTCCTAAAAAGATTTTCAAGTCACTATTAGGATCCTAAGGTTGACAAGAACTCTTCTCTAGATGATTATTTTGCTTATAAAACATTTAAAGGTGTCCCAAATTACCACAATAGTGACTAGTCTTTGGAACATTTGAGAATTAGGGATTAAAATTTCTGAACCAACCAAACTAGACCCATATGAGGGGTGATTCTATTTTGAGGAGATAAAATACAAATAAGAAGACTCTCTCCAAATAGGTCCCTCCATCCTTTTCTCCTCACTAGATAGGGAACCTTTGCCCGCTTTGAAAGAGATAGGGTCACCACCCGTCATGGTATTCCCTTTAAAAACTAGATCTACTAAAAACTCCACACCCACTAAATCTTTAAACAATGTTATCCTAGAAGAAATAACCCGAGCATTGATATCCAAATGAAGACCCTTCACAAAAAAATGATCCTTCAAGGAATTTATGTACATAATCCCTAGAGAAAAGTAAACTATCTCATTAAAATGGTCAATGTACTCTTCTACCATTTGTTGACCCTACTAGAGACTTGTGAGATCCACCACATTCTCTACCTTAAACTCTTCAAGAAGGAACCATTTAATAATTATGTTATTAAATAACTCCCACATAATTCCAACTTATAACTGATTTGGTACAATCATTTTCAACTGATCCAAAATCATCCCTTTGAAAAAACCTAGAATAACCCTCACTCTCAAATTATTAGGCGTTCGTAATGATCAGAAGACTCACTCAGCACTCCCAAGTCACTCTGGGGCTTACAATAGACCTTGATCTCCTTGAAAGACAAACAAACCCCAAAAATAATCTGACTTTTCATCTCTATAATGTTTTTGGGTTGTGTTTTCAACAAACCAAATGTGAAAAAATCCACTAAAAGGTAATAGAACCATTCCCACAGTCTTTTCATGGTTTTCCATACCATGCAGTGTAACTGTGTAATGTTGATTCTCCCTTCCCATTCACCTAAAAAATATGTAACATCTCTAAATCACCTATAAAAATTAAATATAATCTTAAATACCATTGGAATGAACCAAAATACACCAAAATACAATAAGGAAAGATAAAAACTCTTGTATCAATGTCCAACAACCCATGAAAACTTGAGGCTCAATATGAGTAAGAGTTTACGACACTCTTTATGCTCCTACTTCTTGAGTTCTAATAGTCATGGCTATAATCTACTAGACATGTCAAATTAGAGAGGATTCTCTAGGAACCCAGGTCTCTAAAAAATTCTATATCTAATACCATTTTTTCATGAACCAACTGAAGTCATCCCTGAATCGGATCTCAAGCTGGAAAGTGGCATACTTGAGTTGTGTCACAGGTCCCCTTGAGATGATGACAACCATTTAAGTAATGTTAAGAAATATTTTGGAAAACTTTTACCCAATAAACAATATTTAATATTAATCTAATCTCTCCATTAATTTCATCATGAACCGTCCAAACCTTATATGTCCATTCCTTTAGAAAAATAGAAATAGATACAAAATAAAAATAAAAGTAAATACATTATAACAAATTATATAATCAACTAAAAATAAATAAATAACTACAGTAATATATAGATAAACTCGATAATCCAAAAGGATAATAAGGAAAATACAATGTAGCGGTACTGTAACCACCCCGTAATACTACATGGAAAATGGGGGTTCAAAACCCATGGGACGCAGGTTACTGTAGCGGTACTGTAGCAGCGGCGGCACTATTCATCAGCGGGCACTGTAGCGGCGGCAGGGCACTGTAGCGGCGGCGATACTGTGTGGTACTGTAGCAGCAGGTTACTATTCACAGAATGTGAATTGGCCTTAGAATTTGGGCCTACGGGCTATGTAATGGGCTACAAGCCCACTGGGCATTCAGGCTATGTAATGGGTTTCCCTCTACCCAGTTTAAAGAGGACTTTGCTTTGATTTAATAATAAAAAAAGGAAAATACACCCACTAACTAAAAATAAAACTCAAATTAAACCTAACACAATCCTCATGTGATATCATAGACACCATCAATCTATAATAACATGCACTCCATGAGTGATCAAGTACCATAGTTGAACCTGCAAAACAAACTTAGGTC
Source organism: Viscum album (assembly GCA_963277665.1). Taxonomy (NCBI): domain Eukaryota; kingdom Viridiplantae; phylum Streptophyta; class Magnoliopsida; order Santalales; family Viscaceae; genus Viscum; species Viscum album. The sequence continues at coordinate 1,796,579,202 of OY728138.1, forward strand.
TACTGACACTGAGTGGCACAAGTAAGGTGGGATCATAACTAAGCTCAGTGGGAAATTACCAAATATTCCATGCAATTACTATTCAAAAACAAACCATCAATGTTAATTTTAAATATAGATAAAAGATACATTTGATTTTTTAAGAAAACCAAATCAAGATATTTCCCAAATAAACCATTTAACTTATTTTAAATAAAATTTTAAAACATTTCCAAAATCATCTCTTTTTAAATACATCTATTGAAACCCTATTTTAAACAACACCCAACTCACACCAAAGAAACCAAATAAATGAGACAAGATAATAGAAGTGTGAATATAATATAAAAGTGTAATTAGTGGGATAAGTCATAGTAGAATCATAAAATAGAGAAATAATGATGTAACTAAATAACATATACAATCCATAATTTTATTTTCTAATGAAAATTTTAAAGGGTAATTGTGAACCCAAAAAAACCAACCAGTTAAAAATATAACCAAGTAAACCCCACATCCCACCAACCAGCCACTCTCAAATAGTCTCACTGGTGGAACTCCCCCTATGGGATATATAAATCCATCCCCACTAAAAATATAGATTACCAAATCATGACTAGATAATAGTCATCTCTCATCCCTCACTAAGATTCCTAGGATTCGATGATGATAATAATAGTGGGATATGGGTTAGCCTTCACATCAAACATATCCATCCAAAATCTATATAATCTAAATGAAATGATCTGTCTATCTCTTTATACCCTTGCATGAAATGTCCCTCTATAAACTATATAGATTCCATGGGACTGCACACTTTTAGAGAAATCATTTCATAGTTCCAATTAGGCCATAAGAATTTGAAAGTAGTACAATTTTCCAAAATCCTATTAGAAACCATTTGAAATACAATATCAGCTCAAAACTCCTTTTAAATTTCCAAATGGCCTAAGGGTACCATTTTAGGAAGTCCCATTTGATAATACATTTTAAGTTCCATTTTAAAACCAAAGACATTTTAGAAATCCCAATTTTTAAAAAAACATCCTATAAACTTCCATATATATATATATCCATATACCTATATATGTATGAATACTCATATATATATATATATAGGTTCTTAAACACATGTATATATATATATATATATCCATGTTCATAGTAAGCACCAAGGAAACCAATAACAAACACAATTCAAGCCATTAATCAAAACCAAAGGGCTCAATAAGGTAAATCACCAAAAGTCTATAAGAATCAAGAAATCAAATTAAACAATACCCCAAACACATAATACAGTCATATGACAGCCTTATAAATCCAACACCATCAATTTATACAATCAAAACCCATTTAAAACTCATTTATGAATTTTATCAAACATATAGAATATGATTATATCCTTTGAAACCAATTAACAAAATATTAACTTTCATAAATTGTTTTACAAACTAATTTAAACCCACCAAGGAAACCATAATTTTAAAATAAATCAATTTTATAATGACCAATCATGAATGGTGTGTAATAAAAATGAAAATTTATAAAATCACCTACATCTAACCATGTGTAGTTCTATCAAAACCATTAGAAACAAGAATAATAGGACCTAATCCATGATTAAAACACCCTAACAACAAGAACCAAAGCATGTCAGGTTTAAATCCTTCCTTAGGTTTTAGATAATATGACTATAGGTCAGTAGAGAAGGATAAAATAAGAAAATAGGGAAGGATATGAAGAAAGGAGTCCATACTTATAAAAAAACCAATAATTGGAGATAGGGGTCCCAAAATGGAGGGGGGGCAAGGAGGAATAAATTACTTAGCTCCCTCAGGTGCCATAGTTGAATGGGGAGGAAAACACCCCACTTAAGGTTTTATATTAGGATTGTAATTTGAGAATTCTAAGATTTCTATAGATTCAAGGAACTACACATAGTTTGGCTACACGGTTTACCAAACTATATGCCAATCATATGCCCCTCACTAGAAATAAAAAGTGCATCGCACTATTGAGAATCAAGATTTGACAAACCATGCACTAACCATTCCAAACAACTCTGTCGATATTATAAACTGAATCACATGGTTTTTACTAACTGTGTAATCTAACCTTAGTCCCTATACAAAACTCACAAACTTAAAAAGTTTTAAATGGATTTGATCTGGAAATGAAAGAAAACTTCATAAAAAATGAAAATATAGAATAACAAGGTTGGTAGAGATCATGGTGTGATAGATCATTCTTGTTAAGATGATCCACTATATCCCATATAGAATTATTTCCTTTGCATATCTTTGTAAGACCTGTGAAAAAATACATGGTGATGTTATCCCATTTCATATAGGTATGGGTAATGGTTATATCATCCCATTATATTTTTTCTTTTCTACCTTCACTTATTGGTATACTAAGCACTTTTATGCATATTTATAAATATTTTTCCTTATATTGTCCCACCAGTAGTGCTCTTAAATATCTCTATACATATTTGTGCTTCATGGGTAGATAGAGAATGTTCATCTATGAGAATCATTCAATGTCTCCTTCTTTGTATTAGGTTTTGGTGGTACACATAATTGTTTCCCAAATCTCACAACTCCTTCATCAATGTTAAACTCTAAGGATTTCATATTTCTTATAGTATCCACCTTTGTTTTTTTTCACGTCATCCCTTTTAGATTTCTTAATTTTCTCCCGAATATATAGTTGAGTGATTATTTGATCAAGGTGGGATTTTATTCCTTCATTTATAATTCCCATGCCCCTCCTATGCATTTCTAAGAAGTTTTGATCATTATCAATTTTCATCATGGATAATATTGCAAGACATTTTCTACTTAGAGAATCTTTTACTTTATTATTCTTCCCAAGATGGTAATGGGTTGAGAAATCATAGTCCTTAATCCTATCTAACCATATTTAATCACATATATTGAGCTCCTTCTATGTAAATATACACTTTAAGCACTTATAATCAGTATATATGTCACACTTATCTCTATAGAGATAATTCCTCCAAATTTTTAATTCAAAGAATGACATATATAACTATAGATCGTGTGTTGGATAGTTTTACTCATTAAAATTAAAATTCCTTGAGGTATAGGATAATTCTTTATACCATTTTTTCATATGGACACAACATAATCCCTTCTTTGAAGTATCATTGTAGATTAAAAATCCTTCCCCATAAATGGGTAATGTGAGTACAAGTGAAGTGATTGGCCTCTTCTTTAACTCCTTGTGGCAATCCTTGAAGGGTCTGATTGGGATATGAACTATATTAAGTTGGGGATGAATGAGTGTGGGTAAATTTTAAACCAATTTTTACTTTAATCTTTTTATCCCTTTTTTAACTCTTTCACTATTAGGTGAGTGGTTCTCTTATTCTATCTTTTCTCCTTTGTTATTTCTTACAGAACAACCAAACACACACACACAAGATTCAAAATAATTTAAAATATTCACTACTCAATGTGTGATGGATAGTCCTTGGTGTGAATTAGATTCCCCCACAATCACATAACCCACTAGTATCAACCTATTATATTTACACTATAGTCTCAAAATAGTGTAGAGTGTGTATCCTGTATTATTTTTTTGGTGTATCTCCCTCAGGTACATCCCATAACATAACAATGAATTATAAGGGTAAAAAAAGTGATTCTAATACCAATTTAGAATGCCACCTTATTAAAGATATGTTTCCCCTTTCTTCTTCTTCTTCACTTGTACAGTAACAAGTCACTTATTCTATTTTTATGTACAAAAATACATACAACTTATTATTCTTCCTCACAATAAAAAAATGATATGATATTAATTCTTATTCCACTTATCACTTCTTCTTCTATATAAAATAAGGTTTACATATCTCTTTTTCTTTTGATGAACTTCAGAACCAACTCAGATGCTTATTCTTATTCATATCCCTTCTTATTTTTCTCTTCCTCAATATAACAAAAACAACACTGGATATTCCACTTTTTTCTTATAAATATAGTGTTTCTTTATATTAGAAACTATGTTAGTCATTCACTCTATTTTACTTAAAATAGAAAAAATATTCCTTTTATAATTACAATGTTGAACTTTAATCATTTTCTTCCACACCATCTTCCTTTCTTCTAATCTGGATAATCTTAGAATATTATATATTTTTAACATATCAATCACTTATTCTCTTATATTATACAAATACTTTTACTTTACTCTTTTTTTAGAATCTAATTCAAATATATACAAAATTTTCATTATTTTACTGATTTAGATTTGAATTTAAAATTCAAATTCAAATCCTCATCTTTAAACACATCCCTTGCACCATCTTTTATAAAATCTTCACCATAAAATTAAAATTTTTATTTATAATAATTTATAATAACCACCAAACCTCTCATATTGATCCAAGTCACCAAGGAAGATCAAACTACCCATATTTTTACTCTTTACAGTGTAGCATCCTCCTTTCCTGTATGAGATGATAGTTTAAGCCAATTATTTTTCAACTGATGAAATACATTATGGCCTGATATTGTCACTATGGTATAAAGGTATTCCAAAGTCTAGTGGCATGAAAATATTTTTAGGATCCTTTTTGGCATGATAAAATTATTATGGGATAGAGGTATTACAAAGTACATAGTCAAGGAAATATGTTTATAATCCTTTGTAGTGTGAAAAACTCATTGTGATATGGAGGTCTCAAATTCTCTAAACCCATAAAATTTTATACAATTGAGCATACCATCATGGCTGCCTATCATGTGGAATGAACTACCTTTCTATCAATTGTTTGTTACATGGTACATCAATCCTGAAATGGGATCCTTAAAAATTCAAATGATACCAAAATCAACATGTTTCTCTTATTTAGAGAATGATCCTACTTCCATAGTGTAAACACTCAAAGGAATCAACAACCATAATTTCTATCACGCCTTCCAAAATGTAGTACCAACATTAAGGCATGGATAAACCTTACATGGTATGAATAGATGAATTTTATGCAGTATAGATGACCCGGATACATCATAGATTAATATTAAGAAAATATTTTATGGCACGGTCAGTCTACTTCATAGCAAAATCCATCTTCTTAAATCAACTTTCAGGATTTAATATCAAGATTTGAAGCATGAGGCTCTTTTTTTAAAATTTTTCATCATAAGCTCATTTAATGATATATAATCACTGCAAATCAATTTAAGAACTTTTTTATTTACCTTCATTAGATGGGTATTACCCTTATGAAACATCATAAACACATTCACATACTTTCTAGTATGAACATTGCACATATTCGTGCCTTCATGATCTTCAGTGGTTCTATTATGTAGCCAGAGTATAGAGATGACAACCCTTACACAAATTTTAAGTTACCTATATACAGGCCTTGAAAATTTTGTTCTACCTGCACACTGGTTCTCAATGTCCCTTACACAATATGGAAAATTACCTTTACATTAGTAGTGTTAATTTTAGGTTGCCTTTATGTATGAACCATAAACCTTGATTTAACCTTATATAACTATGTGTACAACAATGCTACCATTATTTAATGACATAAAAATGGATTTACCTTTACACAACTCATAATTATTTCATTTTCATTCTTCTTCCTTCAACTCTTCTATTATTTAAACTTCAAAAAGTTCTATCCATGTTCCTTCTTCAACTTCCTTTCATTATAAAGAAATAATAATACTCATTCCAACACCTGTGGATAGAAATTAAAATCTTAAATAACTTTTACCTTTAATAATAAATCTCCCATAACTTCAAAAAGTAATAACATCTTTCTTTTATCATTATAATATTGATAATCATATTCAAATATAATCTTTTAAGATTTTTAATTATCATAACACACATTCTTAGGATCTATTCAAAAATCATGGATTTTTAATCATTAATAATCAATAAGTCATTATAACTATCTCCTTAAATATATAATCCACTTATTCTTCATCAAAATATTAGTATTATTTTACAATAATTTCTTGAGAACAAATACAACATAGAAAAAATTGGTTCAACAATCCCCACCTCCCCCCCCCCATTTTATTTTTTATCAATAACATTTCTAAAATGGTTTTTAAATATGTGAACACCATTATCTTATAATATCCTTACTTATATCTTTTATTTATATCCCTTTTTCTTATCAACATTTCATTTTCCATTTATCTCCCACTTATTTAAAAAAAATTAAGTCCATTAATAGATATGGTATCATTTCCTAATTAAGTAGTGTGTCATAACCATTACACTCTAAGTCAATGTGAGTCATTATTAGTATATAAAACAAGATGGTTTGATATAAACAAAAAAAGTATTTATTACCAAAAATAATATGATACCAATTTAAATAAAACTACTTACAAACTGACTTCAAGGGTTGTCTAACTATTTTCATGTTGTGACAAATGTAACTTCTTCAACTTTGTTATCTAGCTTTAGGAAGACAACTCTCCTCCTCAGGTTCTCCCACTGAGACCATATTTCACCTTAAATTCCTTATATTGTAGACACAAATAAAATACAAAAAAAATTAGGGAGTAATGTGTATCATCTTTCTCCTCAATGTGAATAGAAAGGTTAACGTTATTTTTTCAAATAATTTTCTCTATTTACTTTAGACTTCATACTTTTATATTTGTTCTTCAAAACTAATTTTTTAGATGGCACATATATCTTAAAATAAATCTCTTCTTTATGTTATACTTCATCTTTCATATATAATGTATATCAAATCCTTTTTAAGGATTTTTATTATGTTTAAATAATGGTTAAACATATTTTTACATTATGTCCATCATCTTTTCATCTCCCACATAGTACTTCTTCAACTATAGGGTTGTCTATTATTGAAAAAATCTTATTAAATTTGAAAAATTCATGTGGAACATTTTCTTCTCCTTTAGAATTAGTTTTCACTTATTCTTCCTCCATTTTATTTGATCTATCCAAATTATTTAGCCAAATGACTAAATGATCCTTGGGAATATACATAGCTTGTTTAGTTCTTCAACATGGATTCTTAGGTCTCTTACTAAAGGATCTATCACCTATATTATTTAATACCTTCTTGAGATTATTCTAATTTGAGGCTTCCTTCAAATTTCTTCCCAAGGAAACTTTGCATTCCTTATTTAACTTGTGTTGTCTTATATTCTCATTTTCTTTTGATAACAGCTTATATTTTATTACACCATCCTTATGACCATAACTTTTGTTAATATCACATAATACTTTAAGTGTTGTGAATCTATTTAAAGTGAATATATTATTATTAATATTTAGAGGTTTCATATTCACTAACTTACTCCCCATTAACATGGGGTTCATTTTTTATTTAGGTATTGATGGATCATACCAAAAATCTAATGAACAATTCTTAAAACTATTGCAAAACCAGTATTTTCCAAAAAATCTTGATATCCCTTTATGAACTGCATGATATCCATAATTGGAGGCATACTATTTTTAGGTTTACTTCACCATTTATTGTGATTTTATTTGGGAAAAAAACTCCTCCACGCATTATTCTAACATGTTGATAAGTTCCTTTTCACTTTTATTAATCCATGATTTTATATATTTTGTTTTCAAACTTTCACTATCCATGAAAACATGTTTATAATAATCATGAAATTTAATTTTTTTTATGGTACCACTTCCTTCATAGTTTCTAAAGAAATATCATTGGATTATGTAAAGATCTTATTGCCATATAATTAATGTTTTTTGACATAGGAATTCTTATTATAACAATATATGGTGGTATAACTTCTTCCATCAGCTTCTTTTAAAGACATAAATTTAGTTTTCTTCAAATATTCCAATTTGTTCTCAAGCTCAAGGTACTTCATGTGGAGAATGTGTTTCATAGTTTCAATAACCTTCAATTTTTATTCACACTCCTTAATTATTTCAGCATCACCATCATGCATCTTGATCTTTTCTTATAACAAAGTGTCAATATCCTTGTCCTTTTTATATTTAATATACAATTAGTAATTCTTTACATCAATGTTATTTTTCAAATGCTCCTATAATTCATGTATATTATATTCTAATTCTTTAACTACCATATCCTTTTCTCAGATTATATTGAACCAGTCTACTTAAAATTTAAAGTATCTCTATTTAAGCTCCTTAATAAAATCTTAGTTGAAATTAAATATTTTATAAATCTTTATAGATTTAGAGTTGATTATATTAAATATTTATCTAGTTTTCCTAACTCTCATTCTAGATGGGTGATCTCATCCCGAATACTTTCCAGGATCCCACAAATTATAAAAACTAATTAATTGGATAATTCATGCATCGCATTATTTTATTCATTAGCATAAATGTATATTGACATCTAATCACTCCCATTAGAATATGGTTTTTATTCTTGTGGATATATTGCATAAAATATTACATGTACCTCATGATCACTTGACTTCCTTGATCCTATTGTGGTGAAAGGGTTATCTAATACCTTGTTAGTATACTAAACCACATGTTATTATCCATAAAGTCTAGATATGTATTCTTTATTATTAAGTATTAGAGTAACTGGAATCTCTTATTCTTTTTACAATAGGTACATATTCCTTGATCTTCATTCTATTTATCTATATTGTTCATCAATTTCTTGGTTGAAATTGAATTATTATCTGAAACAAATAATTCTTTACTAAAACTACACATAATTATAAATCAAGAAAGGAACTTCAAATCTTTAAAAGATAAAAACTCAAATATTGGGAATCCAATTAGAGGTGAACATGGATTTAATACTAATTGAAGGGATCTATTGGGATAATAATCCTGATAAGAGGTGTTTGAATTAGTGTGGGTGAATTTTAAACTAATTTGTACTTTAATATTCTTATCCCTTTTTCTTTTTTACATATGTCACTTTTATGTGATTTGTTCTATTATTCTATCTTTTCTCCTTATTTATTTTTTATAGAACAACCAAACATTCACATACACAAGAGGTGCAAGAATTTACAAAGATCACTTCTCAATATGAGATGGAAAGTCTTTGTTGTCAACTAGATTCATCCATAATCAAATAACCCACTAGTATCAATTGGTGATCTTTACACTATAGTCTCTAAAAATTAGAGTGTTCATACCACACACTTGTTTGGTGCATCCAATACTCAGGTACATATAATACCTTTAAAAATAATTTTAGGCTTAATAATAAGATATTCAAATAATAATTTAGAATACTACCTTATTATAAATGTGTTTCCAATTTCTTTTTCTTCTTTTTTATGGTAGCAAGTTACTTCTTCTTTTTATATTAATAGAACTGTATACTACTTCTTCATCTTATTTATATTAGAAAACTGATATGTCACTCTTATTCTAATACTTCTATATTATTTTTCTTCTTCTATTTTGAAAACTAGGGTGCACTGATCTCTACTTATTTTGATGAAATTTATGACTAACCCAGATAGTTCTTCTTATTTATATCCCTATTTTTTCTCCTACTCAATGAAATATAAACAAAACTAGATCCTCCTCTTATTTTGTATTTTTACACACAATGGTTCTTAATATTGTAAAATGCATTGTTTATTCTCTCAATTTTACTTGGAACACAAAAAATATTCTTTTTGTAATTACATTTCTGAACGTAAAACCTTTTATTATACACCTTATTTATTTATTTTAATTTAAATAATATCAGAATCTTATATATTTTTTCATATCTAGTACTTTTTATATTATATTCTATAACTTCTTCCACTTCACTCTTCTTTTCAGACTATAATTCAAATCAGCACAGCAAACACATTTTTCTACTAATTAATGTTTTAATTTTAAATAAAAATGCAAATACCCTTCTTCAAACACATCCCTTATATAATATCTCATTAAACATTTACCATAATATTATAATTGGTAGTTATAATAATTTAGAATAACTAACAAACCTATCATATATAGCTAATTCATCAAGGTTGATCAAACTACCCAGATTTCCACCCTTTATGGAATATACTCATCCTTTTTAGGGTGACATGGTTGTTCAAGCCAGTTATTTTTCAACTACTCAAACATATTATGGAATGATATCTTCTTTAAGGTATAGTGGTCTTATGATGTTCAGTGGCATGGAAATATGCTCAGAATTCTTTGTGATGTAATGAAATCATTATGGTGTTGAGGTCTTCCAAAGTATAGTGGCATCAAAATATGATCAGAATCCATTATGGTTTAATGAAATCATTACATTTTTTAGGTCTCTAATTCTCTAAACCCACCAAATTATATATAGTTGAGAATATTGGTGTGGAAGCCTCTCATGCGGCATGAACTATATTACTATAAACTATTCGTGATATTGTACATTGATCATGGTGCAAGGTCCTTCAAAATTTCAGTGAAACCAAAATCAAAATTTTACATTTATTTATGACATAAGTCATACCTTCATAGTTCAAACACATAAATAAATCAATAGACATAATTTCCTTTAAACCTTCCACAATGCACTACCCACATTATAACATAGATGAACCTTACACAACATACATGTATAAACCTTACACAACATGGATGACCCTTAAAGAGCATGTATGTCCCTTAAATAGGTCTTTTTTAGTGTGTTTAGTATGTTTCATGATGAAAACCAACTTCTTCAATCAACTTTCACAACACAATGTCAATATTTGTGGGGTGAGACTCCTTTATTCAAATTATTGCATCATAAACTCTTTTCATGATATATAATCACTTAAAATTAGTTTTAGCATCATCTGAGTTTCCATTACATAGATGGGTATTACCCTTATAAAATATAATAAACACCTTCACACATTTGTTGGTATAACATTTATTTATCTTCATTACTTTATGGTATTTAATGGAGATATTTTGTAGTCAAAGTACAGATATGATGACCCTTATGCAAAATTTAAGTTACCTATACACAGGCCTTTGAAATTTATTCTACTTTCATGTGGGTTCTTAATATACCTTACATAATATAGAAAATTAAATTATCCAGAGTAGTGTTAATTATAGGTAACCTTTATGAATTAAGAATAAACCTTTATTTAGTCTTACATAATTACTTATATAATAATTATACCTTTATATAACTACATAAAAATAGATCTACCTTTACACTGCTCATAATTTTTTTATTTCCATGATCCTACGTTTAACTCTTTTATTCATTGAACTTCAAAAAATTCCATCCATATTCCTTATACAGTTTTATTTTATCATAGAGAAACAAGAATATTCAATATAACACTTATGTATATAACTTCAAATCTTCAATCACTTTTTCCTTCAATAATAAATCTATCACAACTTCAAAAAGTAAGCACATCTTTCTTTTTCATTAGAATAATGAAAATAATATTCTAAAATAATCGTTCACAATTCTTAATGATCACAACACATATTATTGTGATCTCTTCATCAACCTTGGATTCTTTATCATTCATAATAAATAATTTATTATAACCATCTTCATCTAACAATCAAGACACTTCTCATTTATTAACATAATGATATTCCTTGACCATCATCCCTTGAAAATAAATACAACACACAAAAATTAATCTCAATACTCTACAAATTTTTTAATCTATAAAAACTTTACTGTCTTATGAGTTATATTGGTTAGTGGGTTTGAAAATCATGATAAATTCCTCAAAAATCATAGATAACACCTAGATATTACAAGGAAACTATGGATATCTATTAAAAATGTTGTTTTGGGTCATTACTTAATTGTATTTTTCTTCAAAGGATAAAAATATATCCCCTTGGTTGTGATAATATGCCCCAAGAATGTTTCTTACCCTATCTAAAACTCACATTTACTATAATTTTCATATAACTTCTCCTTCTTCAAAGTATTTAGCATAATAATCAAATGTTGGTCATATTCCTCCTTTTAGATTTTATGAGAATATCATCTATAAATACCACCAAAAAATGTGGTATTTAAAGACTCTTTTCATTAGGAATATGAAAATTGATGGAGTATTTACAAGTCTAAAAGTTATCACTATGAACTCATAGTGTCTTTATATTGTATGGAAGATAGTCTTGGTAATATCCTCATTTTTCACCATTAATTGATGATGCCTCAACTGAAGGTCTACCTTAGATAAGTACTATATCCCATGGAGTTAATTGAACAAGTAATCAATTTGTGGTAGGTGTATTTGTTCTTTATCATGATATTGTTGATTTTATGATAATATATGTATAAATTCATGGAATCATCCTTATTCTTAATAAATATAATGAGTACACCCCATGGTGAAGCAATTGGGTGTATGAAACCCTTTCCCATATTTTCTTGAAGCTTCTTCTTCAGTTATTTCAATTAAATAGGGGATACTCTATAATTACTCTTAGATATAGTTAGATATCTAGCTATAAATTAAATTTATAACTCAACATCTTGATCAGGAGGAAGTCTTGATAAATCATCAGGGAATACATTTATATAGTCCATCATAATAGTCATATCTTCAATGGTGATATTCTCGTTTATCTTAATCATTTGAGCTATATATAGTTGCTCATAAGGAAATAATATCCATGATTGAGGAGGATTTTCCAAAGAATACTCATCATCATCATTGAAATTTTATACAATTGGAGGATGATTCAGGATACATAAATTCATTTCTTTCTCTAGGAAGTTAAAGTTAGCTCTATATAAATATAGCAAGTACATTCCTAATATAACATAAAATCCCACTAATGGGAGAATAATAAAGTTTTCTATGAGATTAATCCCACAAATGATAACTGGGGAAGAGTCGTATACTTGAGATTCAATAACTTTACCACTTAGTGTTTTCACCAATAACTTAACCTCCATGTCTTAAGATAGTATTTGAATATTTCTACTAAACTTTCTTAATATAAAATAATTTGTAGAGATTAAATCAAATAGGACATTTTCTATTCTGGAATGAATAACAAGTATAGTTATCACCACTTTACTTTCATGATCTACCTCGGTGATAGTGATAGCATAAGCTCATCCTTTATCTATTGGCCCTGGAGGTTTTTATCATCAATTATCCTTGATATCCTTTGGCTTAATACACTAACTTTAATAGTATCTATGTTCCATATAGTTTAAATATTAGATCATATGTAAATGATTGACTAGATCCTTATTTTACTCCATTATATTAGTTATCCTATTCAACTCCCTTCGATGTTCATTAGATTTATTCACTACTTTTCCACACTTATAACATCTTATTGTTCCCTTGAGTCAATTACCTGAATGATTCTTCTCACATTTATGAAATGTGGGTAGTTGTATTCTCTTCCCTCTGATATTTATCCATTGATCCTATATAATTGAACTCTATTGTCTAATTTTTATCTCCACCCCCATGAGACCATTTAGAATTAATAATCTATGTATCAACTCCAAGGGAACAATGGACTATTTCCTCACAGATTTCAAAGTCTCAAATCACTAAAACTTTTTAATGACTCAACTTTAGTTTAATAAATAAGTGGACAACCATAATTTTAGGGATAATGAAAAAGTTAAAGGTGTAACTTAAAATCATTGTGAAGTTTTCCTCATAAGACCTGATCGATTATTCCTCTCTTTTATTTAGTCTAATAACATCCCTCTTTATTTTAAGATAGAGAGTATGAGGAAAATATTTATTGAGAAATTTTTTCATGAATTCCTCCCACTATATTGATTTTATGTCTTGCTTTGGATTTGTATTCTTGATTAGTTTCATCCATATATCAGATTATATATTTAAAAGATAAATGTTCAATATAACTTTCACTTTCTTGGAGCATTTGAGGATAGAAAATATCTTCCCAAAGTAATTAATTCACTATTATGCAATCAGGGGATCAAAAAATACACATTAAGGTGGGAATAATTTGTCACATAAATGACTCAACAACATCTTATTCTCTCTTGTTGGAAAGATGGAATTCTGCATTATTCAATTTATTATTCATAATTTGAGTAAATTATGCAAGTATAACCATGTGGTTATTAATTCTTTCTCCCATCATATTAGGCATCTCATTTAGGAAATCATTACATTTTCTATCACATAGGCCATTGGTATGATTCCTCCCATTTCTATCTATTTACTAAAATAAAGGGAATTAGGGCTGATAATACTTAAATTAATAATCATCTAAAAGGTAAACAATGGACATTAAAAATAATAGCCTATAAATGTCATATATATCCTAGCTTAATAATTTCAAGGTTTCAATCTTGGTTATTTATGGTCTATTTCATTTTAGGTTCTCTAACCTAATCCCTAAAGATAACTAGAAGTTTCTATGATACCAAATATAGTATCCTGATACTCATATTCATGTTATTAAATGATTTTTAATATAAAATTACATAAAACAAAACCCAAAAATACAGAGGTTTGGTATATTTGGTAGATTTGATACATAATATAACAACATAGAAATAAACTAGTTTAACTTTATTTATATCTTAATAAGGTTCTTATAAGTCCCTTTGTTCTTTTATTACTAAAAAGTATTACTTGGGGATATACATAATAAAAAAGGGTGAGGTATAAATCCTAGTAAAGGAATAAACGTGATAATGAAGTATAACATATGAGTAAATAGATATAACATGATATCATATAAAAGGTGGATCATATATAATCACATGGAGTCATGGAATATAAAAGAAGATATCATAGAATAATGGAATTATAATAATGTTTCAATAACATAAAACATGACATCATAATCATAAGTCAAGGTTCACTTCCAAGAAAACATAATATACTGTGTTAGGCTTACTTCCCATGCACCATACATGGTATATCATGAAATGAAAACATTACCCAATGCATTAAGGGATATATAATTCTAGAATCATATTTAATGTCATAATATGTACATGAATATGTGTGTTACATAAATAATTCATACATAAGGCATAATCATAAGAAAACCACATGAAAAATGAATAGGGTATATAATATTATCTAAAAACATAACCAAATGATATAGCATAATGATTACTTAGAGAATAAGTAATTAAATATTTTTGGATATTTATATATTAATAAAGAGGTGTAAGTATTAAATATTAAGTTTAAATGATGAAAATTTATAAGAAAGGAGTGAATAAGTAGGTATATAATTGAACCTCTTAAATGATGTTTTAAGGGATTGTTAAAGAACCATAGAAGAAGGCGATCACATGGTGTTTTCCTTAAATATAGTAATAAACCAGAATATTTTTCCATAAAATATTTATTATTTTTTGAAAACATGGAAGGGAAAAACTTTAAAATATTGAAACATGAAAAGGGACAATAAATAGTAAATTTCCCATTAAACTGGTTTGTTATAAATAAATATTTATTATGGAACTTTAGAAACATGTATAACCCCAATAAAAAAAGGGAAAATAAACTAGGTATATATATAAGATGCATATATATAGTATATAAAAGTAGTAAATGAGAATATTATATAGAGAAATTGGGGTAGAGGGAGAGAATTCATAATCAAATTTAGTTTATTAAACACTTTCTTAAGAACCTTTTTCGTGTATATTTAATTTTTAAGGTCAATTTATTATCATATATAATTCATTTACTGTATAGTTTTTTCTCTCATCAGCCACTTGGGGTTATTTAGTTAATTTATTTAAAACTAATTTGGTATATTTTACATAGTCAAAGTTGATATCAAATAGTTCCATAATATCTATAATTATAGATATAAAGGTTATTTATCAATACATTAGTACAAAATTTATATAGATTAATAGATTATCCAAAATATATTTAAATTATAAAATATTACTTGGTATGCTCATTTTGAGAGGTTAGAATCACTATAATCATTTATTATTAATATCATTAATATAATGGAAATTTTATCTTTATATATTATTAATCATGTCATAGATGTTTTATTTATTAATTAAATCTATTTTTAAAACTAATCTTGCAAAGCATTCATGAAAATTGAAATACACCATCCATGGAGATGGTGAACCGACCATAATGTGGGTGATGTTTTCATTATAGAATGGATAGGTGGAAGGTATATAATGGTTATTACATTAATATAATAATATGTTAGTATAATAATTATATTTATTCTATTATATTATGATGGTTGTAACGGATTTAGAGGATTTGGATGAAGAAAATTTAAAGTAATATAAATGAGAGAGTGATTAAGAGTTCTTACCTTAGTTCTTAGAATGACTCCTTTACTAATTGGATTATGCCTTTGAAGGGTGGTCTTTTGGTGAGAACAAACCCTCTATACTTGTATAAGAGTGTTGGGGAGGTATTTTTTGAAATTTTGATCGAGATAAGAAGCTTATGGTATGATTAGATTTGAGGTGGTGAAGGGTCATATTTATAAGGAGAGGAGAGGGTGGTTTAAAATAAAATTTTGATTCTTTTATAATTTAGGCCAAAGACTAGGAATAGTATTGATTCCTATTAAATTTATTGGTTAATTATTAAAAAAAGTAGTTTTATTTTCCTTTTAATACAATCAAAACTAAATGGAATATTGTGAATATATAATTAAAGTAAAGGGATAAAATTGGTTTTTTATTAGAATAAAACATAAATTAGATTCCAAAACTTCAAAAATAGGTTTATAAATTCAAATTTTTATCTTTAAATGCATTATTTTGGTCCTTAAATATATATATTTTCAATAAAAAGTTTTAATAAATTTTTAAGTCATGTTTATATCATGATGGTTTCAGAAAAGTTACGGTATTTATAAAAATTGTATTTTTACTATTCATAAAAAAATTAAGTTCATTAAAAAACCTAAGAATTTGCTCTAAGATAAATTTTACATGTCGATTCAAAAGATGAAATTCAATTTATCAAAATTATATTATAAATATGAGAAATTTATTTTTTTAATAAAATTATTATTCATTGAAAATATTAATTTTTATGACACAATCAAATTCTTGACCCTTAGAAAAAATTATTTACGATTTTAAAAAATTATATTATCATTTATATACAAATAACTAGTTTTTTATAAAACCATTTTATAAAAATAACCTTCATTTCAAATTTCTAATGTTATTATAAATACATATTTTAATAAAAAAACATATATATTTTTCTAAAATATTTGTATTCTTTATTTATGTAAAACATTTATTTTATCATAAGTAACACTTTTATTTAATTGTATTGTGGTTTTTATTATATAGTGCATGTGTTTTATACTTTAATAAACTGCTAAATATGGCACATGTTTAATCATAATGATTATTCCTTATATAAAATTTTGTGTCATTACACTCCAAGTGCAACTAGTGGTTGACAATGGTCATCTCGCAATGAGTCAAGCCATGTACTCATTGTCCTATACACTTATTATATTTTTTGTGTTTTCATATTTGAAGGGAAATCATGAAAAATATGGGTTATTTTTTAGTCTAAATAATTTAAAATAAAATAAAAACATGAGTTAGGGGAAATTTTTTGATATACATGGGGATTATAATGGAACCTTCATTGTATTTATTTATTTATTTTAATCAATCTAAAAAAACTACTCAATACCATTCATAGGTTGTCTCCTTCTACTTTTATTATGGAACCTAAAGTGTCTTAGAGACCTCCTCAACTCCTTAAACCCACCTCCTATGTATTGAATGGGAAATTAACACTACTTGATCAAGGTATTCACTTTCCCAAAACCCTACTCTTCTATATTTCATTAATTCATTGATTTACCTAACTCTATAATATAAATAGTATACTGAGACTAGGGAGGGAGAATAGTTTGGAAGAAGATTTAATGAGACAGATAATTAGAGGCAAAGATAAAAACCATTAAACCCCTTCCTTCAAATCCTTGATATCTCAATTAAATGAAAAGGAAGCATATAAAATTAAGTACATGGATTTAGGATCACCACTTCTTCCCCTGAGGATCAAACCTCAAGTTAGTTGTCAATGACCATGAAATAAATAATCATGGTGTGATAAAAATAGAGAACAAAAATAAATTCTATTATGAGGCATTATATAAAAAATACATAAAACTATACTATTTAAAATCCATGGATGAGAGACAAGGTTCTAAACCCTTTACATGTAAGAAGTGTGTATGTTTAAATAGGTTGTGGGGGTGTTTCATAGTGTTTGAGGAAGTCTTCATATGGATTTTTTAAATATGTGAGATGTTTCCATGTATGGGCATTCTAGATTTTTTCATGGCCCGTTATTCCATAATGGTCCTTGTATACTTATTTTGGAAGATGATTTCGGTAGGACCCCGGGACACCCTGAGAGGGGAGGGGTGATCAGGGTGTCAACTTTTTCTTTTAAACTGATTGATCTTATTCCCAAGTTGGTAGGAACTAGTCAAACATGTATGATGGATATGATCAGAAATCAAGCATTCACATGCAAAGATATGACACAACACTTTTCTCTTGGTTCACCACTAAGGGCTATGTCTAAGGAGCATACTCCGATAGGTTGTCGTTCATACCTAATTGTACTATTCTTCACTAGTTGTGGATTACAATGGTTTGGGAATAGTCACCTTGTCCCAAGCTCACTGCCTTTAAAAATGTTCAGGGATAGCCCATTGCATCCCACAGGTCACTCTCATTGACTCCCCCAGGCTCACTGCCTTTGGTGAAGTCTTAGTCAGTTTATAAACGTGAAGGTATCTTCAATAGATTCCCATTGAAGTCTTTGTCTCTTCTTAGCCTGAAACTATTCTTGCATCGAAGACCAGAATTGATGCACTTGAACACACTGAACCACTGAACCGGATAATCCAAAATGCTCAAACAGATTATACTGAATATTTTGCACAACACCTACCCTTTGCGCGAAATATCTCACTTTTTCGCGAAATACATGATTTTCAAGTGGAAAATATTTCACGCAATGACCTCCTTTACGGGTAGCTTTATTCGCAACACCTATTTCGCGTAGCTAAGCCTTTTTCACGCTGCTCGGAGTTTTTCGCGCAACCTCAAATTTTTCACACAACTCAGACTTTTTCGTGCAACTCCCTGTACACGTACATTTTACATACATCAGACCTCATATCTTCTCTAAGTCTTTAGCTATACGAAATGAGGGGGGTCACCTCTTATTTATAGGCGTCTCAGACCCCCATGCGCAAAACCCCTTGTGGTGTGAAAAACCTCTCATTTGGCACATAATATTTCACGTAGGTACCATTTTTTGTGTACAAATCCATGTTTTTCACGCAGCCCATGCCTTTTCCATTTTTTGACGTTTTGATTCTGAAATACCTCTTGCGCAAAAAATCTCTCTCCACTATTTCACACACCACACTGCTTTTCGCGCACGCCACTGTTTTTTGCGCACGCCGCTGTTTTTCGCGCACGCCGCTATTTTTCACACACGCCTCCCTTATTTCACGCACCACTTCCTTTTTGCGCACACATCCTCTTGAAAACAACCTATGTCTTCATTTTCTGATTTTTAGCTCCAAATATTTGGAAAAAACTGTAGAATAGCACCACCTTCAATATTGTTGTCTGCTTGAACTGTATGATCACTTTACCGGCACACATTCTGAACTTCTACTGAGGATTTACAACAAACACAAACTATACTCCAATTCATGCATATAACGACCATGCATATAACAACCATGTTTCAATAGAGAACCATCCATATGCAAACCAAAAATGAAAGAATCAACTCAACCAAAACTCTAAGTATACATGAGCAAAGTTCGGTGTAGAAAACAAGAGGGGAAGCATGAATTGGGATCCCGTGTTTTGGAATTATCAATAACGCCCAAGTAATTCTCTTAAATTTTCCAAGAATCATTACATGTCCAATGTATTCCTTCTTATCCTATCACTGAAATATCATCGTGATACCAAAAATGTCTTGAATTTATTCCTTCTTCTCCATTGGCAATAAACCCAAAGATCTGTATTTACTCATTGAACATCTCAATACACCCCATGGATAGTATCTCCCCCATAAACCTGCATTATCTCTAGAAAAAGATTAAAAACAGTTAACATAACTGGGGAGAGGGGTATTTCGTAACCTCCTTATGCACTAGGAGGTGGCTGAACACCGAGGTTCAACTGATGCTTCTCAAACACAGCCACTGACAGTAGCTTGGTCAGGATATCAGCCACTTTCTCATTAGTTCCCACATGATCCATTCTAATCACACCTTTCTCAACCTTTTATTTTATAAAGTGATACCTAATTTCAATATGTTTTGTATGAGAATTATGAACAAGATTCTTCGTAAGATCAATTGTGCTCTTGTTATCATAGTAAATTACCATTGGTTGCTTCACCTCATCACCAATATATGTTAGGTGTTTCTTCATCCATAGCAGTTGAGTTCATTCCTTTGTGGCAAAGATATACTCAGCTTCTGTAGTACTAAGAGAAGTACTTTCTTGTTTCTTTCTCAACTAGCCAACACATTTATTCCCAATATAGAATGCTCCACCACTAGTGGACTTTCTGTCAACTACATCGCCAGCCCAGTCAGCATCAAAAAATGCTGATAATTCATTGTCCCTTCCTGTAGAAAAGTATAAGTCACAATTGTGAGTACCTTTAATATACCTCATGATTCTTTTCACTACTGCCATATGTTCCTCCTTTGGATTACTCTGAAAGCGGGCCGCTAGACATATTGCAATGACAATATCTATCTGTGTCGCTATCAGGTACAGTAGGCTCCCAATTATCCTCATGTACATGGTGGGGTCTACAGATGTCCCATCATCATGCTTTCCAAGTTTGGTTCCAACTGCAATCAAAGTTGACATTGGTTTGGAGTCTTGCATATTAAACTTCTTCAGTAGATCTCTTGCATACTTTTCCTGAGAAATTAAAGTGTAATCCTTCTTTTGAATCACCTTCAGCCCCAAGAAATATGTGAGCTCCCTAATCATAGACATTTCAAATTCTGATTTCATGTGATTGGAAAATTCATCCACTGATTTCTGCCTTCTGCCACCAAATATAATGTCATCAGCATAGACTAGAACCATGAACTGATATTTTGGAGAATTCTTCACATATAGATTGTGATCTAATCCTCCTATTTTGAATTCCAGCTTCTTGAGATAAGTGTCCTTCCGGGAATACCATGCTCGTGGTGCTTGTTTCAAACCATATAGAGATTTCTTTAGTTTTTAAACCTTTGTTTCATCAGTACCAAGGATAAAACCCACTGGTTGTTCAATGTAGACTTATTCTTTGATTACACTATTCAATAATGATGTATTTACATCCATTTGATATAATTTATATCCTATTTGGAGTGTCATGGAAAGGAAAGGCCTGATTGACTCGAGTCTAGCCACTGGAGAAAAGTTTTCTTCAACATCAACACCTTCAATCTGGGAGTATCCTTTACATACTAGTCATGCCTTTTTTTTAATAAAACTTCTATGCTCATAAAACTTGTTCTTGAAGATCCATTTTGTACCAATCACATTGTGACCTTCGGGTCTCTTGACTAGATCTTATGTCTGGTTCTTTTCAATCTGATCTAACTCTTCATTCATGGATTTCACCCAAGATTTATCCTTTGCAGCTTCTTCAAATGAGGATGGCTCCACAACTGACAAAAATTTAGATTGTGTGTTGTTCCTTATTCTTCTTGTTTGTGTTAGTGCACTTCTATCCCCAATTATGTTAGATGGATCAATATCAGCTCTTCGATTTCTCCTGTGAGGTTCAGTCACATTATCTCCAGCCAAGATTTCCTCTTCAGATTCTTCTTCTGAGTCAACATCATGACGTTAATCCTGAGTGTTTTGTACACCTTCCTCTATTTCTATATTTGTATTTACTTCAATTTCACATTCATCCTCATCTTCTATCTCATCGGTATAGGAATTATTTGAAGAATTTGGGGTTTTTCCTTCAATTATCTTAACATCATTTCTTTCCACAATCCTCCCCAAGCATTTATTGAAACACTTGCAGGATTTGCTGTTCATTGGATACCCAAGAAAAATTACTTCATCAGCATTGTCACCAAACTTCCCTTGATTTACTTCTTTATTTCAAATGAAACATTTGCTTTTGAAAACAAGAAATTATTTCAACGAAGGCTTCCTTCCATGCCACAATTCATATGGTGTCTTCGTTTCTCCCATATAAATCCCCGTTCAATTCTGAATGTGCACTATAGCTTCAACAGCTTCTTTCCAGTAATGGCGAGAGATACAACTCTCAATCAGCATAGTCCTGGACATATTGTTGACATGTCGATTCTGGTGCTCAACAACTCCATTTTGTTGTGGAGTTCTCACAACAGCTACCTCATGCTGTATTCTATGTTTTTCTAAGTAATTCTCAAACTCAATGGACATTTATTCCCCTCCATTGTTAGATCGCATGACTTTTATTGTCTATCTAGTATCATTCTCAGCTATACGGTGATAAGTTTTCATGTAATCAAGTACTTTTTGATTCTTGTGAATAACCATTACACAATCCATTCTACTATAATCATCAATGAAAAGGATGAAGTACCTCTCTCGATGAGTTTTGACAACATTTATTGGGCCACATATGTCTGTATGGATGAGATCAAGAAGGTGTGATGCCCTTTTATTCTTTGGTTGATATGAATTATAGACTATCTTCCCCTGTATGAAAGAATCATAAGCCTTTTCTTGTTCATGTTTCAGAATGGGGATATCCATGAAAATCTTCAGCTTAGATATCATTTCCATGTCTTGTTGATTAATGTGCCCCAGCCTTCGATGCCAAAGGTTGTTCTCTTCTTCAATAGACAAATAGTAAGAGTTTACTTTGCTGTCAACTTGATATAAGTTTCCATATGTTCTACATCCTTTCATAAGAGAATTCCCTATTTTTCCCTTTATAGTGCAGCCTTTTGATTGAAAGTTACTATAAGCCCTGAGTCACAAAGTTGACTCACACTGAGGAGATTGTGGCATAGACCATCCACATAAAGAATATCAGTCTTCTTCAGCTCTCCATTGGCGAGAGAAGTATTCCCACTGCCTTTAATCTTCAAAGCACCATCATTACCAAACCTCATCGTTCCATCAACCTTTTTTAATGTTCTTCAAAAGTTTAGCATTTCCTGTCATATGTGAAGAGAATCCACTATCAAGAATCTAGGTGTTACTGCTCTTTGTAGCTTTGAAGGCTACTTCTATAAGATTGGATTTCTCGATGTTCTTATTTTCTTTCCAAAAGATATTGTATTGAGTATAAGATATTGATGGCCTTCTAATTATTTCTTCCACATAATCAGATTCTTCATACCCATAATCTTTTTCCAGAGGAGAAAACTTGTTTGTGAGATCAAAACCATCAGGGGGTGAATGTTGACCCGTCTCTGAGAGTTGTATGAATCTATCCTATCAAATCTCTACCTGCAATACAAAGCTTTATGGCCAAAGTTAGAACAATGAAAATAGTATCCATAGAAACTATTTATTCTATAATATGGAGGATATAAAGTCAATCTCTTTTGTTGATATCCCAGATCGCCCCCATTCAAGTATCTTTTTGCCTCTTCGCAATATGACATGGTATGGATTAGATAGCCACAACACTGACACTTTATGAGAGGAAATGTCTTCTCACTTGAATTTTTCCTCATGCCTTCTTCATTGGGAGAATAGTTGGACTGCCTGTCATTTCTGAAAGTTTGAGGATAATTTCCATTTCTTCTTTTATTTTGTATTGAGGGTTTATTTTTCAGAACTTCAGGAAATGTTTCAACATATCCAACTTTAATCTTGTCTTTCTTTTTCCTCTCTTCACTTCCAGCAGTTGATGTCTCCGCTTCACATCCAATTCCACTCTTTCCCATGCAAGGAGTCTTTAATCACTCAAGCTTTTTCCAACCCCATCTGAACCAAACTTGGCTCTTGATAGTAATTCTACATCTGAGAATATTCCAAAATGAATTTTCTTCTTACCCTCATTTCTGGTTAATTGGCATTCGATTTTACTCCTAAGAGTAAAAACTTCTTCCTCAAGACCCTCAATAGTCTTGGAATTCTCTTCCAGTCTGGATGAAAGGTCATTGATGATCTTTTCTTGTTCTTCAATTCAAATCTTTAGTTCCACAAAGTCATTTGTGCTTTCAATGATTGAATACTGAACTCTCACTAGTTCTTATAGTCGTTAAATTTATGCTTCAAACTCATCAACATATTCTGATGATTCTTCCACAATTTCCTTCTACTTATTGCATCTCTTACATTTATTCTCAAGCTTGGAAAAGGCATCCTTAATTTAAATATTTGGATCACCATTAGGAGTAATATGATTATCTCTTCCTTTACTGATCAAGAGTTCTGACGTTTCAATGGTAGCCATCATGGAAGCATGGTTTCCTGTTTTAAATTTTGGTTCTTCTTCTTCACAAAATTCAATATCATCATCTTCCTCTTCACATACAAAACACTTCCTCTATATTTTCTTTCCAGATTTGAAGTCTCCCTTTTTGAAAAACCTTTTCTAAGGCTTCTCGATGTCTTCTGCTTTTCTCTCATCATCATAAAACTTTTTTGGAACTGAGAAGCAATGTGCCTAACTCTTCCATAATGAAAACATGCCAGAGGTAACTTACCTTTAAATTTACCTTTTCCCTTCTTCAGCTTCTTGGCGATGAGAGAAAGAATTTATTTTTCCTCATCATCTTCACCACCACTATCTTCTGAACTTTTTAGTTTGTCCATGGCTTTGAATGAAATTTCCTTGCTTACATGAGTCATGGAATCTTCAGGTTTGACTCTCATCTCATATGACACTAGACTACTTAACAGATCATCTAGAGATAGTTTATATAGATCTCTTTCTTCAAGAGTTGATACCTTTGCATTGTACATAGGAGGAAGTCTTCTCAAGATTTTCCTTAAGATATCAATGTTTTTTATTTCCTCTCCAAGACCTTGAATTTCTCCCACTACTTCAGTAATTAGATTAAAGAATGAATCTGCATTCTCATTAGGATGCATCTTTAGATCGTCAAACCTGTTGTGTAAGACTTGAAGTTTTGCCTCCTTCACTTTGCTATCTCCTTCATAAATTTTTTCAATTTTATCCTACATATACTTTTACGAGGTGCAACTCATCACCTTTTGATAGATCTGATCTGAAAGAGCCGTAGTGATAGTATTCTGAGATTTAGCATCTGCGTCAAAAACTTTCATGTCTGTATCAGTAATAGCAAGCCCTGTTGGATCAGTAACTTGTATTCCTTGCATAGTAGCAAAGAGGACTTCCATTCCAAGGGATCTTAAATAATATTTCATTATGTTCTTAAAAATCTGAAAATTACTTCAATCAAAGAGCGATATTCCCCTATCATTGATTGCATTCTCCATGATGACAAAGGGAATATCTAACACCCGCAGTCTTTACGCTCTGATACCACTTGTAGGACCTCGGGACACCCTGAGAGGGGAGGGGTGAATCAGGGTGTAAACTTTTTCTTTTAAACTGATGGATCGTGTTCCCACATTGGTAGGAACTATTCAAACCTGTATGATGGATATGATCATAGATCAAACATTCACATGCAAAGAGATGACATGAAACTTTTTACTCAGTTCACCACTAAGGGATACGTCCAAGGAGCATACGCTGACTGGTTGTTGGTCGTACCTAATTCCACTATTATTCACTAGTTGTGGATTACAATGGTTCAGGAATATTCACTATGTCCTAGGCTCACTAACTTTACAAATATCCAGGGATAGCCCACTGCGTCCCTTAGGTCACTCACGTTGACTCCCCCTGGCTCACTGCCTTCGGTGAAGTCTAAATCAGTTTAGAGATGTGAAGGTCTCTTTAATAGATTCGCATTGAAGTCTTTGTCTCTGTTTAGAACGAGACTATGCTTGCATCAAAGACCAGAATTGATGCACTTGAACACACTGAACCATTGAACCAGATAATCAGAAACCTGCAAACAGATTATACTGAAGATCTCACGCAACACCTACCCTTTGTACGAAATATCTCACTTTTGCGTGAAATACTTGATTTTTTCATGGAAAATATTTCACGCAAAAACCTCGTTTACACGCAGCTTTACGTTCAATACCTTTTTCACGCAACTGGGCCTTTTTCGTGCTGCTTGGAGTTTTTCGTGCAACCTCAAATTTTTCACGCAACTCGGACTTTTTCGCGCAACACCCTTTACACCTACCTTTTACACGCATCAGACCTCGGATCTTCTCTAAGTCTTAAACTGTACGAAATGAGGGGGTCACCTCTTATTTATAGGTGTCTCGGACCCCCATGTAAAAAACCCCCTGTGGTGCGAAAAACCTCTCATTTTGTGCGAAATATTTCAGGCAGGTACCATTTTTAGCGGCCAACTCCGTGTTTTTCGCGCAGCCCATGCCTTTTCCATTTTTTGACTTTTTGATTCCGAAATACCTCTTGCGTGAAAAATCTCTCCACTATTTCACACACCATGCTACTTTTCGCACATGCCACTGTTTTTCACGCACGCTGCTATTTTTCGCGCACGCCTTCCTTATTTCGTGCACCACTTCCTTTTTGTGAACACCTCCTCTTTCCAACAACCTATGTCTTAATTTTTCAATTTTTAGGTCCAAAAATTTGGCAAACATTGAAGAATAGTGCCACCTTAAATATTGTTTTCTTCTTGAACTGTATGATCACTTTACTGGAACACATTCTGAAATTCCACTAAGGATTGACAAAAAACACAAACCATACTCCAATTCATGCATAGAACAACCATGGTTCCAACAATTTCCACATATAAATCTCACTTGATTATTACTCTATTTGGTTTAGAAAAGAGAATTTATGAGTGATTCTTCATGAATGATGGTCATGTGGAAAAATAATTGGATCGAAAAACTTGGTGGGTTCAACCTTTTTATCCTTATAGGATGAACCATAGAAACTTCAGGTATTTTTAGTGATGTTTCAGTATCAACCTTCCAATGTAATCCCATATTAGAGGTTAATAATGCATTGGGGTGAGTTCATAATAATTAGTGTGGACTCAAGACTACATTGGTGGGAAGATGGTGAGTCACGGTAAAATGAAAGGCAGCGTTGATAACTAGATGAACAATGGAATTAGCCCCTAAGGTTCTATTGGTATTCCTTTAGATTATGTCATTAAGGCATTAAAACTCCCCATAATATATAGTATCACAACATGGAGATAATTGGAGGGAATTTGTAACACACATTGGTGGTATAGGTTTCTTTGGTGGTGTTTCATAGTGTTATGATCCATTGTGAGGATGAGTTGATGTGATGATGTCTACTTCAGGTCTTCTTCCAGGATATGTTTTCCAAGTGATATAGGGACCATTATATAGAAATATACAATTAGGTACATATGTTGTGTGAGGGTTTTATTTAAATATACATTGAGTGTGTGACATTTTCCCAGTTAGTTGATGTAATGTCTATTAGAAACTAGAGTAGCCTCGGGTTTTCATGTGAGATAATAGTAGTGCTCTAGCACCTTATTAGGGGATATTGTAGGATTATGTTAGATATCTTTCATTTCATGGGATTCATTCATGGAATTTCATTGGTGGGTTAATGCCTCCTTAGGGTATACAATGAGGTTACGTCCGTGGGCTGATAGATGTTGTGTCAGCCTAAATTTTTACAAATCACACTTATACATTTTAAGTTTTCCATTTTATCCCATTAAATATAAAATTATAATAAAACTACTAAAATTCATATTTAGACCATTTTCACATTAATATTAATAATTATCCTATAAAACTAAAAATATATTATTTTTTATATTTACTATAATATATGATTTATTTATAATGCGAATATAAACTGAAAACATATAAACATATGGATAAATCATTCACGTATCAGTTCATTAATATAAATATGAGAGATTCAGGATAAGGAATTGGGAATCAACAGGGATGGTATAATTTCATGAATTTAACACTATTCTTATGTAAGATTCTTGTTTAATGCATATTAAGGAAGTCATATTTGGTTATCACATATTATGTTAAAAGTTTTATTGGATAATTCACCTAATATAATGTTACCAGGCATGGAAAATAAAAAGATAACCCACACTAATCTTGAGACTTATAAATAATATAATGCCTTAATGAAATAAGGGTAAAATTTTATATTAATGTAAAATAAAAATGATTTACAACCTTAATACCACTTCTATATAATAATCCCCCCAATCATATATTTCCTGCTTTTATTTCATTATTTCAACTATAATTATACATAATAAATAAACTCAAAAATAATGATATTCCATTAAATTTAATCATTGTCTATTTCTTGGGGATTTTTTCTTCGTTATATTCCCAATGATTTAAGGATAATCAAAATTCATTTTTTTGTGTATATAAATTATATATTTAGATCACATGCCTTGATAAAATGATGAAACTTAATATCAATGTGTTAATAAATGAATGATAAATTACATTTCCATAAAAGTAATATATGGAATGTAAATGATTCTAACTGATATCACATGACTTTTTTATACACCACTCACTAATATTTATTATAATAAATTATATTTTTTCTACATGAGGATTTTTTTCCTAAATAATTTGAAATAGATTCATATAACATGTGTATTATTGTTGTTATTTAAACTAGATGGTAAGCTCAAAATTTTCATGTCATGCATTTTTTTATGATTTTCATGTCATAACTGATTATTCCATATATCAAAATATTATAAAAAGTAAAAAAAATTATTGATATTTAGTTTATAAAAACCACCATACATGTGACATTTTCTCATAAAGACATTATTATTGGATGAAACAAAATTATCTTCCTAAAATACAACTTTGAACCCAAATTTATTCAATAAACCCCTCCTTAGTAAGTTCTTTTAAATTTAAAACATGAAGAAGATATTTTTAATAATGGGTGTCTTTGTAGATATGGATTCCAACTTGATCACATGTATCTATTATATGTTGATTATTATTGAATTTTTCATTAGATAACAGTCTCATCGTTGATTGTTTTCATCCTCATTGGGATAGTTTTTTAGTGTACACATATTGAGTTTTAATTAAAATTGATATATTAATAAAATTTTCCTTTATACATTTTATCTTAAAATATCATAAGAGAAAATTTCAATTTTGAAGTAATATTTTTTTTATGGACAATAATCCAACTTGAAGTGTCTTGACTTTCCATAAAAGTGTAAAGTCCCATTATTCTTTCTTTAATTGGTGTAACCTTATATAAGTTTATTAAAATGTATATGGATTCTATTTTGGTACTTGGTTAAGTTAACTTCCTATAAAATGATTATTTTAGATTTATCAATCTTGATTTAATTTTTATCATTGTGTTTCTAATATTTCTTCACAATTTAGATACAATTTAGTAACTCCTTGAGAGTGATATACTCTTTCTAAAGTTTAAGTGTATGGTTAGAATACTTTTTATAATGATAATATTTGACAATGATGAATATCATAATAATCACATAATTTTTATTTATAAAGATTTGTTTTAAATTTTTAACTATCATTCAAATTTCATGAAATTTTTTATAATAGATTTACACTTTATGGTTCATATTTACCATTCTGTATGAATTAATTTTACTAACAAAAAAATTATCTCACAATCCTTGATGATGTGTTTTTTGTCTCAATATATTTAATATATCATTTTTAATTACCATATACTTATATATGTCAAACATACCACTAACTGTGAAGTAGAATATGCTTGTTTGACACATGATTTTATCATTTTCCCATCTTTATCCATTGTGATTATATCAGAGGGATTCATAATTAGGATAATAAAGTTATGTTTTTTTTTTTATCAAAGATTATGTACACCACATTTAATGATTATAAACATTGGTTCATTGAAATTTGGTATTTTTTAAGTTGTTATCATTGAACTTCTCTAGTTTTCTTATGTTAATGAGTGTATCCAAATCAATATTTGATAGATCAATTTAACACTTTGAATTATGACATCAACAAAAAAACTACCAAATGGATTGTCTATGGTGAAACCATATCTAACCCATTACACTATTTTTAATCCAAAAAATAATATTATATAAATATTTATATTAATTTTAATTAAATGTAAATATTTAAAGTATAAAAAATGAAATAAAAAAAATAGTGTTATCGTCGCTATAGTGAAATAAAGAATATGTCATTAAACTGTGGCTATCTTCTAAACACTACTACATATTAAAAAATATTCAGTGATTCCCTTTATCAATGCTAAAAAAATATGATAAAGGATAGTCTTTTATCAACACTTTAGTTAGAGTTGATAAATGGCACTATGAATAGTTTAATTTATATATACATATTTATATATTTTTAAAAATGATTTATATACCAATAAGTATATATATATATAGATACTATATATATATATATATATATATATATATTATAAAATATATAATATAAGATATTATACATCTTCCCATGCAGAACGTATACGGTAAACAAACACTACCCGAGACTCAAACCTGGGCGAGGTAACCCCCTCAACCTATTTATATATATAATTTATATAAAAATAAGTACATATATTTATATAAATATGATTTATAACTATATTATAATAAAAAATTAATGATCAACTATTTTTATGATTTTTATATAAAAATTATCAAAATTATATTAATCAATAAAAATATTTAACAATATATTTACATACATTAAAGGTTGTATATAAAAATATAACATATTAAAACTTTATTTAAAAAAATATAAATATATAAATGAATATATATTTATTTAATTGTTTTTATAATATATATATATGTATTTAATTTATATATACATATTTATATATTCTTAAAAATGATTTATATAACAGAATATATATATATACTTTTGTTTATTCTTTTATACCTATTTATAATTATATATTGTTATAATTACACACGTGTTTTTGTGTCTATATATATTAAAATATAGTGATATGGACTATATAAATAAATATATAAATACATTAAATAGATCACATATTTGAATTTATATATTCATATTCCTATTAAATGTTTAAAATATATACATATATTTGTATGTAAGTGTATGAATGTGTATTATGTGCATGTTTGTGTGTGTGTGTGTGCATATGTTTGTGTATTTATGTGTGTGTATTTATATATATGTGTATATATGTGTATATGTGTGTATGTATGTGTATGTATGTGTATGTATGTGTATGTACATGTTGTATGAGCATGTATGTGTTGTGTATGCCTGTGTGTGTGTGTCTGTATGTCTGTCACGAACCAGTCCAAAAAATCCATCCATTTGATGCCCCAACCAACATGTTATGTACTTGAGGGGTTCTCCCAATACCCATGGGCTGGAAATAAGCACCAGGGAATCATATACATACAATGTGAATGATTTCACCCTTGAATCAGAGTAAAAGTAATAGTAAAAATCTAATAAAAACACATCATGACACATCCATATATTGAACATCCATGACAAATAAAATATATAGAAACAAACTATAATGTAGTAAATAAATGTATACAAACAATCCTTATGCTCACCCTAATCTCCCTCCCTGACAAAAGATATAAAGTTACCTCCAATAAGCCTTTACTTCGGCCTCCAGTAGATATAGCACACCACCAAAAATTTATAGAATGTAGTAATGGCAAAATTGGACATGGTAAATCATTTAAAGGTCCACACATTGGACATTATAAGAAAGTAAAAGCAGTTCCTACCAAAATGAAGTAATAGGCACCATAGGCCAAATGAGATAAAATAAACAAATAACCTCAAAACAATCAACACTCTCCAGAGTGGATAAAATATGGATAAAATCCTACAAATAAAATGATATATAGGTGTGATCTAAAGCACAGTAAGAATTCCAAATTGAAAATTCACCTCAAGTATAAACATTAAAAGAAATATAAATTTAGTTCTAATTATAACTGTAATATTTAAAGATAGTTTTTTAGTTCAAGAAATATAAATCCAATTATTTCCAAAACTAATTTATAAAAATTCATTTTATTTTATTTAAAAGAAAATAGTTACTTTAGAAAACATTTAATGGATTAAGCATATTTTATCTCATTTTAAAAGTTCCTTTAAAATCATTTTCAAGATGTTTTATGAAAAACTAACACATACAACATGAATAGGAAGATAAATACACAAAGTCTCTATGTTATGGATACAATAAGAAATATAGAAAATATGAATATCCGAGGCCACGCATATCAAGTAAATAGGGTAATATAAATAAATAAGAGAATTCCCCTATATCAATCTACCAATCAAGTAATAGTGTCATGGGCTCTAACCTATGGTTGTTAATGGTAGGTAATCTTGAACATACTTTGTTGGCATCTAGTGGATAGGTATAGTAACATTTCATTGGCCAGTAGGGGGTAAAAATACTTCACGAGTATAGTTAGTGGAAAGGTAAACTATCATGTCTAAGTTATCCTACCCTAGAACTAGGGTTCTGATTACCCAAATAAAGGGTGAGAAAAAAACAATGAGAATAGTTGATACAAGCATCATAGAACATATCAAAAAAACTCACCCTCACCTCTATCTCCCTCTCAAGAAACAACCCTGATCACATGTCTATCACATAATATAAAATTAAAATCATTCCTTGGTGGACCACAATCCATGTAAATCAAATCCAAATGGGGTTTAGTAGGATCTTAAATGCATTAACACATTTCTAAATCTCTTCAAAATTTCAAACTTTCTTTTAATTACATTTTTGAAACTAATATAAAAAAACTCCTTTTTCTAGTTGTACTCATATACACTTACACACATTTATATACATATTTATCTCGATGAAAAAATGTACATATTCTCTTGTGAATTTTTACACATAAATATGTGTGTGTACATGTATATATACATAAAAACATAATATATATATATATATATATCAAGAAAATTTTTACAAAAGTCACCCTTTTATTAAAAATTATATTTTTAAATGTTTTACTGATACTTTTCATTTCAAAGGGACATTAAAAAATATATTTCCAAATGTATTCTAAAAAAAATTATAAAAAGGATATTTGAAAAACCCTTTGAAGCATTAAATTTATTTCCAAACTCAAACGGGTTCAAACCATTTCAAAACATCTCATTTATTTTAAATAATTATTTAAATGATTTTAAAATACATGGAATTTCAAGTTCCTCTTGAAATTATATGTAAAGTCATTATGTATAATAAAAAATACCTTGAAACATTTATAAAACTCAATTTAATATTATCACATAGAAATAATTAATTAAATAAAACATTTAGAATATCATCAAATAAAGTGTTCTTAAATTTAAAGTCTAAACATGGGGTAACCTACCTCGAATCAAGCAGCATCAGATCATGGTGATCCAAAAACATGTTTCTTTCAATGGAAAACACCCAAATAAGGAAGAAGATACCCAAACAAACCCTAAGCACTAAAAACCCACCAAAACCCATTCAAATGATCACCCTAGGGTTTTTTTGAACCAAGGTGACTATAAGGGAAGATGAAATGAAATAAAAGGTGTGGAGGAAGGATAAGGTACCCATACTAAGGATATTTTACCCTCAATTTCCAAGAAATAATAAGAAATACCAAAGAAAGGTGGAGCTATGTGATATGGTAGATCGCGCGCGACATGGGTCAACTAGGGGATGGGTGTGTAATGGTGTAGGGGGAGAGGAGAGGAAAAGAAAATAAATAAAAAAGGATAGAATAATAAAAAATAATAAAAATATTTTTTAAAAATATAGGTATGACACACAGTTTACCCACATGGTTTAATAAATCATGTAGAAACTCTACCACCTATACTGGGCACTCAAAAACACATTACATAGTTACTCTTAGTTGTATATATGGTTTAATAAACCATGCACAAACCACAGTAAATAGAACTACCCCAGACAGGCCTGATATGAATGGTTGTCTGATGAAGCATTATTGCTCACGCTCTCAAAAATATTTATACTAAGTGCAGCACAATGGCTGACTTAGGTCGATCTCTTGAGGAGATTTCATAGTCAATCACTCACTATTTCTAATTAAAAATATGTATATATATATATATATGAAATAAAATGACTAGAAATATATATTTTAAAAATGAGAATGAAATACTAAAATTAAATATGCAGATGCAATGCAAACACAATGAATGCAAACAGAATGATGTTAGACAGAAAGGAGATCCTCCTGGGAGATTATCCAAAGTGAACCTTCATCGTCTATTTTCTTAGTTTCAAATTTACTTAATGAACATGCTCCATCGTATGCATGAACATCCCCTTATGCCTATGGTTGTGAACGTACGATACACTCAACGATCGCCGAGAGACCATACATCCACCTCCTCGATCGAGGGAGAATGTGACAGAAGTGAAAGCTAGGCTTCGGGTGGCAAGTGGAGACACAAAGGCGTCTTGCCCACTAAGATCCCCCTTAGCCTAAATATATGTAAATAAGAAACAATAAAACATTAATGATCAAAGACTTGGGTACATCACTGTATTACTCCCCTGGGAACTTCCTCGAGTTAGCTACTCATGATCACGAGCATAAGAGTTCACAGTGATGGAGAAAACGAGGGGAGAAAAACAAAAGAGAGAAATAATAAGAGTGAAAGGAGAACACTTGAATAAAAATATGAAATGCTATTACATAATGAAATTAAAATAAAATAAAAATCTAAACTACATATAATGGCCAAGAAAGGATATTCCTAAGTTTCCAACCCCTTGAAATGAAAAAGACACACTCTTTTATAGGGAGAGCGAGTGAAAAATTGGCTCCAAAACTCATCCACGAATGTAGGCGCGTGGATGGCCTCTTTAATGACCGACTTTGGGACTTGGTCCTTCTTGAAAGTTTTTCCAATACGTCTCCTCTGTCGACCCAAGAAATTTCAGATTTATTGGACATGTAATTAATGGGTTATAGCCGCTTCACTCATAGTATTTAATTCTTTCAGGCAGACTGTTCGTATTCCAATACATCGAGTTCCAACTCATTAATGGACTTGAAAATGAAAGAATAATGCGCGTCCTTATTAATGAAAGTTCTTTATACGGATGTCTTTCATCTCCATGTAAATTTTCAGATCCATTGGTTTTTCCATTTATTAGATATGGTCCCCATAATAAAATCATGCAGTTCTATACACAGTTTTCGAGGCCTGGTTTGTGATCTAGATTTGGGCTTCCAAATGACTGATTGAGCTTTGGGTCCAGAAGGATAAAATGAATCTCATCGAACATAGGAACCTTTAAAAGAAGAATTATTCAATTTGGATCAGTTTAGAAAAAGCTATGGCCGAAACATTATAATAAATGAAAACTGTTTAAATACAAAATAAGCCATTTTCCAATTAAGCTCAAAAATATTCCTAAAACATAAATTGTGACAATTGACCCTTAAATAACACATTGGTGGGATTAAAAACATTGAAATTCAGAATAAAATAATTGAAAATATTTGTTCTATCAATTCCCCCACACTAAAACATTGCACTCCTGGGCAATCATCTTATATCAAGGTCAAAAACAAACTTCTCAAAGCATAAATGACAACATAGCTCAATTATCATATCAGAGAAAATATCATGCCTCCTAAATGGATAAAAATTTCATAACTCCTCAAAAATCATACGAATCCCTTCAATCTCATGTTAATCCTCACATGCATGTCATACCTACCTCCCCGAAAAATTATTTCTCTCTTCACTCAAGGATATTTAATGTGGAGTTTTTCTCATTCCTAAGAACATGTGTGATTTCCATAGGCTTGCTATCCTCCTAGTATCTCCACTTAATAGAGTCAAAAATGTATCAATCATGATGTCTTTTTCATGGGTTTTTCTGAGTCTTAGGGTTGGCAGGTTTAAAATGTAAAAACATCTGAGGCAGAATGAGGAGGGTTATGCTCTAAAGTGAAGTAAATGCATGAAAACAATTTTGCTCAAGAATGGTGTGCTCCTCAATCAGCTAAAAAAATGAATCACCTCCAAACACCTATTCATTTGGGAAGTTCACACTTATAATTTCAGCATCAATGATTTTCATCCCTCTTTTCCCCATTTGTAGCATTGTTTCAGCTTGAATTCAGATCTGGATTTCTCTTCAGAATCATGTTTTGGAGGAAAAGAGAGGCAGTTTTTGATCTTCAAAAATTGGTGAACACCCAGCCCATTTGTGATGATATTTTGGGCCACCCATCCATCTTCACATCATGACATTTATTCCACCCATGTAGCAATAAATATAGAAACACTTTCAATTCAGCTCAAACAGATTCTTCAGGAAAGTGAAACACAACCCATCTTCTCCCTCCCCCACACTTGAGTTCAACAATAATCATGCATTTAACTTCTAGAGTAGGTTGGAAAGGGATAAATGTCTTGTAATTTGTCTTCCTAACAGGGTATTTTATGGCTAAAATGGTCTTAAAGAAGTTCATATGAAAAGGTAGGACAAAATAAGAGTTTAATGCAAAAGGGGCTTTCAAAGTGATGCCTCAATCATACTTGACACATTCCATGAACTCTAACAGCTTTGAAAAAGAGAAAAATAGAAAGTTATGGATCACACAACATGTCTCAAGACTCTCAAGAAAAAGATAAATTTAAGAATATGTCAAACAGGTTTAGAAACCTCTCAGGTTGGGCAAGATTTTCAATTTGGACAGCACTAGTGCACATGAGATTCACAATCAATCAAACGTCATCAAATGAAAAGATCAGAAATCAGAAACAAAATCCATTCATCAATAATTTAAAACCTAAAATAATCAAATCAAGAAATGGTCCAAAAATACGAAGATGGTTTGAATTTTCCCAAGTATTCGATTCAGCTCAAGATTCCTAAAAACACACAAAACAACATGAAAAAGGAAAATAAGAAAATTCCAAAAAAACAAGATGAAAAATAAAATGAAATCACAAATAAAAGAAATGAAAACACTTAAGAAAAATAAATAAAAAGAAATAGAAAAGGAATAGAAAAGGGATAATGCTTGGTTTGACCCCCCAAGCGGGTGCTAGGTTTTTACTACCCCTAGTCAGGCAGTTGCAGCAGATTATCCCCAATCAGATGGTGGATGTGGTTTTTTTGAGATAAACCACCACATGTGACTTTTCCCAGTGTCCATCTGTAGACACTGAGATTGGAGAACCCCAAAGAAAATAAGAAAATTCCCAACCCCCAGGAAAGAAGAAAGATATAATTTGAGATCCAGAGTGGGAGGGAATAGAATATAGGGGTGCTCCCTGTGAACATCTGTGGTGTCCTCCTCCAAATGGTATGAAAGTTGTTGTAGAGGAGGCAGTCGCACCAACGCCAGCTTCTCTAGCTCTTCTTCCTTGATCACCACCACTTGAGTGGTATCTTTCATATAATCCAATGTCTTCTCCATTTTTACTGTATCAGAAATTTCAGGAAAAGGGAAGTTAGAAAACAATTCAGTTTGAATAAGATTAAAACAAGATGAATCAATTAAGAAATCTTCCCTTTCAAGTAAGTCAGCTTGAAAATTGATCTCTTCAGGCAAGACCATTGGAAACTCCATATGAGTAGGTGCATCATCTTCTTCATCTTCCAAAGAAAGAGAGAGGTCAAAAGGTTCTGATTTTTCAATATCAAGCATGGGAAGATCACGTTTCAGGTTATCTTCAACAAAGTGATTCCAGGATTCTTCCAAAAAAAGTTGATCTCCAATAAGTGCATCAGCTGGAATGTATAAATTAGGGACATCCTTGAGCAATGGTTGAGTTCGGCATAATATAATTAAATCTTTTAGAAGCTACTTCTCACCCTCCTCGGGTTCTTTAACATAAAAAATAATCGGTGAAATCTCTTCCACCACTCGTTTGGGTTCAGGTTCAGGTTCTGGTTCAGGTTTGGGTTGTTCCATCAGTGAACGAATATATTCATCAAACCTTTTTTCAGTTCTCTTCAGTTTTTGAATCTCTTCATGAAGTTCTTGTATTTTGGATTCATAATCATTTTTAACTTCTTCATGCACCTGTGATTGATCAGTCCATGCATAATAATTTGAATTGAAATTCATGATGAACAAATATTTTTTTTGTTTTTGAAATTTATGATTTTTTTGTGTTTTTTTAATGAATTGAAGAAAAAATAATTTATAATAAGTGAATAAAAATAATGAGTGAAGACCACTTGGCTCCCCGGAAATGGTTCCAATTTGATGAAACGTTGTCGCACATGCTCTCAAAAATATTTATACTAAGTGCAGCACAGTGGCTGACCTAGGTCGATCTCTTGAGGAGCTTTCATAGTCAATCACTCACTATTTCTAATTAAAAATATGTATATATATATATATATGAAATAAAATGACCAGAAATAGATATTTGAAAAATTAGAATGAAATACTAAAATTAAATATGCAGATGCAATGCAAACACAATGAATGCAAACAGAATGATGTTAGACAGAAAGGAGATCCTCCCG
The DNA here is from genome assembly GCA_963277665.1 of Viscum album. NCBI lineage: Eukaryota > Viridiplantae > Streptophyta > Magnoliopsida > Santalales > Viscaceae > Viscum > Viscum album. The sequence goes on from OY728138.1 coordinate 1,796,617,721, forward strand.
GGAGATTATCCAGAGTGAACCTTCATCGTCTATTTTCTTAGTTTTAAATTTACTTAATGAACATGATCCATAGTATGCATGAACATCCCCTTATGCCTATGGTTTTGAACGTACGATACACTCAACGATCGCCGAGAGACCATACATCCACCTCCTCGATCGAGGGAGAATGTGACAGAAGTGAAAGCTAGGCTTCGGGTGGCAAGTGGAGACACAAAGGCGCCTTGCCCACTAAGATACCCCTTAGCCTAACTATAAGTAAATAAGAAACAATAAAACATTAATGATCAAATACTTGGGTACATCACTGGATTACTCCCCCAAGAACTTCCTCGAGTTAGCTACTCATGATCACGAGCATAAGAGTTCACAGTGTTGGAGAAAACGGGGGGAGAAAAACAAAAGAGAGAAAGAAAAAGAGTGAAAGGAGAACACTTGAATAAAAATATGAAATGATATTAAATAATGAAATTAAAATAAAATACAAATCTAAACTACATATAATGGCCAACAAAGGCTATTCCTAAGTTGCCAACCCCTTGAAATGAAAAAGACACACTCTTTTATAGGGAGAGCGTGTGAAAATTTGGCTCCAAAACTCATCCCCGAATGTAGGCGCGTGGATGGCCTCTTTAATGACCAACTTTGGGACTTGTTACTTCTTGAAAGTTGTTCCAATACGTCTCCTATGTATACCCACGAAATTTCAGCTTTATTGGACATGGAATGAAGGGGTTATGGCCGCTTCACTCATAGTATTTAATTCTGCCAGGCAGACTGTTCGTATTCCAATACACCGAGTTCCAACGCATTAATGTCCTTGAAAATTAAATAATCATGCGTGGACTTATTAATTAAAGTTCTTTATCCGGATGTCTCTCAGATTCATGTAAAGTTTCAGCTCCATTGGTTCGGTCATTTATGAGATATGGTCCCAACAATAAAATTATGCAGTTCTGTACACAGTTTTCGTGGCCTGGTTTGTGAGCTAGATTTGGGCTTCCAAATGACTGATTGAGATTTGGGTACAGAAGGATAAAATGAATCTCATCGAACATAGGAACCTGTAAAAGAAGAATTCTTCAATTTGTATCATTTTATAAAAAGTTATGTCCGAAACATTATAATAAATGAAAACTGTTTAAATACAAAATAAGCCATTTTCCAATTAAGCTCAAAAATACTCCTAAAACATAAATTGTGACAATTGATCCTTAAATAACACATTGGTGGGATTAAAAAAGTTGAAATTAAGAATAAAATAATTGAAAATATGTGTTCTATCATTTTCACACAATTTTTCAATCTATGTTGGTTAACCATACACCCCTTTAAAACTTCCAAAATTAAAAAAAATCATCCTGAAACTCCCAAAATTTCTCAAAGACTCAAAATAATATCAATTAATATTAAATATAATAATAAAAAACCTATGGTGTGATAATTATTCTCACCATAAATCTTTATGCCCTCTAGAAATCCATTAATAAAGGATGGAAGACAACTAGACACCTGAATATCTAGCACTTTAAGATAAAGGTAAGAGGTTTGAGAGGCTATAATACACCTTAAATGAAAGGAAAATTCTAACTATAATGATTCCTAAAAATAAACAGAGCATATCCCCAAGAAAAATTTGGAATTTCCAAGTGGAATAAAACAATTAAGGGACACAGGGTCTAACAAACACTAAGATCTATCAAGTTTTATCCACCATTTATACTTCATTTAAACTGGTGGGTTAACAACACCCACTATCTAAGAGATACTACACCAAGAAAATAACACTTCAATCAAACACCCAAATAAATTATAATACCTCTTATCAATTTTACCAACCCAAATGAGTATAAACTTAAAGAAATATTAATAAAAGAACCAAAATGGGCCTTAGACTAGGGTCACTATACTAAAATTAGTAAACTATAACATCGAATTTGTAACATCATTTCATGGAACACCATAAAAGAATCAGCACTCTCGGGTGATTATCTAATCAAAGGTTACTCATCCCAGTTACCCAAGCATCATCTTGAATTCACCCATTTTCAACTCATCTAAAATAGAACTCCCAATTTTTCATATCTAAAACACAACTCATATAAAACACAATCATGACTGAGGAATATTCACCATAAGAACCACTAACGTCCCATGAGAACTCTCACTAAATCATAAAACTACTAATTGGATCTAATATAACTCAAAAGGATATATTTATCTCCAATTACACCAAAAAAGAGAACCACCAAATCAAATAACCACACCCAAAAACCAAATATTCATAGAATTATATAACACCCACCTAGGTACTCACACACTCACAATGAACCTATACATCCCAAAAATGGGAAAGACATGATTCTATAAATCTATAGACAAATCCAAGAGCAAGAAATAATCTATCCTTTATACTTGATTATGAGTTTGGGTAGGTCCACCACTAGATAAAGTTCACCTAAAAAGGAATAGAATCACCCTAATGTTTATCTCTATAACAGACAATCCATCCTTTCTATAGACTTTTTAAGAGGAAAAATTCAAATAAGATGAAACTTGAACTCAACTATTTCATGTCTCAATAACTCAAACAAGAATTCCCATCAAACCATAGGGAAAATAAAAATAATAAAACCAATAAAACATATTGCTTCCCAAACCCATTTTAACACACTATATTTTATAAAACATTCATTTTTATAAAATTTATAATAATCAATTTTAAAATAGAAACTTAACTAACATTTTCAAAAAAAATAAAACTTAACTTCCATCTTCAAAGGTGGATTAAATAACACACTAAATGGGATTTAGAACCAATCTTGACTCATATATTAGATTTTAGGTACCATGGTCTAGACATGCAAAAATTCCTAATACATCTAAAGATTGAGTGTTTTGTTTTTTTTCAGTTTCTTGGGCCGTGTAAGCCAACCTCACACCATCAGTCTTATTCTATTGTCATCCCAAAATACAATACAACCCCCAAAGAAACTCAATAATATCTATAAGTATTAATAAATAATCAATGGTAATCATATAAAATTTCTAAATCAAAATTAAAATCCCAACTATCCATGGTGACTCATACATCATTGTGGTTGGTGGTGATCAAGAACTCATTCACAACTAACCTTATAAGTCCTTGTGACTAATTATAACTTGTTCCTATCATGACACCCCAAAAAACTTAAGGGATACTCATGAAATATCCTATATTCCTATTGAGAAAAAAACTTATCTTCTATACTACTATTTTTCATAGACCTGCCTAAGTTGTCCATCCATCAGACTCCCAAACCAACCCATGATATCAAGGATCATTCTCAATATGCATATGTTTGTGAAAAGCACTAGGGAATCACATACATAAAATGGGAACCATTTCATCCTAAATTAGAGTAAAAGAATTGGTATAAATATAATGAAAAACCAAAATGACCCGTCCATATATTGAACATCCATTCCAAATAAAATATAAATAAATATAATATAAATTATTAAATAAAAGCAAACAAAAAAACCATATTCTCTCACTAGTATCCCTCCCCTACAAAATATACAAATCTGCCTCTAGTGATCTTTTTCTTCATCAACCAGAAGATATAGTGCACCACTATTAATTTAAATAAAGTAGTAAAGTCCTAATTATCCAAGTTAAATCATTTAAAGGGACACATTCTAGACATTATAAGAAATTAACAAAATCAATTAATAGGCACCATAATAAGAATGTGATAAAATAATAAACTAACCTCATGGTAATAAACGCTCTCAAGAGTGGGTAAAAGTTGGACAAAACCCTTAAAATTAAATGATAAATGGGAATGATATAAATCTCATTAGGAATACTAGGTAGAAACCACACCAAAATTATAAAATTTAAAAGATCTATTTAGTGTTACTTTAAACTATACTATTTAAAGATAGGTTTTTAGTTCAAGTCATGTGATTCCAATTTATTTCCAAAAACACTTTATAAACTTTTATTTTATTTTATTTAAATAAAAAACAGTTACTTATAAAACATTTAATAACCAATGCATATTTTGTTCCCATTTCAAATGTTTCTTTAAAATAATTTTGAAGAGGTTTTAGGAAAAACTAACAAACATGAAATTAATTGGAAGAGAAATAAACAAAGTCACCATGTCATGGATACAACAAGAAAGATATAAGAAACCAATATTAGATGCCATGCATATCAAGAAAACAGGAGAATCTAAAGAAACAAGAGGACCCCTTATATCAATTTACCAATTAAGGAATAAGTTTCATGAGCTCTACCCTATGGTTTTTATGGTTAGGTAACCTCAAACATACTTTACTAGCATCTAGAAGAAATTTCTAGTTACACATCATTGGATTTTGGGGGGTAAACATATGTCACTAATGTGGATAGTGGAAAGGGAGCTTGTCCCATCTATGTTATCCTACCCAAAGACCAGGGTTATCATGATGAAAGTAAAGTAACGGTGAGTAAATAAGTAATGATCAAAGTCAATACAAGCATCCCATAACATATCAAACAAATCACCCTCACCTCCAACTCCCTATCAAGAAAAAAACATTGATCATATGTCCATCACATAATATAAAATATAATGCATGACCCTTGAGACAAATCCATGTAAATTAATTCTAAATAAGGCTCAAGAGGAGATCACATGCATGCACACATTTGTAAATTAATTTGAAGTGTCAAACGGTCCTTTTAATTATATTTCTGAAATTAATAGAAAAATGCCCTTTTTTTAGTTGTACTCATATACACATACATGGAACCATCAAATATATATATAAAGAAAAAAATTAAAGGAAACACCCTTTTATTCATAACTGAATTTTTAAATATTTTACTGATACTTGGAATTTCAAAGATACATTCAAAAATATATTTCCAAATATATTCTAAAACAAATTATAAAAAGTATATTTGAAAACCCCTTCTAATAATTCAATTAAATTTTCACTTAACTCTTAAAAAAGGTTCAAAAAAATATTTTAAATTTATTTCTAGATCAAAAATAGGGCCAAACCATTTCAAAACATCTCAATTTATTTTAAATAATTCTTTTAACAATTTTTAAATACTTTACATTTCAAGTTCCACTTTAAATATCAATTAAAGGCATTATACCTAATGAAAATACCTTAAAACATTTATAAAATCTAATTTTACATTAACACATATAAATAATTAATCAAATAAATCATTTATAATATCAATAAATAAATGTTTCTTAATTTTAAACCCTAAACATGGGAAAACCTACTTCATGTCAATTAGAACCAATCTTTAGTGAGACGGAACATGTCACCTTTGATGGAGGACACCCAAAATGGGAAGAAAATACACACAAAGACCCTAAAAATAGATGAAACCACAAAAACCTTGTCAAATAGACACCCTAGGGTTCATTAGAACTAAGTTGTGGCATGATAGAAGGGGAAAACATAGGGAAATGTAAGGGATAAGAACCACTACTACAAAACTGGGTTTATCCAGCTCTAGGGATTTAACAGCGCTAGCTAAAGATTCTATTAAAGACCCACTTTTTCAATGCTAAAAAACACTATTAAAGGGGGACCTTTATCCATAAATTTTTACAAACGTTGATAAATAGGGTCTCTTATCAGCGCTTGTAAAAAAGCGCTGATAATGGGAGGGTGTTATCAGCGCTTTTTTAGAAGCGCTAAAAAGACCCCCCCCCCCCTCCCCATCAATGTTTTTTTACAAGCACGGATAAAAGAATAATTTAAAAAAATATTTCATTAAAAATAATAAATTAATATATATATATATTTATATTGATATAAATATAATAAATATTTTTTGAAATATGTTTTAGATAAGGTAAATAAGTATTTACACTTAATATAAAATATATTTAGTAAAAATGGATTATAAAATAACAAAAAAATATTTTTAATTAATAATTTTATTATTATTACTGAGAAATAGTCATTTAATATCAATATGAAGATAAAAAATCAAAAAAAAATCTAAAATAAGTCGAAAATGTAACTCTAAATTCAAACGACCATAACTTTTGATCCGAGTGTCTGTTTGGGCTCTACCATATATCAAATTTAAGCCTACGATAATAACTACTCCTTCATGACATGGGGTAACCCTAGTAGATATTTTTTAGAGGCCCAAAAAGACTCCAAAAATGATTTTTTAGTCAGGGTACCCCAATTTTTTAACTTTTGATCGATTTTAAGCCTTATTTATGGGTATCTTTTTACTATTTTTTATTGGGGAATAAATTTATTCCCAATTATTACATTCATATTGATATTATTTATTTTAAATTTATCATTTTTTATAACTTAATTTTAATTATAATCAAATATATAATAATATATACATATTTTTTATATATTCACGCATACAAATTAAATTTTATAATTAAATAATTAAATATATTTACATATAAAATATATTTATTAATATATAAACTTATATATAAATATATGGATAAAAAAGTGATTAAATGTATATAAATATATAGATAGATCATAAAATGTAAAACAAAATAGTATAGTAGAGTGGTAAAGGCATTGGGGTATATGTTGGAGGTATAGGGTTCGAAACACACTGGAGGTAGGGGCTCGTGCGAGAGGTTGGGATTATCTAAAGTGCTGATAAAAGGGTGGGGGAAGCACTAATAAAGGGGTGGGGAAGTGCTGATAAAGTTGTGGGGTGGGAAGCACGAATAAAGGGGGTGGGTGGGGTGGAAAAAATTATATACCCTTTATTAGTGGGGCCTTTATCAGCACTTTTTTAGCGCTGTTAAAAGTATTAGGATTTTAACCGTGCTTCAATTATCAGCACTTTTTTAGCACTAATAAAGACCTTTTCTAGTGTTGTTAAAGGCTGATTTTATAGTAGTGAACTCATATCTATGGGGTTCAAACCTCAATCACCAAAAAATAGTTAGAAATCACTAAGTAAGGAGAAGATTCAGGAGAGGGGAGGTTACGCACTTCACGAGTCATCCAGGGGAAGGGGGGTCATGGTGGGGATGGGGGAGGACAGGAGGAGAAAATAAATAAAAAGAAAAGAAAAGGAAAAATATAAAAATACAATTTTTTAAAAACTCAGTATGACGCGCAGTTTACTGAAACTGTTTCATAAGCCATATGAAAATAGTACTTCCTATATTGGGAACTCAAAAAAACCACACATAGTTACTTATAGGCATCTGCGTGGTTTAATAAACCATGCCAAATGGCTTTTTCCCAGACAAACCTGATATGCATGATTTTTCAAATTGTGTTGGCTAACCATGAACCCCTTTAAAACTTCAAAATTTTAACAAATTTCATCCCAAAACTCCCAAAGACTCAAAATAATATCAATTAATATTGAATAAATTAATAAACAAAACATTGGGTGTGATAGTGTATGTATGTGGATGTATATGTATATGTGTGTATATGCGTTTATGTATGTGTATTTTTATGTAGTATGTTCATGTTTATATATTATGTCTATATTTATGCATTATGTGTATGTATGTGTATGTAATTATATATATGTGTATTTGTATGTATGTGTATGTGTGTATATGTGCATGTATATGTGAATATATGTGTATGTGTATGTATGTGTATGTATGTGTATATCTATGTATATGTATGTGTGCATGTGTATGTATGTAATTTTTATGTGTGTGTGTGTGTAAATTGATATATCATTATATAACAGTAAAATTCATTTGTTTTTTCAATTTGAAATATCTCATTACAGTACACACACACACACACACACACACATATATACACATATACATACACACAATTATAGAAAAATTTATTTGGTTTTTAAAATGTAATTAATGCAATTTTATATAGAAATTTGTGTATATATATATACAAATTTAGTATTTATTAATTGTTTATTTTTTATATTTATTTAAGCATTTTTAATTATTAATATTTAATATATTAATATCTTTATGGTTTATGTAATTAATATTTTTTATATTTTATTTTAATACTTTTTTATTAAATTTTTTACAAAGATATTAATTATTCATTTTTAATTAGAAATTTATTGTGTATATTTTGTATTTAATGTAATTTTTAATATTTATTCATTTATATTTTAATATTTATTCATTTTTAATATTGTTGTACCTGATATAATTAACATTATTTATTCACTTTTTAATATTTTTTGTAATTTATTCAATTTTAATTATTAAATTTTATTCATTTTTAACATTTAATAATTTAATATTATTTATTCATTTTTAATATTTATCCATTTTTAATATTTTTTAATTTATTCGTTTTTAATATTTATTTATTTTTAATGTTTATTCATTAAATATTTATGTAATGTATTCATTTTTTATAGTTATTTGTATATTTTTAAATATTAATATTCAATACTTTTAATATGTATATAATTTCTATAATTAATATTTATTCATTTTTATTCTAATATATTTTAATTTGAATCCTTATACAATTATTATTTATTCATTATTAATTAGTACTTTATTATAAATATCATGATTTTAAAAGTAATTTTTAATATTTTTTATTTGTATTTTAATAATTTGGATTTTTAATATTTTATTAATTTATATAAATAAAATTATTAATTCATTTATTTAATATTTTTTCACTTTATTCATTTTTAAATTTTTAAATTTATTTATTTTTAATATTTATTCATTTATTATTATATATAAATTATTAATACTTATTCACTTTTAATATTTTTTTTAATTTATTCATTTTTAATTTTTATTCATTTAATATTTCTGTAATTTATTCATTTTCAATATTAATTACTAAATTTTTATTTATTAATATTTAATATTTTTAATACATTTTTAATCTGCATAATTATTATTTATTCATTTTTATTTTAATATTTTTTTATTTAAATATTTATACATTTATTATTTATCCATGTTTAATTAGTAATTCATTGTAAATGTTTTTTATTTAAATGTAATCTTGAGTCTTTATTCATTTTTATTTTAATATTTATTCTTTTTTTAAAAATTTTGTAATTTACAAGACTAACATTATTTATTCATTTTTAATATTTTTAAATTTATATAAATAATATTATTTATTCATTTTTAGTATTTTTTAATTTATATAATTAATATTGTCATGACCCCCTCCCTCCAATGGTACCCCCCTTAGACTAGAAAAGAATGAAGAGAGATAATGACCCCCGAGTCTCGTCTTCAGTAAGCCTCGGATTGGTGACAAACACCTAAGGTGTAAAAATATCACATATGGAAGGCATTTCCCTCAAAATATAAGCAGGATTGGGAGATAGTAAATCAACCACCAAACAACTCTATAACAAAAAAAGGTAAAACCCACAATATCCTACAATGCATGTAATGTCATATGAATACAGATGAAAGAAACACTAAACTCCAAGCCAACAACCAACTATATCCAAGCTGCTCGAATAATAACTCAAGCACCGATGATCTAACATACAAACACTAGAAAACTCTGGTGGGGTGAGCACTTGGGAGTACTTAGTGGGATCATCCCTCTAAAAAATTAGTATCTGTGTGCAATAAGTATACAATAATAAGCAGGTGTAAATCCAACCATGAAAACTATCAAAACATAATCATAACCAATAAGTAAGGAGGGCATATGAATAAACCAAAGGCTACAATATCATAAATAAATAAATAAGAATCATCGATCTAACCATAGCCACCATACTAGTTTCATTACTCCACCACATCCATAGCCAATCCAATATTCACAGCCAATCCAAACTACCAATTCATGGTCATCACTATATCACTTACTCCTCTGGGTCCTAATTATACTCATCTTATCTCCAACTCTTCACCCAGGGGTGCTCCCACTCAAAATGTTAGTGAGATGATAGTAACATCCTCCCATAAGAGTAGGTAAGTGATTATGATTCAACCCTAGAAACATATCATCAACCATCATGCCAAACATCCCTAGCTACATCACTATGATCCCACATATCCACATCTGCAACCACATTTCTACAATCACCATAATTCCATAACAATCTAACCATCTATGTACATTCCCCACCAACTCTATTCCAATATAAATAGTAGGTTATCATGAACATGTATAGAATTAGCCTCATTCCTTCCCCCTACCATGCACAACCCCCACTATGAACCACCACATCCTCTCATCAATATCACTACTTGTGTTCTTTTTACTTCTATTCATCACAACCCATGCATATACTCCAACCTTGAGCCATTATAGCCCATGAGAACATGTAAACATTAAGATCCATATAACCCTTAGAATATTTGTAACCAATGTGAGCCATTATAGCCCATGAAACATTTCACAACATATTTCCTTCTTACACACCACTTCAAAAAAATAGCTAAAACATAATACTCACACATCAATTAACACAAGTCATAATAAGTCAATAATAAGATAGGGGTCAAATACAAAATGTTTCCCCAACTATTTCATTAAATTTTCCCAAATACAAAGCATATTTACTTATTAAGACCGTATTTTCATGTTAATCCTCAACCATATTAACCACACTTCCCATCTTAATTCAATAATTCCTTGTCCATTCTATTTCATATTAGCATAGCCCGTTCATTTATATTTCAATTATTTTGAGCCAAAACCCACATATCAAATTCATAGTTATCATTTATCCATTTCAATAACAAACCATTTTCACATCCATTAGTATCTTTTTATGTCCAAATTAAACATCATCATCCCATTTACCATTCTAGATTCATCTATTTGTCATTCATCACATTTATCTAATCATAAAAATTTATTACTTTTATCAACTGTTCATCCACAACCCACTTTTCCCTTTTGGTTTCTCATCCACAATCCCCATTGGCATTTTACAAAAATAGATTTTATCCAAATTCAGGGAAGTTATAATAAACACATACATCACCACACCCCATTTTCATCAAGAAACCATCAATAGTGACATTTTAAGGTACTAAAAATTTCAAAAACATAGTTTATAATTCACGTTCTAAAATTTTCACATCCTTGTCTCCTTCTTTAAATAATTATTTATTTTGGGGTTCCAAGGTCCATTAGAAATATCATTAAATATCCTCAAAAAGCATCATTATAGAAATTTCATCATTAATCAGGAATCATAGGGGTTAAACAATGGAAATGACATGAAAAACATAAGGTACACACAAACATCCCTTTTCCCCTTCCAATTTATTTTTAACCAGTTCATCCTTGTCATTAATTTCTTACTCCCTTTAAGGTGTTCTTACAATCCTCCCCTTTTCCCCATAAATCATAAACTCACATCAACCAACATCATTTCAAAAATTTAAGAAAGAACATATCATGGGAGGAATCATAGAGAGACCATTAAATAATAATTATTACAAAAGATAGAATGATAAGCCCAGAGATCCCCTTCCTAGAAAACAAGGATCTTTCACACTACACCCAAGGATAAAGGAGAGAGAAATAAAACTCAACCTTCCCAAATCTAGAATTCACAACCAAAATTATCTCAGACTTGATATATAATACTAACAAGGATAAAAGGAATAGTTTTATCATTCACACTTTAGATAATTCCAAGGAAATTGATAGGGGGAGTCTAAGTATTTTTATAGAAATTACATATTTCTTCATTGGAATGTCGAAATACTAGAGTATTCAGAATCCCCAATTTAAGTCTGTGTAACTAAAATCTTCAATGAAATCATTAAAAATATTCATAAATGTTTTTTTAATGGTAATGAGTCAAAATCATCAATTCCCATGATTTTAGGATTTTAAATTCATTAAAATGGGGTCCATATGGTTTGTAGATCGAAAGGAGGAAGAAAACCTAAAAATCTGGTTAAAGAAGTTACCCATACGCAACAAAATAACATTGTGCAAGGGTAACTTATATTACCTTTATGAAATGTATTGGAAAGTGTCACTTAAGGGTACCTCTATCTTACCCTTACACAAGTTTTTAAAACCATGGATGACCCTTACATGAATACCCTTACACAACTCCACCCTCATTCGCGTACTCTTATGTAGGCTTTAGGATCATGGTATTACCCTTATATGATTAGGGGAATACCTTTATGCAGGCTTGAACTATGTAATATCCCATTTACAGAATACCCAAAGTTTGTGCCTTGAAACATGATGTGTAAAATTTTACAAAAAAAACATGCACTGATATTTTACACATCATGTCCCATATAGAGGATCTATTCGGTTCAGGTTCTAGGAAACCAGCCTCTTCTGACATGCTTCTTCGGCTAAAAATTGATGCCTAAAAATTTTATTTCAAAAACATAGGGTGATTATATGAATGCCTAGTAAGGGGTTTTAAAATAACATAATATACCAATTATAACTTTTGAAAACATTCTTTAAAATTTTCAATAAAACATTTTCTTAAGAAATATTGTAATACATGTAACATATCATAACAATCATCTAAGAAATAAAAGATCACAATTAAAAGCATACTAACAGAATTAAAAGGGAACATGATTCAATTATAGGCATGCTCATTCAGAGTAATAAGTAAAAGTCATTCTAAATAAGTATGACATATGAATATTCAAGTACAAATTTAATAACTAAGAGTAATACATAATCAGAGTTACACATAAAGGTAATAACTTCAATTTCATTCTTTACTACTGTGAAACATACACTGGATAATAAATCACTGAGTTCAAAATTAACTTCATGCCATAAGCATTTACTTCTTCTGATACTCATAAGTACTGGCTCTTAACCATGGATATTCTACTAATCGAATATCCACTTGATTAATAAATTATCATAAACATAATGAGGGAACGTATAATACCAGACCCAGTCAATACCTCATGTCAAGACCTAAAATTTCAATGGCCTTGTTCCATGACCCGATTGTCTTATGAGAACTATCAATACATTGAGGGGATTTTATTAACCGGTCCCCAACCCATTATACTGAGTCTATTACATTCCTTATATTCCAAATAGGGTCGTATATTCAAAATGTCTCATACCACTGTGAATGTTTAATTTCTCATTTCAAATTATTCAAGGTGTCCCATAACACTTTGAATAATTAAACACTTAATTCATAAAAGGTCATAAGGATTTTAATTGCATTCATTATCTTTTACATATATATAGTGAATCAGGTATATAAGTATTAATTACAAAAATATCAACTGCATGGCTTGTCATTGAATGGTGAGTATGATAAGAAGATTGTGGAATATGCGATGACGACTAATGCATTAAAATTAATACAAGTATTTTTACATAAAATGATAACCCTAAATGAAAAATCTTTACTGATTAAATGTATTTTGGAATTTCACCATGGATTGGGTGCTTAATTAAAACACTACTAGAAAACAGGGCTATAGCCATGGACTTATAGCCACGGTTTTATAAGTTTGTGGCTATAGCTTAGTTTATACCCACAGTTCTATTAAAACTGTGGCTATATCATAATTTATAGCCATGGATTAAAAAAATCCATAGTAATGTTTTTTTACTATCAATCGGGCTTGTCCTCCCCATTCTGCGATTCCTCTCCTCCTCCGATCTGTGAGCTCCTCCTCCCCAGTCTGTGATGATCTTAGAGAAGCTCTCTGTGATGCTCTACTCCTATCCTCCCCTGATCCTTGAGCTCCTACTCCCCATTGTCCATGACTCCTCGAACTCTCGACCTGGACCTGCTCTCCACGCACTCCTCCTCGACGTCATTTCTACACTTCTCGGGCATCGGTGTTTCATGGAGGCCTCCCCACCCTCACACTCAACTTTCTCCTCCCACCCTCGACCCTCTCCCCTAATGAATACTCCTTCTCCCTCATCGTTCCTCCTCCGTCGTCATTCCTCTAGAGACCAAATGGTCATGGATTATATCCTGTAAGTTGATTGGACTTTTAGTTTTTTAATTTCCCACATGCTTGGTTTCTCATGAATATGTGAAATTTGTAAAAATTTTGAAAGGGATTTAAATTCCAATCTTCAAAGTTTAGGGGAAATTTTGAGCAGGAGTGCCCAGTCCGAGCTGACTCATCTTGCTCAATTGGTTCTGGGTATTGATAACAGGTTTTGAAATTTATTTGATTTCTCTTGTTCCCTTGCATTTTTCAAAACAAGATCTATAACATCCCTTCATATGTTTATCCCTTTATTTGAGATGATCCTAAATGAACTCCTCCACTTTAAGGGAATTTCTCAAGATATCACAGAATCTTCAGGAGGTCAAGCCCTCTCAAAGAAAGATGTATTTTTTATGAATGGATTCAGTATGTTTCTGCACCAAATTATCACAATCCTTATGTGGGTAGGCCCGGTATTTTTCCTACACATTCAAACTAGGGATGAATTCATGCTTACTTTACAACACTCGAATAAGGACAATTGAGTTAGTGGGGATGGAATTTTTCCCTAGATGTCAATCGATTAGTTCAAAATGTAGCCTTCTTAGTGATGTTTCATAATTTTTTACTATTACTAGTGCATGAATACAACACCAGAGTCAGAGTTACAAACTTTTTGATAGTGGACCAACTGGCAATAGAGAGGTGAATTAATATTTTGATCCTGGTACTGGAAACAATTTATCATTTTAGGGGTGTATAAGAATGGTAATGTGTCCCTACTAACTCATGGTCCCTTTTCATGTTCATTGGGAATGGAAAATAGGCCATATTCAAGGCTATGGATTCATAAAAAAAATATTATATATACATAATTCTAGACATACTTAATATTTACAGGTTTGGTGAATCCATTGACCTTGTAAGAACACAATGCAGTTTACCATAAAAATCACCATAACTATTTTTGATACGCAACATATAATTATCTTACTAGTATCTTACACATTTACATTATTTAACTTAATGGTAATATAAATGAACACCGATCTAATATTTTGGTTTCCTAGGTTATGAATATATGTTTTAGGTATAAGTACTAATGGTTGACATCATTATGGGATATTTTTATGATATTTCATTATGATTGAATATTTTTTATGATTATAAAGACACAAAACTATTATAGTCCTTAGGCATGTATTATTGTAATGTAATTTATATTCACCTAATATTATGTAATATATTTTTATGTTAAGCCTGTGTTTCTATACATTTTGTTTATGTTGCATGGTTGGCGGTATGTTAATGTAAATTGTGATATTGTGATGCGAAACCATTCCACCTTGGATAAGATAATTTAACAAAGCTGGCACATTATTTTGTTAATTTTATAAGATCCTCGGGTTATTTTGTGACTTGTACCCCTCTTTGATAGATGCAAGAACATGGTTGGTGAACGGTTTGGAAAACCATTATGCCAAACCATACAACCCTTAAAAAGTGTGATTTTCCCATTTCCCCCCATCGATATTTATCATTCCTCAGAAAATATTCTCCTTATTTCTTCCCCTTTCATCCAGGGTTATGAAAAAAAATGCCCAAATCATTCCAAGGGTGGATCTCCTTTGATTCTACACTTTTTGGAGCACCCTTGGTTTCAAATCGATGATCCATGTTTCTCTAATACTCCTCTTTCTTCAATTTTTCAGATTTGGGTTTATTTACTTTTCTATCTTCTTCTAAATCCCTTAAATGATTTTTTTTCTAGTGTATATTAGTTTGGGGTTTGGAAGGGTGTTCGAATCCGAGTGATTATCCAAGTTTTTGCATGTTGTTTTCTTCATAATCGAAGTACGCCATCTACAAGTTATATCCAAAAGTTTTATTATTAATTTGTTAATGTACAGTTCTATTCATGGTTCTATATTGTTTTTAATTTGATTCCTTTGTTAGGGTTTGGTAAAATGGTTGGATAAATGACAAAATGAACACCTCATGATCCTTTTGTGATGTGTGGAGGATGATTTTACCTGTTTAGTGCCACCCATGGGGTGCCTCAACATTTCCCAACATGGAAAATTGAAATATTAAGAATAGGGTTGATTTGTGTTGAAGTAAAGACCATGATAAATATGTTGAAATTTTAGATAAAATATAAGAGTCACCAATGGTTGTTTTTTCAAGTTATTTAAAATGGAAAATTGTATTATTTGGAATGATGTGAAAAAAAAATCAATGGATTAATGTGAATCTGGACAATGGATTATGAATTTATGTTGTACATGTGTAAATAGGTTAATTTATAAGAATATAGGAACGTGATAAATGGGATAATGCACCTAAATTGAGTAAACAGTTATATGGGTTAAGTTATTGGTGTTGATTAATATTCTAAATGGGTTAAGGTATGAGAAGGGAAATGGGTCAAATGGGCTAAGTGATATAAATGGAAAATGTGTTAATGGGTTATGTATTGACATTGTTTCATATGAAAATAAATATGAATTATGATGTTTGTGTGTATGGAATATGTATGGATGTGATATGTTATATGTGGTTAATCAATACATAAGAATGTGATCATGGTCTGGTTGTATGGGGGGAATTGACTTCAGTTTCAATATACACGGGTCGGGTTGGATAGAGGCTCTAAACCCCACCCCTTTAATACATGAGTTAGGGAGTCGGACTGAGGATATATTCCCTTAATAGTTTTTTTGATATGACTACATGGACTGAGGCTCCATGGTAAGTGTAATTATTTGGTTATGATATGTTTATCCCTAGCGAGATAGGGAACATGACTTATTCACTTATGCATAGTATTTTACCATATTAGTCCATTGTTTAAAAGATATAAATTCCTAACCTATTTGAACATGGGATGAAAATTAAATAAGTTATTAAGATGGTATAAGTGATAAAAATGGAAATAATGAAGGAAATGGTTAATGTGTATATATTTAACTGATAATACCTGAGTTTTATTTTGTTTTCTATCTTATTTACATTGAACCTACATACACTATCTGTTTAGACTAGATAATTTATAGCCATCATTGGTGATGTCCTACTGAGTATTACCCACACCTTGACCAGACCATCATTGGGTACCTGAGATTATTTCATCATTGTATGTCTGAATAAGGGAAAAGGCCCTCTTCTGGGGAGTTTAGTTGTCTTTGGGAAGAGCATGAATGGGGATCAAGAATTGGAGTCTGGACCCATTTTGGGGATTCCAAGGTTTCAATTAATTATTGGGTTCTCAATTGACAATGTTATCTTGACATGATGTATTATTGTTTGGTTATATTCCATACCCTCTTGGGGAAACAGTTTGTAATTCATGTGTCCAGTTATTGTTTATTGTTTCATTTAATTCATATATTATCTATTGTACCTTACACCGGTAAGGAGGTTTTAGAATCCCCACATGATCCCTCATACCCATTCTACATGTAAGAAACCTCTGGTTTGTGTAGGGTGTTAAGGGGGTTCAAAACATGAATGAAAGGATAAAAGTGGAAATTATGTTCATGTTACATGGTTGGAACATAGTTATAGTAAACCACATGACCTTGGAAAGATGAATTTCAGACTGATGGCACATATTTTTATAAACTATGTGAGATCCCCAGTTCACAGTGTGACTTGGACCCCTCTTGGATAGATATTGGTGCATGGTTTGGGTATGTTTTGAAAAACCATGTAGCCAAACTGTGTTCCCCTTAAAAAGTGCAATTTTCCAATTTTCCCCTTGTATTTATCAAACCTCACTCAATTTTCTCATCATTTATTCACCTTGAAACCATAGAGATGATCCAAAATTCTCATATCTCTACATGGTTTGATCTCCTTTTATTCTATTTCATTTGAAGAACCGTTGGTTTCAAATCAAATCTCTAGGTGAGTCTAATCCTTATATTTCTTCACTTTTTCATATTATGGAATGTGTAGTTTCTCGTGTTCTTCCAATGACCTAACAATGTTTTTTCTTTTCAGGTTTTATGTTGTAGTTTTGAATGGTGTTTGATTCCGAGTTAAGGGGAATGGTTGAGCAAGCAGTATTCTTTAGAATAGAGGTATGTGGTATATAAGTTATATACAATTGTTTTATTATTGATTTTTGAATGTGAGGTTGTGTTCTTATTTATCTCTTGTTGGGAATTTTATTTCTTTTTTAGGGTTTGGTAAATTGGTTGGATAAATGATAAAATTAACCCCTCATAATTTTTTTGTCATGCGTTGAGGATTGTTTTACTAGTTCAGGGCCACCCATGGGGTGCACCAACATTCATAAACATGGAAAATTGAATTGTTAAGTATATGGTTGATTTGTGTTGAAATAAATGATAAAATTAACCCCTCATAATTTTTCTATATGGTTGATTTGTGTTGAAATAAATCAATGCCATGATTTTATAATAAAACCCCTCTAATGAAGGTGTGTTGTCTTCTAAACCAAAGAGTAGTGATAACTATTTGTATCATGTTTAGATTTGGTTTGAGTCTTTCATATGCCTCTTGTTGGTGTTTTTTTTGTGGCTAGTTAGTTTTTGTTTTCTTTGAATAATATAAATTGGCTTATCATACTCGTTTAACTCAAATGACATTGCCCGAGTAGGCATATTCCTTGACCATGAAACTTTCCTTTTCACACTTTGAATATTATAAATAAAATTTCCATGTTTAGGAAAAGTGAATGAATTTGTAAATGGTTTGTGTAGGGTGTATGATTCTTTACTATCGTTTTGTTTCCCTTTAGATGTTGTGCCATTGTGTCGCTCACTACAACCTTCTCTGGCGATCCATTTTTATAGCATATTAAATAGTTGATCTGTTTTATCATCTGCTGGAGGGGCAATGGTTAGAATGTTTCCCCGCCTCCTCCTAGTCCCTTCACTCCTGGCCGGAAGATGTTTCCCCATGGATGTCTCTAGGCTGGGACAACACGCCGCGATCACGCCACGGTCACATCGCGGTCACGCTGCAGTCATGTCGCGGTCACGCCGTGGTCACACTGCGGTGACGCCGTGGTCACGCTACGGTAATGTCGTGATTTGGCCCTTCTCCAGGACGACACCCCGCAATGGTTCACAGTGATAGTATTCCATGAGTCTTGTGATCAATGTTGAGACTGACTAATCACAATTTCTTTCGGCAGGGTGACGATCGGAATGTTGCCCCGCCTCCTTCCTCTCCCTTCACTCCTGGCCAAAAGATGCTACCCTGCAGATGTCGCTAGACTGGGCCAACACATTGCGGTCACGTCGCGGTCATGCCACGGTCACGTTGCAGACACATCGTGGTCACGCCGCGGACATGCCGCGGTCACACTGTTGTAATGCCATGATTTGGCCCTGCTTCAGGACGACACCCTACGGTGGTTCTTCATGATAGTATTCCATGAGTCTTGTGATCAATTTTGAGGCTGACTAATCACAATTTCTATTGGTGGGTCGACGGTCAGAATGTTTCCCCGCCTCCTCCTGCTCCCTTCACTCCTGGCCGGAAGATGTTTCCCCATCGATGTCACTGGACCAGGCCAACACGCCGCGGTCACACTGCGGTCACAACGGTGTCACAATGCGGACATGTCGCGGTCACCCCACGGTAATTCTGTGATTTGGCCCTGCTCCAGCCACATCCATCCCACACCAGCCCCCTTACTAGAAAACAATGACCTCCTAGGACAAGAATTAGATCTTGGGGAATATTATTAAATGTTTACAAAATTATTACAGTGGTTGTTCATGTTGAAAAATAATCCAATAGGTAATCTATACTACTTTGAAAATCCTTGTGAAAAGTATCCCTTACAGTAGCCTTCTGAATCCTTTGCAGTAACCAATGAATTCCCATACAGAACCCTCTTATCCTGAGGAAGAGGCCCTGACCTTTCTTGGTCGGCTTTTTTCTCCTTTAGTAATCTTTGAACCAGTGTGTAAGAATCCTCCACATTGGTTGCTGCAGTTTTCACTAAACTAGCTTGACTCTTTCTACCACTGGCAGAAAAACAATGCTCACAGCCAATCCGAGTATCTGCAGAGGTAATAAATTATTATCTCATAGAAACTCTACCAGCCTCCATTACATTTTCCATGGCAGTTCCAACATCAATCACTTTTGTTTCTATGGGTTCTACTTCAAAAAAATCAAAATACTCATCTATTGTCGCTAATTTGTACTTCATCGTGATTTGTTCTGGTAAAACATTCAAACACTTTTTCTCTTAGTTAGTGGTTACATTAGAACATGAATATGTTTCCACTCCTCAATATGCATTTCATGCTTATCCTATGAATAAATTAGATCATAATGTACCACGTCAAGCCATTCGAGACAGTATTCAAACTTCTCCTCAATATTTTCATTGTTTATCCCTTTCTGTCTGGACTGAAAATTCTACAATCTTTCTACCTCTCTATTAAATTCCATTTGATCCACTTCCATATATAAATAAGATATTACCTCTTCAGGACATACTAGTTTGGTTTCAAGTTTCTGCTCCTTGGGGAGGTTTCTAGCATTGCCAATAAGGTTGTGGTCCTTATTACCAAAAGATTTTATAATTAACAACACTCCAAGGATCCAAACTGTTAGATATTATAAATTTAGGACCTTAATTACTATTATAATGTATAATATAGAGGACATTCTAGTGTTCCCTATGGTCTGACTACACATATCTGGAGGATTCAGGGAAGGCCTCGTCTTCATATCTTTTGGGTGAGGTGTCTAAGGGAAGAGGTGACCTACAATTGGAGACATGAAAATGCATCCCAAAGGATGGTAAACCTAGGTGGGGAATAGGTGTATAGAAGGGTCTCATGTAGGGTAGACTTGGGTGGACTGGAAGGCACACACATGATTGAACTAGATGGACTGGAATGTCTCTTGCAGGATAGACCCGGACGACATGATATTGATTTGTGCAGGATATACCTATGTGAGCTAGAGGTGAATTTAGAAAACAAAAATCCTTGGCAATCACACTTAGTTGAATCCTTTCTCTAGGATAGTAGGGTTACCTCAAGTGTCTATGGAAGGGTTTTATGCAGGTCCTTAGTTTGGGAGGATATCTTAAAGCTAATACTTATGGACTGAGGGTGACTGGTTACTCATAAGGGTGAATAATTCTTCAAACACTTTAGGAACAATAAAATAAATATTACCCTTAATTACCTCTTCAATCAGGTTTTGGAGAGATACCTGGATGGTTTTGATGGACCAGGAAATGGAATAGGGCAAGTAGAACTTTATGACTTATTCTGATCTTCCATATTTCATAAATATAGAGCCCAAGGTCCTATTTATAGGAAATTTTGGGACCTTGGGATAAGGATATGTATTGCACAGGGTTATATCATAGATTATTTCACTGGGTGTTGGCACAGATCTCACTTTCTATGATGACTTGCACAAGTCTGGGGTTGCACAACCTAGCCTTGTGTGATGGCGTTGTTTGGGTCTTTTATTAGGATTTATTGGGCGATCGATTTTAATATTTTGTTCTTAACTTCCCAATTACTTGAGGTATTCTCTTTTTAATGTAGTCATCCTCATATGGAAATGGGAGTGTAAAAAAACCATCATGATTTGATCTGATTGGAAGAAGAGGGTCTAATCTTTAAGTAATGAAATACAAACGTTGAAATATTCTTTGTTTTTTGGTCTCTATATTCCCATTTAGATTCTTGATTAGTCTTGAAGAAAATAACATCTTGAGTACCATTCAAGGGATGAATGGGGAAGGTTGGGCCTCAAAAAGTATGTCGTGCTGGTGTCTTTCATTGGTGGTTCATGCAGTTAGTCCATGAAGGTTAGGTGCACATGCCACCAGTGTAGGTGTTTGTGCATTTATAAATAGCATTGATGGCTTGAAGTCTCTTCTTATCACCTTATCATAGTTTTAGCCACCCTTCAGCTATCCCAATTCTTTTCTTCTACACAGATGTTTCATAATTCTAGTTTTTTGTGAAAGATTCATGTTAATGCTTTTCTCACATACACATGGTATTCCCTTATCTTCACGACACATGTACGTAGTTGGGGTGACCTGTGTGAGGTCATTTGGGTGAGTGACCTGCATGAGGTCAATTGGGTGAATGTCATGTGTGGGGTCCCTTGGGTGGGAGAGTGACCTGTGTGAGGTTTTATTGGCGAGTGATCTGCACCACATCACACCTATGCCAAATTTTTTAATTTATAAATTTTTCCAAAAAAACAAGATTTTATCTCCTATGAAAATCTTGATATATTATTGTAGGTTTTCAATGGATACCCAGAAGGTTAGTTTTTTTAATGAAAAATATTCTTCCCATTTTTTATAAATTATTAAAATGATTTGGCTGGATTATTATGAAGTATTTGATATCACACTCTTGTAGTTGGAAAATCATTTAATGAAACACCACCATGAATATCCTAAGAGTTATTATCTTCTACTATATGGTCATATGATCCTAAATGATGTGCTCATCTTGAAGCTGAAGGATTACCTTACACTCTAATGCCCCACATCACCCACGCCTAACCCATCATACAACCTAAAGAATCCCCAAGCAGTCCCTGATCCAAATGTGAGCTAATACCCACCTTGAATCCAACACCTCTAGACCCACCAAGTAGTCAAATTGCACCCACCCTAGAAAGAGAACCACCCATCTACCAGAAACATGCCTCCCAACCTACAACATCCAGTATCTCAAGGTAATTTTAGAACATACACCATTGAAATCCCTACACCATCAAAAACCAGAATACACAAGATGGGGAAACCGAGCACAAGCCAACTGAACTTACTCCAAACCACCACCTGAAGACCCACCCCAAACTATTTCTACCACACTAGACAATTGAGAGAACTAGAAGCCTACAATAGTAATCCAAAACAAAGAAGAAACACCAGAAATCTAACCCCTATGCACTCAAAACATGTTACCAACCATAGTAGAAATCAAAAACCAACCATCACCATGCACCATGTAAGTGTATCATGTACTACACCATGTAGAAAAATCCAAACAGTAATACCCCTAGTTGAAACTCATCTTCAAAGGTCCTATAATTCCAAACAGCAACACGAAACTCAAAACCCAACCTCCTAAATCCTCCACAAGAAACCTATAACCCCACTATGATAATATCTGTAAGTCTCTATTGGATAAACCCATCATCTCCTAGTATCAACCTTAAGAAGCGTCCAAAGTAACTTGCATACCACTCCCTACGAACATATACCCCTCCAACTGAGTAGCCCCTCCCCACCCAACCTTAAACTAGGAAGAACCACAACACACACCTATACAGGGGGGTCCAGTAGGGGGCAGCTGTTCAGGGGGGTCCAGTAGGGGGCAGCTGTCCAGGGGGGTCCAGCAGGGGGGCAGCTATTCAGGGGGGTCTAGAAGGGGGGAAGCTGTCCAGGGGGGTCCAATAGTGGGGAAGCTATTCAGGGGGGTCCATCAGGGGGTTTCTATCTAGGGGGTTCAGCAGGGGGGCTGCTGTCCGGGGGGGGCTGTTCAGGGGGGTCCAGCAGGGGGGCTGCTGTCTAGGGGGGTCCAGCAGTGGGGGGCTGCTATCTGGGGAGGCTGCTGTCTAGGGGGGTCTAACAGGGGGGAAAGGGGTGTGTAGGGGGGGATGTTGTCCAGGGGGGTCCAGTGGGGGGCCAGGGATGTGTAGGGGGGTTTCTGTCCAGGGGGGTCCAGTAGGGGGAGCAGTTGTTCAGGGAGTCCAGCAGGGGGGGTTAGAGGGTGTCAACTGCATCTCATTGCTCTTGTATGAATCAATCTGCATTCCAGGATGCAAAACAGGGGGACAGTCCTGTGTCTCATTGCTCATAAGAGTAGTTTGGGGATTTCATGACAAAGTAGACTTGTCCAGGAAGGGAGAATCGGCTAGGGGGCTGTCTCCTAAGATAGTCTTGGCCTCCACCTTTTAAATAGAAGCAGAACCAATCTATATTCCATGTTTCAAAGAAAGATAATAGTCCTTCTTTGTGGTGGGAGAATCAGAAGTGGAATGCTCATCCTTTCTAACAACAGAAAAGGTAGGTTCAGAATCTTTGTTGACAGCAGAAGAGGATGGTACTTCAGAAAAGCATCTCAAGGCACCTTGCTTACTACCAGAGGATTTCCCCAGGGAATATCCTACCATTTTTGGACCCAACTTTTGTGCTCTGTTATCCTCTGATGACTGGACCATAGTAGTTTTCCCTTGTTCAATGATATTAGCCCATGATTTATTGACATGGTAACAAATGACATCATTGGGTTGCAGAGTTTTTTGAGGTGGAGGCACCAAAGGGTCTGCAGTGTGAGTTTCTTCACCATTGCATGCCTTCAGGTCTATCTGGACATCCACCCCGGCCTGAGTCAGGTTCTGGGAATTCACAGCCTTCCTAAGTGCAGTTATGTGTTTTTTTTATATTTGGATTTGTTTAATTTTTATTATGTAAGTAGCTTTCCTGTATAATTTAATTTGGAGGGGACTGGCAGGAGGAAACTGACAGGGGGAGGGGGCTGGCAGGGGGTGCAAGTGGGGGTTCGTAGGGGGTGTAAGTGGGGGATGGCAGGGGCAGGGGGGAGGGGAAACGGGCAGAGTGGGGGGGGGGGGGTAGGACTGGGGGGTGTCCAGGTTCTGGGGGGTTCAGGGTCTGTCCAGGAGGGTGGGGTGGCTGTCCAGGGGAGTGGAGGTATGTGCTGTCCAGGGGGATCTGTCCAGGGTCTGGGGGGTATCCAAAGTCTGGGGGGTGTCCTGGGTCTATTTGGGGGGGTGTCCAGGGTCTGTCCGGGGGGTGTCAAGGGTCTGTTTGGGGGGGTGTCCAGGGTCTGTCTGGGGGGTGTCTAGGGTCTATCCGGGGGGTGTCCAAGGTCTGTCCGGGGGGTGTCCAGGGTCTGTTTGGAGGTCCAGGTTCTATCCAGGGGTGTCCAGGGTCTGTTTGGGGGGGTATCCAGGGTCTGTCCGAGGGTGTCCAGGGTCTGTCCGGGGGGTGTCCAGGGTCTGTCCGGGGGGTGTCTAGGGTCTGTCTGGGGGGTGTCCAGGGTCTGGGGGCGGTGTCTAGGGTCTATCTTGGGGGGTGTCCAGGGTCTGTCCAAGAAGGGGGTTTTGCATGGGGTGGGGTTGTCCGAGGGGGTTGTGTAGGGTAGGGTGTCCAATGTCCAGGAGGGAGGGGTCTGCAGGGGGTGTGTGTAGGGGTGGGGGCTATTTTTTATGGTTTTCTAGACCCTATAGACACGGTTTCTAACCGTGTCTATAGGTCTATTGCCATAGTTAGAAACGGTGGTAATAAATTGTTTCCCTCCTCTAGTATAGCCACGGTTCTAAACTATGGCTATAGATATATTACCATGGTTTAAACTGTGGTTGTATACCTATATCCACGGTTTGAACTATGGCTCTATACCTATAGCCATGGTTCCAAACTGTGGCTATAAGTCTAGTCCTATAGCCACACCAAACTTAGCCACGGTTTGAGAAACCGTGGCTATTACCTATAACCATGGTTTGAGGACCTATAGCCACGGTTTAAAACCGTGGCTATAGCCCAAATTTCCAGTAGTGAAAGATAAACCAAATATATCAAAAGGGGTATTAAACACATAAATTCCCAAACTTTCATTTCTGGTATTCTTATGTTTAACATATCACAAGGGTACACATAAAGTTAAACATGAAGAGCATGAAATTCAACCATAACTAACACCATTTAGTATATGTTTGAAAATAATTGATTCATAAATATGAATGTAAGAGTAGTAAACCCCAAATTTTATACTCATGAAATCTCCACATTTACTAAATGCATAAAGAGTATAATATTTGGAATATCCAAAATTAGGGTATAGTGTTGTGTAAATCTGTTTATACACAAGGGTATAAAAGTAGTGTTTTTAAACAAAAACTAAACATATTTCGAAAACAACATGTTTTATTATTTCTTAGAAATACTTGGAAAATTCTAACTAAAATTGAGGATCAAAGTTTACATGTATACACATATATTCACATATCTGAATATACATCATGTATTAAATGGTTTATACCAAAAATCCATTGACACCCATTCGACTTTAACATATTAGACACATTAATTAACTAGAGTCCCTAAAACTTTAAATCATAATATAAAATTTAAAATTTTTATGTAACATATAAAATTAATATGTATAACTGAGTTTATACCAAAATTAATTGACACTTTCATGATTTTAACCCCTTAGGAGTATTAGTTAACCAAGTTTGTATAAAATGAAAATTGTTCCATTAATTATAAAAGTTTATTTATGAAATACATTCATACATTTCTTATAAAACTGTATATACATTTTTTTATTACATAATTATATATATACTTATTCCCATAAGGAACCTCAACATCACACACCCTCTTTCATGTTAAGGGGTTAAGATCATCATGTAGGGTAAAGGTCTTTCCATTAGAAGGAAAAAAGGGTAAGTCACACTCTTAACTGTATATATATATATATACAAATAACTGTATATATAAAAAGTACATAAATAAGTTTTTCATGTATAAAATAAACCCTTAGGTTCATAATACCATCTTAACTCAAAATACATAAGTCCTAGAATCGGCATGAGAGAAAATTTTAACTAAACCGTAAAGTTATATACATATTTTTATGAGAATGCATATATATATATATATATATATATATGTTTATACATTCAATGAAACAAAACAAGACAACTCATTCCCTTACCTGGCTTGAGGAGGAGGAGAGGCTTGGGAAAGGCTCGTGGAATCTTGATGGAGGTTTGAGGAGAGGAGGAAAAACCGAGGGAATGGGTACAACTGGGTTATATAAATAAACTATATTATATTAAGTATAAAATATTTTAAGGCCACTTGTTGGAAAGCCGAGGCCCACTCAGTATATTAAATGACTGGGGGAAGTCGGTCTTTGTGGAAAATGAGAGCAAGGAGGCTCGGATGGCGATGGAAGGAGTCACGGGTGTGGAAAAAAATTGTGAAAATAGGAAGAAAACCTACTGGTGCGGCGCACGCGGAGAAGAAGACGATGTCGTGAGAAGAGAAAAGATGGAAAATGAATGGATGACTAGGATTGGATTTGGCCTTGATCCGATGGTCAGGGATGAGTCTGGGGTTTTGAAAATGAAGAATGGATGGGATTAGATCATGAACGTGATCAAACGACTATGGTGCGAAGCAGAGTTTTAAAAAGAAGTAACGGTCAAGATTAGATCTGTGATGGATCATACGACGCACAAAAACACGGAGATATACTGCGGCTGCTGAGGATTGAGGACTGAACCGAATCAGACATCCCAGATCGCATGAGGCGAGATCTGATGGCCTGGATTCAATCCCAGATTATTTTCTTTGTCCCGCATTGAAATGGGGGGAAGTTTTTCAGCCCTTTATAAGCCCGAGAATCTGGGCATAGGCTCAGAATAATCCCTCTCCCCTACCAGTACCGCCTCATATCAGGTTCTGCAGGTGCGCTCCTGTGCCCACCCACGCTGTTGTGTCTCCACGCACGGTGGTGCGCTCTGATCCCCTTGTGTGTTCTCCTGTGCACCCTTCAGGGTAGTTATTCCCCCCACTCGTTAGACCTAGCATGCATCGTGTGTGCACACAATCCCACAGTTCAGCCTGTGCTGAGGCTGAAGGCTAGGCTCGGCCGCCTAGCACGCGTTGCCTCCTTCGGCCTGGCTAGATGGATGGCCGTTATAGGGTTTATTTTTTGTTAAATGTAACTCTAGGTTTCCATACACATATATTGGTATTTTTCAAACCAAAATTTCCCTTAGTTTTATAAACACTAAAGTTTTAAAACCCAAAGTTATAAATTAAAATTTAATACATCTATATGAAAACATTATACTAGTATTATAAAAATCAAAGACATAATTTAGTTAAAACCTTTTTTAAACATTAATAATAAAAAAATTTACAAGATATTTGAAATATTTGAAAGATGTTTGAAATCCTCACCTCATTTTAAAATCACACTTAGTATAGCTCAAAATATTAAACCATTGTCCTTTTAAAGTTCATAATAAGAGGTTATATTATATTTTCAATACATAACTTAAATTTTTTAGAAAACTAAATTATACTTATATATTTTTAATTAATCCACCAAAAAGACCAATTGCTATAAATATAGCCACTAGAACTCAATGGCCACCCAAGGGGAAATGGTCAGGTTGATGCCTTATAAAACCATACATTAGAGTGTACCAAATTCAAGTCCATTGAAGAATATAGTGCACATCATTCCACTGATGCTCTATGTTGTTGTAGTATCTCTAGACATACTAATTTTCTTTGTGATGGATCTGAAAGACCCATATTATCTTCTTGGGGTTTTTTTGTTTTGGGTGGTATCCCTGTAATTCTAATAGGTCTTTTAATAGGTGTTTTTGGTTAGTATATTTTTCCTTTGACCTTGTTATAATGTAAACACTTTGGTCTTTTATTTAAATAAAAATGTCTAGTATTTAGTTTTCAGGTTTTGTTCGGATAACAAAATAAAACCATAATATTACTATTATATGAGACATAAGTTTTGGGGTGTCACAAAATAACCTTACATGAGGTTTAGAATTTCAAAATTACCCTTACGTGAGATTTCACATACCCTTTCATGGGCTTTAGAAAACTAGGAATACCCTTATATAAGGAGTTTACTACCTTTACATGAGTATAAGTATCTCATCAGTACCTTTACACCAGTAAGAATTTACTTTTACACAAACTGGGGGTAGCCTTACACAACCTATAAAACAATTATCTTGTACTTATGCATCCTAGAATATACTCTTACATAGATTTATAAACTCACTCATTTTCTTACACAATATAAGAAAAAGGGACCTTGCCTATATGCAACATCTAGATTTCAAGGTGAGCCTTACGATATGATTAATTGACTTTATGAAGCATATTAAAAACCACCATTAATCTTACACAACATAAGGAAGGTACTACTTACCCTTACAAATCCCATTTAAAATAATATTTACCCTTACACAATTCCAATTTCAAATGTAAAGGTAAATATTTCATTGAAAATATTAGATTTTTAATTAAACTAACTTATAAATAATTAAGAAAAGGGTTTATTATTACTTTCAAAACCCCAAAAACACTTCTTAAACATTTTAATCACTTTAAAAACTCCCCAATTAAATCTCATAATTTACAAAATCATTAAAATCACTTTTAAACTTTGAAATTACTTTTAAAACTTCTTTTTAATTTATAAAATCATTTTAAAAAAACTTCTAAATTTTTTGAAACCTCCCTTGAACAAATGAAAACCTCATAATAACAAAATAATGATTTAGGAAAATTTGGACCCTTACATAAGATTCCTCTCCAACAATTTTCATCCTCAAGAATAAAAATAAATCAAATAAATGAAAATGGAAAATTCATAAAAAATATCCCTTAAGATATATCTTCAGAATCTTGTTATATCTAGAACGTGATTGACACTAGAACACACTCTCAAAAGATACCTATCAAATAGAACCAACCTATTACCAACAAACTCATCAAGATCCAGACCAAAATTCTCCAAACAAATCTTCATTAGGAAATACTCTCAAAAATGGGATACACCTCTCAAATAGGTGTTAAAGTGGCACTATACTCCCCACTCATGAATAACTCTTCCTAAATACCCCTTCCATGTTAATGAGTTTTTTCAAGATATCCACACCTTGACAAAAAAATTTCTCAACCTGATTAAAATTTTCATTTGATTTTGAAAATGGATGGTTAGGAATATTTCATGAAAACATTCACACTTAAATATAAAAATTGTTCAGGATATTTTTCAAAAAAAATATAAACATATTCCACAAGGTTTCAGTGAAAGGATTAAGCCTCAACTAATACATATCTTCTTTACTAACTCTCTCTATTGAAATATTTCCAACATTATTAACCTCAGGACAGTCATATTTATGGTTCCCCATAGAATCACACTGAAAACATATCAAATTTCTAGAAATAAGACACCTCAAACCATTCAAACCTAGAGAACCAAGTCACACCCTAGCCTTATTATAATACCTTAGTCTCTTCCTCTATGAACCTTGAACCACTCAACTCAGATAATTCAAGTCCACTTCCTCAACCATTTGAGAGAGATATTCATCGAAAAATTCCTTAATAGACACCCCTTTCTCTATGATCTATGTAAGATCTCTCATTTCTTCCAAAGAGAGAACTCAAAGGGTATGACATATAATTGAATCTCCTACCTCAAATCAGATTCAAAAAGTTACACTCATCCGCTATTATTGGTAAGAAAATATAGGAACTGACTAATCAATTTCATAAAGAAGGCCTCAAATCTGTGTGTAATATCATACCCCTATTAAATATCTGGAAGATCCTTTAAAAAATCACACATATTATGCCTAGGAAAGGAATATTTTCTATAATAGCTCATGAAATATCCCCTAATAAATTTCTCTTGAATCACTTCACTTCATCTCCCACCACCTCTGAGCCACTTTCCAAAATATGATAATGTCCAGAGTAACTCAAAATTTATATGCAGTCCTCACCAACCCAAAAGTAACCTCAAACTCCTCTAACCAATTCGCAGTGTTAGGGATATAGGGTCCACCAAATAACTTCATCACTTCCTACCTATAGAATTTTAACAAGGCCATATCTTGTTATCATTCTTTATCTTTCACATGCCTCAAACCTTGATGATGTTTTGACGAAATAGCTTTAAACCAAGATACAACAAGGTTATCCTAAAACACACAAGAACTATAATAAAAAAAGGTAAATCAACACATCAAAAGAAAATAAATCCAAGCCAACTCCCCCAAAAAACAACCCACATAAACAAACCATCATCCTCTATCAAGAACATCACCAAAATATTCAATTTCATCCATAAGACACCTCTTTTATACATAAATATCCACACCATCATTTCAATACCCACATATCCCACACCAGAAACCACCAAAATAACAACACGATACCTTAAAATCCCAAACAAATAGCCAAACCATATCTATTGTGGGAAAAAAATCAAGGGGAATCACTCACTAAATCAGGATATTGTACACTTTGGTCAGCACTCACTTGCCTGCACAATTTTAAACTACGTCATAATGAATGATTCATGATGGGTAATGGGTTTCCCTATCTATATATACTTGAATTCATAACTCAAATTACTGGTATAATTTCAAATAGCATGATAGAAACACTTTTATCACTTCTTTCACAATAATCCAGGTGTGGTAAGTAAGATTATTTTCATCAATTCCAAGATGTTCCCAAAAAAAATTTCTATTACAAGATTTAATTGATTGGCCTTTTATTGGAGGTGGGTGATTTTATCAATATAACCACAGTAACAAATATTGTAATAGTATGGATACACATTCATAACAGTAAGTTACATAATCTATATTGTCTTCCAAGTTATGAAATATAAAGGTATTATGTCTTAGGATTAATTACAGGACATCTTATTCTTAAGAATCCTTTAAAACATAATCTTATAATTTGGAAACATGTTTTCAACAGGGTGTAATAGTACATAAATATAGTAATTGATAAAAAAATCAACCAAAAACAACACTATACATTTCCAAGTCATTCTTGGGGGAAAATACTGCCTTTAATTTAAATAGATCTAACATGCAACCAAGTTAAAGATAAAAACTATACATGAACCATCTCATGAATCATACTTAATATTCTTAAACAAAGATGTTCTAGGTTTATCTTGTTACTGAGGAAACACACATCCAATTCCATTTGAAAATTTGTATATGCTAGGTTCTTGTGCTCAATTCAAATACCCTATTACATTTACAACATTATTTTAGAATTCTCAAGATAAAAAATGATCTCATATCACAAAATTGAAATTGAACATGTTGTATTACTATGTGTTATGTTTATTATGCTTGGAATAAAATTATTTAAACATTTAATTACTCATAGAAACATGATTATATATGATAACAAGGGTAACATGATTTTACTTCCACATTTAAATACAACATGATCAGTACATAACATGCTTTCATATTCTAAATTATATTAAACATTCTACAATCATGATAATCACATACTAGAAATTCCATAGTTACCACACAAATGATTTTGAGTTTAGAAATGATTCCTATAACAAACTAATCATGGCTTAATATATGAGGTGCAATTATTTTAGCACTAAATTTTTATTATTCTTGAAAACAATAAGTTCAATCATTTTAACAGCTTTGAGTATCAATGGGTTATCATAAAGCATGATTATAATCTTTTGGGAACTTAAAAAGAATTTAAACCTTATAATAAATTCACAGCACATTCAAGCTACATTTCATGAGAAAGAAGGTAGAACATGGAATGAAATTTACATTTTGATGTTCAATAACATACATAATTTAGCATAACAAGGTTCTTAATCATGCTTGGAGAATGAGATAGATTTTTGATTTGTAAATATTTCAAATTACTAATTGTTATCACTAATCATACTTAGCATATTCCAAAATTTAGAAAAAAAAGTCACAAGAATTTTCAGCCTGAAACATGCTTACAAATTATGATTATATTAATACAACAAAACTTCAATCATGCCAAAAATAAATATAAAGTTATTTTTTTCAAAGTTTTCAAATCTTTATATGAATTTTCAATGATCGTGATGCTCATTTTTCAAAAATTTCATAATTTAAATGTCCAAATCTAATTTTTATAATAAGTGCATAACATATGCTCATGATAAATTACAAATAGAAAGCAATTCATGGCATATTAACTTACATGGAAACAAGATTAATCCTAAGTATGTTTTTCAAAACAACTCATTTTTGCATGATAGTATGAAATCCAATTAAGGTTACATGTTTTATAATGGATCTTAATATTTATTAACGATGTATAATGAAAATACATTAAGAATGCTTGGTTGAAAACTCTAAGAATTTCCAAAAAACAAGCTGACATGTCATGTGCTTCTACATTGAAAAAAATATCAAGGAAAAAATATCATAAAAAGCATGGGAAAACACATTCAATATCCATCAAGGTGTTTAATTAAATAGTATATTCTGATTAATTATCATTTCAATTTTTTCCCTTGTATAGTTATGAAATCAATTTAATAGCAATAGAAAGTTACTAACAACTGTATTATAGAAGTAGAGTCTTAGAAGCACATAAAGGATTCAAATTTTTATGTAACTAAGGATCATGATTCGTGTACCTCCCTACGATTTCTATCCTATAATGGTTTCATTTTCACCTAAAAATTTTAGTAGGTTGTCAAATTCCTTACATCAAGTCACAGGGGGCCTCAAAATATCTATGTCATAGTCAGCCTCCTTGGTCTACATAACATATTAGCATCGAGTCCCACCACTTCCCAACCAAACCCATACCACCTCACTTTATCCAAATTCTAATATCTACCCTATATCTGAACATAAACCTTTGATACCACTCTATAATGACCCATCCCTCTAAAGTTACCCTTCTTGGTATGACAATGAATGAAGAGAGATACTGAACTCTGAGTATCGGCTTCAGTAGGACCCAGTTTTTCTACAATCACCGAGGGTGTAAAAATCTCACATATAGAAGGAATTTCACTCAAAAGATAAGTAGGATCGTGAGATAGGAAATTAAACACCAAAAAACTCCCTAAAAAATAAAATGGTAAACCCAATAATATCCCACTATGCATGTATGGTCCTATGAATGAAAACAAAAGAAAACCCAAACTCCAAGCCATCAAGCAACTCCATCCAAGCTACATGAATAGTAACTCCAGCTCTGATAATTTAAGCTGAAAATACTAGAAAACTATAGTAGGGTGAGAAATTGGGAGTGATCAATAGGTTCATCCCTATAAATATATCAAAATTCATGTGAAATAAGTATGCAAGAATAAGTAAAAATGGATCCAACCAAGAAAACAATAAAAACATAATCATCAACATTAAGTAATGAGGCCATAGGAATAAACTAAAGGTCATAATATTAGAAATAAAAAAAGAAACATAAATAAAACCATAGACACCATTATTTTTTCATTCCTCTTCTACATCCATAATCAAATCCACCATTCACAACCAAGAAAAACCACCAAGATCATCACCACAATACTTCCTCCTCTTGGCCTTGATTATACTAATTTCAACTCGAACATTTAACTTAGGGGTTCTCCCACTCAAACAGATTAAAAGCTGGTAATATTATCCTCTCATAATTTTAGGGATATGAGTATGATTCAACCCCAATAACATATTATTAACCATCATGCCAAACATACACAACTGCATCACCATGATCCCACGTATCAACATCTGCAACCACATTACCATAATCACCATAATTCTATCACTTTCCAACCATCTATGTACATTCCCCTCCAAATTCATTAAAAACTCAATAGTATGGTATTTTTAACATGTAGATCATCAAACTCATTCCCTCCCCCTACCATGCATGGCCCCTACTATGAACCGCTATATCCTCTCATCAACATCACTAATAGTGTACTTTTAAATTCTAATCATCACAGAATGTGTGTATACACCAACCTTGAGCCATTATAGCCCATGAGAATATGTAAATATTTTCATCCATTATAGTACTTAGAAGATATTTAACCACTATGGGCCATTATATCCCATGAAAAATTTCATATCATCTTTCCTTCTTCCACACCACTTCTAGAATTTCCATCTAAAACATAATACCCACATATTAATTAACATAAGGAATAATAAGGTAATAATAACAACATCACAACCACTAATGATAAGATAGGGGTCAAATAAAACATTTTTTCCCAACCATTTCATTCTATTTTCCCAATTACAAACCATATTTACTTATTAATCTCATCCTGTTCACATTAATCATCAACCAATTTAAGCACACTTCATATCTTAATTCAAGAATTACTTATCCATTCCATTTCATATTATCACAAACCATTCATTTATCTTTCAGTTATTTTGATCTAAAAACCACACATAAATTTCTTAGTTCTCATTCAAACTTTTCAATTGTCGACCATTTTCATATCTATTATTATATTTCTATATCCAAATTAAACATATGCATCCCATTTTCCATTCCAAATTCATATATTCATCAGTCATCACATTTATCCAATACATAACCATTTTTTAATTTATTAACTATTTATCTACAACCTAGTTTCATCTTTTGGTTTCTCATCCATAATCCCCATTTCCATTTCAAAAATAATATTTTATCTAAATTTATGGAAGTTATAATAAACAAAAACATCACCACACTCCCTTTTTCATCAAGAAACCATCAAAAATGACATTGTAAGGCGCTAATAATTTCATCAGCATAGTTTATATTTTACATTCTATAATTTTCCCATCATAGTTTCCTTATTTAAATGATTATTCATTTTTGGGTGACAAGTTCCATTAGAAATTTCATTAAACATTTATAATTCATCATTACAATAATCACAAAATTAATCATGAATCACATGGGTTCAACAATGGAAATGATATGAAAAACATAATGTACACATAAACATCCATTTTACATTATAATTTTCTTTTAACCAGTTTATCCACTTCATTAATTTATTACTCCCTTTAAGGTGTTCTTGTAATCCTTACCTTTTTACCCATAAATTGTAAACACACATCAACTAACATCATCCAGAAAAAGGAAGGAAAGAACATGTCAAGGGAGGAATAATAACAAGACCATTAAAGTATAATTATTATATAAGATAAAATGATAATTCTAGTGATACCCTACCTGGGAAACAAGGAGCTTTCACGCTGCACCATAGGATAAAGGAGAGAGAAAGGAAACTCGACCTTCCCAAATCTAGAATTCATGGCCAGAAGTTGTTCAAAATTGATGTAGAATAATCATAAGGATTTAAAAATTAGGTTAATAAATATATACTTTATAGTATTCTAAGGAAGTTGATAAGTGGAGGTCCACTTATTTTTAAAACATGTGAAGATCGTGTTTTTGGAATATAGAAATACCAGAGCATTTGGAATCCTCAATTTAATTTAGTGTAACTCAAATCTTCAATGTGAATCATTTAAAACCTGTATAAATGTTTAGTTTAATGGGAATGAGTCAAAATAATTAATTCATATGATTTTAGGAGTTTAAATTCATTAAGATAGGGTCTACATTGTTTATTGATATAAATGAGGTAGAAAACCTGAAAACCTGGGTAAATAAGTTACCCATACATGAAATCTTAGCACTACATAATGGTAACTTATCTTATAATTATACAACATCTTGTAAAGACTCACATAAGAGTAACTCCATATTAACCTTATACAAGATTCGAAAAAAATATTTGACCCTTACACGAAGACCCTTATAAAAATATACTCTCACATGATTACCCTTATACAACTTTTAGGATCTAGGGCTTACCCTTATGTGAACAATGTACTACTCTTATACAGGCTTGAACTACTATTATGTGAGGTTTATAATTTCACAGATACCCTTAGAAGATATTTATCTTACCCTTTCATAGGATTTAGAAAATTGAGTCCTCCCTTACGTAAGGATCTAACTACCTTTATGAAAGTTTAGAAATCTCATCGGTGCCCTTATGTAGGTAAGACTTTACCTTTAGGTGAATTGGGGGTACCCTTATGCAACATATAAAAAATTTAACTTACCTTTATAAAACCATGAAAATACCCTTATACAACCTTATAAACTCACTCATACCCTTATGCAACAAAAGAAAAAATGGAACTTACTTATACATAGTGGTTGTATTTAAAGGTGACCCTTATGCAATGATTGATTACCCTTATGAAACTTATTAAAAACTACCATTACCCTTACACAACACAAGGAAAGTTCTACTTACCCTATTAAACCCCTGTAAAACAATATTTACCCTTATGTAACTCCAAGTTCATACATAAGGATAAATATTTCATTGAAAATATTATATTTTTAACTAAACTAACCTGTAAATAATTAAGAAAATGGTTTATTATTATTTTTAAAACCCAAAAACACTTCCAAAACATTTGAATCACTTAAAAACTCCAAAATTAAATATTATAATTTACAAAAATATTATAATCACTTTCAAATTTTGGAATTACTTGCAAAAACATTTGAAAACCTCTTTATAATTTATAAAATCATTTTAAAACAACTTCTAAATTTTAAGAAGCCACTCTTGAACTACTGAACATCCTAGAATAACAATGTAAGGGTTCAGAAAGATCTAGACCCTTAAAAATATTATTTATTCATTTAATATTAAATATTAATTCAATAAGGGTCTAGTATCCTACTCTGAGTTTCTCTTTAAGTAAGACTCTAATCACCCTCTTAAACCTCCTTTATATGATGTTATTAATTTTTTTATTAGTATTTTTCAGAATGATTTTATCACAAGAACTTCTCTTGATAAAGAGATCATAGAAGCATTGTTTTCTCTTAATTTGGATAGAACTATTGGGTAGGATGGTTTTACCAATAATTTTTTTTTAATATTTGGTGAATTTTTCAAGTGGAGGTGGTTCAGGCTATCAAATAAATCTTTATCAAAGGCCACCTTCCACCTGGACTCCATGCTCAGTTTATTTTCCTTATTCCAAAGGAAGAACATACTATGAATATTAAGGACTATTGAACCATTATTATTGGTAACACTCTTCCCAATATTGTGGATAATATTATTATTTTTAGGCTTGGACACATTACTAGTGATCTTATTTCATATTATCAAATTGTCTTCATCCAAAGGAGGAAAATTCAGGATTTTCTCTTTACAGCCTTAGAAGGTATAAATATTCTTAAAAATACCTATAAGCATGGTAAGTTTACTCTTAAATTGGAAATATATAAAGCATTTTACACATTGATATGGATTTTTATTCTAAAGGTCCTTAAAAAATATGTATTCTCTAATAAATTCATCAGTTTTACCCTCTCTTTTCTATAGAGATCAAGATTGTCTATTTTTATTAATGGTACTCCCAAAGGATATTTCTCTTGTTCATGGGGTGTTGAGAAAGGGATCCTAATATTAACTTATATTTGGTATTTTTGATTAATACCTTAGTATAATACTCCTTCATTTTATTGACAGGCAAGAGATTCATCTTATTGAGGTAGTAAGGAACCTTAGTGTTCCCACCCACATTTTTTTACTGATGATATATTACTTTTTTATGAGGCTGATAATACTTCACTTAATTACATCAAGAATATTGTCTCCTGTTATGATTAGGACTCTAGAAAATTCTCCTCATAGAAAAAATATATGATTATATTTGGAAAGGGGTGTTCTATATTAAGAAAAATTACATCATGAAATTCTTTCATATTAGGCAAGGGGAGTTTCCTTTTACATACTTGGGTATACCTTTGTTCTCTAGAAGAGTTTTTTCCTATTATTTAGAAAGGAATTTAATATAGAATCACCTCTCAACTCTCAATATGGAAAGGAAAATATCTGTCTCAAGTGGGTAGAATATGCCTTGTTAACACTGTTATCACATCCATGTTTGTTTATTCAATTCAGGTTTATAGATGGCCTAAGTATTTGCTGACTCGATTAGATACCTAGATCAAAAACATTGTATGGATAGGATGTATCCATGAAAGGAAAAATATGATGGTTTCTTGGAGAATATGTGTGAATCCAATTTACATGGGTGGATCTAACATTAAAAATATTTGAATATTCAATAAATATATTATGTCCAATTATACTTGAAACCTACTCACTTCTATTCATCCCTCTTCTAATTTTATCTGGATAGGGATTTTTGAAATACTTCATAGAGGAAACCATTTCATTATAGGATCCTCTATATGGAATAATATTAGATATGAGTATGAAGAAATCATAATGAATACATAGTGTATCCCCTCTAAAACCTCAAATAAAAACTTCTAAAACACCACTTGGCTTACTAGCCTAGTTCTAAAGTCCTTAAAGACCCCATTGAATCTATTTAATGTCTTAATTTATGATTCTTTACAATGTTTTGAGCAGGTGAGACACATACTATCTATTTATATTAAATAATAAATTGCCTCCTTCAACTTTCGAATAGAGGATGTGTCCTTTTGAAGACCTTCTAATCTTGGAATTCTCAACCCAAATCTATATTTATTCCATTTGTGTGAAGTTAGAGAGGTCTCACTAAGATGGATAAAACTATTCAATCATGTATTTATCCCACCATCCAAATATCTCCTCATCTGAAAGTTGTGGCTTGATCACTTACTAATAGAGTATTAGATTCAAATGGATGGATGGAAATATTCCTCCTGCTAATCATTGTGCATGATAAGTGGGGAGTCACTTATGCATCTATTCTTTGAGTGTCCCCTTGTTATGAATCTATGGGTGCATGGTTAGCATATTTGTAAATGCAATATGCTCTAACATGCCCATTTTTACCACCTCAGGGAGTATATTTCCACCCTATCTATGATCACTCAAGTCAAGAACCTGTTATGTTCTTATACTGGTGTAGTTTTACATCACATATAGATGCCCATAAATTCCCTCAAATTCAATGGGATCAATCCTAAAATAAAAATCATCCCTACAATCACCATGGTTGACATTCATATAGCTTCTAAGATCTATATTGGAAGCATGAACTATACCAAAGAGGACTTTATTGTCATCAAATTGCTAGGTGTCAGTGGTGTTCCCCAGAAGTCGGTTCAACCCAAGTTTTTCAGATGAATTCACCCTCTACCCTTATAGATCAAATTCAATTGGGATGGTGTAGATCTTGGTAAAATATAACTATATAGATGTTGTGTTATCTTCAAAACAATAATAGGTTTTATTAAAGGGTTATTTCATCATTCCCTTTGCACTTGTATTTCCTTTGAGGCTGAGATTTGAGTATTCATTAATGTGGTTAGTTATTCTAAACACTTTAAATGGGATAAATTTTGGATTAAAAGTGACTCTTATTTGGTAGTAAATCTAGTGAGAAGTTAATCATCAATGGTCCCATGGAAGATCTTCAGTGAAAGGATATAATTCTTGGAATACTTGGAAAATATTCATTACCAAATCATGCACATTTACATAGAGGTGAATATGGTTATTGATTTCCTATCAAAGCATATAGTGGAGGATGGAAACTCTTTTTTATTTTTTATCTCTCAATGATTATTTCTTACCCATGCACATTTCTAATGTTATGGTTGATGTGTATGCAATACTTTTAACTCTTCTTTTTTATGTCCATTTATTTTATTTA
Organism: Viscum album; assembly: GCA_963277665.1. Taxonomy (NCBI): domain Eukaryota; kingdom Viridiplantae; phylum Streptophyta; class Magnoliopsida; order Santalales; family Viscaceae; genus Viscum; species Viscum album. The sequence goes on from OY728138.1 coordinate 1,796,657,884, forward strand.
ATAATTTTTTTGGGATTGGGTTCTCTGGCCCATTACCCATGCCTTCTTAGATTATATATTCATTTTTAATATTTTTTTTAAATTTATTAATATTTTATATTTTTATAATATACTCATTTTAAATATTATTCTTTTTTATTTTAAAGTATTTTTTTATTTTTATTATTCATGTTTATATAATTAGTAAGTCATTATAATTTTTAAATTTAATTTTAAATATTAATAAACACATATTTATCAGTGCTAAATGTAAACTTTATCAATAATAAATTTATCAATGATAAATCTATACTTTATCGGTTCTATATTTAACTCTGATAAAGATAGAAATTGGTACTGATAAAAATATATTTTTATTTTTTCACTGATAAAGGTATCTTTAATCTACACCTTTTTTAGTGTTAATAAAACCATTTCCATTATTTTGAAAAAAACTAATAGAGATCTTTTCTCTGCATGCCACTCAAGATTTCTATAGAAGTAGAACTCTAATGGGATCTCATGGTAAATTTTGGACAAATTAAAACCCTCAAAACTGAAGGCATGATATTCAAATATTTTTTTTGTATATTTCTAAAATTATTTAGGTCATATGTGCCATGTTTTTTTTTCAAATAGTGGTGCATGTAAATCCTCTATTAATATTCTGGTCTTACACCATCTTTTTTCACTACTTGAGATTCTTATTTTTAGGTTATTATGGTAGTTATTCTTTTTTTCTTTCCTTTTCTTCAATTAATTCCTTATTTTGTCATGTTGTATCAATTCCAATCCCTTTATTGGTTTTATAAATTTATGTTTATTTAATAAAAAATCATGATTTGGTTTTAATTAAGTGCATATTTGGTTTTAATTTGAAGGAATGGGGTAATCTATTATGATATTTTTAAAATATATTTGAGTTAGATTGTTAACAATTGAGTTTAGAACCTATGGTTTTATTTTGAAATATTTTTTGTTAGAATGGAAATCTATAAAATTATTTGTTGTGGATGTGAGGTTGTAAGTTTAAAGTTTGAATTGATTTTTGAAAATTATTATGTATGTAATGAAATTTTATATTAGGTTATTATTTTTTTGATTTTATTACTTCTATGAGTATCTAAAGTAAAAAATGTCTAGGTTGTCTTGAAATGGTTGATAAATGGATAGTTAAAGAACTTAAAATTGGTTTTCACACCTTATTCCTTCTTTGTAATGTGTTTTTGAAAATTTAAAAATCTTCATTAAAATAGTTTATCATGCCTTATACCTTCGAACACTATAGACACATTAAGAAAAATAGGTAATTTATATATATATATATATATATATTGATAGTTAAATATTGTTATATATATCCCAATACTTATCCAGTTATAAAAAATACATAGGTTTATTGTGCACATTAATAGTGACTAGGGGTGAATTATATACCTCAATGAATTCATTCCAAAAATAGAATGAATTATAATATGCTCCTTCTTAGAATAAAAAAGGAATTGTTATTGAAATTTTTATTCATATAATTTTCCATCTTCAAATATTATAACAAGTTGTTGATTTAATAAAAATTTATATCAAATATGATAACTATGTGTGTGTGTGTAAATAACAACCTTTTAGGAATCTAAGCTCATACCTTCTATGAATTTACATATTTATTGTTAAATATCAATATTATTAAATCAGATAGGATAGATATGAATTAAAAATGGATGGATGCCAATCATATGACAAAAAGGTATAAATATGGTCTAAAACAGTTCATCAATTTTGTGAAAGAGAATTCATATGGCCCTTCTTAAATCCTTTTTCCATGTTTATGTTTTTGTTATTCAAGAGTAATTAGTCTAGAGGAGTTAGAAGAACACTTGATCTATCATGGAATATATCAAAGTTATAAATTTTAGATTAAACACAAGGAAAAATAGAATATTTCTAATGACTAAGAGAAAACTGCAGTTTATGTGTCATTTGATGTAAATAAAAGAGTGAATGATGATGAAAATAGAATCGATGATATGATCATAAGTGTAAATGATGATGAAGGTCATATTGAGAAAATGAAAATGTTAGTTGAATATGAACTTCATGATTATCCAAAATTGTTTAATAAGTTAAAGAGTTGTGAAAAGAAATTATTGTATGTTGGTTGTACTAAATATACAACATTTTAAATCATACTGAATCTATATAAGTTGAAATCTGGAAATAGTTGGAGTGTAACTATCTTTACAGAACTACTTTCTCTCTTGAATGATATGAAACCAGAAGATGATGAGTTCCTTACTAAGAATATGATCTGAAATAAATGTTATATTCAATGGTTATGGCCTATAAAATAATACATTTTTGTACAAATGACTGTATATTGTTTCGCAAGGGCTATGAATCACTTAAAATTCCCTAAGTGTGGTGTGTCTTGATACAAGAAAGATAAATAAAGTCCTTAAAAAATTGTGTGGTACTTTACGATAATTCCATGGTTTAGGCACCTATATAGAAGTGAGTAGACTATAAGAAAATTGACATGGCATAAAGATACAGTAATTTAAGTTAGGAAACATGTTCACCTAGAAAACTCTCCTCAGAAAAAGAAAATTGATCATGAGTATCCTAAATTTTTAAATGAGTCAAGAAACCTTTATCTTGCATTATCAATATATGGAATTAATCCTTTTGGTGTAAAAATTAGAAATCACAATACATAGACAATTATGTTGGTAAATTATAAATTTCCACAGTGATTATGCATAAAGTGAAAATATATTATGTTCTCTCTACTTATATTAGGACAAAAATAACTGGTTAATGATATTGATGTTTATTTGGATCCATTGATCGAAGACGTGAAATTAATGTGGTATTTAGGTGTTTTGTTGCATGATTCTTATATAAATGAATATTTCACATTGATGTCCAAGTTATACAGAATGATAAATGAATTTCATACTTATAATTTTTTTTCAATATATAGTAATAAAGGAATGATTGGGTGTCCCATTTGTGAAGAAGGCACACACTTAGATAGGTTGAAACATTCCTCAAAGACATTGTTTCTAAGACATCAAATTTTTTTACCCTGATGGTATAAATACTATTCTTATATGACATAATTCGATTAGAATTCACGAGAGGGTACAAAATCCTCTCCACTAATAGGTGATATGGTCATTGTTTTTTTATAAACCTTTTTCAAAAAAATCTTATGAAAACTAATTGGAAAATATTTTTTTTTTTGAATTCACATACTAAAATTGTGTGTACATCATAAATTTTATTGATTTCATGAACATAGAAAAAAATATACATGATAATTCCATTGGCATGTTACTAAATGCACCCAAAAAAACAAATGATGACATGTAGGCTAGGTTAGATATGATTTACATGAGGATAAGGGAGTAATTAGTGCTATTAAATAGTGAAAGGTGTAATTATATTCCTCCAGTAGCTTACAATTTTTCTATTTAAGAGAGATATCAATTTTTAAATTTTATGAATGATGTAAATTTTCTAGAGTGGTATTCATAAAATTTCAAGAATATCATGTCAATGACTGATTTAATTTTAAAGGGTCTAAAATCACATGACTATCGTATTTTGATACAAGATTTAATGTTTGTAACTTTATGTTTCATTCTACCTAAAAATGTATGACACACATTAACTAAGGTTTGTTTCTTTTCAAATCTATATGTAGTAAAGTTATAGACCTGATAAAATTTCAAACTATGGAAAAAAGAAAAAAATTCGTATTAAGTGAATTAGAGATGTTATTCCCACTATCATTTTTTGACATTATGGTTTATTTTATGGTTCACTTGGTTAGATAGATCTAGCTATGTAGACCTATACATTATAGATGGATAAACCCCATTAAATGGTATATGAATATTTTGAAAGGGTACATCAAAAAACAAATTCATCTAGAAGGTTGTATTTTTGAGTGATATATTATTAAAAAATTTGTTCAATTATGTACCAACTACTTATCTGATGTAAAGAGATTTTGTCTCCCAAAATCTCATCACTGTAGGAACCTTATGGGTGAAGGAATTTTTGGAATAGATGTTGTATCAAATACCATTATAGAGTAATATAAATCTCATATTTATGTTTTATATGATATTTTATAGGTTATTCCATATATTGAAACCCATAAATCAATTTTTAGGCATTTGAATCATTCAAGGGCTAAAAGCTAAATATTAAATACACATAACCGACAGTTTATAAGATATTTTTTAGACCATATTTTTAAAGAGCCATATACAAATTCAATTTCAATTTCATAATGAATTTTATGGACATATAGAAGACCAAGTGTGCATTTATTATATTATAATGGTTATACATTGTATATAAAGGAATGAGATGAATATTGTAACATCCCAGCTTGGATGCCACTAAATTGATGCCTCAAACTGGTTCACCACAAGATCTCAAGTGCGCCTCCTCACAAGCCAGTGGCTGTCAACTAGTAGTGGGGGTCTATGGGGGAATTGTGTGGAGACTATACCCCCATGTCAATGTGAAAACTATAATTAAATAAATAGAAATCATACACATCATAGTATGTGGAATGAATAAATAAACTGAAATACAAGCATGCTATAATGAAATGAAATACAATAAAGGCTTGAATAGTTATGACACGCATACAACATTGATCACTCAATGGGATGACCACATATAAAAAATAAACAACTGAAAATAAATACAGTAGGATCTAATGAAAACTTTGGTCTATGTCACATACCTAGTCTCCAATACCCTGTTGAGCCGCTCTAGCCCGATCATCAGACTCAACATGAGCATATTTCTTAACAATGAAATTTTGGGCCTCTTCCCTATCCACCGTGCATTCATGCTCAACCTGAAAGCAAACATAAGTTTTATATGAACATATAGGTGCACATAGAGTGGGTGAGAAATAAATATCAGTAGGCTACCCCTGATGGTAAACCTATAACCTACTTCTACCCCTCCTTGGATGTGGAGCATTACATCAGTAGCCCAGGCTCAAACCAATGAAACTCAACCATATCACAATAGACCTTTAGCATAAACCAAGCCTCAAAATCAACCGATAAAGAAAAATATTAAGGGATGACTGAATTATCATACCCTTAATCAACATATCAACCCATTCGGTTCACACATCACTTTCATTCCCAAGGGAATACCTGCAACCATCATTATCCAAACACTGGAACCCGCTCAAGGTTTCCCTAACGATCGATCACTCACCTCGCTCTCTGAGTCAATACATAAACAGAGGAATACCTATATAGATCCTTGTAACTAGCACTAAAGAAAAGGAACACCTCTTGGAATCCTCTGGGTCTGAACATAAGTAGAGATGTCACTCTTCCGATCTTTGGTCATAACCAAACTCTCAGGCCAACGCTCATCACTTGGGGGGTCACACATCTCAAAACATAGTCTCTAGAAACTCACATACTCATAGGCCCCAATGATAGAAAAAATTTTGAGGGAGATATACTTGAGCTTTTCCCCTTTACAAGAAACCCTAGGTTAATCTGTACACCCAACTTAATTATCACCACATGCACTACTACAAATCCAGCCTTTAACGGTGCTAAAAATTGGCTATATCAGTGCTAAAAAAACATTTAATACCAAAGAGATGTTAAAATATGGCCTTTTCCAGTGCTAGATAAAAGAACTGATAAGGGTACCCTTTATCATTACTAAAGAAAATTGCTAATAAAGGGGTCTTTATCAATGCTTTTTTTAGCACTAATAAATTTTTTGAAAAAAGTTGTTTTTTTCACGCACCACAACAGCCCCCTTTCTCAGTGCTTGTGACCCCCTTTATCAGTGGTTTTCACTCCCCAACCTGTCTGTTATGAACTTACGAACACCCCCACCCTTACTCAGTGCTTCAATGGCTCCCCCAAATACTTGTTGTCACTAGGAATTGATCATGTGACATCTCTTGTGTGCTTCAATTCCCTTTACCACTCTGCCAATCAATTTTTGTTTTATATTTTATAATAGTTCTATTTATTCATATATATTTAGAACTATGTGATATATATATGAACACAAATATATTTATTTAAATATATTATATATTAGTATTCATTTATATATATTAGAATATATGTGTGTGTGTGTGTGTGTTTATCAATACACACACATATGTATATATGTAGATTATATATTCATTTGTAGAAGTGTACATATATATATATATATATATATATTCATATATTTTTATAATGTAAAAAAAATGGTTAGATATTGTTTTGAGTAAAATGGATAATAATTAATTGCATATGATTGATATAATTATTTAAAAATTAATTTTTAAAATATGTCTATATATAAAGATTACTAATATAGGTGTATATATATATATTAATGAATTTTTATAAGGTAAATAAAATGGAAATTTTTTTAATTTAAATAAAATGGATAATAAATATTTATTTTATATATTTAAAAATATATTTTTACGTAAATATGTTGATATATGTATTTATACAAGTGATTTATTATAATTAAATATAAGAAAATATGTATATATTTAATTATAAATAAAACTGCATTGTGAAAAATGATAAATATTCAAAAAAATAATATCAATATGAATGTAGTATCTAAAAATAAATTCAGTCTCTACCAAAAAAAAGACAATAAGACCCCCTTAAATGAGGCTAAAATTCCATCAAATGTTAAAAAATTGGGATACCCTGACTAAAAACTCAATTTTGGAGGCCTTCTGGGCCTTTTTGACCTCAAAAAAATGATCAGGGTTCCCCCATTTATTAAGGCATATAGCTCGTTATAGGGTTCAATTTGATATGTGGTAGAGCCCAAATGGACATCGGGATCAAAATTTATGGTCATTTGAAGTCCAAGTCAAGTTTTTAACTTATCTTAGATCATTCTTTAATTTATTTAATTTTTATGTCATACAATTATTATTAAATGACTATTAATCAATAATTATTAGAAGATAACTAATTAATATTATTTTTTAATTATTTTATAATCTATTTTTCACTAAAAATCGTATATATTGTGTGTAAATGCATATTTAGTCTTATATAAATCATATTTAACAAAATATATTATATTTACATCAGTATAAATATATTTATATATTAATATATTATTTTTAATTAATTTTTTTTATAAAATACAGTCATTATCAGCATTTGTTTATTAGCGCTGATGAAGCCTAGCGCTGGACAAACCCAGTTTTTTAGTAGTGATGTCATAACTCTGTATTTCTAACCAAGGAAAATCTCATACCCAACACCAAATTTGGAATTCCCCAAACTTCCATGGTACGCTTCTATTTGAATAATACAATAGTTTGTGTTGTAGGCAACTTCAAGTTTTAACAAACCATGTCCAATCAAACTAATCGTTTAAAAAGCAGTTATAAATAGTAATACCCACTTTTTGAAATTTTAAAAATTTGATTTTTCAAAATGGACTTCATTTTTGGATTTGTAATATCAAAATTATCTTATGGTGATTTTTTGGTATTTTTTTGAAAACTTTCAATTTTTGATGAATAGTGAAAAACACTGCGTTATTGTCTAAAACCAACTTTTTATTCAAATAATTATTTTTTAATTTAAATTTATTTCAAATTAAAAATAGATACATAATAACTCTGTTAGTCAAATGTAATTCATTTGAGTCATTTTATAATAAGATTAGATATAAAAAAAATTATTGAACTATTTAACATCTTTTACCCACCTTCTAGGCACATTTGCAAATTTGAATAAAACGTAATTTTACCGCTTCTATGAACTGAATTTCAAAAATCCAAGAGACGTGGTTGATATCATTAAGTAAAACTTGGTTCAATAGGATGAAAATAATTTTTGATGAATAGTAACTTTTGGATTTTATTAACCACAGTTAAAAGTGAATAGGGTAATTAAAGGTAAAATTGATATTATAATTACCCTAAAACATGTCCTAATTCTATTGGATAAGTGTACTTAGACCAAAATAAATATTAAGAAAAAATATTACCCTTTTTTATCCACTTGGATTAGATTAGGACATTTATTATATTTTATTTAAAGAAGAGTTAAAAGTGTTAAATTATAATTTTAATAACTAAAAAATTTTTAATATAGGGTTATACATAATATAAATTTGACTATAAATATTAATTATAAATATAAAAATATTTCCTACATCATGGTATTTTATTTATAATTTTTAGACATTAAATAATTAAATTTATTTATGACACAATGATGATGCAGTAATTACCTTATTAATGAAAAACTAAAATAATTGATGTTATAAATAGTAAAATAAATGTAAATTGAGACTTTTGATGCATTACACAAATTTTCTAGGTTAATATGACATTTTAGTGTTGATTCAATTAATTTTTTTCTAACTAATAATATTTTCATGACTTCCACAAAAACCAAATATTAAATAGTGTCAAAATTGACATAAATGAGTTTTTAAAACCAGTACTATTTTATTAAATGATATAATATTCATAAAAATATAAGATTCGGAAAAATGACTTATATAATGATATTTATGAAATTAATGAACCACTTTAGGTTCCCTTGGCATTTTATAGTAAGTTTATTAACCATGTAATATAAAAATATAAGAAGACATGGTAAAAGTTAAACTATTTAACTAAGAGTTAAATCTAAAAGATAAGGTTAATATGGTAACCTAAACTTTTCTAAAACCTATTTTTTGAAAAGTTTTAGAGTCATCCCCACCTTATTCTCGAAATAAATCCATTTTTATCCATTATAAACAGAAAATTATTTTATAATAAAATAATATTTCAATCTTTTCCTAAAGTGGCTCACCTCTCTTATAAAATGGTACTTCCCCTTCTCTAAAATTCACACCTCAAAAGCCTTTTGTCTTGGCCAAAACCTTCTCAAATATCCTTCAAACTACCCTCACTTCAACTTAGAGGCCTTAATTTGATCATAAATCCAACCTAAGGATCCCTTTTGATCAAATCAAAATGAATCACCCAAAGAAGATGTAATTATTTCATCACCACTTTCAAGGTTCTTTTCTTCTTCCACTTCCTCTTTCTTTATTTTTTTCATACCAAAATAATAAATCCAGTACCTTATACATATTTTGATGTTATTATAAATATGGTACAATCATATTCATTATTCTATCCATCCTATGAATGACAAAGTCACCATACGTGTGTATGTATGTCTTACCATCTCCACGTTGTGGTGTAGTTTGTTATTAAAAACTTCATTATTTAGATGGTATAATAATGATTATAATTTATGTAAATAATAAATATAACATATTAATGATTCTGTATATATAATATACCATCCACTTACATACGATTTCACCGTCAATAGAATGATATTGTCGCGCGTGCGTACGTACGTCTTACCGTCTCCACGACGCGATGAGATTTCATTCCCCATCATAACCATTCAAGAATAATTTTCATTTGATGATTAAAAATAAAATTTAAAGAACTTAACATAATTATGAATATAAATCAAATACATCCTATCCATAACAAACTTGACTTACATAACAAATCATATAAAGTAAAATGAATCATTTAACACCTGAAACAATGATACTACTGAAATATTATTAACAAAACAATAATAAAGGATCATATTTGATATCATATTTGTATATGTGGTTCTTTTATAATTTAATAACAATTATTTAACCATTATACATGAGGTTAACATACCCTCAACTAAGGAAAAGTACAAGGTAAGGGGTTTTCACCTCACTTTTATTCCCATGGGATCTATGCTATATTTGTCACTATTTTCTTTTGTGTGGTGTATAAACTGCCCATGATTGTATTATTTGTGTAATATAATTTAATTTATTGGTATTTAAACCTTCATTGTATGATCCTTCTTTTATTTTTTGTATGTTTCGTAAGTTACCAAATCGTTAAGAGAATTTCTAATTTCAATTTCCACTCATTGGGTTTTACGCACACTTCATTGATTATTTTACTCCAAGATTATGTGTGGAATAACTATTTATTTATTTATGTAGTAATTTACACTTAAATTTGTGTGGATATAATTTTTATACACATAATCAGTCTGTTGATAAATTCTCAAGTCATTGATATGAACTTGATAAGGGTAATCTTAACTCAATTTACATTCATTGAGTTAAAAATCCAAGTCATTGGTTTTGTTTTTACAAGAATATGTCTGAATGTATTATGATTGATTTAAACTGAATATCCAATAATATTTAGTGTATTTTTATTTTTTACACATAATTATTTCATTTATTTATTCTTAATCTAAGGATACGGTCTTTATAAGGGATTTCATCTCAATTTACATTATATTAAGACTTCTTTTTTGTTCTGTACCAATTCACTTTTATATGGTGCATATACTGTCCTTCGACATATTATATCACGAATCCTTTTATTATCATGATATTATAAATTTTTTATTAATTTTATTCCTCAATTATTTGTATTCAAGCGTCTCTTATTTGGTTAGGAACTCTTTAACTAAAATATTTTTTTAAATATTTATTCTTATAAATCTTTCTCATTAATGTCCATGTTTTAAAAATGATTTTAAGGATTTATTTATATGGACATAAATGTTTTGAAATTAAAATTCCTTTCAAAATTTTGAAATTGGTATGGGACACTTTTATTCAAAAATCTCTTTTAAACGAATTCTTTGATAAATAGTGATACTTTTAAATGTTTTCAAGAAAAAGGGGATATTTCTCTCAAATAGTTTTACTGATTATTTTCACCTATGTCAATATCCTTCATTGTATTTTATTCTTGATTGAGGTTGATTTATTATAATAAAATCTTCCATATTGTATTGAACGAGTTATATTTGACTATGGATGTGCTATTTTTATACCATTCATGGTTTGTAATTAAATTGTTGACATTTCGTATGCTAGTTTTAATAAGAATTTTTAGATTATGTTTCACCCTTTTCATATGAGGAATGAATTGGACTTAGTAAGTGACGGGCAGGGACCACTATATCCCCTTGATGAATCAGTAGGTCTCATGAGACAAACTAGTGTCTTGGAAGAAGGCCTTGACAAAATTTATATTTAGGGTCTTAGAATGAGGCCTTGACTTTGTGGTTAAGATGTCCGATATTATGGATTCCATCATTATGAAATTATCTATTAATATTACATGTGATTATTCAACTAGTAGAATATCCATGTGAATAAGTAAATGGCATTATTTGATTTATCATTTTTATATTATGCTGAAGTTTATGTTTTAAAGGCTTGTGTTATAGTCTTATACATTGGCTAAATGGTTTATTCTTACTTATGATAGTTTACGCTTTATTGTTATCCTTTCTGAGCATCTAAGATCACCCCTTTCTTATGTTTTATTTTTTCCAAAATGTGAAGAAGTATATTATGATTGACTTATAGGGATAGGCTATGGGATATGAGTGTGTTCAATGGAGACACAATGTTGTTGTTTTCATTTCATAATATAATGTAAAAATTATGTATGTATCTAGTACTTCCAAGGATACTAAATTGATTAGTCTTTTGAGACATGATCTCTTGTGATCATTCAAATGTTATGTAATAATACACCGAATCTGGGTAACAAGGATCAGGGTGTTACAGTTGGTATCAGAGTAAATTTAGTACAAACCTTCGAAACTAGATTTATAAAAAAATCTGATTAGAGAACATTACCCTAAGATAGACTTTAAGGATTAGTATAGAAGAACTTCCTAGAATTTTGGTAATGTAGAGATTTTGTGAGTTTTCTAAGCAATACATCCCTAACTGGATACTATAGGTGGATGTGGTTCTAGCACAGATGTACCTAGGAGTGAAAACTCCGACAAGGAATTTTAGGCTTGACCCAGGGTATCCTGGTACAAGACAACGGCTCTTACTGTGCACCTGGTTTGACACTCCTGGGGGATATGCTTAGGATAATTCACATTTTATTTAAAAATAGATTTGAAGGATTTTAATATGAGATGAGAATAAATAACCTTGGTTAATCCTAAGGTGTTTTAGATTGAAAACATGGTTTCATTATATTCTCTAAATGATTTTATTACTATTATTACTCATGTTATGCTTTCTAGTTTTAGTCAATGGATAGATTCTTAGGAGGTCGTAGTAACATTGAACATGATGTACAAGGTGGGAACGATTGTGGAAATGAGCAAAGAAATGGGATCTTGATAGTCATAAAAGATATTTTGTTCATGCCAAATCAGTTTTCCAAAAATATGATCAAAAACATATACATTAACCAACTCCCGAACTCAACAAAAAAGAGAAAGGTGGAGAATGATAAGAGCTCCAGTAGTGGAGAACATGGAGAAAAGAAAGCTCAATTTCCACCATACAGGAAATGTGGAAGGAGAAACCTAGGAAGTTGTCTCAATGGAATAAAGAAATGCTTTATGTGTGGGAAATAAGGACATAAAGTAAAGAATTTCCAAGGAAAAATGAATAGTACTATGGAAGAAAATAAAAATGATCCTAAGAATCCATTTATAGTTATTTTCCATAAATGTAGGGGACCTGGTTATTACCTGAGTCAATGACCTATTATATAGGATAACCTCTATGTTAAGGAAGAACCAATGTGGAAATAAATGGATGGAGAAATGTTTAAAAGTATTATTACTCTTTGTTGATGGGATTACTTTGGAATACTTTTCTCTTGTATGTGTAACACTAAAGTTTATTATATGAAAATGATATTTGAGGAATAGTTATCTTTTCTTTTGTGGATATAGTTATAAAGAACCATTTTGGTTTATATGATCCTTGAATTTGAGGCAATTACAGGTTATTACTTTTTGGGATGAAAATGCGAGGTATGAGATAACATTTGTGGTTAAAATATGTTATGGTTATTTTTGAGGAATTTATCTCATTTTTGGGAATGTTATAAAATTATAGTTTTCTAAAAAGGACAACACACAGACCATGTGATAACCCATCGCGTTTTAAAAATCTACAGGAATCGAACCCACAACTGAAGTGTGATTGGGATTTATCGCCTACCACTGGACTACGTGAATTCCCTGGTTAGTATGACTAATTATTTTTAGTTAAATGATTTTATGGATTAAGAATATATTGATTTTGGGAACTTATGATTTTTCAAATGGATATCCTTAGTATAGGAAAATGATTTCGTGATTAGGTGATAAATTTTATTTTGGAAGATGTTCACTCTTTTGGGAACACTATATACCTAAGTAAAATAGAATACTATGGGATTTCATTTAAGGAGTAATGGTAGATTTTTATTTTTTAATAATCTATGTTTTTATTGTGGACTTATGGTTATTTGGGTTATTTATGGAAATCATTAACCTGTCATGGAGAATATGTGATTAGTTTAATTACTTTTAAGTATGCGACTTTAAGAATAGTTGATGTTATTTGGAGATAAATGTTAAGATTTATCATGGAAAACTACATGATTAAATCCTTATAAATTTTGGGTTTCAAACATAGTTTGGATTATTTTGAATAATTTTAAGGACAATTGTTTATTTAATGGTCTTTGTTAAACTTTGGGTATTGTTTGTTTAATTTTGCAGATTAAGAGTAGTATTTATTTCTATAAAGAAATATCCTTTTTGGAGATCATATAATATTGTACTAACAATTTTGGTTTTGGTTAATGTCTAAAGACAAGGGAAATATATATTTCATCTTTTGTGGATTATGTGATTCTCTAGAAGTTAATTTTATCAATTCAAGTGTGACCAAGTCATCTTAAATACTCATCGTTTGTAGAAAAGATGAGTTTGTGGTAGAAATTTATTAAAGGATAAAACTCTACTTGAAAAGTAAGTATATCTACTTATGTTCTTAGTCAATCTCATAAATAAATTCCTTAACATTATGAAAAGGAACTTAAAACAAAAAAAAAATCTGTTTAATCTTCCTAATGGGTAATCAAAGACCGTTTAACCCATCACAATTTTATGTTTTTCTGGTAGTTAACTTTCTCCTGATCATGTTTTCTATCACTCTCCATCAGAACTTGATGGTTTTTTTTCTCTTCCATATACATGTTTTCCTACATGGAACCCTAGTATGGGTTATCTCAGGTGACCTTTGTACATCTATTTATTTATTTTAAAGTGATAGTTTTATTGAATCTTTTTCCGATGTGGGATTGTTATTTACCTCTGGTAGAATTTTTCTATAACAATATCTTTCCATTCAAGTATTCAGATGGTTCCATATGAAGTGTTATATAGAAAGATATGTCGCACACCAACTTGTTGGGATGATTTTGGTGAAAGAAAACTCGTAGGCCTAGAACTTGTTGAGGAAAAAATGGAAAAGGTGAAGATTATCCAAACCTACATCAAATCATCTCAAATTAGGCAAAAGAGCTATATCGATAATCGAAGGAGGGATTTGGAATTTCAAGTAGGATATCATGTTTTCTTGAAGGTATCTCTATGGAAGGGTGTTATACAATTTCGTAACAAGGGTAAATTAAGTCCCAGGTACTCGGACCTTTCGAAATTCTGGAACGGATTGGAGTTTTATCTTACCATTTGGCAATGCTTCCAAGTATCTCCAAAGTTAATGATGTGTTACACATATCACTATTGAGAAAATAAATGCATGACCCAATGCATGTACTCACCTATGAAGAAATAGGACTGGAACCCGATATGTCTTACTGTGAAGATCCTATTAGGATTCTTGATACTATAAAACAAGTGTTGAGAAACCAGACGACTCTTCTGGTAAAATTTCTTTGGAGAAACCATAAAATGGAAGAGGGGACATGGGAACCTAAGGAACTTATGATGCAGAACCACCTGAATCTTTTTATATAGTAATATTATAGAAATATTGAGGAAAAAATTATTTGAAGGAGGGAAGAATGTAATTCCCCAAGCTTCCAGGGTACACTTCTCTTTGAATAATACAATAGCTTACGTTGTACGCAACTTCGAGTTTTAGCACACCACGACCAATCAAACTAGTCGTTTAAAAAGTAGTTAGGAGTAGTAATACCCACTTTTGGAAATTTTATAAATTTTATTTTTCAAAATGGACTTCATTTTTAGATTTTTAATATCAATATTATCTTAGGGTTAATTTTTTTTATTTTTCTGAAAACTATCAATTTTTGATGAATAGTGAAAAACATTGTGTTATAGTCTAAAAATGACTTTTATTTAAATAATTATTTTTTAATTTAAATTTATTTTAAAGTAAAAATAGATACATAATACCTATATTAGACAAATTTAATTCATTTTAGTCATTTTATAATAAGATTAGATATATAAAATTTTATTTAACTATTTAACATTTTTTACCCACCTTCTAGGCACATTTAAAAATTTGCATAAAACATAATTTTACAGCTTTTGTGAATTGAATTTTAAAAATATGAGAGACATGGTTGACCTTAGTAAGTAAAATTTGGTTCAATAGGATGAAAATAATTTTTGATGAATAGTAACTTTTGAATTTTATTTACCACGATTAAAAAGTAAATAGGGTAATTAAATGTAAAAATGATATTATTATTACCCTAACACATGTACTAATTCTATTGGATAAGTTTATTTCGAAAAAAATCAACCTTAGGAAAAAAATATTATCCTTTTTGATCCACTTGGATTAGATTAGTACATTTATTATATTTTATTTAAAGAAGAGTTAAAAGTGTTAAATTTTAATTTTAATAACTAAACCATTTTTAATATAGGTTTATACATAAGATAAATTCGACTATAATTATTGATTATAAATCTAAAAATATTTCCTACATCATGGTATTTTATTTATAATTTTTAGACATTAAATAATTAAATTTATTTATGACATAATGATGATGCAGTAATTACCTTATTAATGAAAGACTAAAATAATTGATGTTGTAAATAGTAAAATAAATGTAAATTGAGACTTTTGATGTATTCCACGAATTTTATAGGTTAATATGACATGTTTTGGTTGATTAAATTAATTGTTTTTTGAACTGATCATGTTTTCATGACTTTCAAGAAAACAAAATACTAAATAGTGTCAAAATTGACATAAATGTGTTTTTAAAAAAATACTATTTTATTAAATGATATAATATTCCTAAAAATCTATGATTCAGAAAAAGGACTCATATAATGATATTATGTAATTAATGATCCACTTTAGGTTCTCTTTTCAATTTATAGTAAGTTCATTATCCATGAAATATAAAAATACAAGAAGACATGGTAAAAGTTAAACTATTTAACTAAGAGTTAAATCTAAAATATAAGGTTAATATAGTGACCTAAACTTGTCTAAAACCTATTGGTTGAAAGTTTTTAAACCCATACCCACCTTATCCTTGAAATAAATCCATTTTAAGTCATTATAAAACGAAAATTGTTTTATGATAAAATAATATTTCAAGATTTTTCTAAAGTGCCCCTCACCTCTCTTATAAAAGGGTACTTCCCCTTATATTAAATTCACACCTACAAATCCGTCTCTCTAAGCCAACCCCTGCTAAAATATCCTCCCAACTACCCTCACTTCAACGTATAGGCCTTAATTTTATCAGAAATCCAACCTAAATATCTCTTTTGATCAAATCAAAAGGAAGCACCTAAAGAAGAGGTAATTATTTCATCACCTCTTTCAAGGTTCTTTTCTTCTTCCCCTTCCTCTTTATTTGTATTTTCCATAAAAAAATAATAACTCTAGTAAATTATACATAATTTTATGTTATTATAAATATGGTACAACCATATTCATTATTCTATCCATCTTATAATCGACAAAGTCACCATGCGTGTGTACGTACGACTTACCGTCTCCACGTCGTGGTGTAGTTTGTTATTCAACACTTCATTATTTGGATGGGTATAATAATGAGTATAATTGATGTAAATAATAAATATAACATTTTAATGATTCTTTATATATAATATACCATCCATTTACATACAATTTCACTATTAATAGAATGATATTGTCGCTCGTACGTACGTACAGCTTACCGTCTCCATGACGCGATGAGATTTTGTTCCCCATCATAACCATTCAAGAATAATTTTAATTTGATGATTAAAATTAACTTTTAAAGAACTTAATATCATTATTTATATAAATCAAATACATCCTATACATAAAAAACATGACTTTATTAACAAAACATATAAAGGAAAATGAATCAGTTAACATCAGAAACAATGATACTACTGGAATATTATTAACAAAGCAATAATAAAGGACCATATTTGATATCATATTAGTATATGTGGTTATTTTATAATTTAATAACAATTATTTAACCATTATACAGGATTTTAACGTACCCTCAACTAAGGAAAAGTACAAGGTAAGGGGTTTTCATATCACTTTTATTCCCATGAGATTCATGCTATATTTTCCACTATTTCCTTTTGTGTGGTGTATGTACTGACCATGATTATACTATTTGTTTAATATACTTCAATTTATGGGTATTTACATCTTCATTTTATGATCCTTCTTTCATGGGGTGTATCTTTTGTAAGTTATCAAATCGGTAAGGGAATTTCTAATTTCAATTTCCACTCATTACGTTTATGCATAATTCATTGATTATTTTACTCCATGATTATGTGTGGAATCACTATTTATTTATTTATGTAATAATTTACACTCCACTTTGTGTGGATATACTTTTGATACACATAATCCCTCCATTGATAAATTCTCAATTCATTGATATGAACTTGATAAGGGTAATCTTAACTCAATTTCTATTCATTGAGTTAAAAATCCAAGTCATTGGTTTTGTTTTTACTAGAATATGTGTGAATGTCCTATGATTGATTTACAATGAATATCCAACAATATTGAGTGTATTTATATTTTTCACACATAATTATATCATTGATTTATACTTAATATAAGGATACAATCTTTATAAGTAATTTCATCTCAATTTACATTCCATTGAGACTTCTTTGTTGTTATGCACCAATTCAATTTTATATGGTGTATATACTGTCCTTTGAAATATTATATCATGAATCCCTTTATTATCATGATATTATATATTTTTGATTAATTTTATTCCTCAATTATTTTTATTCAATCATCTCTCATTTGGTTAGGAACTCTTTAACTAAAATATTGTTTTAAGGATTTATTCTTATAAATCTTTCTCATTAATGTCCATGTTTTAAAAATGGTTTTAAGGGTTTATTTATATGGATATGAATGTTTTGAAATTAAAATTACTTTTAAAAGTTTGAAAGTGGTATGGGACACTTTGATTCAAAAATCTATTTTAAACAACTTCTTTGATAAATAGTTAGAATTTTAAATGTTTTCAAGAAAAAGGGGATATTTCTCTCAAATAGTTTTACTGATTATTTTCATCTATGTAAATATCCTTCATTGTATTTTATTCTTGATTGAGGTTGATTTATTATAATACAATATTCCATATTTTATTTAATGAGTTATGTTTGACTATGGATGTGCTATTTTTATAACATTCATGGTTTGTGGTTAAAGTATTGACATTCTGTGTGCTGGTTTTAATATGAATGTTTAGATTATGTTTCAACCTTTTCATATGAGGAATTAATTGGACTTAGTAAGTGACAGGAAAGGACCTCTATATCCCCTCAATTAATTTGAAGGTCTCATGAGACAAACTAGTGCCTTGGCACAAGGCCTTGACAAAATTTATATTTAGGGTCTTGGCATGATGCCTTGAATTTGTGGTTAAGATGTTTGACATTATGCATTCCATCATCATGAAATTAGCTATTGATATTACATGTGATTATTCAACTAGTAGAATATCCATGTGAATAAGTAAATAGAATTATTTGATTTATCTTTTCCATATTATGATGAAGTTTATGTTTTAAAGGCTTGTGTTATAGTCTTATACATTGGCTTAATTGTTTATTCTTACTGATGATAGTTTCCGTTATATTGTTATCCTTACTGAGCATCTGAGCTTACCCCTTTCTTATGTTTTATTTTTCTCAATATGTGAATAATTATATTATTATTGACCTATAGGGATAGGATATGGGACATTAGTGTGTTAAAAGGATACAAAATGTTGTTTTTTTCATTTCATAATGTAATGTAAAACTTATGTATGTATCTAGTACTTCCAAGGCTACTAAATCGATCAATCTTTCGAGAATTGATCTATTATGATCATGATAATGTTATGTAATAATACACCGACTCTGGGTAACGAGAGTCGGGGTGTTACAAAATGAGGTCACCAATGAACTCATACTATGTCCTCTAATAATTATCATATTCCTCTTCTGGGTCTCATCCATGTCTCACTATCAGGAGATAGATGAACTCACTTTTTAGAGGAAATCATCTTTATCACGACATACTTTCCCCAAATCACCTCTTAGAAGTCCTTGAAAATCCCTGAGGGTTTCACCATCACATTATATATATAAAAACACTCAAAATGGACTCCTCTTGTGCCCAATTCCAACTCTGGGGTGACAAAACGTCCAAAACCCTCAAAAGGGTAACAAAAGAGATAGTACACTACATATATACCGGATTACATGGTGTGTACTCACATATTACCACATGAGAATGTACTCCATATGAAATTGGCATGTAAAAACCCAAGTATTCTATGTGTAAGAAATGTATATGGTGTGTACCCTAAATGGGGTAACTGATCATGTGCCTCACATGGCCTAGAAATGTATTTTCCATAGTTGTGTACTTCTACATAGTGTGTGACTCACACATGGTATGGTCATGTACTCTACATAGACTTATGTCATCACACGGGCTATCTGGCCATGTACTCAGCTACACAACGGAGTAATAGTACATGGTGTGTATACCCTATACACGGCATGTACTCTTAAAAATGTCATCTTTCTAAAATGGTAAGAAAACATGATGTGTGTTCCAGAACTACATGTCATGTAATCGGGATTTCTGAAATGGAAACCCCTGTGAACCTCTTGAAACCACCATTTTTTCTTGATTGGGAATAAATTGAACCTCATGGGGTCCTTAGTAGTTATAATAAGTCTTTAAAACTTAAAAACAACACATCTATGGGGATCAGGGGATAAAACTCAAAAACTGTCCAACCTTGAGGCATAAATGCCAAAGCTTCGGGTCCAAATCTTCTCCTGGAAGATACTTCACATCGATATGGTCTCGATCTCCACCATAGATGAAGTTATATAGAATATACTCCCCCAACCCTCTTAGTATGACCATCACGTATAGGGATAATCCCCTCCCCCTTTTCCTTTCGTGTATGGGAATCCCCATAATGGGGGTTTACCTAATTTAATTAATTAAATTCCCATTTAACACTTATCACAAGTCTTGGAACTGGAAGTGGGTTTATACCTCACCTAGGAAAAAACCCCATCCCAAACTCAACCACGGAGTCAACATCTCAATATGATTCTCTGTTGAAAAGGTATCAACACCCAAACCCAGACGAATAATTTAATATTTAATTAATTAAATATTAAATATTTCTCCAAAACTCGAACGGCTCAGAATTTCATGAAACTCATATCCTCGAGTAAATGACTGATTTTGGGACCAATAGAGTGATCATAAAAATTATTTGAGATCATATTCTAGGATAAAATGAATATTTTACCAATCATGATTCTCTAATACAAAAAATTCAAATTTCTTCTCAAATTTCAAAATCCCAAAAAAAATCGGGTTTGTATAACCTCTCCACCATAAACCTTCTCATTCCTAAGAATCCATACTGGTCTTATAACCACACATCCCAACCCAACTTAGTTATTAACTCAATTTAAACTCATTTACTTCTATTTGGATAAGCTAACTGAGTTTCTCTACATAACTCTTATGATAGGGTATACAAGCCATCAAATGCCAAGGAACCACTTGCCACCACTAACAAATCACAAGGATAGTGCCTAAATACACTTATCCATCCTAATATATTTTGGAATCATTTAAAACTCATCATCAGTATTGTGGTTCTCCTCACTATAAAACTCAAACCATAATTATTGATCATGATCCACTATGCTTCCCACCATCAGAGTTGAATTTAAAAACCATCCTCAGTGGTCCAACAACCTACTCGATGTTATCCTTACTAAATCCTCAACCCTACCCACACAAGGTTCACATCACCATGACTAATCTAGTAATACCCACCATTACAACCAAACATTTTTTCCAAAACCCATGCCCTAATCACAACCAAACCTTGTAAAGTTCCAAAGGATCGAATAACAACTGAGAAGGGGGGGTTTAATTGGTTTTATCTTTTTATAAGTTTCAAAACTTTTAGAAAATTAACCCTTATAACTTGTTAAGATTTATTTCCTTATCAATTTTTAGTAAATAATCATTCGTGAAAGAATAGTAAATTAAGTAAAACAAACAAGATTTATAAGGTTCATCCTCATTGTAAGAACCAACATCTTTACTATAGCCACTCCTGTGGGTCTATGGAAATCTGCTATTATGAAGAAGTGAATACAACTTGTGCCAACTCCCATTAGACACCTTTTATCTCCCGATAAGAAATATTATAATAACACCCATTATCTTATAATGTTTTATTATAAAATAATTGATCCAAAAAAATAATAAATACTTTTCTGAAACTTCTCCACAATTGATCAGTCTGAATCTTCAGTCTGATTTGGTTGGATCTAATTTTCTCAATATGATGAGTCTAGATCTGATTCTCTGAATATAGTCAGCCTGGATTTTATTTTCTCAATAAGATGAGTCTTGATCTGATTCTGTTAATATTATAGACTCAATATGATGAACCTATCATAAATCTAAAAAACTAAAACTCTTCTCAAATACTCAATACAATGTACCTTAGTATGATTGACTTAATCTGATTGACTAAATATGATATTCTCAATATGATATTGCTTAATCCAGTAAACAAACATTCAACAGTCTGGTCCTCCTTGTGATATATTTGGCTGGCAATGAATCTCACTTGATTTATTCATCACTCCACATTTTTTTTTGGTGTAAAAAATCCATGATAAATGAATTATCTGAGCAAGTATTTATAGGTGACTTAGAAAACAAAGGTGGGAAACTTGAAAACTTTTCCCACTTTTTTAAATTTCAAAAACTCTGAAAATATATCACATTTAAAACTTCAAATTTTACTTATTAAAACCTCCATAGATTTCTCCGAGATTTAAAAAAAATTAATTTCAAGTTTTAACTCCTCATCTCTTCATAAAATTTTTGTAATTTTCTATTTGAGTCTTCTTCATAATCATATAAATATGATTTTTTTTCTTTCTTAGTGAATCTAATTTTTGTTTCTTTCTTAGTGATTCTGATTTCTATTTCTTTCTCAATGAATCTGAATTTTGTATCCTTCTCATTGAATCTAAATTCTATATCCTTCTCACTAAATATGATTGAATTATCCTTATAATGGAATTCCCATTATTATGAAATTACAATTATGATGGATATCCTATTATGATGGAATCTCCATACTATAACATCGAAATTCTTCAAACTTCATCAGCTCTATGCATTCTGAATTCTATATTTGATCTTCTAAAACAATATTACTTCAATGGATTTATTCTTAATGGTGGAATCCCCATTATAATGAAATTATAATTATGATAGAATTTCTCATTACTATGGAATTCTCCACTCTAGAATTTTGAATTTCTTAAAATCTCTCCACTATTTATTTAAAATCTTTTATCATGATAGTTTTCATGATTTTTTAGAACTTTATGATCAATAAAGAATCATCTAACTTGTTTTAAAAAATATGAAAACTTTCTAACTTATTAACTCAATTTCTTCAACAAACCTACTCATCAAAAATACAACTTCTTCCCTCAGCAACTTATTTATTTCTTTGATTACAACAAAGGAAAACTTCCAGGAAACAAAAATTTATGCCTCTAATTATTTTGGATTTGATGATCTAAATATGATGCAGATGGATCTAATTCCTGGATAAAAGAACATTCTCTTACAAAAAGGTTAGTTTTCAAAAAATACAAAAACATTTTTAAAACAATTTATCACAAAGGTTCTTTAATCTCCCCCTTTGGATTTGCTGAAAACCCTTGTTAACAATTTTTCCAACTCTCAAAATTTTTTCACAACTCAACTTTTATAAACAACTCATGTTTTTGACTTTCATAAAAACATTATCTTTCTCAAAAAGGAGTATTCTAACACCACACTATAGGATAAAGTAATGTTTTTAAAGGAATTACATCCCTCAGTGGTAAGAAAAGTTTACATCTATGTAATGATAAAGTCCCCCTCACTTTTATATTTTTCTCTCACTATTTTTTTCTCTCACTATTCTTTTTCTCTCACTTTTATTTTACTCTCACTTTTATTTTTCTCTCCCTCATTCTATGATAACCACATATTCGATTTTATGAAAGAAAGATAATTAAAAACTTCTTACAAAGTAAAAAGTTGTTAATTTCTCTCCCCATTTTTCCACATAATCCAAAGAACAATGGGGGTTATTTCTTATGAGGTTTAGGAATACATGGGAGGAGGCTGAACATGAATTTACAGCCTCAATTTCACAAAACTTTATTTCAACATTACTTTTATAAAGATATCAGCAATCTATTAATTTGTTGAAATGTATTCTAGAAAAACATCTCCAACAGAAACTTTCTCTTTTATAAAGTGAAACTTTATATCAATGTTATTTGATATTGAATGTTATACAGTATTCTTAAAAATATCAATTTCACTATGATTATCACAAATTATCTTCAATGGTAAAGAAACTTTTACTTTCAAATCTTCTAGATGAACTTTCATCCACAACATTTGAGTACAATCTTGAGTAGTTGCAACATATTCAGATTTAGTTGTGCTCAAAATTACTAAACTTTGATTATTACTATTCCAAATCACACAACATTCACCCAAGAAAAATGTTCCTCCTGAGGTTGATTTTCTATCATTACAATCTCCATCCCAATCAGCATCAGTATAACCATGAAACTTCATCTCACTATTTCTTTTGTATAACAACCCCTGTGATTTTTTTCCTTTGACGTATCTTAGAATCATCTTTACTACCAACATATGTGATTCTTTTGGATTACTTTGATATCAATCACACAAAGTCACAAAATAAACAATATCGGTCCTTGGGACTATAAGGTAAAGAATACTTTCTATCAGATTTTGAAAGTATTTTTTATTCACACTTGTTCTGGATTCATCTTTACTTAACTTTGTTCTCACTAAAATAGGAGTTGAAACTTATTTTAAATTATGTCATAAAAAACTTCTTTAACAGTTTATTGGCATACTTTTCTTGAGATAATAAAATGTATTTTTTCTTTTTTTCAACTTGTAATCCAAGGAAGAAAGTTAATTATCCTAATATAGACATTTCAAAATTCTTCTTCGTTTCCTCAGAAAATGTTTTAAAAACATCTTCTCTATCACTATAAAAAATTATATCATCCATATACACAATTACAATTAGAGATATGGAGTCATCATCTTTCACATATAAGTTGCGATCAACTTTTCCTTTATAAAAGCTCAACATTTTCAAATAAATATCAAGTTTAGAATACCAAGAATGTGGAGCTTGTTGCATCCCATAAAATGATTTATTCAATTTAAAAACTTTGTTTTCATCCTCATCAAGTAGAAACCCACATGGTTATTCAATGTAAACATCTTCCTCAATCTTACCATTTAAGAAAGTTGTCTTTACATCCATATGGTAAAATTTGTAATTATGATGTGCGACCCCTTAAAAAACATTCTAATAGTTTCTAATCTTGTAACTGGGGAAAAATTTTCTTCAAAATACACACCTTCCACCTGTGCATAACCTTTACAAACAAGTCTGTCTTTGTTTCTTGAAACTTATCCATGTTCATTTAACTTTTTTCTATAAACCCACTTGGTTCCAATAAAATTTTTATTTGATGGTTGTGAAACAAGTTCCCATGTTTCATTCTTCTCAGTCTAATCCAACTCTTAATTCATAGCATCCACCCATTCTTTGGGGTGAATAACTTCTAAAACTAATTTCGGGTCAACTTTTAAGTTAAGTGAAGTCTGATTATCTAATCTCAATTTTATTCTTGTCTAAACTAGATCCTTCAGATTCCTGATAATGTTTTCAGATTCAACATGTTTTTGTAGGGTATGCAATTTTAAAGTTTCTTTCCCAGCTGAAATTTCTTCATCACACAATTCTTTTGAATCTTAATAATGATATTTTTAATTACTTTCACTATTATTGGAATTCTCTAGTTTATCCTCCATAACATTTTCAAAAAAAATTGTTAAGGAACTTTGATTTTCCATTACCTTCACATCATATGATTCCACTAACTTTTGTAAATGTTTTTTCCAACTTTTGTAAATTCTTTCATTTGGTGAATAACCTTTAAAAGTTCCTTCCTCGTATTTCTCATCAAACTTTCCCAAATCTGGATTTTTTATTTTGAGAAAACATGGACTTCAAAAAAAATTGAATTATTTCAATGAATATTTTTTGTTATACCACATTTTATAAGGAGTCATGATAGTTTCTAGTCTCAAAAAGCATCTATTTTGAACATTTATAAAAGTACTAACAGCTTCTCTCTAATAGAATCTTGAAAGTTTGCATTCTGCTAACATACTTCTTCCAATTTCCACAAAAATTCTATTCTTTCTCTCCACTACTCTATTTTGTTGTAGATTATAGGGAGCACTATACTAATGTTTGACACCATGATTTATCAGATAAGTTTAAAAATTATTGTTTTTGAATTCGATGCCATTATTTTTTCTCAACTTATTTATGGAAACCCCCATTTCTTTCTCAATATCTTTTCTGAAGAATTTAAAATTTTCAATAGCCTTTGAATTGTGCTTCATAAAAATGATGTTTATCATCCGAGTGAAATCATCAATAAAAGTGATAAAGTATAAATCTCCTTTTATTGATTGATGTCTCATCGTCACACACAAATCAGAATAAATAAGTTTAAGAGGTCTGATATATTGAATCTTAATTCTCTTATGACTTTTGTTAGTCATCTTTCCTTTCTGAAAAGTAATACAAACATCTTCATCTATTCTTTTCAATTCTAAATTTTTTTGAACAACATCAAATTTAAAAAGTTTTTTCATACTTTTCTATCCAAGTTGACCAATTCTTCAGTTCTATAATTTTTTTTCATCTTCTGTACTTAAGTAATATGAGTTCTTGAATTCTCTTATTTGAAAGATATTACCACTGGTTATTTATCCTTTTTCAATGACTTTTCCATATTTCATACTTTTGATGATACAAAAATATTTTCTAAAAAAACTTATTTTCCATTATCAAAAATTTTACTTACACTAATTAATTTATGTTTTATCCCATCAACAAATAAAACTTTCTTAAATTTCAACTTTTCAGTTTCAATCTCAGTCATTCTGATTCCTCTGATTTTTAAGGAACTGTCATTACCAAAGTTAACTGATCCTCCATAATGACTTTTAACATATTTCAATATTTTTATATCACATGTCATGTGTGAATAAAAACCACTATCAAGTATCCATGGTTTATTCCTTTTAATTGATTTCAAAGTTGTCTCAATAACAAAATATCTTTCCTCAACTTTCTTATTTTCAGATTTATTTTCTTTTATATCATAAGAAACTTTTTATGGAATGAGTGTCATGCATATTTTGTTATGATGACCATACTAATTACATATTCCACAAACATATTCTATACAATCAAATTGATTTCTTGTTGGCATGTTTCTAACATCTTGAGAATTTACTTTTTTAACTTTTTGTAAGTTAGGAAAGTTTCTCATTCCACTTTCACTATTTCTTAAACTTTTCTTAAACCTTATTATAGGTAAGGATAGGTTGTTCCAACAATTATAATCCATGTTCCCATAGATTCTATAACACCAACAATAACCATAAAATCTTAATTTTGTATTGAAATAAGATCTTTCTCTATTGAAACTTTGTTGAGGTTGGTAACTTCTTTCAACTCTAACATACTTAGGATATGGACCATCTTTTATTTTGATTGAGATTTTTAATTTTTTAGATTTAATAGGTTTCTCACATATTTTATCTACAAAATATTTCTTAATACTTTTTTTGGAACCTGAAATATTAAAATAATCAGATGAAACATTATTTTTGGTAAGATAAGATTTCACCTGATTCTCATATTGAGCCTTTTCAACATCTTTAGAAGTCTCGTCTTTTAATTTTAAAGCTTTATTGAAGTTTGCATTCATATTATTCAAGGTACTTTCAAACTCAATAAGTTTTTATTGAAACTTGTTAACTTATTCCTTACCTTCATGTTTCTTAATAAGATCTTAAATCATCTTTCCATGTTCATTAATTCTAAGTTTATAACTTAAAATATCCTGAATGTATTCATTCTCCTACTTGATGACATATTTTATTCAATCTCAAACTTCTTCACAATATTTTTAAATTAATCTAATTTCTTTCTTGAGATTTTTTTTTCTCAAGACATGCCGAAAATTATGTTCTGATCTAATACTCTCAATAAGATTCTTCACAACCTTCTTCAATCTCTGAGGAATCTTTTGTTTTTTCAACTTTTGTAATGAAGGTTATGAATTTTTCTTAACTTTCATCTTCAGAAGAATTGTTTTCAGTTGAGTCTGATTCAAATTTATTACTAAACATACTTATTTTGTTTCCAATAAAATTCTTCATGTATCTGTTGGAAGACTTTTCTTCTTTATCATTTTTTACCACTTCTTCCATTGAGTTTTTACATCAGAATCATCTCGATATTCTCTAACTTTCTTTTTGTGGAAATTCATAGCAAAGTGACCAATTCCACCACACTCAAAACATTTGAGAATAATTTTACCTTCATAATTTCATATTCCTCTGTGATAGTTCTTGGATATAAGAGACATTATTTTTTCATTCAAATCTCCATTCTCTTTATATTAGGTTTCATAAGGATCTTCTTCTTCAACATCTTGTATTTTCATCTTTCTCATAGATTTAAAATCCATTTTATCTTTAGTATTATTTTTAAACATTGGATCTTTCCTTATTTTATAATAAACAAGAAAGTTATACAATTCATCAAGAGATAAATCATCTTTATCTTATAAAGAATAAATTTTAGAATCAAACCTGTTTGGAAAGTTTCTTATAAATTTCTTCAGAATTGTGGAATCTTCTAGGACATCTCTGAATCCTCTGATGTTGCAAACAATTTCATTTACTCTGGTAAAATATTCATCAATTTTTTCTTTATCTCTCGTTTTGATTTCTTCATACTTACTATGCCATGTTTTTAGTTTTTCTTCCTTAACTTTTATATTCCCTTCAAAAACATTTTCCAACTTGTCCCACATACTTTTTAAAGTTTTTTGACCCATCACCTTCTAATAAAAATTTTCTAATAAGCACATGAGAATATAATTTATAGACTTTCCATAAACTTCTATATTTTTCTTATCAGAGAAGGTCATTGGGGCATCTTTCTCAGTAGGTGGAAACATGATAGTAGTAGTATTAATAGCTTATAGGCCAAGATATTGGAGATAAGGAATCATTCT
Source organism: Viscum album (assembly GCA_963277665.1). Classification (NCBI taxonomy): domain Eukaryota; kingdom Viridiplantae; phylum Streptophyta; class Magnoliopsida; order Santalales; family Viscaceae; genus Viscum; species Viscum album. Next base: position 1,796,686,479 of record OY728138.1, read on the forward strand.
ATTTTTTCATCCATAATAATTTTTTCCATAGAATGTTGGAATTCCTCTATTGTTGACAGAATTGATATTATCCATGATAAGGATTCAACAAGGTAACCTTCCTCTAATACCAATTAAAGTTCCAAAGGATTGAATAAAAACTGATAAGGGGGGGTTGAATTGGTTGTTCATTTTTTATAAGTTTCAAAAAAATTAAAAACTTAACCCTCGCAACTTGTTAAGATTTATTTCCTTATCAAATTTTAGTAAATACTCATGTATGAAAGAATAGTAAAATAAGTAAATCACACAAGATTTACAAGGTCGATCCCCAATGTGAGAACCTACATCCTTGCCATAGCTACATCTGTGGGTCTATAGAAATCTGCTATTATAAAGAAGTGAATGCAACTTGTTCCAACCCTCGTTAGACACCTTATATCTATTAATAGTAAATATTATACTAACACCTGTCAGTTTACAATATTTTCTTATAAAAAATGATCCAAAAAAATAATAAAGACTTCGTTGAAACTTCTCTACAATTTCTCAGTCTGAATAATCAGTCTGATTTGGATGGATCTGATTTTCTCAATCTGATGGGTCTAGATCCGATTCTCTCAATACAATCAGTTTGGATATAATTCTATCAATAAGATAAGTCTGGATATGATTTTCTCAATATGTTGGACTCTATACAATGAACCCATTATCAATATTAAAAACTCAAACTCTTCTAAAATACTCAATACGATGTACCTTAGTCTCATTGAATCAATCTGATTGATTGAATACAATATTATCAATATGATATTACTCAATCTAGTAAACAAACATTCAACTGTCTGATCCTACTCCTAAGATCTTTGGCCCATAATAACTCTCACTTGATTTCTTCAGTGCTCCACCTTTTCCACTTGCACGCAAAATCCATGATGAATAAATGATCTGAGAAAATATTTATAGGCGACTCAGAAAAAAAATGAAGGAAATTCCAAAAAAAATTCCGCTTCCTCAAATTTCAAAAACTCTGAAAATCTATCGCATTTAAAACTTCAACTTTGATTTATTAAAACCTCATTATATTTATTTGAGATTTATGCAAAATAAAATTTCAATTTCGACCTTGTAAACTCTTCATAAAACTTTTGGAATTTTATTTTTGAGTATTCTTCGTAATCAGCTCAATACGATTTCTATTTCTTTCTCAGTGAATCTAATTTTCGTTTCTTTCTCAGTGAATCTGATTTGTATTTCTTTCTCCGTGAATCTAAATTCTGTATCCTTTTCGGTGAATATAAACTATATATACTTCTTAGTGAATCCAATTTAATTATCATTATGATGTAATTCCTATTATGATAAAATTCTCATTACGATGGATATCCCATTACGATGCAATCTCCATACTAGAAGTTTAAAATTCTTCAAACTTCATCAACTTCATGCATTATGACTTCTGAATCCAATCTTCTAAAACATTATTCCTTAAATGGATTTCTTAAAAGTGATGGAATCCCAATTATGATGAAATTATCATTATGATATAATTTTTCGTTATAATAGAATTATCCACTCTAAAATTTTTAATTTCTTCAAATCTCTCTACTATTTGTTCAAAATATTTTATCATGAAAGTTTTTATGATTTATGAGAAATTTATAATCAGAAAATCATCATTTTACTTTGTTTAGAAAGTATGAAAACTTTCTAAATCCTAGCTTCACTTTATTCAACAAACCTCTTCATCAACAATATGATTTCTTCCCTTAGAAACTTCTTTATTTCTCTTATTTTGATAAAGGAAAACTTCCAGCAAACAACAATTTCAACCTCTAATTCTTTTGGATCTGATGATCTGAATATGATGTAGATAAATCTAATTCCTAGATAACAAAAAAATTCTTAAACAAAAAGTTTAGTTTTCAAAAAATAAAAAAAAAACTTTATTAAAACAATTTATCACAAAGGTTCTTCACCTTGGAACTGGACATATCCATCTCACTCCCACCAGAGAAGAAAAATGAAACATCAACTATCACTTGTTCCCAATATCCAAGAATGAAACCTATGGTACTTTACTAAATATAATACATCACAGGGACCTCACTCACCAATAGTTGATGGTACACTCCCCACCATATGGTGTCACATACACCACTTTATGAGTGAAACCCCCTAGGGGACCTTATCAACCCAAAGAGACGTCTATATAGAATAGATTATAGATGAAACTCTTTCAACATACTCAGGATGATGTCAAGATATTGAGAATGATCATCTCTAGAATGGGGGTATGATAAGATTTCATCAAAAAATACCACCACCACTCATCCATCCCCAAACATCACAGTTCTATCCAAAGGTCCTTAGTTCACCATGCCCACAATCCTATCATCACACCCACAATGAGTCTTAACCCACTCATAGCTACCTGTCCAACACAAGTATCACAGGCGTACACTTTTGTAGAAACTAGTCCATAAACCAAATGACACAAAGAATCATCATGTTCTCATTCCTCTAAGATCCAATTAACACTTAACTATTATACACACTCTTGTGTAACCCCATCTTAGAACTTGATTCTAACTCTAATGAGTCAATCTTAATGAAACCTTAGCTCACAACCCCTATCCATTTCTCATTCCTGACCCATATTCCAATCTCACACAATAAAGAGCACCCTAGTTACTTTCCAAAACCAATGGAAACTCATCAATCTAAAACCAAATATTCTTGAGTGCCTCCTTTGATCCTGATTCAACTCATAACCATCAGGTAAAACTCACCTATACAAACATTACCTAGGCTAGGAAGCTAAAAAAACTTTCCCCTATTAAAACCAACCCCATGTATGAAGCACTAAAATGCAAGTTCTATATTTCAAAACAAAGGAATCCAATGATCATAAACCTCGAACCTAGCTACATCCTTCATGAACTATTTTTAAAAGTCCTAAAACATCCATATGTGACTCGAGCACACAAAATCACACATAACTCAACTGACCCCTATCACAGGTCACCCTCAAAGGCCACAAACCACCAACTCCCTAAATGGAGTCACATCAAAAAGGCCACTAGGATCTCCCACCTATCCCTACTGATCAAGTCACGCATCTATTCACTAGGTCCAACCACCTAGGTTTATTCCAACTCATAGAAGGATGCATATCATGGTACATTATACACATTATCTTCCAACATTTCACAAAATCATCATACCAATACACCCATCTCTAGGGTCTCACATTTGAAAGATGTTACACATAAAACCAAATTCTAATAATTGGGAAACCCTTACTCTCTAAGCATCTATACATCATATTTCTCTATGAAGGACCAAGATATAAAACCAACCACAAATAAAAACCACCCACAAGGGGTCCAACAGTTATAAACTTACACCATGTTCACCGACTAGGGTAATTGTACCTATAATTCATAAGGATTGTATCAGCATCCTTATCATTGATAATATCACTATAGATCCATAGAACCTTCCATCAGAAATAAACTCATAAAATCGCACTATAAGGCCTATAACATGTGGATATTATGTTTCTACCTTGATTCAAGAGACACTTATTTCCTCTACAGGCCTGAAGTCAAAACTAAATCATATGATTCTTTCCAATGGGATAAGATCCATATATCCATCATAAATCATCAAATATAAACCACATGTGCATCACTTGAAGCAAAAATCATATACAACCATAACATCATAAATCCAGAACATCAATACCATCCCCTGGTAACCTTGAATTCCTACTAGAACAGGTGTTTTTGACACACTGGGTTAATATCCATCACAAGCTCTGACACATTCCTATATATCTAGTGTAACAAGCCCCAAATAGTAAAATAATAGGAAATTAAACACCTTTAATGATACTTTATAGCATCCCATCCCAGATGCCACTAAAATGATTCCTTAATCTGATTCCCCACAAGACCTCAAGTGCACCTCCTCTTATGTCGAAGGTTACCAACTAGCAGTGGGGTTATAAGTTCAAATTGTGAGAAGAATATACTTCCATATTAGAGTGTACAACTAGAAGTAAATAACTAAACATCATACTCATTAGAATATGCAAAACAAATAAATAAACAGAAATAGAAACATGCTATAATGAAATGAAATACAATAAAGGCTTGAACAGCCATTCTATATATACAACATAAATCTCCCACTGGGCCAACCACATATAAAAAATAAAAAACTGAAAAAATGCATCGGGATCTACTACAAACTCTGAGCCATGTCAGATACCCAGTCTCTAGTACCTTGTCGAGTTTCTCTATCCCAATCATCAAACTCCACAAGAGCATCCCACTCAACTATGAAATCTTGGGCCTTCATCTTATTCATCATGCATCTGTGCTCAACTTGAAATAATACATAAAGTATGAACACACACTAAGGTGAATATAAAGGGGGTAAAAAATAAATATCAGTAGGCCACCCCCAATGGTGAACCTATAACCTCCTTTCTTAAGTGCATGATCATAAAATATGCCCAGCCTACTCTAAACATAACTGAAATAAATACAACAAAAATCACCATCGATATTTAGGTCCAAGACCTCGATCAACCATACTTACTTTGGCTAATTATGGGGTGTCTCTGAGCACATATCAATGACCATTCATCCCAAATAACTCATAGGATCCATATCCATGGAAGATGTAATCAAACTTGATGATTCTGAGGACCCATCCTATAATAGACCTATCACCTGGAAAACTAATCCAAACAATCCTCTACCATGTTTTCATGACTCCAAACATCATATCATACCTAGTTCCTAGACACATCTGTCTCAGTTACCACAAAAAATTACTTCCAAAACTCATATACTTAGTCTAACATCTAACCCATGTACCATAAACAATAGTTCCTAGAGAATCAGTCCAATACCTAAACCATATATCAAATTAAACATGTCTAAAGCATCAGTCCAACACCTAAAGCATATATCAAATCAAAAATTCCTATAGAATTAGTACAAAACCTAAACCATATATCAATATTATTACCTAGAGCATCGGTCTAAAACATAAACCATGGATAAGAAACATCATTACACCACACATCCCAGATAGTATACCATCATTTCCTAGAGAATTAGTCTATAATATAAATAACAAAGTTTGTTATCTATGTCTAGAACCTCAGTATGACACCTAATATATATAGTACATGCCCAAAGTATTAGCCCAGCATCTCAAATAAGTTTGTGGAATGTCAAGTCCACCATATTCAATGATATCAAACAACATTCCTGAAACCTTAGTCCAACACTCAAACCATAAACAAATTATCAGTACTAATATGAAACATCTCGTCCAACCACATATCTTATATGTGTAGAGCGTCATGTCCAACCTACCCCTCCTTGGATTTGGAGCATCACATAAAACATCTAGAACCATATCCGTGGGACCTCATGTTCACACGCTCATCCCAAATAGCCCATATTAGTAACCCAGGCTCCAACCAAGGAAACTTAACCATATCACAACATCCCTTCAACATAAACTAAGCCTTAACCTCAACCAAAAGAGAATCATATTAAGGGTTTTTTGAACTCCCATACCCTTTATCATAATATCATCCCCATAGGCTCACATATCACTTTAGGTCCTAAGGGAACACTCACAACCATAACTATATAAACATTGAAACTCACTCATGGTCGCCCTAATGATTGATCACTTACCTAGCTCTCTGAATCAATATGTAAACTAATTAATCACTCACTAGATCCTTAGAACTAAAACTAAATTGGACGCATACCTTTATGGATCCTATAGGTCAAAACATAAGTAGAGACATCCCTATCCTAATTTATGGTCAAAACTAAACTCTCGGGTCAAAGATCCTCACTCAGGGGGTCACACATCCCAAAACCTAGTCTCTAGAAACTCACATCCCCATAGGACTCAATGATAGAAAACCTCATAAAGGAGATATCCTTGAGCTCATCCCCTTTCCAAGAAACTCTAGGTTGGTCTGTACACCCAACCTAACTATCACCTCATGTCATAAATCAGTCCAACTGGCCAAGGAAAATCTCATACCTAACACCAAATGAGGTCTCCAATGAGCATGTACTACCTTCTCCAATAATTTTCATGACCCTTCTCTGGTTCTCATCCCAGGTCTTACTCTCAAGAGATAGCTAAACTCACTTTATATAGGAAAACATCTCTATTACAACTTACTCTCCCCAAACCACCTCTTAGAAGTCCTTGAAAATCCCCAAGGGTTTCACCATCACGTTCTACATATAAAAACACTAAAAATGGACTCCTATTAAGTCTAATTCCAACTTTGGGGTTCCAAAACATCTAAAACCCTCAAAAGTATAACAAAAGGGGAAGTGAACATTGTGTATTCCTAAGTACATGGTGTGTACCCCCACAGCCCCACATGGGCATGTACTCCAGCTGTACTTGGCATGTAAAAACCTAGGTAAATGAAATATACCAAACATAGGGTACCTACCCATGTAATTCACATGTATTTTCCATGTATTTTCCTGAGCTATGTACTTCTACATGGTGTGTGACCCACATGGGGTATGGTCGTGTACTCTATATGGCCATGTGCCCTCACACGGGCTATCTGGAAATGTACTCAGCTAAACAGTCGAGTAATGGTACATGGATTATATTCCCTGTACATGGATTATACTCCAAAAAATATCATATTTCCCAAATAGGAATAACACATGGTGTGTGTTCCTGAACTTCACATCATGTGATTGAGATTTCCGAACTGGAAACCCCTACGAACCTCCCAAAACCCCCATTTTTTCCCGATTAGGCACATATCAACCCTCATTAGATCCTTATTAGTCGTAATAAGGCTTTAAAACTTAAAAACAATGCATATATGGGTATAGAGGCATAAAACTCAAAACTCATCCTACCTCATGGCATAAACGTCCAAGCTTTAGGTCCAAATCTTCTCTTGGAAGTTGTGGAACCTCGATTCAGTCTTGATCTCCACCATGGATGAATTTTGGTGTCATCTCTTCCCCCTAACCTGTCTGTATGGTTGTCTCGTGAAGGGATAATCCCATCCCCATTTCCTGTTGTGCATGGGAAGCCCCAAAATTTGGGGGGGTGTTTTATCTTATTTAATTAATTAATTAATTAAATTCCCATTTAACACTCATCCCATGTCTTGGAACCCAAAGTGGGTTTATAACTCACCTAGGAAAAACCCCCCATCTTGGACTCAACCATAGATTTAGAATATCAATCTAACACTCCGTTCAAAAGATAACGAGATCCAAACCCACACAAATAATTTAATATTTAATTAATTAAATACTAGATATTTTTTCAAAAACTCAAATGGATTATAATTCCACTAAACCAATATCCTAGGGTAAATTACCTATTCCAAGACTAGTAGAGTGATTATAAAAATTATATGAGATCATCCTCTATGTTTAAATTACCATTTTAACCCTCACAAGTCTCTTAAACAAAATTTTAAATTTCTACTCATATTTCAAAAATCCTAAAAAACTCAGGTCTCTATAAATATAGTATTATGAAAAATAGTGAAGTTACTATTATGGAGGAAGTAATGCATGTATCTGGTACCAAGGGGAAAATTAAATTTATGCAAATATGTCATACTTTTACATCATCAAAAAAATATGGTAGTTGGATAATATAACATTCCAAGTGCGGATTTTTCAATGAAAATGGGTTGATAATAGAAGTGCAGCTAAAATCAATGAATTGGGATTTGTGAAAGTAGATTTTAGTAATGAGGGTTACAGGGATGGACTGTTCATAATTAAATTATATGAAGTACAAGTAATTTATATCCCAAATTCTATAAATAGAAAGTGGTTCATGTTTCTGTTATTGACTAAAACCATTTCAGGTCCAGATATCAATTCAATTAAGGATCATCCTTTCATTGGCACGTCTTAATCATTTCACAGTAAACCCAATATAAATAGGGTCATGTATATAATAGGGGTCCACAAGGAGGGGATTTTGATACTCAATAGAGAGTCCATATGCCTTTAATATTTAAACAAAAAAAGATAGTTCAATGAACATGTTAAAGTTTTTTTAATATATAATGTGTTTCCTCATAATATCATGTGTTGACTAATATATTTACATAATATAAATTAAATGTTTAACTAATTATATAGATAATGTTCTCCCCACATGTTGACGAAACTGGTGTCATAGAAGAACATATTGATAATGGTGAAATTGGTGAAATGTTAAAAAATGGGAAACATGTGGCTGGAAAAAGCTTGGTAGATTGTAGCATAATTGTCTTAACAAAAATTATTAAGGTAGGAAGAAAAGGGATAAAATTTGAGGTTGTATGGAATACATTAATACAACATGTTAACCCCAAAAAGTGTATTTTCATTAGTTATATTGAGTCCATCACTCGAATGCACGTGTCAATTGATATAGATTCATGGCACAATGTTGTGCCTATGTTGAAGTCACTAATTTGGGGAGAGATTAGGGTATTATTATGATATAATTTCTCTATTTTACAAAAGAATAAAATAATTAAATGTTGAATAACTCTTAATTATCCCTTTTAGAGTGCATTTATATTATATGATTATTTAATGAAATTTGTATTAATGGTTACTAGAGAGGAATATAGAGCCTTTTAGAAAATTATTAAAAAGCATCTTCTCAGGGATGTCAAAGGAAAAGTAAAACCTCACCCACTATAGATATATGCACACATGATAAAATAAGAAATGTGGAATATGTTTATTAGTCATCATGGGGAGGCATCATTTAGGGTACATTTTGATTGGTAATATTTTACTTGGTAGTGTGTTTATTAATTACTTTTATAAATAGTTGTTAATTTATATAATTGTAACAAGTTATTAAAAATAAGCAGTGTGTATCAAAACCAACATACCCCTACCATAAAACATGGATGAGGTATTCTTCACTTGAAAATAGATGGTATGTATTTTAAATCTACAGTAATATGTGGTGTAAAAAATAACATAATTATTCTCCTTTTTTTATAAAGATATTATTGAATCAAAATAAAAAATCTCTTCCATCCCACATCATGTGCAATGGAAGGAGGATCATATAAATAAAGAGGGAATTATAGTAGATGAAAACAATAATTTATAGGTATGGAATAATAAAAAAAATATTATTTAAATTGGTATTACATAACAATGACTACTTATTTTCTTATATTTTTATTCATTTTATAAAAAAGAATCATCATCAAGTGTACCCAATGAAAAACTACTTTTAGTGTCCTTGAAGAGGCTATAATAATATAGTTTCATCAGAGGAGTGGGTTTTAGTTTGTTTTCTTGAATATATTTTGAGAAAACAAAATCATATAGGGACACTAATGAGAGAATAAAAAACAAGTAGTAATGGATAGAAGTTTTAAATAAAAAAGTTAGTTTGCAGTATAATTTGATAGAATAGTTAATGTGAATACATCAAGAAGAAGAAACAACAACTCAATAACCACTACATGAAGAGACACTACCACACTAGATTTGAGGCTAGATATTCCCCCTTAAAGGCCTCCCTTACCCAAGCTAATTGATTTTTTAATAATAGTTTATGATAAATGTGAATAAAACAACTACTATTAGGACTAGTCATTGGACAGTTGAGGTAGATTTTGGATGTCAGTGAACTAATGAATATGAGTTATCTAGTCCCATGTCAAATACCATATTTTGATTCATGTATAATGTTATATGGAGTTTGGTGATTAGCATTGGGCTTGGTTTAATTTTAATGTGATCAGGTAAGTTAGGTTAGAGGTGACCTGATGCTCAAGTGAGAGCGTGATGCTATTTTGAATGGTTGTTTGAGGATTAAACCATTGAATTTCACCATAAGTTGGATTCATACTTTAGTGTAGGTGTTTTTTGATCTTATGATGCCTTCAGTGATTTTGTAATTGGGGTCAGGCAATGATATAGTGCTTCGGTGGGTGTGGCCAAGAGTTTTTGGAAATAGTAATAAATATGATAACCTAATGGTGAATTCATGAATAATTAGTCATGGTGTGATAGATATCACACTTATTGGGTCTTTGGACCACTGGAATTGTGTTTTGATAGACAATTATAATGGTGGGGAGCATCATGTCTTGGATTTAACCCTTACGAGTTAACTCCTACAGTGGGTTGTGCAATGATCCTAGAGATTAATTAACTAATGACACTATAGTGTCTCGAGATAGATAGACGTGGGTAAGAATTTTCTCTATGATTTATTAGTAGAAACGAGTAGTGGATCAATTTTTTGCTGAGTTGAGAACCTTGTGTTTAGAGTGTCATAATGGAATCATGTTTGGAATCCAGATATAGAATGTGAAAACATGGTTATGAATTGGTGACCCGGTTGGGTTGAGATCTATGGTTGGATAGCCAATGAGACTTCTCAGGGATAATTAGTATTAAGATTAAAAGGTTCTAAACCTCCATACCATTTGGATTTATGAAATTCCATAAGAATGTGATTTTTTTAGTTTGGGGATGATTCCTCTTGATATTTGAGATTTTAATTCAAATTTAGAGAGTTTTAATGTCCTGAGGGTGTGTTTTTGGATATGGTTTGAGACTCAAGAAGTGCCTTGGGAGATCGGACAAGTCTCAAGAGATTTGGGTAAATTTTTGTGAACTTTTGGAGGATTATTCCCAAGGTTCATGGTTTTTGTGTGCACAATTTATGGGAAACCATACAGCACCCTGAGCATGAGTAGGTTTTCGGTTCTTTTTCTAAAGTGCATGGTTGATTTTCATGGTTAGCTCATGGTTCAAGGAAAACCATGCATATTCTAAGGTAAAACTTACGATGTGGATTAGAACTGGGGTTTGGCACAAGTTGTATGCACAGTTGTAGAAAAACTATGTGAAATGTTGAAAACTGATATAGTTCTAATTTTAATGGTTGGTGCATGGTTTAGAAAATCATGTGGCCAAACCATGTGAGGTGGGTTTTCTTAGACAGTTCCTACTTTATGGTTGATAGGCGTTTTGGAAAACTATGTGGCCAAACCTTGTGGATCATTAAAGGTAAAAAATTATTGATTTTCCCTCTCAATTTCTTAAGGGGGTATCCCCTATTTCTTTACTCATCCCTTAGGCATGATCTAATTGATCCCCTCTCTTTCCTCTTTGATTTCACCTTGTTTTAGGGTGATTTTAGTGTCTTTTTTGGACAATTTTAAGTAAAATTTATCCTCCTCATTCCTCCTTGGTGTTCCACTCATGTTCTTTCCTAATTTAATTTCTTATATTTAGGGTTTTGATTTTGATTCCATCATATCATGGTGGAATCAATTATTTTTTTTGTGGTTTTCATGAAACCTATCAAGGGGGAATCTCGAGATAGCATCCACACACTTTTGGTCATTGTTTCAGTGAGTTATGACACTATAGTAATTTTTATAATATTTTTGGATTAAATTTTAATTATTCTAGGTAATGTTTTGGTGTCATGTGTTAGGTATTTTTCCTAGTTTTGTGCCAAGAGTGCATCATGGACATCCTATGGTTGTTTGTATCCGGTTTCAATGTGAAAAGATCATAGAGTGATTGGAATATTGCTGCAATCTTGGATGGGTCTTCATAAGGATGGTTGAGTTTTCTTCTAAATGGAAAAGGCTTCATGGATGAGGTAGGTGGTCCCTTTCACATACCTCTTAGTATTATACATTTTTTCATGGATGCATGTGATATATCTTGTCTCACTATTATGGGAAATTGAACTTTTTGATTAAATAAATTGTTTAATTTAAAATTAAATTCTTATGTTTTAATTGAAAAAAGTCACAAGGCCATAAGCGGCCTTGAGAACTCTCTTGATTGTATCAGTCACCAATGGTCAAGGTCATATTTATAATTGTGTGCATTGGAGATGAACAGACCCAATGGGTGAGACATAAATGACTTGAGTGATATAGTGGCCCTTGGTATAAGTTCCCTGGTGACCTTAGATTAGAGGGATATGATAGAATGAAAGTGATTTCCTTTAGTAGACCAAGATGGACTCTTGAGGTTCCTTAAAGCCTTCAGGAAAGTATGATGAGAGTTGAGCAAGCATTCCTCCCCCAATGAGATGTGAATACCTAGGTGAGTAGACTATATAGAGACATTTGGATAGGTTGGGTGTTTATTACAAACTATAGTGACTTGGACAAAGGGTGGTATTGGGTACATATCTCTCATGAGACTTTCCTAGGAGGTTATTGAGGCCTCAATGAGACTTTGATTATATTGATGGACCTTATACCATTTGAGTGATGGGCGTTAACCTGAGAGGTGTGAATGTGATAGAGGATCCTATATGGGTGTGCCCTAATTATTATGAGACATAAGGGACTACTAAGGGTGCCTCAGTGATATGTTGGCCCTATAGAGAGTGTGTATGGGATTAGGGTGGTAATAATGATTGTGGGTGTCACCTTAGAACCTGAATTGATGATTGATTCTAATATTATGGATTTATTAGGATTTCCTCCTAGTAATCAATGATGATTTCTAATGTTATGGATTGCCTAAGATAATATCCTAGTAATTGACCATTGATCCTGGTACTTCAAGGATTCCTAGTGATACTTGTGATCATACCTATGAGACTAATACTCCTATATCAGATTACCCTATGCATCAAGGGAATTTGTAGTTAATCATAAATTGCAAAAACAGTGGATTTCCTAATATTCCTAAGAATATAAAGGATGTATAATGATTGATTGCCTTGTATGTTAAGGAATCAATCATTGATATAGATATTCACATACTCCTAATTACCCAGGATGAATGGGAATCCGACCTGAGACCTAATACTTAGTTACCATATACACCAAGAAACTAGTAGTTGATCCTGATACTCATATACACTGGATTTCCCAAGATGCCAAGGAATCGGTGAGATTCTAGATACTTGACTTCCTAGGATGCCTAGGAATTAACCATGAGACCTGATATATGGTATTTCCCTAGATTTTATGGGTTCTATTTTTGATCTTGGTACTTATATGCTAGATTACCTAGAATTCATGGGAATCGTCTATAGATACTGAAACAACTAGATTTTCCAAGACACCAAGGAATCAATTTGTACATGTTACGCACTAGATTGTCTGGAATGTGCTCCTAGGAATCATCCTTTGGGTGGGTTATTGGTATGGATGGTTATATGAAATGCTCAGAGACACCCCAGTACTAGATAAAGTAGTTTTGGGTCAATCTCGAGTGTTACACAATACCTAAGGATTGACATTGGTTTTTTATTTACTCTTACACACTCTCTAATCATATCAGATGTATACACCTACATTTACTAGTTTTTTATGGGGTCATATTGGTGGTTACCTAGTTAGTTGTACTTACACCCTAATCAGGTGGCCATGTAACATGGATACTCGAGTAGACTTCACTTATCATGGGTTCAGGTTGGGTGGAGGCCTGGTGTATCTTGGTCGAGTGAGGTAGCTTAGGTATACTGGAGACTGGATAAGGTACAACTTGGAGACTGTAGTATATAATCAATGTATTTTTATTCTATATTTTACTTATATATATGATTTTCCTAGTAGGTTATCATTTTTTATATAAATTTTTGCTTCCCCATTCATTTATTATTGATTGGAATTCTTTATTTTCTTCTACGTACTCGTATTATTTATTATGAATGATATTGTTATTTGTGTCCATTATTTCACACTCTAAAATGGGATTATAGTCTCCCCATGGTACTACCTTATTCCCTCATTTCTACTAGGAAACATCTAGCATATGGGGAGGCATGCCTAAGGTACTATGACTACTCCTCTAATCCAAGCATCGATCAGTGATTCTAGACTGAGAGTGGAAGTTACAATTGATTTTGAAGATAAATGTATGGAAAGAAAATTACATATTGGTCTTAAGAATGTAATTTAAGTTCTCAAGTATGAATTTTTGGGATCTCTAGATGTGAATTTATACATTATGTGTGGTCTCATACTACTATGTTAATTATAGATAAATATTATTAATATTTTTTACAAATGTATATATATGTACTATGTAAAGGGAAAACCTTGTGAACAAAAATTGAACTCATTAGTCCCCACATTAATTATAAACATGAAAATAAAAGGAAATTTCAATAATAGTGGAGTAACTAGACCCAAAGTTTGAAGAGAAACTTATTAAGACCAAAAGACTTTGAGGTATCATTGAATCGATAAGAAGCTGGTTATAAATAAGGAAGGATTAATCAAGTATTTTATTTTTTTTCATACATATACATAAATCATTTTAAAATATTACATATTACATATAAATTTTCTAGATACAATGTTCTAGACATAGATTATTGAGTCCAATGGATGGATTTCAATGGAATGAGTTGACCAATTGGAGACTATCAGATTGAGTTAATCAAATGGAGGATTACACCCAATGTTTATTTAATTGTGTTCACAGTTTCATCAAACAGAGATGTATGGACAAACTAAATCTATAAATTCTTTGATTATCTTAAAATTACTAAACATCATGTTTATAAAAATATATTCATGATTCCATCTTAAGTTGTTTAAAGGAATAATGTTTGTAAGACTAATGAACATAGAAGTGTTGTGGATGTTCTGGATGGAAGAAAGCTTAAAAAGTACTGGTCAAAGAAACATGGAATTATTGTAAAAATTTGTATCAAATGAAGGCATATAAATATCATTGGATAATGAAAATTTGTGGTAGTTTTAGAAAAATAAAGTTGGATGAACAATTATGATTTCATCAGATATAGTAAAGTTTGGGATTCCACCAGATGGAGTTTCAAAAACCAAGTCATCAGATATAAATTTCCAAGTGAATTCATCAGATGGATCTATTGGATAAAGTAACACAAAGACCTCCAATCAAAGGAAACATTTAAAGCTTAGTGGAATAAAAAATATGAAGGATGGTGGATGAAGAGAGGTCAGATGAAGAAGAACCTTGTGAGGTTACGAGATAGAGAATTACTAAACAAAGTAATTCTAATCAATATGTATTTAATTAAGGTTTTAGAAACTTTAAAAAGTTTTTTAAAGTCATATATTGTGATGATTTTGAGATATATGTTCAAAGATTAAATAATCACGAAAGAAATATAGTGATTCTAGTTGATGTTATAGGAATTTTTAAAGAGATTGTTAATGTTGAGATTTAAGGAAACCTCCTATGAATATTGTTGACTCATATCTATTTTAAGGTTTAAATGTGTTCAAACATAGAATGATTCAAGAAATAAATTCAAATTTGGAGCGGGAAACTCAAATTTGAATTTTAAAATTCTCCCTATGTTTTTAGATAAACTATACCTATATAAAGGGGAGAAGCTATATTGAGGAGAAGTCATTATTACTGTGATTTTTATTGAAGAGGTGAGTTTCTAGACACAAATCTTGAAAGTATTTTATTTCTGATAAAAGTTTCAGATGAATTAGCATCATATGAAGAAAAGTATTAGACATAGGGTACTAGTTAGAGGATACTAGGTGGTGGATATCAAACAAATCCATACCAAACAAATGGTATAATATTAAGAAGTTATCGTACAAACATGGTATAAAACTGAGAATATTTAGCTGAGTGTATCGGACAGAGGGTACCAGATGGAAAACTACCAAATAGATAATTCATAGGATGTAATATTTTTGAAAAATATATTTATAAATAATTTCTTAATTTATATTATGTAATAAATTGAATAGGAATAAGAAGAACTTATAGGAAGGAAAGTGTGGAAAAATTTTAAGAAATACAGTGAAAACATATCATAGATTGTTGGTGAAGGTTCTTTTTATTATTTTAAAAATTATTTAATCATATTATTTATATGTGGGTCACATGAACTATCAAAGTACTATAGTTTTATGCAAGTGGTGGATATTATATGCTTATTTTAAACCACAAAATTATTATTTTTTAGTGTATGTGTGTTCTTGGATCATTTCAAAACCCTGCTGAGGACCAGATACTCTTATTGAGTAGTAAGCCTTGTAAATTATTTTATTCTTATGTTAGTGTTTATGTGTTTCTTTTCAGTGGAGTTAATTATATTTAACTGAAGGTGAAGTTTATTTTTAAAATGAGAAAGTTTGTTTTTAAAAGGAGGAAAACTTAAAAAGTATGACTATTGATTCACCCTCCTCCCTCTCTCAGTGGTCACACATATCTTGAATGGTACTTCAATTGGTATCATAGCATAGGTTACTTCATTGACTATTTATTGTTTGAAGTTTAAAGAATAGTAATTTTTTCATGTATGTTTAGAACTCAGTTAATAGTAAGGTTATTTCTATATTTTATGGGAATAACTATCATATTTGGAAAGAAAGAATTATACCCTACCTATTATCCATTGTATATAAAGTTCTTGAAGCTACTATATATAGTTTCACTCCCCCTATTGAGATTTACCCTTTAACTATTGTTAATAAAAATCATATGGAGAATGATGAGAGAGCCAAAAATCTTATTATTCCCTCCCTCTCTAAAAGTGAACAAGTGAGGGTTAAAGGAATTGGAATGGATAAAAGAATATAGGAATATAGGAAAAGATAAGAAATATTTATGAAGGAAATATAAAAGTGAAGAAATCCAAGCTGAAGATCTATAGATTAAAGTATAAAGATCTCAAAATGGGAGATGATAAACTGGTTAGTGAGTTCTTTATAAGATTTAATGATATTTTAAGCACCATAAGATTTCTCAAGAATAAGTTGTAATATTCATCTATTATTGAAAAGATTATAATATTAATTCTTGATAAATTCAATGCTAAGGTATCACCCTTGAAAGATAAAGATCCTAAAACTAGCTCTCTATCTCTGCATGATTTTTATAGTATTATCATCATGTATGGAATGATAAGATAAAAATCTATCAAGAATAAATAAAAGGTTTATTGAGAAATATATTTCAAAGGTACTAAACAAGGAAAGTCTAAAAATTACTAATAAACAACTCATTGACTCTAACATTAAATATGGAGTAAACATTTTGATGAATTCATTTCCTTATTTTATAGAAAGGTGAAAAGAGGCATAGGAAAGTATAATGGAAAGTTATAATTGAAGTGATTTAATTACAAATACATTGGAAACTTTATATTAAACTATCCAAGGGTAAGAGAAGATAAATATAGTGATGAAAAATATGAAAATTAAATAATATATCTAAAAAAGAAGATGAAAAAAACAAAATCCATTTCAAAAGGAAAGGATGAGAATTTCTTTAAATATGAAAAGATAAACTTTCTGTAAAAATGTGATAAATATGATGATAGTGTAGTGGAAGATAAAAATTATTATGAGGATGATGCTGAGAAGTTGCTCATTGAAAAATTAAATGATGAGAATTTTACTTGTGATGAAAGAAAAAACTTTGAAGAAGTTGAAGAGGAAACTTATATGGAGTTTATACTTAAAATAGAATTCAAATCATGTCTTTAAAATATTTTTAAACTTGATAAAGAGAACATGAATCTGAATAAATAAGATCTATTAGAAAACAATATAGAATTAGAACTTGAAGAAAAATATAGGTTGTTAAAATATATTGATGACATAAAGAAGTTACTTAATGAAAAGGAAAACCTCGATATCAAGAAAGAATAAAAGATAAAGGTGAAGGAGAAATAATTTAATCTAGTTCAATAGAAACTTGTTGAATATGAGTAAGGAATAAAAAAATATCCAAAAAATTATTTCGAAAGTTGGTAAAAGTTACACTATTGGAAAATAGACCTATACCCACAATTTTGGGAAAAACCGTGGGTATAGGGGTGCCCTATACCCACGGTTTAAGAAAACTGTGGGCATATGTATAGTGTGGGAACCTATACCCACGGTTTTTCTAAAACCGTGGGGATAGATTTTTTTTCGAAGGCCTATACCCACGATTTTGTAAAACCATCGGTATAGGTATTTATTTCAAGGCCTATCCCCACAGTTTTTGAAAAACCATGGGGATAAATATATTTTTTCAAAGGTTTATACCCATGGTTTTTTAGAACCATGGGGATAGCTTTCCCACATTATGGCGGAAAAAAAAGGCGTGGGAAAACAAAAACAATTTGGCGGGAAAATTTATACCCACGATTTGATTTAATATATTTAAGTTGATAGAAATTTATAAACAAATTAATTTTGTGGCTTGGTTGGTTAGGTGTTGCGCATTTGTTGCAATGGTTGTGGTATCGAATCCCGCTAGCTTATTTTTTTTTAATACAGACACGGGGATTAGTATATTATTAAAAATACAGATCTGTATTGGCATAGTTGAGTTACCTTAGTTGGTTAATCGCTGGAAGTATTCTGCGTCAGATGCGGGATCGAAACCCGCAGGATCCTTTTTTCGTAATACATTCAAATATTAATATATATATATATATATAGAAATATAGATATATATTAATATAAATAACTTGGCTGAAGTGGCGAAGTCTGGTGGAATACTCTGTCAGGTCGCTGGTTGGCACGGGTTCAAGACCTAGCAGCTGCATATTTCAAATATTTTTACCCACGGTTTTTAAACCGTGGGAAGAAGACTTTGACAGCATTGAGGATGGTTTTACATGGTGGAAAAAAAATATACCCATGGTTTTTCAAACCGTGGGGATAGTTTAAGACCCCTATATCGACGCCACTCAGCCCCACGATTCCCAAAACCGTGGGTATGGGCTATACCCACAGTTTTGAACCGTGGGTATAGGTAGTTTTTCCAGTAGTGTTATAAGAAGTGTAAAACTCATAAGTATCAACAAATATCATTCTTAGAGGTTAATAGCAAAGTTGAAAATATTTAGAAAAGGAATAAAGCTAATAAAGACATGTATATAACCAAAACTAGTAGAGTAAAAAAGTCTAAATTTTTTTAGGAATAAAAGTTTTATTCAAAAACTGGTAAAATTTAAGACTCTGTTAAGGATGAGAATAATATGTAAATAATCTACTGAAATTTTGGTTCACACTAAAGAACCAATGTTTATGGTCAGAAATATTATGGAAAACAGGTACACAATTTTGGATAACTTGTAGGTTATAAAGGAAAATATGATTTCTATGGATATTTTTTCACTAGAGGATTTGGTCATACATAAAAAATGTTCTAGTTTTGTCATAAACACTTTAATGAATCTATTAGGTACTGGGGGTAGAGTTTGGGGGAGTGAACACACTCAAAGAAGACAACCTGAAGAATCTAGTTTGAAAACTAAAAATAAATTCCAACATATAGAAACTATTTTTAAAAGATGTGATCATCCCAAAAATCTTGTTAAATTATGTTTAGTAATTATACCAAATCAAAGAATAGTATATAACAAATATTAAAAGCCTTATGTGAAAAAGGAAAAAGGGAAATAAAAGTCTTTAGTTTTTTAAACTTCTCTCAAAGAAAAAAAGTAGAATTACATTAGATATTGGATGGTGGGTGTTCTTCACATATGGGCTGGTATTTTAAGCTGTTAAAAATGTGAAAGGATATAAATAAGTGATAGTGACTTTTGGAAATGATGATTTACTTAGAATCAAAGGCATTGGATCTGTTATCAATGGAAAATAAAAAATTGAAATCAAGAAGCATTTTGTTTAATAATGGACTGAAATTCAAATTGTTGATTATTTTAAAGCATTGTGATAAAGTTAAAGAATTTATTTTCCAAATATATGGATTTTATGTTAAAATAATTGAATATAGTAAAGTTGTAACAAGAGGACAACAAGCCAAGGTAAAAAATTCCAATTAGAGATGCATAGGGTTCATACTATCTGAGCATGATGAAAGAGAATCAGTTATAGTATAAAAGGATTAGAAAATTATTCCATAGGAATTTGAACAAGATAACAATGAGAGAAATTATTTGTGATATTCCTAACCTAACAAGAATAAGATATTAATGTTGTTCAATATTCCAGAAAGGGAATATTTCAAATTCAGTGCATAAGAGGGTTGAGGTACATACAACTAATCCCTTAGAGTTTATTCATTCTGAAATACGTTCTCCCATGAGAAAATAATAAATAAATGGATAAAATTATTTTATTTCCTTTATTAATGATTTCAGTTATATTTCATGTATTATATTTCTGAAACATAAAGCAGAGGCTCTCAAAAAATTTAAGAGTTTTAGTAGAGCTGCTGAGAAAGAATGTGTATATTCTATGAAGAATATTCCAAATAATAATAGTGTTGAATAAAAAAATTGTAAATTTAAAGAATATAATGAAAATCATTAAAAAATTTCATGAACTTAGTGCATAATACACACCACAGTGAATTTTTGTTTCTTAAAAAATAAAATTTTGGTGGAGATAGCAGGAACCATGATAATTAAATATGATACTTATAAATTATTTTGGAGATAACATATTAGAGAAACAGTTGAAATATAGAATCATTGTTTCTATAGGAAAAAGTATTATATGACTCCATGTGATATTTATTACAAAGATAGACTAAGTTTTAAATACTTAAATGTGTTTAGTATACCTTGCATTATCAAAGTCAACGGTGAAAATCTTGGGAATTTTGATCAAATAGGATTTGATGGTATCTTCCTTGGTTATCCTCCTAAAGGTAGAGGATACAAGTGTTATAACAAATAAATAGAAAATATTTTTCACTTAAAATATTTGAAAGTTCTTTAACATTTTGATAGAAAATTTTTATAGTCAGATACAGATATGAGAGGAAGTGAAGACAAATTTGTTATAGTTAAACATTATAAAAAAGTTTCTAAAATAAGTGATTATTTAGAAGCTATAAAATATGAAGATTTTGAATTGGTTATTTAAAGTGATGAGAGAATTTATTTTTCAACTCATAAAAGGATAAAAAATCAATTGGAGGTCTAAAATATCATTAAAGATTAAGGAAAATAGGTTCAAACTAGAAGAACATCGAGGAAAGTTTCACATACTTCTTTATTCTCATAGGTTGATCCTAGAGATGTTTAAAAAGATTTATAGAATCATGAGTGGTTTGATTCCATGAATGAAGAGTTGAATCAGATTGATAAAAATGAGATATGGGAACTTATACCCAAACATGAAGATAAAAGTATGATTGAAACAAAATGGGTTTTCTAGAATAATTTGGATGAAAGAGGTAAAGTGATAAGAAACAAAGAAATATTGGTTTGTAGAGGCTAATCATAATTTGAAGGAATTAACTTTTATGAGACCTTTTCCCTAGTGAAAAAATTTAAAACCATAAAAATTTATCTTGTTATTACTGAAAAAAAATATATAATATATTCCAAATGGATGTTAAGTCTGTTTTTTTTAATGGAGAGTTGGAATAAGAATTTTATATTAAGAAACCATGTGACTGATTTCTTGGTCAAAAGTAAAGATATGTTTTCAAGTAAAATAAATATTTGTATGGGTTGAAACACTACAAAAAATCAGTGCTTAGTGGTGTTTTATGTGTCGTCATCAATTTCAGAAAACATATCTTTACTTTTGACCAAGAAATAAAATGCCTAGAAATGACATTGATGTATACCTTCAACCACTAATTAAAGAATTGCAAGAATTATGGGATGATGGCATGGAAACATATAATGCTTCAATGAGACAACTATTTAAAATGCATATTGCTTTAATGTAGAAAATTAGTGACTTTTCTGGACTAGTAAATTTAACTGGTTGGAACACTCATACTGGTTTGGCTTGCCTATTTTGTAATTTTAATTTTGAACCTCAATAATTACCTCATTGCAGAAAATAGTGTTTTATGTGTCGTCATCAATTTCTTGATGCTTCTCATAAATTCATGTTTAAAAAGACATGATTCAATGGATATATTGAAATGAAAAACTCACTACAGGTTTTATCTGGTTCATAAATCTTGGGAAAATTCAAGAATGTCACTGAATAATTTGGAAAATGTGATTAGTTTAAAAAAGTGGGGAAAGGGTACAAGGTATAGTATCTAAAGCATCTGGACACAACCACTGCTGAGTTATTTTTGATGTGTACACACAGAAAACACGTCAATCTGACATGAAGTGTGTTCGGAATGACTCAGCAACCACTTCTTAAAGGTATAAAAGCCTTTAAAAACAAGTATTGAGGGGTCAAAACCATGAAAATGATATTGGATTTCCCTAAAATCAACTGAAAATGACCATAGATTGAATTTTGAAATGTAAGAACTGAAAGTATGTCATTCTGAATTATGGTTTTCCAGAGATGGTCATAAATGTGTTGTTAGTGTTTTAAAATAATAAAACATGCATAGAACAGTAAAAACAACAGAAAATGACCTCATATTTATGTTAAATCATGATAAAACTACCAATGAGTTATTTTTTATGTTTATGTGTAGACAACACATCAATCTGACATGTGGTGTGGCCAGAATGACTCGGTAACCACTTCTTAAAGGTATAAAATCCTTTAAAAACAAGTTTCATGGGGTCAAAACCAAGAAAACAATGTCAAATTGACTTTTAATCAGAAAAAAATTACCGTATATTGAATTTTGAAATATAGGAAGTAACGGAATGTCATTCGGAATTACAATTTTCTCAGGATGACTATAAATGCATTTTTAGTGTTTTAAAACACTAAAACATGTGTAGAATGGTAAAAACCATAGAAAACAAACTTATATTGATGTAGAATAATGGTAAAAATACCTATGAGTTTTTTTTTACATGTACGCGCAAAACAAAACATCAATCAGATGTGTGTTGTGGTCGGAATGACTAGGTAAACACTTCTTAAAGGTACAAAAGCCTTCAAAAACAAGTATCGGGGGTTCAAAACTAGGAAAACAATGTTGAATTACCCTGAAAATAGGGGGAAATGACTATATATTTAATTTTAAAATTTATTAATTGAAGGCACTTCATTCTGAATTACGGTTTTCCTAGGAAGGCCATAAATGGATTTTTAGTGTTTTAAAACACTAAAACATGCGTGGAATGATCAAAACCATATAAAAAGGACTCATATTGATGTGAAATCATGATAAAACCACATATGAGTTATTTTTTACATTGCATGTAGACAACACATCAATCCAACATGCGGTGTGGTCGGAATGACTTGGTAAACACTTCTTAAAGGTATAAAAGCCTTTAAAAGCAATTTTCGGGGGGTCAAAACTAGGAAAGTGACATCAGATTGATCTGAAATCTAGAGAAAATTATTTTAGATTTAATTTTAAAATGTAGGAATCTAAGGAACGTCATTATGAATTATTGTTTGCTTGGGATATCCGTAAATGCGTTTTTAGTGTTTTAAAACACTAAAATGTGTGTGGAACGGTCAAAATGATTGTAAACACCCT
Source organism: Viscum album (assembly GCA_963277665.1). NCBI lineage: Eukaryota > Viridiplantae > Streptophyta > Magnoliopsida > Santalales > Viscaceae > Viscum > Viscum album. The sequence continues at coordinate 1,796,709,821 of OY728138.1, forward strand.
CATATTGATGTGAAGTCATGGTAAAACCACCGATGGGTTATTTTTTATGTTTATTCATAGAAAAATGTCAATCTGACATATGGTGTGATCACATTACTCAGTAAACACTTCTTAAAGGTGGAAAAGCCTTTAAAAAAGTGTCAGGGGGTCAAAAAGCAGTCAAATAACATCGAATTTCACTAAAATAAGGGGAAAATGACCATATATAGAAATTTGAAATTTAGGAACCAACTACACATCATTCCAAATTACAGTTTTCCCGGGATGGCAATAAACACATTTTTAGTGTTTTAAAACACTAAAACATGTGTAGAATGGTCAAAAACATAGAAAAAGACCTTATATTGATATGGAATCAGGGGGAAACCACCACAGAGTTTTTTTTAAAATATAGAATATTTTTTGATATCAAATTGTTTAAAAAAAATTATTAAGTAAATTTTAAGTACATAGTAGGTCGATTAAAAAAATTAATTAGAGTGTTTACTTATCCCTTTTCCGTTTCAAGTGTCGAATCATATATGAAATAGGTAATTTTATGTTTTCAAATTATTTTTAATTATATAATATTTGTTTTATGTTAAAATTTCTTATATTTGATTAACAGAATGACAAATTTTATATGTAGTATTCTAAATATATTCTATGTATTTTCTCTTTCGCATTTCTTTTCTTAAATTTTCTGATTTTCATTGTAGGTGGCAGATATTGGTAGGAGGTTGGTTGTTCTGATCCACGACATTATTTAGAAGGAAGTCATGATGGTTCTTAGTTTCTATGGTATTTTAATATTTTATCAATTATTCTACTATAATTCTGATTTATTATGTTTACTTTTAATTTTTTTTTCTTTTTATTACAGTTGATGAGATTACGTGGTCAGTTTCAATTGATAAGATGATGTGGAGGTATAAATATGTAATTGAGGTCATGAAGTGGATGTATATTTAGCATGGGTAGTTATTGGATGTATTTTATATGTATATATTGATGATTGAAGTATTGGTTAACTGATGTATGGGTTCACTGATATTGAGGTTATGATGGTTGTTGATATTTGTATGATTGTAGATGTATGACGTATGTATGATGGTTTTATTATACATTCATGTTTTAGTTTATTTCATGTAATTTTTTTTATATTTATAGTTTTTTATTAAATATTTTTTAAAAAAAAATCTGATTTAGTGGGCGTTTTTAGTAACTACCGCTAAATACAGTAATTAAAATATATTTAGCGGTGGTTATGATTAACCGTCGCTAAAACAAACCATTGTTGATATGTTTAATATAAATTAGTTTCATTTTATTTATATTTCCCCCATATATTTTTTATAAAAAAATCACCACTAAATAAACAAAAAAATTAAACTAAATTCTTTAAAAATTAAACTTAAAAAACCATCAATAAAATAAAGAAATTGCTACTAAATGACTAGAGACCATCCAATATATAGCAGTTTTGAAAACTGCCATTATATTATTACATGGAGGTTTAAAACACCGCTATTCCATGAAAATACCGCTGCTAATTCCCTTTTTTTAGTGAAATAAGCTTCGAGTGCTTCATATTCTAATACAGGTATTTTCTTGAAGAAGTTGAATTTCATTAAAGGAAAGGTTTACATCAAACTATGTATAAAATAAAATCAAGAGGTTTCTCTCATTATGATTGTTTATATTTATGATATAATATTTATAGGGAATAATTAATAATATTATAAAGTCTAATCTAGGAAAATAAAGATGATTTTTGAAATTTTTATACTAGGATAAATGAGGTGCTTTCTTGTCTTGAAAATCTATTAAGAATAGAATCACATTTTCCTATCATAATAAAAATATGCCAAGGAATTACTCAAAATATTTAGCATGGAAGATTAAAAACTTATTTCAACACCCATATCAGTGTGAATAATGTTATTTAAGGATTAGTATGAAAATAATATTGATCCTAAAGAGTTTAGGAAACTGATTGGATGCCTATTGTCTCAAACAGTCTCTAGACAAGACTTGGTCTATGTTGTTATAATGGGTGATATATTTCAAAGTGTTACAAAAATGATACATTTTTTTAATGATAAAAGTATTATTGGATAAATTAAGGTCACTATATAGTATGGTATTAAGTATGAAAACACGGTAAAGTTGATTTGGTTTAGCTATACAGATTCATATTAGACAGGTTGTGTCGATGAAAGAAGATCCACATATGGTGGTGTTTTATTTATGTGAGAAAGATGTGTGATTTGGAATATAAATAAACAAAGTTTAGGGAATCTTAATACTACAGAATCTGAGTATATAGTTTCCACTCAAGCTATAACATAATTAATGTGGAAAAAGACACAAGTAGAAGATTTATTGTTTAATGTGAATCCTCCTCTTCTCTTGGGTTGTGATAATAAAAGTATTGTCAATATCACCAAGAATCCAGTGAAACATTTCATATCTAAGAATATTGATATTAAATATCACTTTATCAAAGAGAATATGTAAATATATCAACTAAATATGGAGTTTATTCCTACAAAGGTGAAAGTTTTTGATATCTTCACTAAACCATTTTTGAAGGAAGAATTTCTGAAGATGAGGTTGATTATAAGTATTCAAACTTGAAGAACATTTGTGATAAATTGTTTAAACAAAGTTTTAGTATTTTTTGACAACTAACCTATTTGTAAAATAATTTTTTTATTCAGGAATCAGACCCATATCCATCATAATGAATATTAAATACTTTAGTATTTTTTTTATAAAGTTAAATGTTGTTGTTTGAAGAAGTTGTATTATTACTGAAGTGTTTTGAAAGAAGATAGTGGAGTCAAGAGTTATAAATTTTTCATACTTTCCAAAACAATTTAGACAATGCTTTACTGGTTATAAAGTTCTCACAAATCATGAAAACTATTATAATAAAAGCTTTTGAGGAAATAGTGGAGAGGTTTAAAGAATTTCAAAGTTGCAGTATGAAGATTACATCTTAATGGGAATTCCATTGTAATGGGAAATCCATCGTAATGGAAATTCTATATTAATGATATTTTCATCATAATGGGAAATCCATCATAATATAATGTTCCATCGTAATGACATGATAAGGAAACAAAATTTGTAATTATATAAGAAGGAAACAGAATTCATAATGATTTGAGAAGGAAACAGAATTCGTAATGAGCTGAGAAGGAAATAGAATTCATAATGAGCTGAGAAAGAAAAAGAATTTATAATCACTAAGAAGGAAAAAAAATTCATAATGAGCTGTGAAGAAAACAAAATTTTTAATTAGATGATAAGGAAACAGAATTTGTAATCACTAAGAAGGAAATATAATTCATAAGGAGCTGAGAAGGAAATAGAATTTTTAATCACTAAGAAGGAAACAGAATTCATAATAAGCTGAAAAGGAAAAATAATTTGTAATGAGATGAGAAGGAAATAGAATTTTTAATGATATGAGAAGGAAATATAATTTTTAATGAGTAGATAAAGAAACAGAATTCTTAATCACTGAGAAGGAAACATATTTCATAATAATCTGAGAAGGAAACAAAATTTGTAATGAGCTAAAAAGGAAACAGATTCGTAATGAGCTAATTATGAAGAAGACTCAAAAATAAAATTCTAAAAGTTTTTTGAAGAGTTAAAGAGTTCAAACCTGAAATTAAATTTTTTATAATTCTCATATAAATATAACTAGGATTTAATAAGTCAAATATTAAGTTTAAATATGATTGATATTTGAAGATTTTAAAATTTGAGGAAGAAGGGAGAGTTTCAAGTTTCCTTCTTTTTGTTTTCTGAGTCACCTATAAATACTTTCTCAAATCATTAATTCATTTAAAGAAATTCATACAAGTGGAAAATGTGGAGCACTAAAGAAATCAATTGAAAATAATTATTGACCAAAGATCTCATGAGGAGGATCAGACAGTTGAATGTTTGTTTACCAAATTGAGAAAGATAATACTAAAAAAGATCATATTGATAATTTGAGCAGAGTTTGTGATTTTTAGATTGAGAAGGGGTTCATCATATTGAGTCCATCGTGTTAAAAGAATCAAATCTATACTTATCATATTAATAAAATCAGATCTAGACTCATCTTATTGAGAGAATCATATCCAAACTCATTGTATTGAGAAAATCAGATATAGCTAAATCAAACTGAGGATTTAGGTTGAGTAATTGTGGGGTAGTTTCAAAAATGAATTTATTATTTTGTTTGGATCAATTATTTTATAATAAAACATTGTAAAACTGATGAGATTCTGTATAATATTTCATATCGTGAGATATAATGTGTCTAATGAGAGTTGGCATAAGTTTTATTCATATCTTCATAATATTGGATTTCCATAGACCCACAGGAGTGAGTATGGTAAAGATGTAGGTTCTCACACTGAGACCGAATCTTATAAATCTTGTGTTCTTTACTTATTTTCCTAATTTTTCAATCATGATTATTTATTAAAATTTTATAAGAAAATAAAGCATAATAGGTTGCAAGGTATAAGTTTCTAAAAGTTTTGAAACTCGTAAAAAGTGAACAACAGATTCAACCCCCCTATCTTAGTTGTTATTCGATCCTTTGGAACCTCAATTAGTATTAGAGGCAAGTTCCTTTATAGAATCCTTATCATGGATAATATTAATTCTATAAATAGTAAATGAATTACTATATTTGATGTCAAAAATTATTATGGATAGAAAAATAGTATGATTCCTTATCTTTTATCTCTTAGCCATGAAGTTGTTTATATTGCTACTATTGGTTTTCCACCTACTGAGAAAGATGATCCTATAACGTTTGCAGATAAGAGAAATATAAAATTTTATAGAAAGGATAGAAATGAAATCATTATATCCTTATCAGATAATGTTTATTAGAAGGTGATGGGTCTCAATACTTCAAAAGGTATGTGGGACAAGATGGAAATTGTTTTCGAAGGCAAGAAAGCTTAAAAGGTACTGGTCAAAGAAACATGGAATTTTTGTAAAAATTTGTATCAAATGAAGGAATATAAATATCATTGGATGATGAAAATTTGTGGTAGTTTTTGAAAAAATAAAGTTGGATAAACAATTATGAGTTCATCATATATAGGAAAGTTTGGGAGTCCACTAGATAGAGATTCTCAAACGAAATCATTAGATATAAATTTCCAAGTGAATTAATCAGATGGATCTATTGGATGAAGTAACACAAATACCTCCAATCAAAGGAAACATTTAAAGCTTAGTGAAATAAAACATATAAATGCTACTGGATGAAGGGTGGTTAGATGAAGAAGAACCTTATGAGGTTACTAGGTAGAGAATTACCAAAAAAGTAATTCCAATTAATATGTATTTAATAAAGGTTTTATAACTTTTAAAAAGTTTTTTAAAGTCATACATTATGATTATTTTTATCCAGATGTTCAAAGATTAAATAATCATGAAATAAATTTAGTGATTCTAGTTGATGTTTTAGGAATTTTTGAAGAGATTAGTAATGTTGAGATTTAAGTAAAATTCTTATGAAGATTGTTGACTCCTATCTATTTGAAGGTTTAAATGTGTTCAAACATAGAATGATTCAAGAAATACATTCAAATTTTGAGTAGGAAACTCAAATTTGAATTTTACACTTCTCCCTATGTTTTTGGATAAACTATACCTATATAAAGGGGAGCAGCTTCATTGGGGAGAAGTCATTATTGCTGTGATTTTTGTTGAAGATGTGATGTGCTTGAAAAATATCTTGAAAGTATTTTATTTCTGATAAAATTTTCAGATGAATTAGAATCATATAAAGAATATTATTAGATATAGGGTACTAGTTATAGGATACTAGGTGGTGGATATTGAACAAATCCATACCAAACAAAGGGTATCATATGAAGAAGTTATCATACAAACATGGTATAAAACTAAGAATATTGAGATGAGTGTATCAGATATAGGGTACCATATGGAAAAATACCAAATAGTTAAGTCATAGGACATAAAATTCTTGACAAATAAGTTTATAAATAATTTATTAATTGATATTGTGTAAGAAATTGAATAGGAATAAGAAGAACTTGTAGGAAGAAAAGTGTGAAAAAAATTAATCAATACAGTGACAACATATCATAGCTTGTTGGTGAAGGTTATTTTTATTATTGTAAAAATTATTTAATCATATTATTTATATGTGGGTCACATGAACTATCAAAGTAATACAGTTTTATACAAGTGGTGGATATTATATTCTTATTTTAAACCACAAAATTATTATTTTCTAGTGTATGTGTGTTATTGGATCATTTTAAAACCTTGCTGAGGACTAGCCACTCTTATTGAGTAGTGAACCTGGTAAATTCTTTTATTTTTATGGTAGTGTTTATGTGTTACTTTTCAGTGTAGTTAATTATATTTAAATGAAGATGAATGTTGTTTTTAAAATGAGAAAGGTTGTTTTTAAAAGGAGAAAAAATTAAAAAGTGAGACTATTGATTCACCCTCCCCCCTCTGTCAGTGGTCACACATATCCTGAATGGTCCTTCAATTAGTATCATAGAATAGGTTACTTCATTGAATATTTATTGTTTGAATTTTAAAGAATAGGAAGGTTTTCATGGATGTTTATAACTCAGTTAATAGTAAGGGTATTTCTATAGTTTATGGTAAGAACTATCATATTTGGACAGAAATAATTCTACCCTACCTATTATCCATTGTATATAAAGTTCTTAAAGCTACTATATATGGTTTCCCTTATCCTGTTGAGAGTTACCCTTTAACTATTATTGATAAAAATCATATGGGGAATGATGATAGAGAAAAAAAAATTATACTTCCCTCCCTCTATAAAAGTGAACAATTGAGAGTTAAAGGAATTGGAAGGGCTAAAGGAATCTGGGAAAAGCTAAGAAATATTTATGAAGGAAATCTGAAAGTGAAGAAATCCAAGCTGAAGATCTAGAGATTAAAGTATGAAGATCTCAAAATGGGAGATGATAAACTGGTTGATGAGTTCTTTATAAGAGTTAATGATATTTTAAGCACCATAAGATGTCTCGAGAAGAAGATATAAGATTTATCTATTATTGAAAATATTCTAAGATTGATACTTGGTAAATTCAATGATAAGGTATCATCCTTGGAAGATAGATATCCTAAAACTACCTCTCTATCTCTGGATGATTTTTATAATATTATCTTCATGTATGGAATGATAAGATAAAAATATATCAAGAATAAATAAAATATTTATTGGGAAATATATTTCAAATCTACTAAACAAGTAAAGTATAAAAAATTACTAATGAAGAAGTCATTGACTCTAACACTAAATATGGATTAAAAATTTTGATGAATTCATGTCCTTGTTTTATAGAAAGGTGAAAAATTCATAGGAAAGTATAATGGAAAGTTATCATTGAAGTGCTTTAATTAAAAAGCTATTGGAAACTTTATATTAAACTATACAAGGATAAGGGAAGACAAATATAGTAATGAAAAATATTAAAATTCAAGAATATATCTAAAAAAGAAGATGAAAAAATCAAAATACTTTTCAAAATGAAAGGATAAGAAGTTATTTAAATATGAAAAGATAAACTTTCTGTAAAAATGTGAGAAATAAGATGATAGTGAAGTGGAAGATAAAAATTATTATGATAATGATGCTCAGAAGTTTCTCATTGCAAAATTAAATGATGAGAATTTTTCTACTGATGAAAGAAAAAACATTGAAGAAGATGAAGAGGAAACACATATGGAGTTTATACTTAAAATATAATTCAAATCATGTCTTTACAATATTTTTAAAATTGATAAAGATAACATAAAGATGAAGAAATAAGATCTATTAGAAAACAATATAGAATTAGTACTTGAAAAAAAAATATAGGTTGTTAAAATAGATTTATGATCTAAATAAGTTTCTTAATGAAAAGGAAAACCTTGACATTAGTCATAAATAAGTGATAAAGGTGAATGAGAAAGGATTTAATCTTGTTCAATAGAAACTTATTGAAGATGATAAAGGGATAAAAAAAATATAAAACTCAATTTCAAAATTGGTAAAAGTTATAATAAGTGTAATCCTCATAAGTATAAACAAATATCATTCTTAGAGGTTAACAACAAGGTTGAAAATATTTAAAAAAGGAAGAAAGTTAATAAGGACCTGTATATAGGCAAAACTAGTATAGTAAAAAATTCTAAAAAAAATTAGGAATAAAACTTTGTTTAAAAATTGCTAAAATTGAAGACTCTATTAAGGATGAGAAGAATATGTCAAGAATCAAATTAAATTTTGGTTCACAATAAAGAACCAATGTTTATGGTCAGAAAGAGGATGGAAAACAGGTACACAGTTTCGGACAACATGTAGGTTATAAAGGAAAATATGATTTCTATGGATATTTTTTTCACTAAAGGATTTGGGAATATAGAAAAAATGTTCTGGTTTAGTCATAAACACTTTAATGAATCTAGTAGGTACTGGGGGTAGAGTTTGGGGGAGTGAACGCACTCAAAGAAGAAAACCTGAAGAATACAGTTTGAAAACTAAAAATAAATTCCAACCTATTGAAACTATTTTTAAAATATGTGATCATCCCAAAAATCTATTTAAATGATTTTTAGTAATTATACCAACTCAAAAAATATTATATAAAAAATATTAAAATCCTCATGTGAAAAAGAAAAAAGGGAAATAAAAGTCTTTAGTTTTTTTAACTGCTCTCAAATCCAAAAAAGTAGAATGACATTAGATATTGGATAGTGGGTGTTATTCACATATGGATTGGGATTTGAAGTTGTTAAAAAATTGAAAGGCCTCAAATAAGTGATAGTGACTTCTGGAAATGATTATTTACTTAGAATCAAAGGCGTTGGATCTGTTATCAATGGAAAATAAAAAATTGAAATTAAGAAACACTTTGTTTGCTAATGGACTAAAACACAACTTGTTGAGTATTTTATAGCATTGTGATATATGTAAAGAAGTTATTTTCAGAATATGTGACTTTTTTTAAAATACTTTAAGATAGTAAATTTTTAATAAGAGGATAACAAGCCAAGGGAAACTTTTTTCCAATTGGAGATGCATAGGGTTCATAATATCTGAGCATGATGAAAGAGAATCAGCTATATAATCAAAGGATTGGACAAATATTAGTGAGGAATATGAACAAGATAATAATGAGAGAAAGTATTTTTGATATTCCTAGCCTAACAAGAATAAGATATTAGTGTTGTTCGATATGCGATAAAGGGAATATTTCAAATTCAGCGCATAAGAGGATTGAGGTACATAAAACTCATCCCTTGGATTTTATTCATTCTGAAATATTTTATCCCATGAGAAAATAATAAACAAATATAGATAAGTATTTTATTTCTTTTATTGATGATTTCAGGCATATTTCATGTATTTTGTTTTTGAAACATAAATCAGAGGCTCTCAAAAAATTTAAGAGTTTCAGCAGAAGTGATGAGAAAGAATGGGTATATTATATGAAGAATATTCCAAATAATAATATTTTTAAATAAAAAAATGGTAAATTTAAAGAATATAATAAAAATCATGGAATTTTTCATGAACTTAGTGCACCATACACGCCACAGTGGATTGGTGTTTCTTAAAAAAATTAATTTTAGTGGAGATATAAATAACCATGGAAATTGAATATGATACTTATCAATTATTTTGGAGATAAGATATTAGAGTAATAGTTTAAATTTAGAATTATTATTTCTATAGGAAAAACTATTATATGACTCCATGTGATATTTATTACAAAGATACCCTATGTTTTAAATACTTAAATGTGTTTACTATACCTTGCATCATAAATGTCAAAGGTGAAAATATTGGGAAGTTTGATCAAAGAGGATTTGATGGTATCTTCCTTGGTTATCCTCCTAATGGTAGAGGATAAAAGTTTTATAACAAAGAAATAGAAAATATTTTTGACTCAATAGATGTAAAAGTTTTATAACATTCTGATTGAAAAATTTCATAGTCAGTTGCAGATATGAGAGGAAGTGAAGACAAATTTGTTACAGTTAAACATTATGAAAAAGTTTCAAAAAGAAGTAATGATTTAGAAGTGTTACAATATGAAGATTTTGAATTGGTTATTTAAAGTGATGAGAGAAAAAAGAAATTCAACTCATTAAAGGATAAGGAAGAAATTGGAGGTCTAAAATATCATTCGAGATCAAGGAAAACATGTTCAAACTAGAAGAACATTGAGGAAAGTTTCACATACTTATTTGTTCCCGTAGGTTAATCCTAGAGATGTTAAATAAGATTTAGAGAATCACGAGTGGTTTGATTCCATGAATTAAGATTTTAATCAGATTGATAAAAATTAGATATGGGAACTTATACCCAAACCTCAAGATAAAAGTTTTATTGGGATAAAATGGGTTTTCCAAAATAATTTGGATGAAAGAGGTAAAGTGATAAGAAAAAAAGCAAGACTGGTTTGTAAAGGCTACTCACAAGCTGAAGGAATTGATTTTTATGAGACCCTTTCCCCAATGAAAATATTTAAAACCATAAAAATCTATATTTTTATTACTAAAAAACAAAGATATAAGATATTCTAAATGGATGTCAAGACTATTTTTCTTAGTGGAGAGTTGGAATAAGAATTTTATATTAAGAAACCATGTGACTTATTGCTTGGTCAAAAGTAAGGATATGTTTTCAAGTTAAAGAAATATTTGTATGGTTTGAAACACTGCAAAAAAAAAGAAGTTATAAGTGGTAGTTTATTAGCGATAGTTCTTATATCCGCCACAAAATAAATTATATAAAAAAATATAATATAGTGGTAGTTTTATTAAATCGTCTCTATATTTTTTTTTAATAATTAGTGGATGTTTCATTGATACCACCACTAAATGTTTTATAAAACCTAAATTCCACCCCCTCCCTTCTCACCCCACTCCCTCTGTGACCCCAACCCTGATCCCCTCCAATTTATGGCCTCATCCTCTCCCCTCCTCAGCAGCAACCCTGACTCCCTCACCTCATCGACGACCAGAGATCCCCCCCCTCTAACCTCCCTCTTCCCTCCTTAGTGGAAACCCTGAACCCCCCCCCCCATCTCGATGAAAACATACGACCCCCCCCCCCCTCACCTCTCTTCCTCTCACCTCCTCAGCAGAGACGCCAAGCCCCCCCAGGACCTATGCCTCCCTTCCTCGGTGGAAAACCTGGATCCCCTCCAACCTACCTATCCCTCTCCCCTCATCTATGTAAACCCCCTATTGGTGACTGCCCTGACCTCAGCTCCCCTGTCGGCAACCACTGTCACCCGACATAGTTGTCGGTCACTATTGTGACTCTGATCCCCCTTTATGGCGGTCTTCATGACCTTGACCCCCCTGTTGGTGGCCTTCATGACCCCAACCCTCCCTATCATCTATTTTTGTGACCTTGACCCCCTAATGGTAATTATCATGACCCTGACCCCCCTGTCGGCTACTACTATGACCTCAATCCCCCCTACTGACAACCATCGTGACCCCAACCCCCCCCCCCCTCCAAGGTTGTGTGATTCAAAAATACTCTTTCATTACTCTTTGTTTTATTACAGATATATTATAATCCTTAATTTTGATATGAAATTATTTTTTTCATGTACTCTATTTAATTTAATTTAATTTATGTGATTATATAACTCTTTAATGAAAAGTTAATTCGCTTATTTGAATTTGATGATTTATTTTTGATTTTATTATTAATTTATTATGATTTAAATTATACTTTTTTTATGTATATTTTCTTGTTCTTATATTTACATGATGGATTAAAATAAATTTTTAAATTATTGTTATGATGGTCATCAGTGAGGTCTAAATATTCCATGAAATGAATTTGTTTATGTCATTATCCCTCTATAGAAGTTTTCATTTAGAGGTTAATGAAATTATTTATTTATCCATCATGGATGAAATGAAATGGTAGGTTATGTATATCTAGTATTTTTCCTCTTTTATAGTGATAAGTTCTTCATTTTCCAACTATTATAGTGATTCTTGTTGGATGATAAGAATGAGGCAGATATTTGTTTCATGAAAAAAATATCATTATGTTTCTGAGTTGGTGGTAGTTATCTAATTTATGGTTAAACCCCTCCTAGATGATAAAAATGTGGTGGTAATCTAATTTATCTCATTATTCATATATATTTGTAATAAATAATAATTTATTTGATTTATGTTTTTATATTCAAATTTTATTAAGAAAAATTTCATTCTTTGATTCATCCCATTTTCCTTTATTTTTTTTATTAAATAGTCAACGGTGAAGTTGGGTGATATATTATTTTTATTATTCCTATTTGATTAAAAATTTATATCTTTATATCTAAATGTATATGGAGAATACAATCCAATACCTATGGATAAAAGTTGGATTAATTTACCTTGAAACACACCTCGGTATGCCAAGGGTTTGGAATAATTTTTAGATTATGCAATTACAAACCGATCACTGGATGGTAGAATAGAATGTATGTGTCCTAATTGTAAATTCAAGTGATGGTTGAATAGAAATGCAGTATATGATAATTTAATGTTGAAACGGTTTTCTACTCGATATGGTTTTTGGATTTGGAATGGTGAATCAAATGTTATGAAAAGTCAAAACAATGAAAATACTATCAATAAAACACAAATTGACCCAACAGAGGAAAATTTAGTTTGGAATTTGTTAAATGATGCATTTGGTTTTGTAGAATACAATTTCCAATATTTTAATAGGTTAACGTAACCTTCATTTGATCTTGAGAAGGTTACTCTTGTATAGAACTTCAGTGACCAAAAAATTATTTTTATGAATTAATTGAACACAAATAGTAAGAACTATATGAAGGGTGTGCCAAGTATTCGAATTTTCCTTTTTCTAATTAATTTATATCATTTCAAGTGTCTTTGTGAAATAACTAGAAAATAAATATCCATGATTTTAGAGTTGTTTCCAGATTCATTTAGTGAATCTAAGATTCTCATTCTATGAGATGAAGAAAGTCATCAACAAACTTAAACTTTATTATATAAAGATACATGAATGCCCTAATGATTGCATGATTTACTAGGAAGAAGAGTCTAATAAATTAGAATGCATAAGATGTCATAAAAGCATATAGAATTCAATGAACAATAATTAGAGTATAAATCAACGCAACCCTAGGAAGAAACAGAAGAAGAAAACTCTTGTAAAGGTATTGTGTTACTTTCCTCTAAACTATGCTTGCAAAGATAATTCATGTCATCTAAGATTGTATATGACATAAAGTGGCATGCTCGGGATAGTAACAATGGCTTGATGAGACATCCAAAAGATTCAAAATTATGGAAGATGTTTGATTCACTTATCCAAATTCTTCTTTGGATCCTAGGAATGTGTGTTAAAGATTGGCTTCTGATGGTTTTAACCCTTTTGGTACTTTAAGTACTAATTATAAAATTTTTCCAGTTGTTTTGATCCCCTATAATATGACTCTATGGATATATATGAATAATATTTATTTCATTATTTAGATAATTATTCTTGTAAATAAAATTCCTATAAATGACATTGATGTATACCTTCAACCTCTAATTAAAGAATTGCAAGAATTATGAGATAATGGCAGGGAAACATATGATGCTTCAATGAGACAATTATTCAAAATGTGTGTTACTTTAATGTAGAAAATAGTGACTTTTCTGGACTAGTAAATTTAACTGGTTGGAACACTCATACTGGTTTGGCTTGTCCATTTTTTAATTTTGATTTTAAACCTCAATAATTACCTCATAGAAGAAAATGGTGTTTTATGTGTCATCATAAATTTCTTGATTCTTCTCATAAATTCAGTTTTAAAAAGACATGATTCAATAGATATATTGAAATGAAAAAGTCGATGCAGGTTTTATCTTGTTCAGAAATCTTGGGACAATTCAATAATGTCACTGAACAATTTGGAAAATGTTATCAATTTAAAGAAGGGGAAAGGGTACAAGGTATAGCATCTGAAGAATCTAGACACAACCACTACTAAGTTATTTTTAATGTGTACACACAGACAACACATCAATCCGACTTGTGGTGTGTTCAGAATGACTCAGCAACTACTTTTTAACAGTATAAAAGCCTTTAAAAACAAGTATCAAGGGATCAAAACCATAAAAATGATTTTGTATTTCCCAAAAATCTAGGGGAAATGACCATAGAATGAATTTTGAAATATAAGAACTAAAATTATGTCATTATGAATTATGGTTTTCCTGAGATGGTTATAAACATATTGTTACTATTTTAAAATAATAAAACATGCATGGAACAATAAAAATGAAAGAAAATGACCTCGTATTTATGTTAAATCATGATAAAACTACCAATGAGTTATTTTTTATGTGTATGTGTCGACAACACGTCAATCCGACATGCGGTGTGGTCATAATGACTCAGTAACCACTTATTAAAGGTATAAAAGCCTTTAAAAACACATGTCATGGGGTCAAAACCAAAAAAAACAATGTCAAATTGACTTATAATCAGAAAAAAAATGACCATATATTGAATTTTGAAATATAGGAAGTGACGGAATTTCATTCGTAATTACAGTCTTCCAAGGATGGCTCTAAATGCATTTTTAGTGTTTTAAAACACTAAAACGTGTGTAGAATGGTTAAAACCATAGAAAATGATCTTATATTAATGTGGAATAATGGTAAAACTGCCTATGAGTTATTTTTTACATGTATGCACAAACAAAACATCAATTTGACATGTGTTGTGGTCAGAATGACTTGGTAAACACTTCTTAAAGGTATAAAAGCCTTCAAAAACAACTGTCAGGGGGTAAAAACTAGGAAAATGATGTCGAATTACCTTGGAAATAGGGAAAAATAACCATATATTTAATTTTAAAAATTATTAATTGAAGAAACGTCATTTCGAATTACATTTTTTCTGAGATGGACATAAATGGGTTTTTAGTGTTTTAAAACACCAAAATGTGCATGGAATGATCAAAACCATATAAAAAGACCTCATATTGATGTGAAATCATGATAAAACCACCTCTGAGTTATTTTTCACATTATGTGTAGACAACACATCAATACGACATGTGGTGTGATTGGAATGACTCGATAAATACTTCTTAAAGGAACAAAAGCCTTTAAAAACAATTTTCGGGGGGTTAAAACCAGGAAACTGACATTAGATTGATCTGAAATTAGGAGATAATTATTTTAGAATGAATTTTTAAATATAGGAACCTAAGGAACATCATTATGAATCATTATTTGCTTGGGATGTTTGTAAATGCGTTTTAGTGTTTTAAAACGCTAAAATGTGTGTGGTATGGCCAAAATGATATTAAATGACCTAAGATTGATTTAAAACCATGGTAAACCCACTGATGATTTATTTTTTATGTTTAATCATAGAAAAAATTTCAATCCGACATATTGTGTGGTCGCATTACTCAGTAAAAACTTCTTAAAGGTATAAAATCCTTTAAAAACAAGTGTTATGGGGTCAAACATCACTCAAATAACATCGAATTTCACTAAAATAATGGGCCAATGACCATAGTTTTAATTTTGAAATGTAGGAACTGATTACACATCATTCCAAATTATGTTTTTCTTGGGATGGAAATAAACGCATTTTTAGTGTTTTAAAACACTAAAACATGTGTAGAATGGTTAAAATCATAGAAAATGACCTTATATTGGTATGGAATCATGGGGAAACCACCACTAAGTTGTTTTTAAAATATATTATATGCTTTCATATCAAAGTCATTAAAAAAATTTATTAAGTAAATTTTTAGCACACCACAGGTTGATTAAAACATTAATTAGAATATTTACTTATCCCTTTTTAGTTTCAAGTGTTGAATCATATCTAAAATAGGTAATTTTATGTTTTCAAATTGTTTTTAATTATATATTATTTGTTTTATTTTAAAATTTATTCTATTTTATTAACAAAATGACAAATTTTATGTGCAGTATTCTAAATATATTCTATGTATTTTCTCTTTCGTATTTCTTTTCTTAAATGTTCTGATTTTCATTGTAGGTGGCAGGTATTGGTAGTAGGTAAGAGGTTGGTTGTTCTCATCCACAACATTCTTTAGAATAAAGTATTGATGGTTCTTAGTTTCTATTGTATGTTAATATTTTATCAATTATTCTACTGTAATTCTGATTTATTGTGTTTACTTTTAATTTTGGTTTTCTTTTTATTACATTTGATGAGATAACATGGTTAGTTTTAGTTGATGAGATGATGTGGAGGTAGAAATATGTATTAGAGGTCATGATGTGGATGTATATTTATCATGGGTAGTTATTGAACATATTTTATATGTATATATTAATTATTGAGGTATTGGTTGACTGATGTATGGGTTGACTGATACTGAGGTTATGATGGTTGTAGATATTTGTATGATTGTGGATGTATGATGTATGTATGATGGTTTTATCATACATTCATGTTTTAGTTTATTTCATGTAAGTTTTTTTATATTTAGAGTTTTTTGTTAAATATTTTAAATTTTTTTTTCATTTAGTGGTTATTTTTAGTAACTACCACTAAATACAGTAATTAAAATATGTTTAGCGGTGGTTATGATTAACCATCACTAAAACAAACCGTTTTTGATATGTTCAATGGTGATTAATTTCATTTTATTTTTATTTCCCCCATATATTTTTTATAAAAAAATCATTGCTAAATAAACAAGAAAATGAAATTAAATACTTTAAAAATGAAACATAGAAAACCATCACGAAATTAAAAAAATTACTGCTAAATGACTAGAGACCGTGCAATATACAGCGGTTTTGTAAACTACCATTATATTATTACATGGTGGTTTAAACCACCTTCATTCCATGAAAAAACCACTGAAAATTCCCTTTTTTATTGAAATAAGCTTTGAGTGCTTGGTATTGTAATACGGGTACTTTTTTGAAGAAGTTGAATTTCATTAAAGGAAAGGTTTACATCAGACTCTGTATAAAAGAAAACCAAGTGGTTTCTCTCATTATGATTGTTTATATTGATGATATCATATTCATAGGAAATAATGAAGAATATTATGAATTCTAAACTAGGGAAATAAATATGATGTTTGAAATTTTTATACTGGAATAACTGAGGTACTTTCTTGTCTTGAAAATCTATTAAGAAGAGAATCTCATTTTCCTATCATAATAAAAATATGCCAAGGAATTACTCAAAATATTTAGCATGGAAGATTAAAAACTTATTTCAACACCGGTATCAGTGTAAAAAAAATTTATTTAAGGATTAGGATGGAAATAATATTGATCTTAAAGAGTTTAGGAAACTGATTGAATGTCTATTGTCTCAAAGAGTATCTAGTCAAGACTTGGTTTATGTTGTTATCATGGGTGATATATTTCAAAGTATTACAAAAATGATACATTTTTTTATGTTAAATGGATTATTGGATAAATTAAGGTCACTATATTGTATGGGATTAAGTATTAAAACAAGGTAAAGTTGATTTGGTTTAGTTATACAAATGCATATTGGGAAGGTTGTGTCGATAAAAAAAGATCCACATATGGTGGAGTTTTATTTATGGGAGAAAGATGTGTGATTTGGAATATAAATAAACAAATTTCAGTGAATCTCAACACTACAGAAGTTGAGTATACAGTTTTCACTCAACCTACATCATAATTAATGTGGATAAAGACACGAGTTGAAGATTTATTGGTTAATGTGAATCTTCCCCTTCTCTTTTGTTGTGATAATAAAAGTATTATCAATCTCATAAATAATTCAGTGAAACATTTCAGATCTAAGAACGTTGATATTAAATATCACTTTATCAAACAGAATGTTTAAAGATATCAACTAAAGATGGAGTTTATTCCTACAAAGGTGAAATTTTTTTATATCTTCACTAAATCATTTTTGAAGGAAGCATTTTAGAATATGTGGTTGATTATATGTATTGAAATTTGAAGAACCTTTTTGATAAATTATTTTAACAAAGTTTTTGTATTTTTTTGACAACTAACTTATATGTAAAAGAATTTTTTATTTAAGAATCAGACCCATATCCATCATAATGAAGATTCATTGAACTCAAAGTTTTTTATAAAGTTAAATGTTGTTGTTTGAAGAATTCATATTGTTTCTGAAGTGTTTTGAAATAAGATAGTGGAGTCGGGAGTTATAAATTTTTCATACTTTCCAAAACAATTTAGATGATGCTTTACTAGTTATAAAGTTCTCACAAATCATGAAAACTGTCATGAAAAAAACTTTTGAGGAAATAATGGAGAGGTTTGAATAATTTCAAAGTTACAGTATAGAGATTCCATCTTAATGGGAATTTCATTGTAATAGGAATTCCATCATAATGGTAATTCCATATTAATGAGATTTCCATCGTAATGGGAAATCCATCATAATAGGAAATTACATCTTAATGAGATGAGATGGAAATAGAATTTTTAATGTGATAATAAGGAAACCAAATTTATAATTATTTGAGAAGGAAATAGAATTCGTAATGAGCTGAGAAGGAAATAGAATTCATAAAGAGCTAAGAAAGAAAAATAATTTGTAATCACTGAGAAGGAAACAAAATTCATAATGAGCTAAGAAGGAAAAAAAATTGTAATGATATGATAAGTAAATAGAATTTGTAATCACTAAGAAGGAAATATAATTCGTAATGAGCTGAGAAGGAAACAAAATCTGTAATCACTAAGAAGGAAAAAGAATTCATAATTAGCTGAGAAGGAAATAGAATTGGTAATGTGATGAGAAGGAAATTGAATTCTTAATGAGATAAGATGGAAATTTAATTTTTAATGAGCTGAGAAAGAAACAGTATTCTTAATAATTAAGAAGGAAAAAAAATTCATAATAATCTAAGAAATAAACAGAATTCGTAATGATCTAAAAAGGAAACAAATTCGTAATGAGATAATTATGAAGAAGACTCAAAGATAAAATTGTAGAAGTTTTATGAAGAGTTGAAGAGTTCAAACTTGAAATTCAATTTTTTATAAATCTCATAGAAATATAAGGAGTATTGAATAATTCAAACGTTAAGTTTAAATGTGAATGATCTTTGAAGATTTTAAAATTTGAGGAAGCAGGGAAAGTTTCAAGTTTCCAACTTTTTGTTTTTTGAGTCACCTATAAATACTTTCTCAAATCATTCATTCATTTAAAAAAATCACTCAATTGGAAAAGGTGGAGCACTTAAGAATTCAAGTGAAAATAATTGTTGACCAAAGATCTCATGAGGAGGATTAGACAGTTGTATGTCTGTTTACTAGATTAAGCAGGATTTTACTAAGAAAGATCGTATTGTGAATTTGAGCAGAGTTTGTGTTTTCTAGATTGAGAATGGGTTCATCATATTAATTCCATCATATTGAGAGAATCATATATATACTTATCATATTAATAGAATCATATTTATACTCATCTTATTAAGAGAATCATATCCAAACTCATTGTATTGATAAAATCATAAACAGCTAAATCAAACTGAGGATTCGGACTAAGCAATTATGGAGCAGTTTCAAAAATATATTTATTATTTTTTTGGATCAATTATTTTATAACAAAACATTGTAAAATGATGAGAGTCGGTATAATATTTCATATCATGAGATATAAGGTGTCTAATGGGAGTTGGAATAAGTTTTATTCACTTCTCTATAATAGTGGATTTCCATTGACCCACAGGAGTGGCTATGGTAAGGATGTAGGTTTTCACAATGAGACAGAACCTTATAAATCTTGTGTTCTTTACTTACTTTCCTAATTTTTCATGCATGATTATTTACTAAAATTTTATAAGGAAATAAATCTTAATAGGTTGCAGGGATAAGTTTCTAAAAGGTTTGAAACTTATAAAAAGTGAACAACTGATTCAACCCCCCCCCCCAGTTGTTATTAGATCCTTTGAAACCTCAATTGGTATCAGAGGAAAGTTCCTTTATTGAATATTTATCATGTATAATATCAATTATATCAATAATATAGGAATTACTACATTTGATGGAAAAAATTATTATCGATAGAAAAATAGGATGATTCCTTATCTTTAATCTCTTGGCCTTGACGTTGTTTATATTGATACTATTGGTTTTCCACCTATTGAGAAAGATTATCCTATGACATTTGCTGAAAAGAGAAATGTAGAAGTTGATGTAAAGGCTAGAAATGAAATCCTTATATCCTTATCAGATAATTTTTATGAGAAGGTGATGGGTCTCAATACTTCAAGAAGTATGTGGGATAAGATGGAAAGTGTTTACGAAGGGAAGAAAGATTGAAAAAGTATTAGTCAAAGAAACATGGAATTTTTGTAAAAATTTGTATCAAATAAAGGAATATAAATATCATTATTTGATGAAAATTTGTTATAGTTTTTGGAAAAATAAAGTTGGATGAACAATTATGAGTTCATCGGATATAGGAAAGTTTAGGAGTCCACTAGATGGAGTTTCTCAAACAAACTCATCAAATATAAATTTCCAAGTGAATTCATCAAATTGATCTATTGGATGAAGTAACACAAAGACCTCTAATCAAAGGAAACATTTAAAGCTTAATGGAATAACAAATATGAAGGCTACTCGCTGAAGAGCGATCAGATGAAGAAGAACCTTATGAGGTTACCAGGTAGAGAATTACCAAACAAAGTAATTCTAATTAATATGTATTTAATGAAGGTTTTATAACCTTTAAAAAGTTTTTTAAATTCATACATTGTGATGATTTTTATCTAGATGTTCAAATATTCAATAATCGTGAAAGAAATATAGTGATTCTAGTTGATGTTTTAGGAATTTTTGAAGAGATTATTAATGTTTAGATTTAAGGAAATTTCCTATAAAAATTGTTGACTCCTATCAATTTGAAGGTTTAAATGTGTTAAAACATAGAATGATTCAATAAATTAATTAAAATTTGGATCGGGAAACTAAAAATTGAATTTAACACTTCTCCCTATGTTTTTGGATAAACTATACCTATATAAAGGGGAGCAACTGCGTTGGGAAGAAGTCATTATTGTTGTGATTTTTATTAAAGAGGTGAGGTTCTAGACACAAATATTGAAAGTATTTTATTTCTGATAAAATTTTCAGATGAATTAGCATCATATAAAGAAGAGTATTAGACATAGGGTAATAGTTAGAGGATACTAGGTGGTAGATATCAAACAAAGACATACCAAACAAAGGGTATCATCTGAAGAAGTTGTCATACAAACATGGTATAAAATTGAGAATATTGAGTTGAGTGTATCAGACAGAGGGTACTAGATGGAAAATTACTAAATAGATAATTCATAGGATATAAAATTTTTGACAAATAAGTTTATAAATAATTTCTTAATTGATACTGTGTAAGAAATTGAATAGTAATAAGAATAACTTGTAGGAAGGAAAGTGTGAAAAAAAATTAATCAATACAGTGACAACATTTCAGAGCTTGTTGGTGAAGGTTCTTTTTATTATTATAAAAATTATTTAATTATATTATTTATATGTGGGTCACATGAACTATCAAATTACTATAGTTTTATGAAAATTTTTGATATTATATGCTTATTTTAAACCAAAAAATTATTATTTTCTAGTTTATGTGTGTTCTTGGATAATTTCAAAACCTTGATAAGGACTAGCTACTCTTATTGAGTAGTGAACCTTGTAAATTATTTTATTCGTATGGTAGTGTTTGTGTGTTGATTTTCAGTGGAGTTAATTCTATTTAACTGAAGGTGAAGGTTGTTTTTAAAATGAGAAAGGTTGTTTTTAAAAGAAGAAAAACTTAAAAAGTTAGACTATTGAATCACCCTCTCCCCTCTCTCAGTGGTCACACATATCTTGAATGGTCCTTCATTTGGTATCAAAGCATAGGTTACTTCATTGATTATTTATTATTTGAAGTTTAAATAATAGGAATGTTTTCATGGATGTTTATAACTCAGTTAATAGTAAGGATATTTCTATATTTTATAGGAATAACTATCATATTTGGAAAGAAATAATTTTACCCTGCCTATTATCCATTGTATATTAAGTTCTTGAAGCTACTATATATGGTTTCCCTCATTTTTTTGAGAGTTACCCTTTAACTATTGTTGATAAAAATCATATGGAGAATGATGAGAGATCCAAAAATGTTCTACTTCCCTCCCTCTCTAAAAGTGGACAAGTGAGGGTTAAAGGAGTTAGAATGGATAAAGGCATCTGGTAAAAGCTAAGAAATATTTATGAAGAAAACTTGAAGGTGAAAAAATCCAAGGTGAAGATCTAGATATAAAAGTATGAATATCTCAAAATAGGAGATGATAAACCAGTTGGTGAGTTATTTATAAGAGTTAATGATATTTTAAGCATCATAAGATGTCTTAAGAAGAAGTTGTAAGATTAATCTATTATTGAAAATATTAAAAGATTGATTCTTGATAAATTCAATACTAAGGTATCATCCTTGGAAGATAGAGATCCCAAAACTACCTCTCTATCTCTGGATGATTTTATGGTATTATCATCATGTATGGAATGATAAGATAAAAATCTATCAAGAATAAATAAAAGGTTGATTGGGAAATATATTTCAAATCTACTAAATAAGTAAAGTCTAAAAAATTTACTAATGAAGAAGTCATTGACACTAACACTAAATATGGAGTAAATTTTTTGATGGATTCATGCTCTTATTTTATAGAAAAGTGAAAAGTGGCATAGGAAAGTATAATGGAAAGTTATCACTGAAGTGATTTAATTACAAAGCCATTATAAAATTCATATTAAACTATCCAATTATAAGGGAAGATAAAGATAGTGATGAAAAATATGGAAATTCAAGAATATATCTAAAAATGAAGATGAAAAAATCAAAATCCTTTTCAAAAGGAAAGGATAAGAAGTTCTTTAAATATGAAAAGATAAACTTTCTGTAAAAATGTGAGAAATATTATGATAGTGAAGTGGAAGATAAAAATTATTGTGATGATGATGTTGAGAAGTTTCTCATTGAAAAAATAAATGATGATAATTTTACTAGTGATGAAAGAAAAATCTTTGAAGAAGATGAAGAGAAAACTCATATGGAGTTTATACTTAAAATATAATTCAAATAGTGTCTTTACAATGTTGTTAAACTTGAGAAAGAGAACACAAAGCTGAAGAAAGAAGATCTATTAGAAAACAATATAGAATTATCACTTGAATAAAAATATAGTTTGTTAAAATAGATTGATGATCTAAAGAATTTTCTTAATGAAAAGGAAAACCTCAACATCAAGCATGAAGAAAAGATAAAAGTGAAGGAGAAAGAATTTAATCTTGTTCAATAGAAACTTGTTGAAGATGAGAAAAAAATAAAAAAATATCCAAAACTCAATTTAAAAAGTTGGTAAAAATTATAAGAAGTGTAAACCTCGTAAGTATCAACAAAGATCATTCTTAGAGGTTAACAATAAGGTTGAAAATATTTAGAAATAGAAGAAAGTTAATAAGGACATGTATATAGCCCAAACTAGTAGAGTAAAAATTCTAAAAGAATTTAGGAATAAAATTTTAATTCAAAAACTACTAAAATTGAAGACTCTATTAAGGATGAGAATAATATGTCAAGAATCTACTGAAATTTTGGTTCAAAATAAAGAACTAATTTTTATGGTTAGAAAGATAATGGAAAACAGGTACACAATTTTGGACAACATGTTGGTTATAAAAAAAAATATGATTTCTATGGATATTTTTTCCACTATAGGACTTGGGCATAAAGAAAAAACATTCTAGTTTAGTCATAAACACATTAATGAATCTAGTAGGTACTGGAGGTAGAGTTTGGGGGAGTGAACACACTCAAAGAAGACAACCTGAAGAATCCAGTTTGAAAACTAAAAATAAATTCCAACCTATAGAAACTATTTATAAAAGATGTGATCATCCAAAAAAATCTTGTTAAATGATGTTTAGTAATTATACCAACTCAAAAAATATTATATAACAAATATTAAAAGCCTCTTGTGAAAAAGGAAAAAAGGGAAATAAAAGTATTTAGTTTTCTAAACTGCTCTCAAATCCAGAAAAGTATAATGACATTAGATATTGGATAGTGGGTGTTCTTTGAATATGGACTGGGATTTAAAGCTGTTAAAAATGTGAAAGGCAACAAATAAGTGATAGTGGCTTTTGGAAATGATGATTTACTTAGAATCAAATTCATTGGATCTGTTATCAATGGAAAATAAAAAATTGAAATTAAGAAGTACTTTGATTACTAATGGAATGAAACACAACTTGTTGAGTATTTTACAGCATTGTGATAAAGGTAAAGAAGTTATTTTCAGAAGATATGGTTTTTTTGTTAAAATAATTGAAGATAGGAAAGTTGTAACAAGAGGATAACAAGCCAAGGGAAACTTTTCTCCAATTGGAGATACATAGGGTTCATACTATCTAAGCATGATGGAAGAGAATCAGCTATATAGAATAAAAGTATTAGACAAATATTCCCATATAATATGAACAAGATAACAATTAGAGAAAGTATTTGTGATATTGCTAGCATAAAAAGAATAAAATATTAGTGTTTTAAATATGTTAGAAAGGGAATATTTCAAATTCAGTGCATAAGAGGGTTGAGGTACATACAACTCATCCCTTAGACTTTATTCATTCTGAAATATGTTCTCCCATGAGAAAAAATAAACAAATAGAGATAATTATTTTATTCCATTTATTGATGATTTCAGTCATATTTCATGTATTATGTTTTTGAAACATAAATGAGAGGCTCTCAAAAATTTTAAGAGTTTCAGGAGAATTATTGAGAAAGAATGTGTACGTTCTATGAAGAATATTCCAAATAATAATAGTGTTGAATAAAAATGGTAAATTTAAAGAATATAATGAAAATCATGGCATTTTTCATGAACTTAGTGCACCATACATACCACAGCGGATTTTTGTTTCTTAAAAAATATAATTTTGGGGGAGATAGCAGGAACAGTGCTAATTAAATATGATACTTATCAATTATTTTGGAGATAAGATATTGGAGAAACAGTTTAAATCTAGAATCATTGTTTCTATAGTAAAAACTATGATATGAATCCATGTGATATTTATTACAAAGATACCCTAAATTTTAAATACTTAAATGTGTTTATTATACCTTGCATCATCAAATTCAAAGGTAAAAATCTTGGAAAGTTTGATCAAATAGGATTTGATGGTATCTTCCTTGGTTATCCTCTTAATGGTAGAGGATAAAAGTGTTATAATAAAGAAATAGAAAAAAAATAACTCAATAGATGTGAAAGTTTTATAACATTTTGATAGAAAATTTTCATAGTTAGTTTCAGATATAATAGAAAGTGGAGAAAAATTTGTAGTAGTTAAACATTACAAAAAAGTTTCTAAAAGAAGTGATGATTTAGAAGCTGTATAATATGAAGATTTTGAATTGGTTATTTAAAGTGGTGAAATAAAATTTTTTTCAACTCGTCAAAGGATAATAAAGAAATTGGAGGTCTAAAATATCATTGGAGATCAAGGAAACATATTAAAACTAGAAGAACATTGAGGAAAGTTTCACATACTTCTTTGTTCTCATAGGTTGGTCCTAGATATGTTGAATAAGATTTATAGAATCATGAGTCGGTCGATGCCATGAATGAAGAGTTGAATCAGATTGATAAAAATGAGATATGGGAACTTATACCCAAACCTGAAGATAAAAGTGTGATTGGGAAAAATGGGTTTTCTATAATAATTTGGATGAAAGAGGTAAAGTGATAAGAAACAAAGCAAGACTATTTTGTAAAGGCTACTCACAGGCTGAAGGAATTTATTTTTATGAGACCTTTTCCCCAGTGAAAAGATTTAAAACCATAAAAATCTATCTTTTTATTACTTAAAAAAAAGATATAAGATATTCCAAATGGATGTCAAATCTGTTTTTCTTAATGGAGAGTTGGAATAATAATTTTATATTAAGAAACCATGTGACTTATTGCTTGGTCAAAATTAAATATATGTTTTCAAGTTAAAGAAAGATTATAATGGGTTGAAACACTACAAAAAAAGTGTTTAGTGGTAGTTTATTAGCGATAGTTCTAATATATGTCGCGAAATAAATCCTATAAAAAAATTATAATATTGAAATGGTTTTATTAAACTGTCTCTATATTTTTTTAATAATTAGTGGAAGTTTCATTGAACCCACCACTAAATGTTTTAAAAAACCTAAATTCCACCCCCTCCCTCTCCACCCCACTCCCTCCGTGACCCCAACCCCGATCCCCTCCACCCTCTTGCCTCATCCTCTCCCCTGCTTAGAAGCAACCCTAACTCCCTCACCTCATCGGGGACAGAAGATCACCCCCCCCCCAACCACCCTCTTCCCTCCTCAACAGTGACACTGACCCCCCCCCCATCTCGATGAAGAGCTAAAAACTCCCACCCTCACCCCCTTCCTCTCACCTCCTCATCAGTAACGGAAATCCCCCCCCCCAAGGACCTATGTCTCCCTTCCTCAATGGCAGACCTGGATCCCCTCAAACCTACCTATCCCTCTCCCCTCATCTATGGAAACCCCCTATTGGTGACTACCCTGACCTCGACTCACCTGTCAGTGACCATTGTCACCTGACACCATTGTCGGCTACTATTGTGACTCTGATCCCCCTATCCAATGACCACCAGGACCTTGACCCCCCTGTCAGTGGCCTTCCTGACCCTGACCCTCCCTATCATCTATTGTTGTGACATCGACCCCCTAATGGTAATTATCATCACCCTAACCCCCCTGTCAGCTACTGCTATGACCTTAATCCCCCCCTGATGATGACCATCGTGACCCCCCCCCCAAGGTTGTGTGATTCAAAAACACTCTTTCATTACTCTTTATTTTATTCCTAATATAATGTAATCCTTAATTTTGATATGAAATTATTTTTTTATGTACTCTATTCAATTAAATTAAATTTATGTGATTATATAGCTCTTTAATGAAATTTTTATTCCCTTATTTGAAGTTGATGATTTATTTTTGATTTGATTATTAACTTATTATGATTTAAATTATTCTTTTGTTATGTATATCTTCTTGTTGTTATATTTACGTGAAGGATTAAGATATATTTTTAAATTATTGTTATGATGGTCATCAGTGAGATCTAAATATTCCATGAAATGAATTTTTTTATGTCATTATCCCTCTATATAAGTTTTCATATAGAGGTTAATGAACTTATTTATTTATCAATCATAGATGAAATGAAATGGTAGGTTATGTATATATGGTATTTTTCCTCTTTTCTAGTGATAAAGTTTTCATTTTCCAATTATTATAGTGATTCTTGTTGGATGATAAGAATGAGGGAGATATTTGTTTCATGAAAAAATATCACTATGTTTCCGAGTAGGTGGAGGTTATCTAATTTATGGTTAAACCCCTCTTAGATGATAAAAGTGTGGTGTTCATCTAATTTAAGCCATTATTCATATATGTTTGTCAGAAATAATAATTCATTTGATTCATGTTTTTATATTCGAATTTTATTAATAAAAAGTTCATTATTTGATTCGTCCCATTTTCCTTTAATGTTTTTATGAAAGAGTTAATGATGAAGCTAGGTGGTATATAATTTTTATTATACCTATTTGATTAAAATTTTATATCTTTATATCTGAATGTACAAGGAGAATACAATCTAATACCTATGGATAAAAGTTGGATTAATTTACCTTGAAACACACCTCAGTATGCCAAGGGTTTGGAAGAATTTTTAAATTATGCAATTGCAAACCGATCAGTGGATGGTAGAATAGAATGTATGTGTCATGATTATAAATTCAAGTGATGGTTGAATAGAAATAATTATATGAGAATTTTATATTGAAATAGTTTTCTTCTCAATATGTTTTTTGGATTTGGCATGTTGGATCAAATGTTATGAAAAGTCAAAACAATGACAATACTATCAACGAAACACAAAGTGACCTAACAGAGGAGAATTTAGTTCAGAATTTGTTAAATGATTCATTTGGTTTTATAGAATACAATTTCCAATATTTTAATATGTTAACATAACCTTCATTTGATCTTGAGTAGGTTACTCTTGCACAGAACTTTAGTGACCAAAAAATTATTTTTATGAATTAATTGAAGATGGATAGTAAGAAATGTATGAAGGGTGTGCCAAATATTCAAAGTTGCCTTTTCTAATTAAGTTATATCATATAAAGTGTCTTTGTGGAATTACTAGAAAATAAATTTCTATGATTTTAGAGTTGCTTTATGATTCATTTAGTGAAGCTAAGATCCTCATTCTATGAGATGAATAAAGTCATCAACAGACTGGAACTTGATTATATAAAGATACATGCATGCCCTAATGATTGCATGATTTACTAGGGAGAATATTCTAATAAATAAGAATTCATAAGATTTCATAAAAGCATATAAAATTTAATGAACAACAATGAGAGTATAAATCAATGTAACCACATGAAGAAACAGAATAAGAAAACTCTTGTAAAGGTATTTCGTTACTTTCCTCTGAACCATGCTTTCAAATATTATTCATGTCGTCTAAGATTGTATATGACATAAAGTGTCATGCTTGGGATAGTAAAGATGGCTTGATGAGACATCCAAAAGATTAAACATTGTGGAAGATGTTTGATTCACTTATCCAGATTCTTCTTTGGATCCTAAGAATGTGTGTTTGAGATTGGCTTCTAATGGGTTTACCCCTTTTGGTACTTTAAGAAATAATTATAGAATTTGAAAAGTTGTTTTGATCCCCTATAATATGACTCCATGGATATGTATGATGAATACTTATTTCATTATTTTGATGTTTATTCTTGAAAATAAAATGCCTATAAAGACATTGATGTATACCTTCTACCTCTAATTAAAGAACTGCAAGAATTATGGGATGATGGCATGGAAACATATGATGCTTCAATGAGACAACTATTCAAAATGCATGTTGTTTTAATGGAGAAAATTAGTGACTTTTCTAGACTAGGAAATTTAACTTGTTGGAACACTCATACTGGTATGGCTTGTCCAGTTTGTAATTTTGATTTTAAACCTCAACAATTACCTCATAGAAGAAAATGGTGTTTTATGTGTCGTTATAAATTTATTTATGCTTCTCATAAATTCAAGTTTAAAAAGAAATGATTCAATGGATATATTGAAATAAAAAAGTCACTGCATGTTTTATCTAGTTCAGAAATCTTGGGACAATTCAAGAATGTCACTGAATAATTTGGAAAATGTCATCAATTTAAAGAAGGGGGAAAGGGTACAAGGTATAGTATCTGAAGCATCTAGACACAACCACTACTGAGTTATTTTTGATGTGTACATGCAGAAAACACATCAACCCGACATGCAGTGTGTTTGGAATGAATCATCAACCACTTCTTAAAGGTATAAAAGCCTTTAAAAACAAGTATCGAATGTTCAAAACCATGAAAATGATATTTGATTTCACTAAAATCAATGGGAAATGACCATAGATTGAATTTTGAAATGTAGGAACTGAAAGTATGTCATTATGAAATACAGTTTTCCTGAGATGGTCGTAAACGTGTTACTAGTGTTTTAAAATAATAAAACATGCGTGGAATAGTAAAAATGATAGAAAATGACCTCGTATTTATGTTAAATCATGATAAAGCTACCAATGAGTTATTCTTGATGTGTAGGTGTAGAAAACACGTCAATCCGACAAGTGGTGTGGTCATAATGACTCCATAACAACTTCTTAAAGGTATAAAGGCCTTTAAAAACATGTGTCCTGAGGTCAAAATCAAGAAAACGATGTCAAATTGACTTGTAATCAGAAAAAAATGATCATAGGTTGAATTTTGAAATATAAGAACTGACGGAATGTCATTCATAATTACAATTTTCCCAAGATGGATGTAAACACATTTTTTGTATTTTAAAACACTAAAACGTGTGTAGAATAGTCAAAACCATAGAAAACGATCTTATATTGATGTGTAATAATGGTAAAACTACCTATGAGTTATTTTTTACATGTACGCATAAATAAAACATCAATCTGACGTGTGTTGTGGTCGGAATGACTCGGTAAACACTTCTTAAAGGTACAAAAGTCTCAAAAACAAGTGTTAGGGGATCAAAACTAGGAAAATGATGTTGAATTACCCCAGAAATAGGGGAAAATGATCATATATTTAATTTTAAAATTTATTAATTGAAGGCATGTCATTCCGAATTACGGTTTTCCCGGGATGACCATAAATGGGTTTTTAGTTTTTTAAAACACTAAAACATGCATGGAATGATCAAACCCATATAAAAAGACCTCATATTGATGTGAAATCATGATAAAACCACCTATGAGTTATTTTTCACATTATGTGTAGATAACACATCAATCTGACATGCAGTGTGGTTAGAATGACTCGATAAACACTTCTTAAAGGTATAAAAGCCTTTAAAAACAATTTTTGGGTGGTCAAAACCAGGAAACTGACATCAGATTGATCTGTAATTAGGAGAAAATGATTTTAGAATGAATTTTGAAATATAGGAACCTAAGGAACATTATTATGAATTATTTTTTACTCAGGATGTCTGTAAATGTGTTTTTAGTGTTTTAAAACACTAAAACGTGTGTGGAATGGTCAAAATGATAGTAAACACCCTCATATTGATTTGAAATCATGGTAAAACCACTTATGAGTTATTTTTGATGTGTAATCACTATAAAAAAGGTCAATCCAACATACGGTGTGGTCGCATTACTCAGTAAACACTTTTTAAAGGTAGAAAATCCTTTAAAAACAAGTGTTATGGGGGTCAAAAATCAGTAAAATGACATCGAATTTTACTAAAATAAGGGGAAAATGACTATAGATTTGAGTTTTGAAATATAGGAATAGACTATACATCATTCCAAATTACGGTTTTCCTGGGATGGCAATAAACGCATTTTTAGTGATTTAAAACACTAAAACATGTGTAGAATGGTCAAAACCATAGAAAATGACCTTATATTGATATGGAATCATGGAAAAACCACCATTGAGTTATTTTTAGAATATAGCATATTTTTTTATATCAAATTCTTTAAATTTTTTTATTAAGTAGATTTTAAGCACACCGTAGGTCGATTAAAAAATTAATTAGAATATTTACTTATCCCTTTTCAGTTTCAAGTGTTGAATCATATCTGAAATAGGTAAGTTTATGTTTTCAAATTGTTTTTAATTATATATTATTTGTTTTATTTTAAAATTTCTTCTATTTGATTAACAAAATGACAAATTTTATGTGTTGTATTCTAAATATATTCTATGTATTTTCTCTTTCGCATTTCTTTTCTTAAATGTTCTGATTTTCATTGTAGGTGGAATATATTGGTAGTAGATAGGAGGTTGTTTATTCTGATCCACAACATTATTTAGAAGAAAGTCATGATGTTTCTTAGTTTCTATGTTATGTTAATATTTTATCAATTATTCTACTATAATTCTGATTTATTGTGTTTGCTTTTAATTTTTGTTTTCTTCTTGTTATATTTGATGAGATAATGTGGTCAGTTTCAGTTGATGAGATGATGTGGAGGTAGAAATATGTATTAGAGGTCATGACGTCGATGTATACTTATCATGGGTAGTTATTGGACATATTTTATATGTATATATAAATTATTGAGGTATTGGTTGACTGATGTATAGGTTGACTGATACTGAGGTTATGATGGTTGTGGATATTTGTATGATTGTGGATGTATGACGTATATATGATGGTTTTACCATACATTCATGTTTTATTTTATTGCATTTAAGTTTTTTTATATGTAGAGTTTTTTATTAATTTTTTTTTTAAATCTGATTTAGTGGCGGTCTTTAGTAACTACCACTAAATACAGTAATTAAAATATGTTTATCGGCTGTTACGATTAACCATCGCTAAAACAAACCGTTGTTGATATGTTCAATGGCAATTAGTTTCATTTTATTTTTATTTCCCCCCATATATTTTTTTATAAAAAAACACCGGTAAATAAATAAAAAAATGAAAATAACTTCTTTAAAAATTAAACATAAAAAACCATCATGAAATTAAAGAAATTGCTGCTAAATGACTAGAGACCATACAATATAAAGTAGATTTGAAAACTTCCATTATATTATTATGTGGTGGTTTAAACCACCGCCATTCCATGAAAAAACCACTTCTAATTCCCTTTTTTGTATTGAAATAAGCTTCGAGTTCTTGTTATTCTAAGATGGGTATTTTTTGAAGAATTTGAATTTCATTAAAGGAAAGGTTTACATCAGACTCTGTATAAAAGAAAACCAAGAGGTTTATCTCATTATGATTGTTTATATTGATGATATCATATTCATAGGGAATAGTAAAGAATATTATGAAGTCTAATATAGGGAAATAAATATAATGTTTGAAATTTTTATATTGGGATAAATGAGGTACTTTCTTGTCTTGAAAATCTGTTAAGAATAGAATCACATTTTCCTATCATAATAAAAATATGCCAAGTAATTACTCAAAATATTTAGCATGGAAGATTAAAAACTTATTTCAACACCCATATCAGTGGGAATAATGTTTTTTAAGGATTATTATAGAAATAATATTGATCCTAAAGAGTTTAGGAAACTGATTGGATGCCTATTGTCTCAAACATTATCTAGACAAGACTTGGTTTATGTTGTTATCACAGGTGCTATATTTCAAATTATTACAAAAATAATACATTTTTTTAATGATAAAAGGATTATTAGATAAATTTAGGTCACTATATAGTAGGGTATTAAGTATGAAAACAAGGTAAAGTTGATTTGGTTTAGCTATACAGATGCATATTAGGCAAGTTGTGTCGATGAAAGAAGATCCACATATGGTGGGGTTGTATTTATGGGAGAAAGATGTGTGATTTAGAATATAAATAAACAAAGTTCAGGGACTCTCAACACTACAGAAGCTGATTACATAGTTTTCACTCAATCTGCAACATAATTAATGTGGAAGAAGACACAAGTCGAATATTTATTGGTTAATGTGAATCTTCCCATTCTCTTGGGTTGTGATAATAAAAGTATTATCAATATCACCAAGAATCCAGTGAAAAACTTCATATCTAAGAACATTAATATTAAATATCACTTTATCTAAGAGAATGTGTAAAGATATCAACTAAAGATGGAGTTTATTCCTACAAAGTTTAAAGTTTTTTATGTCTTCAGTAAACCATTTTTGAAGGAATCATTTCAGAAGATGAGGTTGATTATAAGTATTCAAACTTGAAGAACCTTATGATAAATTGTTTAAATAAAGTTTTTGTATTTGTTGAAAACTAAACTATTTGTACAATAATTTTTTTTATTCAAGAATCAGACCCATATCCATCATAATGAAGATTCATTGGACTCAGATTTTTTTATAAAGTTAAATGTTGTTGTTTGAAGAAGTCGTATTGTTGCAGAAGTGTTTTGATAGAAGATAGTGGAGTCATGAGTTATAAATTTTTCATACATTCTAAAACAATGTATATTATGTTTTAATGGTTATAAAGTTCTCACAAATCATGAAAACTATCATGATAAAATATTTTGAGGAAATAGTGGAGAGGTTTGAATAATTTCATAGTTATAGTATGGAGATTCCATCTTAATGGGAATTCCATTGTAATAGGAATTCCATCGTAATGGGAATTCTATCTTGATGATATTTCCATCATAATGGGAAATCCATCATAATAGGAAATTACATCGTAATGATCTGAGAAGTAAATAGAATTTGTAATGAGATAAGAAGGAAATCTAATTCATAATGATTTGAGAAGGAAAAAAAATTTGTAATGAGCTGAGAAGGAAATAGAATTCATATTGAGTTGAGAAAGGAAAAGAATTTTCAATCACTGAGAAGGAAACAAAATTCATAATGAGATAAGAAGAAAACAAAATTTTTAATGAGAAGAGAAGGAAGAAGAATTTTTAATCACTAAGAAGGAAATATAATTCATATTGAGCTGAGAAGGAAACAAAATTCGTAATCACTAAGAAAGAAACAGAATTTTTAATAAGCTGAGAAGGAAAAAAAAATTTGTAATGAGTTGATAAGGAAACATAATTATTAATGATCTTAGAAGGAAATGTAATTTTTAATGAGCTGAGAAAGAAACATAATGATTGATCACTGAGAAGAAAACAAAATTCATAATAAGCTGAGAAGGAAATAGAATTCGTAATGAGCTAAAAAGGAAACAGATTCATAATGAGCTGATTATAAAGAAGACCCAAAAATAAAATTCTAGAATTTTTATGAAGATTTGAAGAGTTTAAACTTGAAATTAAATTTTTTATAAATATTATAGAAATATAAGGAGGATTTAATAATTCAAACATTAAGTTTAAATTTGAGTGATCCTTGAATATTTTAATATTTGAGGGAGCAGGGAAAGTTTCAAGTTTCCCACTTTTGTTTTCTAAGTTTCCTATAAATACTTTCTTAAATCGTTCATTCATTTAAAAAATCACACAAGTGGAAAAGGTGGAGCACTAAATAAATCAAGTGAAAATAATTTATGACCAAAGATCTCATGAGGAGGATTAGACAGTTGAATGTTTGTTTACCTGATTGAGCAAGATCATAATGAGAACGATCATATTGAGAATTTGAGCAAAGTTTTTGTTTTGTAGATTGATAACGGGTTCATCATATTGAGTCCATCACATTGAGAGAATCATATCTATACATATAATATTAATATAATCAGATCCAAACTCATCTTATTGAGAGAATCATATCCAAACTCATTGTATTGAGAAAATCTGATACAGGTAACTCAAACAGATGATTCAGATTGAGCAATTGTGGATCAGTTTCAAAAATGTATTTATTATTTTGTTTGGCTCAATTTTTTTATAAGAAAAAATTTTAAATTGGTGAGATTCAATATAATCTTTCATATCAGGAGATAAAAGGTGTCTAATGGGAGTTGGCATAAGTTTTATTCACTTCTTCATAATAGTGGATTTCAATAGACCCACAAGAGTGGCTATGGTAAGGATGTAGGTTCTCACAATGAGACTGAACCTTGTAAATATTGTGTGATTTACTTACTTTCCTAATTTTTAATGCATGGGTATTTACTAAAATTTTATAAGTAAATAAATCTTAATAGGTTATAGGGGATAAGTTTCTAAAAGTTTTGAAACTCATAAAAAGTGAACAACTGATTCACCCCCCCCCCCTATCAATTATTATTCAATCCTTTGGAAAATCAATTGGTATTAGAGGCAAAGTCCTTTATTGAATCCTTATCATGGATAATATCAATTCTATCAATAGTAGAGTAATTACTACATTTGATGGAAATTTTATTATGGATAGAAAAATAGGATGATTCCTTATCTTTTATCTCTTGTCCTTGAAGTTGTTTATGTTGCTACTATTGGTTTTCCACCTATTAATAAAGATTCTCCTATGATGTTTTCTGACAAGAGAAATATAGAAGTTGATGGAAATGCTAGAAATGAAATTCTTATATCCTTCTCAAATAATGTTTATCAAAAGGTGATGGGTCTCAATACTTCAAAAATTATGTGGGACAGGGTGGAAAGTGTTTTCGAAGTGAATACTAAATTTAATGAAGCAAAACTACAAATATGGTATTGTAATTATGAAGTAATAATAATGCGAGATGAAGAAATGATTGATAATTTACCAGAGTAAATGAATTTTTTTTCAAAATAATAGGATTTAGATACATCTTTGAAGATTCTAAAATTGTGAAGAAACTTATGAGAAACTTTCCAGACATGTTTGATTCTAAAATTTTATCTTTAGAACATAAGGATGATTTATCTCTTGATTAATTAAATAACTTTCTTGTTTCTTATGAAATGAGAAAATCTCCAATTTTTAAAAATAATATGAAAGATGAAATGGATTTTTTGGCCATTAGAATGTTAAAAATTCAATATATTGAAGATGTTGGACCTTGTGCTCTGAAGGTAAAGAGAATGCTGAGTTTAATGATAAAATCATGTCTCTTATATCCAAGAACTATCTAAGAGGAAGGGAAAATTATGGAGGTAAACTTACTCTCAAATTTTTTGAGTATAGTAGAATTGGTCACTTTGCTATGAATTTACCCAAGAAAAAAGTTGGAGAATATTGAGATGATTCTAATTAAAAACCTCAATGGGAGAAGTGGAACAAAAATGATAAAGAAGAAAATTCATCTGAAAATATAAGAAGAAGTTTACTGGGGGAAAAACAAGTATGCTGGGTAGGAAAGTTGAATCGGAATCATGTTTATGAAGCACAAGTCATAGTCTATTGAAATGTCCAAATTCTTCAGAAAATATGTTGAGAAAGAAATGGGGGTTTCCATAAAGAAATTGAGAACAGATAATGGTACTGAATTCACAAGTAATACTTATGAAACTTATATGAGAAAGCATGGTATAAAAAATCAGTATAATGCTCCCTATACTCTACAACAAAATGGATTAGTAGAAATAAATAATAGAATCTTGGTGTAAATGGGATAAATTATGTTATTAAAATACAAACTTTCAAAGTTATATTAGAGAGAAGCTATTAGTACTACTATACATGTTCAAAATAGATGTTTTATGAAACTGGAAACCAACATGAATCCTTATAAAATTTGGTATAATAAAAAAACTTCATTGAAATACTTCAAAGTTTTTTGAATTCCATATTTTCTCAAAATCATAAATCTGGATTTGGGAAAGTTTGATAAGAAGATAAGGAAGGAACTTTTATGGGTTATTCACCAAAGGTAAGAAGTTACAAATGTTGGAACAAACATTTACAAAAGTTTGTGGACTCATATGATGTAAATATAATTAAAAATAAAAATCCATTAATAAAATTTGTTGAGAATGCTAAGGATAATAAACTAGATATTTTCAACAATAGTGAAAGTAATTCAAAAAGTCCTTATTAAGATTCAGAAGAATTGTGTGATGATGAAATTTCAACTAGGAATGAAACTTTGAAAATTCCTACCTTACAAAAACATGTTGAATCTAAAAATATTATTCAAAATTAAAAGGATCTAGTTTAGATAATAATAAATTTGATATTAGATAATCAGACTTCACTTAACTCAAAAGTTAAACCAGAATTAGTTTCAGAACCTATTTAACATAAAGAATGGGTGGATACTATGAATGAAGAGTTAGATCATATTGATAATAATGAAAAATGGTAACTTGTTTCATGGGAAACAAATAAAAATGTTATTGGAACCAAGTGGGTTTACAAAAACAAGTTAAATGAACATGGAGAAGTTTCAAGAAACAAATATAGGATTATTTGTAAAGGTTATACATAGGTGAAAGGTGTAGATTTTAAAGAATATGTTTTCCCAGTTTCAAGATTAGAAACTATTAGAATGTTTGTTTCATTGGACACACATCAGAATTGAAAAGTTTATCAGATGGATGTAAAGTAAAATTTATTAGATAGTGATATTGAGGAAGAAGTTTACATTGAACAACCATGTGGGTTTCTACTTGATGAGGATGAAAAAAAAGTTTGTAAACTAAAGAAAGTTTTATATGGGATGAAACAAGCTCCACGTTCTTGGTATTCAAAACTTAAAAATTATTTTATAATGTTAAATTTTTCTAAAGTAAAATTTGATAGAAACTTATATGTGAAATATGTTGATTATAGAGCTCTAATTTTAATTGTTTATTGGATGATATAATTTTTTGGGGGATAGAGAATATGTTTTTAAAACATTTTTTGAAGAAATGAAGAATATTTTTGAAATGAAAATGTTGGGAGAATTAAATTTATTCCTTTCCTTAAAAATTTAAAAAAAAATAAAAAATACATTTTATTATATCAAGAAAATTATATCATATAATTGCTAAAGAAATTTGGGATAGAAGAATCCAAAGAAGTTTCAACTCTAATTTCACTTAGCGCAAAGTTGAGTAAAGATGAATCCAGAATAAGTGTGAATCAAAAAGACTTTAAATAGCTAATAGGAAGACTTCTTTACCTTACATCCTCAAGGCCTAATAATGTTTATGTTGTAAATTTTTGTGTCGGGTATCAAAGTAATACAAAATAATCACATATGTTGGAAGAAAAGAGAATTATGAGATATGTCAAAGAAACAACTTCACATGGGTTGTTATACAAAATAAATAGTGAGATGAAGTTTCATGGTTTTATTGATGCCGATTTGGATGGAGATTTTAATGATAAAAAATCAACCTCAGGAGGAACATTTTTCTTGAGAGAATGTTGTGTGAGTTGAAGTAGTAACAAACAAAGTTTAGTAACTTTGAGAATAGCTAAATTAGAATATGTTTCATCTAATCAGGCTTGTACTCAAATTTTGTGGATTAAAGATTAGCTGGAATATTTGAAAGTAAAAGTTTCTAAACCATTAAATATACTTTTTGATAATCATAGTGCAATTTTTCTTTCAAAAAATCATGTCCAACATTCAAGATCAAACCACATTGATATAAAGTTTCACTTTTTAAAAGTGAAAGTTTCTACTAGAATTTTTTTGGTGGAATACATTTCAATAAAGTATCATATTTCTGATATCTTTACAAAAGCAATGTTGAAATAAATGTTTGTGCAATTGAGGATTCAATATCATGTTTAGCCACATTTCATGACTTCCTAAACCTTATAAGGAATTATACCCATCATTATTTTTATTATGTTGATAAAGGGGGAGAGAAAGTAACAAATTTTTACTTTGTAAGAATTTTTTATATATCTTTCTTAAATGAATCTGAAGTTGTGGTTATCATATAATGGGGAATAAAAAAAGATATATGAGATAGGAAAATATAAAAGTGAGGAAAATTTTATCCTTACATGGCTTTAAAATTTTCCTACCATAGAGGGATGAAATTCCTTCAAAAACATTACTTTATCCAGTATTGTGGTGTCAGGAAACTCTCTTTTGAGAAAGTCTATGTTTTGATAAAAGTAAAAAAAACATGAGTTATTTACAAAAGTTGAGTTATGAAAAAAATATGAGAGTTGTAAAAGTTGTTAATAAGGTTTTTCAACAAATCCATAGGGGGATATTAAATAACCTTTGTGATAAATTGTTTAAACAAAGTTTTTGTATTTTTTGACAACTAACCTTTTTTTAAAAGAATGTTTTTTTATTTAGTAATCAAACCCATATCCATCAAAATAAAGATTCGTTGGACTCAGAGTTTGTTATAAAGTCATATGTTTCTATTTGAAGAATTCATATTGTTGTTGAAGAGTTTTGAAAGAAGATAGTGGATTTAGGAGTTAGAAAGTTTTAATACTTTCTAAAACAATTCAAATGATGATTTTCTATTTATAAAGTTCTCAAAAATCATGAAAACTATCATGATAAAAGATTTTGAGGAATAGGTGGAGTGGTTTGAACAATTTTGGAGTTATAGTGTGAAGATTCCATCGTAATGGGAATTCCATCGTAATGGTAATTCCATCATAATGGGAATTACATCATAATGAGATTTCCACCATCATGGGAAAATCCACTATAATGGTAAATTACATCATAATGAGCTGAGAAGGAAACAAAATTCATAATGAGCTAAGAAGGAAACAGAATTCCTAATGAGCTGAGAAGGAAACAGAATTTGTAATGAGCTGAGAAGGAAAGATAATTTGTAATTATCTAAGAAATAAATAGAATTCATAATCATTGAGAAGGAAACAAAATTCATAATGATCTAAAAATAAAACAAGATTCTTAATGAGATGATAAGGAAACATAATTTATAATCACTGAGAAGGAAATATAATTCTTAATGAGTTGAGAAGGAAAAGGAATTTGTAATCACTGAGAAGGAAACATAATTCGTAATGAAATGAGAATGAAATAAAATTTGTAAAGAGCTAAGAAAGAAATAGAATTTTTAATGAGATGAGAAGGAAATATAATTTGTAATTAGCTAAGAAATAAATACAATTATTAATCACTTAGAAGAAAATAGAATTAGTAATAATCTATGAAGGAAATAGAATTCATAATGAGCTGAGAAGGAGATAGATTCATAATGAGATGATTATGAATAAGAATCAAAAAAAAATCCAGAAGTTTTATGAATAGTTGAGGAAAAACTTGAAATTCAATTCTGTATAAATCTTGGTGAAATCTAAGGAGTATTGAAGAATTCAAAGATGAAGTTTAAATATGAGTGATCTTTAGAGATTTTGAAATTTGAGGAAGCGGGGAAACTTTTCAAGTTTCCCATTTTTGTTTTCTAAGTCACCTATAAATACTTTCTCAGATCATTCATTTAAAAAGACATTCATGCAAGTGTAAAATGTGGAGCATTGAATAAATCAAGTGAAATTCATTGTCGGATAGAGATATCGTGAGGAGGATTAGACAGTTGATTGTTTGTTTACTGGATTGATTAAAATTATACTAAGAAAGATCGTATTGAGAATTTGAGAAGATTTTGTGTTTTGTAGATTGAGAATGGGTCCATTGTATTGATTCTATCATATTTATCAAATCAGATAAAGACTTATCATATTTACAGAATCAAATCCAGACTCTTCGTATTGAGAGAATCAGATCCACACTCGTCGTATTGAGAAAATTAGATCCAACCAAATCAGACTGAGGATTCAGACTGAGAAATTGTGGAGTAGTTTCAAAAAAGTCTTTATTATTTTTTTGGATAAATTTTTTTATAAGAAAACATTCTAAAATGACAGGATTCAGTATAATATTTCATATCGGGAGATATATGGTGTCTAACAGGAGTTATCACAAGTTGTATTCACTTCTTCATAATAGTGGATTTCCATAAACCCACAAGAGTGGCTATGACAAGGATGTAGGTTCTCACACTAAGGTTGAACCTTATAAATATTATGTACTTTACTTACTTTTCTACTTTTTCACACATGAGTATTTATTAAAAGTTGATAAGGAAATAAATCTTAATAGGTTTTAGGGTTTAAGTTTCTGAAAGTTTTGAAACTCATAAAAAGTGAACAACCGATTCAACCCCCCCCCCCCTCTCAGTTGTTATTTGATCCTTTGAAACTTTAAAACTCACTCTCTTCAAGGAAAATATATACAGTATATATCCCCTCTCTCATATTGTCTTTAGAAAGTATTATCAAAGTGATTGAAAATATGTTACATAAATCTATCCATTGATATATTCTTTTACTTTCAAGGGAGAGAATATATTTAGGGGGTTTTAAAAGGGGTAAGATGTGATGTAATCATGTTTGAATAGTTTTAATAGTTTTTTGAAGTTTATGTAAGAATAGTTGTTTATTTTTTTTGGTTTGTGATAATAAGGTTTTGAGTTCAGGAATAAGTATGAAAAGTTTTTTAATCGTTGATTTATGGACAACATGGTATTTTTGTTCAATGATTCTTGTTTCCTACACCGAATTTACTCACATAGGCTTAGAATTTTTGGTTAGTAATCCATTACTTGAGTTTCAAAGATTTGGTGATTTATTTTCCTTGTTTAAAAAAAATACCAAGTGAGAGATTATCGAGACCAAGAGGATTTGAGGTGATGTTGAAATAAAAAGAAGCTGTTATGAAGAAAGAAGGATTTCTAAAGTGTTGTTTTTGTTTTCATACATAAATTAATTGAAAATTTTGATCCTTATATATTTTTATAATGTAATGTTTTTGGATAGGGATGTTAGATTCTAAATTATGGGGTCTAATAGAATAAGTTGATCAAATTGAGTCCAATAGACTGAGGTGATCAAATAGAGGATTGCACCAAATGTTTGTTTGATTATGTTTACAGTTCCATCGGAAAGAGATGTTTGGGAAAACTAAATCAGGAGATGATTTTCAAATATTCAAAGTACCAAACATCATGTTTATACAAATATATTCAAGATTCAATCTTAAGTTTTTTGAAGTAAGATTGTATGTAAGACCAGCGGACAAAGAAGTTTTGGGGAAGTTATAGGCGGAATAAATCTTAAAGAAGTATTGGTTAAAGAAACATGGAAGTTGTGTATTAAGTTTTATCATATAGAGGAATATAAATATCAATGGATGATGAACATTTTTAGTAGTTTTATACAGATAAAGTTGGATGAGTATTTATGAGTTCATCAGATAGATGAAAGTTTGTGAGTCCACCAGATGAATTTTCTTGAAAAAAAATTCATTGAATAGAGGTTACCGAGAAAATTCATCAGAAAAATCCATTATACAAAGTAACTAAAAGATATATAGATAAAGAAAACATGTAAATCTTAGTAGAAGTGAAAATATGAAGGATATCGGATAAAGGGAGACTATAAAAAGAAGAAACTTATGAGGTTACTGGGTAGGTCATTACCAGATAAAGGAATCCCTATGCAGATATATTGAAGAAAGGTTTGAGAACCTTTAAAAAGTTTTTTAAAGTCATACATTGTGATGATGCTAAGTTTTACATTCAATTATTCAATAATAATGAAGGAATGATAGTGATTCTAGATGAGAATTTAGGAAGTTTTGAATAGATTGTTGATGCTGATATTTAAGGAAAGATCATACAAATATTGTTGATTCCTATCTATTCATAGATTTGAAAAAAAATGTAGAATTATTCAAGAAGGATATTCAATTTTGAATTAGGAATCTAAAATTTAAATTTTTTTCTTCTCCATAGGTTTTCATATAAACTACGCCTATATAAATGGTAATAGGTGCGTTGGGGGGAAGTTGTTATTGTTGTGATTTTTGTTAAAGAGGTGAGGTGTCAGACATAAAGATTTAAAGTGTTTTATTTCTTATCAAATTGAAGGATGAATTATCATCAGATGAAGAAGAGTACCTAATAGAGGATACCGAGTAGAGGGTATCAGACATCATGATATTAGATAAAGGGTGTCGAATGAAGAAGATATTAGACAAATAGGGTATCGGACTGAGAATAACGAACTCAGTGTACTAGATATAGGTTACCGAATAGACATATATCAGAAAAAGAAGTCATTGGATGAATACATTTGGACAAATAAGTTTATAAATAATTTCTTACTCACTAGTGTGCAAGAAATCGAAGATAAAGAAGAAGAAAATGATGGAAGGCATGTGTAAATAAAGTTCAAGAAGCACAATGATAGCATATAGAAGCCAGTTGGTAAAGGTTTTTTTTTTGAAAAAATTGTTTAATAGCATTATCTATGTCAGGAGAACATGAACTATCAAATGAATATAGTGTTATGCAGGTGATGGATATTCCCTACTTTCAGTAACCCACGAAAGGATTGTTTTCTAGTGGATGTGTGATCTTGGATTATTTCCAAAACCTTCCAAGTACTATCTACTCTTATTGAGTAGTGGACCATGTAAATTATTATGTTCCTGTGGGTATAAATCTGTATTACTTTTCAATAGAGTCAATTCTCTCTAACTGGAGTTAAAGGTTGTTTTTAAAAGAATAAAAACTTAAAAAGTGAGTCTAATGATACCCACAATACATGGGAAAAACTCTACAATCAAATTATATAAAATATATTTTCACTTGGCTTGGTTTTCACACTATTTATTAATCTATACATACCTCTAGGAGTAATCATGTGAGGTGTTTTTGAGTGCCCAGTATAGACAGTATAGTTTTCACATAGTTTATTAAATCATTCTTCATACCCAGATTTAATATATATATATATCTGTGTGTGTGTGTGTATTCTTTTTTCTTCTTTAATTTTTATTTATTTTCTATCTCAATACTCTCCCCCTATTCCATTACACCCTCCCTCCCTTGGAAGACCTGTGTTGTACATGACCTCCCCTCTCCTAGAGATCCTCCTTAGTGATTTCTCAGCATTTCTTGATGATTAAGGGTCAAATCCCCAAGGAAAAATAATTTCAAATATATAAGTTCAAGAAATATAGTGACAACATATCCAAACCTATTGGTAAAGTTTATTTTTGTTGCAACAAAAATTGTTCAATCATATTATCTATGTGAGGATCACATGCACTGTTAGGGAGATTTGGTGCTTTGAAAGTGATGGATATTCTCTACTCGTTTTAAACCACAAAGGATTGTTTTTAGTGGATGTGTGGTCTTAGATTATTTCCAAACCATTTCAAGGGCTATCTACTCTTATTGAGTAGTAAAACTTTTAAATTAATGTATTCATGTGGGTGTTCTTGTGAGTTACTTTTTAGTGAAGTTAATTCTCTCTAACCAGAGGTGAGTGTTGTTTTTAAAAGAAGAAAAACTTAAAAATAAAGACCAT
Organism: Viscum album; assembly: GCA_963277665.1. Classification (NCBI taxonomy): domain Eukaryota; kingdom Viridiplantae; phylum Streptophyta; class Magnoliopsida; order Santalales; family Viscaceae; genus Viscum; species Viscum album. Next base: position 1,796,754,138 of record OY728138.1, read on the forward strand.
TGATTCAACCCTCCTCTCAATGGATATAAAATCTCACCTCTCACCCATTGTCTTAAGAAGAGGCGATGGGTGTTACTGGCCTTAGATGACATCCCTAAGACACCAAATACTAGAAATAAATTCCAAGGTCCTCAAGAAAATTTGTGAGATAATTTACCATTTAAAATACAAACATTTGGACTGTAAGAATATAATCAATAAACCTATATATGGTACATGAGTAAAAAAATAAAACTCAAAACATAACCAAGACAACAACCATATCGGAGTACAAGCGGAAACCAAGTGACATAACCAAAGGAATCAAAAGATAAAAAAACAAAAGATACCAAAGACATAAAACTAGAAACTCCCAACATACTCCTTGATCTAACTTGATAATCCACTCCCATAGTATCAATAAGAATCATTAAAGAACTGAGATACCCTACCTTTACCTATTTCTCGATATATTAAATCTTCAAACACACAACAGTGCCTAAGAATGGGGTGAGTCTAAACTTTGTAGGATTTCCTCAAATGACTTCCTGACTCATTACATTTTGATAAGAACTAGTTATCACAGTTTATAGAAAACAATTTAAAATATTTAAAACATTTTATATCAAAGACAAAATATTTTTACCTATAAAGAAATAAAATAAGACTTTAAAACCTTTCTCAATTACATTTGGCATACCCATTCTATGATTCCACACATCCACACATCCACACATGCATGACCAAGTGATAGTTCCATGCTCATGAGCAGTCTCTCATCAATCTACCTTGTCATCACAAGGTAACTAATACCAAGTTCCCTAATAGAACACATCCCTTCCATAGGATCATGTCTAATGAAAATGAACCCACACCAACCATATATTCCAAAATCCATGCCAATACATTTCACACAAAACCTTTCTTTCTTTAAAAATTTCAACAATCATTTTACATGTATGAAATAAAAACCATAATTTTAAATTTTCCATTTTAAAATTATCATCAAATAGGATTTTCCAAAAAACCATCCAATTTTCATAATTTCTCAAAAAAAATCACTAAATTGGTTTCTAATTAGGACCACATAATAATTTCACGATAATTTAAATAAAAATGTTTATTTTAAGATAATACTTTAAGTTATAGTCTGGTGGAGTTGAGAGAGAATCCACCTACCTCACAACGGTTAGCGAAAATGAAGAATGGAACAATGATTCTCTAGATCCAATCATGGACCACCTTTCATTACCTAGATCCATCAAGGATTAAAAAATATATTATCAATAATCTATCAAGTAACATGGATCTATCCCCATTATAAATGATCTAAGGTTATGAGAGAGAGAAGGAGAAAATATCTAAGAAGAACGTCCAAGAACAGATACTTATCGATGAATCTGGATCTCCAATGGGCTTTGAATCACCTAAAACTTTATTCTTGGTCAAAGTAAATTTCCTCTAAAGACTTGGGAGGAAAAGTAATTAAATATTTAGTAATATTAAGAAACTAAAAGGGGTCCTAAGAATTAATTCAAATCAGATCCATGATATTCGGATCTATAACTACACGGTTCACAGTTAGGGAAAATAGTTAAGTCTCACATATTTCCACCCAATAAAGTATAGAATGATGAGGATGCCCATAAAATGATTCAAAGGGACCCATATGTATCAATTCCAGATAACTATTATAATATGAAAACTCCACTAATGGTATGTGCTCCTCCCATGAGCCACAAAATCTATTACACAATCCCTAAGTATATCCTTCTATGCTTGGATCATCCTTTCAGATTGTCCATCCATTTGAGGATGATACACCATGATCACATCAACTGATTCCCAAGGGATTTTTGTAAGTATTTATAAAAATGAGACATAAACCTGGGGTCTCTTTAAGATATAATCAAGATTAGAATTCCATGTAGCTTTACAGCTTCTCGAACATAAATTTTGGGAAAGTCCTCCATTAAATTAGTTTCATGAATATGGATAAAATGAGTCGACTTTGTAAGTAAATACACTATCACTAATATGTCATTGTGTTTACTAACCATCCTTAGTAAAATTTTCACAAAATCCATGGTTATCTTCTCCTGTTTCCACATGAGAATCGGTAAAGACTACAACATGATCACTAGTCTTTAGTGTTCCACCTTGACCTGATGACAGGTGAGGAATATCAAAACAAATTCTACCAATACCCTTTTCATACCTACCCACCAGGATCATTATTTCATTGATCTATACATCTTTCTAATGCTTATATGAACATATCCCTTTGAATGGAGGTAAAAATTAATAATTTGTTTCTTACAAACCAAAGGTACCATGATCCAGTCTTTAAACTACAAAACAAAACTCTCATCCAACTTCCATCCCTCAATGGTCTTCCCACCATTGAGTTTTGACCTCATCACAACACATTTAGAATCAAACATTTAAGTCTTTATAACTTTCTCAATCAAATCAAGAACAAATGATACTGAGAATAAAACTGCAACATCACCTCAGTCAGTACAATATAGGTGCATGTTTGTTATGACCGACATCATCTACCACTAATCTAAAGCTTATTTAGCCAACTAATTATATGAAATTTTTATTAATTCGTCTTTCAATGAATTTCCTTTATATAGTGTATACATTAAGTCAAAGTCTAACATTTTAAGGTATTGCATTCATCTTGTTTTCCTTGGATTAAAATCTCTTCATGAGAAAATGTGTTTCAAACTCTTATGATCCAAAAACACTATAAATTTCTCACCAAAAAGATAATTATGTTGGGTATTCAAAGCATGGACTATAGAAGATAATTCCAATTCATGTTTTGGGTAGTTTTTCTCATATAGTCGTAACAACTATGAACTATAAGCAATAACATGATCTCTCTATATGAGAACATATCCCATCCCATATCCTGATGCATCACAATATACTACATATACCTATCCAAATTCTAGAAACATAAGGATAGGTGTTGATGTAATTCTAATCTTAAGTTCTAGAAAGGATTCCTAAAATTCCTTATTCACTGGAAAGGAATTCATTTCCTTATCAAAGTTATCATCAGTGATTCCAAACATGAAAATTCATGTAAAAAAATATGTATTATCCCGCTAAACCAAGGAAACTACATATATCGAAGACATTATTTGGTTGTTTCCAATAGATAACAATATCTATCTTTTTAATATATATCAAAACTCCTTTTTTAGAAATGACATGACCAAGGAAACGTACCTATTATATCCAGAAATCACACTGATAACTTTTCATATAGAATATGCTCCCACAAGATACTCAATACTATATCCAAATATTTCTCATGACTCGACTTTGTCCTAGAATACACCAATATATCATCTACAAACACTGCTAAAAAGGAATCCATATATCTTTGAAATATATGATCCATTAATTTCATAAAGATGACTAGTGCATTCATAAGACCAAAAGGCATAACAACGAACCATAATAGTCATATCTTCTTCTGAAAGTTGTCTTCAGAATATCCTCTTTCTAAAATCATAATTAGTGATATCCTGAACACGAGTTAATTTTATGGAACCAATGAGCTCCCCTCAATTGATCAAATAGTTCATCAATTCATGGAATAGGATAACAATTATTTATCATAGCTTGGATAAGATTATGAAAATATACAAAAAGTCTAAGAGTTTCATTTGCCTTCTTCACAAAAAGAACTGGTGTTACCCATGAAGATGTACTTAGTCATATAAACCCTTTACTTTATAACTCTTCTAATCGGTCCTTCAATTCCATAAATTCGTTTGGTTTCATATGATAAGATGGAAGGGAAGTGGGACTGGTCCCCGATAGAATATCAAGTGTAAACTCCACTTCTATTTTGGGTGGAACCCTAAAAAATTGTTATGAAAAATATCAAGGAACCAGTCCACTATTGTTGGAAAATGTCTATTCCCAACCTCATCTACTGGTGCCAAAGTAATTATTGTCAATTGGTAAGAGATAGTTCCAACCACTGGTACCAAGGGTCCTACTCTTCTTGTATTCACTACCCAATATCCTTTAAATATATGTCTAACATCATCGCAAGATTTTAAAGTCACTTATCATGCATAAAAATTGAGATGGGCCTCAAAGTTTATTGGATAATCCATTCCCAGAATCAAGTCATAGACATCCATCTCTATCATAGAGAAATATCATACCAACTTAATCTCATCAATTGTTATCAAACACACTATACATTTCAAGGATCGATACTCACTTTATCCCAAGGGTTTTTGATTTTTTAAAACATAAGGCATCATCTCAACATGTAAACCCATCATAACAATGACATGTGAAGAAATAAATGAATGGGATTCACCTGTATCAAACAAAGATTTCATGAGGGTAGAATTCAAAATAATCTTACCTCTCACCATATAATGTCCTAATTGATTATCCATGATCACTTCCTCATCTCCATATAATTTATTACTTGGTGAACTTTTCTCTTTGTTACCTTATTGGGATTGCATAGGTTAAAGAGTCATGGTGTTCCTAGAATCACCATGGCTCACTTGGTTCTGTTGATGAGAGTTATTCTATTTCACTCATCTCATAGAATCATACAATGTTTTAGAAACATGATATGTGTCTTTAGCACCTGAACTTGGAGCACTGTGACAATAACACTAAAGATATCCCATCTTATTAAAGTTGTGACATGCTATAGGTGGTGTCGTATAATATCACTTTATATGATCAAAAGAACAGCACTAAAAACATTCATACTTACTCATTAGTCAAGGAGGAAAATTTATTGATCTCGTGGTCTGATTCTAAGATATATCTTCCCCTTGAGAATAGGTTCCCCTCTTATACTTGTTTCTAGAATTGGAGTTCCCACCTGTCCCCATAGGAATAAACATGATTCCTCTAACCATGTTTCCCAAGATGCCTCTTTCTGCTACCATCACTCTATTGAACACATCTTTATAATCCATTATAAAAATCATGATAATCTTTGAGAGAATTTCCATTTTTAATCCCGACTCAAAAATTCATGTCTTTAAGGATGTACTTGCAGAAAATTCTGGTGTGAAGTGGAATAAATTCATAAATCTAGATGCATAATCTATTATTGATATATTATCCTACTTCAAACTTAATAAGTCTATTATTCTATAAATTCATAAAATTTGAGGATAAAATTATTTTTTGAACAATTATTCAAAATCATACCATACAATGTCTTGGTCTAATTTAGTCTGAACTACTAAATCCCACCATTGGAGTTCTAGATCCTCTGACATAAACATTTCCAACTTCACTTTTAGCTCTGTTGGTGTCCTAATGAAATTTAATATTTGATTCGTCTTATTCAATCATACTTTTACTTTTTTTTCTCTTAATCACCCTAAAATATGGGTGGATTATACTTTTGGAACTGTACCAAATGATCCATTTTCCTCGGTTTATCCTTTATGTTCCCTCTATCCATGGCCTAAAAAGCCCGAACAATACTTTGGACCAACTATTGGTTCACCTATGGCTCAGGTGCAACCACATTCTCATCATTCTGGTTGGTTTTTATAATGCCAACCCAATGTCATTCACTATAATAAAAAAGCTACATTTAGTCTCACACTCTAACAATTGAAGCCTTAGCTATTTCAAATTACCATTTCAACAAGTTCCACAATCATATTTATCCACAATAAACCATTTTAACCATTTTCAAAATACCACCAAGAATATTTTTTAAAATACAACCATTTGAAAACATTTTCAATGGTTTTCAAAAATCATTGCATTTTACCATTTCCATAAATTATTAACTTAATAATGAATAATTTATTCATAGTGGTAAGTTATACTACTAATGCATGTCATGAAATTCTCATCGACTAAACCCGTAATGATGAGGTGAAAACTCACCTAGAAGTTTCTTAAAACACTCATGTACCAAACTACCTGGTAACTTGAATTTCAGCATAAAGAGGTTAGAGACACCTTTTTATGCTTTACTTTTAAAGTTTTGGAAATATTATCTCCTTTATACCATTCTAAGAAATGGAAAAACTTATCAAGACTGATGCAATTTTCAACTCCTGGACTGAACACAACTGATACCCAAGGATCAAACAAACTGATACCATTTGTATCATCTTTTCCCTCTCCCATTGTCTTGGGAAGAGGTGATGGGTGTTACTAGCCTTAAGTGATATCTCCAAGACACCAAAGGATGGAAATAAATTTCAAGGGCCTCAATAACATTTGGGGGATGATTTTCCCTTTAAAATATCTACATCCAAACCACAAGAATATAATAAATAACCCTCTATATGATGCATGAGTATAAAAATACAACTCAAAACATAACCAAGACAACAACTATATCAGAGTACAAGTGTAAACTAAGTGACATAACCAATACCAAATTCCCTAATAGAACACACCCCTTCCACAGGGTCACATCTAAAGAAAATGATCCCACACCAACCATGTGTGCCAAAATCCATGCCAAGCCATTTCACATAAAACATTTATTTCTTTAAAAAATTACAACAACCATTTTCCATGTATTAAATAAAAACCATAATTTTAAAATCTTCATTTTAAAATTATCATCAAAGAGGATTTTCTACATACCATCTAATTTCTACAATTTCTCAAAACCAACACTAACGAGGTTTTCAACCAGGATCACACAATAATTTTACAATAATTTCAATCAAAACATTTATTTTAAGTTAATCCTTCAAGTTATAATCTAGCTGAGTCAACAAAGAAGTCACCTACCTTACAATAGTTGGTGAAAAATAAGAATGGCATAACGATTATCTAGATTTAATCACAAACCGCCTTTCCTTCCCTATATCCATCAAGGATTCAATAAGATCTCATCAAGAATCTATCAAAGAACATGGATATATCCCTAATGGATTAGATCTAAGGTTCTGAGAGAGAGAAGGAGAAAATATCTAAGAATAGTGACCAAGAATGGAGACTTACCAATGAATTTGGATCTCCAATGAGCTTTGAATTGCCTAAAACTTGCTCTCGAGTCAAAGGGAATCACCTCTCAAGCCTTGGGAGGAAAAGGAATTCAATCACAACTAGAAAATTAAGCTACTACCACGGACCTATAGCCATGGTTTTCATAACCGTGGCTATAGCTCATTTCTATAGTCATGGTTCTAAGGCATATGGCCATGGTTTTCAAAATCGTGGCTATAGGCCAATTTTTTCATAGCCCTATGGCCACGGTTCTCCAAAACAGTGGATATAGGGTTCCCGCGCTTCCGTGGGAATAAAAATTGCCGCCAAAAATTTGGTGGGAAGCCCTACCTCCACGGTTTTGAGGCTATTCCCATGGTTTTTATTAATATATGTATATATATATACATTAATTGTCACATGTTTTAGTGGTGAGTACGTTGGATCACAAAGGGGAGGTGCAGGGATCGAAACTCATCAGTGAAATTTTTTATTTAGGCTATTGGAACGGTTTATCGAAGCTATTGTCATGGTTTTAACCATGGAAATAGCTACCCATATCCACAGTTTAAATCGTGGCTATAGGTCAACCACCACAATGGCCAATTTTGAGGCCTATTTCCATGGTTTTTAAAACTATGGCAATAGCTAGGGACCTACTGACACGGCGATAGCGACCACTGTTTTGGGGGCTATTGCCACAATTTTGAACTATGATAATAGGCCTTTTTCTAGTTGTGAATATTTAGTGAGATTAGGAAAATAAGAGGGGTCTTGATAATTAATTTGGATTAGATCCATGATTTTTAGATCTAAAATTGCACAGTGCGTGGTTAGGGCACACAATTAGTCAAACCATGCACTCACCGTGTATAAGCTACTGTCTCAATGACAATAGGATTGCATGGTCTCTCCTGAGAACCCACATGGTTTAGAAAAACCACGTACCAATCATGTTCCTTCCTAGTGCCCATGTCTTCCCTTGAATGGTTTCCTAAAGGAGTTTTACTATTTCTACTAATCGTGCTCAAATTGGTGCACCTTCAGAAAAGCCTCCAACAAGTGTCAAAACCCCTCAAAACCTCCCAAAACATAACCCGATCATTATGTAGTCGTAAAATACATGAATAAAGGGTCATGTACCTAAAATCGAGGCTGCTATAGTGGCCACACTGATCCCATCTGGTCCTTTCAAAACTTAATGATGACAGACTCTTCTTAATGCCCATAATACATGGGAAAACTCTACAATCTATTCATATAAAATATATTTTCATTTCTTTCATTATTAAAAATTCATTAGGGCCAGCCACTCTGTTAAAAATATTATAAATGAATAAATACAAAAAAAATATTTAAATAAAAAATATTTACAATAAATTACTAATTAAAATTGACTAAATAATAACTGTGTAAATATTTAAATAAAAAATATTAAAATAAAAATGAATAAATATTAATTATGTAAATTATAGACATATAAAAAATTAAATACTAAAAAATAAAATGTATAAATAGATATTTAAAATGAATAAATTATAGAAATATTAAATGATTAGATATTAAAAATGAATAAATTACAAAATATTAAAAGTGAATAAGTATTAAAATTTATAGATAATAATAAATGAGTAAATGTTAAGAATCAATAAAATTTAATAATTAAAAAATTAATAAATTGTACAGATATTAAAAAAATAACTAATATTTTAATTATATAAATTAATAAAATATTAAAAAATCAATAAATATTAAAATTAAAATATTAAAATATTAAAAAAATAATTTTAAAGATAATAGATTTATAATAAAATGATGATTAATAAAAATTAAAAAATATTTATATAAATATTTAAATATAAATATATTAAAATAAAAATGAATAAATATTAATTATAGAGATTGCATACACATTAAAAGTATTGAATATTAATATTAAAAATGTATAAATAACTATAAAAAACGAATACATTAAGAAATATTAAAATAATAAACATTAAAAATGAATACATATTAAAAATGGATCAATTTTAAAAATGAATAAATAATATTAAATGAATATATGTTAAAAATGAATAAAATTTAATAATTAAAATTGAATAAATTATAAAAAAAATATTAAAAATGAATAAATAATGTTAATTATATCAATTTAAAAAATTAAAATGAATGAATATTAAAATAAAAATGAATAATTATTAAAAAATACATCTAAATGAAAAATATTCATAATAAATTACTAATTAAAAATGAATAAAAAATAATTTTATAAAGATTTAAATACATATAGATTAAAATAAAAAAGAATAAATATTAATTTTATAAATTACAAAGATATTTAAAATATTAAATATTAATAATTAAAAATGAATAAATAAATATTAAAAAATGAAAAAATCATAAAAATATTAAATGTGTGTGTGTGTTTCTATGTAAAATTGCATTAGTTGCATTTAAAAAAAACAAAATTTTCTTGTGATTGTGCGTGTGTACTATAGTGAGATATGTCAAATTGAAAAAACAAATTCTCTTATGATATAATGATATATTAATATGCATATACATACACATACACATTACATACATACACATACACACATATATATACATAGACATACAAATACATAGACATACGCATACTCATACACATACATATGTATACATGCATATACATGTATACATGCACATACATACACATACAAATATAAACAATTTCATACATGTATGTACACATACATACACATACTACATAAACATACACATACTATATACACACACTGTCACACCCCATGTTTTGTTTATTAATTTATCTAACATTAATTGATATTATTTTGAGTAGTTAGGGAGTTTTGGGAGTTTTGGGTTGGAAATTTTTAAATTTTGGAATTTTTAATGGGATGCATGGTTAGCCAGAACGATTTGACAAATCGTGCGATGACCATGTATATCATGTATACCTGGGGTAAAGCTATTTAGCATGACCTATTCATGTTTTATTGTACCATGAAGATGCCTAAGAGTAACTATGTGAGGTGTTTTTGAGTGACTAGTATAGGCAGAATGGTTGTCTCATGGTTTATTAAACCATGTGGGTAAACCATGAATCGTAACTAGATTTATATATATATATATATATATATATTGTATTTTTTCCTTTTTCTTTATTTTCTCTTTATATCCTCTCCCCATACCCCATCGTGTACCACCTCTCCTAGATGACCTACATCATACGTGACCTCTCCTCACCCATAGCACCTCTTTAGTTGTTTCTCATTGTTTCTTGGTGATTGAGGGTAGAATCCCCTAAGTATAAATTCATCCTCCTTCCTCCTCCCCTTTTACTACATTTTCCCCTTCCCTCACACCTAAAATTTGTTTTACTAAACCCTAGGTTGATGATTTGATTGGGTTTTGTTTTTTCTTTGGTGTTTAGGGTTCATGAGGGTCTATTCTTCCCTGTTTGGGTGTCCACCATCGAAGGAAGCATGTTTCAGCTCACCATGGCTTGGTTCTTCTTTATTTGAGGTATATTGATCCATATTTAGGATTTAAATTTAATAACCCTTTATTGTTTGATATTTTAAATGTTTTATATAATTAAGTATCCCTATGTGTGACTATTAAATTTGGTTTTATAAATGTTTCGAGGTATTTTTCATTAGGTATAATGCATTTACTTGGAATTTAAAGTGAAACTTGAAATTACAATTATTTAAAAAGAGTTAAAGTAATTATTTAAAATAAATTGAGATTTTTTGAAAGTTTTTAACCACGTTTTTTAGTTCATAAATAAATTTAAAAGCATTATTTTATCCCTTTTCAACCTTTAAGTGAAAATTGAATTGAATTATCCAAAGGGGTTTTCAAATAACCTTTCTATAAATTTTTTAGAATATATTTGGAAATAGATTGTTTAATAGCTATTTGAAATTACAAGTATCAATAAAATATTTAAATATTTAGTTATGAATAAAAGGGTAAATTTTTTAAAATGTTTCTTAATATATATATATATATATGATGGTTCTATGCATATATATAGGTTCACACATAAAAAACACAAATATATTTATGTATAAAAAAATCACATGAGAATATGTGAATTTATGAAGTGAGATAAATGTGTGTGTGTGTGAATATATATATATATATATATATATATATATATATATATATTTAAGTGTATATGAGTATAACTAGAAAAAGAGGTTTTTCTCTGTTGGTTTCAAAAATATAATTAAAAGGCATGTTTAGAACTTTTAAGAAATTTTAAAATGTGTGTGTGAATGCGAGATCCTCTTTAACCCTGTTTGGATTTGATTGGCAAGGATTGTGTCCCACAAGGTATGATTTATATTTTATATTATGTGATGAATATGTGATTGGGGTTTTTTATTGATTGGGAGTTGTGTGTGAGGATGATTTTTTTGATATATTATAGGATGCTTGTATTGATTGTTCTCATTGCTTGTTTTCTCACCCTTACCTTAATTTGGTTATGGGAACTATTTTTCTAGGATAAGATAACTTATATGGGATGAGTTCCCTTTCCACTAGTTATTCTAGTGAAGTATGTCTAGCCCCCACTGGCCAGTTACATATTACTAGACCTTTCCACTAGATACTAACGAAATATGTTCAAGGTTACCTAACCTTAAAAACCATAGGGTAGATCATATGACACTTATTCCTTGATTGGTAGATTGATATAGGGGATCATTTTTTTATTCCACGATTTGTTTGATATGTGTGGCACTTTATATTTGTTTCTTTTATCTTTCTTGTTGTATCCACGACATGGTAACATTATGTATTTCTCTTCCTATTCATTCCATGTGCATTAGTTTTTCCTAAAAACTATTTAAAATGATTTTAAAAGAACTTTTGAAATGGTAACAAAGGAGGAATAGGTTGTTAAATGTTTTCTAAAGTTATTTTTTTCATTTAAATAAAATAAAATGAAATTTTATAAAGTGGTTTTGTAAATAAATTAGATTTATATGTCTTGAAATAAAAACCTATCATTATGTAATATAGTTTAATATAAAAATAAATGGATATTTCTTTTAATGTTTATAATTGGGGTGTGGTTTCTCTTTGACATGACTACTGATCTTTAGATAGTGCATATCTATTATTTGAGTCACAGGTTTTTGTCTAGATTTTGGTTACTTGTTTATTGTTCTTAGGTTAGTTTTTTAATTTATTATATTCAATCTTTGGTTCCTATTACTTAATTTTTGTAGGAGATACTTTTATATTCTTATAATTTTCGGTATATTTCCCTTTAAATGATTTACCTTGTCCAATTAATCCTTTACTATTTTCTTTAAATTATTGATGGTACACTATATCCATTGGTGATTTAAGAAAAGGCATACTAAATGAGGATTTGTATATTTTTCAGGGGAGGAAGATCAAAGTGATAAGATGGATTATTTATTTACTTTACTTTATTGCTTTAAAGTCTGTTTCTTTATACTTGATTTGGAATAGATGTCTGATATACAAAAAATTCATACCAATATTTTTTTGGATTTATGTTGTTTCTTTTACTCTAATTCAAGGATGAAATCATTCCCATTGTATTTATATGATTCCTTGACACTTGTTTCCAGCCCATGGGGATCGGGAATGCCCCTCAGATACATCATGGGTTAGTTTTAATATATGATGTATAGATGGCTCAAGCTAATTCAGGATAAGTGGTATCAGAGGAGCTGATTTATTTTAAAAATAGGAACCTAGGATCCTTTATGAGTAACCCATATATTTGTTGGGTGTCATGGTAGGATTGAATTATACTTGGTCATCAGGACTCGGAAGGTTGATTGTGAAAGAGTGTTTGATCACTACCTACTATAATAATTCATGAGTCACCATGGGTAGTTGGGATTTGAATTTTGAGTTAAAAATTTTATTTGATTATTGTTGATCATTTATTGATCCTAATTAATATGATTGAGTTGTTTTGGGAGTTGGATTGGATTTTAATAAAAAAATCCAAATCGCCAATATTATTTAAAATTAAATTCAGTATCAACAATAGAGAAGTTTGAGATCCAACATAAGAAAATAATTTTAAAATATTATAATCTAATTAGGTATGTGATTTTTTAGCGTTTTCATTAATTATGAGTTTAATTATCAATTAATAAACTATTTTAATTGGGAATTAATCATGATAAGTGAATTAATTGACAATTAACCATGACTTAATGTAGAGAAATGATGGTTTTCTTATAAATTGAGAACTAATTTCAATAACAAATAGAGTAAATCCAGGTGGTGTGATGTACATATAGATAGAGTCAAGGGAATGTTAAGGGTGATTTGGGTATTGACTTGAGCATAAGAGATTGTTCATGATCCCAATTTGAGTATTAAATCTCCTATTTTGAAAGATCATATATAGAATCTAACTCAAGTGTTGAATCTTTATATTGAGATTTTGTGAGGTATTTCCTCCTATTTTTAAGAGAATTTTTTTGAGTATTTTTATCATTGTAAAGGAGAGAAAAGTTACCACCCACAAAATTTTCATATTGGAATTATCCTAATAGTGTCCATGGTTCTAACCCCAGTTATTTTATAGGTTTCCAAAAATAAATTTATGTGTTAATTTCCATATTTTCTCTTTTTATTTTTATTTTATGTAATATTATTCAATGATCTCAATACCAATAATGATATCAAATTCATTATAGTAAAATATAATGTCATAATATCAATATCAAATTCAATATCAATTTAAGGAAAGTATTGTTTAAGAAAAGGTTGGTTTAAATCAAGGTCAATTCAAATAAATAGTGATCATACCAAGATAGGTTTAGAATCAAGGTAAATTTGGGATCAAGGTCAATTTGAAGATAGGGTTTTATGGGAATGTGGTCGTGAGGGACATTAACTAGGATTCTAGGGAGGGATAATACCTTGGCAATCCTTTGTAGTCAAACAAGACCTCCCACATACTTCACATACCAAATGAGTGGGATACATAAGGATATTGCTGATAAGAGTCTCATTGTTGATACATAAGGGTCCTATTATTTCTACGTAAGGGGGTTGTTCATTTATAAGGGTATGATAATACATAAGGGTTTGTTGTTGAAACGTAAGGTTTTTTTTCAATAAAACCAAAGGAGGATACATAAGGGTGAAACTATCGATATGTAAGGTGGGTAAAGGGAGTAATATTAACTATTAGGGGTAGTATTGTATTTTTTATTATATAGTTTTTTATACTGGGGATTATAAGTATGAGTCTGTTTGAGAGGGGGGGTTAAATTATTTCTATTTTGGAAGATAAGGATTACCTTGGTCCTATGGAAGGGATAACTCCCATGAATGATTTTAATTAATCTATAAAACATTATATAGATTGATTTTAATTCTGTAGTAGATATCTATATCTTGAATGGAAACTTCTCTCTTCTTATTCAAATATCTATCAAATGGTACTTCCATTGAGATAGATCCTTGAAATAGATTTTTAAAGAAGAAATTATATCTAACATTGAAGTTTTATACCCACATACATAGGGAACTGACTCAAAACCATGGAAATGAAAATCATAAAGCTAAATATGGGGATTCATTGACAGTAAATCCCCATGCATGAGCTTATGGAAACAATTGAAAAAACACAAAGAATCAAGAGAAAGTAAGTTGACCATTCTAGAGGAAGGATAAAGTGGTTTAAAGTTATAATTTAAGGAAATATATAAGAGGAATGTAGAAAAGGTGGGTGATGAGGGTATAAAAATAGAGGAATGAGAAGAGTTTCATGCAATCTTCAAGTATGTAGAGATGAAAAAATTTTCTAGATAAGATCATGTTACCTAGATCATGTGATATGAGACTTATTTTTCAATCCACAAAACTCAATAAGAGATTAAGTTATTAATGTCATAATTATTCATGGAAGGAATGATCTATTACTATATTATATTATTGAAAACATTTATGGTTGGTATCACCTGGACATAGCTCAAAGAAGATTTATTCGGGTGTTATGGAAGTGTGGTAGAGGAAGATCCAATGATTTACCTGAAGGGATTATGGTATACTAGAATAGTGTTTTCCTATATAGATGAATTTTAATGAATAGAATTATGAATAATAAATTTCTATGAGAAATGGTGTGTGAGTTTATTCATTGGGGGATTGAGGCCTAAGATAAAGAGTGTGCTAATGACACATGAGCCACAAAATAAGGTGTGATTATTGAGTATATCTAGTAGGGTGGAAAGAGAGTTGATGGAAAAAGGAATTATAAAAAAATTAAGATGTAGATGTGGGGTAGGAGTTTCATTTCTAGTGGAAAAGAAATAAGTTGAAAGACAAATACTATTAATTTTATTCCTATAGTAGATTAAAATGAAAACAATAATAAAGGAATATTTTCACCTAATTGGAATGGAAATAAAAAAAAATCTTGAGAAGAATGTAAGGAAAGGAGGTATAAATGGATGTGTTATACCTATGTGAAGAAGTTTAATAATGAGCATAAATGTCTACAAAAGGTTTAAAATTGATGGTATGGGAGTGTGTGGAGGGAGAGGTGGAACCAAAAATTGACATAGAAAATTAATAAATGGTTGGTGAACTATGGGAGATGGAAATCCAGGGTGAAACTGTCACGACCCGTCCTCGGGGCCCGTGCCGTGACTACCCCAAGCCCGCCTTCCATAGGCCAGGGGCTGGTGACTAGCACCAAAGGCATAAAATCCCGATAACTGGGAAGGCATTGCCTTTATAAAAGAAAACAAGCACCACAGAGTACAAGCGGAAGAAGTAAACACTAAGTAAAAACTAAGTACAACAGTAAGTGCGGAAAGTAAAAAGAGGCCGGAAATACAAGCCCAACTGTAAAGTACAACTCGAAAGGGAAAACAGCAACTGAAAAGTAAAGCTGCTACGCCGAGCTGTCCACTGGAAATCCCACCTGAAGGGTGGGTACAGATAGCTCCTCTGCTCCTCAGGTCCCACCGTCCGCTCCGAGTATGTCTCGCCTAGTGGTCCACCTCCGGGTACCGCCTCGTCGTCACGTCCACCTCTGGGTACTGCCTCGTCGTGAGGTCCTCCTCCGGGTACCATCTCTTCGTATAGTCCACCTCCAGGTACTGTCAAGTCCTCGAACACTCGGCTTCTGCCAGCACTTCCCTTCGTCTGCAACCAACACAACGAGGTGCGGGCATAGCCCGTGCAGGGGTGAGTATAACGATACTCAGTAGGGACCCCGAGAACCTCAAGGTCTCACTAAACCAACAAGGATAACCACAAAGAAGATCTCAACAGATAACCTCTACTTAGATATATGCCCATACATATACCTAAGTTATCAAGTAACTCATCTCAATCATGAGGAAACACAAGGATTGTGAAATCAACGGATAACCACTACCCGGGTATATGCCCATACATATACCTAAGTTAGAAAGTGACCCATCTCAATCATGAGGTAAACACAAGGTCAAAAGTCTCAGCTCAAACCAGGATTTTCATTATCGAAACCGTAACTGCTGAAGAACTCCACCCATCGAGTACTGCGGGCCAGCTGCTACAACCAAGCGCTCCCATGGGCCGCTACAACCAAGCGCACCTCTGTCGTGGGTCTGCCGCTACAACCAAGCGCTCCCATGTGCCGCTACAACCAAGCGCACCTCTGTCGTGGGTATGCCGCTACAACCAAGCGCAACTCTGTCGTGGGTCTGCCGCTACAACCAAGCGCTCTCATGTGCCGCTACAACCAAGCGCACCTCTGTCGTGGGTATGCCGCTACAACCAAGCGCTCCCATGTTCCGCTACAACCAAACGCACCTCTGTCGTGGGTATGCCGCTACAACCAAGCGCTCCCATGTGTCGCTACAACCAAGTGCACCTCTATAACACTCCGAGTCGTTCGATCAGCAGTCGTCGGGTCTCAGCCAGCTACACGGTCTTCGTACTCCGCACGCTCGTCACTGGGAGGGTCCGCTCCACGAGCTACAGGTCGATACTCCAAGTATCTCAAAGTCCCATGAAGAAGTATCTCAAAGGACCGCCACGTCATAGGGGTCTCAACGCAACAGACGGCGCGTTAATCGGACGCCCGGTCTGTGAGTTATTAGCCTTTTCGTCCTAGGGGCCCAGTTGGTTTCGTGAGCAAACCAAACCCGGCCGTATCTCAAATGTACCCCCGAACTCTCATAGGGTAAACTCATAGGTACCGTTTCTCAACGCGATCACCAACGCCGCTGACGGTTCGTCAAACAGACGTTCTGTCAGAAAGATATCAGCTTTTCTGTTCCAGGGGCCCGGTTGGATTTCGGTGCGATCCAACCCGGCCACTATCCATCTGCATCCAAAACTCAGGCGGAGGATGCCAAATGTTCTGTATCGTCAACAGGAACTCAACGCAACAGACGGCGCGTCAATCGGACGCCCGGTCTGAGAGTTATTGTCTTTTTCGTCTCACACTCACCTTGGGAAACTTCCCAGGAGGTCACCCATCCTGATCACTACTCTAGGCCAAGCACGCATAACTACGGAGTTTTAACCACGTAGGCTCCCGAAAAGGAAGGTGCGCCTTGAGTATAGTATACCGAAACGACCGTCTCGATCCAAGGATCGCGTTGCCGCTAACGACGAGTCGTTTGGAGGCCCGTAGCCCAAGATACGGGCATTTGACCAAACCGCTCGGTAACGGGGGTTTCGGGCCCGGGCCGTCCCGGCCCGAGACCCCCCGGATGGCCCGAACCGGGTCGACCCACCCCGGACGGGGTCGACCCGTCCCGGCACAGCCCGTCCCGGCCCGGCGCGGCCCGGCCCGGCGCGGCGTGGCCCGGCGTGGCCCGGCGCGACGAACCGGCCAGGCGTGCCGGTTCGGCGCAAGGCAGCGCGCTGCCAGCTTGGCCGAAGGCCGAGCTTGCTGGAAACGGGGGGTCGCCTGCCCCCCCCCCCCTTTTGTGAAACCGGCCCCCCTCATAATGGGGGGCCAAATAACTGCCCGGGGGAATTAAATTCCCCCGGTTTCCACCAACCCGGCTGGCCCGACCTGGCCGGCCGGCTTCTTGTCAACAGGACCGGCAAGGGCCGGTCCTCTTCCGTCTTCCGGCACCGGCGGCCCGGCTGGCCGCCGGTCATCATGATCTGCCGCGGCCCGGAACCGGCTGCGGCCTTCGTCATCCAGCGCGGTGCAACGGCACCGCGCCCCTCCGTCGCGGCCCCGCTCCAGCCGCGGCGTCTTCGGTTTCCTTCGACGCGGCGTGACGGCGTCGTGTTCATGATAATTCTTTCCACGGCGCGGCGCGACGGCGCCGCGCAATAATTTCCGTGTGATTCCCGCGTGGTGCGACGGCACCACGCTATCTCATTTCATCCGCAAGAAACATTCAAGAACAAAGGAGGGGGTTTCGGCCGTGTTTGTGCGGTCTGGTCCCCCTCTCGTTAGACGATAACACTTAAACGTTCATCCTCAAGTTTTTCATGCTAGAACCAAGAACGGAAAATAATTAAATAAAGCAACAACAAACCCCTACCTCGCTTTTCATTATGTGTTGACGAAGTCGCGGAAAGGCGGCGGCGATTCGTCGACATCGGAAAAGAGAAGTCGTTGACGACGTCGGCGTTCTTCGTGAAAGGCGCTCCCTTCTTTATTCCGGAAGGAGTGGGAAGGAGGCATCCAAGAAGGGATCGACGTTGGAAACTTCACGTTCTTCTTTGGAAAAGGCATTCTTCATCGAGAAGACGTTGTTCCATGTTTGGAGATGTCCTTCGTGTTCTTCGTCGAGGGTGGAATTCTCTTCAATCCTTCCATGACTCTATCACAAAGATTTAGCCAACCCCAAACAATAAAACAACACACCTTATTATAGTGTTAGCTTAATGAATTCAAAATAATTCAAATTCATTAAGTTACATCCTTCATTAATGGGTGGAGAGGCTCCAAAATTAATGAAGGTGGAAGTGAAGAGTCACATTTAAATGGGGGGGGGTTCAAGGGAGTTAAGGAGTTTAAGGAGTTAGGAATTTGAGGGGTTTTGGCACATTAAGTGCAAGGGAGTTTAAAGGGGGTAGAAGAGAGTTAAGGGGAAGGTGAAGGGTTGGGGCTTGTGTGGGCCCCACCTCACCTTAATCCTCACTTGGTTAGTTAGGAACTTCTGATTCCACCCCAACTTCCACACTTAGGATATAACCACTTAAGAAGATAAATAAAATTTGTAACACAAATTTTATTTTTCTTTACACTTAAACCACAACCTTAATAAACAACTGCTCCCAAGCAAACGCAACTCCAGGAAAGGCATTTCTAAGCAAAAACCGGCGCTACGGTTCCATCGGTGCCCTCGGAATTTGATTTCGGGCACCGGTTCAAAAGTTAGAAATTCTCGCTCGTTCGTTCACTGAACGTACCCGAGCCAAACTTCGGAAATTGATTCTGGGCACACCGGGCCTCGGAATCAGGCGCTGTCAGAAACTGTGTTCTTGTAAAATTCCAAATAAAATTAAGAAAAAAAATTCCTTGAAATTTCCGGGTCTTTACATTACTCCCACCTCAGGGCTTTACGTCCTCGTAAAGCTTCATCACAAACTAGGGTCACAAAAGCGGTACAGAGCACGCATCTGAGCCTTCCGCTCCCATGTGCTCACCTGGAGGTTCCCATAGTGTCAAAGGAAGTGCACCCAAGGAATCGATCATCCTCGTAGGATCTGCTCCTGTCTATTCTTGATCCCCACTGGAACCTCCGTGCATGTCGCTCTATCATCGACGTCCAACTCCCTGAGGTCGATGATGTGTTAAGGATCAAGCACGTATCTCCTCAATTGAGTTACGTGAAAGTCATCGTGCACCTGGTGCAACTGAGGTGGATGGGTCAAGCGATAAACCACCTCGCCTACCCTACTGGGGACCTAGAAAGGTCTATTGAACCTCGGAGATCTCTTGCCGCCTCGGCTACATCTCCGTAAACCCCGTCGAGGTGAGACCTGTATAAGAACGTGGTCGCCATCCTCGAACTCTAAAGGTCTCCCTTTTTAGGTTAGAACTGAAACTCAAAACTCCTGCTACCACGAGGGTAAGGTTGGTCAACCCAAGAATGATCGGCTACACCCTCCCATGCACGAGTTTATCTTGTGCTTCCCAGGGTTTCCTTTTCGCCGACCAAGGAAAACCCATCCCAACGTTTGCCTAATACCGTCAATTTGAGTATGAACAGTGATTGTCAAATACATACTCAAACTAACGTCATAAGGCCTCGACGCTGCCGCCAAGAGGTCCTAACCGAGACTCTCGCCTCAAGGGTCAGATCACACCGTCGGCGTAAATGTGACTATCGAGTCTCCTCCCAAAGATATCTCCAGACATGAGGGGCAAGTCAACGGCTTAACCGGAATCTCTAGGTCTGGGACTAGATTCATGGAAGGAAGGGATGATTCGTTTCGATGCCTGTGGCTACGGCAGCTAGTAGAAGATAAATTCCGCACTTCGAATCATCCTTAGAGCCCCTTTTTGGTCGCACTCCATGACCGCAAGCAGCTACCCTCTTTCCCTGCTCTCCAACTCCCTGAGTCTAGCGGGGACTACAAAGGCGGGTGATGGTAACATGTTGAAATGTACACCACCACGAGATGCTCTCCAAGCTCTACCTCCATGTCTGCTGCTCTGCAGATTCATCTGTCCTTAACATTTCCTCTTCTTGAAACATTTTACATGCCCAAGTCTCCGATACTGGTGTCAGTTTCCTACTTTCCAAACTTCTAACATTCTTTGGCTGTATTCGATCAGCAAAGAATTCTCAACCACAAAGGTTCCTTCTAGCACTCTAGCCTAAGTAGAAATGCATAGAGAAAAGGTGCTGGCTCGGAAGCCCTTAAACATACCATGCTCAGAGGCCCGACCTCTATTGCACTGATTGAAACGCTTCCATTTAGTACCCGATATGTTCGGTACGCCTCGATGAATTCTCAGCTATCAACACGTCGTCCCGCCGAAACTGTAAAAGTTCTAGAAAATTATCGGCCACCTCCACAAGCCAGTCCTCAGCCGACTATGAGTCAGATTCACCTCGGAACATGAGGGTATCTGAATTTAGAACACATGTAAGGCAGTAAACTTACATGTGTCACCTACCGGTACCGCCGGTTGTAACTGCTAACCAACAGGTAGTGATGTATAGCTGACACACTACCCAAAGGCACTATCTCAGGCATCGGTTCACGTACCGAAGCCTCATCACTATGTGGACCATCCTCATGGTCATTCACTGGAAAACACTAGTGGCCAAGTCCACCATCCACTCTACTGATGTCTCAGCTAGGCGGAAAACTCTAGCAATCGCCTCCAGCCACTGCACTGCTGTCTGGAAATCTGCCTCGCCTCGTAACTTCTGAGGCCTATACTGCTGGAACTCGTGCAATGCGCTCCGCCAGCGTGCACAGTTTGCTATTATAGCCGTTGGCATCTGCTTCCCAATAGGTGGTGATGTACTGGTACACCACCCGAGGGTGCCAACATAGTAAAAAGGGCCCTGCACCAGAGCCTCGTCGCTCGGTGAGCCGTCATCGATTACTCTCTCGGAACTCCAACTGACTGTCTGCATGGAGACATCCTGAAAAGATGTGACACGGTCAACGTCTTATACCTGGTGAGCTGACCTGGTTTGAGCTGACTTTAAAACTTTGGAAACACACACGCAATCAGTGTTTTTGTGTACAAAGTCGGAAATCAGTAGTCAGGGTCCTGGTGTACGGATACGTCGGTCGCCGCACCAACACTGGACTCCCTGAACTGAAAACCATACTCGGTACCCTTAACACTATTGCTTCACAGAAAGAAACATCAGAGTTATAAGTTCTGCGGTAGAACCGAACTCCTTTGATACCAATTTGTCACGACCCGTCCTCGAGGCCCGTGCCGTGACTACCCCAAGCCCGCCTTCCATAGGCTAGGGGCTGGCGACTAGCACCAAAGGCGTAAAATCCCGATAACTGGGAAGGCATTGCCTTTATAAAAGAAAAAAAGCACCACAGAGTACAAGCGGAAGAAGTAAACACTAAGTAAAAACTGAGTACAACAGTAAGTGCGGAAAGTAAAAAGGGGCCGGAAATACAAGCCCAACTGTAAAGTACAACTCGAAAGGGAAAACAGCAACTGAAAAGTAAAGCTGCTACGCTGAGCTGTCCACTGGAAATCCCACCTGAAGGGTGGGTACAGATAGCTCCTCTGCTCCTCAGGTCCCACCGTCCGCTCTGAGTATGTCTCGCCCAGTGGTCCACCTCCGGGTACCGCCTCGTCGTCACGTCCACCTCTGGGTACCGCCTCGTCGTGAGGTCCTCCTCCGGGTACCATCTCTTCATATAGTCCACCTCCAGGTACTGTCCAGTCCTCGAACACTCGGCTTCTGTCAGCACTGCCCGTCGTCTGCAACCAACACAACGAGGTGCGGGCATAGCCCGTGCAGGGGTGAGTATAACGATACTCAGTAGGGACCCCGAGACCCTCAAGGTCTCACTAAACCAACAAGGATAACCACAAAGAAGATCTCAACAGATAACCTCTACTTAGATATATGCCCATACATATACCTAAGTTATCAAGTAACCCATCTCAATCATGAGGAAACACAAGGATTGTGAAATCAACAGATAACCACTACCCGGGTATATGCCCATACATATACCTAAGTTAGCAAGTGACCCATCTCAATCATGAGGTAAACACAAGGTCAAAAGTCTCAGCTCAAACCAGGATTTTCATTATCGAAACCGTAACTGCTGAAGAACTCCACCCATCGAGTACTGCGGGCCAGCTGCTACAACCAAGCGCTCCCATGTGCCGCTACAACCAAGCGCACCTCTGTCGTGGGTCTGCCGCTACAACCAAGCGCTCCCATGTGCCGCTACAACCAAGCGCACCTCTGTCGTGGGTATTCCGCTACAACCAAGCGCTCCCATGTGCCGCTACAACCAAGCGCAACTCTGTCGTGGGTATGCCGCTACAACTAAGCGCTCCCATGTGCCGCTACAACCAAGTGCACCTCTGTCGTGGGTATGCCACTACAACCAAGCGCTCCCATGTGCCGCTACAACCAAGCGCACCTCTGTCGTGGGTATGCCGCTACAACCAAGCGCTCCCATGTGCCGCTACAACCAAGCGCACCTCTGTAACACTCTGAGTCGTTCGATCAGCAGTCGTCGGGTCTCAGCCAGCTACACGGTCTCCGTACTCCGCACGCTCGTCACTGGGAGGGTCCGCTCCACGAGCTACAGGTCGATACTCCAAGTATCTCAAAGTCCCATGAAGAAGTATCTCAAAGGACCGCCACGTCATAGGGGTCTCAACGCAACAGACGGCGCGTCAATCGGACGCCCGGTCTGTGAGTTATTAGTCTTTTCGTCCCAGGGGCCCAGTTGGTTTTGTGAGCAAACCAAACCCGGCCGTATCTCAAATGTACCCCCGAACTCTCATAGGGTAAACTCATAGGGACCGTTTCTCAACGCGATCACCAACGCCGCTGACGGTTCGTCAAACGGACGTTCTGTCAGAAAGATATCAGCTTTTCTGTTCCAGGGGCCCGGTTGGATTTCGGTGCGATCCAACCCGGCCACTATCCATCTGCATCCAAAACTCAGGAGGAGGATGCCAAATGTTCCGTATCGTCAACAGGAACTCAACGCAACAGACGGCGCGTCAATCGGACGCCCGGTCTGAGAGTTATTGGCTTTTTCGTCTCACACTCACCTTGGGAAACTTCCCAGGAGGTCACCCATCCTGATCACTACTCTAGGCCAAGCACGCATAACTACGGAGTTTTAACCACGTAGGCTCCCGAAAAGGAAGGTGCACCTTGAGTATAGTATACCTAAACGACCGTCTCGATCCAAGGATCGCGTTGCCGCTAACGACGAGTCGTTTGGAGGCCCGTAGCCCAAGATACGGGCATTTGACCAAACCGCTCGGTAACGGGGGTTTCGGGCCCAGGCCGTCCCGGCCCGAGACCCCCCGGATGGCCCGAACCGGGTCGACCCACCCCGGACGGGGTCGACCCGGCCCGGCACAGCCCGTCCCGGCCCGGCCCGGCGCGGCGCGGCCTGGCCCGGCCCGGCGCGACGAACCGGCCAGGCGCGCCGGTTCGGCGCAAGGCAGCGCGCGGGGCGCGCTGCCAGCTTGGCCGAAGGCCGAGCTTGCTGGAAACGGGGGGCCGCCTGCCCCCCCCCCCCTTTGTGAAACCGGCCCCCCTCATAATGGGGGGCCAAATAACTGCCCAGGGGAATTAAATTCCCCCGGTTTCTACCAACCCGGCTGGCCCGACCTAGCCGGCCGGCTTCTTGTCAATAGGACCGGCAAGGGCCGGTCCTCTTCCGTCTTCCGGCACCGGCGGCCCGGCTGGCCGCCGGTCATCACGATCTGCCGCGGCCCGGAACCGGCTGCGGCCTTCGTCATCCAGCGCGGTGCAACGGCACCGCGCCCCTCCGCCGCGGCCCCGCTCCGGCCGCGGCGTCTTCGGTTTCCTTCGACGCGGCGTGACGGCGTCGTGTTCATGATAATTCTTTCCACGGCGCGGCGCGACGGCGCCGCGCAATAATTTCCGTGTGATTCCCGCGTGGTGCGACGGCACCACGCTATTTCGTTTCATCCGTAAGAAACATTCAAGAACAAAGGAGGGGGTTTCGGCCGTGTTTGTGCGGTCCGGTCCCCCTTTCGTTAGACGATAACACTTAAACGTTCATCCTCAAGTTTGTCATGCTAGAACCAAGAACGGAAAATAATTAAATAAAGCAACAAGAAACCCCTACCTCGCTTTTCGTTATGTGTTGACGAAGTCGCGGAAAGGCGGCGGCGATTCATCGACATCGGAAAAGAGAAGCCGTTGACGACGTCGGCGTTCTTCGTGAAAGGCACTCCCTTCTTTATTCCGGAAGGAGTGGGAAGGAGGCATCCAAGAAGGGATCGACGTTGGAAACTTCACGTTCTTCTTTGGAAAAGGCATTCTTCGTCGAGAAGACGTTGTTCCATGTTTGGAGATGTCCTTCGTGTTCTTCGTCGAGGGTGGAATTCTCTTCAATCCTTCCATGACTCTATCACAAAGATTTAGCCAACCCCAAACAATAAAACAACACACCTTATTATAGTGTTAGCTTAATGAATTCAAAATAATTCAAATTCATTAAGTTACATCCTTCATTAATGGGTGGAGAGGCTCCAAAATTAATGAAGGTGGAAGTGAAGAGTCACATTTAAATGGGGGGGGTTCAAGGGAGTTAAGGAGTTTAAGGAGTTAGGAATTTGAGGGGTTTTGGCACATTAAGTGCAAGGGAGTTTAAAGGGGGTAGAAGAGAGTTAAGGGGAAGGTGAAGGGTTGGGGCTCGTGTGGGCCCCACCTCACCTTAATCCTCACTTGGTTAGTTAGGAACTTCTGATTCCACCCCAACTTCCACACTTAGGATATAACCACTTAAGAAGATAAATAAAATTTGTAACACAAATTTTATTTTTCTTTACACTTAAACCACAACCTTAATAAACAACTGCTCCCAAGCAAACGCAACTCCAGGAAAGGAATTCCTAAGCAAAAACTGGCGCTACGGTTCCATCGGTGCCCTCGGAATTTGATTCCAGGCACCGGTTCAAAAGTTAGAAATTCTCGCTCGTTCGTTCACTGAACGTACCCGAGCCAAACTTCGGAAATTGATTCTGGGCACACCGGGCCTCGGAATCAGGTGTTGTCAGAAACTGTGTTCTTGTAAAATTCCAAAGAAAATTAAGAAAAAAATTTCCTTGAAATTTCCGGGTCTTTACAGAAACTATATGTATTTAAGGGAAGTCATAGGAAAATGTATTAAATAAATGATTATGGAGGTAAGTATTAAAAGAGCACCAATTTTTATTTTAGTGGATAGTGGATCATACTATAATTTCATATCTAAGTAGTTTCTAAGGTACCTTAAGGAAAGTGTTACTAAAACTAGACCATTTAGAAATAGATTGGGGATGGACACTAGGTAGTATCAAAGGTAATATATAAATATTTTAAGTTGAATGTGGTAAAGGAGTAACTTGAAGTATAGGCATACATTTTCAATACTACATAGCCTAATTTGGTACTAGGAATATCTTGGATCAAAACACTGGGTTATGTTACTACCCATTAGAAGAGAATAACAGTGAATTTTGAATGGAGAGGTAGGTATATAACTTCTCAGGGAGTGATAAAACTACAAGGAATCTCTTATATCATTATAATATTACCCCGAGAGGGGGGAAATATTGGTGAAAGTATTACAATGGGTTAAAATAAAGGGAGTAACTAAGGGAACAGAAGGGGAGGATTTGGAATTAAGTTAGCAGCAATGAGATCAATTATAGGAGGTTTTAAGGAAAAAACATAACAATATTTAAGGTATCTAGTTTCTTACCATCTAATAGGATGATAGATCATGCCATCAAACTTAATGAAAAAGATCATGAATATCAGACCTTGTAACCATGCTTATTACATGAAAAATGAGATTGAAAATCAAGTTGAGGATATTTTGGAACATGGATTTATTATACATATCACAAGTCCATATTCTAATCCTATAATCTTAGTAAAGAAAAAAGAATGAGGGTAGAGGATGTATATTTATTATAGGTCATTAAACATGTTAAAAATTCCCAACATATATCTTATTCTTGTAATATAGGAATTTATGGATGATTTACATGAGAAAAGATACTTTTCAAAGATATACTTCCACCAAGTGCGAATGAAGGAGGAATATATTAGTAAAATAGCTTTCAAAACTCATGATGGGGATTATGAATATCTTATAATACAATTTGGTTAAATGAATGCACTAATAACCTTCCAGGCTATAATGAATATATTTTTCAAGAAAATGTTGTGGAAATATGTATTAGTATTTTTTTATGATATACACATTTATAGTAGAGGATAGGAAGAGCACTTGGATTATTTACAAAGAGTAGTGTAAACAATGAGGGGAAATACATTATTTACAAAAAAATTGTTCATTTTGGTGGAAGTTGGTAGAATAATTAGGGTACATACTTTCAATAGAATGATTATTTATAGATCCTGATAATTTTGAGGTAGTGGAGAAGTGACTGGAGATAATAAATATAGAAGGGGGGTTTAGTCCTTACAGGGTGCTATAGGAAGTTCATAAAGTATTATGGGAAAATTCCTAGACCCTTACAAATTTTATGAATAAATAGGGACTCAAGTGGTATGTAGAAGCTTAAGTTTATTTTGAAAAACTAAAACCTAGCATGACTTGTAATTCCCTAGCTGAAACCACCCGACAGTGTCCCAATAGGAGAGCTATATGGACTCAAGTACGCCTCCTCATACACCTGAGGATTCTAGCTAGCAACTAAGGCCTAAATAATACATTGGGGAGACTATTACCTCAATATATAATCATCAATAATAATAAAATACCCCAGAATCATCCTTAACAGATAACCAGAGTGCACATAAATCAACAACACGTCATGTTATAACAAATGAATGTGGAAGTCTTACAGTCATACATCCTAATCAATTGTCCGTTGGGGTGATCACGTATATAAAAATAAATAAGAACAAAAATACAAGGATGAAATACTACCATCCTTGAGCCTCACCTCATCTCATAACCCTAATCCCCATCAATCTTCCCTAGCCCAATCTACTACACAACCTATGCTCAGACCTTCATAACAAATATAAGGTCTGGATGCACAACAGAGTGTCCATACAGGATATATGAAATACATCTAAGTAGAGTCTCACCAAGTACCCCTAATATAGTCCATCATATCCATGTGTGTGCATGAGGAAATAAAATGACAGAAACATAAAAAACATGTTAGGTCATCGTGTGCTCACCAAGCCACCATGAAACCTAATCGTGCTTACTTTTTCCTATACTAAAGAGCAGTCACTTCACACCACAATTCCTAATAACTCATACCCAAAGACTCAAGGTAAGGTCCATACCATGTACCAAAACTAGTCCTTCTTAGGGAGGTCACACATTAAGTACCTAAACCAACCCTTCACACTCAAGGGAGGTCACAAATAAAGTACACAGACTATCTATTCTCGCTCAAGGGAGGTCACATATCATAACATTAATACAACCTTCACACTCAAGGTAGGGTTCTATTAGAATATTCTCACTCAAGGTGAATCCATCCATCACATAGAATCATTAATCGCATCCCATTACCATTGCCTTCTCACTCAAGGCAGGGTCTATAGGCACATCTGAACCACTAACTTCTCACTCAAGTTAGGGTATTTATGGAACATTATCACTCAAGGTGAGTCCAATCATCATGATCTTGTATCACATCATAGATCACAACCTATCCACTACCTTCTCTCTCAAGGTAGGGTCTATGAGAACACTTTCTCACTTAAGGTGAGGCCACGCATCTACATCATAGACTATACCTTCTCACTCAAGGTGAACCATGCTAAAATATTCTCATGCAAGGTGAGGATGAACATATAGTCACATCATTAATATTACACATATTCGAGCACACACACACAATGATTAACATGTAATCATAGCCCAACTCATACCTATCTATCCTTGTAGGCTACTCTCCTCAAGATCATCTTGGTTACACATGCACACATGTTGAGTATATTTGAATTATTATCTCACCCATAAGGGAATACACTAGGATCTCCAAACCAAACTTGATATATTCTCATTAATACCAACATGCACTTTTCACCCCATGGTGATCATATTACCCATAGGCCCCACCTAACCCAGGCCTCAATCAAATGGTCCAAACCTCTATCAATTAAAATATCTAAAATCATCCCCCCAAATTGGGAAATTTCTTAATCTAACCATCCCTAAATCCCTTAGAGACCCTATGTCAAGTCATACAAACAATTCCTAAGACCAAAATGTTGAGACGTGAGATCAAGAAAACACTAAGAGGGGGTAAATCAATGATCGATAAATTTTAAATTTTTCTTTTTAAAACAACCTTCATCACTAGTTATAGTGAATTTTTATGTTAAGATAAAAAAATAACATAGAGATAGAGATCGCATGATATTTGAAAGGTTCACTACTCAATGTGAGTAATTAGTCATTGGAATGATCCAGTAAAAATTGTGATCATATAATATACTAATAAATATTTTTGAACCACCATGAGTACGAAAAATCCTTAGAAATCACTTACAAGTCTCCCATATATTTTTTGAATCTCATGCATCAAGTACATCCCACACTAATAAAAAAATCAAATGATAATAGACAATATATATGTCTTCCTTCTATAGATAGTGATCTATTTATCCAGAGTGATGAGATCTTATTATTATTATTATTCTATTCTTTCACAATAAATACTTCACTCAAATTAACATCCATAACACTGCATGTAACTGCTACTTATTCGCAATCATCTCTCTCTTAATCATCACACTCGTATATTCAGTAACCATTAGATGAAAATTTATCAAGCCTCGGTGGTTACTCTTTTATATTTCTTCTTAATTTAAATATTTATGACACTGCATAAATATATTTAAATTCAAACTCCCAAAAATATTAGATCTAGTCACATCCATAAATTCTATTGGAAATAGTTTCCATAACTGTTTGTAACTACATCAGGTCATGCAGAAAAAACCTCTTCATTCTTATTTAAACCT
Organism: Viscum album; assembly: GCA_963277665.1. Taxonomy (NCBI): domain Eukaryota; kingdom Viridiplantae; phylum Streptophyta; class Magnoliopsida; order Santalales; family Viscaceae; genus Viscum; species Viscum album. Next base: position 1,796,783,756 of record OY728138.1, read on the forward strand.
ATATTTCTTCAAAATTAAAAACATGTGTATGTATAAATTCATGCATGATATAGAGACATGACCAATTCAACATCAATATTGTAATTATTCCTTTTAAATACAAACCACCTTCAATATCAACAATATCGCATTGCCTATATAGCAGAAATCCCCTATGTGAAGTATTCAACTATGTGGATTAATTAGTTGCATCACTGAAAATGGATACATGAATCAATCAGTTATGTTGTTAAAAATGACTATGTGACTCAATAAGATACATAACTATTCAGATGTGTGAATTTATTGCATGGATGAATCTGCTACATCATTCAGTTATATGGATGAATTAGATATGTGAATCATCTATGTGACCATTCAACCACATAAATCCACCAGACTTTCTGAACATCGTATTTATCACATATGATACTTCTTCCTTATTTAAAACATCATCCAACAAATACTTTGTAAGAATCATGATATAATTTATCCTGATATTTAATTCTTGGAAGAGCACTTCACTTTTCATCGATTGATTTAATTCATGGTAGCTTCAAATACTATGCAACCTATGGTATCTTCACAAGTGTTGACAATAAAATCCAACAACATAACCAAAACTATTTCCTACTTACCAGCTTCTTCACATAAACCAACAATAAATGACCTCTTGGTCTCAACAATCTCCCCCTTTGTATTTTTTTGTCAACCAAGGGACATAAATCACTATAGATATAAAACACAAGCAATTTATTATTATCCAACAATTATAAACCTATGTGATAGTACTCAATGTAGGAAATAAGAACTATTGGGAAATAATTCCATGATGTCCATAAAATAATGATCTACAACCATACTTTATTTAACATGTCTTTAGAATAGAAACCCACTTCAAACTGTACAAAATAGTCCCTATATCCACTTCAAAAAACTATTAAAACATTTCACACATGATAAAATCATATCTTACCCCTTTAAAAAAACTCCCCCTAAATATATGATCTACCTAAATAGGTAAAACATGAATCAATGTATATATTATATTATCATTTTTATCCCCCTTTGAAAACAACATCCAAAGATATAAATAGATAAAGGGGATATAATAGGCATACCTTGTCCTTGTATAAGGTGAGGTTAAACACCCAACTTTAACCTTATATTTTTGAATGAATCTTTAGAAAATGGCTTGGTGAGTATTTCATCAATATGTTATTTTATTGGAATAAATTACAACTTCAATTTATTTATATCCACAAGATCCTTAATGAAGTGATATTTAATATCAATGTTATTGTACCTAGAATAGTGAACCAGATTCTTTAACAAATTGATAACACTCTAATTACCACATCTAAGAAGCAGTGGTATCTTCACATCCATATTTAGATCTCCCAACTAAGTTTTAATCCACATAAACTAAGTTATGGCATGAGTTGTAGCCATATATTATACCTCAATAATGCTTAAATTTATAGAACTTTTCTTCTTTGTGTGTTAGTACACACATATTTTACCAAGAAAGAAAACTTCACTAGATGTGGATTTTCTATCATCAATAAATCCTGCCCAATTTGTATCGACATAACCAAAAAAATCCAAATTTTATTTACTGTAATATTTAAATACAATATCTATTGTACCCATTATATACCTGAGAATCATTTTTTACTACAATAAAATATTATTATTTTAGCGAACTTTTATATCTAACACAAAGAGTGAAAAAATATAGAATATATGTTTTTGAAGTTTTGAGGTATAACAAACTACTAATCAACCTTTTAAAATCCCTTTGATTAACTTATTTTCCTTGATCATATTTGGAAAACTTTGTTCCCAAAAAAATTGGTATTGAAATAGGTCTGGATTTATCCATACTGAATCTTTTTAGGAGTTCCTTTTTATACTTATCTTGAGAAATAAAAATTCTATCTTTATCTTAAGATATTTTTAGACCCAAAAAGTACCTCATCTCTCCAAGCATAGACATTTAAAATAAATCCTTCATTTTTTTTAGCAAACTTCTCATACATTTATTTATAATTTCCAAAAAATATGATTTCATATATATATATATATAATACCAAAGATAGATACCTATTTTTCATCTTTGATGTAGATATTATTATACACTCTTACCTTTCTGAAATTTCAACCTATTCAAGTAGGTGTCAAGCTTAGAATACCATGTTCTTGGGGATTGTTTCAGCCCATATAAATCCTTTGTTAACCTGTAAATATAATTTACATATTCTCCAAGTATAAACCAATATGGTTATTCAATTTAAACATCTTCCTCTAAATTAACATTGATAAATGCATACATTACATCCATTTGGTAGATCTTTTAATTCCTTTGTGTAGTAATAGAAAGGAATATTTGAATGGTTTTAGGCCATGAAACTATTATAAAGGTCTCATAAAAGTCAAGTCCTTCAATCTATGAATATCATTTACACACAAATATTTCTTTATTTTTCATAACTTTACATTTTTTATTCAATTTATTTTGGAACATCCACTTTGTCCTGATGACATTATTATCGTTAGGTTTAGGAAAAAGTTATCAGGTATCATTATTCTCAATTTGATCCAATTATTAATTTATAACACCAACCCACTCTTGATACTCTAGAGCTTCTTAAACATCTTTAGGTTCAAATTGAGAGAGAAAAGAAGTATGAGATGTTGTTATTAGAGTTCTTCTAGTTTGCACATGTTGTTCTTGATTTCCAATGATTTTTTAAATCTGAACCTATATTCTCAGACTAGGATCATTTGAATGTGATTGTTTCTCATCACTTGAGATGATTAAATCTTCTCCTTCAATCTAAACATCTTCAACATTTTCATCTTTGTTTTTTATTTCTTAAAGTTGTTTATAATAATTCTAAGAAACATCACTTCCCGAACTAGCTTCATCATCAATAATTTTCTTCTTTGAAAGTATGAATATTTTTTCATCATAATTATAAAAAATTATACTAGTCTCCTTGTTATAGCTGTGAAATCCTATTCCATTTATAGGGTAACCAAAAAATATTCTAGCAGCACCACTTGGATAAAACTTATTCAAATTTTCACCTTTAATCTTAATGATACAAGGGATTATAAACATTCTAAGATGGTTCAATATTAGAGTCTACATATAGTACAACTCATATGGATTCATATTCAAATTTAGTCTATAGTAGCAGTGATTTTGATCATGTATCTCTGCTCCAACAGCTTTCCTATAAAAGTTACTATAAGTATAATTTTATATCAACATTATCTAATCCATCTCAACAAATATTTTATTCTTCCGTTCAAAAAACATTTTTTTATGGTTTTGTGTGGTGTGATGAGTTCATGTCAAACGTCATGTTTTTTAAGATAAGATTCAAACTCATTATTAGTGTATTCATCACCATTATCTATCTAAAATCTATTCAAAGAAAAAACACACTCTTTTTCAATACTTATTCTGAAACTCTTAAACATCATTAAAGCCTTTGATTTGTGTTTCATAAAAATAATACATGTAATGTGAGTAAAATCATCAATAAAAAAATAAAATACTTACCTATATGTATTTAATTATTTCTCATGGCCCCAAAAATATCTAAATGGATTAGTTCTAAAGGATGTGATGTTTGAATCTTAGCCCTTTTATGTAAGGAATTAGTGATCGTACCCTTATTTCATGTAGAGAAAATATAGTCAATCTCCATATTAAAATTATTAAAGTCATGAACAATTTATATTTGAGAAATATTATTCATATTTCTTCAGGAAAGAAGGATAATCCTTCTATGATGTAGTTTATTTTCATCTTTCAGGCTTAAATGGCATGAATTCTAAGCATCACTAATTTGAAATAAATTCTCCTTTGTTCACTGATTTTTGGTATCAACCTTTACATATTCAAGCATTTTTATATAAAAATAATCTTTATTGAGGATTACCTCATTATCTTCATTATAAATCTAAGAAACATTAAACAATTTTTGTTTTAACTCATCAAAATAAAGTGTGTTCTAGGATTTAAATTTTCCTTTTCCATTATTAATAGAACCAACCTATTTAACCTTGAAAACCCCATTATTTACAAAGGTCATCAAGACTTATTTTCATTTTAAAGAATTATTCAACAATTTAAAGTTCCTTTTTATATGTGAAGAGCACTCTCTATCCAATATTCATGGACATTCCACTATTGATAATTTAAGAGCTACTTCTATAGTAAGAACCTTTTATTTACCCTTTTTTAGGATTTTTTTCCTATTGGGATAGAAGCATGTTAAGGAATTATTTTTCTAAATGACCTAGAAGATCACATATTTCAAACACTTCTTCTAATAAGTGAAATCTACTTTTAGTCTTTAGCATAGATTTTTTAGGTTGTTTTTGAATTTGTCTTCTTATAGTGGGATGAATCCCCCTCAAATTCTATCTCTCAAAAATTATAGAACTATTATGATGGTGGAAATAAAACCAACACATCTTTGATGTATTCCCAAAGCCTCCACAGTACCAACAATATCCATAAAAGTAATATCTACCATTGAAAACAGAGTGTTGTTCAGAACAATGTCTCTAACTTTATTCTTTCCTTTGATCAACAATTCTGGATTCTTTTTGTGAACCAAGGTTTTGGTAAACTCCCATAATATTTTTCTTCATAATAGATTTCTTTTCAAAAAAATAGAGTTTCAAAACGTAGTAGTTTTTTTTAATCAATGTCATGAATCCTAGAATTTCCATATTTTTGGGACTTAATATATTTAACCATAAGCTTGGTATCTTTAACTTTATCCTTCTTTAAACATTCTCTAACTTATTGCAAGAATTATAAAATATAATTATAGAAAGGATAAATTCTTCCTCTACTTTCAAAAGTTTGTGTTTAATAAGATCATACTACTTATCTAATTCATTAACCTCTTATTTCATCTTAATACCCATGGTATTCTTTGTGTCAAGAAATTTATCCTAATTATAAATCTCTTTTAATAGATTATATTTTTCTTCTTCATGGGATGTTCTCATACTATTAGTATATTGATCATTTTTATTCAAATTCTTTCTTTCCCTTTCAAGTTTTGAAATTTTTAAAAGACATTCTATAAATTCTCTCTTGAGCATAAACTCCATTTGAGTTTCCTCATATTACCTTCCAAAGTTGTTACCTTCATCATTAGTGAAGTTTTCATCATTAACTTTTGCAATAAGAATATTTTCACCAACATCAACTTCAGTATCAACCTCTTCATCCTAATTACTACTTTTACTTTCCTCATAATTAGATATAAAATCTATCCTTATGTTCATAGAAAAATTATTATCCTTTCTTTGATAAGTGAATTTTGTCTTAGATGAATTCCTTTTTAAATATATTTTGAAACTTTCATCTCCTTCTCCATTAGACTCATCTTCTTTCAGTTTAGGAAAACTTGCTACAAAATATCCAACAACCCCAAAAATAAATCATTTAAGTGGTAACTTACCTTTAAACATTCTCTTTCCCCTTCTCACATTTCTTGAGATGAGGGACATCTTTTAAAGAATTTCATATCCATATTAGATTTGGTTTTAATGATCCAACTTCATCATCCTCGCAAAAAATCATTTCCATTTATCAGATTTGGAGGATTTAAAAACATTTTATTTTTTATTCTTTAACTTCTTCTTAACAAAATAATATTTCCTTATTTAATATGAAATTATAATACTATGTACATCATAAAGAGGAATATCACCTGAATATTTTTCTTCCAAAGTTGAGGCTTTAGCATCAAATTTATCTAGTAAGATGTGTAAAATATTTTCAATAATAACATAATCTTCCAACTTATCACTGTAGACTATTATGGTAATCACAACTTTATTTACTCTTGTAAATAAAATATCAACAATATCATAATAATTAATTTGAAGATATTTATATTTGAGTCTTTGGAACTACACCTTAGCCCAATTAAACTTAGTCTTTACTTCATATATATTTTACAGTTTATCCTATATGTATTTTGTAGTTTTTATCCTTTTAACTTTCATAAATTCATCTTCTAAAAGAGAAGATAAAATAGAATTTTAATCATGTCCATCATTCTTCAAAATCCTCTTATATACTATAATAATGGAAGCATCTTTAGTATAGGGAGTAAATCCATCAATTGTCACTTTCAGGACATCATAACTAATAGACATGAGATAAGGTGGAATTCTATGCTTACATATATGAAAACCCTTCTCATCAAACATGGTAATCCCCTTATCATTAAATGTATCTAAATTATCCATTAAGGATATTATAAATAGTGACAACTTCAGAAACATTATATTTAATAGAAAAACATCAATGAAGGAAACCTTACTCTGATACCACTTATTGAGACACAAGATCATGGAATCACTGAGAGGGGGTGAGTTAGTGATTGATAAATTTTAAGTTTTTCTTTTTAAAACAACATTTTTTACTAGTTAAAGTGAATTTTGAAATTAATACAAACAAAAGAACACAAATAGAGAGCATAGGTGATTTATAAGGTTCATTACTCAATATGATTTGCTAGTCCTTGACATGATCCAGTATAAATAATGATTATATGATCTACTAATAAATCTTTTTGAACCATCTTGAGTATTAAAAATCCTTAGAACTATCTTATAAGTATCCCGAATATTTTTTACATCCCGTAAATCAAGTGCATCTTGCACTAATACAAAATTCAAATGATAAGAGACAATAGATATTCCTCTTATAAAAAATAATCTAGCTATCCAAAGTGTTGATATCTTATTTTTCTTCTTCTCTTCTTATACAATCAAGACTTCACTTTAATTTACATGCACAAAACTTTATGTAACCACTAATTTTTCACAAACATATCTCTTTCAATCATTTTGGTCATATATTTAGCAACTATTATCTAAAAAGTCATATGAAAATTTATCAATCCTTAATATTTACTATTTTCTCTTTATTCTTAATTCAAATATTTATGATTCCTCATAAATATATTTAAATTCAAACTCCCAAAAATATCAAATTTGGTCACAATAATAACCTATATTGGAAATGAATTCCATAACTATTTGTAACTATATCTGGTCATGTAGAAACAAGTATTTAATTATTTTTTAAACTCATATTTCTTCAACATTAAAAACATGTGTTTGTATCGATTCATCCATGATACAGAGATATGGCCATGATAGAATCAATCTTGAAATTATTCCTCTTAAATCTAAACTACCTTCATTATTATCCATTCCACATTAACTATATAACATAAATACACTATGTGAATTATTTGTCTACATGACTCAACCGGCTACATCGCTAAAAAATGTTATGTAAATCAATTAGCCACATCTCTGAAAATGGATACATGACTCAATCGACTACATGACTATTCAACTATGTGAATTGGTTATATGGATGAATTGTCTATGTAATTAGGTTATTTGGATGAATGGGCTACATGAATCATCTACATGACCATTCAGATATGTGAATCCACCATAATTCTTTAACACCATCTTCCTCTCATATAAGACTTATTCCTTATTTCAAACTTCATTCAATAGATCCTTTGTAAGAATCATGATATAATATATCATGATATTTAATTCTTAGAAGAGCACATCACTTTTAATCGATGGATTTAATTCATGGTAGCTTCAAATACCATAAAACTCATGGTAACTTCACAAGTTTTGACAACAAAATCCAACAACATAACCAAAACCATTTCCTAATTACTAGTTTCTTCACCTCAACCAACAATACATGTCCTCTTGGTCTCAACACTATATTTGGATCCCAACTCACATATCCCTTGGATATTTATTAAGACCATCACCTAGAGTAAAACCCTCCACATCACACCTCATATATCCTCATAGGACTTATCCCACTCATAGTGCACACCGAGTCTCAACTCCACCCTCAAGAGGGTGTTCCCCGTCAACCATGAGATATACAACCATCTCACCATCACCACTATTCCTAAACCTCTCATTCCTGAATTACTATCCTAAGGTGGTCCAAACTATGATACTTGTAACTCCTCACAAGTTCTAAGACCTACCCTAGGTCTCTTACAATCTCAACCAACACCTTCTTCCCCTTTGTGACATGGTTTTCAAGCACCCAAGGAACCAAGTGAAAAGGAGCACTTGTTCCAACTTTAGGAGGCTCAATGTCATCCTATTCCATTACCTAGGATTCTCTCATCCTATATCCATTTTACCCAAACACAGGAATTCATGAAAACATGAATAGTTATTTATAAACATATATATGGTTTTTTATTAAAGGTACCACCTACCGCCAACATATATTTACCATACTTAGGATTATCCCTCATCCTTGGATAATATTGTCCATAACACATCCAAGATCATATTAAAACCTGAGCCCCTATATCAAGACACAAAATCCAAATAATTAACTATAACAATTTTATAATTAAATATTTAATTTTAAATTGAAGAGGCATAACAACCAAAAACTCATCAAGTGATGTCACATCACCAAAAAAACACACAAAACCCTATGATTTCATCCTCTCGAGACATCCTCTATCCAAGTTGAGAAAAATACCCATCGATCGAGATTATTTTCAACATACTTCGATGAAATCATCCCAAAAACCTATCTAGAAGACACCAAATATCAAAACCCAAAAAAGGAAAAGAATAATGGAGGGAGAATAAGAAAATCATACCTCAAATCATCACATAAAACACCTCTAAATTACCTCTCTTTAAGAGGGTATGAAAGGGGGAAGAAAAGGGGGAGGATTTGGCTGAAATTTCCCTCTCCCAATGCCCTTTCCCTTTAAATATAAAGAGTTTATAACCTATAAATGATAGGTCTACACTTATTTAAAAAAAAATGGAAAAGGGTCCCATCATGGTGTAATCCTAAGAATCACGACATGACACCCTCTCCTGATCACCCCTCACGACATGGCCCCTCTAGCCACGACATGACATGGTTCCCTTGACTAGAATCAAGAACCCATGGCCCAAGATGTCATGGTGTATCCACCTCCCATCATGGTAAGACATTCTCCCTTCATAGAGTGTCCTTCACTCTCATGTCACAATATCTACCCTCAAATAGTCTTCATGACATGATCATATTTTTCTCAGAAAATATCACAAAGGTGATATATAGGGGTCCTTGGACCCCATACATAAGTCTCTTTTACTTTGTGAAAAAATCCAACGTGTAACAGCCATCACCGTGTGATTCCCTCCACCACAGTGTGACACATGTTCCCAATACATAATGGCCATCAGACCCAATACATAAAGTCCATCACTATGATATGATTCCTTGACAACTACATGACCCAATACAAAAGGGTTGTTTCCTTAGTAAAGAACTCAACACAAAATCCACCACACCACAATGGTGTCTGGTCATAGCATGACCAGATGCCTTCCCAACCCCCACTTCATGGTGCCCCCTCTAGGATAAAACATGACTTCAACTAGCCCATTATCTCAGTATGACCTTCCCCCATTATGGAGTGATGAGCCACTTATAGCAAAAAAAATCAACAACGAGGTCCCCTTGACCCTACTCCAACTCTCTTCTGAGCACCTAAAACATTCCTTGGGGCTCTACTCACATTCAAAAACATATCTTAGATTCATTCTAATAGAGAATAGCTGGAAAACCTGGAAGGAACTGTCCAGAAGGGGAAAAGAAGGCTTTGTGCAAGGGGAAGCTAGTTGTGGGCCATAGGGAGTTGGGAAGTGGTTATAGGGGAATCTATTGTGGGGACCAAGGGAAGCTGTAAATTGGTTATAAGGGAGATAAAGGGGTACTTCATAGGGTATAAAAGAAATTGTTAGTCTAGTTTGACTTGTGATCTTGGGTAGGAGAACCTGGGGATCTCTCTAGTGTTTCCTTGTCCCCTTCTTTATCTATTATTCTCTTATTCTCCCTTTTACTATAATTAAATAAGCCCACTATACATAAACCTCTGGCTTAAGGTTTTCCTATCAATTGTTCTAACTTTCCGACTATGTCTATGTACATATATGCACATGATTTCCAGAAATGGGATAAAGAGTAACACAAGTAGGATCAATGTTGCTCTTATCCGGTATGTCGACTTGATTAGTTTCCACTAAAAAATAAAACCTATCCTTATTTGAAAACATCCCTACCAGAGGAGCAATGCACCACATTGGGTGCTCTATAGGTGATGGGGCATGATGAGTTGAATCAATGCATAAATAATTCCCAAGAAATGATCTCTGACTTAGCTTTAATGAAGGATCATACCATGTAGATACAACAACAATAGAAGTAATCACATCCTTCCTTGACATTGGGTATGCCTATGATGCATATAGCGGTGTATAGAAGCATATAAAATCACAAACACATGAAGTCCCAAAAATAAAAATCTAGGGTTATACGCCATTTAGAGACATGGTCGTGGTAGGGTGATAAAGGACTTTCATTAATTATGAAGTACTATAATAGACAAATAGCTAGAATAAAATACAAGAAGTGGTGGGAACAACCATAGGATTCGACCAAGATCTTGTTACAGCATCTTTCTTCCAGGATACTGGTGAAAATAGAGAAGGGGACCCTTACACCAGCTACAGGTCGATGAGAAACCATTGGAGGGTGAGTCCTTTATACAAATGGTGTCCCTCACCTTGAAGGGGACCCTTAAGTAGGACATATGAGGATTAGATAGGATGGATATTGAGAACAACACCTTTGATTCCATTCTATTTACTCAATGAGTTAAGATGATGGTGTTCGATAGACATGAATCGTGAGTTGGGACCAGTCAAATAGTAAACTCTAAGTAGTGGAAGAGTTTAGGAGACTTGCAATATTAAGAATTCATGTGGGAACTACTACAGGTTACTAACTATGGTGATAGATTCAACCCTTCTAATTCAACTATTGTTGGAGATGTTGATGGTATAGTGAGATGATATTTTTCACCTTCAATTGTTGAAGGTATGTAGTGGAGGCCTGAGAGTTATAATTGGGGATAGATTAAGGTGGTTCAATATCATGTAAGGACAACTGAAACACTATACTTGAGGAAATAAAGGTTGAGTCTCAGGTATGGAATGTTTTTTAACCTGATGCATAAGTATAAAGTCTTGACTAGTTCACAAAAACTATTTTCAATCCTAAGAAAATGGGTGTATAAAGTTTTTTAAAAAAATGAATATCAATCAAAAATGTTTCCCAAACCTCTACTATTCAATACCATGGTAATTCCATTTTTAGAGTATTTATGGTTCACTTCACGCTATTAATAAGCTCGTTAGTTTGATAGTTTCTAATGATAATCAACTTGAGCAGGTGCTGCTAGAAATCAAAAAAACATTGTGAAAAATATGTAAAAAATTGTTCGAGATAAATGGGAGGTTATTAGAAACATATAGAATTTTGGAGGATCCAAAATATTCCATGGAAGGGGTAAATTTAGGTATCTTGAGACCAAGAAATTTTGAGGATGAGGAGAAGCTGGTGGAGAAGTTGATGTTGAAGAAGCATTGTTTTTTATTGTTGCTAGAGTGATACCAGGGGATGGTCTAGAAACTATTCTGATAAAAATATTGATTTTGGGAGTGATTGTTATAGAATATTTTTATTTTGGGGGTATTAAATTTATGGATCAAATGGTAAAGAAAATGTAATAAGGAAAGAATAGATGGATTCATCTATAAGTATTCGATGGTTGGGAAATCTCAAACCAGTGGAAACTTTCATGCACTGTCCAAAATAGGAAATAGGACAAAATTATTAGCACAAGTTGTAGGATTCAAATGATTTAGAAGTTCAACACCTTATCATGGAAAAAAAGTTTAGAAGTGACAATAATTTAGATAGAATAAGGCATCAATAACTTCAAGTTTAACCAAGTTGAAGGCTCTCTTTGTGGAAGAAGTTACATGAGAAGAAGTTTTTACCAATCCAAATCTATTTCCTTCCCATAACCTTGATAATGAGACTACTCTTAAGATGCAGAGAGTGATAAAGATCTATTGGACATCCTGGAAGGTACTTTTCATAATTGTAAAATAAGGATTTGTGCAAAGGGTGGATAGTTGTGGTCTTAGGAAGTTAGGAAGTGGTTATAAGGGGGTCTATTGTGGGGAATAAGGGAAGCTAATAAGATAAGGGAGATAAAGGGATACTATAGGGGTACGAAGGAATTTTTGAGGCTATTTTTACTTATGATCTTTGGAGGGAGAACATGGGTATCTCTTGAGTTCTTCTCTCATCCCCTTCCTTCTCCATTCTTCTATTCTTCTTCCCCTTATAGTAATTATGGTGTATAATTACCTTCAATATAAATCAAGTGGACAACTCTAGGTGGACTGTTGGATTGAGGTTTACCTACCACTTTCCAACCCTTAGAATACCAACTCTCTATACATCCCCTTATTTGAGACCAAAAATTCAAATTTCCCATGAAAACAATGACCCAAAAATTCAAAGGTTGTTACATGATTTTTGAAATTATGTTGTGTATGTTGGACTTATCAAAAGTCTTTTCAATAAAGTGTTATGCTTTGGGATTAGGGGAAGGAGTAGTGTTGATGCAAGGGGGAGATGCCTAGCCTATTTTAGTAAGGCATTATTTGATTCTAACCTAGAAAATTCTATTTATGAAAAAGAGTTGATGGACCTAGTATTTTCAATCTAGTATTGGAAACAATACTAATTGGGAAAGCATTTTGAGATTTATAAAAACCATGGAAGCCTCAATAATAATCTTATTTGATGGGTAGTATCGATAGACCAACAATACTAACAGGAAAATATCTTAGGCTGTGATTTTGAGGTTATCTATAAGCCTAATATATTGAATAATGTGTTAGATGCCTTGTCAAGAGTAACTGGTGAAGGGGGGTTAATTCACATGGTAGTTTCAGGGTCAAGTTGGGAATAACTCCAATTAGTAAAAGATAAAATACAATAGGATTATTAATTAATAGAAATAATATAATCTTTGCAATGATATTGTACCATGAAGTCAGGTAATTCTTACTAAAGTGGCCTTTTATTTTTTAATAATGGGCTTTTTTTTTTCTAAGAAATCGTTTTTAATCCATAAGATGTTTGAACACTTCCATTATTCTCTTGTAGGGGGCACATGGGGTACTTAAAGATGTACAAACAACTCGTGAATGGATTTTACTAGGTAATAATGACATGGTAAATGTAGATTTTTTCTAGGGAATGTGAGGTGTGCCAAAGAAATAAATATAAAGCTTTAAGCCTGGTTGGGTTACTACAACCATTAATTATTCCAGAATTGATGTGGGAAGAGGGTTATGTGGAATTTGTTTTAGGACTACCAAAATAATATGGATTTGATGTGGTGTTTTTGTTGGTAGATCATATTGGTAAATATACCCATTTTATACCATTAAAGAATCTATATGAAGTAATAATAGTAATTGAAGTACTTATAAAGGAGGTTCTAAAGTTACATGGCATGTTCGGTGTTATTTTCAGTGAGAAGGATCCTATGTTTACCACTTTTTTGTTGGAACTCTTTAAACAATAGTGCACAACATTAAATATGTGTTCTTATTGTCACCCACAAAGTGATGGCCAAATAAAGTGGTAAATAGATGTTTAGAGGTGAATTTGAGGTGATTCTCTTTGGATCATCCAAAACATTGGGTGATGCGACTTTCATGTGTTGAATTTAGTTATAATACTTCCCATCACACCTCTATTGGGAAGGCACTATTTTAATTTTCTTTATGGATGCAAAGACCTTAAAAATTATTCACTATACTAAGGGGGATACATTTTAGGTTATATAAAATGATTTAGTTGATAGAAATGAAACATTACAACAACTCTAGGTAAATCTACAGAGGGATCAACAACTAATAGAGAAGTTTTCAAACAAGAAATGAAAAGAAGTTACCTACAAGAAGATATGGTTTGGGAAAATCTAAGAGACAATACATCAGGATTTACATCTAAGACCAACTAGAAGCTGGTTGTCGAGTATTATAGGTCATTTGAAATTGCTATAAAAATTGGAATTGATGCTTACAAACTCATACTCTCTAAAAACAGTAGGACAAATCTTATGTTCCATGTGTCCCAATTGAGGGTGGAAGTTGAGAAACATATCGTGGAAGAAGTTTTTCCTAAATAATTTTTTGAAGACATATATTATCCGGTATAAGTTTTGGGAAATAAGATTTAGGTAATAACTCAAATGTGGTTGGTCTAGTGGAAAAGAAGAACATCTAAGGAAGCAATATGGGAAGATGTAGAGGTGTTGAGGTTGCGATTCCCTAATTTCCACTTTGAGGGAAAGATGGATTTTCAAGAGGGAGGAAATTATGGGAATGTGGTTGTGAGGGATGATGGCTGGGAGGCCAATGAGAGAGAATCACTTGGCAGTCCACTTGGTAGTTGATCAAGGCCTATCATATGCTTCATATACGAAGTAAGGGGATATGTAAGGGTACTGTTGATGATATATAAAGGTACAGTTGTTGATATGTAAGGGTGTTGTTTGTTATGAATCGACCCAGGTAACCCACCTAAATAGTACCCAAATCTTTTTTGACATGACCCCAAGGGCATTCTCAATCCCCACAGGAAGGCGACCAGCACCTAAGAATCAAAACAAACAAGAGATAATTATTTCACCACAAGAATAACTCATTAAGGAAAAAAAATATAAAATAATAAAAATTGTTATGTAAAATTATCCTCAAGAGAAAAAGTACCACAAGTAGACAAATTCAAGTCCTAAAATGGTATTTCAACCAAATTAACCAAAAAATACCATCAAGACATCATCCTAGAAACCCTATGCAACAAATGGATCACATTATCCATTTGTCACTACCAACTCCCAAGTCCTGCTAATCAAGAACATCCAACACCACCAAGAAGTTCCTGTCCTTTCACTAGACCTAGAATAAGAAAATATAAAAAATTACCAAAGGTAAATATAGGGTGTGATAAAAAAATTCCAGTAAGATCTCACCAAGTATTTTATAATCAATCTATAACAAATAAACCAACTTTTCTCAGTTTGAATAAAACATGTAATGGAAATATTTCCATAGATCATATCAAAACGTGCTTTATGAAACATTTAAATGGATAATATAAAATAGTTTTTAAATTACATTTCCATCAAATTAGGTAGATATAGGTATCTTTTTCAAAATAGGCATGAATAATCATTTTTATCAAAATAATCATGGATAAACATTTCAATGAAACACCAAAATATATAGATCGTTTACAATCATATCACCATGGTTAAGAGTCCCATGGTTAGTTTAGTATAGGTATTCACACACATATTAGTGAAATAAAACTCCATGAGTGCAGAGACTCCCTAGATCCCAAGCCTAGGGGAATAGGAGAGAATCCTAAAGAATAAAACCCCAGTCCTCAAGATAGTTTAGTTAGCATTTTCGTCCTCAATATATTTCCAAGTAGAACCAATACATGCCTAGTGTGTGTTCTTACCAACTAATTACCTAATCTACCATGTTATTTAAATAATCAATCAATCATACAAGTGTATATCAAACATTTTATTCAAACTTAAATCATGAAATCAAATCATTTCAAATCATCCTCAAGATAAACTTCCAAATCATACCATTTCATTTTAAAATCAAACATCCATTATTTTTATCAAAAATCATGCCTTTAATTCCTATCACCCCCTTTAAAATTATAAAACATTTCATGAATTTTCATCTCATCAAAATCATACTTCAAATCATTCATTTCAAATCAAGATCATTTTCAAAAAATCAACACTTAATTTTTAAAATCCAGTGTCAAGGGATTTCATTACACATAACACGACATTTAAAATCATATTTCAAGATAATAAATTTAGTATTTAGAAATAAATATGAAGACTAATTTAAATTAAACAATAATAAAAGTTTTCAATTAATAGAGATTACTTTATAAAACCACTTACCTCAAATAAGATCAATGATCACCCACTCGAGATCTACTAATAGATATTCGAGGGTTAGAAAACTCATAGGAGAATCCTAAAATTTAAATTAAACAAGTAGAGATATAGATCAATTAATGACATGAGGATTCACCACTATTAAATAGAGATAAAAAGAAGGAAATTAGAATCCATGATCAAATTGATATTAAACTTACCAGAAGAGATTTGACACATTAATCGACACTTCAATCTATGAAGAAATGAGGTTAAGAGAGACAAGATCATCTATAGAGAGACTCCAAGGAGTTTATGGTTGAATGAAATTCAATGGAAATGTTTTATAAATAAACCAAAGATTTAATAGTATGGAATTACGATACTTCCCTAACAAAACCTGACCATGTCAGCATCACCAGCTAGCTGATAGCCTCCACTGACTACCTGATGGTTCTTGACAGAATACTAGGAATAGTAGAAGTCCCACCAGCTAGCTAGTGGGATTATTGTAGGAACCCACCTTTTCTAACCTCCCACAGACTGGCTAGTGTCCCTCAAGAGCTATCTAATGGGCCTCTTATAGATTTTCTAGCTATAGGGTCATACCCACTTCCAAGCTAAACATTTCAGCCACCACCTAACCTTTAAAACTAGAATTAACACTCTCCCACATCCCTATAAAAGCTCTAATAAGGGTAAAAAAATCCAGGAAAAAATATGTACAACTAATAAATGATAGAAAAAAACTAGAGATCATCATGAAAACAAATAGAATCTAGAAAAAAACAAGATTCGTACCTGAAATCTAGTAACGCGATGTTACAATCTCCCCATCATAAATATTTTTCCTCTATAAAGACTATTAAGAAGATTGGTCCATGAAAAGGTGATGCCGCTACTCACTCATAAATGTCTCTTGCTCCCAAGTCTCATATGAATCAGAACCATGTTTCTAAAGCACCCAAACCAAGGGGATAGATTTTCCATGAAGGACCATTATCTAAGAATCAATAATCTGAACAAGCTTCCCAATCATGGATAAATTAAGTTCCACATCAAGGTCCTCCTAGATAAATAAATGGGATGAGTTAGAGAGATACTTTATGAGATGTGACACATGAAACACATTATGGATCAATGTCATCTAAGGTGTAAAATCCAAATGGTAATCCACCTTGCCAATCTTCTTAACAACCTAAAACAATCCCATGTATTCCAATGATAACTTTCACTATTTTCTAATCCATTGTTGACCTAAATAAGGTGAAACTATAAAAAATACCAGTTCACTAATTGAGAACTTCAAAGGGTATTGATGAAGATCAATATAGGATTTATAACGTCTTTATGTCATTCCCATTATCTGATGAATCAGCTGAATATTTTTTGTTGTCTCTTAGACCAAAATAGGTGTGTCTGGGGAATATTCACCAATATCTAACCAAAAAAGCAAATATTTACATGGAAAATCATACAAGGATTAAAATGGTGTCATCTTGATGGATGAATGGTGACTATTGGTATAGAAAAACTCAACTAGGCCCAAATGGGAATCCCAAGCTCCTCTAAAGTTAAGAGCACAATCATAGAGCATGCCCTCGAGAATATGTATATATTGTTCCATCTGATAATCTATCATAGGATGGTACATCATGCTTAACTTTACCTAGGATTCCATCACCTCTTATAGGCCTCTCCAAAAATGATAAGTGAATCGAGGATCCATATCATAAACTATGGTAGATGGAACCCTATTCAATCTAATGATCTCTTATACATATAGATTTCCTAAGTCCTCAACTTTAGTGGTATAATGAATAGGAATAAAGTGAGATAATTTTTTCAATCATTCAATCAACACCCATATCATTTTATTTCCTCAAGTTGTGTGTAGTAACCAAACCAAAAATTCCATTGATATCTTGACCCACTTACAAGTCAACATAAGAAGGGTATTAAGTAAGCCTAAAGGTTTTTTATGTCCGGCCTTAATTTGTTGATAAGTATAACAATAAGAAAAAAAATCTTCAATGTAATTTATCATACCCAGGCACCAAAAATTATGCATTATATCATAATAAATATTTATTTTGTCAGGGTGTACCACCCACTAGGAATGATGAAAATCCCCCATTATAACTTTACTCATAGGTAACAGAACAAACATACTAGTTCCTAAAGAAAAGTATACCCTTGGAAGATAGAGATAATTCTTTTATGGTCTCCCCACTATATAAATAATCCCTAATTCCTTATAATCAATCATCAATTTGTTGTTCCTAGAGGATCATATCAAGAAGTGAGGATTTCAAATGAACACTAGATAAAATAACTCAGTTTCATCCTCCCAGACTCCTAAGTGAATATGTGAAAATTGATCCATCAAATTACCTTCCTTAAAATATTATTTCATGGTATGGGATGGAAGTTTATTAATCATGGAATCAATGAAAAAATTCCCCTTACCTGGGGTGTAGTAAATATCAAAATCAAAATATTACAGGTACTCTACCCATAACCTTTGTGGAAAATTTAAATCTTTTTATGAGAAGATATCACTCAAGATTTTATTATTAGAGTGGAAAGTAAACCTTTTACCAAAAAGGTAATTCTAACAACTCTTGAGAGAATACATCATGACTATGAGTTAGATATCATGTGTGGTATAGTTCTTCTCATGAGGTTAAATTTGATGAGAACCATAAGCTACTACATGATCCCCCTATATAATAATGTAGCCTAAACCCAAAACTGATACATCACAAAAGACCGCATAGCCCTACACAACTCCTAGAAGAGTCAACATCAGAGATAAAGTCAAATGATTCTTTAACTTTTTGAAGGAATCCTTACATTTAAAATCCCATATAAACTTCACTCCCTTCTGAGTGAGATCAGTCAATGGAGAATCCAATTTTGAGAAATCCTTCACAAAATGACAATAATAACCTACCAATACCAAGAAACTATGAATCTCAAAGATTTTTTTTGGTACATCCCAAGACATGAAGATTTAACCTTCTCAAGATATACTAAAATGTCATGTTAAGAAACCACATTCCCCAATAACTTTGCCTCGTGAATCTAGAATTTTAATTTAGAAATATTTTCATAATGTCTGAGATTTTTCAATATGTCCAAAAATGCTCTCAAATGATGTACATGATCCTCCTTAGTTTTATAGTAAACCAAGGTGTCATCTACAAATACCACTATGAAATAATCAAGTTACTGATGGAAAATCATGTTCATCAATGCCATAAACATAGTAGGAGCACTCATAGTGTCTATACCTACTATTAAAAGTGGTTTTAGGGATATTAGACACATTGATCCTAAGATAGTGGTAATCAGACCAAAGATAAATATTTGAGAACCACTTTACCTATTTTATTTGGTCAAAAAAATTATCAATATGGGGCAAAAAATACTTGGTATTGACCATAACTTGATTGAGATTTTGATAATCAACACAAATGTAAAGGGTACCGTCAGCTTTCTTAGAAAAAATAACAGGTGCTGCATAAGGTGTCACATTGATCCAAATAAATCCTTTAAGAAATAATTCATTCAACTAAGTCTTTAAATCATTTAGTTTAGTTGATTTCATATGGTAATAGGGAATAGAAATTGGTTGGGTACCTGGTACTAAGTCAATAGAAAACTCCACCTCCCTCACTGGTGGAAAACCTAAAAAGTCATAAGGAAACACATAGGGAAACTCATCAGATAATGGAGGAAGATCACCACCCAAAGATTCTTGGTTAGTTCAAAAGAAAACATGGATATTATATTACCCAACTCCTAGAATAAGTGGTCTGAATCAACTCAGCCTCAAATCCCATTCTCCCTGAAAGACTTAACACACCCCATCAGGGGTAGTAAATGAGACTCATAAAAGATAATAGTCGATATGAGACTTATGAGTGATCAAACAATCCATAATGAGAATGAAATCCTAAGGTTTTATATCTAGAACCAAAAAAATCCCAAAAAAGATCAATTTTTGATAAATAGAAAGTACAATAAGGGCATTAGAGACCCTTATCTCTCTTCATACTGATACTTTTTTCAATCTCCATTACATAAGGCATGATCGTTATAGGAATATTTAATAGTTACAAAACATGAGTAGATATAAAGGAATGAGAGGCAACACTAAGTTTTCAGTAAAGATGAAGCAATGGTAATGACACCTCTCACTATCACATGACCCGCATCATCTTCCATTGTAGAATCATCCATTATATGAAGATTTTTTGTTCCTAATGTTTATGGCTAGAACCCCTTTATTCTTGAAGCATATGACAATGCCACAGATCCTCCTAGCACTATTGATCCCAAAAAACTATTTGGAGCATTAAAAACATAGAAAAACCTCTGAAAGTGACATGATCATCCATAGGAGATATAGGTATTCGGTGCCTTCATGCAAGAACACTATGAGTGACAAGATTTACCATGTTAGAAACAAGGTAGTGGTCCTTTAACAAATATTTCATAATATTTAGAAGAAATATTTTTTCAAGAGCTAATAATATAGTTTCCACTATGAGATTAATCTCACTTACTCTTCCCTTTAAAGGGACCACTAGAACGGCCACTAGGAGTAGGAGGAACTTACGTCAACCCTAACTTACCAACCAAGTCAAGATATTATATTAAATATATATCTAGAACATTATCATATGAGGAGAGATTTAACAAGAAAACCTAATATTAGATATCTACTTGAATGCCCATCTCAAACCTTCAAGATTTTATCTTCTCATTCAATACTACCTCATGTGAAAAATGAAAAAGTTTAGTAAAGTAGTTTCCATGCAGATCCATTGTATATCCACCTTGTTGAAGTTTAAGGAACTCTATTGACATAGCCAAAACCATTTATTATTAATAGAATTAGCCCGTAAAAAGAGATTTGAAGTCTTTACACTCCAAGACCACATTATTCCCAGCCATAAATATTGAATCCCACCACCTTCTTCTAGGTCCTTCAAGTTTGAATATGACACATTTCACCTTAACTAAATTTGGAATTTCCAAAAACTCAAAGAGTTTATCAACCATATTCAATTAATCCACTACCTATTGAAGATCTTTGGTACCCTAGAAAGATGGTAGTTTTGAATAAAGGAATTAATGGTCATGATCTATACTATCTTCCATCTAGGGTACAACATCTACAACCTGAAAAAGAATAGGTGAGGCTACCTAGCCCATAGATTAGACCACATGTACAAAAAACTCTATAAGGTTCTGATTAACTAGAGGGTTCACTTGTCATGGTTTATCAACATCTCCCTCCTGAGGTCTATTCAAACATCTTCTTGGGGGAATGGTATTACAAAACATTAAAAGAAAATAAGAGAAAATCATTTAAGATATTCATGATCATTGCCTCTATCAATCAGAAATCAATTGAGGAACAAAAATATCATATCAACTTAGAAAATTTTACAATTAGATAAAATAACTCCTCAAAGACACCTTTCCTAATAGATCATAGTAACTTAAGGATTGTTGTGATGAAAGGTTGCCAAGAACTCACTCGTAACCTAATTCTTGAAAGTCTTGTCTCATGTCTACCAAGACATCCCAAACTACATACTAATATCAAAAAAGTGATTCAACTTCCCTATGATACAAATTTTTCACAAACCAACCTAGATAACCCACATAAATGGTACCTAAATTAGTTCTAACATGGCCCAAAGGATGTTATCAATCCCCAAGGGCTAGTGAATAACACATGGGAATCAAAAATAATAATAGGGATTGATTTCAACGCAGGAATAAATCTTCAAAAAAATAGTAGATATAAAATAATAAATAGTTGGTATGTCAAACACTCTTCAAGAGAGAAGGTACCACAAGTAGACAGATACAAGTCTCAAAAAGATATGTCAACCAAATTCACCCAAAAAAAGAGCATCAAGATATCATCCCAGAAACACTATGAAACAACTGGATCACATGCTCCACCAATCACCACTAGCTCCTAAGTCCTGCTAATCAAGAACATCCACCACCACCAAATAGTTACTTTACTTTCCCTAAATCTCGCATAATAAAATCTACAAATGCATAAAGGAAAAGTTAAGGTATAAGAAACAAATCCCAGCAATATCTCACCAAGTATTCTACAAGAAATCTATAACAAATAATCCAACTTTTATCAATTTTGAATAAAAACATGGCATGAAAATATTTTCATAGTTCATATCAAAACATGATTTACAAAAAAAACATTGGCTAATATAAAATAGGTTTCAAAGTGAATTTCTATCAAATCAAGAAGATATAGACATATTTATCAAAATAGGTGTGAATAATCATTTCTAACAAAACATTTTTTTTAGAAAAGATTGAGGTTAAATCCCTCTTTATTGAACAAAAGAACCTATTTTACAATTAGGTAAGAGGGAAACTATTAAAAATAAGGGAAAAAATCCTAAGAAAACAAAAGAAGACAGAATTTCAAAATGGGATAGTAAGTTCAAAAGCAGCAAACATCCAAGCAAGCACAAGTGAAAGCCTCATTTCCCCCCTTGCCAAACAGTGCAAAAGTGAGATCAGTCTAAATGTTTCATCACCCCCTCTGTCAAGAAGTTGTACCATGATGATAGTACAAAGTGTTAGAGCACCTGTCCAACCAACACAAGAGTGTGGAGAAGATGTGGATGAAAGGTGTCATCACACCTTTCTCTCAAAAGAGCCACCCACCCATACAAAGCATGAAAATTAAGCAATGTCGCCTGATGTAATGTGAGACCAGATAAGAAAACACTGATCAAAAGTCAATGAAAAGTTATCCATTAGTCCATCAAGATGATGACTAATGTCTAGATGATAGAGGTCAACACACCCATCTCTCATTCGATGCACCCCACCCAGTGACACCTGTAGAAACTATGCCACACCAAATGCAACAAGGAAAGAAAGGGATCACAAATAAATCAGTCGCTCAAGAGTAAACAAATCCATTGAGACCAGATGAAAAACAAGATGAATTCAAATGAATCACTCCTAAAAACCACACTGAGAACACCACACAGCAAAAAACAAAGAAAACCAAGCACCAAAACTCAATCCAAAGAGGATGCATCGCAAAACATCACCCAAATCAAAACCTTCGATGGTAGAAAAGTCACCCATCAAGTAGAAATAGCAGCACATCTCGAGTAGGTAGCAACCAAAGCATCACAGCAAGCATGATGAAACTGACCCCCAAAACAGAATCTGCATACCTCCACTGATCCATCAGAGACCACCACTCAAAGGATCCCGAGCCACTCGGAGTCCTTCACCTTCATGTAGAGGAGCGCCGAAGACGCTTCTTGAAGAAACTCCACCACCGAGAGCATGGAACACCGAAGCCAAAATTCAAAACGATCCATCTCGGTGTTGCATAGATATGAAAACAGATCAGAAGGTAAAGATGAATTGTGTCTGCTGCAAGAATGATGAAAATTTCAATAAAACACTAGCATAGACAAATCATTTACAAACATGGAACCATGGTTAAGAGTCCTAGGGTTAGGTTAGTATAGATATTATTACACATATCAATGAAATATGGCTCTAGGTGTGCACACACTCCCTAGATACCAAGCCTAGGGGGAATAATAGAGAATCCTAAAGAATAAACTCTCTACCCTTGAGATAGTTTAGTTAGTGTTTTCATTTTCAATTTGTATCTAGGTAGAGATAATACATGCCTAGCGTGTGTTATTTCTGATTAAGTGCCAAAAATCCCATGTAATTCATGGAATCAATCAATCATATAAGGGGATATCAAAAAATTTATTCAAACTCAAATCATTCAACCATATCATTTCAAATAGGAACCAAGTTCAAGTTTAAAAACATGTCATTTAATTTCAAAAAACAACATCAATGGTTTTTATAAAAAATAATACCTTTTGTTTCAAATCATACCATTTTAAAACATAAAACATTTCACTCCATTTCATCTCATCAAAATCATGCTTCAAATCAAGATCATTTTCTGGAAATCAACACTTAATTTTCAAAAGTCATTGTCAAGTGATTTCATTACACACACCATACAATTTAAAAACATATATAAAGAGACTAAATTTGAGATTTAGAAGTAAATTGGAAAATAAATTTAAATTAAACAAGAATCAAAGGTTTCAATTGATAGAGATTGTCTTAGGAAACCACCAACCTCAGATAAGATCAATGATCACCCACCCGAGATCCACCAATGGAGGGTCTAGGGATAAATCACTCAAAAAATAATCCTAGAATTAGAACTAAACAAGTAAATATATAGATCCATTAATGAAATGAGGATCCACTACTCTCAAAGAGGGAGAGAGGGTGAGATATGAGGAAAGGAGAATCCATGATCAAATTGAGATTAAACTTACCAAAAGAGATCCAACAAATCAACTAAAAATTGCATATAAGAATAAATAAGGTTGATAAATAAAAAATAATATATTGAGAGTCTCTAAGGAGTTTAGGGTTGAATGAAATTAAACAAAAGTATTTTAAAAATAAACCATAGATTTAATGGTGAAAAATTATGATATTTCCTTTCCAAAACCCATCCCTATCGATGACACTGGCTAGTCAGTGGCCTCCACCGGCTACCTGGTGGCACTTGGTAGAATTTCAGGGCTACTAGAAGTCCCACTTGTGATCTTATACCATTTTTCTGGTGGGATTCCTATAGGAATACACCTTTTTTAGCCTCACATCAGCTAGCTTGTGGGCCACCTATAGCTTTTACAGTTACAAGGTCATGACCACTTTTGAGATAAACACTCCAACCACCTCCCGACCTCTAAAACCAAAATCAAAATACTCTCTCACAACCATCTAAAATATAAAATGAGGAGAAAAAAACTAAAAAAATAACATGTATAACCAAGAAACAATGGAAACAACTAGAGATCATCATGAAAACAAAGAGAACCAAAAACAAAATAAGATCCATACATGAAAGCTGGAAATGGGATGTTACATTATTAATATAGAAGGGTTTTTATAATTCATACAGGTTTTCTATTGATACATAAGGGTGATACCGATAAAACTAGAGTGGGATCTATAAGGGAAAAGGTATTGATATGTAAGGGGGAAACTATTAGGGGTAGTGTTTTATTTTTCATTATATAGTTTGTTAGGATGGAGAGTATAAGTATGTGTTTGTTTGAGGGTGAGGGGCATTCAATTTTTTATGTTTTGGAAGGAAAATAATGTCTAGGTTTGTGGAGGGGAGAAATCCTAAGAGTGGTTCCGATCAATCTCTAGAACATTCTGGAGATTGACTATAATTTTGTATCAAATATATGAATCTTTAATAGAAAATTATCTCTTCTTCTTTGAATCTCTATCAAGGTCAGTTCAAAGAATATTTTTAATCAAGTAATTATAGAAAGGTTCAAGATTGAGTGGTTTAGTAGGAATAATGTATCTCTATGAAAATATCAAAAAGACCTAAAATACATAACAAATAAAAAATGAAAGTATATTATCGACAAACAATATCTAGAATTTTCAAACTTGGACATACTGAGTGTTTTAGATAATGGAAGCTCAAGAGAGATTTGGGAAACACTATTTAGAACCAGATTAGTAATCGAGAAGTATAATCCTAGGACCCAACAACAATCATATTCAAATAATTATGGTTTTAGTGGATATATATTATAACATTAAAGACTTAAAACCTGCAAATGATATTTCAAGGATGTAGATCCATTAAAAAAGATAAAGCTGGAAGATTTGAAATCCATGAAAGAATTATATAAGGGAAGTCTTGTGCCATTTCAATATGAAAAACTATGAATTAAAATTCTAACATTATTCTAGTTAATTACAAATTATTTTCATGTAACCTAATTGTGAATCAAATTGATAAAGATGTCTCAAGTACAATATACATCAACAATGAAAAGTCTTATATTATCCATGATTTGTACCTAGATAGACATCAATTAAGTGGTGAAAAATATTTTTCAATGCATGGAGAATGTAGGAATTTAGTATTGAAATTAGAATGAAAAAATCAATGAAATCCATTAGCTAAACTATAGTACATGCCTCCAAGGACACATGGATCCTCTAGAACCTTTCTCCTTTATGTGTATACCTCTCCTAAGCTAATTGAAATTATCCCACCCCTCTTCCTTATTTAATTCCCACACTCCCTCCCCATGATACCCTTCATATTATATTCTAATTAAATCATTATCTCCCTCCGCACACCGAAAAAACCCTCCTCACGAACCTCTACCATGGTTACCAACATCCCCTCATGATACCCATCTTCAATTCCATCCCATCAATCTGTCCTCATGTGTATCAATTTTTGTATTGACCAACCCTAGCATGGATTCATCCTCCATTAAGAACTACTATAGTATACATCACCATATTGTATTTGGTACGTATATTTTGTACCCTATAATAGGTTTTATGTTTTCTTTCATTCCAATCTTACCACTGAAATGACACATAAAATCATTCTCCTACCTTACATTATCTTTCATCTTCTAGCAGAAACAACTTCTTCCATAGATGAGCTTCTAAATTAGACTTTCCTTTGCCGAAGAATCAATCCTCATAGTTAAAAAATTAAAAATTCCCTTTAACACTACTCAGCTCTACCAAAGATATGATATTTGTATTTAACATGATAAACCAGAGTCCATACACTAGAGATAATGTATTTCCATGAATCTGTGATATTCCCAAATGACACAGATTCTATAGACATTTTCCTTTCTAATTTATAATTTATTAAATAGTAATATAAATTTTATATATTCTATGGATATATATTATTCCCATTTTAGTATGAAATATTTACACTTTGTAACATTAATTTGTGAGAAAAAAATTTATAGCTTACGTAACACTACATTCATATTTTAGTCCGTCTTCTTCTAATCTAATATATATACATTAAGATGTTTTATAATGAAATATCCCCTTGAAATCATTGATTAAAATATTTTTGAAATAATCATGTTATTTAAAAGTTAATATTCCATATAAAAAATCCTTGATTTGTGATATTCCATATGGTTATAGAGTTTACATCAATTGATGTTTTCCTACTTTGAATAATCTCATGGTTCTCAGCATCATGGATAACTTTAATGAAAATTAAATCTTCCAATAGATTTACCATAACAACTATTCAACACTCTTGAAGTTTAAATTTTTTCTAATCAATTTATTTTATTTTGATTTTATATTACTTATAATTTATTATTTTGTACCAAATTTACATAATACAAAAAAACTACATAGAAATTATCAATTTACATGTTCAATGCATACTTATTATTTCTATTTCATTATTAAATCCATGATTTTATTAACATAAATTCCCTATCACATTGAATTATTTCTTAGTTAGTAGTAAATTCCTAATTTAGTTCTTCTTCCTTTAATTAAACACATGTTCACTTAATTTTTTTGTGCTCCAATATTCCCTTGACATATATTATTGAGATATTTGTGAATAATTCATGACAAACCCTGAACAAGATCTAACCATTGACTATAAATCAACAAGGATGTTGTAAGGAAGTTAAGCAATAACATATTTTGAATATGAAAGAAAATCAACAATGTCATGGTTTTGTCCTTACATATTTTTTCTCATCGTTAAATTAATACAAAAAAACTTTATGAAATGAAAATGTTTCAAATATCAAAAATTACCCTTTTAGGGTTAATCATTTATTTCAAGTACCAATATTTATTGTAGCTTGATAAATTTTATCATGTGATGAACCAACTTGGGTCAACCCTGAATCGGTCACCTGAGCCGGCCCACAATAAGGCCCAGGAGGCATTCTTGATCCTCCAGAGTTGGCATCTAGTGTCGAGCATCAAATATACTCAAGTGGGAATAATTTATCCCATAAAAAAGACAATTAAATAATTAGTAACAAACCAAATAAGAGTGAACTGGAAGTATAAAAGAAACAAAACTATACATACCTCCATATGATCTTGCGGTCACCAGCAACCACCAAACCAATGTTGCCCCACGACGACTGAGTTCGAGATGGAAGAAGCACCAGAAGCTAAAAACAAAGATAGAGATGTAGGTGTGAGTATTAAAAATCAGTATGCATTCCTGAATAAACCATTAACTATGCCTTACCTTTAAAAAGAAAAAAACCATGCCGGTTTGAAAATAAAATAGGAAAAAATAAGGTTTTTCCATTATTTTCATAAATAAGAAACAGACTTTCATTTTTAAGAAAAATCACTTTCCATTACATTTCCAAAATAGTTTTCAAATCATGAAAAGTTGTTTCAATAAATCCATTCAAAATATAACCTGTGATGGAACAGTAATTTTAATATGAAATGAAAATCAAGGGTGTCACTTTATAAAAATACTAGAAAATAGAAGAAAGTAGCATACGTGTAAACCAGTGTCATGATATCTAGGGTGTTGTTTGAGACAACCTAGGATAGAGCTATAATACTAACACATAATCAATCTTTACTAGTACCGTTTATCCACAATCAATACCCAAACACTCAACAACACCCTCACTGGCTCAACTGGTAATGAGAAACGGGAAGGGTGGGGTGGGGCGGGCCAAGCCCGCGCGAGTTTGAGCCCACGTGGGTTTGTCCGCAAAATCCCACATATAATGTGAACAAAAAAATCCAAGTCCACCCTGCATAAGCCCATGTGTTTCCCGTGGGTTGCCCGCATTTAAAAAAAATACTATTTATAATCATTTAAATATTATATTTTTTTCATTCTTAATTTTAGTTGTTGGGAGAAGTATGAATTTACAATAGCTATAATTTTAAGAGATGTGATGGAACATTTTTCTATGGGTTAATGGTGTCATGTGTTGAAGCTGATGTGGTGGTGAACTGTTGCAATACAAAGTAGGTGAGTGGTCAATGAGGGTCAAAAAATGATGATGTTTATTGTGTGGCGATGCGATGTGAATGAATATACCTATGAATGAATGATGACACTTCAAGAAATTACTGGTTTCAGAGGAGGTTATTAGGGTATCATGAGGTCCTTTAATGTTTTCTTAATAAAAAAATAAAATTAAGTAATAAAAAAATTAAATCGGTCCAAAAAATATTATAATTATAATAACTCTTTTAGAATTGAAACCAAGTTTGGGAGATATGAGTTCCATTTTTTGAGAGGTGTGATGACACACCATGTGAATATGGTTAATAATTACTATATAAATATTATAATATCATATTAAAACAATAAATATTGACCTATTTAAAATTCACATGTAAATGAATGGTGAATTTGTATGATCATTATGGTGAGAAATCATATGTCATGGTTTAATCATGTTTTTAAAAAAAACTAAAATGCCAAAGAAGAATATATTGTAAAAAAAAATTAAATTAGGCCCGCAGGTCAGCCTGCACCCGTGCGGTCTCAACCCGCTTTGGCCCGCACCAGCATGGGATCAACCCGCATTGGTCCGCGCTCTTCGCGGTCAAAATTTTTAAGCATGCCCCACCCCATATCCACCCCATACCCGCAAAGCCCACGGGCCGTGTGCCCATTTTTCATCACTAGGCTCAACTGAGGGGCACATCCCATGGGAAATCAGGTTATCTACTCAGGGCCACTAGCCAGTGCATAATCTCAACTAATACAGCATGTGTACCTAGGATCCCATAGAATAACCCAAGGCTTCCCATGAAAATTAAATGGAGGTTATTTTTATCAATCTATCGTGTGTGTGTGTGTGTGTGTGTCACATTCTTTGCACAAAAAATCACCCACCTTCTCACCTCTGATATTCTATCCTGAGCACAGCCCCTTTCCATGTCACTTAATCCAAGAACAAGCCTATTTACCAGGCACATATCACAAATCACACATCTAACGCATGCATCACATTTTTAATTCATGGTTAATGCATTAATAGGGGTTTTACCTTTCCATAAAATATTTCAAAATTTCAAATAGGACTTAACACTTTAAAGAAACACTTGAATTTTAGAGAACACATCTGACCAAATATTTTGAGTTAAAAAACCACACTTAACATGTTAGAAATCATTTAAAAAACCATTTTAAACATTTAGGATACTTCACATTTAAAGGTAATCTTTTAAACATGCTTAGACAAAAGGAACTCGTGTTGGAAGTTAAGGAAAAGTATAGAAAACAAGTGGTGGAAATTTTCCAAGAAAAACAACCAATTTTCATAGCATTTACACTTAATATAATAATGAAAACACATTTAAAAACATCAATAAATCACAGATTTCAAATTGAAGTCTTGTACATAGGTACCCTACCTCAAAAAATGCTGTTTTTTTTACAAAGGAAATTTGAACCCACTCTTTTACTCTTACACGCACATGAATTTATACATATATATATAAATACCCCTAGGTTAAATATAGATATTACCCTCTCTATAAGGTAATATCTTTAAATAGGATATATATATACATACACCTTACCCATGCATATGTTTGTAGGTCACCCTCATGAATGATGGTCCAAAACGCACTACATAAAAAAACAAAAACTCAAAAATCATAAAAACTCTAAATAAAAATCAACCAAAGATAAAAAAAATTCTAATAAACCTTACCCAAAACTGATGTAGAAACCACTGCCTTCAATTTCATTGGTAAGAATCAACCCTAACATAACTCGAGAACCCTATACGTCAATAATCAATAAAAGAAACACCCAAAATTGGGTTAGGGTTAACCCTAGGCATGAATGCTACACAGAAGAGAAATAAAACCATGAAATATAGGAAGGATAAGGAAGAGGAGGAGAAGAGAGGCTCATTGGAGATGATCACGCCCAAAAATGGAGAAGAAAATAGGTGTTAAAGGAAGTGGGGAGGAGTCAGTGGCACACGTGGGGAATCCCCCTTTGGGATTGGGTGTCACGAACCAGGGGGAGACCCCTTTGGGTATTATAAAACTTGATAATAATAATAATAGTAATAAAACATTTATTGTTTTTTCTTTTATTATTATTATTAATTTCATTTTAATTTTTTTATATTTTTTTTAAAAACCTGGTTAGACCACACATTTTGATTGCACGATCTACCAGACTATGCACCAACCATACAATTTTCTCTGTCCTAAGAGGGAGGACCGCACGGGCTACTGGGGAGAGGTGCATTCTTGTGCACCTAGCTGTTTGCCCTGGATAGTGTCATTTTCTAGATCACACGGTTATCACTAGGTTGGAACATGGTTTCTCCTAACTGTGCGCTAATTGTGCACATTCTTCTGTCCACCCAACGTCACCCCACGATGACCGAGTCCGAGATGGAAACATCCCCAAAATCTAAAAACAAAGATATATCTATATGTGTGAGTATTAAAACTCAATAGTCATACCCGAATGAACTATTATTTATGCCTTACCTTTAAAAAGAAAACCAAGTAATGTCAGTTTGAAAATAAAACATATAAAAATAAGGTTTTTACATTATTTTTAGAAATAAGTAACAAGCTTCCATTTTTAAGAAAAATCACTTTACATTACATTTCCAAAATAGTTTTCAAAACATAAAAAATCATTTTAATATATCCATTTATAAGATAATCAATGTTAGAGTATGAATTTTAAAATGAAATGCAAAGCAATTTTGTTGCTTTATAAAAATATTAGAAAACAAGGGAAAGTTTTGTATGTGTAAACCAGTGTCATGGGATCTAGGGTATTGGTCAAGATGGAATAGGATGGATCTATAATACTAACACATAATCAATCTCTACCATTACCGGTTATCAATAATCACTTCCCAAACACTTGGCGACACCCTCACTGGCTCAACTGAGGGGCACATCCCATGGGCAGTTAAGTTATATACTCAGGGCCACTAGCCAGTGCATAATCTCAACTAGTGTAACATGTGTACCTAGACTCCCACTTAACAACCCAAGGCTTCCTATTACAATTAAATAGAGGTGATTTTTATCAAACTATTATATATATATCAAATTCATTGCACAGAACCTCATTTGTCTTCTCAGCCCCGATTTCCCATTATAAGCGCAACCTCTTTCTAGGTCACTTAAGCTAAGCACAAGCCCATTTACTAGGAACATACAAAAAATCATGCATATAACACATTCATCACATTTTTAATTCATAGGTAATACCTTAAGAGGTGTTTTCCCTTTCCATAAAATATTTAAAAATGTCAACCTGGCTTTAACACTTTAAAGAAACACTTCCATTTTAGAGAACACATTTGACCAAAGATTTTGAGTTCCAAAACCACACTTCACGTGTTAGATTACATTTATAAAATCATTTTAAAAATTTAGGATACTTCACATTTAAAGGTAATATTGTAAATAGGCTTATAAAAATGGAACTCATGTTGGAAGTTAAGGAAAAGCATGGAAAACAAGTGGTAGACCATTTCCAAGAAACACAACCAATTTTCATAGTATTTACACTTAATATAATAATGAAAAAACATTTTTAAAACATAAATCAATCATATATTTCAAATTAAAGGCATGTATATAGGGACCCTACCTCAAAACGCATTTCTTTTGATGAAGGAAATCTGAACCCACTCTTTTACACTTACAAACACATGCATTTATATATATATATATATATATATATATATATCCCTAGTTGCAATGTATATATTCCTCTAACTATGAGAGAATATCTAAAAAGAGGGTATATATATACACCTTACACATGCATATGGGTGTAGGTCACCCTCATGAACGATGGTCCAAAATGCACTAAAGAAAAAATAGAAACTCAAAAAACACAAAACCCTATATAAAAATCAACTAGAGATAAAAATCAGAAGAAACCTTACCCAAAACTGATGGATAACCCACTTACTTTGATGACAGAGTTAAGAATCGGCCCAAACAAAACCCGATAACCCTAGACATCAAGAATCAACAAGAAGAACACCCAAAGTCAGGTTAGGGTTCACCCTAGGAATGAACACTGCATGAAAGAGAAAGAAAACCATAAAATAGAGGAAGGATAAGGAAAAAGAGGATAAGAGTGACTCACCATAGATGATCTCACCCAAAAAATGGAAAATAAAATAGAATCCAGAGAAAGTGGGGAGGAGGCGGTGGTGCACATGGGGAAGCCCCCTTTAGGCTGGGGTGTCGCGAACCAGGGGGGAGGTGAGACCCCTTTGTGGTGTTATAAAACTCGATGATAATAATAAAAAAACAAATATTTTTTTCTTTTATTAATATTATTATTATTGATATCAATTTATTTTTTAAAAAAAATTAAATTTTTTTATATATTTTTTTAAAAAGATTTTATCAGATTGCACGGTTTGACCATGAGAGATACTAGGGAGAGGCGCACCCTGGATAGTGCCACTGTCTAGGCCAAGATATTAACGCTAGTCTAGTGCATGATTTCTCCTAACCATGTGTCAATTGTGCGTCTTCTTCTGTCCTCCCAAAAACTGCCATTTTTTTTAAAACACCCTAGAATGACATATAATTAAGTTAAGACCAAAAATCGATAAAATAATAGAGAAATGTTGGGTTAGGGTGTGACATATCAATAAAATAGACAATGTTTTTCATTTAAAACCAAAACTTAATATTGAAAACAGCATGGAGACTCCATTTCACTTTCCATTATTAGATGTTACAATAAATGGTTTGTTACCTTCTTAAATTTTACTACTACAATTTTTGGAGTATGAATCATTTAACAGAATTATATGCACTAATTATTTTTCAAAATCTCTGTATTCAAAAGATATAAGAGTTCAAAATCTTTCAGCTTATGAACATGAAAAAAGATTAAGGTGAAAATAGAAAATATTACTCCACCAACTACTACCAATAAAAAAAACTTTATGTTGGAAGGAGGAAAGGCCACAACATAAGTTATGTATGATGAAATAGAAAGAAATTATTCCTGGTAAATTCTTAATTTTTTTCTCAATCTACAAAATTTTGAGCACTATTAAATTATACTGAATTATTTTGTTACAATTATGTATTAAGGAAGTCTTTCACCCACATTATAAGTTAATTTACTTCTTACAGTTCATTATATTCTAACCAAATATCTAGAGTTATATCCATAACCCCTACATCTATCAATATCAATATCATACAAATTAAAAGTAAACTCCCTCTAAAACAATTGTGAGAAAATGGTGAAATCCATATTTTATTTATTTAATAATCAATAAACTTACAAAAAAAAATTGTAACAGCTGGCAATAATTAACAGAATATACTCAACTATAGGTTCATTACTGATTTATGATCATACTCAATCCATGTCAACATTGTGTGAGCACTAGTTGGTATCTCTTATATTAACGTTGGTTACCAAAAATAATATGTTATCACTTAAAACTGAATCATTTTCATATTAATATAGAAAATCTGTATCGTGATAACACTTTAACAAGAAATTTAAACAATTAGCTGAGATTATGATGATGGTATACACTTATTTAACATTTATATGTTCATTGTAGAAATGAACTTCCAAGTTAAATTTTTATTAAAACCCACTTTTATGGAAAAAAGTGGGAAACCATCAAGTCAACAACACATCAAGAACAAAAGTAGAAAATAGAACTATAGGATATCAGCTTGAAAATATTGGATGTGACTGCCCTGAATAATTTCCAGGATAGGTTGTTTACCTTTTTTTCCGGCTCGTCGCTGATGATCACTTCAAAATGAGAGGCCAACTTGTCCCAAACTTGTATAAATGTATTTCTATAATACTTATTGTATTATTTATTACATTAAAAAAATTATATTTTAAATATTAAATGTATATTACTTATGACAAACCATTCTTCAAGTGAACAAAAATGAAAATACAGACATATTTTCATACATTGGTCAATCAAATTGGCAATGAGTAACCCACTACATATTTTCAATCTATGTTTTTCAGTTTT
The DNA here is from genome assembly GCA_963277665.1 of Viscum album. NCBI lineage: Eukaryota > Viridiplantae > Streptophyta > Magnoliopsida > Santalales > Viscaceae > Viscum > Viscum album. Next base: position 1,796,818,638 of record OY728138.1, read on the forward strand.
ATTATTCATTTACATTGTTACTCAAGATATATTTATTAAAAAAATTACTTGGAAATTAGTGATCATCACCACTATTTAATTTCCTTCTATGCTATATCATGGTTTGATGAAAGAGTTAAATGATACAAATTATAAAATTCTCCTAGGTTTTCATTATGTTGTTCTCTTGGTAAAATAAAAATATGTGGATTTGATACCACACTTTAATACCTAAAAATACATTATTTTCAATGATAAGTGAAAGGATAAAAGAAACTTTTTGGACCTTATCGATCTTTATAATAGAATGTTCTCTTTTACATCAATGAGATAAAGAATTGATAATCTTGTGAACAATGGAGGTGGTCCTTATATTTACAAGCTTAATGAAAAAAATCATCACCATATTGGGATCTTATTTCCACCTACTGGTCAAGCCCCAAAATTCACCCAACTTTATGTTTCTGATACTTTAAATGAAGTACAAAATAAAATCTATTTTTTGAGTTACTTTAAATATAGTTCTTCTATACATTGTGTATTTATTTATTGGTTTTTATAGACTTCTACTTTATATTTTTTTGTCATCTACAACAAAATTGTGATGGATTTATCTATTAACCCTATCCTTATGAAAAATATACAATCTATGTTTGATGAATACAATCACTTAAATCATCAGTTTAAAACTGTAAGAGATTTATTGAATACCAATTTCAGTTCATAGTTGAAGCTAAGGCTAACTAGATGAAGGATATTTTATTCACATACATACAACTTTTCAACAACATCAGAAATTACTACGCTAATATTTTGTGGTATTGAATATCTTAATTAGGTTAGAGATATCATTATACAAACACAATCAGGTGATTTGAAATGCATATATGATCTTTATCCTCCATATCTTCCATTGTAATGCCCCATCATTTTTTCCACTAGTAAGGATGAGTATTCTAATAATGTTTCTCACAATTCACATTCCATAACTTTAAAAGTTCAAAAAGTAACAATGAAAAATTTCTTTTCATACTATCTTTAATTCAAACCTAATTAGCATGCAATACCCTTACATTCAAGACGACTCTTGAAAAAATTTGTTGTTGATGCATATATAATGGTTTAATCTCAATAATTTTCCTTGATTTGATTTAATAAAAAACAAATAAGAGTTGAGTTGTACAGTGGTTCATACAAAGATTACCTAAGATGTGATTGTGATAGTATTATTTACAGAAAACGTATAATTGCATGCAATAGTGCTAATTTTCAATTAAAACAAAATTTTAATTTCTAATTAAATCATGTGGTAAATTGTTAATTAAACATTTTATTAATGCATACACCAATATATATTCATAAAATCGAGTCTAAATCATATCTTTACAACTAATACCCCCACCCGTGCAATTTCATGGGACAAGATAATAGGTAAATCCATGAAAACTTAGCTTTAACTAATAAAACCTATAGAGAGATACGATATAGGAAGAGAAAGAAGTAGAAGAGTAAATAATATTTAATATATAAAACAGAATAGAATTAGATCTTTAAATAGTGATCCATTACATTTCAAGTAAATGTTTGAACATATCAAATGACAGTAGTTTGGTCTATTCAATTTTTCTTTAGAACTACTTTCTAAGATCATCTGAAGTTGAACTATCTCTGGTGAAATCAGTGTTAAATTCATCTACTACATCAAATATTTCTTGATCGAAATCATGTTTTGAATGACTCTGCAAATAATATGTTAAGTAACATGTCAGTGAAAGTTCACACACTAAAATGAGATAAAGTTGCAAAATTTGATCATTATGACCTAAATGAAGTCTTCACCATCATGTAGATATACACTATCGATGGAGTTGGATATGCACTTAGTCAACATACACCCATATTGTAATTGAAAAACAATATAAAACATATTCATATAATATACATAATATAAAAGGTGATTAGTTTAAATTGTAAGAATACATTTATTACATAAAGTTTAAAATGCTTAATTCATATCTATAAATCATTTACATAATTCTATGACATATTTCATTTGAAAGAACTGAAATTCATAAGAAAAATGCATACGCATAAAAAACAATTTTATTATGCATGTAACAAAAAACACCTATATTGTAATTTTATAGTAGTGTAAAATATATGAATATAATATACATACTTTAAAAGGAGAAGAGTTTGAGTATATTTAATGTTTCATACCAAAACAGGCATTAATACCTAAAGGAATCTTTATCCTACCTATGAAATAGGCTTTTATATAGAGTTTACAAAAATAATTTAAATATAATAAATGCATACCCCGCACATGAATTTATGGTGTCAATTATTTACATTTTAGATACATAAAATATACAATATTTCATACAAAAATGGGATATTATATGAATTTAATTAAAATTAATTGAAATAAATCTACATAAAAAAAATATAATTATTCAATGTAGATGCATCTGAATTGCATTTTGGGGAAAATGCAACCCCAAAATTCCAAAAATAGGTTTTAAATCTCTCATGGGGATGTTAGTATTACAAAAATGCTTTAGTGTCAGAGGTGTCTAGAGGAGAGTGGATGTAGAGTGAATCCATTAGAACTGAGATATCAATTGATGGAGTTAGGTCATGATATGATCCTAGGTGTCACGCTATGATGTGTTTGATGACAAGAGAAGTAGTTCTATAATTTGGTAGGTCGTGATGGGTTTCTTTTAGTTATATAGTAGAGGGTTGGTTGGTGTTGGAATGGTGTTGTATTAATGAGGTATTATGGCGTGTATGGGTGTGTCATAGTGTGTGGGGTTCAGAGTGAGTATTTTGGAAAAGGGATACTCATACATCTTGTTTATAACCCTTAAATAAATAATATTTAAACACTTATTTCTTCCAGTACTAATTTAATGGTTGTGGAATGAATGGTTTTGATCATGGTATGTAAGAGGTTGTTAGCAGTATATATATTTTCCAGTATTTGGAAACCAAAGCGTTGAGGTTGGTTCATGGATCAAGGGTGACCTAGGGAGTTTCTGTGTATTTTCTCGAATTTCCTTCACTGTGTGGTCATAGATGATGTTCTATGAAGACCTGAGGTTGAGATTCTAGATTCTATCCACCTATATTGTATCATGTTGTCATACTTTGGTTGTGAAAAGTTCATATCTTCTATATTCTAATTATTTTTATTGATTTTATGGTCACAATACAACTATTTCCATTACAACATGAGACTTGGGAGTCTTGTTCTAGGAGATATTATAGTTTGGAAGTCATCATGCCATGAGGCCTTTGTTGGAGTGTAGTTTGCCTATGGTTTTATTAGATTTTTTTTTATTGTGGCATGAATAACTACAAAAAATGACATGTTTTTCATTAATATGGTGGTGTTTAATTATTGCGATGTTACTTAGGCTTGTCATTCTATGAATGTGTATTCTTCCAGCTTAGTTATAAAATCAGTTCTCATATGAACTCTATCATATTTCATTAATTACTTAAACAGTTGGGGGAATCCATCTAGTTTTGGTAGTTCATATGACACCTAGACTGTAGATTTGATCCATTTTTCTAGAGGTCAAATATATGTGATTCATGGTGAGTTTATATGGAATCCTGACTTTTTATTACATATCTTTTCATTTACATTGTACAAACAGAGGATCTTTTAGAGTTTAGTTTCTTATAAACAAGGTACGTGATACATGAAAAATTAAAAAAATCTTCTAAACAATGTGAAATGATTCTTCATTGATTCATTCTAAATAATTTTACTGCATCTCATAACTTGGGTACATATAGAAAATGAAAGAGCGATTATAAGGCCCTATAAGGGAAAGCAAGGGAAACAATTTACATATGATCCTGAGAAATATCAATAAGAACTTGAGGATTATCATAAATGAATGAGAAAGAGGCATATCATAATAATAATAACATGAATAATAACATTAAATTGTGGATAAAACATTTAAATTATATATTTATAAGTATATCACAAAGGTTTTTCATTAAGGTGTCATAAAAATTACCAAGGTTGTTCATCAAGGTATCGTAAAACATGACATCTATAGAGATTAAATTATTTACCCAATGCATTGGATCACTATTAGGGAAAAAAATTCATATGTCTTAATTAATTTTAATAATCAAAAATTTTATAAATAACCCATGGAGAATAAAATAAATGGGTTTCGTATCAAAATCACGATGTTTTAAAAAGTGCTTAAAGAACTTGATCATTATGTAATTTTTTTACCCACAAAAAGGGAATGTGGGTTTTATGTATGTCAATACCAAAATAAAATAAATCATTTAAACATATTAGTGAATACCCCTTTAAAATAAATAGGTTTTCATATTCACATAAAGAAAATAAAAGGTAATTTCTTGAGGAGACGAGAGAAAATTTGAGAAGTAAAATCGGCAGCATAACGGGTATAAAACATGGTTTTAGAAAAAGGTAAAAAGAGATGGGACAAGGGTATACCATAGACAAAACATAATTTGTTAGTAATGGAATTAATAAAAATAAAATAAGAGATATTTACCATAACATTCAAAATACATATACAAAAAGAGGTTCTTGAAACGAAGAGAAAAGAATGATATTTCCCTTACCTTAAAGAGTGACTCCTAAAACTTGAGGATTAAGAACTTGGGGGCTTGAGGGAACATTAAGAGGACTTATTAAGAGGTAAAATTATCATAGATTCATGGATTATGAAATGTTATTTAATGAAAATGGATAAATGGGTGGGTATTTATAGCAAAAATGGGGGATTTGTTTATTAATTTCTAAATAAAAGTCTTAGACACCATGGTAGTGGTAAATGAAAAACCATGGGATTTCCCATGGTATTTTCTCATGGTATTAGACGCTCGGGACACCTAATATATTATTTTAATACACAAGAGTCTACCATCATTTTATATTACTTATTTTAGCAAGGAAAGTTAAAGTTTTCACAAAATAACATTTTTAAAGTTAAAGTTTCCATTTTAGAATTTGGAAAGTAAATTATATATTTGGAAATTGATTAAAATATATTAAAATAATGGATATTAATAAAATAATATATTTTAAGTCTTGGATTGTGGTTAATTAGTTATTTCATCATTATTACATAATTATGATGTCATTAACATATCGAAAAACTGAAACTGTATAATTACTATTCATGAAAAAATAAAGTATTTTAGAAAATTCTCATAAATTCACCCTAACCTAAATTTGATATGATGATTTCAAAAATGATATTTATTTTATCATGATAATTCTATAAATATGATAATTTTAACTTTTAAATATAAAAAAATATATTTATTAAAAATAACAGCGGATAGAAAATGTATAATAAAATATCCGACACTTGAAAAGATAAAATTATTTTATCATTTATTTCTAAATTAGAGTGTTTTAATCATAATATTTCATTAAAATAAACATTATTAATAATACCTTATTTTATTATTATAATTATTTCTTTTCTGTAAAGTACAATTTCTATCTGAAAAATCAATTTATCAAATTTCATCTCAATAATATTAAGCAAAACTAACGGAAATGATGGAATAAAAATTTTATTTATACAATGAAATTATACTTTAAGTAACTAGGGACTCGACACATAACCCCTTATTATGCCCGTATATTCCCTAAGAGTAAGGTGTGAAATGTTGGTAGTTTTTTGGGGTACCTCAGCTAACATCGATCGAGTGGTAATCTCCACTAACTTGAACTTCTTCTGTTGGAGATTTCGTTCAAGCTTCACTTGTTAAAGCTTGATTTGAGTTTGGTTAAGGGAGAACCCTGATGATGAAACCTCCCTCCCAAGCTTTGACAAATGAGCTTCGTATAACACTAATTGATGCCATCAATACTTCTTTCTGTATTAATTATCATTTGTCATCTCTACTTATAAACACTAATTATAACATTAATTTTTTTATCAAGAGTATTGTTTCCAATGGACGTATTGACCAACAGTCATATAACGGTCAAAACCCGATGGTCACATTTCAATTTATACACACTTCATTATTAATGAGATGTAGTTTTGTTGTGTATGAAATAATATAACACGCATTTTCAAGAAACAATTGTCATTCAAAAAGTTCGGGTCATTACAGTTCATCCCCCTCCTCCTTGGTTTTCTTTTGTGCTTCATATACGAGGAAGGTTATGGAAGTAGGTGGCTTTGGATTAATTACCCTTATTTTGTGGGGTTGATTGGATCTGTTATATTCTAGTTTGATTGGGATTTTCTTATAGGGGTTAGTTTTATGGTCAACTTATTATATTTGATATAGCACAATGATCATTGAAGAACTTGTTTTAAAAGAGGATCTGAGAGCTCTCCCTTCTTTATTTATATAAAGTATTGATGTTTTGTGGTTATGTTTTCATTTGAAAAATGTTGAGGGTCAAAATGTTATGAATAGTTTGAATGTAATCTTCATATTGTTTTAAATAATATACATTGATTGTTTAAAAAACAGTTTAAACTAACAATACTACAATGCATTGAAAGTACTTGTGCAGATAGAAACACATAATGAAGGGCGTACATGTGAATGTGTTTTTAATATAGAAGTTAAACATACATGAGATAAATTATTACACACCATTGGGTGTGAAAATGACATTGTTGTAGTACTTGATATAGTTCACCAAGATGTTGAATAAGAAGGCACAACCTATGAGGAAATGAACATTAAAGTAGTCATATTGATAAATAACTGTATGTGTTATGTGAAAGAGGTATCAAGGGTGTATTTTGAGTTCATTTTCTCACAATCTCTGATTTTTTCCACATTATCTGTTATAAAGACAACTTTGAAAGAATTATACTCTAATGGTCAGTGTATGTTTCGTATATTGAATTTTGAGATTTCAACGATGATAAGAACAATTTTAAATTTGAATACATGCAGCTCGTCAGGAAATCCACACTCATCGTTCTCTTACATTTTACTGGATTTATTTTATTACAATTTGTACACCCGGTTGAAAATGATGTAATAATATTAGTCAATTACCTATATTAGTAGATCTCTTAACTCTAAAATTATTTTTGATATAAATTGCATAACCTGTTTTTTAAGGAGGATAATCGACATGGATCCATCATTATCGTCGATTAGTAGTTGCACTCAGTATTTGGGAGAATATAGATTGGTGTTAGACCAACTTTATTTTTTTGCCAAAGATACCATAAATTGATATATTTGCAATGCACCACTGTCTTACATAACATATTATGTAAGACAATAATGTAAATTGTTATATATAGTAGTAATGTAAAGTTTTAAAGTTTTTAATGCTATATGCAATTTGATGCATGTAAATTGCTATGATAGTCTTTAAAAGTTAATAATGATTATAATGTGAAAGGTGGTTGTCAGAAAATATTATTAATATGGTGCAATGAAAGGTTTTAAAACATTAAGTATGTCAATAAAATTGAATGTAAGCATGTGACTTTAGTAGAATTGCCTTGGAATGGTCGATAGAGATGATGCTTTACAAGTATGGATCCAAATGTTTCCCTTCAAGTAATCTACTTTATTTTTATAAGAAATGCACGATTCATAATACCAATTATAGTTGTTTTAAACTTTTTTCACTATAGCAACAGTTGTGCACTTTGTAACATGCAATCCAATAAATGCATCATTAATGTATGGGTTGTTTCAACTGAAATTGTCACGAACCAACCCGGGTCGACCCTGAACCGGTCACCCGAGCCGGCCCGCGACATGGCCCGAGGGGCGTTCCCGATCCCCACGGGCTGGCAACTAGTGCCGGGCATCAAAATTTAACAAGTGGGAACGATTTAGCCCAAAATATAATAAACTAAGCAGCAGAAATAAATAGAACAAATGTAAATAAGGAAAAAGGAACCAACAACGCAACTAACCTGACCACGACCAAAGCTCCACGTGACCCCGTGGGTCACTCTCCAATAACACAACCGACGTCGCTCAAGGCGAACAACTGAAGCTGGAACCTGCAACAGAACTAAAAACAAGAAAACACTATAGGCGTGAGTATTAAAACTCAGTAGGTAGGCCCGACTAATTCTATCCCAATGCACATACCAATAAATAAAGAATTTATCAATTCCAGGTTTGAACTAAATTAGATAAAATATGGTTTCCACACACATTCATTTCTAAAACAAGTAACAGTCCATTGCCCTTTTTAATTTAGAACAAGTTTAATGTTGAAAGAAACAGGTGCATTGCATTTTTAAAACATTTTGCGAACAATTTAGAAATCCAAACTTAAGTTATTAGTCAAAAGGAGAATCACACACAACACACACTAAGGGCAATGGTAAAAGTGGCACACATGGGTCCGCAACCGAACTCGACCTCTCAATCATCCGCCACACAAATAAACACTAAAAGAAACATGGGTCGAACCTAGGAGATCGTGAACAATCCAGAACGTACTATACATGTGACTCATCCTGGAGGCATGCCATAACTCGATGACGTCATAACGCCCATAATACTACCCGGCATAGCCCTGCATGGCCTAACCGAGGGGCCCAATCCCCATAGCAGCAATAACTCAGTATTCCCCTGCTATGGGGCCACTAGCCAGTGCGTGGTCTAAACTAGTGCAGCAATCGTTCTCAGAAAATTCACTCAATATGTCAGGTTCCCATGTCAACACAAGCAATGAAAAGAGGGTGCGTCTACAATGTAAATAAATCAGTCACGATGCACAAACAACAAATGCAGCTCACGCAAACAACTCACACCAAAGATCACCCCCGAGTGGGTTTTCCAAAATAATCCTTTTCATTAAAGTGCCAAACGGGCCTTCACCAATTATAAAATAAAACCTCTTTTCTCAAAAAGCTCAAAACACTTGTTCAGAAGAAATTATTTATCTTTAAAACTAGAAGCACATTTGAAGTTCCGTGAATTATGTTTAAAGTCCAAACTGGTATTCTTTCAAAACTGGGTGTCCGCCCGTAAAGAAAATGTCACAAGTGTTCGGTATAAAATAAACAGCTCTTTTCGCACTAAATAATAATTTAAAGTTTTATTATCTAATATTATTTCTAATTCATTAAAAATTAATAAAATAATAAGCAATTAATAAATTCTAAATCTAAAGGTAAGTGCAATGGGGGACCTACCTCGACTCGCATCCCAGTTACGACGACGATGCAACGTGGCTCGCACGGGCGCGCAAGCGCGCGCAAACTGAAAATCGCATGAGCATGGAAAAACATTGCCGACGTGCTGCAACCACAAAGATAACGAAAATATATAACCACGGACATAAAACAATCCAAACAAACAAATAGAGAAAAAGAACCACTTCAACCTACTTCCAAAGCGTGACTCGCACCACACAAACAAACCATAAGACATGCTTAAGCACGCAAGCAATCCAAACCAACACTACCCACATCAAAATCACCATTTACACACCCAAAACGTATTTCAACACCACACGCACTCAAAAGAGACTCCAAAAGTGTGGTATGTCCATAAAAACAATTTGTTAAAACTCTACTCCATTCATAGCATGCTTTTTCACCATTCATAAAACTCAGTAAATCATAAATGAAAATTTATATGATTGTTTGAAAAGAATTCACTTGGCTTTACCTACTCAACGCACAAGACGTCTTCAATACCAAACACACAAAATATACGATGTCAAAACGCAATCATAACACTTGCACAGTTTAACAATAAGCTACACAATTTATTCAAATGAAAACAATTAAAAAAAACATAAACTTACTAACCAAATCAGACGCACGCAAAACTCCAACAAAACCAAATTTGCACCAAATAAATAAATTAAAGAACATAACAGATTAATCAAACAAACAAGCAAATCATCATAGACACATGATGACATAGACCAGGAACTGACCCAAAACATACTTTTAACCAATTCTAAAAATTTCATAACTCTATAGCAAGATAATTAAGGGTATAACAAAGCTGCGAAACCAAACAACGGGCATAAAACTACACCTTGGATGTCGGCGGCGAACCGAAACCACCTCACCTTCAGTGGCGATTGCCGGAACGCACCCCAATGGGTCTTGAGTGGCCCTTTGCGCAACCTCGGATGGTGGTTGCAACCTTGAAAACACAGGGGAAGCCGATATTGCATCCAAGTAATTATTCGCACTCAAAAGGTGGCGACAGTCTGAAAACCGGTGAGTGGATCACATCGGAGCAGCGAGTTGCCGGAGCGGGAGACAGACGAACGAAAGGAGGCGTGAAGTAGGGCTGGAGCACGGCCGGTCGGAGGCCGAAATGCTAGAACACAGGGTGGGCGAGGATTAGCCAGAGCGGGGCCTGGCCGGAGGCAGCCCAGCTGGAGAGCGAGATGAAAAGGGTAAGAAAGAGGTCTGGCATAGAGGAATGGCACACGGAGGAGTCCGGTGGGGAAGGAACCGAGCGGGTGAGGACGGTGCCGGGTCGCCGGCTTGCTGCAGGTCAAAGGAGCAGGGGACGCCGCTGGGATTGCTGGACGCGCACTAGCACTGTCTGACCGGAGGGCGCATGGTCCGGCGATGCTCGAACCAGGGTGGCACCGCGGGTCGGTCAGCGCAACAGGAGGGTGGCGGGGGCGAGCCAGATTTGGAGGGGGGGTTCGTCGGCGCATGGTTCCGGCAAACAGGGGGGTTGCGTCGGATCAGGAGGGGTGCGCCGGACCGAGAGGTGTTTGGAGGCGCGGGCGATCACATGAGAGGGTGAGCAAGGGGGCGAGTTGGATTTGGAGGGGGGGGGGAAGCGCTCGGCGCTGCGCACTGGAACCAGGGGGAGGGCGGCGCGCAGAAGGGTGGGGGCGACGGGGTGTGGAGGGGGATGCAGGAAGAGGGTAGGTTTAGGGTTTAAAAAAAAAGTTAATAATAATAATAATAAAACATAATAATAATAATAATAATAATAATAATAGAGATAATAATAATAAAACTAATAAATATTAATAAAACCAATAATAATTATTTCTTATCAATTTTATTTTAAGTAAAAAAAAATTATACTTACAACAATTTTATAAAAATGGTATTATTACCAAATTAATTAAAAATAATATTACCACCTGCGCAAACATATTTCCATTATTATAATTTAAATATTAACCTTGTTTGGTCGCTATAAAATTCTATTTAGTTTTTTTTCTTTTTTTTTCAATTTAATCTATTCATCCAATTTTATTATTTATTTGAACGCTCGGGCGACAACGCATTCACTACGACCAAGCGCACGATCACCGCTACTAGTGCGGTGACCGTGCACCGGCAAGAGGCCCACGAAAACATCAAACGTTGTAAAAAAAAAATACATCAAACCAGGTCCAAACTAATCCTCGTCCAAAAGGCACAGGACCAAGAACAGAATAAAATTAAAATAAAACAAATAGGCATATGAGATCGGGGTGTGACAATTCTCCCCACCACAGACACTTCAGTGGTACTCGTAACGCTTCCCGGTTGGCCTTTAAGCCTGTGGTCACGGGTTCGAGTTGCGGGGGAGGCGAATTAAATCCCCGCCAGGCAGGGGACAGTTCCTGCCACGTGTTATCTGGGCCGGTCTGAGGTGGGGGCCTGTTATCTGCCTGAGGGTGGGGGTCTGCTATCTGCCAGAGGGCTGGGCTCGGGCGTGGCCGAGTTTGGTTGGGCTTCAGGCCCGCCGGGTTCGTTACATAAAAAGGCGCCTTTTTATGTAACGAACCCGGCGGGCCTAAAGCCCAACCAAACTCGGCCACGCCCGAGCCCAGCCCTCTGGCAGATAGCAGACCCCCACCCTCAGGCAGATAACAGGCCCCCACCTCAGACCGGCCCAGATAACACGTGGCAGGAACTGTCCCCTGCCTGGCGGGGATTTAATTCGCCTCCCCCGCAACTCGAACCCGTGACCACAGGCTTAAAGGCCAACCGGGAAGCGTTACGAGTACCACCGGCTCAGTGGTACTCGTAACGCTCAGTGGTACTCGTAACGCTTCCCGGTTGGCCTTTAAGCCTGTGGTCACGGGTTCGAGTTTCGGGGGAGGCGAATTAAATCCCCGCCAGGCAGGGGACAGTTCCTGCCACGTGTTATCTGGGCCGGTCTGAGGTGGGGGCCTGTTATCTGCCTGAGGGTGGGGGTCTGCTATCTGCCAGAGGGCTGGGCTCGGGCGTGGCCGAGTTTGGTTGGGCTTTAGGCCCGCCGGGTTCGTTACAGAAATTATGATGAGACAACATACATATTTTTGTTGCTGCTAATGAAATTCATGACCGATTTCTGTGCGTGATCTGATCTCTGATACGCTTGTCTTCTTATCAAAGAGATGGAACGATGCTCTAGATGATATGACATGTATAGAGGATGGTGTGCTCATGCTATCACATGATTTTTAGGTGTCGTCATCATACCAGTGAGTAATGAATGTGAAAAAGCAACAACAATAGTAATTTAAGAAATTTGAAGCATGAATAAATATAACCACAAAGAAAAAGTGGTAAATGAATAGTCAAAATACACACATGCTATATCAATTTATGTTGATGTAAAGTACAAAAATTTAGAATGAGCATCAACTTAGTGAAAATACATTATCATACGGTAAGTTAAAACTTGAGATGAGTAAGAAAAATTATCACCTGTTTTTAAAAAGAATGCACAATAGGAATGTCTGGATCGAACATGAGCTTTGTAATATTCATATTCGTGGTAACAGGTATTGTATCTAAACTAACATAAATAGGATTTAGAGAATATAAAGTGCCACATTTTGTTTGGCAATGTGATATTTAATATTTAATGAATAGACAAATAACATATTGTTGAGTCGTATGATATGAACAACTTGCAGGCCCAATCCACGCGCCAGTACCCGCCTGGCCCAGCACATGCCTGCTCGCTCCGATTGCGCCGGCCGCCCGTCCCGCAGGCCGGAACCCTGCCTTCGTCGCCAGCGGCTCGCGGTCCCGCCGTCGCCGTCGTTACCGACCCGCCTGCGCCCTGCATCGTCGTACGGTCTCGTCGTCTCCGTCTTCACCGGCCCGCCTACGCCCTGCCTTCGCAGTAGCGCTGTCGTCACCAGGCCCGCCAGCCGCCGCTGGCGCCCCTCCATACCGCCGTCGCCCGGGAAGAGAACCAGTCGCCCCGACAGATTGGGGGCTTTATGTTAGAAGAATGAATTTCAAATTACCCATCATCAATCAGAGTAAGCTGCATTCTATTATTGTTTTTTCCCCATGCTTGGATTGGCTGATATAGCTTTCCATTAACATATAGTATAACATTCTCATTTATTTAAGTCTGACAGATAAAAAATCAAACTATTAACTGTTGGAGGATGATAAAAGTAAAAGCAAATTTACCTATGTAAAATTCCTATGGCACCTTATTTTGTCTGATGCCATCAAAAGGTATGAAATTGAATCCGAAATAGGCAGTTGGGCGTCAGACAGTATTATATGAGTGCTCCAGTTGCCCGCTTGCTAAACAATTCTTTTTATTTTCACTAATCTGGAAGTTTTGTATTACATAACAGTCCTTTATGCAGAATAGATTTGAACTTTGTTATAAGCCGTAGTTCACTAATTGCAGCTTGAATGTTTGTTTCCTGCAAATTTTTGTAGAACCGACAGGTTAAAAGTAATACTGTGGATAGTGGTAAATAACTTGCCGTGAATATTTCTTGGAATCATGGTTGACGTAAATAGAAATCTGATATAGTGTCATACAGAATTCAAGCAATGTTGAAAAAAAGAAAGCAACTTTGGAGCAATAAGATATTTACTGTTTTTACCTATCTATAACAGAGGTATTTCTATTATAATTATGTGTTACAGGTATATAATTGAGGCAAAACAGTATACACACAGATTATACTGTCAATTCTATTAGCATTTTCTGTATAAAAATACTGTAAACACAGTTACCATTCAACAAAACCATGTAAATGAATACACTTCTAAAAATCAATGTCTTCAATTTTATTACCCCGTATGATAAGATCAGCGAAGCTTTATTATAAATACTATGTTTCTATTCAGATACAATGCACTTTCAGTTGATAAATATTATAAAACAGTATATCCAATTGTCTACCTTTGTAAATAGTATATCCAGTTGTCTACCTTTGTAAATAATTTGCAGTGAATAGTTCTTGGAATCATGGTTCATGTATAAACAAATCACATATATATTTCCATACAATATTTAAGTAATGTTGAAAAAAAGGAAACACCAATTTGCGTATTAAGATATTAACATATTTACTAATGTTTTTGTATAGACTGACTGCTTTGCATAAATTTCATACTTGTAATACATAATTATAATAGAGATTCTTCTGCTATTGGACAGTAACAGAACATACACGTAAAGTAATCAGAAAACATATATAGTCATAATACTTAATACTATCTATACTTTAGCCAAGATTATTGTATTTCCAAATTTTGATTGAATGCAATGATATGTAACTTACGTTTTCATCAGCAAGGAGAAAATCAATGACAATAATTTCATTTGAGAATTTTGATGACTTTGTGAACCACATCCGTATGATGCGTACTTGAATTTTCAATGTTTTGTCATCTTTAATGGAAATTTTCCATAATTGAGTATAAGAATGGGCCATTTGTAAGAAACTGCATTAAAAACGAAAACAACAACTAAGTGAAGATAATATACTTTTGTAACGAGTAACGTGAAATAAATATCATGAGAAAGCTATAAAGTTGAGCCAATTGTAATAGTTATTTTTTTTTGTATCTAATGTAAGTTTTAAAAGATTTCTTTGTTATCAATGTTTAGTCAGACACCTTAATGATTTGTTATCATTGTCACATATCAGTAATTTCAAACCTCTCTTGTTTGTAACTCTGGATATTGCAACATATAACTGACCATGACAAAAAAATAGGTTTTCGTAAGTATATGCCAACAAAAGATAAAGATTGCCTCTGACTTTTGTTAATAGTCATTGCAAATGAAATTGTTAAAGGATACTGGCTCCTTTGAAGCTTGAATTGCCACCTGGAATCTAAATGAGTCGTATTAACCCTGGTTATGAAAGCCTCATTTTCAGAATGAGTCCCAATTAGAATTTGATCTTCCAAATCTGTGACTATTAACCGGGTTCCATTACAAAGTCCATAAGATTGGTCTACATTTCTTAGTAACATAATCGGTACTCCCATTTTGAGAATTAATTTATAACATGACAAACTAGAGATATCGATTCCATTAAGAATGTCTGGTGTATATATGTTCTCCGGCGCGTCTCTATGTAAACTTGCTTGGCAGACTAAATCAGAACTGAGATAAACCTTATCTTCTCTTAGAATGAAGGTTAACATGTAATCATTGAGTTGTTGGATAACATCTCGTGTTGGTGCTAAAATAACCCGTCACTTGTATTCTGGATCATTGTACTATGTAGATAAAGAGGGGTATGTGCTTTGAAAAATAACATCAATTGAGTTCTGAAATGCAGCAAGTAGACAATTTTTGGGAATGTCAATTTCTGTCTCGCTGTCATTTTGTTCACCAAGCACACCATCACCTATTTGAAGTATCCAACTTGCAAAATCTTCGAGTTTGAAAGAGTCTGTAGAGTTTTTGGAGGAAAGAAGTCTCATGTTCACTGTCAGTTCCAGAAGACAACAATGTTTCCAAAGATAAAAGGAATTTAAACTTGCAAATACTATATTGCTTCTATTTCCACGATGCACAACCAGCAAAATTTGTCGAAAATCGCCACAAAAAACTATTGTCTTACCTCCAAAAGGTAGATCGGAAGCATGTGAAATATTTGTTGACATTATATCCCTCAACATAAGATCCAAAACTTCGAAGCAATATTTGTGAATCATTGGTGCCTTATCCCAAATAATTAATCTTGTTCTTTGCAAAAGTTCAGCCAATTCACTTGTTGCGTGTTGCAAGTTGAGTTTTATGTACCAACAATTGGAATACAAAATCGAGTGTAATGTTCTCCCACCAGGAAGGAGCAAGGATGCTATACCACTTGAAGCTACAACAAGTACAATATGTCCTTCTGAGCGAAGTTAAGACATAATTGTTCGCCCTAAGAAAGTTTTACTCGTGCCTCCGTATCCATGTACGAAGAAAATGCGTTAATAACTGCGTTTAGCACAAATTTTTGTTCATTGGTCAGTTTGCCACGTAGAATAACAAATTCTTCTCGAAGACTATCCTTATCATAATTCTATTATGATGCAACCTATTTGTTTCCAATGAATGTAGTAGATGAATCCGGAAGAGACATAGAAGGATAATTTTTCAATGATCTTTCGTGTTAGCGATGAAGGTTCCGGGCGCAGCGGAAGCGCGTGGGTGGATGTGCCCACTTGACTTTTTGTCATTAACAATGATCAATCCGGGATCAATACGACGATAAACGCCAGTCTCCACGGATCGAATCACAGAAATGGACAAAGAAAAGAAAAGTCCCGGAACCACAAAGTAGGATCGTTATAGGTTGATTATAATTAGTTTAATCAATTTAAAAGAAATACCTTTTGGGTGTTCTTTCTTCGTTGATATTCTTGATTACGTTCCGGTGTGATTCGTCGTTGCGTCGCAGAAGTCAAGTGTAGACTTCCTCTAGCGGTGATCCACACTTGTACCTCGTATCTCGGGACGTCGCCAAAGGAGTCTCTGGGTGCTAGCGTGGAGAAACCTTTGCTTGCGTTGTCCGCCTTAGATCGTCTTGATCCGATGGAAGAGGATCTCTCTCGGTCTTGAGAGCGTTCTTGGAGGAAGAGGTTCTTTCGGCCTTGAAAGAATTCTCCAGAGTTGTTGTGCACAACGATTCTCTTGTGTGTCGGAAAATAGTTGGGGTTGTGAGGATATTTATAATCGGGTTTGAGGTTGTAAAGTTATGACAATAAATAAACGCGTTACGTGTTTTATTTATTTCACTGACTCTTATTTAAAACCCCCATGTCAAATAATTAATTCCTTGACATGCGCCCACACTGATTATAATAAATATCATTTAAAACAATATTATATCCTCAAAATCCCGACTGGAAAAACTACACGGTGTGTATAAATACACGGCGTGTACTTGTTTTTCATTGAAAACTACACGGCGTGTACATTTAATGTACACGACGTGTATATCTTGTTTTCATTTATTCATTTCATTTCCATAAAGAAAACTACACGGCGTGTAATTATTAATACACGGCGTGTACTTGTTTTCCATGAAAAACTACACGGCGTGTAATCTTTAATACACGACATGTATATCTTGTTTTTCATTTCCTTATTCCTCTATCATCAAAACGATTTAGGCTTCCTTGAATAATTATTAAACCACGTACGGGAATAATCTTTATTCTACTTGAGATATTTGAATACACTTAGTGTGTGACCCTCTAGGTCTCTTTCTCGTTGGCATTAGGCGAGGTTGCCTAAAGTCCAAGATTACTGTCTAGCAACGGGTCAAGGCACCCAAGAGAAAGAAGTTGACGCCGCATTGACGTATCACTTCATACGAACGCTTACTGTGTAATTTAATCCCTTTGTCTCGATATCTCATCAAGCAGGTTTCATGGCAGTGTTATAATCCTATATGCTTGATCCGTCGTTCTTTGACTACCTGGAATAAACTTGTCGTTCACACCATGACCATGAAATTTAATGCGACAGTTCTATTTCAATCAAAGGGCCGAGATATCAACTTCCATAAATGGAAGTGGCAAATCCTTCATCGACTTATCCATTAACAACATGTCACCCGTGACGCACCCAACGTACCCTACTTCCCGCCAACTATCTGCGTGACGGTTTTCGTGAGTAAATCTAAGTGCGCGAGTCATGACATGAGTTAATGATAATCTTTCAGTCTAAGGACCATTACACACGTTCGCAGATAGTAATATCCGATGACACCAAGACATGCGGAATTACTACTGGCGGGTTTGTTCTCATAATCTCCCATCTTGGAGATTACCAAGTGCGAACTCCATGAGAGAGAGTCTCGTCTTCTTACGAGTACTCGCACATGACGGTCTGTATACTATGTGTCCTATCATAGTATGTCATCCAACCGCAGAACTTTATTTAAGAATATTGTTATAGCATTTCAAGGTTCTCATCGTAGCGGAGATCTGCCATGACCTTATTAATGCAACAAATATTCCAGGACATTATTATATTATAGTCATGCATAACAATGAACAATATATAATAAGTGAACATTCATGTAATCAAAGTATAAAACAGTTGGTTCTCAGGACACCAACCCTTACAAACTCTCACTTGGACTAGAGCCAACTGCCTACGACTTTTAGTCCGCTAGACCTCACATGATGATCATGTTTCTGCTGAGTCAAGGCTTTAGTCAAGGGGTCCGCCACGTTGTCTTCCGTGGAAATACTGCTCACTGCAACTTCACCTCTCTGAGAAAAATCTCTCGAGAGATGATACTTCCGAAGTATGTGCTTTGTCCGCTGATGTGACCTTGGCTCTTTTGCAAGTGCCACCGCTGCAGTATTATCACAATAGAGTGTGATAGGATCTTTACTGCTCGGTACAACATCCAGCTCTTGGACGAAGCTTTGCATCCATACTGCTTCTTTAGCTGCCTCAGAAGCTGCGATATACTCGGACTCCGCTGTAGAATCTGCCACCACACTT
The DNA here is from genome assembly GCA_963277665.1 of Viscum album. Classification (NCBI taxonomy): domain Eukaryota; kingdom Viridiplantae; phylum Streptophyta; class Magnoliopsida; order Santalales; family Viscaceae; genus Viscum; species Viscum album. The sequence continues at coordinate 1,796,837,286 of OY728138.1, forward strand.
TGCTTTGAGCTCTTCCAGCTCACTACACCTCCATTCAAACTGAAGATGTATCCAGTCTGCGACTTCATGTCATCTTGATCAGTCTGGAAACTAGCATCTACATGTCCTCTAATGACTAGTTCCTCATCTCCTCCACAAACCAAGAACATATCCTTAGTACGCCTCAGATACTTAAGGACAGTCTTGACTGCCATCCAATGGCGGTCTCCTGGATCAGCTTGATATCTGCCTACCGCACTTAATGCGTAAGCAACATCTAGCCTCGTACATAGCATAACATACATGACTGACCCAATCGCGGATGCGTAAGAGATCCTTGTCTTTCTCTTTCTTTCCTCATGTGTCTGAGGACACATTTTCTTGGAAAGATGAATGTCATGTGACACTGGCAACAATCCCCTCTTGGATTGTTCCATACTGAATCTCTTCAGTATCTTGTCAATGTATGTACTTTGACTCAGGCCCAGCATTCTCTTAGATCTATCACGATGGATCTTGATCCCAAGAATATATGCCGCCTCGCCCAAGTCTTTCATGGAGAAGCATTTATGCAACCATGCCTTAACTGACTGTAAGACAGGTACTTCGTTTCCAATTAGCAATATGTCATCAACATATACTATTAGGAAAATGACTGCACTTCCACTAAACCTTTTGTTGACACAAGGCTCACATTCGTTCTTAACAAAGCCAAATTTCGTTACAGCTTCATCAAAACGAATGTTCCATGACCTTGATGCTTGCTTTAATCCATAAATGGATTTATGCAACTTGCATACCTTGTTGGCATCCTTTGGAGTCACAAACCCTTCAGGTTGTGTCATGTAGACATCTTCCTGAAGGTTCCCGTTAAGGAAAACTGTTTTGACATCCATTTGCCAAATTTCATAGTCATGGTAAGCAGCAATGACCAATAGGATTTTGATGGATTTCAACATCGCAACCGGTGAAAAGGTTTCATCATAGTCAATTCCTTGACGCTGTCTAAAACCTTTTGCAACCAGTCGTGCCTTGTAGGTGCTGACTTGCCCCTCCATGTCCAGTTTCTTCTTGAATACCCATTTATTACCAATAGGCTTTACATCGACTGGAGGATCTACCAAAATCCAGACTTGGTTTTGGTACATGGAATCCATTTCAGAATTCATGGCTTCTTGCCACTTGGCAACGTCTGTGCCTTCAACTGCTTCCTTGTAGGTAAGAGGATCATCATTGTCAACCAATAATGAGTCACCATCCTCGGTGACAAGAAAACCATATCGTTCTGGTTCTCTCACCTCTCTCGTGCTCCTATGCAGTTCTTGTGTCTCTGGAACAGATTGTTCTTCCACGGGGCTTTGTGGAATCTGTTCTTGTACCAACTCATGTGTATCTTGAGCCTCGACTTCATCGAAGTCTATCTCACTCCCACTATCTCTTTTGGAGATGTGCTCCCTCTCAAGAAATATGGCGTGTCTTGCCACTGTAACCTTTTTGTCTGAGGGGTTGTATAGGTAATATCCCCTTGTTTCCTTGGGATATCCTATAAAGATACACTTTGTGCCTCGGGGTGCAAGTTTGTTACTTGAAGAGGCCTTAACAAATGCTTCGCTACCCCACACATGTAAATTCGATAACATGGCTTTGCGTCCACTCCATAACTCGTATGGAATACCATTTATCGATTTAGTTGGTACTTGATTTAGTATGTGTGCTGCTGTTTGTAATGCATATCCCCAAAAGGATAATGGAAGACTTGCACGACTCATCATTGATCTCACCATGTCCAACAGGGTGCGGTTGTCTCGATATCTCATCAAGCAGGTTTCATGGCAGTGTCATAAACCTATATGCTTGATCCGTCGTTCTTTGACTACCTGAAATAAACTCGTCGTTCACACCATGGGCATGGAATTTAATGCGACAGTTCTATTTCAATCAAAGGGCCGAGATATCAACTTCCATAAATGGAAGGGACAAATCCTTCCTCGACTTATTCATTAACAACATGTCACTCGTGACGCACCCAACGTACCCTACTTCCCGCCAACTATCTGCGTGACGGTTTTCGTGAGTAAATCTAAGTGCGCGAGTCATGACATGAGTTAATGATAATCTTCCAGTCTAAGGACCATTACACACGCTCGCAGATAGTAATATCCGATGACACCAAGACATGCGGAATTACTACTGGCGGGTCTGTTCTCATAATCTTCCATCTTGGAGATTACCAAGTGCGAACTCCATGAGAGAGAGTCATCTTCTTACGAGTACTCGCACATGACGGTCTGTATACTATGTGTCCTATCATAGTATGTCATCCAACCGCATAACTTTATTTAAGAATATTGTTATAGCATTTCAAGGTTCTCATCATAGCGGGGATCTGCCATGACCTTATTAATGCAACAAATATTCCAGGACATTATTATATTATAGTCATGCAGAACAATGGACAATATATAATAAGTGAACATTCATGTAATCAAAGTATAAAACAGTTGGTTCTCAGGACACCAACCCTTACAAGCGAAACATGTTGTCAATTTCCAATAAAGCATATAGTTGCAATTGATGATGTGTGCGATGTAGTTTTCTTATCACAACAACTAGTTAGATATGACTGAAATATGTATTTCTGAAAAAAATTCTGTGCAATACGGAAAAGAAATATAGTAGTATGCAATAACAGATTTCTTACAGCGTACTATACAAATAGAGTTGCATTCCATGTAAGAAAACTGGATCCATACCACGAGTGAATGAGTTAGTTATTTCAAACAATGTAAAAGGTTTACAAAATTCAATTATACTGCATGTAGCAGTGAGGGTACAGTTTGTAAGTCTGTGCATGCTTTAAAGAGACGTTAATTGCACTCTCTACGAAAAAAAAATATACTTAATGAACATAGAATTAATGACCATCATAGTACTCTGAAGAAAAAAAACATTTGTAGCATCTCATAAGTATTTATGCCCAACTGACAACATACGCATAAAGCAATAAGTTAAATAAATTATGTATATAAGTGGAAATACAAATATTTTGATACAGCTATATATATGTAGGTGCAATTGCAGGCTGTAACTTCTGTAAATGAATATTTACAGGAGTGGAATGCACTTGAAATTCGAAGAGGATACTTTGCACAATACATGAAATGCATATAGGTGCATGAACTTTGGTAAAGTTAAATGGATATTCTATGTTCAGTTATTTATCTAAATAGAAAACGGTATGTATACAGTATATATACCAGCAGTACCGTGATTGTAATGTTAGACAATTTTGAAAGTCTGCTTAAATATCATGTTACCTTGAATATGTAAGCTGGACACAGAGCTCTTGACTGTATACAAACAGGTTTAAAGATATACAGAACAACACTAAGTATTAAATACAGATACAGATATAAAATTAATATTGGTAGTATAAATACAATTGTAAATGCCAGTAAATTAAGGAAAACTTGAGAAGAATATACAGAACAACACTTGGTATTAAATACAGATACAGATATAAAATTAATATTTGGTAGTATAAATACAATTGTAGATGCCAGTAAGGAAAACAAGAGAAGAATATACAGAACAACACTAAGTATAAAATACAGATACAAATATAAAATTAATATTTGGTAGCATAAATACAATTGTAAATGCCAGTAAATTGAGGAAAACTTGAGAAGAATATGATAAGGGAATCTCTATCCAATTTTCTATTAGAAGTTATGTTAGAAGAAATACATATAAATATGATAAACTAATATTGTAATGCAAAAATCATATACCTTGGCATTGTAACCTGTTTGGTTGAATGTGTTCAATATCTTGATACAGTATTTTTCAGGTGCTACTCCATACATGGTCTGGTCGTGAAACTGTTGTTGCGGAATCGCCGGGAGACACGACAGAAAACGAAGAAAACGAAAGAAAGAAAGCAAGGGACACAACGATTTACGTGGTTCGGGAAAAAATCCCTACGTCCACGGGAGAGACAAAATTCACTATATCGGGAGCACAAAATTACAGAGGATTTCAGTAGTGAACCCTAGCCCGAAAATGGGCTACATATGAAGAAGACGGTCCACTGTTCCAAATAGTGAGTCCGCGTTGCTACAGTGAACGACGACCAACTTTGTCAAAAGTGCTACAGTGGCTGCCGGTTGGAGAAGTCAAACGCGCTACAGTGAAGTTGACTCCGAAGTCCGCACTGCTACAGTGCCTGTCGGTCGGTCAGCTCTGCTACAGTGTCAGCATTGCTACAGTGCCGAAAAATTGGGCCGGGGGCCGACGGGCCCCGGAGCAGGGGCGTGTTGCCCCCTGCAACCCCCAACGAGCTCCCCGCGGAGCTCGACTCGCGACAGTTGCGGGCCACAAGCATTCGGCCCAACCGGATCAGGCAACACCAATCCCACAATCTCCCACTTGTAGCCTGATCCGCTGCACTGCTATGCTTCGATGCAACTGATAAAGACAACTTACTTAATCTAAGTTCTTCCTCTTCTTCACTAACCAGTGGCGTGCTTTCCATTCACAGATTCATGAAAATACAAACTGTTTTCCTCTTGTGCTCCCATCAGGTCCTCCATCATTCTGCCTCTCATCCTCCGTTCATCAGTGGAGACCAACAGAGGCACAACAGTGCCTCAACTTCTGTATCACCATGGGCTTTGTCAACATGTCTGCCGGATTGTTGGTTCCACAGATCTTCTGCAAAGTCAGCAACCCATCCTGTATCAAACCTCTGATGAAATGGTACTTCAACTGAATGTGCTTCGTCCGGGCATGAAACACTGGGTTCTTGGCAAGATGTATAGCACTCTGACTGTCACAGTGCAATACATTCTCCTCTCGCTTTCTTCCCAATTCATCCAAGAAGTTTTTCAGCCAAACCATCTCTTTCCCAGCTTCTGTTACATCAATGTATTCTGCCTCTGTGGTGGATAAAACCACCACCTTCTGCAATTGTGATATCCAACTTACCGCAGTTCCTCCACAGGTAAAAACATAACCCGTGGTACTCCTGCTGTCGACATCGCCTCCAAGGTCAGCATCCACATACCCCTGCAATGAAGTTCCTTTCCCAAAGCACAAAGATACCTCCTTGCTGCCCTTTAAATACCTCAGTATTTACTTCACAGCTTCCCAATGTTGCTTTCCAGGGTTAGCCATATATCTGCTCACAACTCCCACTGCATGAGAAATGTCAGGTCGAGTACAGACCATGACATACATCAGGCTTCCAACAGCTGATGCGTATGAAACTTTTGCCATGTACTCCACCTCTTCTGTCGTATTCGGTGATTGCTCCTTTGATAGTTTGAAGTGGCTCGCCAGGGGAATAGAGACTGCCTTTGCTTCCAGCATGCTGAATCTTTTCAGAACCTTCCCAATGTAATCAGCCTGTGACAACATTAATGTTCCAGCTGTGCGGTCTCTCTTGATCTTCATTCCCAGAATCTTGCCAGCTTCTCCAAGATCCTTCATTTCAAACTCCTCAGCCAACTGCTCTTTCAGCTCATTAATCCTCTGCATACATGATCCTGCAATAAGCATGTCATCCACATACAGAAGCAATATAATGTATTCATCACCGACAGACTTGATGTAGCAACACTGATCCATGCCACATCGTTTATATTCATTTTTAGACATAAATGAATCAAACTTCTTGTTCCACTGCCTCGGTGCCTGCTTCAGTCCATATAAGCTCTTCTGGAGTTTGCACACCAGGTCTTCCTTTCCAGGCTCTACATATCCCTCTGGCTGCTGCATGTAGATATTTTCCTCCAAATCTCCATGAAGGAAAGCAGTATTGACATCAAGCTGCTCAAGGTGCAAATCCTCCGACGCCACAATGCTGAGAACCACCCGGATGGTGGTAAGCTTCACTACAGGTAAGAATATTTCCGTGAAATCCACTCCCTCCTTCTGTTGGAAGCCTTTCACCACCAGCCTTGCCTTGAACCTCCTTTTGCCATCATGCTCTTCCTTCACCCGGTAGACCCACTTGTTCTGCAATGCTTTCTTTCCTGCTAGCAGGGATGTCAACTCCCAAGTGTTGTTGTCATGCAATGAGGAAATCTCCTCCTTCATTGCCAGCTTCCACTTGCTTGACTCCTTTAGCTGCATTGCCTCTTCAAAGCATTCTGGTTCTCCACTGTCAGTCAATAACAGATAATGCAATGATGGTGAATACCTCTGCACAGGCCTTCTCACCCTTGATGATCTCCTCAACTCCACTGGAGTAGTAGGTTCCATTGGTTCAGATCTCTCAAGCTCAGGCACACCTTCAAGCTCCACTTGCTCTTTGCACTCTGATTCAATGTTCCCATTTTCATCTTCAACTTCATGACGACCTTTGTACATGACACCTTCATTGAATACCACGTTCTGGCTTCTGATGACCATCTTATTGTGTTCATCCCAAAACCGGTAACCAAACTCTTCAGCACCATAGCCAATAAAGAAACATGGCTTGGACTTAGCATCAAGCTTGTCCCTTGAGTTAGCATCAATGTGTACATAAGCTAAACTGCCAATGACTCTTAAATGTGAGAGTTTTACCTCTTTACCAGACCAGAGCTCCTCGGGTAGGCGTTCTCCCATCGGCACAGATGGACTCCTATTGATCAGATACGCTGCCATGTTCACTGCATCAGCCCAGAAGGTTTTAGGCAACCCTGAGTGCAGCCTCATGCTCCTGGCACGTTCATTTAGTGTCCTATTCATCCTCTCTGCCACACCATTCTGTTGTGGTGTTTCTGGGATTGTCTTCTCCCACCGAATTCCATTTTCAGAACAAAATTCTCTGAACTCCTGACTGCCATACTCTCCACCGTTGTCAGACCTCAAACATTTCAGCTTTGCTCCTGACTCGTTCTCCACCATGACTTTCCACTTCTGAAACATCTTAAACACATCAGATTTGTTCTTCAGAAAGTAAACCCATACCTTCCTTGTTGAGTCATCGATGAATGTCACATAATATAGTGACCCTCCGAGGGATGGTACTGGTGCAGGCCCCCAAACATTTGTATGCACCAGGTCCAGCTTTCCAGCCTTCGGTGTTCTGCCTCCTTTTGCAAAGGACACCTTCTTCTGCTTTCTAAAGATGCAATCTTCACATAAGCCTACTTCCACCGACTTCAGCTCTGGCACCAATCCTTTTGTTGCCAGCAACTTCATCCCCTTTTCACTCATGTGGCTGAGTCTGTAGTGCCACAATTGAGAACCTCCGACAACTTCCAGTGATGCAGCCATATCCATGCAAGTTTCTGTCAGGTTGTACAGGGTGCCATTCTTTGCTCCCCGAGCTATGACCATAGCTCCTCGGGTAATCTTCCATGCACCACCAGTGAATGTGGTACTCAACCCTGCATCATCAAGTTGTCCAACAGAAATAAGGTTTCTTCTCAAGCCAGGGATATACCTCACGTTCTCCAGAACCAGCAAACTCCCACTGTTGGTCTTGATCCGTGCATCTCCTTTACCCACAATCTGTAAGGGCTCATCATCAGCAAGATGCACCTTGCCAAAATTTCCAGAAACAAAATTGTTCAGGAAACCCTTCTCCGATGTAGAATGGAAAGACGCCCCAGTGTCTAAAATCCAAGACTCCATCGGGCTGTCCACGCTCAGCAGCAACACGTCATCAGTTCTTTCAGCTGCAGTGTTTGCTCCACTGGTTTCAGGTCCCTTCCGGTTATCTCTGCACTCCTTCTTGACATGTCCTTTCTTCCCGCATGTCCAGCAGGTAGGACCGGGCCCCTTTGCCTTGTCTCCGCTCTTTCCTCTTGACTTCGATCGTCCTCTGCGATTGTCCCGCTGTGGGTACCTTCCTCTTCCTTCAACGTTCAAAGCAGAACCAGAGAATCTGCCTGATTCTCTTCTTCGAACATCCTCACTAAGGATTAGATCCCGTATATCTTTCAGAGCCATCTTCGTATTCCCCGAAGTGCTGCTCACAGCTGTTACAGTTGCTTCCCAACTCTCTGGTAACGAAGATAGTAAAACTAGAGCACATACCTCATCACCAAGGTCAATGTCCACCGATGACAACTGACTTATGATGGTATTGAATTCGTTGATATGATCTGCCACAGGTCTCCCTTCAACCATTTTCAGGTTGAACAATCGTCGTATCAAATGCACCTTGTTTGCCGCAGAAGGCTTCTCGTACATATTTGTGAGGGCTTTCATCAGGTCCACCGTCGTCTTCTCCTCTCTGATGTTGAACGCCACATTTTTTGCCAACGTCAGGCGCACAACACCCAAAACCTGTCGATCCAGTAGCTCCCACTCCGACTTCTCCATGTCCGCTGGCTTCACACCCAGAAGTGGCAAATGCATCTTTTTCTGATAAAGATAATCCTCAATCTGCATCCTCCAGAAACTGAAATCAGTTCCATCGAAGCGATCGATCTTCACTTTGCCTTCATCCAGAGCCATCGTTGGAGAATTCCGAACCTTCCTCTGATACCAGTTGTTGCGGAATCGCCGGGAGACACAACGACAGAAAATGAAGAAAACGAAAGAAAGCAAGGGACACAACGATTTACGTGGTTCGGGAAAAAATCCCTACGTCCACGGGAGAGGCAGAATTCACTATATCGGGAGCACAAAATTACAGAGGATTTCAGTAGTGAACCCTAGCTCGAAAATGGGCTACATATGAAGAAGACGGTCCACTGTTCCAAATAGTGAGTCCGCGCTGCTACAGTGAACGACGACCAGTTTTGTCAAAAGTGCTACAGTGGCTGCCGGCTGGAGAAGTCAAAAGCGCTACAGTGAAGTTGACTCCGAAGTCCGCATTGCTACAGTGCCTGTCGGTGTCGGTCGGTCAACTCTGCTACAGTGTCAGCATTGCTATAGTACCGAAAAATTGGGCTGGGGGGCTTCGGCTCCCGGACCCCCGGAGCAGGGGCGTGTTGCCCCCTGCAACCCCCAACGAGCTCCCCGCGGAGCTCGACCCGCGACAGTTGCGGGCCACAAGCATTCGGCCCAACCGGATCGGGCAACACCAATCCAACAACTGTGTTCGAGAATAGCAAGTTAGCAAACAACCTGTGCAAGAAATTCCCCTTTGCCCACAATGAAGCCTCTGTAATAGCCTCAATGAAAATTGCATCATCACTTAGTAATCCTAAAGCGCAGCAGGCTTCTCGGAAAGTACAATGGACGGTATGATTGACAGTCAAGATATCATTATAAGAAGTTGGATCTCTAACTCTAGTGAACAATATTCAAAGATAATATAGCTCTCCAATTGTGGGAGGAACATAATGCAATCTACCAATAGCAAAACCTCGCTTTCTAGGATACCTTCTTCGTTTTCGATTGTGGTAAACAAATTTTGTAGGAAATTCAGCACACGTGAGACGTAGTGATTCAGGGTAAGTTGCATTTGCTTTGAACTATGTGCCAAACGTTGTTTGGGAGATTGTTGTTTTCGACGGAATATCTTCATGGTTGGCTCCATTTGAATAAGTTATGTTTTGTTCACAGGGAAAATGGAAGTACAATCTCTAACTGGGAAACCTGTAATGGAGGTCATAACCATATATTTGCCAGACAACCTCACATGGTGAAATATATCTACAGTCATGATACATTTTTATCTCATCTGCCTGTTTCCGACCTTTCATTGTATTTTCAGTTCCATTTAGAGCAGTTGTGATGAGGTCATGCCCTTTGTTGATGCATTTAAATAGATACTTTATTGAACGTGTCTGATTACATATTTCAATGTTGAGGTGAGCTTGGTATTTAACCAAAAGAGCTGGATTATTAGGGACAACATAACGATTGTCCAGTTCTACACCTTCTTTGATGCTGTTCGACCATTATCTCATCTTCTGTATGTGGCATATGCATCCTCGTCCAGACTCGGAAGTACTAACAAACTTTTTTGGAAAAAACTTTGAACACCTAAAGTTTTTCATGTAAGGTGATCGTGGGTTATCAGCACCGCAAGGTCCATGAATCATGAAGTTCTTCACACATTCAAATAAATGTGGCTGCTCTCTTTTATCTGGTATTTCAGCTAACAATATTTGATTAATAGAAGTAGCTGTGAAAATTTTATATGGAGATTCAAGGAATACAAGTATATGGATATGAGACAAGCCATGTTTTTGAAATTCAATGGTACGTACAACTGCATAAAGTAGATCACTATTAATTGAATTCCTTTTAAGAAAAAAGGCTACAAAGACATACAACAATGAATTAGAACATCACAAATGATACCTGCCTGATATTTTTCCAAATAAAACCCTTCTTTTAAATATTTCATTAAATGGTCAACCTTGATACTAAAAACTCTTGACAGTATTTGGGGACAATCCTCTGTGGGGAGGTTCTGACTTTTAAGAAATCGTGTAATCTCAGGCCAACACGGGTTCATGTGAAAGTCAGGAACAAATCTGAATAGCCACCCCAGTCACAAACAAATTGCCATTGCATCTTGATAATTTCGAATCATGTATCTTGGTCCACCAGTGAAAGATAAAGGCAAAATAATGCATTTTCTGCTAGGAGTACCATAACACTCACCTCTTTGGGAAACTTCTTGCAAACCACAACTCAACTCTTAATTGTTTTTGATTAAATCAAATGAAGAACAAACGTTGAGATTCAACAATTGTATCCGCATCAACAACAAATTGTTGTAAGAGTCATCTTGAATGTAAGAGTATTGCATGCTGATTAGGTCTGAATTGAAGATGATATACAAAGTACTCTCCCATTGTTACTTTATGAACTTTTGAAGTTATGGAAGACGAACTGTGAGAAACATTATTAGAATAGCCATCTTTATCAATGGAAAAAATTACGGGGTATTGCAACGGAAGGCATAGAGGATGAAGTTCATCTATACGTTTTAAGTCACCTGATTGTGTTTGTATAATGATATCTCTGTCCTCATTAAGATCTTTAGTATCACCAACTATTAGCATAACAATTTCCGATGCTGTTAGCAAGTTGTATGTATGTGAATCCAATCCCCTTCGTTTAATTAGTCTTAGCTTCAACTTTGGGCCAGAATTGGTATTCAATAAATCTCTTGCAGTTCTAAACTGATGAATTAAGTGATTGCATTCGTCAAACATAGACTATAGACTATAGATTTGCCACAATGTTAGGGTTAGTAGAGGAAGCCATCACATTTTTGTTGGAGGTGGCAAAAAAAAAATATAAAGCGGAAGTTGGTAAAAACCAATAAATAAATGCGCAATGTATAGGCAAACTATCTTTAAAGTACCTCACTGATTGGATTTTGTTTTGTACTTCGTTTGAAGTGTAAAAACCAGAGTTTGGGGAAATTTTGGGGCTTGACCAGCAGGTGGCAATAAATTCCCAATATAGTGATATAAGGACCACCTCCATTGTTCACAGAATTATCCATTGTTCCTCCCATTGGTGTAAAACAAAACATTTTATTGTAAAGGTGGATAAGATCCCAAAAGTTTCTTACATCCGTTGGCTTATCATAAAATATAAGGGACTTTAGGTATTCAGGTGGGGTATCAAATTCACGCAGTTTTATTTTACTAAGAGAACAACACAATGAAAACCTAGAAGAATTTTGTGCCTTATATCGTTTAACTATTTCATCAAATGACAACATAGCACAACAGTTTATGCAACAGTGGTGCAGATCACCAATATCCAAGTAATTCGTTTGCAATAACTATATCTTGAGTAACAATGTAAAGGAATAGCAAAACTAATAAGCATAGATTGAAAAAATGTAGTGGGTCACTCATTACCAATTTGATTGACTGATGTATGGAAATTTGTCTGTACTTCCATTTCTGTTTACTTGAAGAATGGTTTGTGTCATAAGTAATATACATTTAATATTTAAAATATAAAAAGTTGAAAGTAATCAATAATTCATGAAGAATTATAGAAATATATTTCTATAGTGAACATAAATGTTAAATAAGCGCATAACATCATCACAATCATTGTTTAGTTCATTGTTTAAATTTCTTGGCAAAGTGTTCCTGCAATTCACATACATTGATATGCAAATGATTCAGTTTGAAATGATAACATATTTTTTTTGGTAACCAACGTTAATGTAAGAGAAACCAACCAGTGCTCACGCAATGTTGACATGGATTGAGGACGATCATAAATCAGCGGCAAACCTGTAGTTGAGTATGTTGTGTTAATTATTGCCAAATGTTATAGCAAAAGTTCGGAAGTTCATTGATTAGTAGATAAATAAAACATGCATTTAACCATTTTCTCGCAATTATGTTAGAGGGAGTTGACTTGCATTTCGTACAATACTGACATCAATGGACGCAGGGGTTTTGACAATAACTCTGGATATTTGGTTAAAATATAATGAACTACAAGGAGTACATGAACCTATAATGTGGGTGGAAGACTTTGTTAATACACAATTGTAACAAAACAATACAATATAAGTTACTAGTGCTCAAAATTGTGCGGATCGAGAAAAAAATTAAAAAGTTACCTGGAACGGTTTTTTTTTCTGTTTCCGCATACATAACTTCCGTTGCAGCCTTGCCTCTTTCCAGTATAAAGTTTGTTTTGTATTTGAAGTAGTTGGCAGAGTAATATTTTCCCGCTGACACCTTAATTTTTTACATGTTCATAAGCTGAAGGATTTTGAATTCCTACAATTTTTGAATTTAGAGAGCTCGAAAAATAATCAATGCATATAATTCTGTTAAACGATCCATACTTCAAAAATTGTTGTAGTAAAATTTAAGAAGATAACTAACCGTTATTGTAACATCTGACAATGGAAAGCGCGATGGAGTCATGGTGTTTTCAATATTAAGCGTTGGGTTTAATTGAAAAGCATTGTCTATTTGGTTGATAACATTTGTCAAACTGCATTGAATATTGGTACCTGAAATAAATGAGTAACCCTAAAACAATAATTTTTTATATTTGAAACATTTTTATTTCATTTAGTTTTTTTTGTGTGTTAATTGAATGATGAGAAAGACATGAGGCCAAACCTGCGATATTGTTGACTTTTTTCATATTCAAAATCCGTTGTTTCCTAGCTTTCTTGCAGCATGAATGTTGATTTGCAGTCATTTGTGACATCTTTGTCATGGTGTGTCATGAATTGTTCACAAACATCTCAATAATATATGTGAAGGGAATATTGGAGCAGAAAAGAAATTGAGTGCGCATGTGTTTGATTAAAAGAAGATGAACCGAATTAGGAATTTATTGTTGACTATGAAATATGTCAACGTGTTAAGGAATTTATGTTAATAAAATCATGGATTTGTTGGATTGTTGTAGTCTGATCCGTTTTGGATGATGTTGGGCCGAATGTTTGCGGCCCATACTGAACAGCAGACTGCAACTCTCGTGGGTCAAGCTCCGCGGTGAGCTCGTTGGGGGTTGCAGGGGGCAACGCGCCCTTGCTCCGGGGGTCTTTGGCCCCCGACCCAAATTTTGGGGAACTGTAGCAACTTTGACCGACTGTAGCAGAGCCGACCAGACGACATCGACAAGACACCGTAGCAGTGCGGACTTTGGCATGGTTACTGTAGCATCTTGGACTTTAGAGACAACGATATTGTAGCTCTGCGGATTTCTTGCCACAGACTACTGTAGCAGTTTGGACTTGGGTTGCTCCAGCACTGTAGCAGTGGAGACTTCCATCCACATTTCATTGTAGCACAATGAACTTTCTGTGCGGTTGGTGGAATAGTGGTTCGTCCATTTTTTTTAGCTCATTTCGAACTAGGGTTTTGTTTTTTGGGAACTCTGAAAACTCCCTGTAATTTGTGCTCCCGAGTATTGTGATATTTCTGCCTCTCTGTGGACGTAAGGATTATTCCCGAACCATGTAAATCGCTGTGTCCGTGTTCATCTTCTTCTTCTTCTTTTGTTTCCGTCATTTCTTCATCTGCAAACCTCTGTCGTGTGACTCTCGGCGTTTCCGGTACAGGATTGAATAATGAAATAGGAATAATAATTATGCATCGAATACGTAAATTTGCTAATTTCTATGTAGATTTTTTTTCTGTTCTTTAAATTTGGTACGGAATAGTAAATTGCGAGTAATACAAAATCGCAATAAAATAAATTGATTGGAAAAAATTGAACCTTTGAGAGAGTTCAATAGTTGTTATGGTAAATCTTTTGACAGGTGGTTTAATTTTCGTTAAAGCTGTCCCTTGATGTTGAGCACCGTGAGACTGTTTGAAGTTGGAAAACGTCAATTGATGTAGACTCTGTGACGATAAGGAATATCACAGATCATGGATTTTTTATATGGTATATTGACTATGAAATAACGTGATTATTTCACAAATACGTCAATCAAAGATTTTAAGGTGACATTTCATTACAAAACTTCTCAATGTATATATATTTAATCAGAAGAAAATAGGCATTTAGCACTAAGCTGTAAATTTTTGTTTCCACAAAGTTATGCTACAGAATGTAAATGCATATCCATAGAACATGTAAAAGGCATATTGCTATGTAAGCTATTGTAAATTGGCAAGGAAAACGTCTGTAGAAGCTATGACATTAAGGAATATCACAGAGTCATGGAGATCCATTATCTGTGGTATATGGACTTTGTTTAACATATTAAATGCAAATATCATATTGTTAGAGTCTGTATCCCACATCGGACTTGTGGTCCGATGTGGAGTTTATCAATCATTATAAAAGAACACCTCCTCCTCACTTTGAGGTAAGGAGACGAGGGGGGTTTCCTCATTCTATATGGTATCAGAGGGATTTACTCCCGACCCTCCCGACCCTCCCTCCTGAATTTTTTCCCCCTTCCTTTAGGGTTTTCCCGTCTGGGGGGCGGCGGCTCCAATCCAAATAGCCGCCGCCCCCCCCCCCCTCCCTCTGTTGCTCCTGCCGGCTCTCCCTCCCGGCGGCGCTCCCTCCCGGCGGCGCTCCCTCCCGGCGGCTCTCCGTCCCGACGGCTCTCCCCACCGGCGGCCCTCTGCTTACGATGCGGCTTCCCAGCTCCCGCCGGCCCCGCCTTCCGCGTCGCCCTCCCGTGGCTCCCCGCGTCGACCTCCTGCCTGACGCGGCTCCCGGCTACCCTCCGTCCCGCGGCTTCCCGTCGCCCGGCACTGCTCCGCTGCTCCGTTGACAACGTCCCCTCCTGCGGCTTCCCGGCTTCGCCTCCTTGCGACGACCGGCCCCGCCTCCCTCCAGCTTCCTGTCGCGGATCCCGCCTCCCCCCCGCGGCGCGACTCGGCTTTCAGCCCCGCATCCCTTGCGTCGGCCTCCTGTGACGCGCGGCCTCCCGTTCGACGACGTCCACCGCCGGCAAAACCCCCCGCGTCACCCCCTCCCTACCGGCGGATCTCCCCCCGCGCGGCTCGACCCCCCGCGTCACCCCCTCCCTACCGGCGGATCTCCCCCCGCGCGGCTCGCTCCCCCGCATCGCCCCCTCCCTCCATCTCGGCCGCACTCCCTCACGGCGGCCCTCCCTTCGCGCCGCAGCGCCCTCGGCCCTCCGCGCGCCCTCCCGGCCCTTCCTGGATTTTTCCGGCCTGATCCAGGCTACTCCGGCCAGATCTGGCCAGATCTGGCGATATCCGGACTGTTCCGGGCAGATCCCAGAATCCGTCCCCATGCACCTCCGCTGCAATCCCGCTGCACCATCGCCTCCCTTTTTAGCCGGTCTCCCCACCCTGCCGGCGCCTCCGACAGCCGGCCTCCTCTGGCTTCCAGCGCCGTCTCCCGGCCTCCTGCTCCCTCGCCGGCCTCCTCCTGCTCTTCTCTTCCGGCAGCCAGCCGACTCCAGTTTCTCCCTGCGGCTGCCCACCTTCAGTTTCGGCTCTCCGGCACCTCCTGCGGCATCCCCGCCTCGCCGGCATCTCCCGACGACTCCCGGCGGCCGCATCTCTGTCCGCCGGCACGTCCATTCGTTAGCGCAGCACCTCGACCACCTAGGATTTGGGCCCGTTGGCGCCGCCAGTCCCGCAACAATTCTGCGGAATCTCCGCCTCCCGTCGCCGGCCCCGCAAGTGCGGTTTTCCCGGTGCTAGTTTGGATTTCCCGGCGTTTCATCGACCGGCCCCACTAGTGCGGCATTCCTGGCACTCCGTCAACCAGCCGATCTGAGTGGTTTCTTCTGCTGCGCCCGCAACATCATCCATCCATCATCCTGCGGAGGAGCTTTGATCGTGAGGAGGAGCAGCAGCAGCTTAATATTTTATTTCGTCTTGTTTTGTCATCAAGCTGGGCATGTCCAGCTTGAGGGGGCGTGTTAGCGTCTGTTTTGTTGCTTTCTTTTCATTATATGTCCAAGCTAGATACACCTAGCTTGAGGGGGCGTGTTAGAGTCTGTATCTCACATCGGACTTGTGGTCCGATGTGGATTTTATCAATCATTATAAAAGAACGCCTCCTCCTCACTTTGAGGTAAGGAGGCGAGGGGGGTTTCCTCATTCTACACATATCTTCGACGATGTTGGGTAGTGTTAACGGTAGTTGATGGCTCGCGCTGTTGAAAGAACGTTAAAGGGAAGTTGCAATTTTCGAACCTCAAGGCTTGATTCCGTGGCAAAGGAAGGTCGACTTTAGAAGCTCGTCTACGGAAGAAGTCGTCGTTTCTGCCATAAGATGGAAGATGGTGGAAGACAGGAGAATGAATTTGCGGGTGGTTTCAGCGGTAAGATTGGAATGAAATTTTGGGGTACCAAATATAGGTACCGTAGGCAATATGACATTGCATACTGTAGTAGTTCCGAATGGAGGACGAATCCATGCTAGGGTTTGTTGATGCGGACACTACTACACTCGAGGACAAATTGACGAGATGGAATGGAAGATGGGTACCGCGAGGGGGTGCTGGAAATCGTGGTAGAGGTTCGCGAGGAAGGTTTGTTCGACGTGCGGCGGAAGTCAACGATTGAATTGGAATAGGGTATGAAGGGTATCACGGGGAGGGAGACCGGGATTGAATAGGGAAGAGGGGATGAACGGTTTTGAGTGGCTCGGGAGAGGTGGCCACATAAGGGAGGAAGGTTCTAGAGGAGCCACGTGTCCTTGGAAGTACATCCTATAGTATAGTTAATGGATTTCTTTGTTTTTTTTTTCATTTTAATTTCAATGCTAATGACCTAGATTCTCCATGCATTGAAAAATCTTTTTCACTACTTAATTGATGTCTAAGTACAAATCCTGGAGAATA
This sequence comes from Viscum album, assembly GCA_963277665.1. NCBI lineage: Eukaryota > Viridiplantae > Streptophyta > Magnoliopsida > Santalales > Viscaceae > Viscum > Viscum album. Next base: position 1,796,854,453 of record OY728138.1, read on the forward strand.
TAAAACTTTTCATTGTTGATGCATATTGTACTCAGACATCTTTATCTATTTGCTTCACAACTAGGTTACATGAAAATAATTTGTAATTAACTGGAATAATGCTATAATTTTAATTCACAGTTTTGCACGTTGAAGTGGTGCAACACTTCCCTCATACAATTCTTTCGTGGAATTCAAATCTTCCAGTTTTCTTTGTTTCAATGAATCTACATTCTTGAAATATTGTTTGCAGGTTTCAAGTCTTTAATGCTATAATCTATAGCCACCAGAACCTTAAATTCTTTGAATCTGATCTTTGTTAGGTACTAGGAATATACTTCTCGATTACGGATCTGGTTCTGGAGAGTGTTTCCCAAATCTCTCTTGCACTTCTATTATCTACAACACTTGGCATGGCCAAGTTTGACAATGCTAGATGTTGTTTGACGATCATCTCCTTTTATTTGTTATTTGTTATGTATTTTTAGGTTTTCTAGTGATTTTCATAGGGAGAAGTTATTCCCGCTGAACCTCTCAATCTTGAACCTTGTTGCGATGACTTGATCCGACATTTTCTTTGAACCGACTTTGATGGAGATTTGAAGAAAAAGAGAGAAGTTTATATTCAAGACCAGGATATCTGCTACAGAATTTCAGTCAATCTCTAGAATGTTCTAGAGATCGATTGGCACCACTCCTGGGAGTTCTCCCCTCCGCAGGCCCAAGACAATCTTTGCCTTAGAAAACAGAAATAACCGAATGCCCCTCCCTCTCAAACGGATCCGTGCTTATCCTCTCTAGCTTAGCAAACTATATAATGCAAAATACAACACTACCCCTGACAGTTATATATCACTCCCTTTCCCCCTTAAATATCAACAAATGCACTTTTACGGATCCCCCTCTAGTGCTACCGATCAACAATAGGACCTTTACAGATTGTCAACGGTACCCTTATGTACCCCCTTTACTTGGTATGTGAAGCGTATGAGAGGCGTATGAGAGGCCTTGGTCGACTATCGAGTGGACCTCCAAGGGATTCTCTCTCCTTGGCGTCCTAGTTACCGTCCCTCACACCCATATTCCCATGATTGCCTCTCTTTTGAAAATCCACCTTGCCTTTAAGGTGGAAATCAGGGAACTGAGCCTTCAGCACCTCCACATCTTCCCATGTTGCATCCTCATCTGTTATTCCTTCCCACTTGACCAGCCACATTTGAGTTCTTCATTGAAGAGTTGAGTTCTTCATTGAACCTTCTTCGTCAAAACTGCTTCTGGATAATCTCTTTCTTCAACAATTTCTTCAGGCAAAACTTCTTCCACGGGATGTTTCCCAACCGCTACCCTCAATTGGGACACATGGAATACAAGATGTATCCTGCTGTTTTCAGGGAGTATATAACCATCAATTCTAATTTTTCCAGCAATCGCAAATGGCTCATAATACCTGACAACCAACATCCGGCTGATCTTAGATGTAACTCCCAATTTATTAGGTCTTAGCTTGACCCAAACCATATCTCCTTGTAGGTCACCTCTTTTCTATGCTTGTTTGAAAACTTCGCCATTAGATGTTAGAGCCCTCTGTTAGGAGTATGGGGGGCTGTCCACTGCTGTCCAGGTGTGGGCATTAGCAGTTTAGGGGCAGTTTGGTATTTTCCCTTTTATTAGTTTGTTACGTTGCTAGCTGTTGTGGACATTAGCAGTTTAGGGGCAGTTTGGTATCTTCCCTTTTATTAGTTTGTTATGTTGCCAGCTGTTGACAGCTGTAGTTGTAGGGTGTTGGCTGTCCTGGTGGAGTATTAAAAGGGGGTCCAGCTAGAGGGAGGAGGTAGAAATCATTTTAGCATTTTGCTTGGCAGCAAAATTGGCCGGTGGTCTCGGCTGGGCTCTCGGGGAAGTGGTCTTCTCTGGCAGCTCCTCTTACTCTATTCCTTCTTCCTCTTCCTCTTCTCCCTTTCATTCTTCTGTATTTTCTGTTCGTGCTATTGAAATGAAAGATCTTGTTGTGCTATTGTTTAGTTCTTCCTCCTATTTTCTGCTAAGTGACCACTGTTAGGCAAGAGTCCTAACAATTTGGCGACTCCGCTGGGGAAATCACTAGAGGGAAGACGACCCGAGCTTGCTGGACGTTGGAGAGAGAAGCCGCTGCAGAAGAGGAAAACGCCGGTGTGTTGCAGCGTAATTTGGACTGAGTTCTTTTGGCAACAAACAGAAACGTTGCAGAAGGAGACGCGATCGTATGAGCAAGACGATCGTCTCTGGGGAATCGCGTTCGCTGGAGAGAGACTTGCGAGGCCTTCGTTCGCTGTTTGACATCACAAGCACAACTGAGAGGCGATCACAACTGGAAAAAAAAAAGAAAAAAGAAAGAAAGAAACGAGCGCAGGAGGACAGTCAGAGCATGGACAACTCCGCCACAGGTACGACTCAGTGAAGTCACTGAGTGCTTTTCTCTATCTTCTACCTGTCTTCTTCTGTGCAAACGTTGTTGAGAGCGCTGCCGACATTGAGAATAAGAATGGAGAACAACCTTGCTAATATCGAATTGGCTGCGGAAAAGATACAACAGTCGTTGAAGACTATTCAGGAAAGTTTAGAGAAGCTGGTTCAAGAACAAACAGAATACCTGCACTCCGCACATGTTCAGACGCATCAAACTGATGAAAGAGCTTCACACAACATGCGTGTTTTGGAGGAGTCGTTTGTTTCCTTTCCAAAACAGCTGGAAGGACGCAGATCGTTTTCTAGTAAGCAGTTTGTGGCAGCTGCTGAGATTCAAGAAGATTGGGTAGGTGAAGTTGTAAGGGAAGACTGTCGTTGCAGTGGAAACTTATCTTTGGAAGTTGTAGCTCCAGCTGAAGCAAAACAGAATTTGAGGAAGAGAGCTAAGCTGCCTAAATTTTCAACTGAAGATCCGCTTGGTTGGATCACAAAAACAGAGGCATATTTTCTGGAAAATCAGACGACTGAAGAAATGAAGCTGCACTACGCACAACTTTGCATGGTAGGAACTGCTCTATACTGGTTTTTGCCGTGGCATGGAACTACCCCGGACTCGTCATGGGAATTGTTCAAACCAGCTCTAATGGATGGGTTTGGGAAATCGACAGAGGAAGTGAATCCCATTGCGAAGGGAGAAAAACCAGTAAGCTTGGGAAGTTTTCAGGTTGGACAGGAAATGTCCAGTAGTAGTGAGCTTGAGGAGTGGAGTGATTTCGGTCCTTCTCGGCCGGAAGAAGTAATTCCAGATCAAGGTTCCAGCTCAGATAAGCGGGTAAGTGCTGCACTGAACTCATCATGGGAAATTTTTAAACCGGCATTGCTGGAGAAATACGGAAACAATGAGCAGCAGCCTGGAACCAGATTGAAGCAACCTGAGGAGGTAATGTTTGCCCTTAGTTCATGCGTGAATTTGCAGGAAGAGTTTGCAGAGGAGGAACAGTCTGTTCTTGGTTCGCCTTCAATGCTATTTTTCAGAGCAGTTGCGAGTCCAAAGAAGGAAGTGTCGGAGATTCGCTTGGAGCTAGGCAAAGTGGTAAAGCATCAACAACCGGCTCGAGCAACGCAAGAACCTTTTCCACAGGCCATGCAAACAGGGCTGACAGGCTTGAAGTACTTCCAAAATGAACAGGTAGGGGTCGACTGTTGTGAGTTTGTTGCGCAGAGAGGCTCCAGTGATATTCGTCCAGAAGAGGGGAAGTTATATGTTCTTGAAGAAGATTTATATGCATTGAATGCTTACAAGCTATCCAAAGGTGGGAAACCTGCAGCAAAAGGAGCTGTGATGGGGCTACGACCATTATTGCTATGGGCTAAACCTTTGCGGAGACCTCTCCTTGCACTGCACACTAATGTTGACAAGGTATTCCGATCAGCGTTTCAGACAAAAGTTCAGGAAGCAACTCTTATGTGGAGTGCAAAGGTGAGTAGTGACAGTGTGGTGGCAGACAGAGGGACATGAACCGCTGCACAGGAAGAAGCTACGACATGTTTCACATACTCCGGAATTTATGGGCATGAAGCCTGTTACAGTTAAAGACAACTCCTAGTGGTGCTTCTAATGCTCCAACTAAGAGTAACAAACCAACCCAAGACAGATGGAGCTGGCGACAAGGATATTTTTCATTTGGTTCATCTGGCTGTAACATAGAGAAGCTTGTGAACAGTGGGCTGTTGGATGAAGAGTATCCATTTGCAGTGGGTGGTTTGCATACGGTGAGTAGTAGGACAAATGGGGTTGCTGCAGCAGATAAGAATTCTAAGTTTTTTGTGTTTGGCATGCTTAATAGAGACTTGATCTCTTCTTTGTTACGTGTTCTGGACGCATGCCTCCAACGGTGGGATGAAATAGGCTTCCAAGGGGAATGGTCTTGTGTTGACTTGCAAATAAAAGGTTTAGAGCAGGGAAATATTGGCGAATTCTGGTCAGGTGTGTTTCAGCCTCCTGTGTCCCAGGTCATCCAATATGTTATTGATTTTTTGAAGGCGACTGAACTTTTAAATGAGAATACAAATCTCACTAGTCTTGGGCCGCTAATGTCAATCCTTCAGCAGGTGGAACCTAAAAAGAGGAAGCTTCTAATAATGGGTGTCATTTTACGTTGCTGCAGTCTTGTGCTTACTATTTTTGCAGAGACTTGCGAGGTTTTCGTGGGCGCAACCATGGGTTATATTATAGAAGATTTTGTGAGATGACATTTTCCCCACATTTGGACAGAAGTTGGGACAAGTATGGACGAGTTGAGTACCTTTGATGGCGTTGGTTTATTGTCTGCAATAAGCCAATTTAGCAGAAGGATGTGGAACGAAGAAGGTTTGTGGAAGGAACTGTGGAATATTGCAACACTCATTCTGGTGGTTAGACAGACACCTTTTTATTTTAAAGATCTGACAGTTGGGGGTGTCTTAGAAGATCTGGAGCACGTCCTCCCGTGTGTTTTTTTGAAGACAAACAGTTTGTACAGAGCATTTTGAAGCGAGAGCCACTTGAATCTGAAGTTATAAGAATGATTAAAGTTAAAGTTGCGATTAGGCTGAGGCCATCGCCAAAACCGCCTCCAGCTGCTACCATTCCAGTGTTACAATGGCTTTTCCGGAAGGTCCACCTTGGGGACAAGGTGGTTTTTTGGTGGGAGGGAATTGTTAGGAGTATGGGGGGCTGTCCACTGCTGTCCAGGTGTGGGCATTAGCAGTTTAGGGGCAGTTTGGTATTTTCCCTTTTATTAGTTTGTTACGTTGCCAGCTGTTGTGGACATTAGCAGTTTAGGGGCAGTTTGGTATCTTCCCTTTTATTAGTTTGTTATGTTGCCAGCTGTTGACAGCTGTAGTTGTAGGGTGTTGGCTGTCCTGGTGGAGTATTAAAAGGGAGTCCAGCTAGAGGGAGGAGGTAGAAATCATTTTAGCATTTTGCTTGGCAGCAGAATTGGCCGGTGGTCTCGGCTGGGCTCTCGGGGAAGTGGTCTTCTCTGACAGCTCCTCTTACTCTATTCCTTCTTCCTCTTCTCCCTTTCATTCTTCTATATTTTCTGTTCCTGCTATTGAAATGAAAGATCTTGTTGTGCTATTGTTTAGTTCTTCCTCCTATTTTCTGCTAAGCGACCACTGTTAGGCAAGAGTCCTAACACCCTTTGAAGATTTACCTGGAGTTGTTGTAATGTTTCATCTCTATCAACTAAAGCGTTTTCCATAACCTCAACCGTAACCCCCCCTTAGTGTAGTGATTAATTTGTGGGGGTTTGCGTCCATAAACAATTTCAAATGGTGTCTTCCCAATAGAGGTATGATAGCAAATATTATAACTGAATTCGGCCTCTCACAGTTACATCACCCAATGTTTTAGATGATCTAAAGGGAAACACCTCAAATATGCCTCTAAACACCCATTTACCACCTGGTTTAGCCATCGCTTTGTGGATGATATGAAGAATTCATCTTTAATGTTGTGCACTGCTGTTTAAAGAGTTCCCGCCAAAACAAATCATCAAATATCCTGTCACTGGGCATGCCATGTAACTTTGCAACCTCCTTCATAAACATTTCAACAACTGTTCTCGTTGCATATGGATGCTTGAGTGGTATGAAATGAGTATATTTACCGAGCCAATCTACCACCACAAACACCACATCAAATCCCTATGATTTTGACAGTCCTAACATAAAGTCCATATAAACCTTTTCCCACACTAATTCTGAAATAATTAATGGTTGTAGTAACCCAAACGAGCTTAAAGCTTCATATTTATTTCTTTGCCACACCTCATATTCCCTAACAAACCTCTACACTGCCCGTGTCATTCATGCCTAGTAAACTCCATTCGTGAGCCGTTTGTACGTTTTCAAGTACCCCATGTGTCTCCCGGCCGGAGAAGAATGGAAGTGTTGCAACATCTTAGGGATTAAAACTAATTTCTTAGGAAAAACTAGTATGTTTTTAAAAAACAGAAGACCACTTTGGTAAGTTTAGCCCAATTTTGCGGTACGATCTCATTGCAAAGCTTCTATTATTGCGATTAAGTCGTCATCCCGCTGTATCTCATCTTTCACTAATTGAAGTTCTTCCCAACCCGACCTTGAAACTGCCATGTGCATTAACTCTCCTTCCTCATTTACTCTTGACAAGACATTTGCCACATTATTCAATCTACTAGGCTTGTAAATAACCTCAAAATCATGGCCCAACCGTGCGTAGGGTCACTTTCACCCAAAATTTCACCATTTTTCTCCAAAAGCTCAAGGGGAACCAAAGGGAAAAAGATAGGCCAAGGATAAAAGGAAAGAACACTCCAAAAACTCAAATTCGTCACTCGGTTCTCAAGAAAAATGGTTGACAACCCGACCCCAACTAGAATAAGGGAAACTTAAAAACCCGGGTGTGACACAGGTCATTGAACATTTGATTCGATGAAGTCATAAAAGAATTTGGTTTCATTTAGAACGAATGTGAGTCATGTGATTACAAAAGGTTTAATGAGAATGCGGTCGTTATTCTAGTAGTATATGTTGATGACATATTACTTGTTGGAAACGACATAACAGTCTTACAATCTGTTAAGGATTGGTTAAACAAGTGTTTCTTCATGAAAGACTTAGGAGAAACAACCTATATTCTAGGGATCAAGATCATTCGTGATAGATCCAAGAGGCTGCTAGCACTATGTCAAAGTACATATATTGACAAGATATTAAAGAGATTTAGTATGGAACAATCCAAGAGGGAATTGGTTCCAGTATCGCATGGTTTACATCTTTCTAGGAAAATGTGTCCCCCGACACAATAAGAGAAAGAGAGAATGAGTAAGATTCCATACGCTTCAGCGATAAAATCAATCATGTATGCCATGTTATGTACTAGACTTGATGTAGCCCATGCATTGAGCATGGTAGACAAATATCAAGCAGATTCAAGAGAACAACACTGGACTGCTGGTAAAGCTATCCTTAAGTATTTGAGAAGATCTAAGGATATGTTCCTGGTGTATAGAGGAGACGAGGAGCTGGTCATCAGAGATTATACTGATGCTGGTTTTTAGACAGACCAGAATGATCTGAACTCGTAATTAGGATATGTTTTCTGTTTCAACGGAGAAGCTGTGAGCTGAAAGAGTTCAAAGCAGCCAGTTGTCGTTGATTCTACAACGGAGTCTGAGTACATAGCGGCTTTTGATGCATCCAAGAAAGCCGTTTGGATTCAGAACTTTGTTCAGGAGTTTGATGTGACACCTAGCAGTAAAGACCCTATTACATTGTATTATGATAATACTGCTGTGGTAACTCTTGCAAAAGAGCCAAGGTCACACCAACGGACAAAACATATACTCCGAAAGTATCAGCTCTTGAGAGATTTCTATCAGAGGGGTGAAGTTGCAGTAAACAGAGTACCCATGGAAGAGAACGCGGCGGACCCCTTGATTAAAGGCCTATCTTAGCAGAACCATGAGTATCATGTGAGAGTTAGCGGACTGAAGGTTGTTAGCAGTTGACTCTAGTGCAAGTAGGAGTCTGTTGAAATTGGTACCCTAGAACCAACTTCTTTGTACTTTATGATAAACTTGTATTTATTGTTTTGAATATTAATAAATTTCTTATCATATCATGATTGTTCTTCTGCGTAAAACATAGTATGTGATAATGTACTAAGAGTAGATGTCGCACTAAAAGGTCATAACAGTTCCCCGCTATGATGAGAACTCAGAAGTGCTACGACAGTATTCTTAAATATATGTTGTATGGCCGGACGATATCATTTGAGGGACACAAATGATACAGGCTATCAGGGGTGGAGACTCTTAGGACTTTGATGCACCTTCTCATTGTGTACGCCCTTAGTAATATCCATAATGAATATTATGAGAACGATACCCGCCAATAGGAAATTCACATTTCTATGTGTCATTGGATGTTACTATCTGCGGACGTGTGTATTGGTCCTTAGACTTTAAGATTATTATTAATGAGTATTATGAGTCGTACACTTAGATGTATTGACGAAAACCGTGACGACAGATGTTCGCGGTGAGGTAGGATACATTGAGTGCGTCACGAGTAATATTATATTAATAAATAACGCGAGAAAAGATTTATGCCTTCCGTTCTTTAACAAAAGTTAATATCTCAGACCCTTTGATAGAAATGATAATAGCCTAAATAAATCAATGACCATGGTGTTCTATAGATAAGTTCTAATTTCAGAAAGTCAAAGAAGGAGACATCGAACACATAGGTCGATGACACAGGCATGCGACCTGCTTGATTTGAGATATTGTGATAAATGGATTATATTACACGTTAAACGTCCATATAAAGCGACATGTCGTTGCAGCATTAATTTCTTTCTTTATGGGTACCTTGGTGTGTTGTTAGACGCTAACCTTGCACTTTGGGCTGCTTCGCCTAATGTCATTGAGAAAGAGGCCTAGAGGGTCACACACTAAGTGTGTCCAGAATCTCAGTTAAATAATATATTATTATTTATTATTTAACAGGTTGAATAAATATTATTCTCGTACGTGGTTTAATAATTATTCATGTATGCTTGATCGCATATAAATATTTATTTGTTGTTTAGTAAATATAATATTTATTTATTTATTGGCGAATAATGCAGTGATATTTATTTAATAAATAAATAGACATTATTCAAGACCCGATAAATATTGTGGAGGGATGACGCACCGAGTTTAATGGTTCGGTGAGAAATAATAATATTGAACATTATTTGATTAAATAATATTTAATTATAATTTGCAAGTTAAGCGCATGTCGAGAAATAATAATATTAGTATTATTATTTGACATGAAGATTTGCTAGGATTAAATAAATAAGAGTACTTGTGCAATTATTTTATTTTAACCCTAACAATATAAATACCCAACTATGTTATTTTCTCAAGACCTAATTTAGTTGTGCACAACGAATCTTGGAGGATCTTCTTAAGCCTAAAGAGCTCCCTTCTCCAGGAACGCTCCCAAGAACGGTGAACAATCCTCTTCCACCGGATTAATGAGAATGCTTTGGAAGCGATTCTCGAGGTGATCAAGGCAGACGACGCAGACGCAATGATCTTCCGTGCTAGCATCCGAAGACTCTTTCGGCGATGTCTGGAGATTTCTGGAACACGTGTGGATCACCGATAGAAGAAATCTACACTTGGTTTCTACAACGCAATGACGGTGTACCACAGATCTGTCGTCGGATTCATCAACGAAGAAAGAATTCCTTAGAGGTAATTCTTTATCTAATTAAATTAATTATAAACCATATGTGTTGATCTCTTCTCTCTCGGTTCCGGTGTTATTAATGTAGTCTATCTTCGATTCAATTCCATTGATCACGGTGATTAAACATCGTATAGATCTTAGATTGATCATCGATCATGACAAAAAGCAATGTTGGGCACCGCCCATCGCACGCTTTCGCTGCACCCGGAACCTACAGTATTGATATCAACTGTACGATCTTAATAGTTGATCTTAGTAGAAGGAGATTTATAGAAGGAAAAGAGGCAAAATTACAGTAGAATTAGAAGGAGAAGCGGTAGAAGACGGAGACGAGGTAGGAGAAGAACTCCCCTGGAGAAGGCCACTCTTCCAAGGACCGGCCGAATCCTCCCAAGGACCTACCTCCCAGCGAACCGGCTGAATCTGCTAAATGAATATTTGTATCCCCTACCCAACACCCATCTACCCTATTTATTACCCCAACCAACCAACTACCCCATCCTACTACAACAAGGCAAAACAATCTAATAACTACAAAATACAAAAACTGCCCTTCCCCAGCAGCCCCTGCCCACGGAAGACCAGCCCCGCCACCCCCTAACATCAAGTATATATAGCTTTCAAAAATATTTGAAATTTAAAGAAACATGGGTTCAAACAAAATGATTCAAATTAAATGCATATTAATTGTTTCAACCAAAACATGAGCAAATAATCAACCCTAGAGAGGCGGTGTGTACATGAAGACCTGAAAAGGTGATTGATATTGGGACGAAGTGCCTGTTGCATGGCCGAAGGACCTAGCTGCCGGAGTCATGAAGGACAAGGAGATTCTATGTGGCATTCCTATTTTTTGTTTTTATTGACGTTTTGATTGACTCTTGGGCCTTAAAAAAAAAAAAACAGAATAACATGAGGATTTCATAATGGGCTTTCAAATGTTATCCCAAAAGTCTTTTTTCTTCAGTGTTTGGGCCTATTGTTTAAGATTGTTCCTTTTCCGCGCCTTGCGCCTCAACACCTTTTTAAATGGCGTGGACATCAGTGCCTTTTTGGCATACTTTGGAGAGATCGCAGTGCCTCAGCCATGGCGAGGTGCCTAGGTTGTGCCTTGCTGCGCCACATACCTCGACTTTCTTTTGACAACTAGGAGTTGTGGCGCTAAATATTCTAAATGTTTGCCAATGCATGCGGTTTCCAAGAGCAGAATTGAACCTTGCCTGTGCGGGGGTGTGCCAGTGTGACTAAAAATTGATGCTCATTTTATTGAATTTCATCAAGTTAATTGGAAGTCTAGATCCAGAATCATTAGGCTTTGAGATGCAGGAAAAGGAGGAAACAACAAGTACATCATAATTTTGAAATTAGGGAGATGAAACTTTGGTATTTTTTTATCTACCATCATTCTTGTACTTCTTGGTTATAATCAAATATGAATCATCTCAGGTTATCAGACATTGATGGATGTTGTCTTATTGCTTAGCACCTTAATTTTCAAAAAGCAGTAATCTCCTCCTTGATTTGCAATCGAGTGCTTGTGATTTTTTTTAGGGTCTGACTGCAGATGGCATGATTAGATTAATATGGTGCACTACAAAGACAATGCAATCAGTGTCCTCTAACAATATTCATTTTGGTTTTTATTTGGAAGTGAAGTCTGTACGGCATTCTGCTTTCTTATTATTGGATTTTTCATTGGCGTGGCAATTTGTTTTGATAGCTTGATTTTCCCTTGCATAGGATTTAAATAATGGAATGCTTATGAGCAGTTAGGGCTAGGCTGTTTTATTGATATGATGCATGGTGGCGACAATGTGAATATACTTGGTTTTGCTGATGATGGAGAGGGTGATGCTGTTAATTCTTCTAGAAGGGATGTTTCTGGAACAGAATGGGGTTCTGATGTTGAACTTCACATTGGAAATGAATTTGACTCACATGAAGCGGCATATTCGTTTTATCAAGAATATGCCAAGATGATGGGATTCACCACCTCCATAAAAAACAGTCGAAGATCAAAGAAATCAAAGGAATTCATCGATGCCAAGTTTGCATGTTCAAGGTATGGTGTCACACCAGAATCAGATGGTGTCAATGGTCGACGACAAAGTGTAAAAAAGACAGATTGCAAAGCCAGCTTGCATGTGAAAAAAAGATCAAACGGAAAGTGGTTCATTCATGAGTTTATAAAGGAGCACAATCACGAGCTGCTGCCTGCACTATCCTATCATTTCCAAGTTTACCGGAATAACAAATTTTCTGAAAAGAATAACATTGATATTCTTCATGCTGTAAGTGAACGGACAAGGAAGACTTATGTTGAGATGTCTAAGCAGTGTGGTGGCTATAGAAATATCGGGTTTCCCAGAAGTGACCCAGATTGTCATTTTGATAAAGGACACTATCTGGCGCTGCAGGAGGGAGATGCCCCGATATTATTGGAGTATTTTAAGCACATGCAGAAGGAGAGCCCTGGCTTCTTTTATGCCATAGATTTGAACGAGGAACAGCGCCTGAGAAATTTATTTTGGGTGGATTCCAAAAGCAGGAAGGATTATGTAAGTTTCTGTGATGTTATTTCATTCGACACCACTTACATTAAAAATGATGAGAAAATTCCCCTTGTTCTCTTTATCGGGGTGAACAATCACTTCCAATCCATGCTGTTTGGGTGTGCATTGGTAGCAGATGAAAGCAAATCAACGTTTGTTTGGTTGATGAGGACATGGCTTAGGGCAATGGGCAGGCAGGCTCCTAAAGTGATTTTGACAGATCATGACAGAACATTGAAAGCAGCTGTCCGAGAAGTTTTTCCGAATTCCCATCATTGCTTCCCCCTTTGGCATGTATTGGAAAAAATCCCTGAAAATCTTGCTTTTGTGATCAAGCGGCATGAACATTTTGCGGCCAAGTTTCAAAAAAGTATTTTCAAGTCATGGGCCGATGAAGATTTTGATTTGAGGTGGTGGAAAATGGTTAGTCGATTTGAACTTCATGAGGATGAATGGGTGCAATCGTTATATGAAGATCGGGAAAAATGGGTGCCAACATATATGAAGGATGTCTTTTTGGCCGGAATGTCCACCACTCAGCGTTCTGAAAGTTTAAACTCTTTCTTTGACAAATACATTCACAAGAAGATCACTTTGAAAGAGTTTGTGAAGCAGTATGGATTAATGCTGCAGAATAGGCGCGACGAGGAAGCAATTGCTGATTTTGACACATCACACAAACAGCCGGCCTTGAAATCACCCTCACCTTGGGAAAAACAGATGTCAGCAATTTACACGCATGCCATATTCAAGAAATTCCAAGTTGAAGTTCTGGGCGTCGTCGGATGCCATTTCAAGGAACAAAGTGAAGAAGGAACGACTAAAACATTTGAAGTTGATGACTGCGAAAAAGCTGAAAAATTTTTGGTGTCTTGGGATGAGACCAAGTCCGAGGTTTCTTGTCTATGTCATTCGTTTGAATACAAGGGATTTCTCTGCAGACATGCGATGATTGTTCTTCAAATTTGTGGTCTAACGAGCATCCCGTCCCATTACATTTTGAAGAGGTGGACAAAAGATGCAAAGAGCAAGCAGTCAATGATAGAAGGAAGAGAGCACATAAAAACAGGGGTGCAACGGTATAATGATTTATGCAAGCAGGCCATTGAATTGAGCGAAGAGGGCTCTTTATCGCAGGAGAGCTATAGTATTGCATTTCGTGCACTTGTAGATGCTCTAAAAAACTGTGTAAATGTGAATGATAGAGGTAATGCAGAATACAGCTGCGATGGTCTTGGGCTACATGAGGTTGAGGAAGCGAGTCATGTCAGTGTCACCACCAGTGCTGCAAAGAAGAAGGCAAACAAAAAAAGAAAGGTTGGTTCTGGAACAGATGGTCAATTCTTCTATGTTTTAGTATTATAATTATTTAATGGAAGACCTCTTTCAATGTCAGATTCAGTCAGAGACAAATGTGATGCTTGTTGAGGCACAGGATAGCTTGCAACAAATGGTATGTTTTCTGTTTTGTCCTAGTTGTCGTTTTATTAGTGTAACCACCTGATTTAGTGTTGTCCTAGTTGTCTTTTATTTGTTGTCGCAATACAATAAGGGTTTTGATTTACAACCATTGATATTCATTTATCAAATATAGATGAAGTATTGAAATGTTTAAATTTTTTTGTTGGGTTAATGCTAGACCTGCACGTGCCAAGGCTGAGCAGGCTCAGGCTGGACTTTAATTTCCGAAACACACACACACGGTGCCTGAACCTAGCCTGATCCGATATATTTTTTTTTTATAAAAACCTGAAAACTGGTTCACTGCAATTTTTGATGGCCCAAGCCCAGTCTGAGCCCAGTCCAAAAATGTCATTGTTGGAGTCTGCATCCCACATCGCACTTGTAGTCCGGTGTGGTCTTTATTATTCATTATAAAAGAACCTCAAAGCCTTCTTTAGAGAGTACCTTGGGGGTTCGAGTTTCTCCTATTTTATCATTCTACATGGTATCAGAGGGAACCTAATCCCGAGCCCTCCCTCCCATTTTTATTTTTCCCCGTCTAGGGTTTCTCAATTATTTCTCCCCCGTGGGGGGCGGCGGCCCCCCCCATGTAGGGCTGGGTTTATTTTCTACCGCCGCCCCTCCGGGCTCATTTCCCAGCCGGTCTCCCGGTTCTGTCCGGCCTCCCGGTTTTGTGCGGTGGATCCCTCCCTCACGGCGGCTCCTTCCCCGACGTCCCCTACCCGCTGCGCGCGACGTCTCCTCCCTAGGTCGTGACTCCCCTCCCGCCTCTCGATCCCGACGCCGTCACCCGCCCTCCTCGCGACGACTCCCGGCTCCCGTCGGCATCCCCTACTCCCCATCCGGACAAGGCTCCTCCCGCGGTGTTGTTCTGCGCAGGCCTTCTTCCGGATCACGCTACGCGATCGGTCCCTCTTCCAATGGGATCCCGCCGGCCAGCCTCCCTGTGCGACGACTCCTCCGTCGCGTCTCCCCGCTTAGCCCGGCCCCACCTCCCTCCTCTCCCGCGGCTCCTTCCTCCGCCCGATCCCCGTGGCCCCTTCCTCCCGTCGCGATTCCGACGGCTTTCCTCCCTCCCGCGATGGCTTTCCCTCCCGGCGGATCTCTCCCCTGCCGACCTCCCGTCGCGGCTCCCGACCCACTGCCCTCCCTTCTCCCGGCCCTCCCGATCCCGAGGCGCCTCCTCCTGCAACACCTCCAGATCCCGTTGCGATTCCGCCTTCCTGTGCCGCCTCTGCAAAGCTGCTCCCTTCGCGTCGGCCTCCTGCGACAGCTCTGCCTCATCGCTGGCACCTCCTGCGGAATCCCCGCCTTCCGTCGCCGGCATCTCCCGATGACTCCCGGCAGCCGCCTCCCTATCCGCCGGCACACCCTCGCGCTTCCCCCACAGTGGCGCAACACTTCGACCGTCTAGGATCTGGGCCCTTTGGCGCAGCCAGATCCCGCAACGAATCTGCGGAATCACCGCCTCCCGTCGTCGGCCCCACACGTGCGGCTTTCCTAGTGCTAGTGTGGCTTTCCCAGCGTCTCATCGACCGACTCCACTAGTGCGACATTCCCGGCGCTCCATCAACAGGCCCGGTCTATGTGGTTCCTCTGCTGCGCTCGCGACAACTTCATCCATCCATCATCCTGAGGGGGAGCTGCGATCTTGAGGGGGAGCTACGATCATCGTTTGTTTCCTTTTATTTCGTCTTGTTTTGTCATCAAGCTGGGTATGTCCAGCTTGAGGGGGAGTGTTTGCGGCATGTCTTGTTTGCTTTGTATTGTTGTCGCATTGGTCTCTTTTCTTTATGTGTCAAAGCTAGGTGCACCTAGCTTGAGGTGGAGTGTTGGAGTCTGCATCCCACATTGGACTTATAGTCCGGTGTGGTCTCTATTATTCATTATAAAAGAACCTCAAAGCCTCATTTAGAGAGTACCTTGGAGGTTTGAGTTTCTCTTATTTTATCATTCTACAGTCATAAACTACAAAAACAAAGTATGGGTGTAGGCCTCCCAAGTTTGGCCTAAAAGCCCTATCCAAACCTGCCCTGAAACACCCTTAAAAATACAACAACAACAAGAATACTAACAATAATAACAGCAAGAATAGCAACAGTAAGAACAACAAGAACAAGAACAAGAACAACAAGAGCACCAATAAGAACAACATCAAGAGCAACAGCAAGAACAACAACAAGAGCAACAACAATAAGAACAACAACAAAAAGAACAACCACCACCACCACCACCACCACCACCACCACAACCCCACAACCACAACCACAACCAGAAAGGTTCAGGTACCGAGCGTGGCCGGTCCCGAGTGTGGCCGGTCCTAGTGCAGGCAGATGATACATCGGGTTGCAATGTCAAAGTTTCGTCTTTGGCTCGGGCAAACTGTTTATATTGATTTGGGACTTTGGGTCGACACAGTGGAATTACTTTCAGGTTCGAAACAGTGGAATTACTTTCAGGTTCGAATTAGTTTGAATGTTTGAATTTTCTAAGCTTCTTGTTCTTTGATCTGCGGTTCTATCAACTTTGGTGCTTTCATTGAGATTTGAGTGTGGTGTTGGATCAACAGTGGATATGAACGATTTTGTACGGTTGGATCGGATGTGATAGATACAGACAACTGAAACATTACGGCGGACCGAGATGCAGCAAAACAACGAAGTTTCAGAGAGCTATGGTAGGCAGTCGAAGGCCTATCACAAAAAATGCAAGACCAGTTGTAGGCATCAGTGGACGTGCTTTCACGGACACTACAAGAACAAACGAAAACTATAGTAGAGATGACTGTCTGTCAGGCATTTCCGGACTCAGTATAGCGAGTTGAGGAAGAACCGAAAATTTTGAAAGTTCGCCAGGAAGCTTCGGAGATGATTGGAGGGGTGTAGTTTAGGTTCGCTGCAGATCGTTAGGTGTAAGGAAGTTTTTGTCCGCACTCTTGCTTTGAAGAACACGCAGTTGAATGTGAGGATCTGGGAATAGTGGAGCGGTCTGGTTGTGAGAAGAGTGACGTAGGAGAGGCCATGCGTTCACGTCGAATTACCTACTTTCTCTGGGGAAGATCCAATAGTGTGTCTAGCACGGACAAAGATATTTTTTGATCCACAAAACCCACTGCCATCTACAGGTACCTATTGCGCAATTGTGTATGGAAGGGCAAGTAAAACACTTGATACTTTCCTTGCTTAAGATGTGCCGACACTTGTGTGGGAGGAGTTCAAGGCAGAGCTCTTAGGACGGTTTGGTACAGTTACGGAGAATGATCCACTGAAGCAGCTTAAAGGCATCAGGCATGAATGAATTATGGAGGAATACATCAATGAATTCGAGAGTCGACTTGCGCATGCCAATTTTTGTGTTGGATTGGTGTAGCACTTTTGACTTCCAGCTGGCAGCTACTGTAGCACTTTTGACAAAGGTGGCCGCCTTTCACTGTAGCGACGCGGACTTCCTATTTGAAACAGTGGATCGTCTTCTCCATATGTAACCCATTTCGGGCTAGGGTTTCTTATCTGAAAAACTCTGTAATTTGTGCTCCTGAAATAGTGAAGTTCTGCCTCTCCGTGGACGTAGGGATTATTCCCGAACCACGTAAATTTGTGTGTCATTGCGACTCTCGACGATTTCGCAACAGTTTGCGTGATGCCTGGTATATAATTTTTGTTTTTGGGAGGTTTGCGATCAGTAATTGAGAGCAAAATATCTACTCACGAACCTGGAACTAAAGTGCGACTTATCTCGCTGACACGGAGTGCAGAACGTGAGTTGATAGTTAAGAGGTGTTGGAGGATGTGAGGTCAGCATTACCTTTGTCATATGGATGCACTGGCAGCGAAGGGACAGTTAAATTCAATCCTGTTCCGGTGAGTCTTGACAGGGGGGCGAAATGCAGAAAGAATGGATGACATCTCGAGGCGGAAGAGGGCTCACAATATTTCTCGCACTGAATTTGAGGATTGAAAGGCTAAAGGACTCTGTTATTCTTGCAGAGCGAAATATGGTCCAGTTCACAAGTAACCTGACAAAGGCTTCCGACTGATGGTATGAGAGTGTATCGAGCCTCAAGGGGAGGCGGAAGACATGTCAACACCCAAACTGCCAGAATGTTTCGAAGAAGAAGGTAATTGGGAGATAACCTGTCAAGCCTTGTGTCTCGGCGCGCTGGCCGAGTAAGGAGTTTGGGGAACCAAGTCAATGATTCTCGAAGGCTCGATTTCGGGTGTGCCTATATTGGTGATTGTGGACAGTGGCGCTAGCCATAGTTTTGTTTCAAGAATATTGCTTAAAATTTTGGCTGTACCAGTGTCCCAAATTGAATCTTTTGGAGTTCGTTTGGGAGATGGCCAACGGATAATCTCTAGTGGAATATGCAGGTCCTTACCAATTCTGCTGGGCAGTTTGGCTATTGAAGTGGAAGCTTGCCTTTTTAACATGTCTGGTCGAGACCTTGTTTTGGGAATGTCTTAGTTAGAAACTTTGGGATATGTAACTTCCCATTGGTAGTGTTGCAAGCAATTCTGGCCGATTGAAATTTTTTCACACAGGGCATCCAGCAGCACCCAGAAATACATGAAACCGAGAACAACCATTCAGTTGTACAGGAATTTGTTGCAGCACTATGCAAATTGCTAGTAGAGTTTACTCAAATCTTCCAAGAGCCCAGGGGCCTACCGTCTTGGTGTGCGACAGATCACGCCACAGATGTCTCCGATTAATGTTCGACCCTACAAAATTGCTTATCTAATGAAGGACGAAGTTGAGAGGCATGTAGCTGGGCTAATTCGCGGCAGTACGAGTCCTTATTCTAGCCTGATCATCTTGGTCCAAAAGAAAGAGGGCGGCTGACGTATGTGTGTTGACTATCCGACATTAAACAAGCAAACTATTCCGGATAGAGTTCCTATACCCATTATCAACGAATTGTTAGATGAATTGTTTGGGGCCCGATATTTTTTCAAATTGAACCTTAAATCAGGTTTCCACCAAGTACGTGTCTAGGAAGAGGATGTTGAAAAGACTGCTTTCTGCACCCATGAAGGACATTACGAATTTTTGGTTATGCCATCTGAGCTTATGAATGCCCCTGCCACGTTTCAAGCTACCATGAATCTCCTCTTTAAACCATTGTTGCGAAAGTTTGTTTTAGTCTTCTTTGATGATATACTTGTTTATAGCAGCAGTTGGATGGAGCATTTGGAGCGCGTGCTTTCAATCCTGCAGCGTCACCAGTTCCATGTTAACCGTAAGAAATGTTTCTTTGGCCGATCTGAGGTTGAGTATCCGGGCCATTGCATTACTCAAAAGGGTGTTTCTATGGATCCCTGAAAAATTTCCAATGTGCTGGATTGGCCGATTCCATGAAATGTCAAAGAGGTCCGTGGGTTTTTAGGTCTCTCTGGTTACTACTGTAAGTTACTAATTATGGGATGTTGGCAAAACCACTTATGGACCTTACCAAAAAGAATAATTTCAGTGGGGGTCAGAGGCTCAATCTGTATTTGAAGTATCAAAACAGAGTTTGGTTACGGCTCCTGTGCTCTGATTACCTGATTTTACTAGATAATTTACCATTGAGTGTGATGATTCGGGAGGTAGATTGGGTGCGGTGCTCATGCAGGGAGGCCTATAGCTTATTACAGCAAAGCTTTGTCTGCTGCCACTTTACACAAAACGGTTTATGAGAAGGAATTGATGGCGCTGGTGCACGCCATTAATCATTGCGGTAGTACCTTCTGGGTAGGCGATTCGTTGTTTTTACGGACCATAAAAGTCTCAAACATTTGTCGAGTCAGAGAATTGCGTCAATGGTCCAACAATGCTTGCAAGCCAAATTGTTGGGTTATGATTTTGACGTTGTATACAAATCAGGAAAAACAAATTCTGCAGCGGATGCCCTTTCCAGAATGCCTAAACCACAGATTTTGCAAATGGCCCTTTCTGAACCCCGTTGGATTGATATGCCGATGGTCTGAGCAGAAAGCAGCCAAAGATGAATTTGTCGAGAACCAAATTTCAGCTCCCCACACTCAGTACCTGATGGTTTTTCATTGCATAATGACATGCTTTATTTTAAAGGCCGCATAGTATTCTCTAAAACCTCCCACAACTCATTCCCACATTACTACATTATTTCCATGCTTCACCACTTGGTGGACACAGGGGCAATTTAAAGACCTACAAACGATTGGCTGCAAGCTTATATTGGCAAGGTATGACTCGAACAGTGTTCAAATTTGTCCGGGAATGTGCTATTTTTCAGCGGCACAAATACCAAGCTCGGAGTCCTGTGGGTTTACTGCAACCACTTCCGGTTCCAGATTTGATTTGGTAAGAAATCTCTATGGACTTCATTTTAGGACTTTTGAGACCACAGGGGTATGAGGTGATCTTTGTTGCGGTGGACCGTCTTTCCAAGTATGCTAATTTTTTACCTCCTAAACACCCATTTTCAGCTAAGGATGTTGCCGATCTTTTCATGAAGGAAGTTCGATTAAATGGCATGCCTTGTGCTATTGTCAGCGATCGTGATTTGATGTTTACTAGTTTGTTTTGGAAGGAATTATTTTGTTTACATGGTACTAAGCTTAAGTTGAGCTCTTCTCACCATCCTCAAACGGATGAACAATCTGAGGCTGTCAAACGAAGCCTCGAAAATTATCTGTGTGGTTTTTCTTCCGAAAAACCCAGGCAATGGGTTAGCTAGTTACCTTGGGCCGAATTCTGTTATAATACCTCCTTTCATGTTTCAACTGGACACAATCCCTTTGAGGTTGTTTATGGGCGGAAACCCCCAACTCTTCCCTATTATACTACAGGTGACATTGCCCTTGACACTGCTGCTGCAACTTTGATTGATAGGTATGACGCTCTTTACCACTTAAAGAATCATTTGTTGATAGCCCAACGTTCTATGCGGCAGATAGTTGACGTTAAACGGTGAAATGTTTCTTTTTAGCCTGGTGATCATGTTTGTGTCAAGCTTCGGTCTCCAAAACCTACTGTGTCATCTGCCAATGTTTGTCCTAAGCTTGCTCTACGATTTTATGGCCCTTTCCCAATCCTTTCTAGGGCGGGGGCTCTTGCCTATCTCTTGGATCTGTCGGAACACAGTAAGGTTCATCCTGTCTTTCATGTCTCTTAGCTTAAGTTGGTTGTTGGAGACCCCATTTTGGAACATCTTCCAAAGCATTTTTGTGAGGATCATCCCGAGCAGGTTTTGCCTGAGTCCATACCGGCTACCAGGGGACTTGGCTGTGAAATTCAGTAGCTTGTTAAGTGGACATCCAGACAGAGATGACAAATGGGAGAATGGCCAGTTATTTCAGGCTCAGTTTCCTTTCTTCCACCTTGGGGACAAGGTGGAAATTCGGTCGTACGTAATTAATAGGGAGGTTTCTCAGGAGGGTAATTTGGAGACACCTGCGCAATTAAAGAGTTATGTTAGACAGAGGCGTCCAACCATTTTAAATGAAGGGTTAATTGGTCTTTAGCTGGGGAAAATAGTTTATATTGATTTGAGACTTCTTTGGGTTGACACGGTGGAATTACTTTCGGGCTGTAGCAGCTGCAGAGGTCTTCGGCCGAGGCTCCTGGAGAGACAACCTAGAGAGTTCGTTTTCCTCTTCTCTTTTTCTTGTAATACTTTTCCTTGCTCTATTCTTCTTTAGAATTGTAGGGTAGTAATTGCAAATTAGTTTTGAACATTTGAATTTATTAAGCTTCTTGTTCTTTGATTCGTGGTTCTATCATTAAATGTGGTAAAAACAACCTCACCCAAAAAACAACCAGTTGACCCAAGGGAAAATTTTAATGTCCCCATGACCCTTGTTTTTCCATGCCCCCTAAGGCCCACCGGATTAATTGTAGAAAGGCCCACGAGTCCGCATTCCTAGCCCAGTCCTGCTTTCTGTTATGGATTCGATGCGAGTAGGCCCACAAATCTACATTCTTGCGTCAGACCCGCATTCCATTCCGGAATCGACATCAGCAGCTGGTCTCCCCCTGGTTGTGCGTTGTTCCCCTACTTTAAAAGCCAGCGTCACGCCTGGGGTCCTTGCAGCTCCGCCCGAGGTCCGTTCTCCGCCTGCGCCCCACGTCTTGAGGTTGTCGGGAGCCTGCGCCCCATGTCCCGAGGTCGTCTCTAGGCTATGCCTAAGGTCGTCGTCTGCTTGTTGAGGTGATCGCCAACCTTCGTCCCGTGTCGCGTCTCGAGGTTGTCGTCAGCCCGCACCCCGCGTCCTGAGGTCACCGCTTGGCCTTCGCCCCGCGTTCTGAGGTCATTGCCAGCCTACAAAGGTCATCGCCAGCCCTGCCGTCGGGCGGGCCCCCTGTTGCCAAGCCGCATCCTGCTGCGGTCATCGTCAACCTACGCCCTTGCATTCCTTCGCCGCCAGCCTCGACGTTGAGGTAGGGCTCTTGTCACCGGCCGCACGAGGCGTGAACCTGAAGGTTCTGGGAGCAGTGGAAGCGCCGAATGGGGTGTGCCCAACTCGGCTTTTTGTCATAATTGATGATTAATCCGAGATGTACATCGATGATAAACGCTGTGACCAACGGAATTGAATCAAAGATTAATTAGACGAGAGAACGCCGGAACCAGACGCAGGATCATTACATATTATTTATAATTAATTTAAACAATAAAGAATTACCTTGTGATGAATTCTTTTTTCGTTGATGGATCTGACGTCCCTACGTCGTACCGTCGTTGCGTTGTAGGAATCAAGAGTAGATTCACTCGAACGATGATCTACACGTGTTCCATGTACTTCTGAATGTCGTCATAGAAATTTTTGGGTGCTAACGCGGTAGATCCTAATGTTTGCATTCGTCTTTGATCGCCCTGAGAATCTCTTTAAGGGTTCTCTTCAATCTCTCTAGACTTGAGAGTGGTGGTGGAGGAGGACTGCTTTCCGTTTTTGAGAGCATTTTTTGAGAGGGAACTCTTTAGGGCTTCGAGAGAATTTTCTCCAGATGTCGTTGTGTACAATAAATGAAATTGACAATCCTAAGAAAATAATATAATTGGGTTTATATACCGCTAGGGTTAGAAAATAATAATTGAACATGCGTCATTATTTTTCTTAATTCCCGCGTAACCCCATGTCTAATAATAATAATACTATTATTTTTTGACATGCGCAAAGCCAGTGGATTAAATTAAATATTATTTATTCAAATAATATTCAATATATATTATTTTTCAACAGACCATTAAACTCGGTTCTCCATTCCTCCACAATATTTATCGGACCTTGAATAATAACTATTTATTTAATAAATAAAAATCAATGCATTATTCGCCAAAAAATAAATAAATATTAGTCACTAAATAACAAATAAATATTTATTAAATTTTCTGTGACAAAATATTTCATCGAATCATTGGTGGCAGAATATATGCGATCAAGCAAACATGAATAATTATTAAATGTGCGAGAATAATATTTATTCAACTTATTAAATGATAAATAATAATATTATTTAACCGTGGTTCTGGACACACTTAGTATGTGGCTCTCTAGGCCTCTTTATCAATAGCATTAGGCGAAGCAGCTCAAAGTCCAATGTTAGCGTTGAACAACATGCCAAGACACCTATAGAGAAAGAAGTTAATGTAGTAACGACATAAAACCTCATACAAACGCTTACTGTGTAATATAATCCTTTTATTATGATATCTCTAATCAAGGAGGTTGCATGCAGGTGTCATCAATCTATGTACTCGATGTCTCTTTCTTTGACTTTCTGGAAATTGAACTTGCCTAAAGAACCCATCATAACCATGAATTTATTTAGGATATATCATTTCTATCAAAAGGTCCGAGACATTAATTTTCATTAAAGAACAAAAGTGACAAATCTTTTCTCGCGTTATTCATTAATGCGACATTACTCGTGACGCACCCAATATATCATACTTCACCATGAACATATGTCGTCACGGTTTTCGTCACGGTTTTCGTCACGGTTTTCGTCAATACATCAAAGTACGCGACTCATAACATCTATTAATAATAATCTCAAAGTTTAAGGACCAATACACACGTCCACAGATAGGAACATCCAATGATAAATGTGGATTTTCTATTGGCGGGTCTCATTCTCATAACCTCTTACCCTAAAAATTAATAAGGACGTACACTATGAGAAAGCGTCTCAAAGTCCTATGAGTCTCCATCGTTGATAACTTGTATCATTTGTGTCCCTCAAATGATATCATCCAGCTATAGAACATATATTTAAGAATACTGCCGTAACACTTCTGGGTTCTCATCATAGCGGGAAACTATTATAACTTTTCAGTACGACTGCTACTCTTAGAACATTATCACATACTATATTACATAGAAGAACAATCATGATGTGATAAGTATTTTATTAATATTCAAAACAATGAATACAGGTTATCATAAAGTATACAAAAGTTAGTTCTAAGGCACCAACTCCAACAGACTCCCACTTGCACTAGAGTCATCTGCTAACAACTTTCAGTCCGCTAGCTCTCACATGATAGTTATGTTTCTGCTGAGATAGACCTTTAGTCAAAGGGTCTGCCACGTTTTCTTCTATGAAAACTCTGCTAACTGCGACTTCACCCCTCTGAGAAAAATCCCTTAAGAGGTGATACTTCCGGAATATGTGTTTTGCCCGTTGGTGTAACCTTGGCTCTTTTGCAAGAGCTACCACTGCAGTATTATGATAATGCAATATGATATGGTCTTTACTGCTAGGTATCACATTAAGCTCCTGGAAAAAGTTTCGAATCCAAACGGCTTCTTTGGCTGCATCAGAAGCCATTATATACTCGGATTCCGCTGTAGAATCGGTGACAACTGGGTGCTTTGCACTCTTCCAGCTCACAGCTCCTTCGTTGAGACACAAAATATATCCTGACTGTGACTTTAGATCGTTCTGATCTGTTTGAAAATTAGCATCAGTATAAAAACTTTATTCGGCACCACTGTTTCCAACATCACAAACTTAGAAACGGTCGCCTCCCACATGGCAGTTCGGTCATCCTCATTCATCAAATCCATACATGAATCCACTTCCTCCGGTTGCCACTTACACAGTGCAAGCATTAACACTGTTTTTTTCTTGCTTTCAAACTTCACCAGATCTCGACAATCACTGTGAATCTTATGTATGTTACAACACTTCTTATGTCTCAAACTAGTAATTTTCTTTTCAGAGTATCCCCAGGTTTAATGCCCATAGCAACAAGTTCTAGAGCTCCAACACCCCCTTTATCCAGAGTATCCATAATGTGTGGTTCCGAAACACTAGTTATTGTGCAACAAATAAAACGTGCAGCAGGTAGACGAACCTGTAATTCTAGAACTGCTTCGCCAATACTTGTTAATTGTCCTCCAGCCCCAACATACTGCACTACAGTCAGAGAAGATAACTCTATAATGTGTTTGGGATACAAAGGATCAATAGGAAGCCTGGAAAGGCAATTATCCGTAAATGTTTCTCCTGCCTTACCACCAACATCTTCTTCCCATTCCCACACCATTTCAACAGCC
The DNA here is from genome assembly GCA_963277665.1 of Viscum album. Lineage (NCBI taxonomy): Eukaryota > Viridiplantae > Streptophyta > Magnoliopsida > Santalales > Viscaceae > Viscum > Viscum album. The sequence goes on from OY728138.1 coordinate 1,796,879,696, forward strand.
TCCTTATCACAGAGAAAACCATCAAATCTTTCCTGATTGGTGCCTTGCAGAATGCAAGCCCCTGCTTCTGAATTTCCTCACGTCGTTAGAGCTAGCTGTTGTTGCACTGCCTCCTCGACTAGCTCCAATGTGCACACAACAGCGCAGCAGGATCGGCCCACCGTACATGTCTCGCTACGTTCACCCAGAAGTTGAGGTTCCTGAGGCTGCAAATGCGGACAAAGAACAAGTTGTTCTGCACTCACCATATCAAAATCTGCCAGGAATGTATCAGATGGTTGTTCACTCAGCCTCCAATCTTCCATAGCAAGGTACTTCGATCGCAAATCAGTCTGTTGCTCCACAACTCCATGTTGCTGAAGTGCCCCCAAACGCCACAGTGGATCCTTCTCTGTCGACTGCCCATATTTTTTCAAGAGCGTTGGTTTCAGCCGCTCCCATGCCGAATCTGGATTTTTGCTCAGCTAAGAAAGGAACCATAACAAAACTGTGTACTCCAAACTTAACTGCGCATAGTGAAGCTTCATGTCCTCTGCTGTATGGTTTTCCAGGAAATAAGCCTTTGCTTTTGTGATCCAACCAAGTGGTTCCTCACCTGAAAAATAAGGCAACTCAGCTCTTCTCGTCACTCCTCAGTCCTCCACCTAGAGCAGCATCTTTCAGAATAACGTTTCCATCTCGCTGGCTGCCATCCTACTCATACCCACCGCCACTTCCGCTCAGTAGCACAGGTGCTGTGTTGCTCTGTTTTCCAGTATCAGAACCGCATTTCTTCTGCAGCTTGTACCCCTGATTCATCTCTGTTTTCTGATCCCTCAAATCTTGAATCTCGAGTAACGTTTTTCCTCCAGCTTGCCGCGACAGTGCATCCGTTGAGTGCCAGTACTCAAACGGTTCATGTTCCATCTTATCCAAACTGTATTGCATAGTCATCAGCGCCCGCTGTATCTTTTCCACGACCGATTCAACTTTAACAACTATGTTCTCCATCCTTGATCTCAACGAGCAGCAGACTCCGATCGTCCACTCAATGATCGCAACACTCTCCACAGTGTTGGCACAGTAAAATTCAGGTAGAGGAGAGAGGAACAAAAAACAGAGCAGTACTCGTTTTTTCCCTCCTTCCTGCTGCGTCCGTAACTCTCTAGCCACAATCGGTTTTCTTTCCCAACGATTGCATCCCCAACAACAATCTCTCTCTCACGTGATTTCCCCAGCAGAGTCGCCAAAATTGTTAGTACTGTGAGTGCGCATGAGAGAGAAGATACTAAATGTAGAAGGAACAATCCGTAATCCTATATTTGTTGTATGCTGTATAGTTTTTCTTAAGTAAGGAATTACAGTAGGTAGAAGAAGAAGATAGAGAAGAAGAAGAAGTAGAAGAAGATGTAAGAGGAGACGAGGTAGAAGAGAACTCCCCTGGAAGACACTTCCGATGGAGCCAAGTCGAACCTTCCAAGGTCGACTCCCTTGCTGCTGCCAAGCAGAATCCTCCAAGTCAATCGTGTCCCTCCCCCTCACCCTGTTTCCCTATTTATTACTCAATCAAACAACCCCCACCTGCCTCTACCTGCCATAACAACTAATTAAGAGCAAAATACAAAACTACCCCCATCATACAGCTAACCAAAACTATCTAAACCAAAATACAAATCCGCCCCTGGCAGGTACCACACTCCTGCGAACAGCCCCAGCCAGCCCCAGCCTGCACACACGATCGACAACCACAGCCAGCCCACATTCCTAACAATGACTAGCTCCTTGTCTCCTCCATACACAAGAACATATCCTTAGTTTTTCTCAGATACTTAAGGATAACCTTAACAGTAGACCAATGCTGTTTACCTGGATCAGCTTGATATCTCCCTATCACGCTCAATGCATAGCCAACATAAAGTCTAGTACATAACATGACATACATGATTGATCCAATCGCTGAAACGTTTGAGATCTTACTCATTATCTCTTTTTCCTATTGTGTTTGATGACACATTTTTTTGGAAAGATATATACCACGTGACAGTAGATACAATCCCCTTTTGGACTATTTCATACTAAATCTCTTTAGTATCCGGTCAATATATGTACTTTGACTTAGTCCAAACAACCTCTTAGATCTATCACGAATGATCTTGATCCCTAAATGTAGGCTGCTCCACCTAAGCCCTTCACGGAGAAACACTTGTTTAACTAGTCCTTAACAGACTGTGAGATTGGTATGTCGTTTTCAATAAGTAATATGTCATCAACATATACTACTAGGATAACGACTGCATTCCCACTAAAACGCTTGTAAACACATGACTCACATTCATTCTTAATGAAACCAAAATATTTTATATCTTTATCGAATGGAGTGTTCCATGATCTGGATGCTTGCTTCAATCCATAAATGGATCTATGCAAGTTGCATATCTTTTTGACATCATATGGAGTTACAAACCCTCATGGTTGTGTCATGTCGACATGTTGTTGAAGGTTCCCATTAAGGAAAGCTGTTTTGACATCTATTTGCCAAATTTCATAGTCATGGTAAATTGCCATAACAAGTAGAATTCTGATAGATTTAAACATGACAACTGGTGAAAAAGTTTCGCCGTAGTCAATGCCTTGACGCTGTTTAAACTCTTTAACCACTAGCCTTGCTATATAGGTACTTTACCTTTCATATCAACTTTTCTTTTGAATACCCATTTGCACCCAACATGCTGTACATCAACTGACAGATCGACCTAAGCTCAAACCTAGTTCTGATACATGGAATCCATTTCAGAATTCATGGCATCTTCTTGCAGCTTCTGAGCTCTCCATTGCCTCTTTGTAGGAGAGAAGTTCATTATTGTCCACCAATAACGAGTCACCATCTTCGGTGATTAGAAAACCATCTCTGTGGTTCTCTTACCTCTCTAGTGCTCCTACGCAGTACTTGTGTTTCAGGGACAACTTCTTCCACGGGTACCTGTGGAATCTGTTCCTGTACCAACCCTTGTGTACTTGAACATCAATTTCATCGAAGTCAATCTTGCTTCCACTATCCTTTTTGAGAATGTGCTCTCTCTCAAGAAATACGGCTTGTCGGCAACAACCATTTTTTTTGTCAGTGGGGTTATAGATACACTATAAAGACACACTTTGTGCCTCGGGGTGCTAGTTTGTTTTCTGAGAAAGCCTTAACAAACGTCTTGCAACCCCATACATGCGTATGCGACAAAATGAGTTTCTTTCCACTCCATAGCTCGAAGAGAATTCCATTTGTCGCTTTAGTTGGTACTCGATTTAGTGTGTTTGCCGCAGTTTGTAATGCATATCCCCAAAAGGATAATGAAAATTTTGCATGACTCATCATCGACCTTACGATGTCTAGCAAGACATGGTTCCTCCTTTCACTAACACCATTCTATTGTGGTGTGAGTTGAGAAAGAATCCCAAACTCCCGTAAAAGGTCGATAAACTCTTGGTTGAGATATTCACCATTTCGATCCGATCGAAGCTTCTTTACCTTCTTTCCAAGTTGATTATATATTTCATTCTTGAATTCTTTTGGAAGGATTCGGATTTATACCTCATCAAGTAGATACAACCATATCTACTCAAGTCATCAGTAGAAGTTATGAAGTAAGAATACCCACATCTAGCTTCTACTGGAAATGGTCCACACACATCAGTGTGTACCAATCCTGGAAGCTCTGTGGCCCTTTCATTCTATCCACCGAATAGTGGTTTGGTTATTTTGCCTTGTAAACAAGCATGACATCTTTTAAGTGGTTTTAGCTTAAAAGAGTCTAAATAACTATCTTGATAGAGCTTTATCGAACGCTTCTCGTTTACATAATCAAGACGGTGATGTCACAATTGAGTGTTATATGAGTCGTGTGAACGTGATTCGTTTTCAATTGCCAATACTTGGTTTTCGTAATTTAATATATAAAGACCGTTATTTAAATGTGCCGTACCGTAACATATGTTGTCTTTATAAAAGAAACAACTTTTATTTACAAATTTGAAAATAAGGTGGTAGTCTTCAATGGTTAGAGCAGCCAGCCTCGCACCATTGGCAGCCTGCAAATTCACCTTCCCTTTAGCAATCTTTCAGAATTTACTTGGTTCCTGCATTTGGATACAGATTTGAGCACCACAAGCTGTATCTAATACCCAATGCGTAGATATTGAAAGATTACACTCGATAACGAACGCACCTTTATCTTCCTCTTGCTTCTGGGTGCAGTTCCTTTTTCAGTGACCTTGCTTGGCACATGCAAAACATACTAATTCTTTTTCATTTCCTTGCCTCTGGATCTTCCTTTTATTGGAAGACGGTGTTCGGGATCTTTAGACTTATTACGAGTCTTAGGCCCCTTTGCCTTATTCTTCCTTTTATTATTCACAATAAGGACTGCGGGTTTGTCACACCCAGATCAAGTTAGCGAATCAAAGTAAGAAATTCTGAAAGACTCTTCTCATTATTGCTTATGTTATAATTGAAAATAAAACTGGAGAAGGTCTTGGGAGTGAGAAAAGTATGAGATATTTGCGCAACTCAATTGAGAATTTAATACCTAAGATGTCTAAGGGTTCAATGCAGCCAATAAGCTTGACTACATGAAGCTCTACTGGCGCCGACTATCCAAGCTTTTGTAAACAAAACATTTAAGATTTCACATCTCTATTGTCTCGCCTTCTCTTGATAGAGATTCTGAAGGCGTGACATCATGCTATACGCATGTTCTCATGTTGCTTTAGAAGCTCATTGGTCATGGATGATAGCATAAAACAATGAATATTTGTGGCATCTTTCAAATGTGTCTCATAGAGAGACAACTCTTCCCCACTAGCTTCTTGACTAGGCGCTTCAAGAATAGGTTCTTTTAGCGCATGCAGTTTCCTTTCATGGCGTAGGATAACGCATAAGCGCCTTTGTCACTCTTGAAAATTTGTGTCGGTGAGAAGATTATCCTTTTCATGTATGGATTGGAGTGATATGTTTAAAGTCATATTTATTGCGGTTTCTACAAATAAGACAAATAGAATTTTAGTACTTTATCTGATGAAATCAGATAAAGAAATAAATATTATATTTATTAATCTCTCACTATTTTATCAAAACCCAATTGCCCCCACCATTGACTTCGAAATATCATGTTGCTCGGATTTTCTAGTGCCAAAAATCCATATTCCCTTTCTTCCCAATCCTGAAATCCATAAATTGGATTTCCTCAACCTTTGCCTCTTAGTTATATCAAGTCCTGCTTTGACAATCAACCTTTGATATGAACTAAGTTAAGTCAATTCAAAACTTCAAGTTAAAATTTCTCGATAATTGAAAGCACCCCGACTTTGATCGGTTAATCATTTTGAACTATGATTCGATTTTAACTTTAAGTAGTGGAAGACTATACCGACTTAATATATATAATTGAAAGATTTTTATCTTTATGCATAAGTTGCTTATTTTATCTTTATTATATGCTTGTTAATATTAAATGGATTTACTTAAGTGATTAACTGTGTTTTATATAATGTTTATGCATCATTTAATTTATTTTAGTTCTATTTTGCATGCTCATTAATTCATTAATTAATGTGATCACGACGAAACATCCATAATGAAATAACCAATGCAACTTGACAGAAATAAAATAATAAAGTGGTTTGATCATGAGCTTTTACTAATGTTTAGTTTATCTAGCGAATAATAAACTAACCATCGTCTTAGGGGAAAAACACCTTGAACCATGAAATGGTTTGTGTTGTAGCTTTCCAACTTTCCACCCATGTATCTCTCTTGGATTGGTTTCGCCTCAACTCCAAACTTGAACTGGCTCCACTAGCTTGAGAGCTCTATCCATTACATATGCTTTTACTTACACGCAGGTGAGGGGAACCAAAAGATTGGTTAAGGGGTTTACTTAAAAGCAACCATGAGCTCGCAGAACATTACATAATGAGAGGAAAGATGACACTCATACCATCAATTTAATTTAATAATAAATTAAAAGGAAACCAATCACATACAAATGTTTGTTCTATGCTCATGATCATCCACATGCAACATATTACACATTTAATAAAAAATATCATTAAATTCTAATCGTTCTTGGAGTCCGTATCCCATATCGGACTTATGGTCCGATGTGGTCTTTATTATTCCTTATAAAATAATCTCAAGGCCTCCTTTAGAGAGGAACCTTGGATATTGGGACTCACTTATGTTTATCATTATTCATGGTATCCGAGGAGGTTTAATCCAACTCGAGCCCTCCCTCTTATTTTTATTTTTCCCGTCTAGGTTTCCATTGTTTTTTTTTCCGGTGGGGGGCAACGACCTCCATGGCCAGCGATAGGTTTTCTATCGCCGCCCCTCCCTTCGCCTCCTGCACGGTTCCTATGCTGTGCGCGATGGTTCTCTCCCCGACGACCTGACAACAGTTCTCTGTGCGATGTCGTCCGCTTCCCGTCGCCCTCCCACGCGGCCTTCCGAGCAGGTGTGCAGTCCCCTGGCAGACTCCTTCTGCACAGTCGCGGCACGTCCAACCCCGACGGCTCCTCCCTGTGCGACAGATCCTATTGCGTCACCTCAATCGTCGTTGAGCCTCGTCGGCCACCGACACAATTTTGCGATTTCGTTTGTGAAGACTGTCGTCGGCATGCACGCAAGCCGCCCTTGAGCGTCGACTCCCTGCAAGCCGCCCTCACTTGGAGCGCTCATCTCAGCCGGACGAACCCCTGCCGGACGAACCCCCATCTCGAGCGCGTTCCTCCCTACCGGACGACAGCTCCCGACGGCACCTCTCCTCACTGTACCAGGCAGGCCAGGCCGCGTGCAACCTCCCTGAGCGACAGACCCGGACAACCCTTCTCCAGCGGCGTTGCCCTCTTAGATCCGGTTGGATCCGGCCAGATCCTGTCCGTCGCGCGCTTTCTCTTGCCGGTCGGCTGCTTCTTCTGCTTCCGCATCTCCTCCACCTGCCGCTCCTCTGCTTCCGCTTCGGCCTTCTACACAGGCCATCTCGGCATGATGTTCTCACGCTGACTCCCTGTCCACCGTCGCTCCCTCTCTGCCGACCTCCTCTTGCGGCAGCCCCCGCTTCCATGCCGACCTCCTCATGCGTTTTCCCAGTGCTCTGACGACCGGCCCGCCAGTGCGGATTTCCCGGCGCTCCGACGACTAGCCTGCCAGTGCAGATTTCTCTGCGCTTCGACGACCGGTCCCACCAGTACGGATTTCCCGACGCATCGACGACCGGCCCCGCTAGTGCGGATTTCCCGGCGCTCCGTCGACCGGTCTGCTTGTCTGGCTTAGCAACCAATCTTTTTCACCACCATCATCCATCACCTTACTGAGGGGGAGCAGCAGCCATGGCGTTTTATCTTTTATTCTGTTTTGTCTTTGTTTTTTCATCAAGCTTGGTATGTCCAGCTTGAGGGGGAGTGTTTGCAGCGCTTCTTGTTTGCTTTATATTGTCTCTTTTCTTTATGTGTTCAAACTAGGTACACTTAGTTTGAGGTGGAGTGTTGGAGTCTGTATCCCACATCGGACTTATGGTCCAATGTGGTCTTTATTATTCATTATAAAATAACCTCAAGGCCTCCTTTAGAGAGGAACCTTGTGTATTGTGATTCACCTATGTTTATCATTCTTCTGTTCTTATTTAAGATAAATCGCGCTCAAATTAATTAATTATTTTCTTTAATTAATCAATTCATTTTATCTTAATTCTCATCCGATTTTTTTTCGAGATTCTCATCTATCATATTTTTAAACAAATTAAATAAATTTATTCCAAATTAACCGTGTATAAAAAAATGTGCCTTGGAAGTAACACGGTGAGTACCTGTCTGAACTACCCAACATGTATTATATTCGTATATTGTTTACTCATATGACATGTGGCATACACATCTTAACACGTAATTTCATGACGTGTGCTATCAACTTAATGACCACATGAAACACATGGTATTTATTTAGCGTGTTATGTTTCAATTCGAATAGAGTAATGACTATATTACGACTTATACACAATATGCAGTTTCGAACATTACACAAAGATTAATTAGACATTTAATATATATAGAAAACTCGTTACATGGCGTATACTACCAACTTAATGACCGCACAGAACATATGTTGATAAGGTTTAGGCAGTATAATAAATTAATTTTTAATTTTGCGTAATTTGGTAATATACACAGCATGTACTATCCAGCTACACAGTGTGTATATTTCTTACAGTCTATCCGCGATACACGCCTAAGGACTCGATGTTTAATCATGCCACGAAAAATGGAGTACACGACATGTACATGAGCTACACGGTGTGTGGTTTCCGAGTTACACGGTCACCAGTCATGTAGGTCGTGTATGAAAATACACGGTCCGTCTTTGACTAATGGTTTATGTAGAGGAATTCCCCTTACCTCAAGGTGAGACAAAGACCTTTTATAGATTGAGAAAAAGAAATACATGATGGAGTATTCCGATGTGGGACTCGGAAATACCTAGTATAATAAAAACAGGGTTTAACACTCCCTCTCAAGCTGGACATGCCCGACTTGGACCACGAGTCCCACAAAAGAAAGATGACATCAGACAAGACCATACACACTCCCCCTCAAGCTGGGTTGCAGATGCTGTGGATGCCCAGCTTGGAACTAAGTGAGGCCAGACGAGCCCCTGGGAGGCCTTTGGTGAAGATGTCGACAAGTTGATCTGCCATCGGGATGCGACTAAAGTTGATATGGTTGTGCTCGGGGTGGTGACGAAGAAAGTGGCAGTCCACCTCGATATGCTTCGTGCGTTCATGGAAGACGGGATTTGAAGCAATCTTGGTGGCTGCCTGATTGTCACACCAGATATGAGCAAACACACTCCCCCTCAAAAGAAAGATGACATCAGACAAGACCATACACACTCCCCCTCAAGCTGGGTTGCAGATGCTGTGGATGCCCAGTTTGGAACCAAGTGAGGCCAGACGAGCCCCTGGGAGGCCTTTGGTGAAGATGTCGACAAGTTGATCTGCCATCGGGATGAGGCTAAAGTTGACATGGTTGTGCTCGGGGTGGTGACGAAGAAAGTGGCAGTCCACCTCGATATGCTTCGTGCGTTCATGGAAGACAGGATTTGAAGCAATCTTGGTGGCTGCCTGATTGTCACACCAGATATGAGCAAATGTATGTGGAGGAAAGCCAAGCTCCTGGAGAAGATGATGAAGCCAAAGGATCTCTGCAGTGACGGTGACCATGACACAACACTTAGACTCCGCACTGGATCTGGAGATGACAATCTGTTTCTTGCTGCGTCAAGAGATGAGGTTGCCTGCCAAGAAAACGACAAACCCACAAGTAGATTTTCGGGTAGCAAGACAACCAGCATAGCCAGCATCATAGAAGGCCTCAATATTCAGATGAGCGTGGTGAGAGTAGCGAAGACCACGGGCCGAGTTTCTTTTGATGTATTTGGCGATGCGGAGGCCAACATCCTATTGAGAGGTGGTCAGATGCTCCATGAATTGACTCACTTTGCCAACAACACCGACAATGTTTGGATGAGTCATGGTGAGATAATTGAGTTTGCCTACCAGTCGACGGTATCGCTTTGGGTGTGAATACGGTTTCGAGAAGTCATAGAGAGACCGTTCCTCAGGCTCAAGAGGAGTGTCAACGACGGTGGCCTGTGTCAGCCCAGCATCCTGTAGAATATCCAAAGCATATTTCCGTTGGCAGAGAAAGATGGAGTCCGGAGAACGGGAGACCTCGATGTCAAGAAAGTATGTGAGATGACCGAGATCTTTGATGTGAAAGTGATGGTGAAGATGCCCCTTAAGGTGGGCGATTCCAGTGGAGTCGCTCCCGGTGATGATGATATCATCCACATACACTACCAAGAGGATGCAGCCGGTGGACGTCGTCCTGTAGAACATGGTGTGGTCCTTCATACTGCGAGAGAGCCCAAAATCGGTGATGACGGTGCTGAATCGGCCAAACCAAGCACGCAGAGACTGCTTGAGACCATATAGAGAGTGGCGAAGTCGACAGAGTTGATAGTCGGCTCCGGAGGCACAAAATCTGGGGGGTTGCTGCAGATAAACTTCTTTCTCAAGAAATCCATGGAGGAAGGCATTCTTGACATCCAGTTGATGAAGGGGCCAATGATGATGAGCGGCCAGAGAGATGGATAATCAAACGGAGGCCATCTTGGCAGCTGGAGAGAAGGTATCAAAATAGTCTATACCATATGTTTGAGCAAAGCCCTTTGCCACATGGTGTGCTTTGAGACGATGAAGAGTGCCATCGGTATTAAGCCAGACTGTATAAATCCATTTGCTGCCAACCGCCTGTTTGTCTGCTAGAAGGGGGACCAGATCCCAAGTATGGTTGTCTTCCAGAGTCTGCAATTCATCCCGCATCGCTTGTAGCCACCCCGGGTGAGATTTGGCCTCACCAACTGTGCGGGGAATGGATATCGTCTCCAGAGCTGACAGACCTCTGTTTGAAGATGTAAATAGAGGGGTAGTCTGGAAAAACAAGTACCTTTCCGAAGTGCAATAGGCAAGTCGTTTGCTGCCGGGACAGGAGCATCAGATGAAGCGGGGATGATGGTGTCCTCGGCCTGGACGGAGGGTGCAGTCGATGAGCGACGAGAGTAGACCGTACCAAAACAGTGATCAGCAGGGGGAGACACCAGTGAAGGGTAGATGATGAGAGGAAGACAATCATCAATGTCGGTGTCGGGATGGGGAGAGGGAAGTGAAAATGGAGAGCTCTCAACAAACGAGACGTCAGCAGAGATGATATACAACCGTAGGTCCAGAGAGAAGTATCGATATCCGCGCTGAGTGCGGGAATAACCGAGGAATATGCAGCGGAGGGATTTAGGAGAGCTTGGAGAGATCGGGACGAGTGTCACAGATATAACAGAGACATCCAAACACACAGATTGGAAGTGAGTGAGGAGGGAGAGAAGAGACCAGAGTCCGAAAATGAGTCTCCTCCTGAAGGATAAAAGAAGGGAGGCAGTTTAGGAGGTAGGTAGCAGTCAGGATGACATCGCTCCAAAAATCGAGAGACCTTCATGTGGAATAGGAGGGCACGAGCAGTCTCCAGAATATGGCGATGTTTTCGCTCGACCACTCCATTTTGCTGAGGTGTATTGGGGTAGGATGTCTGGTGAATAATGCCCTTATCCTTGAGAAACTGTTGAAAGAGAGTGAATAAATATTCTCATCCATTGTCGGAGCGGAGACATTTCAGGGAGGTAGAGAATTGAGTATGAATCTCATTATAGAAGGTCTGAAAGGTAGAAAACATTTCAGACCGATCACGAAGAAGGTAGAGCTAGGTGATGCGGGAGTAGTCATCGATAAAGGATATATAATAATGATACTTGGACTGGCTAGGAACCCTGCAAGGACACCATACATTAGAATGAATAAGGTCAAAAGGATTTGCAACATGCGGGTCCAATCGAGGAACATATATCACTCGATGATGTTTAGCGAACTTGCAGGGTTCACAATGGAAGGAAAGGTGATGACTAAATTGGGGGCAAAACTTTTGCAGGACGGAAGCCGGTGGATGACCAATGCGAGAATGAAGGTTAAGGGCACGGGCTGAGGTGGATGAGCAAGCAAGAGGTGATGAGATATTGAGTATGTACACCCCAGCCCTAAGATGACCTCGACCAAGTTCCCGATTCGTCGACCGCTCCTGAAAAACAACACCAAATGATGTAAAAATAGCAGTACAATTTAAGTCTTTGATGAGTTTGTTGATGGAGAGAAGATTAAACGGGCTATGAGGAACATGAGCGACTGAAGGCAAGCTAATAGATGAGGTCAAAAGGCATGTGCCAAATCCCGCAATGAAGATTGTTGATCCATTGACAACAATGATTGTAGAAGCACTAGTGGACGGATGATAGGTAGTGAACATACCAGAATCTCCTGTGAGATGTTCGAATGCACCGAAGTCGAGCATTCAGGCTGGCGGTCGATGAGACAGACAGGCGTTAGCCATCTGTCTGAGCAATGGTGGCCGGAGAAGAGAACAATTGCTCAGGCAGGGGTCGGGAAACCGCGGGAGGCGGGTCGAGAGACCTCTGAGGAGGGCGGGGGTCGGGAGACCGTGTTAGAGGCGGGCTGGGAATCACCGAGGGCAGGGGGAGCCGGGCGACCATGTTGTAGGCGGGCCGGGGAGTGCTGAGGAGGACGGGTAGTCCAGGAGACCGCATCAGAGGTAGTGGTTGGGAATCTGCTGGGAAGCTGGCCGGATTGCAGGAGGTCACAACGAACGGGAGACGTCGAGAGAGATGGGCTGTTCGTCGAGCGGGAGAACCTGCGGGGGCTTGGAGATCGCGGCGAGAGGCTGCAGGGAGGCAGGGCCGGTTGAAGTCGGGAGGCCGCAGGGAGAAGCGGTTGGTCGACAGCTGGAGGGCGCCGCGTTTGGAAGAGGCGGATGGCTGGGCGCTGGCGTCGGAGGTCCGCCGGAGAGAGATTCGCGACGAGAGCCGGTGTTGGGAGGAGATCCGCGCCAGGAGGGAAGCGTGCTGGGTCACCGTGCGAGGAGGCCGACGTGGAGAGAGTCCGGTCGCGGGGAGGGATGCTGCCGGGATGGTGAGCAGGAGGCCGATCGTGCCTGGACGAGGAGGGTGTCCGGACGAGCAGGCAGGAGGCCGGGCGGGGTGCCGCGAGTCAGGAGTGCCGCTGGGAGAGGGCCTTGGCGGGAGAGGAGGGCTGCAGCGGGAGGTCCGATCGGGGAGGGGCGCCGTGGGCGTGGCGGGAGCCGGGAAGCGGGGGCCGCTTGGATGTGCAGCGGGAGGGCGACGGGAGGCGCGTCTGGCAGCGGGGCCGCTGGGATGTGCCACGGGAGCCGGGAACCACGTCTTGAAGCGGGGCTGTCGGGAAGTGCCGCGGGGGCTACGTCAGGCGGGAGCCAGGAGGGGCGTTGGGAGGGGAGCCGCGTAGGGCGAGAGACGCGTAGGGCAGGAGGGGTGCCGGGTTGGGAGTCCACCAGAAAAAAAAATGACGGGATTTTCCCTCTGATACCATGTAGATGAGGAATTCTCCTTACCTCAAGGTGAGGTGAAGACCTTTTATAGGTTGAGAAAAAAAGAATACATGATGGAGTATTCTGATGTGGGACTCGGAAATACTCAGAATAATAAAAACAGGGTTTAACAGTTTACATGTTGTGTATGGATGTTATTTGGCGTGTAGTCTGGCTAACCGTGTGTCAGGATGACCCGACCAAGACATGGTGTATTCAATACACACCGTGTTGAATAAATGCACACGACTCGAATTAATTCCGAATTAATTCTTGGTGTATTGAACACAAGTACACGACGTGTACCAACTGGCAACACGACGTGTATTTTGTGCTAACTGTCTATAATCCTCGGCACCTTCGGATGAATTTTTCGAATGTATTTAGTTCATAAAATTAACCAATCTGATTATATTTGTGAGAACAAAGAGGGAGAAGAGCATATCTCGCGACTCGGATTAAAGAACGATTAAACTGGAATTGAAAACTAATGATAAATGCGTAAATCAATCAACGGCTTTTAAATAATTATAAATAATTATGTCACCCCTCTGATATCACTTAAGGGTTCCGAGCGCAACAGATGCGCCTGATTGGGCATGCCCAACTCGGTTTTCTGTCATAATCGATGATTAATCTGAGATGTACATCGACGATAAACGTCGTGACCCACAGAATTGAATCAAAGATTAATTAGACGAGAGAATGCTGAAACCAGACACAGGATCGTCACATATTATTTATAATTAATTTAAACAATTAAGAATTACCTTGCGATGAATTCTTTTTTCGTTGACGGATCTACCGTTTCCACGTTGTACCGTCGTCGTGTTTTAGGAATCAAGTGGAGATTCACTCCAGCGGTGATCCACACGTGTTCCACGAAACTCTGAAAGTTGCCGTAGGAATTTTCGGGTGTTAGTGCAGTAGATACTAACGCTTGCGTCGTTCGTCTTTGATCGCCTTGAAAATCTCTTCAAGGGTTTTTTTCGATCTCTCTAGATTTGAGAGTGGAGGATGATCATTCTCCGTTCTTAAGAGCGTTCTTGGAAAGTGAGCTCTTTAGGGCTTCGAGATAATTATTTCCGGATGTCGTTTTACACAACAAATGAAATCGACAACTCTAAAAAAATAATATAATTGAGTTTACATACCGCTAGGGTTAGAAAATAATAATTGAACATGCATCTTTATTATTTTTCTTAATTCCCGCGGAACTCGATGTTTATAATAATAATTATATTATTATTTTTTGACACGCGCAAAGCCAACAAATTAAATTAAATATTATTTATTCCAATAATGTTCAATATATATTATTTCTCACCGAACCATTAAACTCGGTCCGTTATTCATCCATAATATTTATCGGGCCTTGAATAATGATTATTTATTTAATAAATAAATACCACCGCATTATTCGTCAATAAATAAATAAATATCATATCCACTAAATATCAAATAAATATTTATTAAATGTTTCGCGACAAAATATTCTCTCGAATAATTAGTGACGGAATATATGCGATCAAGCAAACACGAATAATTATTAAACAACGCGCGGAAATAATATTTATTCAACTTGTTAAATAATAAATAATAATATTATTTAACTGAGGTTTTGGATACGCTTAGTGTGTGACCCTCTAGACTTCTTTCTCAATGATATTAGGTGAAACACTTTAAAGAGGTTAGCGTATAACAACATGCCAAATCACCAATAGAGAAAGCATTTAATATCGCAACGACATAAAAGATCGTACGGAAACTTACTGTGTAATATAATCATTTTATCGCGGTATCTCTATTCAAGCAGGTTGCATGCAAGTGTCATCAACTTATTTGCTCGATGTCTCCTTTGACTTTTCAGAAATTGAATTTTCCTAGAGAACACAATGACCGTGGATTTTTTAAGACTATAATTTTCATCAAAGAGTCCGAGATATCAACTTTCGTTAAAGAATAGAAGAGAAAAATCATTTCTCGCATTATTTTTTAATGCAATATTACTCGTGACACACTCAACGTATCCTACTTCGCCGCAAACATGTGTCGTCACGGTTTTCGTCAATATATCAAAGTACGCGACTTATAACATCCATTAATAATAATTTTTAAATTCTAAGGACCAATACAACACGTCCGCAGATAAAACATCCAATGATACATATAAATGTAGATTTACTACCGGCGGGTCTCATTCTCATAATCTCCTATACACTGAAAATTAACAAGGGCGTACACCATGAGAAGGTGCCTCAAAGTTCTATGAGGCTCCACTCCTGATAGCTTGTATCATTTGTGTTCTTCAAATGATATCATCCGACTATATAACATATATTTAAGAATACGGTCGTGACATTTACAGGTTCTCGTTACAGCGAGGAACTGTTATGACCTTTCAGTACGACAACATTATTACATGCTCTGTTACGCAGAAGAACAATCATGACGTGATAAGTAGTTTATTAACATTCAAAACAATGAATAAAAGTTATCATAAACTACACAGAAGTTGGTTCTAGGGCACCAACTCCAACAGGACCCTCCATCATTGCCAACCCCACATTGTCACCGACCACATGCCTTTCACCGTTGTCGGGGTCCCATACCCCTAGAAACTTTGTAGCTGGCCCGTAACATCGTTGCCGGCCTGGTTTGGTCTTCCAAGCGCACTGCTTGAAATCAACAAATGGGAAGAATAACATCATCCAGTCCGTCGAGCTCCAAAAAACAGAAACTTTGATATCTGAATCATCAAGCTTCCACGACTCCTCATGACTTCGATCGCAAAGGCGATCGCCTTCAGTGGACATTCCATCACTTCTCATTCCTTCGATAACAATAATCATCCACGGCTCACCATGAATTGCATGCTTCTTCACGGTTCGTCAGGCCTCAGGCGTCGAGTCAACGACCTAGGGTCTTCTGGGGTTAGGATTGGCACGACATTCATTTTCAACTAAGGTACCACCAAGTTCAGCTTGAGGTGTTGGATTGGTGTTGCTCGATTCGGTTGGGCCGAATGCTTGTGGCCCGCAACTGTTGCGGGTCGAGCTCCGCAGTGAGCTCGTTGGGGGTTGCAGGGGGCAACGTGCCCCTGCTTCGGGGGTCGAAGGCCCTCGGCCCAATTTTTTTCGGCACTGTAGCAATGCTGACCACTGTAGCAGGCTGACCGACTGACACTGACAGACACTGTAGCGGTGCGGACTTCGGAGTCAACTTCACTGTAGCACTTTTGACTTCCAACCGGCAGTCACTGTAGCGCTTTTGACAAAGTTGGCCGTCGATCACTGTTGCAACGCGGACTTACTATTTCGGAACAGTGGACCGTCTTCTTCATATGTAGCCCATTTCGGGCTAGGGTTTACTACTGAAAAAAAAAACCCGCTGTAATTTGTGCTCCCGATTAGTGAAATTCTGCCTCTCCCGTGGACGTAGGGATTATTCCCGAACCACGTAAATCGTTGTGTCCTTTGCTTTCTTTCTTTCGTTTTTCTCGTTTCTGTCGTTGTGTCTCCCGGCAATTCCTCAACATGAGGACGCACGCTGCAAACATTTCGTAGTGACTAACGATCCCATCTTCAAAGCTTCCGCTTGGGAAGAGCGGCACAAGGCTACGATTGCCGAAACAATAATAATAATAACAATAACAATAATAATAAGGAGAATAACAAAAAGATGAAGAACAACAACTTATGACCCATTCTTTTTATCATTTTTTTTATAGATAATGTCTGGTCTGGCTTCATTGTGGTCTAGGTAGTGTCAAAAACATAACTAAGAAAATGATTTTTCAATTATATGTGTGCATTTCTTGATGTAATTTTATATTTTAATGCTTGTAGGATAATCTGAGCTCAGATGGGCTGAGCCTTAATGGCTACTACGACACACAACAGGGTGTGCAAGGAATGGTATGGCATTTTGAATAAAAAAACGTACTCCGTTTGGTTCATATAACATTTTTTGTTTTCATTTTTCAAAGATATCCTAGGAATATGTAAATTGATTTTTTTACAGAAAATGAAAATGAAAATATTTTTGAAAAATATATATATTTTTTCATTTTTCCTGAAAAGTTGAAATGCTTGGAGAGACGGTCCACGTACTTTCTTGTTTTCTCTTCACTTTTCCTAACATGTTTTTCAAAATATTTTTGAAAAAGGAACACAGAAAATGTTTTCATCAACCCAACACTGCCTTACATTTTGTATAGAAATGATATAATCCTACCTACAATACATGCCTATAAGCTGGTTCTGGTTGCAGGTGCAATTGAACTTGATGGAGCCCCCTCGCGATGTTTACTATAATCAACCAACCATGCAGGGGCTCGTATGTTCTGCCAAACTTTCCATTATAATATGCTTAAAAGCCCAATATTATGTTATTATTTATTCCTCAAGTTCAGTTGTTTTATGCCTAGGGTCAGCTAAGCTCATTAAATCCCATCACATCTACCCATGACGGATTCTTTGGGGCTCATCAATCCCTGCCCGGGCTAGTAAGATATTTTACTGCGGCCAAACAGCGCCCGTTTGGTGTCTTCCTTTTGAGATTCAATGAATTTGATTAGAAACGCCATAACTTTTTGTGCAGGGAAATTTAGATTTTCGCCCTTCAACGAGTTTTGGTTACAGCTTGCAGGTGATTGGAGACAAAGCTTAGCCGGGTGAGAAATCTATCTGTATGGAATTTTAAGGCTTCCCTTGTGATTGCAGGATGACCCCAGTTTGAGATCGGCAGAGTTAAGTGACAGTGCTGCAAGACATGGTTGACGTCTCTTAATCGCATGAACGACAATTGTTGCCGGGAAGGTTGGTTTTCATTTAAATCGAAGCATCCATGTGTTTGGATGCTCATCATTCTTATATATTTCAAAAGCAGAAATTCAGAGTTATCTGAAGTGGTTCATTATCTGAAGTGGTTCATTATCATTATCTGAAGTGGTTCATTAATTCAGTTTGGTGTATAAATCCCATTTAATTTACTATGCAGGATTGATAGAAAATATGTTTAGTAAATTTCATATAAATTTTGTTGAAATCTGCATCCCATATCAGACTTGTGGTTTTATGTGGTTTTTATTATTTATTATAAAATAATCTTAACGTCGTCATCTTGGGTATCAGGTTTTCCTCTATATCGTTCTACAAATTTATTTGGTAAATCTACCACATACAATGTCAGTCATGTTTAGTAAAGGAACTTTATACACATTTTTTTAATTATCTTTACCATGCTAATGCAGTGATATCTTTAATGTGCCAATACAATGACAATGACAATGAAATTTGATGTGATGTTATTTTGATATGCAAGTTTCTAATCAGCCTCATGCAAATATACTGTATCTGATCAAAAAAAAAAGCTTTAATGATTAGTTTTTTAAGCACTTGTATCTTGTAATCTGATTACAACTCAGCACACACTTTTCTGACTATGAAATGGGGCACAAGACATAGGTATGCACTTAGTTCAACTTTCAATGTGGTGAGGTTAGTCCAAGACACATGAATAAGTTATTGTTGTCATGTAAAAATTCACCGATGCACTTCTAGTGGTTGGTTTAGGTAAGAACACTTTCCATGAGGGCTCACTGCCCATGCTTGAGGGATGATTGACTGCCTTCCATGACACACTGCTTAAAAAGATGCAGGGTGCACTACCCTCACAATTTTTGGGCTCACGGAGTGTGATGAATGCCACCAGCTGCGCGCCATAATTTAGATGGGTGCAAATTGTAGCTCTATGGTCTACAACATATCTGCGCGATTGATTCACTTCATACCACGCGATTGATTCAACATTTCTGCACGATCAAGTTGCTCCATTTTTCCCAGTTAATCCAGGACACTTTCACGGTTGATGAGTTAATTGCATGATTGATCCAACATGTCTGCCCAGTCGATTCACTTTACCCTTCTTGGTTGAAGCAATATTTCTGATCAGTCATTGATGTAAATCCTGTTCGATCGTCGCTCGCACTAAAGTTGGTTGTTTCGACAACATTACTTTTCAACTTGATCAACTTGATATTTGTACATCATCTTAGTATTTCATGCATGCATCATCTCCTTCCTGTATGTAAGGCTACTGATTCCATTTCATCATGAGGTGTACCAGTCATTTGTTAAGGATGAGTCAATGTATTTTTGCATTGATTATTGTGAACTTAACATGATTATGATAGAAAACAAGTATTCCCTGTCACAGATTGATGATTCATGACTACCATGTTTCTATGATATCATCCTCTTATGTCATGTTTTAAGTGATTATTTATAATCCTTCTCTTTTGGCGTATCTTCTGATCCATTAATTGTGGAGCAATGGATAAATATGATTGAAAACGTATTTTCTATGTTCCAATGTTCTATGCAAGAGAAAGCCATCTTGACTATTTATCACTTGAGAGGGAAAACTGATCAGTGATGGACACAAGTGATCTTTGGCCGTTTTGACATGGTTATATTCTCAGCAATTCCATTAAATGGTAGTTTACTTCAATGTATGTCTCAATATACAATACTCTAAAATAAATCTATTATTTTCTTCTCTAAAATATTCACATATATATATATATATATATATATATATATTATAAGTTTCTTTCAAATGAAATCCATCATTAATTCAATATAATTCCATAATAAATTCACCTCCTGCAACCAACCTCTTGAACTTGAGACAAATCCATCATCTCTTTAATGCTCTATATCTTTAATATGTATCCATTTATATTCAACACCATCAAGCCCATGCTTAACACTAGGCACTGTTGACAAAAAATCCAACACATCATAATTAATTGGGTGCAATAATAAATATATGGTATTCTATTTGTATTTACATTTTTGGTAAGGATTATTACTTGCACAATGTATTAGAAAAATTTACTGCTAAATAATGTAGATTATATTATCCTTTTCAGGTATGAAAAAAGAAGATAAATGTTATGTCAATGTAAAACATCATGGTGATGAAATACGTATGGAATGCATGAAACACATGCAAATGTCTATGATGTCTGACCATCATTATGAATGTGTAATTTGATTTTGATGCTAACTGGTAGTCGTTATTCTTGGATATACACTTGTTGATCAATTTTTTTTACAAACTAAAAGTAAATGATATTTATTTTTCAGGATTTTTGGGACTGTTATATTACTTTGAAAGACAAAGTAAATAAACCCCGTAATTTTCTTATGTTGTGCAATTTGATAATCAGGAGTGCTCTCAATCATTCAAGAACTTATATACATGTCTAAATTCATCTTCATCAAAATGATTCAATTTGGATGTTGTTCCCAACTAATTTCATTTGCAAATGCTGATAGTATAAATGAGAAGTTGTAATAGAATTCTCTTATGATCCGGGTCTTTTTCTATCTTGTTCTATGTTTTATGCATTGGTCAACAATTTGCACTCAACTTTTTTTTAAAGTCACAACATTTGAAAAAATTTATTAGATTACCACTTTCTCGGTTTATTCAATAAAAACATCAATACTAGATGCATTTATTCTTGGCTGCAAGTAGTTATAATACGTAAACTCAACTTCCACTCTCTATTATGGATATTTTTAGTGTTTATTGGGAAAACATAAACCTGTTTTTTGAAATTCCATCAAGAAATGGGAATTAAATGTACATGTTTTTCATTATAACATCCCTAATCTCTAACCGGAGCATTACACACCTTAAGCATGTCTTCTTGTATGTCAAAGGGTGTCAACTAACAATGAGGGTCGAATAACAACTCATGGAGAGACTATACCCTCGTTTTTATGACACTAACAAAAACATATGCAAATAGATATAACATCAGAGTGTATGAAATTGCAGTGGACGTCATACCAGGATAAATGAACAGTCATCTTGCTATAACAATATGAACCCTTGCACACCATACAATCATATGTTAAGATCACCCAAGGGCTAATCACATGCAATAAATAAAACAACAATGGCGTCCCAACTACTAGCCCTCAGTCTCACCTCATGCTTATCTCCACATCCCTGTAGAGTTTAACTTACTCACTTGCTTTAGGGCTCTTTCCCTATTTTGTATGTTAACATAGGGTCTACACATCCATCGTGATGAACATGTAGGGTGTGAGCATAAAACCCAATAGGTCACTATCAAAGGTGTCCTTAATATTTTTTTTTGAAAATGTGGGTACAACCGCGAAAGCGGCACACACACAAGGAAGAAAATTACATGTAAATCACAAGCTCGGGGACTTGACCCCACGACCTGCCCCTCACCCCCCAAGCACATATAATTAGTATATATGTGCATGCATGCACCATAAAAAAATGCAAGCAATAACATTACATGCATAACCCTCGTTGCACCATCAAGTGCTCAAGAAGACACCCTAGCGATCGACTCACACTTGATTCAAAAAATGTTGAAATGTGGGACCGAGTTCCCATGGCCTGTCATTCTCGAATACCAGTGTTGGGATGAAGTCTCCCAAAATCCATCAATAGGGATCGGGTGGCCCACATCCATCCCAAGCAATCTCACTAGGATCAGGTGGCTTGTATCCATCTTGTTTGGTCTCATAAGCATCTAAGTGGCCTGCATCCATCCCATGCAATCTCATCAGGATTGGATGGCTTGCATCCATTCTGTTTGGTCTCATAAGCATCGGGTGGCTTGCATCCATCTCATCATAAGTTACAAGGTTTAAGTGGCTCGCGTCCATCTTGTCCGGTCTTATAAGCATCGGGTGGCCAACATCTAACCCATGCTAGGTCACAATGATCAGGTAGCTTGTCTCCATCCTGTCCAAGCATTTAGTGGCCAATGTCCACCCCATGTAGACCATAAGGATCAAGTTTCTTATGTCCATCTTGTCTGGTCTCATAAGCATAAGGTACCTAACATCCATCCCATGCAATCTCGTAGGGAGCGATTGGCTACCGTCTATCTTGTCTCATAACTGATACTCCTCAGTAATGGTTTCTTTTAGCACGTGGATAGTTGGTCGATGTATAGACTATCTACATCTCTAAAGGATTGGGTGGCTAATGTACAACCTGTCCAAGTCTCTGATACTCATCGATGATGCCCACTCTTGGCATGAGGATGGTTGCCCATCATCTAACCATTCAAGTCTTTAAGGGACTAAGTGGCTTGCGTCTATCTCGTTCCACTCTTGGAAGGATCAGTATCAGCCTTGCACTGTCTGGTCGCATCCTCCAGACCATTGCCACATGTATGTCTCTAATCCTTTAGTGATCACCCAAACACCAAGCCCACCTTCATTCATCCCTTGGGCCAATTAGCGCATCACAACAACACAAACGTCAGGATAGTCCCAACCACAATCATGGGCGTCACCTTGCCCAAATCCTAACCTTCGGTTATAACCTATCACACCTTGTATAGAATGCATCTTGATGTAACCACTCCCAGCCCTCAGCTAATATCGACTATCACTATGCGCACATCGCGTATCGTGATACCCAGGCTCGACCATCCCAAGCTCATCCATCTCCCTTGACAATCGTCCCTCTAGTGACTTGGACCTTCTACCCTCACTCATCATTCCCGATCTTACATCTTGATATCGATCTCTAGCTTTCCAACCAACACGATACCGAACCCTCAGTAGATTATCACTCATACCCATAAAAAACCAACATTGGTTGACATCCTTTACCCTATTTCACCTCACAAGTCACCCCTCACATGGTGACTTAGTCATAAATCTCACCACTAACGCATCCCTTACACTAACCCCCATTACGAACCAATAGTTGGGTAGTTATCCCACTAGCATACCCTTGGTAGACTCCTTTCACAATCACACTAGGCCTCTCAAGGCCTCTCTTGGTAATTTCTAGTTCCTGCCCAAAGGTTACCTATCTTGGGTAACCCAATACCTACATGGCTACTCAAGCAACCACACATTACTCATCCCTAACCCATCACTCAAGGTAAAACATCATGCACTATCACATTGCACCTCCCCAAGTCACTGGAGTCTCTGCTCGAGGTTGGACACCCTTTGTAGGTTCTAATTCTATTCTATCCATGACTCTCCCATAGGAACATATCCATTGACAATTAAGTGATCAGGGTATAACACTCAGAGGGCTTGTTATGATTCTAACATACCTCACTTGTCTCACAACACATAAGGAAACCCATCTAAATTCTGCTTAGGTTGTTCTCATTCGCCTACCTTGCTAGCATATCATACAATATATGCGATACATATAAAAGATGTTAAATTAGGGACCACCTACCTCAATTATGGAGTCAACTCATTTAACAAAGTCTTCTCCATCCTCAACCAAGCCCACATTAATAATTCACGAACCCACAAGCCTTGAACTCATTCCGAAGGCTCAATAATTAATTCTAAAACCATTATAATTAATACCCCATTTAATTCTATAATTAATTCAATTAAGCATAATAGGGGTATACCTCACTAATATGTGGGGATTTTTTGCGGATCTCTGATCAATATTTTATTTACCTAAGCATACAATATAGTGCACACCCAGGGTCGGTCTCGAGGAGGCAGCTCACACAACACCTAAATTCTATTGTCACTATTTAAATTCTAACTAATATAAAAATAAATAATATAAAAAGGCAAGTTTGAATGATGCATAAAATATTATATATATATATATATGCAATGTGAACAAAATGATGTTAGAAAGAATGAAGGAAGACATTCGTTCTTAGAAAATCATAATGGTTGATATCATTGTTCATTAAAATATTCTCAATATCAATTCAATGTAGTGATCAAGATCTGTCACACTAAACCCTCTCATTCGAATTGTAATTACCCCAACACCAAGATCTCTACATGCAGGGAAATACTATTCCTAAATCCAGCTAGGAGATCTCTTTGTCGGCCATCGCTACCCAAGCCATACTTCATTGTATGCATGACTTAGATAGTAAAGGGAATGATGAATGTTGAATGAGAAGAACTCGATGATACATAAAATAGGGTAATCACACACCCTAATCAATTTAACCACCACCGAAATTCTTAGAATTAAATAAATAGATTTAAATTTAAGTGGAATGAAACTTAATCAACCACCACTCTCTCCCCCGAACAAACGTTGAGGATAGTTCCTCATTATCATGGAGTTAGAAGAGAATACGATGAAAGAAACACATAAAAGTAAAAATGGAAGAATGATGTATGAAGAAGACTAATATAAATTAAAAGTATAAAAATATACTACAGAAGCAAAGAAAATCTAAACCTACACAAAATGACCACTACTTTGTCAACCCTTTAAAATGAAGAAGAAACACTCTTTTATAGGGAGAGGGGGTGAAAAATTGGATCCAAAAATATTCTCTGAAAGTTGATGCGTGATAGGCCCATTAAATAAAATAATTTGGAAATTTGGTATTCTTGAGAGTTGTTCTTCTATCTCTTTTATATCGACCTACAAAATTTCATCTTCATTGGATATGTTTGGAGAGAAATATATCCAATTTACTTCGGAACCTTATTCTGCCTAGGCAGACTGTTCGTATTCCAATGATCCATTTTCCCATGATTTTATGACATTTAAGATGAAGGAATCAGGCGTGGTTATAGTTAAAGAAGTTGTTTCCCCATATGTTCTCTAGCTCCATGTTGAATTTCATCTCATTTAGACCATCCCTTTATGACATATGGGCCCAAAATAAAAAATCTCCAGATCTGTGCACAGTTTTCGAGACCTATCTTATGAGTTGGATTTGAGCCTTCAAATGGTGGATTGAGCTTTGGATCCAGAAGGATGAAATGAATCCCAATGAACATAGAAACGCAAAAAAGAATAATTTTATAATTTTTATTATTGAAGAAAAAATTATGACCGAAATAAAGAAATAAATTAAGACCATTAAAATCCAAAATAGACCATTTTAGCAATTAAGCTCAAAAAACTTCTAAAACCATAAAATGTGAAAATTTATCTTGAAATAACACATTGGTGGGATTAAAAAATTGAAATTAAATGTAAAACAATTGAAAATATTTGCTCTTTCAATTCCCCCACACTTAAACATTGCACTCCTGGGCAATCATTTTATACCAAGGTCAAAACAAACTTCCCAAAGCATAAATGACAACATAACTCAATTATCACATCAAAGGAAATATCATGCCTCCTACATGGATAAAAATTCCATAACTCCTCAAAAATCATAAGAATCCATTCAATCTCATGTTAATTATCACACGCATGTCGTACCTACCTCCCTAAAAAAATATTTCTCTCTTCACTCAAGGATATTCTTACATGTGGAGTTTTTCTCATTCTCAAGAATATGTATGATCTCCATAGGATTTCTATCCTCCTAGTATCTCCACTTTACAGTGTCAAAAATGTTTCAATAATGAGGTCTTTTTCATGGGTTGTTCTGAGACTGAGGGTTGACAGGTTTAAAATGTAAAAACATCTGAGGCAAAATGAGGAGAGTTATGATCTAAATTGAAGTAAATGCATGAAAACAGTTTTTCTCAAGAATGGTGTGCTAATCAATCTGCTCAAAATCAAGTCACCTCCAAAAACCTCTTTATTTCTTTGGGAAGTTCACACTTTGAGTTTCAGCATCAATGATTTTCTTCCCTCTTTTCCCCAATTTGTAGTAATGTTTCAGCTTAAATGCAGATTGAGATTTCTCTTCAGAATCATGTTTTTGACGAAAAGAGAGGAAGTTTTTCATCTTCAAATATTGGTGAACACCCAAAACATATGTGTAATGATATTTTGGGCTGCCCATCCATCTTTACATCATGAAATTTCATCCACCAAAGCAACAATAAATATGACAACACTGTTTTTAGCTCAAAAAGATTCTTCAAAAAGGCAAAATAAAGCTCATCTTCTCCCTCCCCCACACTTGAGTTTAATAATAATCATGCATTTAACTTCTAGAGTAGGTTGGAAAGGGATAAATAACTTATAATGAGGCTGCCTAACAAGGTATTTCATGGCCACTGGGGGCTTAAGAAAGGTCAGATGAAAAAGGTAGGCCAAAATAAGAGTTGAATGTAAAAAGGGCTTTCAAAGTGGTGCCTCAATCATACTTAACACATTCCATGAACACTAACATATTTGAAAAAGAGGAAAAAAAC
The DNA here is from genome assembly GCA_963277665.1 of Viscum album. NCBI lineage: Eukaryota > Viridiplantae > Streptophyta > Magnoliopsida > Santalales > Viscaceae > Viscum > Viscum album. The sequence continues at coordinate 1,796,905,873 of OY728138.1, forward strand.
AAGTTCTAGATCACACAACATGTCTCAAGTCTCTCAAGGAAAAGAAAAATGCAAATATGTCAAAAAGGTTTAGATTCCTCTCAGGTTGGGAAATATTTTCAATTCGAACAGTACTAGTGCACATGAGTTTCACAATCAATCAAACTTCATCGAATGAAAAGATCGAAAATCAAGAAACAAAATATATTCAGCAATCATTTAAATCTTAAAATATTCAAATTAATCAATGTTCCGAAAATACCAAGATGGTTTGAATTTTCCAAAAGTATTCAATTTAGCTAAAAAATCTAAAAAAGTACACCAAAAAAATGAAAAAAAGAAAACATGAAAAATTCAAAAAGAGACACAAAGAATAAAATGAAATCACATAAAAAATTCCTAAAAAAAGATTGTTATCCCTCCCCCACACTTATTCCATTTACTAACCTCTTTTTAGCTCAAATCAGATCAAGAAACATTTGCACGTAGAATTTTTATTGGGTAAAAAATAAAATAAAGAAAAGGAAAGACACAACCTAATTTATTTTTCAGTGGAAACCTTGAGTTAAGCTCATAGCTGCTACCTATTTAAAACTACAAGAAACAAATGACAATAAATAATAAAAATAAATAAAAAGAAATAGAAAGGGGATAGAAAATGGATAATTCTTGGTTTATACCTCAAAGTGGGTGTTAGGTTTTTACTACCCCTAGTCAGGCAGTTGCAGTGGATTATCTACAATTCAAAGGTGGGTGTGGTTTCTTTGAGATGAACCACCACATGTGAATTTTCCCAGTGTCCATGAGTAGACAATGAGAATGGAGTACCCCAAATAATATAAGAAAGTTCCCAACCCCTAAGAAATTAGAAATGGAAAATTTGAGCTCTAAAGTGGGAGGTAAAAGAAGATAGGGGTACTCCCTATTGACTTCTTTGATGTACTCCTCCATATGGTATGAAAGTTGTTGTAGAGGAGGTAGTTGCACCACATGCTTGTCCAACTCTTCTTCTTCGATCACCACCACTTGGGTGGTCTCTTCCTTAACATCCAAGGTCTGCTTAATTTGTTCTGAATTATAAATTTCATAAAAAGAGAATTCAGAAAACAATTCAGCTTGAATAAGATTAAAACATGAAGAATCAATATAGAAATCTTCCTTTATAAGTAAGTTAGTTTGGAAATTTATCTTTTCAGGAAAGACCATTGGAAACTCAATATCTACAGATGCATCTTCATCATTGTCATCTTCCAAAGAAAGAGAGAGGTAGAAAGGTGATGATCTTTCATCATCAAGGACGTGAAGATCATGTTGTAGGTTATCTTCAACAAATCTATTCTGATATTCTTCTAAAAATTATTGATCTCCTATAAGTGCATCATATTGAATGTGTACTTCATGGACCTCCTCGAGTAATGGTTTAGTGCAGGGTGATGTTATTAATTCCTTTAGAAGATCCTTCTCACTCGTCTCAGTTTCTTTAACATAAAAAATGATTGGTGAAATCTCTTCCACCACTCGCTCTGGTTCAGGTTTCGGCTCCACCTGCTGCTCCTGGCATGCATGTATATATTCATCTATCCATTTTATTTGGATCTCTAGGTTTTTCATTGCATCACTCATCCTTTCTAGTTGAGCTTCAATATCCTTTTGAACTTCTTCTGACACTTGATATTGTCTAGTTCATGTATAATAATTTGAATTGAAATACATCATGAACAAAGAGTTGTTTTTTGAAATTTATGATTTTTTATCTTTTTTTAATGAAAAATAGTGTGTGAAAGTGTTGCGCGTCCCTGAAAATGGTACCAAACTGATGCACAAATATTTTTCGTGGATCCCCGATCAATATTTTATTTACTTAAGCATGCAATATAGCGCACACCCAGGGTCGGTCTCGAGGAGGCAGCTCACACAACACCTAAATTATATTTTCACTATTTAAATTCTAACTAATATAAAAATAAATAATATAAAAAGTTAGGTTTGAATGATTCATAAAATATTATATATATATATGCAATGTGAACAAAATGATGTTAGAAAGAAAGAAGGAAGACATTCGTTCTTAGGAAATCATAATGGTTGATATCATTCTTCATTAACATATTCTCAATATCAATTCAATGTAGTGATCAAGATCTGTCACACCACAGCCTCTCATTCGAATTATAATTACCCCAACATTGAGATCTCTACATGTAGGTAAATAATTTTCCTAAAGCCGACTAGGAGATCTCTTTGCTAGCCATCACTACCCAATCCATACTCTATCATATGCATGACTTAGATAGTGAAGAGAATGATGAATGTTGAGAGAAGAAGAACTCGACGGTAGAGAAAATAGGGAAATCACACACCATAATATATTTAACCACCAAAAAATTCTCAGAATTAAATAAATAGATTTAAATTTAAGTGAAATGAAACTCAATCAACCACCATTATCTCCCTTAAACAAATGCCAATGTTAGTTCCCAATTCTTATAGAGTTAGAAGAGAATACGATGGGAGAAACACATAAAATTAAAAATGGAAGAATGAGGTATGAAGAAGAAGAATAATGTAAATTAAAAGTATAAAAATATACTATATCAGAAAAGAAAATATAAACCCACACAAAATGGCCAATACTTTTCCAACCCTTTGAAATGAAGAAGAAACACTCTTTTATAGGGAGGGGGGGGGGGCGAAAAATTGGCTCCAAAAATATTCTCTGAAAGTTGATTCATGATAGAATTTGGAAATTTTTTATTCTTGAAAGTTTTTCACCCATATTTTATCTATCGATACACAAAATTTTAGCTTTATTGGACACATGTGGAGAGAGATATATCCAATTTACTTCAGAACCTTATTCTGCCCAGGCTGACTATCCGCATTCTAATGATCCACTTTTCCATGCATTTATGGAATTAAATATCAAGGAATTAGGCATGATCACAATTAAAGAAGTTGTTTCCCCAGATGTTATCTATATCCATGTTGAATTTTAGCTCCTTTGGACAATCCCTTTATGAGACATGGTCTCAATTTAAAAAATCTCCAGATCTGTGCATCGTTTTTAAGGCCTATCTTGTGAGCTGGATTTGAGCCTTCAAATGGTGGATTTATTTTTAGGTCCAGAAGGATGAAATGAGTCCCAACGAACATAGAAACCTAAAAAATAATAATTTTACAATTTGGATCATTAAATAAAAGTTATGGCCAAAATATATAAATAAATTAAAACAGTTAAAATCCAAAATAGGCCATTTTAGAAATTAATCTCAAAATACTTCTAAAACCATAAAATGTGAAAATTTCCCTTGAAATAAAACATTGGTGGGATTAAAAAATTGAAATTAAATGTAAAATAATTGAAAATATTTTCTTTGTCACTCATCGAACAGATTATCCTCACCGGGAACTCATGCAACAAGCACTAGTGCAAAAAAGAGTTTTTCATATTGTTTTTTTGTATTTAACATTGGTTACCCCATGGAGTTATTGTGGGAGATGTTATAAATAAGTTTTTCAAATCTATTAATAATAAATGATGTTATAAATACATATATGGAGGAGGTTTTTCACATTGGTTTTGTATAACTGATGTGAAAATGATTTTATAACATTATTTTTCTTTAAAAAAACCAACGTTATAAATACTTTATTACGTCATTTTTTTCATAACTGATGTGATAAAATCTATTATAGATTGTTTTTAACATCATATTTTGGAAAAAATGACGTTAATAACTTGAATAAAAATACATATCCTGGAGGAAGTTTTACATGTTGTTTTTAATAGAACTGATGTCAAAAACAACTTATCATGTCGTTTGTTTAAAATAACCATCGTTAAAAATATCATAAAAAATCATATTTTCTAAGATTTTTTCAATGTTGGTTATATAAAAATTGATGTAAAAAATATTTTTTAAAATAAAAATCAATAAATTTATTCCTCCCAGTAGTACAGAAACAACATCACAAATATTTACCATAGCATACCAAAAAATGAACACCAGTAGCACAAACATTTACAATGCGAACTTTAAACTTTATAATGTATATTAAAAATAAACTAAAACTCAATCAGACCTATGAAATAATTAGTCCATTCACTTTGTGTCTTATCTCTTTTCCAATGTAAGGCCGAGGGTTATAAAAAAGATAAAAATTAAAAAGAAAACATTTAACATGTATTTTGAATAAAATAAATGAAAAATTAAAGGAATAGTTTATAACAAAATATTACCTTCTGGAATTTTGTAAATGTCATAGTTGAAATTATTTCATACATAAATCTTAGAACACAATATCTATATTCCTTTACTCCTTTTTGATTAAACTTATTTAAAAAAATATATTTTCAATTCAAAATAACATTTTAAGTACTTATAGCTAAAATGCGGTAATTGTAAATGAAAAGTCACCTTTTTTTTTACATATTTGATCTTTGCACTCTACTTTCTTATTGTATCTCTAAATTAATCCCATTACCACTTTGAAAATAATATGTATGAAATAAATTTAAATTTCATTATAATGTATACAAGTATTCAAATATTTAAACTTACATGTTCAATACATTCTTAAAATTATCTCACACTTCACCATGGATAGAGCATAGCCAATAAGTGTATTGTCTCTTGAAAAAAAAACACCCAACATCTAATGATGGATAATATACAAAAAATATAATATGAGTCGTCATTATGTTAAGAGATATAACACTTTATGATATATATGTTTCATACTCTTAAAGATAAGGAAGCATCCAACACTGAATAATTGCATTCTTTTAAAGTATTTTAGTAATATAAACTATTTTTCTATATCAGTCATTGTCATCACTATAGGTGAAATAAATTATGGGTCCATAAATCCATATACTCATGTTATATCATGTTGCATACAAATTTTATAAAGATACCTAATAAAAAAAGCATCAGTATAAAGTTTCAATAAATTAAAATATCTGAAAGATATATGATAATTGATTTACATCGAAAAGAGTGGCATCATATTGATACCCAAATCATATATAATTAAAAGCTCCATGATATCTTTTTTAAAAATCATCACAGTCATTGCACGCCCACAAATGTTAGCTTCTATTGGAATGTCCTAAACATACAATACTAAATTTGAATATGTTGATAATCTATCCAAAGTAGAAGAAATTGTATCTGAATTCATAACAACCCGTATTTGTTATTATTTATTCACTATGTATTTACCTTTAATGTATTCCTGTAAAAAAATAGATAAATATATAAAATTTAAAATGTTAAAACAAATTTAACACCAATAGGAAATAAAGGATATAATCTACACATACCTCAATGGTAATTTTCTGAAAAAGTCTATATGGAAAAACTAAAAATTGGATGATACTTTATCCAACTATACTAAACTCATCTATTAGAATTGCTATTTTTTATGATCTATCTATAATATCTTGTACAGTCACCCTAAGATTCTCTATCTCTATCTTTTGATGATGAATGATATCGCTAATATAACATATAATACCATATGAAAAAATATGATGTTTTAGATTCTCAACATATAAATCATAATAAATGGGAATACATGGAGGAGGAGGTGTAGGAGTAGTATAAGTAGGAGAAGGTGGAGGAGTGATCACTACATGTAGAGGTGGAGGAGCGAGATTCGTGGATTGAAACTATCTTTGAATGCATACAAACATCGACTGTACCAAAGATATAATCTTTTCCTCCATCATCTCACCCATATCCTGAACTTTAACTTCCAAAGATTCTATTTTTCTTTTATAAACACCCACCATTGAAGAAGTTTCAGCACGATCGAACAATTTTTTTACCGATACACCTATCGGGTATCCACATACGTGACCTGGGTGTTTGGGCTTTCCCAATGCCAAATTTGAAATATCCTTCCAAACCTCAGCCATTAAGGTCCCCTATGTACTCTTATCCTCAAGAGAATCCTATATAGATTTTTTTAAAAAATTCAATAGTGAATCGCAATATATAAATATTTTATTTAACTTAAAGAACATGAATAAATTAAATATTTTTATATATTCCTCTCACCTATAACTCTCGAATCTTCTATAAGTTATTGTCCTTTTTTTCTCATTCAAGTACTCTTCCATTTTTCATGTTTAACTGGGGTATTGGGGGAGGGGTAGAGGGTTAACCTCTATGGATCCTGAAGACTCAGCTCTCAGTTTTTGAAAATTTACCATTATCATTTATTCTTACAATAATGTATACCCTCCATAAGATAAATTATGAGGGTGTACATTTTTGGATTGGATATCCTGATGAGATCTCTTTGTTTTCTAAAAATTAAGAATAAAGAGATCATTAATATGATCATTAATATGATCATTAATATAAAAAAACCTCTAAAAGATAACATTGCACTTACCAAAATTGCTTCTTGTCATATAATTCCCACAAACTTCTTCCATGCATCTTCATCAAGAAATAGATATATATCACATGGATTTTGATGTTTTCTATCCTCAAAAATGAATTCTGATGTGAGGATTGATTTAAAATCCCTCCACCTACTAGCATCCAAACCTAAACATTTCTTCTTGAATCCTCCAGTATTAAGTATGGCATATGTCATCTGATTAGAAGGAAAAAAACCTATATTTGTAAAAAAAATTCATAATAAGTAAAATAACAACAAATGAGCCTACCAAAATTATCTCCCATATTTGAGTTATAGTCACTTTGTCAATACTTATCCAATCAAAAATCAAAATACTAGCTTTTCCTCAAGCTTTCACTACAATAAAAGTAATAAATTGTTTTGCATTTGGACCTCTGTGAATATCAGTATCATCAAAATCAATTGGTATCCTCTGGTCCTAGCCATGAGAAAATAATAATTTTGGTAAACGTATGCAGCCACATTTACCAACCCTTAAACTCTTTTTTCCTCCTATAGAAGTAAATGGATCCTGTCTAGAAGTATGAGGAGGCACCTCAAAAATAGTATGTGTATGTTCCTCCCAAAAATTATATTTACGATCCTCCCTAGTAGTATGTGGTGGATCATATGTTTGTTCTACCATTATCCTATAAATTAAAGTAACAAACAATTAGTGCACAAATATACAAATCCAAATATTACAAATAAAAGTAAATAAAAAATGAAAAATGATCAAACAAAAAGTAAACTAAACTAATTTTTTTTATTCATATTTGTTAAAATAGTTAGCTAAAATAATAATAACATTAATTAGAGATGAAATGAAATAAATGAATGAAAAAAAAATCCAAAAATGGTTTGTGAATAACAAACAATTACTACACAAATATACAGATCCAACTATTACATATAAAAGTAAATAAAAAATGAAAAATGATCCAAAAAAACTAAACTAAACTAATTTTTTATTCATATTTTTAAATTAATTAACTAAAATGATAAAAATATTAATGATAGATGAAATGACATAAACAAATGAAAACAAATCCAAAAATGGTGTGTGAATAGTAAAAATGCTCCAACGTATTACACCATTTTTTACTAAAAAATAATATTCCTTGAATATACTATTTTATACATTTTTTTATTTTCATTTAACATATTATATTAAAATTATTTGTTTTTATATAAAATCAACAAATACATAAGTTTATTAAGGGTAAAAAGGTAAAATAAAAAAACACTAAACTAATATAAACAAACAATTTAACTTATTAGTTATAATATGTGTTTTAATAAAGAAAATAAAACTAATATATCTAAAATTTTATGAAATTTTAAAAATTAAACAAGAAATAAATATATTTTACCTTTAATATTAGGAAATTACCAAAGGATTGTTTTCTCAAACTCCTTTATCACAATCGTTTCGTATAACACAAACCATGTCCATGATATGATGATCAATGTTATCGATTAATCATTCCTTCTAAGTAGGGACCTCACATAAATAAATATCTTCATCAAGTTTTTCATCACCAACATACTATTTTTTTCCTTGTAAAATTATAGACCACTTCATATAAAATTGATAAAAAACATAGAAAATTTGTTTTACATGTGTTGCTATGATAAAAGGATCAGTTGTGTATTCCAATATATTCATACTAACTAATGTTATTCCAAATTCACCGTTTCTGAAATTGTTGTTACCGGTAACCCATTTACGGTTAAGCACAGGAACCCAAAATTTAATGTAATAAACCTCCCATATTTCTTCAATGACTCCATAATATGTACTTGATGTAGAGATTTAGTTTTTCTTTGACACTCAAAAAATGCATTGCTTTTGTGAATACCAATACACTACTATTCTGAACTACACTTCTATTGTCCTGAACTTTCATATGAAATGTATAGACATTAATTTCATACCCAGACCATATTATAAAATTTAAACTTGGGCCAAACCCTATCCATCTCAATGTTTTGGATGCATCTGATCTACTAAGCATGATCTCTTTAAACCATGGAAAAAAGATTTGTTATGCTCATTCAAAATCCACATATCTTTCTTCTTTAGATAACATTGATTTAACTAATTAATAAGAAATGTTATATATGGATGAGCATCATATATGTTATTCAAGATGTATAAATATACCTTATTTATCTGTTCACCTATCAACGATTTTACTTTCAAGACACAGATCCCCTTTCCCCCATAATTGACTTGTTCATGGAGAGATGTAAGAAAACTGATGTGCTCCACTGTAGACAAGTAGCTTGTAAAAAAATTTTCAACCACCTCAGAAGCATACTTATAAACAATGGAGGCTTTAGGTTGCTATGGATTCTTAAAACACCCCTTCAATATCTTCATATATCTTCAAAATGATACATCAAACATAGATATAAAGGTATGAAAAGCTTTATTTATCACACCAAATGAACCATTAAATACACCATGATATAAAAAAAATATAAAGGAAAATACATTTCTTGTTGAAAAAGTATAGAAACCACTTCATTCTCCAAATTGTTTAAATAATTCATATCAATCAACTTATTACAAATTTAATTTAATAAACAACACCCTTTCATGATAGTCATTCTGAAATGGATGAGAAATATTAAAAATAATGGAACTGGTAGGATTTATTGCGTTGTAATGTGAAAATAATGATATTTCATACCCACCAACTTCAAATCTTTTAGTGTCACATTTTTTTACATTTAAAGAATAACCCTATAGAATATTGATACTATAGAGACACTGATAAAATATAATTTCTCCCTCTTGGATAATGTATGACAATCCAGAGGCAAATATGTTTGTCTTCCATAAGGAGTGAACTACTAGAGAATTGGGAATTTGAGGCCCTTGGAATGGGCGACTGCCATTGGAAGTTGCTAATGGTTACTAACAGGGACCACCATCGGCGGTCACTCATCTGAATTAAAAAAAATCAGCGCAATCGCGCCCCTCCCCAAATCTTCCTCACATGCCCCAGGTAACCCTCCTCCCCCAACATCTTCCCTTTGTGCAGAGACCCGTCACCGCAACCCCTCCCTCTCGCCCGTCACCGCCATCACACCCGGGTTTGTCGCCTCTGCTGCACTTGGAGTCATCGTCGCCGTCCATCCTCCCCCATCACCGCTCATCCATCATGCCTCATCGGACCTCTGACTCCGCCCCCGCCTACACCGCCACACCCAGAGTCGTTGCAAAAACCCATCCACCCTCACCGCCACCCCTCCCTCATGCCTGACCCAGCCACTGCCTCTGTCCCTACCTCCGCTCTCACCTCCAGCATATCCCATCTATAGATCTCGGTGGACTAGGGTTCTAGGTTAGCATTATTTCATTTTTGGATAATTTTTATTCCAAGTATCTCATATGAGGACAATTTTTATTCCAATTACCATTATTCCAAGAATCTTTACATCCTGCTATTCAATATTCAGTGAACTCTCATCTCATATGCTCCCTAGGTTAATCATGCACATAATATACAATGATATCTCACTATTTTAAATTAATTAATGACATGTTCATAAAAAAATTGACCCTGTTTTAGGTTCATCTATTTCTTTTATTCCACTTCTTAAATTATTTTACATCATAATTGACTATCTTTCATGTTTTCATTGGTTTTATAGGTTAATTATGCACAAAATCCAGATACTAAACAAGTATGTAATTTATTTCCTTTTTTTGTTGCATTTGATTTCATCTATGATTTAATTTTGACTAAAATTGGTTTTTTTGGATGCATTGTTTGATACCACTTCTCTTGGATGCATTGCTTGATTATACTTTCTCTATTTTTCATGGTAGCTATATGGATGATGTGATGACCAGGTTTTTGAGCTTTGATTAGGTGTTTTTAATACACTATAAAAACCTACCCATTTAACATTGTGTACTATTATACACTATCTACTGTTATACACTATCAACTTTTTTAATGTCTACTGTTACAGTCTTTTGTTATACACTGCCTTTTTTAATGTCTACTATTATACAATTTAATTTAATACTATACTATTATATATTGTCTACTGTTATACACTATCATTTTTTCAATGTCTACTGTCATACACTATCATTTAATATTGTCTATTGTTATACATGGTCATTAAATATGATCTAATATTATACACCACCCATTTAATGTTTTGTCTATACTTATACACCATCATTTTTTTAAATACCGGGTTCTGTTGATATTTATTAATTTTAATGGAGGACCTGCCCATTTATTTTTCTGGATGTGATAGCTAATAAATCATACTGTCATTTTTTTAATACTTAATTAATTTATTATCTATCCGATTTACTTAAATGTTTCAGGAATAAATGGGCATATATTAGTTATCCAATATACTATTGTATCTCACTAAAATGTATAGGAATATATTACTACATACATTGTATCCCACATAGCGTGTTGTATCTCACTGAAATGTATAGGAATATATTGTGTTCAATGCAATTTATTTACCACCATATTGTGTTCAATGAAATTTAATCTTTTTGAATGTGGAATTGTTGAAACTAGAATTTAATTTAGATTGTCTATCAAGATACATAGAAGTATTCTTTAATGTGATTCTATACAGGTATCCATTGTTTTTCACCACTAGTGATGAAAGTTATTTTCTTGGAACCATTGTTGCTTGTTTGGTGCTTGAATTTTCTTCATGCAGTGCTTGATAGAGATCAAAGATCTAAGGCCAAGGATATTGTTATATATTATTCTAAAGATAAATTAGTTTATATACTTAGTGCTAATGGTATTTTTTCATCTATTGCATTTCGAAATATCAACAGAACTTCGAAGCCATATTTCCACGGGGTGATCTATTCTGGGATAAGAGTGTTCCTAAAAATGAGATTTTTTGATTTGGAGAATAAGGAGGAATACACTTTTAATAGATGAGGCTATTCAAAGGAAAGGTATTGTGATATCTTTTAAGTGCATATGTTGTGGAAATCATTTAATGGATTCTACGAATCATATATGTACTAAAACTGATTTAACACTAGGATTGTGGAGGTACTATGGGGATATCATTAATATTTTTATTGGGCTAGAATTGTTTTAAATTCACCTTAAATCATGGTTCTTATGGTCATTGAATAAATATGTATTGCTTATCAGTATATATTTCTATGTATATAGGTTTTTTCTTTTCATTAAAGTGAATGTTCAAGATTTTTTTCATGAAGCTTTAACCTTATGAAGAGTTTAAAGACTATGGAAGTTGAAAATATTGATATATCGAAATTCTTATGACTTGAAGGCATGGTATGGGGTAATTTTTTTTGATTATATTTATTAATAGAGGTTGTTAGTTGTTTTTTGTTGGTAAAAAAGAAATATATTGTTGTTTTTTTATGGTGAAATTATGAGTATAGTAAAAAAGAAATATATTCTTGTGTGTCTTAATCTTCTAAAGCTAATACCTTAAGAAATTGGTTCATGTTATTCTAAAATTTCATTAGACACTTCATAAAATGCTACCACCAAGGTTCTTGACTATAAAAATCTATGAAGATAACCAAAATTATCAAGATAGGTTGGACACACCAATTCAACCATAAGCTATGCAGGATGATTCACCATATCATTATCTAGAACATGTTCTAGAGGTTTAGGCATTAGAACCCCTCTAGCTCAGAGTCTTTTGGATTATAACATCCTATGGTGGAGGTGTAAAAGTACCATAGTTGAATATCTCCATGAATTTTAGCTCCAATATCTACTAGCTGTTTAGAGAATGGGAGGAATATAGGATGCCATGGAATGGATAAAAATCATAGAGGTAATATTAGACATATTTGAGACTTTTTTGAAGCAACATGTCAATATACCATTGATTATGATTTACAGACCAACTAGGAGATTACAGGGTGTCATGGGATAAGACTAATCTTTAGTTCAAATGTCAAGTATTGCTTATTGGTTTTAAGTTTGTAGGTTTCCTAGAAGAATGCATTGTTGGTACAATTCCATAATCCACTAACTATTTACCTCCTAAATTTTCTCTTGGAAAATTATATTATGAGATTTCTCATAAAACATTATGTGTTTTTTCCTAGAGATAAAAGAGCCTATTTATATTTTCTTTATTTAATTTTATTTTTATTATATTTATATATTGATTGAGAAAGGAGATTGGAAGGTCCGAATTTGTCTGAATACTAGTTCTTTATTTTGTGATTTAATTATCTGGATGACATATATTTATGGTGATTTTTATGGGATGATATCATTATGATTGAATTTGAAGGAAGATCGAGAATGGAAACTGCATGATTTTGGTCAGTAGTTTTTTGATTTTATATACCTGGTTTTCCATTTTGCGTTTTTTATATATCTAGTTTTTAATTTTGTGTTTTGTTTTGTTCTTTGGTTTAAATTAATTTTGGTTTCTTCATTTTCGTGTCTGTGTTGTCTTATATGGCCTCCTGGAAAGCTGGATGTCTCACGAGTGGGGAAGATTCATCCAGACTTTAATATTGATTTAGAATTGCACCATGGAGCTTATTATTGTTTAGTATTTTAGAATCTATCTAGCATCATGATTTTATTATCATTGAAACTTGATAATAAGTCCAAAGTAATTTCTATGAAAACTATGATATCATTTAATTACTGTAATATGATGATATCCATCCTTTTTAAAGTGAGATTTCTTGAAACTTTCACTCAATGCTGAAGGTTTATCATGTATCTTTATAATTTGATTGGGAATTTTCTGTTTTACCCGCTCTTTAGCTGGAATAGTTTATCAACTTTGTTTTAAATAGCTTGAATGGATATTCTCTCAATTTTTATGGTTTTTGGTGACATGGTGTCTAATATTTTCTCCTTCTGAATGTTTCCTTGGTTTTTTTATTCAGTATGATAGCAATCAATTTTGAGTTTGGTTTTTTTAAAAGTTGCAGTCTAGAGACCGCCTATGGTGTCGTTCTAGGCCCTTGTACTTAAGGAGAAACCCTTATACAATGAGACCAGGGTGAAGTGTGAATGTTTTTCACATTAGGTGCATTAAAATTTTCAGTTTCCTTCCACTTAATCTAAAAACACAACCACATTGAACCTTCTTCACATGCTTCTGTTTGCAGGAGGTTTTTTTTGGATCTTTGGATGCTATCAAAGATTTGTTTTTTTAACAAAAATTCCCAATTTATCGACTGCCTTAGGAGATCGCTAATGTGGTCATTTTTTTGGATTATTAGTGACCACTTTTGGTGGTTTCTACTGCTCCTCTTAGTGACCACTGCTGTTGTTGGCCGTAGAGGCCCTATAGAGACTGCCAATGGCGGTCGCTATTGGAATTTACTGACAGGACAACTATGACCACCATTGGTCGTTAATGAGCGGTCACTAAATACTATTAGAGGCCACTTTTGGCAGTCACTAATGGTCAATTTTGTAGTAGTGGTGGGAGATAACTCCAAATATATTCCCATTGAGAGAAAATCCAATTTTGAACCCAATCCATCTTTAGTATTTCCTTTAGTATCTAAAAATGTTCTAATAAATCTATCACAAATATTTTTCTCCACGTGCATGAAATTAATGTTATGTTTGACCTCATGATATATCCAATATGGAAGTTCAAGAAATATTAACCATTTATTCCAAATATTTATATCATTACCTGATTTCTATGTATTTCTGAACGTGACATCAATGTTTTTCACCCTCTCAAAATACTGATCAGTGGAGAAAGGTTTTAGAGAAATATCAAATTCTTATGAGTTGTTGAATTCCTTTTTTAATCTCTGGTAAGAGTGATCCATAAAAAAAAATCTCTAATGAACCATGTATACTGTTTTTATTCCATGTTTCAATTGATAATGTGAAGTCTATTGTTTATAAATTGGACAATCATTATGCCCCTTACCACTATATCCAGGAAAATTTCCATATGCTGGGAAGTCATTTATAGTGAACATAATCATTTTATGCAGTTGAAAATGTTCCATTTTATAAGAATCATACATCCTAAAACCTTCCACCCATAAAAGTTTCAAATAATCAATTAATTGTGATAAGAAAATATCAATATCATTTATGGGATGTTTTGGTCCAGAGATCATTAAACTTAACATGAAATATTTTCACTTCATACAAAATTCTATAAATAAGTTGTAAATTATCAATAAAACTGGCCATGAACTATTTGTGTTACTAAGTATTAAATATGGATTTATTCTATCTATGCACAATTCAAGACCAATATTTCCAACTTCATTTCCAAATATAGGAAACTGTTGATCAATTTTCTTCCACTATGGATAATCATCTAGATTACATAATTTTCCTTTATATATATCTACTCATCTATATTATATATTAACCTTTTTCATTATTTTAATTTTTAAATAAACTACTCAAATTAGAAATTATAGGAAGCTACCAAATTTCCTTGGCATAAGTCTCTGTAACTGCTACATCAGTTTGTAATTTTTCTTTCAACTTACACAGAGATGTCCCATATTTAGGACACTTTGATAGACATTCATATTACTTCCTATAAATCACACATTCATTTGGGTAGTTATGCATTTTCTTGTTCCCTAAACCCATCGAGCATAATATTTTATTCACTTTATAATGCGAATATGGAAAACCATTGTCTTTAGAAAGTCTGTCTTGCAACAACTATAGATACTCTATAAAACTCTTATCACTCCACCCATTTTCACATTCAAAAACACCATTGATAAAACATAAATTATGTGCAACCTGAATACAATGGTTTTTTAGCATCACCATATAAATACTCAATTTTTTGTTCTTTATCAATTTCATCTACTTAAATATCACGAATTATTTCTTCAATTTGACCAAACTTATCATCTTGAAAATCATTATCATAAATAGATCTAGAATTATTCTCAGTTTCACCATGCCAAATTCAAGGGATGTAACTCGGATTAAAACAATGATAAAATTAATGATCTTTGATATCTCTTCTTTTTAACGTATTCATATTTAAATATTTTAGGCATGGACAAAAAACATGTCATTATTTAGAACATTGCATTTAGAAAATTCCAAAAAATCATGGACACCTTCCTTATATTCATCACTTGTTCAGAGTGTAGTAACCCAACTTCTACTCATTATTATTTATAACAAATATTTAAAATTAAAAATAAGTTATTATATTTTCAAATTAAATCTTATAAATAAAAATAGAAAATACCATAAAATATTCCAAAAAAATTAATACAACATATTTGATAAAAAAATATAATTTATAACATCTTTAATTATCCTTCTTTAATAAAAAATCACAAACCTTAAACTGAAAACAATAATTCATCAATTAAAAAAATACCTAAGGCGTGTGAATAATCAGAAATGAAAATAAAAATAGAAAAGATAAAGTGACATCAATAGAAAATTGAAACTGAAAATAAAAATGAAAATACCTTGGATGAATATAAAATAAAAACAATAAAGACAAACTATAAATTGATATAAATTGAGATGGTGACACCAATGGGAAGAAGGCGCAAGCAGTGGCTAACGATGAGTGATGGTGGACGACGATGGTGGATTCCAACTGAAAGATAAAGCGAAATCAATGGAAAATTGGAATTAAAAATACAAATGAAAATACCTTGGATTCATGGAAAATTGAAACAATAAACACAAACCATAAATTGATATTGAAACTGTGATGATTAAGAAGGTGATACCAATAGGAAGAAGGTGCAAGTGGTAGCCAACGACAGGTGATGGCAGGTGGTAGTGGTGGATGCCAAATTGAAGATGAACCAACATCAATGGAAAATTGGAATCACAAATACAAATGAAATTACCTTGGATGCATGGAAAATTAAAACAATAAACACAAAACAAAAATTGAAATTGAAACTGGGATGATTGAGAAGGTGAAACCAATGAGAAGAAGGTGAAAGCTATGGCCAACAACAGGTGATAGTGGATGGCAGTGGTGGATACCAAATGAAATATATACAAGGCCATAGATCAAAGAATAAAGAGATTTGAGTCCACAGATTGAAGAATGAAAAGATACAAAGACACAATTTGAAGAAAGAATGGTTAGATTTCATCATCTGAGAGAAAAACAAATGCTTTAATGTGAACAAATGAAACCAAAATGAATTCTCTCAACCCCCAATTAAAATTAAAAAAATCCTTTTCACATCATTTATTTAATAACCGATGCTAAATACAAGACTTTTTACATTTTTTATTTAATAAACAACATGAAAATAATGTTTTTCACATTGGTTATTAAATAGCCTACATGAAAAATGTTGTGTATTTTTTTTATCACTTCGATTATTGAATAATCAACATGGTAAATCATCTTTTCACACCGGTTATTAAAAAACTAATATGAAAAATATTTAATTTTTATTTTCCACATCAGTTATAAATAAATGACATGAAAATCATGTTATTATAAATCAATTTTGTACTTGTGAGAGTATATACCACTCCCAATGTACACCAGGACCCATTGTATGAAAAATCCTCAAATCATCAACCTGAATTTCTCTCTATTTAAATCCAATTCCAACAAAATCCCTAGGAAATATCACCATGAAACATACATCTACCAAAATAGTGTGAATCAATGTCAATTCATCACTCCTAGACATCCTATATCCTATACAAATGAAAGACCCATCATTTAAATGTGATTCAACCATGATTTGGTGGAATCACACTCAAAATCCTTAATGGAAACCATCACAAAGTAGTGGAAGAAAAAAGGATGTAGGAAGGGAGAAGAGAAGGTGGAAATCACCTCTATTGGGTCACCCTTAGGGAACCATAACTCTCATCCTTCATATTGAGATGGATTATTGATAACAAGACACACATCTTTTTATCTAACAAATCTTATAGTGTTTTATATGAAATAATTAATAAATGGTAGATGTGTGATAGAATGAACATAAGGAAAAAGATCACAACATACTAGAATATATTAACTTTCTAGTGTACCATATTGTAATCAGATGATATACTAAAAAATTGAAGGATAATCTCAGTGACGACTCCTAAGGAATCAAATTCAATATATAAACTCTATTTACTAATGAAATGGAAAGATAGATGGATAGTTCCCCTAAACAGATCAATATAGAGCTGAAAAAAGACCTTTTCTAAGTAAAATTATCATCTAGAGTGTATTTACTAGTTGATCATCAAGAAAAATGGATTACACAATCAATGGATGAAGAAGAGTTAGGTGATAAACTCTATGGAATCAACTTCATCATCATGACATCTCTTAAAAGAACAGAAGATCAAGGTTGAAGTTAAACATAAGAACCTCATAACATCTAATATAATCATGAAAACCATCCTAGAATTCTATCCAGTGTTCCAATCCTTATAGTTATTGATATATAAAAGAATATTTCAAAGAATTTTATGATTAGAATTTAGTGATTGGATAAGGAAGTACAATATATATGTTTATTCCAACTCAATATCAATTTTCAATGGTCATATTCAACATTTGGAGAAGTAAAAAAGGAATCTCCACATTAGCACCAAATAAATTAAAGTGAAATAACCATCAAGATAAGCATGTTAGATATAATAGTCTGATAATATAGACGATCATAAAATAATCCACATCAACCTCAATGGCCAGATAGACTATAAGAACATGAAATTTTCTTGTATTAATAAAAGAACTCTTGTTCCTCAATAACTATTTTATCATGTTTTAAAATAAAATAACATAGTAAGACTATTAAATTTATTTTCACATCATGTAATAATATTGAATAATATAACTAGAAATAGTATAGGTATATAAACACCTAAGAATAGTGCAATCACTAAGGGGAACTCTATAGGCTTGAATTATCCCATAAAGATCATTCCTTCCATGATGATTGTAAAAAGAAAGAGAAGTTTTAAGAATATGATAGACATTATCAAGGGATGTATAAGAACCTTTGAGAGTGAAGTAGTGAATGATGAAGTATGATATTAGTGGTATATATATATATATATAAGTTAATTTTATCATTGGGTATTATGACCATTATGGTTGTTGGGTATTATGACCGCTGGTCAATATGAATATTGGGCATTATGTCCATTGGTCAATATGACCATTAAGAATTATGAATATTGGTTATGTGGTCATTATAAAATGACCCTTGGAATTTTTTTATGATGTATAAGGAAGAAACCATGGCCTCTACTAGTAGGAACATCCCCTATGAGGTTCACTTTTCAGAGCTCAGGAGAGAGGTGACATTACTAGGCTTTTACCTTGAACACGACCAACCCAAAATTTAGTAAATGAGACATGAGTGGTATTATTTGCAAGATAAGTTCAAGCTAGTAGATCACCACCCAAGTGATGTTAGCTAAATCACTCCAACAATCTACCACCATCTCACATCTTAACCTTAGGGAATATGCCAATGTAATAAGGGGTTATGTATCTAGACCCAAGTAGTATTAAGGTGTAATACTTTAGAAATGAAATAGTGTCCACTCTACTAGAATTCCATTGTTCCTTATTTTATTTTAATCTTCTTTATATGAAAGAAAAATAATTAAATTTAATATCAAATGAATGTGATAAAATAGATTTTTAGTACAAAGAAACCAAAATTGTATTTTTGGAAATATTTTTAAATTTCACTTTATGATAAATTTTTAAATTTTAACTAAAATTTATTTTCATGAAATATCCTTATAAAATATTTTTTATTCAAATATAAATGGAAATATAATTTAATGAAGTCCCAAGTTATTTTTATAAGTGTTAGGAAATTGATTATTTCATAAAAACTATTAATTTTCAATAAATACAAATTTTTATTTAAAAGTTAAAATTACCATATTTAGGGAATTATATTGATAAAAATGAATATTATTTTTATATTAAACACATTAAAATTATCTTAGTTTGAGTTTTTATAAATTTTCTGAATTTTTTTTAGTGAAAAAGTGGAAATTACCATTTTACGAGTACCGTGATTTTTATGACATCATTATGATGTGATCATGATGAAAAAATTGATGAAAAATTTTATTCAATAAAAATTACATTTAAGGAATATAATAGTGAATTTTAAAATATTAATTTTCATTTAGAAAATTTCACATAAATTTTTGGAACCTTAATTTGTTTTTTCCTTTATAAAAACTATTTTTGATTCTATGCATCAAGTAGGGGTAGTTGGAAAGTTTTACTTTGGTTCTTTATTAGTTTAAATGTTATTCTAACCTCCTTGGATCATTTGTTAGCCAGAAAATTTCTTAGAATTGATTTCACCCACAAGTGGTTGGATTGAATAATAAAATAACCTAAATTTTAACCCTTAAAACCACCCCTCCTCAAGTACAAATACCCACCCATTATTCCATCACTCCCAACTCCAAATCCTTTTATCATGAATACCCTCTAATTCCCCCTACCAAGAGTCTCTCCAAGTTGGTTATAAGGTTATAAGGAATCTATCTCTATCTTTAAGAAGTTACTTTTCAAGGTAAGAGATTCTATTTTTCTATCCTTTTATTCAAGTATTTTCATTCTATTAATCCTATTGATTTATCAATTGATTGTGAATTTATGAGTATATAATCATTACTTTACTATCCAAGTGATTCCTTATTAATGAGATACCACCTTTCCCTATCTTTAACCCCATTCTATAAACGGTTAATCAATTTCATTATGCTGCCAAAGTTATTCTTTGAATTTATATGTCATACCATTATGTTGTGAATACCCAATCCTATTTCCACTCAAGGGTATTAAGAAAGGAATGAATATACTCATTTGATTGAGTAATTCCATGTATGAAATCCACATTTCCTACTCATGGGTTAGAATGATGAAATATGTTATACATGATCTATGTGGCACAAATAATGTTAGACATATGAAGGGTTCTCCCTGATAGCACTCTAATACATTGGGTAAGGAATTAATATTTAGAGATGATATGATTATGATACCATGACAACATGCCTTGGTAATGTTTTATGATACCTTTTTAAACAACCTTTGTAATATGTTTTACAACACCATGGTGATATAAATGTCTCATGTTTATGTTTTTTTCTACATTTCTATATAATGACTCATGTTATTATATTCATATAATTATGTTATGACTCATGTTCTTATTATATGCCTCATGTTTCATCCATGATGTTTATTATTGATCTGTTTTCATTGTTTATCCCTTATGGGATTTATTCTCACCATTTTAATTTTATAAATGTCTCCAGAAAATCCCATGTGGTGAAGTGATATAGGATGGGATAATAAATAATCTTTTCAAGTGATTTGAAAATTATTTTATGTTTTCTTTTATGTATCATGGATTATATACCTATTTTCTAAGAAACTAAACATCAAAAGGTCCTTTGAAGTTATTTATGTAATATTTATTTAAGGAATTGTGTTTAAATTCATGTATAAAAGATGGGTTTCTATAGTTGGTATCAAAGGAAAGGTTTAGTTGTTTATAGAAATTAGGATTAGAAAACATTAGTAAGAACCCTAGTGATAAATTTAAATATAAGAAAACTTACTGAATTTTTGGTGAATTATAAAGTGAATGGATTCCAAGAAATTAAATCACTATCTAGATACTACAAGTGGATGTGGATATGGCACAATTGTGCCTATGGGTAATAAACCTAAAAAGGGAGGATTGGGTACTAACTTGATCATCACCTGGTGCATGAAAAAGAGGTCTTATTGCACACCTGGTTTGATACTCCTAGGAGATATGCTTTGGTTATCATAATATTTTTATGAACCATAATGAAAGGATGCATATGTGAAGTACTTAATTATTTTAAAAGTAAAAAAGGGTTAAAAGTATATGATCTTAGATGAGTAATATTGTAAAAACATTAGGATTAAACTTTTTATTATAATTTAATATTAATAGAATACATCTTCTTATTTAACTTTTCTTTTTTTAGAAAATGGAAGGAATGAAAATGTCCCATGTGAATAACAGATGAAATGATCAATGAAATGATGAACTTCCTAATATATTGGAATCGAGGGTAGATAACTTTATAATGATTTTAAATAAACTATCCCATGTCATGAATAATAAAATTAACTATGTATAACATCAAACTTCACTTAGGAGGGAACAAATTTACATTGAATCCTTAACGTGCCAACAACCACCAACTTTTAGTGGACCCTCTAACCTATTGATCGGGAAAAAATGGTTCAATGATATAGAAAATATATTTTCTATATTCCATTGTTACTAGCAAAAGAAGGTCACCCTTATAGTAAATTTCTTAGAGGGAGAAGCATATCAATAGTGGGTGTTAAAAAATATATAAATCCTAAGGATGAAATTGATGTTATGGAGTGGGGAGACTTCAAAAAAGTCTTTTTAAATAAGTTTTTTACTCATACCCTACAAAAAAAAATGGAAATAGAATTCCTTGAGATGAATCATACAGAAAGAGAATCTATACGAAGTTATGAGATGAACTTCACAAGTCTTACACATTATGATTCAATCTTTATCATTGATTTTTATGGGAAGTTTGATCGATTATTTGAAGGACTAAAACCCCATCTATGGAAAGATTTATCAATTAGAGACTTTGGAAGTTACAAGGAGATTGTACTATGTGCTTTCAAAGTTGAAATATAGTTCAAAGATTCCCAATAGTCCTATGGATAGAAGAGAAGGATGGAGCATTTTGGAAAGAATCCTGACTATTAAATGAAATGTAAAAAAGTATAACATCCTATGTGAACCAAATATAGGAAAATGCACTCATGAAATTATCTTTAAGGAAGTGGGAAGTGTTTTAATTGTGGAAATGTTGGAAACATTTCTCAAAACAATCATGGAGATGCAAAACCACAACATCCAAAAATTAATGATAAGGGAAAGATGGTGCAAAAACATCCTTCCATGCTATGCTTTAAGTAAGGGGATCATGGGAAATTTCTAACTAGTGTCTGAATCCAATAATGGTGGAGAGAAACTAAAAACAACCCCAAAAGAGTCCATGGGATCAAGGCCATACTTTTGCTATCAGGATGGTTGAAGTTGAGGCTCAAAATGATGTGTTAGCTGGTACACTTTTTTTCACTCAAATCTTGCTAGTACACTATTTTATTTTGGTTCAAAGCATTACTTTATTTATTTTAAGTTTGAAAAGAACATCGAATTGAACCCTAAGATGTTAGAATTAGATTTATCAGTTAAAACTATCTGAGGGTATATTCAAGCTATAAGAGTATATAAATATTCCCCTATTAACTTTTGAACATATAATCTCATCGTAATTATAGTAGTCATTTCAATAGAGGAATTTGACATAACATTAGGGAGTAATTGGCTCTCAATGTATAATTCCCAGATCAATTTTAGAATCAAGGAAATTTTAGTTGTCTTGGGGGGAAAATCTAAACATATTTTAAAGGAGAGATATCCCAGCCTGAGTCTTATCAATAAATACCTCTCATATCCTTTTTTATGGAAATGATTGGTGAATAATGATAAGAAAGTGAATGTAAAAAAGGTAGAATATGTACCTATTACTAATAAATACATTGATTTATTTCCTCAATAATTATCCATACCTCCCATAGATAGGGAGATAAAATTCTCTGTTGAACTCATACCTGGATCTAAACCATATCAAAGGTCCCATATAGAATGGAATTTACAGAGCTTGAAGAATTGAAGAAGCAACTATAGGATCTTTTGGAGAAGGGTTTTATCTATATAAGTGTTCCTCCTTATGGAGAGCCTATTAAATTTTTATAGAATAAGAAGGATGGATAAATGTAAATATTAATTTATTATATAGAACTTAATAGGATCATAACAAAGAAAAAATACACTCTTATAAGAATTTTTGACTTATCTGAACAAATTCATCGAGCTTAATTATTTTATAAGATTGATCTCCGACCAGGGTATCATCAACTGAGGGGTATGAAAGAAGATATATGAAAGAAAAACTTTCAAACAAGGTATGGTTATTATTATTTTGTTTTTATTCCCTTTGGTTTAACCAATTCTCCCATAATATTTATGGATTTGATTAATACAATCTTCATGGACTACCTCGATAAATTTTTGGTGGTCTTTATTGATAATATTATGATACATTCCAAAAGTCATGAGGAACACCTAAGGGATATATTATAATCTCTAAGGAAAGAGATAATTTTTTCTAAATTCAGTAAATGTGAGTTCTGGTTGCAACAAGTGGCATTCTTGGTACACATTTTATATTGTGAAGAAATATATGCGAATCCAGTTAAGACTAAGGTAGTGGATAAATTAACTCTTCAAATAATAGTAATGGGGATTTATAGTTTTCTTGGTTAATATATGCACTATAGAAGGTTTGTGAAGAACTTTTTATATATTTATAATCCACTAACCAAGTTAACTTGAAAGGGTGTAAAGTTTTCCTTGGACAAAGGAGTGTAAAGAAAGATTTCAAGAGTTGAAGAATATATTGGTTAGCACACCTGTTATAACTTTAACCTCTATTGGAGAGGGATTTTCCATTTATATTGATGAATCCTTGAAAGGAATTAGATGTGTAATTGTGAAGAATTATAAAGTGACTATTTATGCATCTTGAAAGTTGAATCCTCATGAGAAGAATTATCCTACCCATGAATTTGAGTTATCTGTGATTATTTTTTATTTAAATATATAGAGTCACTATCTTTATGGGATAAAGTGTGATATATATAGTACTATAAAGTCTGAAACACATATTCACATAGAAGAAACTAAACATGAGACAAAGGATATGGTTGGATCTTTTAAAGCAATATTATTGTTCTATTCATTATCACCCTGTAAAGGAAAACAAAGTCACATATGCACTAAGTAGGAAAGATACTAGAGTTCTTGAAATGATGAGGATTAAAGTAGATCCTTTGATCAAGTATTTGGTAAAGATTGAAATAGAATTCGTAAGGGAAGATACATCCTAAATTTCATCCCAAATGATTTCCAAACCATCATTACTAGAGAGGATCAAGAAAGAATTAAGAGATGATCCTATGATACAAAGGAAGATAGTGGCGATGAAAAATGGAAAGTTTCTCATTTTATATCTTGATCAAGAGGGAGTACTGAGGCTTGGAACAAGGATATGTATCCCATATATTCTAGAGATGAATAATTAATTAATGGACAAAACCAATACCAATACCTTCATGGAAGTTAGATGACATCACTATGGAATTTATTACAGGCCTTCCTAAGATATCCAAGGGAAAATTTCCATTTGGGTAACCTTTGATAGATTAAAAAATTATACGCATTTTATCACTATATGGTAGGATATCTCCCTTGATCGCCTTTCTCATCTGTATATTCAAAAAGTGGTGAGACTTAAAGGGGAAACACTATCAATTGTTTCAGACCATGACCCAAGATTTACTACTAAGTTATATAAAATACTTCAAAGGATATGAAGATAGAGTTGAACCTAAGAACAACCTTTTAGCCCTAAACTAATGGGTAGTCTGAGAGGACTATTTAAATATTATAGTACATGTTAGGGGCATGATCACTTGATTTTAAATGGAGTTGGGACCAATAACTTCCACATTTTGAATTCTCCCACAACAAAATTTTTCACACCAGTATTAAAATGGATCCTTTTGAATCAGTTTATAGGAAAATGTGTAGAACTATAACATGTTGGGATGAATTTGGAGAAGGGAAATTTTTGGGAACATACATTGTGAAAGAGACTATAGAGAAGATAAATGTGATCCAAACACATGTCAAGGCTTCTTAAAGTTGATAAAAGAGTTATGCTGACAATTAAAGGAAGGACTTAGAATTTATTGTTGGGGATCATGTTTCCTAAAAATATAACCTTATATATGGGTTATGAGATTTGGAAAGAGGGGGAAACTAAGTCCAAGGAACATTGGGCCATTTGAGATTCTAGAATGTGTTGGGATCAGTTTCATATCAGTTCTCCCTACGTCCTTATCTTTCCAATGTCCATGATGTATTCTATGTGTCCCTATTAAGAAAGTATATGATAGATCCATACTTGAAAAAAATTGTGTGGAATTGAAATATTAACTTTCATATAAATAAGAACTGATCCAAGCTCTCAATTAAAGGGAAAAAGTATTGAGGAACATGAAAAATTGACTAGTTGTAGTCTTATGGAGAAATAAAAAGTTTGAAGAAGCAACTCGGGAGCCTAAAGTATCGATGAAGGAAAAATAACTCATTTTATTTTGATGTTAAACACAAAATTTGAGGGAATTTTTTTATGGGGGATGTAATGACCCTAAATTTCCATCTATTAATAAAACATCTCTTGTTATTGAATAACTATTTTATTATTTTTTACAATAAAAGAATATCATAAGACTATTATATTTATTTTCAAATCATGTAATAATATGTAATACTATAACTTGGAATGATACAAGGATATAAACATAAAAGAATAGTGAAATCACTAAGGGGAACTTTGTAGGCTTGAATTCTCCCATGAAGATCATTCCTGACATGATGATAATAAAAAGAACAAGAAGCATTATTAATATGATAGACATTATCAAGGGATGTATAAAAACCTTTTTGATTGAATTAGTGAATGATGAAGTATGATATTAATGGTGCATATATATAGGTAAATTTGACCGTTGGGAATTATGATCATTATGGATGCTGGGCATTATGATCAATATGGCCATTGGTAATTATGTCCATTGATCAATACAACCATTGTGAATTATGATGGTTGGTTATGTAACCATTATAAAGTGGAAATTGGGATATTTTTATGATGTATAAGGAAGAATTCATGGCCTCTACCAGTAGGAATATCCTCTATGAGGTTCACTTGTCGGATCTTGGGAGAGAGGTGGCATCAATAGGATTTTCCCTAGACCAAATCCAAGTCAAACTTTAGAAAATGAGACATGAGTGAGATCATTTTAAAGATAATTTAAAGCTTATAGATATCACCACCCAAGCGATGTTGTCCAAACCACCCCAACAGACCACCACCATCACACATCTTATTCTTATAGCATATGCTAATGTAACATGGGTTTATGTATCTAGACCTTAATTAGTATTAAGGTGTAATAATTTAGAAATTAAATATTTTTCACTCTACTCAAATTCTATTGTTCATTATTTTATTTTAATCTTCATTATATTAAAGATAAAATAGACTTAAATATCAAATGAATATGATAAAATAGATTTTTAGTACAAAGAAACCAAAATTGTATTTTTGGAAATATGTTTAAATTATATTTTATGAAAAATTTAAAAAAATTAGATAAAATTTATTTACATGAAATAGTTTTATAAAATAATTTTCATTTAAATATAAATGGTAATATAATTTAATAAAGTCCCAAGTTATTTTTATAATGACCAAAAAATTGAGTATGTTATAAAAACTATTAATTTTCAATAAATAAGGGTTTTTATATAAAAGATAAAATTCTCATATTTAGATAATTATTTTGATAAAATTAATATTATCTTTAGACTAAATACATCAAAATTTGTTTAAGGTTATTTTTTTGGTAATTTTCTAACAAAATTTATTTTTTTAGTGAAAAAGATGAAATTACCACTTTACAAGTACCATGATTTTTATGAAATTATTATGATGTGATCATGATGAAAAAATGCATGAAAAATTTTATTAAATGAAAATTTCACTTAAGGAGTATAATAATGAATTTTAAAATATCAATTTTCATTTAAAAAATTTAACTTAAAATTTAGGAACCTTAATTTGATTTTTTCCTTTATAAAACTATTTTTTGGATTATATGCATTAAGTGGGGTAGATGGGAGGTTTCTATCAATTTTTTTATTGGTTTAAAGGTCATACCAACCTCCTTGTATCATTAATTATCCATAAAATTTATTGTAATTGATTTCATCCACAAGTGGCTGGCTTAAATTATAAAATAACCGATATTTTAACCCTTAAAACCACCCTTCCTTAAGTAAAATACCTACCCATTATTCCATCACTCCCCACTCCAAATCCTTTGATCATGAATCCTATCTTTTTACCCCTCTCAAGAGTCACTCCAAGGCGGTTCTAAGGTTATAATGAGTCTCTTTCTAGCCTTAAGAAGCTACTTCCCATAGTAAGGGATTCACTTACTCTCTCCTTTTATTCAAGTATTTTATTTGTATTAAGACTTTTTATTTTTTGATTGATTATGTAATCATGAGTATATAGTCATTATTTTACCAACCAAATGATTATTTTTTAATTAGATATTACCTTTACCTCCCATTAATCCTATTATATAAATGGTTAACCAAACCAGTTATCATGATGAAGTTATTCTTTTAATTTCCATGCCATACCATTATGTTGTGACTACCAAACCCTACTTTCATACAAGGGTATTTACATAGATATGAATTTAATTATTTTATTTTGGAATTATATGTATGAAACCCAAATTACATACTCATGGGTTATAATGATGAAATACATTCTTATGATTTGTGATCTATGTGCCACACATAATGTTAGACATATTAAAGGTGTGCCTTGACAGAACTCCAATGCATTGAGTAAAGAATAAATCTATAGATATGAAATAATTATATGACATTGGAATTATTCCTTGGTAATGTTTTATGATAACTTGGATAAAAACCTTGGTAATATGTTTTAAAACACCTTGGTGATGAACCTTGGTGATATGAATGTCTCATACTTATATTTTATCCACATTTTTATGTTATGCCTCATATTATTATATTCATAAACTTATGTTATGTCTCATGTTATTATGTTAATGTTATTATGATATTCCTCATGTTTCACCCATAATGTTCATTATTGATCCATTTTGACTGTTTATTCCTCTCTGGTCTTCATGTTCACCCCTTTCATTTGATAAATATGGCTATAAAATCCTATGTAGTGAGGTGATCTAGGATGGGATTATAAATAATACTTTAAATATAGTTGAAAATTAGTTTATGTTTTATTTTCTGTACAAGTACTACATGCCTAGTTTTCAATACACTAAACCTAGAAAGGTACTTCAAAGTTATTTATGTAATATTTAGTCAAGGAATTAAGTTTAAATTCATGTATAAAAGGTAGGCCGCTATATAGATGAATGACTAGAAGATAAGTCATAATGGATACAATAATAAAATGAGAAATGGTTAGCTGAGAAGCCACATTAATCTCCAACCACTATATTTCTCAATGATCAGATTCCCAAATATTTATAAAGGTTGAAGAATATATAATTTTATACAATAATTATATGGATCACAAAGAGATATAATGGATAGAAAATTTAGTATCTTGGAGTTAAGAGGAGGTCACACATCATGACTCCCACCACTTTTCTTCTTCCCATATCATTCAAAAAACAATCCATTTCTTGTAGTCTTTATTTTTTTGATCCTAAATCCTTAATGAATTATCTATATATCCTTTTGTATTTATTTTAAAATGGAAAAAGAACTTATCAATTTTATCCACCCAATAATCCATCCTCTATTCCTTGTGAATGAAGAAGTACCAAAGATAAGGACTTGACTTATACCGATATTTGATCAAATACGTTTCAGTGATAGGAACTTGTAATCTAATGATCCTTGATTGAAGAAGTCTTGGGTACAATGAATTTTCCATTTCATAAAAAAGCTGGTATTGTAGGTGCTCAATGTTTTATAAATCTATACATAAGACCCTTCTACCAATTTAGGTTAAAATCAAATATGTTTTTGGGGATATAAACTTGATATTAACATAAAATAAGAGATATTGGGTTTTATTATCCCAAACCTCTTTAGAACCTCTTGTTCCATTTCCTTTCAGACTTTTTAATTTAATATATTTAGTTTATTTTATTTTTTATGTCACCTTATTTAATTTAATTTCAATAATTCACTCTCCATCCTCCAATTTTTCCTTCAATATCCATTTACATCATTGATTTATATTATATCAGTTATTTTCCTTGAACAAATCATATATAATATGAAGGGAAACAATGTATCATGTAAGAATAGAAATCAAGGCACATGTAGTTCTTAGGATATCTCTATGTTGATCTAACTCATATGAAGAAGAAAATAACAATGAAATGGATGGGCGTCCTAGTGAGAGAAGGGAGGAAACCCGACGTGAATAAGGTCTCAACCCCCAAAAAAAGTGAAATGGTTCTATCATAATAAAGGGAAAATTTAATACTAAACATGAATTAGTGGGGGATTATAAAATAGTATTAATGTTGATTTTATTTTTGGATAGACCCAAAACAAGAAATTCAGGTGTCATTATGTATCCTATGAGGATGAGAATCAAGCAACACATAGTTTTGGAAAAGGTGGAATTTTTATCCTAGCATTGGATTTTGTATGGGTATAAGAACAAGATATGACTCTTACATGGGTTTTAATTTCATGGGGATTAGGTCATAAAAAATAGACCAATTCAATCAATTTAACGGTAATATGGGGTGGTCCATATATCATGCAGTTTAACATCATGAGACAGACACAAACACCATGAAATTTAGGGTCATGTGATAAGGACCTTCGCAAATCTATCTCATTCATGGGGGGGGGGGTGAAATAGTTTCATCCTAGTTTGGATTCATTGGAGAAAAAATGATGTAAACTAATGAAGACTCAAACACCAAGATGAAATAAGTATTTTGATTGATATGAAATTTGTGGTTGGGTTTGAGATATGTGATCTGGATGATACAATGTATCTCGTGATAATAATAATTAAGACACACATAGATCTCAAGTTTGGGAGGACATTTTCTAGTATTATTGAAATATTTTGTATGGGGAGACTATACACTAAGGACTCCTTCATGGATCAATATCTCATGAAAGGAATCATGTTATATTAATAGAACACTCCAAGTAGTTTACCAATCCCGTACATTATTCGATTTAACATTATGCGATAAGGACTCAGTTTACATGAAGTTTAAGGTCGTAAAATAAGGACCCATTATGAGTCACGTGAATTGAACTTAATATCAAACTATGAAACATATATGTTGAGAAAACTTATATTGGTTGTAGGAAAGATACACTCTATCCATTGTAACTAGGGAGTAAGATCTGTTAGATTAGAACTTGTGTAAGATGTAAGGTCCTTCCCGTTTCTACTCAAGATTTGGGGGATTATTCCCATGTATCATAGGAATCCTCATGGCTAATACCAATTATCCTTATAATAATGAGAAGAGATGTACCATCTTATTTAATACCCATGAGACATGATTTTGATGAATCTCAAGGTTATGCAATGTGAACAACCTTATCTCGACGATTCACTCCAAATCATCAAGTTGGATATGATATTTCTCATCTTTAGATAGGTGATCAAAAATGGTAATGTTAAATGAGGGAAATTAAAATTCAATAGGGAATATGAATTTTTCCCCTTAGATGAGTGAGTATGGGGTTTCTAATGTAGAAGTACGAGTCATGGTGCGATAAGTGAACAAAGCATGTAGGAGTTTATCTAGATAAGAATTGTTGTATTCTTTCACCATATTATGAAGGATATTGGATATAGTTTTATTAAAGGCATATATATTTTCATTTTCTATTTCATGATAGTGAGATTAATGGTTGTACTGAATATTTCACTCCTAACAAAACTTCTTTAGTTTGAATGCATAAGAATTGGTATCATTGTCCATCATATTTGTATGAGGTACCCTGAATCTGGTAATTATATTGGACTTTATAAAGTTTATGAAAACATTTTTCCCAACCTCCTTGAGTGGTATTACTTCATCCCATTTTGATAAAAATTATTTATCTTTAAGAATGAACTTGAATTTCCTGGATGTGGTTAGAGGTTATAGACCCATGAAATCTATTCCCCATATATCAAATGAAAATGAGTATTTGGAAGTTTTCAACAACTATGAGGGTCAATGAATGAAATTTCCATGAATATGATATGCATGGGACCTCTTTGTGAATACCATGTATTCTTACATCATTAATGTCCAAAATTACCCAAGTCTCCTAACTTATTAGAAGTGTTTGGTTCCCAACTTGTAATGCCCCAACCCTAGAAACCCAAATCTGGTGTATTATTTTATTAAATTGGCATAATTACAAGGAATAAAATCTTGAAGGGATAATCAGTTTAGTAGTCTTGAGGAAACTAGATGCATAAATGGAACATGTTTTATATAGGGAAAAGAAAAAAAATACGATACATAACAAAAACTAATAAATTGCATCCTTGAAAACTCAATAAATGATATCTTCTTCATAACCCGGGGAAGGAAAAAAATGAAAGGGATGAGATCAAATGCTTCGTAAAGGTTGCATATAGAGGAAGCAATAATAATTTAATCATAATCAATTATACATAATCAATGTGGCATGGTGAATAATTGAAAACACACACCGTCAATAAATTGAGAATGAAAATACATCCATAGATTTTGTCATAGTGAAAACCTCATGGAAAGTAAAAATTGAATTCTAAGTAAAGATAATTCTTATTATTTGGATGTCGTGTATCTAACACATGAACTATCATACCATAGAGATATTTTAAGTCTATGGGTAGAAACCCATTTGATTATGTTTTGGAAACAAACTCGAAGGGTTTTTCGCTAACTAGTTTGTCTCATGAGACCTATCGATGCATCAAGGGGATATAGCGGGCCCTACCCATCACTGAAATTCCAAATTATTCTTATACAAAGGTTTAATTCCATAAAAATATTCCTTATCAATTTTCATATTGAGTAGAGGATAAAGATTCATCAATATTTCCACAGTTAAAATAACATTTAAATTAAACACCATAGGTAAAAGTGTATATGACTAAGACAATAAACATATCAATTATTCAAGAATATGGATATTTAGTGGAAAAGTAATTTCAAATGAAAAATTATCTCAGGGAGGTAGTAGATACACCACATAAAAATTATTATATTCACAATACCAAGTAAGTCTCAAAGAAATGGAAACAGAGATGAAGTCACTTACCACATTGTAATCAATCAAATCACATGACCAAAAAGTAATAATAATCAAATGAATCATTGAATACCATGAATATAAATAGAATAATGATATTATATATCAAATAAAAGCATACCACATACAATAAATAAGTGGTGAACAATGAAAATCTCATAGAAATAAAAGTGAGATTATAAATCCCTTACCTTATACCCAAATGAGTTCTTCACTTGATATTAATGTCTTGGATAGTCAAATTAAATAAATTAATTAAAAAATTAAGAAAATTATATTCATGTATTTTTTTCAATATAGTTTTATTAAGTTCATTTATGTCCTTCTTGATAAGTTATAAGACTAAATTCCCTCGTACCTGAGTGTTCGTTTACTTGATTTTTAGTTCGCTTGACTATGAGTAATGGAGTTCATGTGGAATGGATATAATTCTATAGAATTGGAATTATGTGTTATTAATGAATATTCATAAGTTTAAATAGTTATATATATATATATATATATATCATTTTTTATATATTATGAGGATGAATCATTAGATAATACATTTAGTGACAATCACTTAGATTATTACGGTGGTTTTTTGATCACAAAGAACTAGTTTTGTTCTATTATTTAATATCATATATCAATGATGGTGCAAAAATCATTAAATAAGATATAATAAATATTTTATAATATAGTTTAACCATAAAAATGGTTTCATTACCATCATTGAAGAATAAATTGAAGAATGAAACTTCATCGTCCACGAAGGTTGTAAATCGGCACCTCTCGGACGATGATTTCATTTATAAAATAAAAGAGAGAGAGAGTAAGAAGATTGATAGTGGATATTAAATTGAAATGATATAATTCAAGCATATAGACAATAATGGAGTTATTAAGATCAATTGGATAGAGGAGGTGAGTATAGGATAACAAAATAAAGGAACTTGAAATGAAATTGAAAGAAAAAGGATGTGGATTTACCTCTTGAATACACCTCCTTGAGAATCTCCTTAAGAGAAGGGTTTTTTGGTCTTTTGGAAAGAACAAGAACTCCTGGACATGGGGAGAGACCAGGGAAGAGTATTTGGGAAGAATTTTGAGAAGTTTCAAGGCTTAGAGGAGTGAGGAGAAGAGGAGGGTGAGGAGTGGGTTTTATAGTGGAGGAGAGGAGTGATTTCTCAATATTTTATTCATTATTTTATTATTTTTCTCAAGACAAGAAATAATATTGATTCTTGTAACCAAAAACAATAATAAGTGAATGTGAGTTCAAACTAATGGTTTCTTACATCTTCCATGATGCAAGGAATATTGCATTGATCTTATAATGCATTATACCGTAAATTATTGTATTTTACAATTCACAAAAAAATCAAGTATTTCAGAAAAATCATAAAAATTAAACCTAACCATTATAAATATATATAATCCAAAAATGAACTCAATTTTATGAATTTTTTTTCTAAATATGATAAATTTTAATTTTAATTAAAATCATTATTTACTCAAAAAATACAGATTTTAAAATTATAATTGATTTTATAACACCCTAAAAAATTATCTATGGTCTCATTAGATTATCCTAAAGTAATAGGAAATAAAAATATCAATTTAGGAATAAATTTTATGAAAATTAATTTTCTTTTAAATAATTTTATTAATTATAAAATTGTAATTAAATATTTATTGCTCACAAAAATACCAAAACTTAATTATTAATTTTTAAAAATATTCACTTTTATTTATAAGGTGAAAAAAATTTATTTATACTTTCATGGTTGAGGTTACTATTCATAAGGGTCGTATTACTATTCATAAGGGTACATTACTATTCATAAGGGTAACATTACTATTCATAAGGGTAAGTTACTATTCACAAAAAATAAGTTGATCATATTAGACTCTAAATATATTACTGAATGCAATCATGTATGTTTGTTTTTTGAAATTCAAATCATAGAAGTGAAAAAATGAAGTATAACGGCTAGGTTATAACTATCTCCTATAACAAAATTTTGTTTTGAAGATACTTAATATTGCATGCATAATAAGCTATCTAATGCATTGAAATTATTTAAGAAGAAACATACCATAAAATCTTAGGGTGTTATATTCTTCCCTCCTTCAGAAATTTCATCCTTGAATTTTTTCTTGTATATATACATTTAAAAATATGTGGGTGTTTCCTTTTCATAACATTCTATGGTTCCCATGTTTCTTCCTCTATTTTATGGTTTCTCCAAAAATTCTTTACCATTCGATTTTTTTGATTTCTTAATACCTTCTCTCTTATGTCAAGAATCTCGATAGGCTCATCACAGTACAACAAATCAGGTTCAAGTTCTATTTATTCATGGGTGAGTACATGTGTTGGGTCTGGAATGTACTTCTTTAACAATGACACATGGAACACATCATGAGCTTTGGATATACTTGGGGAAATCTCTAAATGGTAAGCTACAAATCTAATTCTTTCTATAATTTCAAATGGTCCAATGTACCTAGGGCTCAGTTTACCTTTCTTACCAAACCTTAAGACACCCTTCCATGGAGATACTTTTAGAGAGACATGATATCCTACTTGAAATTACAAATCCTTTCTACGGTTGTCAGCACAACTCTTTTTCCTACTTTGGGATGCCTTAATATGGGTCTGAATTGTCTTTACCTTTGTTATTATCTCTTCAATAAGTTCTGGGCCTATAAGTTTCGTCTCACCAAATTCATCCCAACAAGTTGGAGTTTGACATCTCTTTCCATATAATGCTTTATATGGCACCATTTGAATACTATAATAGAAAATATTATTTTAGAAAAATTCCACCAAAGGTAAGTACTGATCCCACATACCTTGAAAGTCAAGTGAGCATGACCTCAATACATCTTCTAGTGTTTGAATAGTCCTTTTAGATTGTCCATCAGTTTGGGGGTGATAATCAGTACTCATATGAATCTTGGTATCCAAATCCTTCTTAAGAATTGTCTAGAATTTTGATGTAAACCAAGGATCTCGATCAGACACAATTAATATAGGTTTACCATGAAGCCTTAAAACTTCATTAATATAGATTCTTTATTGGCACTCAAGTGGTAAATCCTCTCTTACAACATGGAAATGTGTCGATTTTGCAAGACAATCAACAATTACCCATATTACATCATTTCTTCTAGGTTTCCTTGGTGGTCCTGTGACAAATTCCATTATAATGTCAACCCACTTCCACATAGGAATAGGTAGAGGTTTCATGACTCCTCTAGAATGTTGTCTCTCAGCCTTCACTTTTTGAAAAATTAGACACTTTTACATATAGTTAGAAATTTCTCACTTCATGTTATCCCAAAAAAAATGTTCCTTTAGATCTCTATACATCTTGGTACCTCCAAGGTGTATAGAGAAATTTGAGCTATGAGCATCATATAATAGTTCCCTTTTTAGATCAGGTACTAATGGAATGAAAAACCTCTTTCCAAATTTTAGAACTTCGTCCTCGAACATGAAGTTTATCAATCTTCCATCCTTAACATCTTTAATTCTCTTTTTTAGATTATCATCATCAAATTCATAGATTTTCATCTTCTCTAGTAATGATGGTTTTGCAATCATTTGAAAAGGAATGATGTTTCCTCTTCCTTAACAATTCCCACATCTATCTTTACCAGATCCATGAATATAAGATCTCTCTGAATCCTCATTTGGGTCATAAGTCCATGATCTTTCCTGCTTAATGCATCTTCCACCTTATTTTCCTTTCCTAGGTGGCAGTGTATTAAAAAATCATAATATTTGAGTAACTAAATCCATCTCTTATGCCTCATGTTGAGTTTTTTTTTGTATAAAAATTTATTTTAAACTCTTGTGATCTATATATATCTCACATATTTCACTGTAGAGATAACATCTCCATATTTTCAGAGTAAAGATTATGGATGCTAACTCAAGATCATGAGTTGGATAATTGTGTTCATGAGTCTTCAACTACCTTAATGAATAAGCAATAACTTTATCATTTTGCATATGGACACAACCCAGTCCATTCTTCGACGCATCACTATATATCACAAACCCATCATTTCTAGATAGAAGAGTC
Source organism: Viscum album (assembly GCA_963277665.1). NCBI lineage: Eukaryota > Viridiplantae > Streptophyta > Magnoliopsida > Santalales > Viscaceae > Viscum > Viscum album. The sequence goes on from OY728138.1 coordinate 1,796,942,392, forward strand.
AAAATTGGTGTATTGACCAATATTATTTTCAATTATTAAAAACATTCTATACATTCTTTTTTCCATAAAAACTTAACCCCTTTATGTGTGAGCTTGGTTAGTGGGTTAGCTAATCAGGCAAAATTTTGAATGAAATGATGATAGTAACCTACTAAGACAATAAAACTACATTCCTCAGTTATGTTTATTGGCATGGGCCATTCTTTTATTTCTTTTATCTTCATAGGATCAACTAAGACTCCATCCTTAGAGATAATATGGCCAAGAAAAGAAACCGATTGAATCCAAAATTCACACTTTCTAAACTTCCCAAATAATTCATTTCTTTTAAGAGTTTTCAGATTGATTCTCAAGTGATTCTCATGATTCTAATAGCTTTTTAATTATACCAGGATTTCATAGATAAATACCACAAAAAATTCATCAAGATATTACTTGAAAACTATATTCATTAGATCAATGAAAACAGATGGTTCATTAGTCTATCCAAAAGGCATCACTATAAAATTGTAATGCCCATAACTGGTTTGAAATGCTATCTTTAGAATATCTTCCTTCCTCAAACGCAGCTGATGAAATCCATATTGAAGGTCAATCTTTGAAAAATATTGGGCTCCATGAATTTGATCAAATAAATCATTAATGCGAGGAATAGGATACTTGTTCTTTATTGTAAGAGCATTGATCTACCTGTAGTCAATGTATAGCCTCATAGATCCATCTTTCTTCTTGACATAAAAAATAGGGGATCCCCATGGAGAAACACTAGGTAAGATAAATCCTTTATCACTAAATTCCTCTAGTTGTTTCTTTAGTTTTACTAATTCCACATTGGTCATTATATAAGGAGTCTTTGATATAGGTCTTTCACCAGGAATTAAATTAATAGAGAGCTAAACTTTCCACTCTAGAGGATGTCCAGGAAAATCCTATAGAAATAAATAAATGTATTCTTGCACAAACATCTTCAATTTGAATACCCATAGATGATGTTTTCTCTTCCTCCCTAAGAATTTCAATTAGAAGATCCACTGAATGTGGATTTGTATAAGCTTCAGATGATGATGTTTTTACTCTAAAGATAAGGGATTCTACATCATTCTCAAAAATTATAACTTCCTTCTTCTTGCAATAGGTTTTTACATCATAATTTTAAAGCCAATTCATACCAAGAATTATGTCAAAGTCTATCATAGGTATAATGATAATGTTATAAACTAAATTATGTTTATGTGTCACAAAGGGGATTGACCGACACATATTTGTTCCAAGGATACTTCCCTTAAGAGTTTTGACTGAAAAATCATTTATTAAATCAAATTGGGAATTTATAATTTTTTAGAAAACTAGAAATATATAAATGAATGTGACGATCTAGAATCAAATAAAGTATTGGCTAATTTTGAGGAAACAATTAAAGTACCTACCACATCATCATTAGGAACTTCAACCTCCACAGTTGTGATCATATAATCTTTCCCTTACTCCTATGGAATTTTATGAGGAAATTTCCCTTGGAACTTAGGACACTCATTTTAATAGTGTCCCATCTCTCTAAAAGTATATCATTGAAAATAATTTACTTGTTTCTTCCCCTTTAATTCATTAGATATATGACCCTTTTCTCTACACTTATAACAAACTCCCATGCCTTTCAAACATTTACCAGGATGATTCTTTCCACAGTTCTTGCATAATGAGAATTGTTTCGTTCCCTTTTTCTTATTTGGCACTTCACTTATCCCATGGTTATTAGAATACCACTTCTTATCTTGGTTTCCCTTGAAAAAATTTTATCTAGAAAATTTATTCTTTGTTTTGATGGAACTTAATACAATTTCATCATATGATGAAAATGTTTGAGAATCCAGTGCCCTTAGAAGACTTGGTTGAAGACATTTAAAAGAAATGTTCAATCTTGTATTCTGAATCATGTATGTAATCTATAGAATACCTGGATAATCTTGTGAAAGTAGCCTCATACTCCGCAACACTCTCCTCTTCCCTTTGTTTCAAGCTAAGGAATTTTCTCTTAATTTCAGTCCATTGTTCATGAGGGAAATATTTTTTGAAGAATACTTCCTTAAAAGTTATCCATTCTATATCTTATATTTCATCTATCTCTGTGGTATTCTGGATCAAGGGCTACCGTTTATTAGCATCACCCTTGAGACAGTATACCACCGGTACTACCTTTTTATTTTCATTGCAGCTTAATGCTAGAAATATCTTTCTAGGGACTTGATCCACTACTTAACTACCACCAGATTAGTATTCCCACTAAAATTTGGGGGATTTTTCCACATGAAACAATCCAACATAGGCATATTATGGTTATTCTTCACATCCTGAGTAAGTTTTCCTAATATGTTCATGATCTTGTCAGCTCCAACACTAATTGTGTTGACTTGTTTAGTGGGGAAATCCCTACATTGTCCATGGGTATTGATTCCATTTCTTCCATTACACGCTATCATCAAACAATGGAATACACTAAATTAGGTTATAAATCATAGTGCATAATTTCAAACTAGAAAAACACTTAACATAAATTGAAAGTTTATTCGTAACTAATCTCATAATCATATACATGGTTTCTATTCACTTTTAAGTCCTTTATAATGTTTTGTAATGAAAATATGAATTATCCTTAGCATATCCCCCTAGAGTGTCAAACCAGGTGCACAGTAAGGCCCATTTTTGTGTACTAGGTTACCCTGTGTCAAGCTTGAAATATATTTTCAGAGTTGTTACTCCTAGGTACATCTATGAGAGGGTCCTTCAAGTGTATCTGACTCCATGTGGATGGAGGAAAATGTTCCCAACCCCATGTTCTTCTTATAGGGTTCATGTCCATCCAATAAAAGATCCTCGGATATGTCTACTGAATATTAGTCAAGACTATATTCAAATAAAGATGCTCAAGGGGTGATATTGATATGCATAAAATACATGGGTCCCATTCCTTTATTGATGATAGTGACTCAATGGAACCATTTTCTTGACTATCATAGGAGGGGAAAGTAATTGGAGGGTCTATGTCATTAGCCAACATGACCAGATGACTAACCATAAATGCATCTATTTCCTTTATGTAGTTTATTGGAAACAAAAACTCTTTATTGAGTTCACTCCATGGGTTTACTAGAGTATTTTCCATGCCATTAGGGGTAGTAAGTTGCATGTCATTATTTTCCAATGACCATTTATCCTATATTTTTAGTATTCTACATCAATATACATAGATTTACATGACTCAAAAGGGTATTAATCACTACAGAGTACCCCATACTTCTTGTTAATAGAATATTTTAGGCATTGGTGATATGAAGAGGGAACTATTGCTTGCATATAAATCTAGGGTCTTCCTAATAAATCATTGAAATCCATGTCCCAATGAACCACTATGAATTCTAAGACAGAAACAAGATCTTTGAAATGGGCCCTCAACTTGATCCTCCTGAGTGACCACTTATCACTCTTATCATACCCTTGGATTATCAGGTTGGAAGAGTACAAATTAGATTCACTATAACTTAAATTATGGAGGGTTCAGACCAATATGATGTGGATTATTATATCATTTTCAATTAGATATTAGTGGAAATAAATATCATAAATCTTTACAGAAATTTATAAGGGATTGATATTCCCTTGAATGGATATTTCTTATTCTTTTTCTATGAATGAAATGATTGTATGACTCTTAGAATAACCTATGTTTTCATGATATGTTTTATTCATATCCACTTCAGTCTTAAACACTTGGGGGATTGAAAGGGCATTAATAAGGGCTTTCCCAAGTTATTTGGAGAGGTAAATGGCATCCAATATTGAAAGTTTGGTAGGGATTATAGAGATATTATTTATAATTTTATATTTCCAATAAATAGATATTTACATTTTTCTATGTGACTGCTCCTTGGCATGAGGCTTAGGGGTCTAAGTTAATTGTGATACAAACCCCCTTTCTTAATCGGAATCGGGAGGGGGGGGGGGGGGGTTATTTGTTGTTTGGGTTGAATTTTTCTTCCCGCATCTCAGTGTCAAACAAATGAATATTTTTATACTAATTGGTCCACTAATATGATTAGATCAGAGTGAAATTTTGAAGGTTTAATATTAGATTGATTCTCCCATTGAGCACGTTGAAGAGCTTGTCTTTATGTCTTAGCTGCATGTATAACCTTGATGAGTATGATGCCTGAATGTCGGGGTCCATTCTGACCACATCTTACTCAGCCTTTGTGGCCACCTCAATGACTTCTATTTGGGAAGTATTCTTTATAAAATACTTTTACATTAGAAAGGGGTTTTTTTAGATGGATGGTTCTATTAGAACCATATCATAGTTTTTAGATGAAATTTCATTTAGTGGGGTGGTTTCCATCCTCTCAATGATGGGGTGGGAAATCTAGTGTGGAACTATCTGGGTTCCTATAAGGGATATTCCTCCTGTTCTTTTCTCCATTTATTTTAGTTTCATCAAATTTTAGAGGATCATGATGATGAAGGAATCATCTCAGGAATTTTAAGGGGAACTGGGGTCATGATTTTAGGATTTAGTCATGCCCCAATTATGGAATGTGCATGATTGATTAATATTATAGTCATCCAATCATTAAATTTCTATCCCTCTATGTGCAAGACCTATTTTCACTCTCCTTCTTCTTCATGTGAAGTAGTGGAGACATAAGTCACTTAAGTGAGGAGTTTTCCCAACTTCACATGCTCGATGTCTATCATCTATTGGAGTAAATTATTAAATATGAATATCCCTAGATATTATGATCCAACATCAACTGATAAGGGAAATAATCAAGGTGACCATTTAACCCCAAATCATTTAGTTTTTTTATTTTTAGCAATGTGAATAGGTTTTACTCCAGGGAATCATTAAAAAACCCCAGGACCTATCCTTTTGGAAGGCATAGAATTTGTTCTTATGTTTTTTAAAATTACAATGATTATGTTCCTTCTTAGAATATAGTTTGTTCACATTAGGGTGCTACTATTTATTTTTTTATTCTATAAGAGTCATCATGTGATAGTTTATAGGATCAAGGGTTAGAGATGGCACCAGTGCTGGCTTGATCATGAAATTTATAGTTTTTTATTTTCCATATATCTTCCATTATATTAATGGAACTATACAAGACTTGGATTTAGACAACCTAATAGATTCTTCCAGTCATTTATTTACCATTGAAAATTCTCGAAACCTACCAAGGTACTTTAGAGGAATAAACAGTGTTCATAGATCACCTAAAAGAATTTCTATTCATATATCTAACAACTAATCTTATGGAAGTTATATATTCATGGAGTATGTCAAAACTTCTATATAATGATGAAGTATACAACCTTATCATTATCAAACTATTTATAGTTCAAGAGATAAAAACAATGGTTTTCTTCAACATTGAGCTGAATTTATAGAGAAACTTTCTTCAAAGGACTTATAAATTAGAAATAGAACTATATGGTTGGTTGTTTTATCATAAAATATGGGTCCCTCTATGGTTTTCACAATGCCCCAGAGTTTTTCTACCTCATTCTACTATGATGTTCCCACCAAGGGTCCACTTCAAGATGTGAAGTACATGATATGTTATTCCAGATCTCCCATGTCATTAAATTTTAGGAACATAGAATTTATGAAATTTGGAATAGGAGGAATCATATCCACACACTCAGGATGTGGTTTCTTTTTTAGTTTCTCTAGCATGATTTTCCCCTATAGGGATTCCACTTGAGTAATTATAAACTCAATGCATTCAAAGAGTTCTAATAAAACTATTGTCTATGATGATGCTTGGGTGGAAGTTGTCTGTGAAGCCTGATAAGTTCATCTTGTATATATTTATTATTGGTAACTAGTTTGAGCCAGTATAGGGTAAATCATTTTAAATGGTTGTGCTTGTTTTACTAGTGGAGGAAATTATTAACAATCCATTGATGATGGGGTCAAGGATATGGTTTCCTTACCCTTGGTTTGGTTAGATGTGTTAAATATACATTTACTAGTTGAGTAGTCCCTTCTTGTTGAAGAGGATTCTCCATATGAGGGATAATGATCTTGGATTGAGAGTTTCACTCATCACTTATATTCCCTATGACTAATTCGGTGATGAGTTTTCTCAACTTCTCCAACCCTGCTTCATACTAAGAAATATTATCTTCTATAATGACCTAGATATTATCATATTTTTTACTTTTCATTTTTTGGAGTTGGGGTGTTAGGGGAAGGTTGGAGGAAGGGAGGTGTTTCTAAATATGATATTATAGTTGAAATAGGTGTTTTTTAGTATCATTTTATGTGTTTCACCATGATTGGTTGGTTGGAAAGTTGTTCCATGGCATGAAGATGTGTCGTGACTCAAAATGTAAGCTGTGAGAATTTGGTGCCATGTTGTCTTGATTTATAAGTCCATTTGCAGTGTGATCAGTGTGAGTTGTGGTGTGGAGGCGCCCAAGTCATTCTTATATAATGGTTAGGAGAATATTCATAAGGGTTACATCACTACTAACCTTTATGTATGCCTTTTCCATAGAAGTATAAATTATGATATGTAAGGTTATGTAATGTTTTGAGTTTACCCTTACATATGATTCCCTTGAACCAAGAGGAGCTTTAATAATAAAATGAAGGATATTGGGTCCATTGCAGCATGGACACAAGTTCTTTAGTGTGAATCCCCAAGCAGATGATTTTTTGGTTCTTCCTATTTGTGTATCATTATGCTATGGTACTCTTGTTGCATGGTGTGTTGGTTTGGAGTTGCAATATTTTGTTTAAAGGATCATTTATTTTGACGTGAACACCTTGGTTATTTTATGGACCATATTGGATGCAGGTGGTTTTTATTGTGAGATTAAAGGGAAGATAAAGGAGACCATGATATGATTTTTGAAGGTGCGTTTGATTTAGCCCCATTACGTCGTAATTATGAATCATTACATTGCGATTCCTTAAAATTAAAATCTCGATATAAATTTAGAACCCCATTAAAATTATCTTAGATTCCTCTATTTTTTATTAAACCATAATAGACTATAGGTGCATATTTGAAGACCTTTAATCACCCTTCAACTAGTTTTGGGACTTATATTTAAGAGATCAAATACTTTGCGATTCAAGGTGAGTCCCTATTATCTTTTTCTTGGTTCACTTCATTTCATTATTCTTTGAGAGGTTGTGGTAGTAATTCATCTTTGGTTTTATTATCCTTGGTTAATGGTTTTGGTTGAAGTTGTTGTGTTCTAGTTTGTTGAGGTTTTCCTCACATGTTCTTAGTTATGTGATCATCTCGTTATTCTTTCATAATGATTGTTGAAGCCTTCATTGAGGTAGAGAATTCAAAACTTATCATTTCATTTTTGTTCATTTTTGAAAAAATAATCTTCTTTTTTCATTTGGTTGATAGTATAAATTAACCTAAGAAAGATAATAATTGAACTTTTGAAATTGAAGGGGGAAAAGGTTGATCACATGATCTTTATGTTAATTTCTATTATTGGTATATGTTGATGAATCTAGATTTATTTTGATATTGTGTTCAAAGCTTGTTTTATATTATTAACATGTTTTAATCCCATCTTATAAAATGATATTCATTTAAATATGGTAATGAAATGATTTCTTTGAAATATTGGGTCCTGATAATAATTTTTATTCATTCCATGATTAATTAATATGAAAATGATAATTAAATAGCAATTCATTTTTTTATATTGGTTTGATTTGGTTTGTTTCTACTGATTATGTTCCCCTTACTATGGTTATAGTGTTCTGAATTGGGGGTTATTACAGTTGGTTATTGTGTATGGTTGGGGGGATGAGTTGCAGTGGTTGATGTGGTAGTAGTGTATGGGCTGTTATGTGGTTAAAAAATGATGTCGTGTATGGTTATGTGGAAAATAAGTGTCTTTTTAGTGATAGTGATGGCTATTTTCTTGATTTTATATGGAATTTGATGTGGACATGAGAGGATGATAATGTGGTTTGTTTCGTAGTTTCCCAATGGTGTAAAATATGGTTGGTAATAATGATTATGATAATGGGAAGTGAGCTATAATTTACTAGGAAATGAGCTATTAATGAATTTATAATGGTTGAAAAGAATAATTAATGGTTGAGATAAACATGGGTGATAGATTATGAATGGTTTGAAATAAAATATAGATAAAAAATGGAATAATGAATTTAATGTGGTTAGTAAAATGGTAAATCTAGAAATGGATAAATGACATGATTAAATGGGATGTTGATGTTGTATTGTGTGGATGTGGCTTGGATTGTGGGATTTTTGGTTAGTTTGGGTAGTGGTTGTTGACAAGTGGGGTGGTGATTAAGTGATTTATTTGGTTGGCAGTCATAGAAGTACATGTCTATGAGGTTTTTTATATAGGATGTATTTTTTGTGGCTTACTATATGATTTTATTTTATGTTATTTCTTATAAACCACCACCCGAGATAGATAACCTTACCAACACCCATATAGGATACAAGTTCTAGGTGTTTTCCCCAAGGTCCAGGTTGGTGAGGTAATAAATGGATTCTACCTCTACCCTTCTCTCTCTTATAGACATGAAAATATTGTGATGTCCCAAGGGTATGATTAATGGGATATAATGACCAAAGGTTAGAATGAAAATGATCTGATGTGATGATGATGTGGAAATGATGTGATGATGATGTGATAGAGGGTGTGATACATAGTGGGGTCATGCATGGTAGGAGGATGTAATGAGGTTAATTCCATTCATGTTCATGATACCCTACTTTGATAACGATTTAATGTGTAGTTATGGTGTGGTAATGTGGTATGTAGCTGTGGATATGTGGTTATGGTTATGATGTGGTATACGAATACGAAAATATGTGGTTATGTATATATGAAATGGATGGGAGTGATAGGAAGTTTATTATTAGTGCGTGAGGAAAAAAAACTAGTGGAGAAGTGATTGAAATAAACCTTCTTACTATATTCTTTCAATACCATGTTATTATACTTGGATGTGATATTGAATGAGTGAGACTTGGTGAGTTTGGGTGATAGATGACCTGGTGTAGGTGTGAGTTGGTTCGACTGTTTATTTACTAAGTAAATAATATGATTCTTTCATATTTTCATGAGAGGTATTGAGGAGTATCATACCGAGTATACATGTATGATCACCATTATATATATATAAATTGTTTTTAGGTTTCCAGGAGGGTTTTAGTGACCAATATAGGCATTACTAGCTCATGTCTTGGAGATTCTATTGGAGTTACTATCATGGGAGTTTTATTTTTGATATTTTTTAGAGGATTTGTTTCTATATAATATTTAAATTCATTTTGGGATATTTGTTTTTATTTTATATTATAGAGTTGATTGGAAGTTTTCTTTATATGTTCCTAGGATTATAAGGGTAGTAACTCCTATTTTTTTTGTTTTATACCCTTAGTGCTACTCACCATCCTACAGAACTATTAGAGGTGGGCTTCAGGGGTCACAATTGTTTTCACTACCGTTCTAAGAAGTATTTCTCCATGGGGGATGGCTAGGATATATTTGGTGGAAATACTGTCAACATATTTGGGTGGTGGGTGGGATGGGGATGTAGCCACACTTTTTTCCTTTCTCCTGGGTGGAATCTCACCAATTAGGTGGTAGTTGGATATTCGTAGGAGATCCCGAGTTTTAAGCCTCTTCTGAACTTTTACGATGGTGGGATTTTTTGGACCAAACAACTAGAATATGAAGACCCAAGGACTGAGACTTGACTTAAGGAAATGAAATTAGAAGACACTTTGATTGAATAATCTTGTTGTTCTATATGTGGAGTGAAGTGAAGAGATCCATATTCACCCCAACCTATGATGCATATATTGACTGAAGTATTAGTAATCATTTGGTGAATAATATTCAATCCATTGAGGCATGATTTTTAAAAAAACTTTCATTATTTCCATGATTGAGGATTTCAGGCCACTGAAAGGGTGTCTAGGCCAACATGGAATCACCGTTCATCTAATTCCATGAGGCGATCAATGTATCCATCATAGGGAATGAACTTGGATTTGAGACGATGCAGATTCACCCATAAATTATAATGGATATAAGGTATACACTCATCTTTTATTTTCTTGGGAATTTCATAATAAGAAGTGGTATCGATATAGAGAATGAATAATATTATATATTCATCTATTTCTCTCCACATGAATTGGGAATTTATTTTCCTCCATGAGTAGTTGTTCAACCTGGTCTGACTACAAAGTTTTCCCCCACTATTTTTTAGGGGAGAGAGATTGTTCTAAATTTCATCAGTTATATCCATGGGAACTCAATTTAGGGGAGGCATAAATGATGAATTTTGCCTAGGGTTTCCTATTGACTAGGATGAAACATCATTGATCAGTGGTTAATCAATTAGTACAACTGACTTCAATTATCCAAGTTCCTCATGATATGAGAAAAACTTTGAAATGATGTCATTATGGGGAGAAAATTTACACTGAATAGATACATTAGTGTAATTAGGTCCTTTAAAATGTGTTTTATGGGGATGAAATCTTAGATTATTGATATTTTATTCACCATTGTGGATAGTAATTCCAATTTGATCATATGTTTTTTTTCACAAGGAGTACCTCAACAAAAAATGTGTTGGAGAAGCCCTCTTGGGCTATTGAACACCCTAGGAAGGCCCTCCCTAGTCATTAGTTTTTTTTATTTCCTTTATAGTGAGGACATATATATTGTCTATTTTCTATTTCACCACCACTTAGAGGGCCTTTATGGTTGCTATTTGTTGATGAGTCAGAAATGAGAGGACCTATTTCTGGTCTTTTTCTTCTTGAACACCAGAAGGAGGACCTACGTGGTTATTGACTACTACATATCTAACAAAGGGATGACCTCCCTACCTATTGATATTTTCATTATGTATAGTACCTCTATAACTAGAATCATAGGGAGGGTATTCATTATTATTGGATGAGATTATTCCATGTGGAGGACCTCTATGGTTGGTCATCCCATGGATACATGGAGGAACTTCACAATGAAGGTTCTGGGGAGGACCTCTATAGTTTCATGTTTATGTATGACCATGAGGAGGACCTATGTGGTTGATGAGTTATTGATGACCATCACAATGAGGACCTCTATGAGTTGTGTTTCCACTACTATAGGGAGGACCTTCATGACATGTTCTCTAGATAAGACCTCTAGAATAGTTGTTGGAGTTATCACTATAGGGAGGACATCTCCAACATTTGTTGTCTTCCCTCATCCATGAGAGGTTTTTTGAACAAGACAACAAAACTTTCCTTAAAAAAATTTGGGGATTATTGGAAATGGTGATTAGATCACTTCCTTGAGTCACCTTTAGGATATGCTGGTGGATTCTTGGGATATTGGTAGCCTTGGGAACAGGGGCTTACCCTTAGGTCTGAACAGAGGATGACCCTAATAATGACTTACTCCTTGGTGCCTTAGTGTGGATGACTGAATTGGTGACAACTATAATAGATTCCTCTATGAACTCTTAAGGATTCGAGTTTGATCAGCTACTAATGTGGCCATAGTTAGTGGGATCCCTTCTAGGTGACTCCTGGGTGGTTTCTAGGGTGTACTGTACGTCCTCATATACCTCTTTAGGATAAGGTATTCAAGTGTTTGTTTACTTCCAAGAGAGACTTCCTAAATAGTTTTACATGGTTACATAGACCACTTGTCATTAATCGACCTATCATTTATAGTATAAACTGTAGGGATTCATATCTTAAAGTCTTTCATGTTCCACCTCAAGGGATAGGGTGGAAATTTTGAGGTTTTACTCTTGAATGATACCATTCCCCACATAGAATTGAATATATTGGGATGGTGAAAATGTGTGTTAGGGATATATGGTTGCAAAAATCCTTGAAACTGAGGTGTGATTCCCGAGTGTTATCTTTTTAGTGATGCATGATAATCCAGATTGATTCACCATTATTCCCAGCCTGGTTGGTGAATTTAATGCTTGTTAATACACAAAGTGATGATTCCATTTTTAATGTGATGGGGAACCTAAAGGGGAAACCACAGAAAAAGAACCCATCACTGTAACATCACAAGAAATAATGTATGGTCAATAGATCTCTTTAACAAGTAAAGGATTTCACATTGGGTTAACCATTTTTGATCCCCCATGAATTTGTTCTTGCATTTTTAAGTTTTCATATGGACCTACTTTCCCATTTTTGGTGGTAATTAGGGTGGGCTAACAACAATTCAAATTTCTCATTGAGGTTAAGAGGATGTGAGGTTGGTTCATCCCATGAAGAGACTTATTGGAAAGTCTATAACTCTCTTATATATTTAAGATGTATTCATGTAATCCTTATCGATTATAATACCAATTACCCTCATTGTGAAATCGATCAATTGATACATGCATTGATGTGGGCATTTTTATATATGAGATGTTTTTCTATTTACACCATAATTTATCAATTACACTATGGTTTAAAGCCACACAATCGAAAGATCCATAATTTATCATTATTATGGGAAATGGTAGGTGTGGAGGATTTGGGGTTGTTCCCATGAGAAGGTCTAGATATGTATCCCTATAAAGGGATTCAAAACCCATGTAGTTTAGTACCATTTAATGAGGCACATCACACCTTTTATGTTTGTGTGATGAGGACCACTAAGGTACCTTTTAATGTTGTGTAACCATGAGAAAATAAATTTCCTTTTAAGGATGTGTATCTAGGATTATTTGTGGAACCAACTGAGTGTAATATCTAGGAAGCTTCTATAATAGGTAAATTGAAACTATTTCTACACACATTCTATTTTTAAAAAAAGAGATTTTATTCATGATTTTATTCAAAAGTTTATTTATATATTTTAGAATTTAAATTTGATAAAATTTAAATTATTTTTAGAATTATAACATCTACTTTTAATTAGGATTATTTTTTAGGATTTTTCCACAATTGTTTATTTTTTTGGGTGAATATTGAAAAATAATGATTTTTCAAATACCGCCACTTTTATGACATCATCACGAAATAATATTAACTTGAAAGTTTGAGAAATTTTTTTAAAGTTAAATATATATTTAATAATTATTATAATTCATTTTAAAATATAATATAGATCTTATAAATCTATGATGGACATTTTGGAAATCTAAGTAATGATTTTATTCAAATAAAAATTATTTTGGTTATTTTCTTCAAATGAAGTATTCATAAGATTTTTTTTATTTTGGTTCATATATAAAGTAAAATTAATCTAATCTTATTTAAAATAATTATTTTAATTTCATAAGAATAAATATTTTACATGATTTTGGTATAAAATCATTTTTATGCTTAAAAAAACATTTTTTCTAAGAACTATTTTTCATCACGGTCCATATAATTATTTTAAAATTAACTTTTACCACTTATAGAAATTTAATATTATAAAATGGATTTTATTTTTGGAATTAGTTAGCTAAAATTTAATAGTGATTTCAATTTCATTTTTGGTCATAATGAATAGTAACCGTGGTAAAAAATTATCACCATGGTAATGGTTAAATGAGTTAACAAACAGGTTAAAACTAAGTGATAAGGTTTAAGATATCATAAAAACTTGTTTAAATTTTATTTTATGAGTGTATTTAAAATAATACTCATCATATCATATAAATATATCAATTTTGATCCACTTTCATATGAGTAATACATTTATATTAATTTAAAGTTAAAGATATTTACAAGTGCACCACTCCCCTCACTTATAAAAGGGAATAACCTCTTCTCACTTATTCCCACATTTTAATATAATTATATTGACCAATAAGTTCCCAAATAACTACCCAAATATTCTATACACATCCTAGAGGTATTATTATCACCAAAATATAACCTAAGAACTCTTAAGGTGTAAGACAAAGGATATTTTACAAAGAAGAGGTATAACTCTTAATAGAGTTATTTCATATTTATTTATTTTTATAACTTATTCAAACCTATAATAATATTGATGATATAATAATACCATTATATATAATATATTGAAATTTTATTATGTTTAGGAACAAACCTTTTTTTATATCATCTTCTATCCATTGGAAAATGATAACGTCACTCGTGTGTACGTGTGGAATACCACATCCACGAAGTGATGTGATGCATTTTTCATTTTTTATTTATATGGAATATAATAAAGATAGATTTAATAAATAAATATTATATCTATAATTTGATTATTATTATTATTTAAAATTAAATATTTACCTATTTCTGTAACACCTTAAGTTTTTATGGACCTTTTTTTTTGAATAAATTAAATTTTTATTTATGTCTTGCAATGCACTAAGTCAAAAATTCCTTTTCACACAGTACCAACTCATCATACGCTACAAATAACATTGACTTAGCATATGTTACATGCAACACCAACTTGGTGTACGTTACATGCAACACTAATGTTTCTACGGAACATTATTTTACTGTTATAATTATTTAAATGAGATAATTATAACATGTCCGTCAATCATAGTATTATGAATAGTAATAAATAATTTTAAAATATTGTTTATAATTGTTTTATATAAATAAAACATATTTATAATGAAAGATATAATTTTTTATAAAGTCCTTATATGTTTAAAAATACCATTTTCTCAAATGAACTGCTTTTAATGTCCTTTTATGAAAAATAATATAATTAATTTTAGAAATATTTAGAAATTAAATTTGATAAATTAAACTTAATTTTTTAATTTATAATGTTGAAATTAGTTTAGGGAGAATTTTTGGGATTTTTATGAGAAACTTCATTTTTATATGAATAGTGAAAATACCAGATTTTAATTCAAAACTACCTTTTCATCTAATTTATTTATAAGGTTAAATTAAATTTTAAATTTGTTTTAAAATTAAATTAGATAATATTTGTGTCAATTAATACAATTTAGTTCATTGAGTTCAATTTCTCTTTAAACTTGGGTATAAAAACTTATCAAACTTTTGAATGTTTTTACTTTAAAACCCCATATTGTCGACCCAACTACGGGATTAATTTTAAATTAAATTCTGCCAATTTTTTAATTTGAATTTGGAAAAATGAATTCAATATTTTTAATTAGAATAATATATAATTTCTAATATGTTCATATTAGTTTTTACCAAAAAGACTAGTGAAATTAATTAAAATTAATTACATTGGTTAAGGTAAAATTAAGCTAAACTAAGAACTAAACCTTAAAGTTAAGACCCAAAACGGCTTATAAACTTGTCAAAAACCCATTTTATATCAATTATTCATCCAATAAAATTCCATTATTTATTTTTATTGGTTTTTATAACTATTTTTAGATAAAAACATGGGTACACCTAACTTGTTTTCAAAAATGCCAAGTGTGTGCTTTTCTTTCCCTTTAAAAGACCACCACCTCTCCCTCTTCTTCATACATCTCAAAACACATAGGTTCTGACAATATATGCCCAATAAAATTCCAAAAATCCATATATTACTATTATAAGAATCCCCTTGGACAAAAAGTAATCCAAGGAAGCCTTTTGGCACAAACCAAAAGGAGCTACCCGATTAAGAGGTAACGTCTTCTCTCATGTTCCTTTATTTTATTTTCTTACTCCACCCCATCCACTCGCTTTATTCAATTATTGTATAAAAAAACATTATCCTAAATATAATATTATTTTTTTATTCTAAGTTTTTGACCTAAAATTACACATACCTCCATCTAATGGGTAACGAACATACTGTTTATGTGTACAGCGAACTACCGCCTCACTAAACGAAATTGTTTATTTTTCCTTTACCGCATATCATAGTGAAAATTATGATGGGAAATATATTTATATATGTAATATATTATATTTATTATTTATTTAATCTTATTTATTCCTTTTACATCACATATCTTTTTTAATTTCTATTTGGTATAAATACGATAATTCGTTTGAGGAAGTGTGGACTACCACCCCCTCAAAGCGATGTGATTCGTTCACACACTACATGGAAGGTATTAAGGATGGGTTTAGTGAAATTATATGATATATATAACATTATAATTATTATTTAATTATATTATATACAAATATACATATATTTAATTTCTTTTTTTCTTTTAATACGACAATAAAAACAGAAACAACGTTCATGTGTACGTACGACTTACCATCTCCGTGAACGGTGTATTAAATTTCATACTTATATATTATATATTTTTATAATACAAATATAATGAATATAAATTATATTTATACCATATTTAACATTATTTAAATTATTATATAAGTATAAGGACCAAAGATATAACAAATTAAGACACATGCGAAAAACAAAGCGGATATTACTTGAAGTGAAACCTTAATATAGAATTGTTAACAAGAGTGTAATATAAAGCCATAATAAAACCATATATGGTATTATATGTATGAATATGGTTATTTTATAGAATTATAATAAATTTATATTTATTATAAAGGAGGTTATGAATGAGTACGACGTGAGTCAAGACACAAGGTAAGGGGATTTCATCTCACTTTTTATTTCTGTGAGATACATGCTTTATTCCCCACCCATTCCTTTTATGTGGTGTGTATACTTTCCATTGATTTATTAAATGATTATTATACTTAAATATAGGGTTATTTACATATCCATTCTATGATATTTATTTCATGAGGTTAATGTTTTAAAAGTTACCAAACCGGTAAAATAGTTTTGTCTCAATTTTCCTTCTTTGAGACTCATGTTTTATTATGAACCTAAATTATTTTTTGAGGTGTATTATATCATGATAAATTACCAAGTGATAATATTTTATTGAAAAAAACTCACCACTTTTCAAGATTTTTTATGATTATTCTTAAATTAATGAAATATCATGATTAATATCTCAAGAACACTCATGAATTTCCTTTTCCTATAGTTATTAAAGATATCCCTATATATTAGTACCATTTATATAGTCTTTGGAACTCAAGATAATATTTTTATGTAAAATATTACCATAACTCTCTTCAGTTTGAAATCTGTTGTATCAAAAAACCATGTTTTCATAAATGTTTTTAAAAGATCTTTGAAGCCCATTTTCAAGGAAAAATGATTTTTAAACGGTTTTATAGTTTTCAATGCTTCCTTTATAAAATTTTAAATTTATTTTCAAATAAAAAAGGGTTTCAAAAGGTTTTATGTTTTAAAAAGAGTTTTTCAATGCAGAAAGGGTATTTTTCTCAAGAAATTCTTTTAAAAGATCTTTCAAAATTATTTATCATCTAAGACAACACCCATTGGTATTACTTATACCTTTCTGGGAAAATTATTAAATGTTTCCATTCATATATTTTCTCTGAATAGATTATGTTTTGATGGCGTGATGTTGATGAAACTCGTTTCTCTTTCATGGGTTATATTCCTTTGAAAGCATCTTCTTTTCACGAGTTATGTTTATGATAAAATGATTATGAAACAAGTATTTTTCCATAGGTTATGATATGATTAGATATTTATAATACCCATTTCATTTCATGGGTTATGATATGATTATTTATGATCTTTTGGCACATGTATGTATGATTTCATTATGAGATTGGTAGGACCTATATCTCTCTCCAATGTATTGGGTAAAAATTTATATCTCATAAGATAGACTAAGATGGTCTTTGGAATGAACCTTGACTAATAAAAAGTTTATGAGACTGAACCATGACTACCAAGATGGTATGAGGAGTGAAATCATGATACTAAGATATCTATGGGAGTGAACCATGACTACCAAGATAGTATGGGGAGTAAATCCATACAACCAATATGGTCTTGTAAGTGATGCCTTGGCTACTATAGAAATCATATTATATACTTATTTGTCTACAAAAATTCCATGTTTTATTACTATGTTATGATTTCATGTCTTATGTTCTTTATTTCCTTATGATTCATGTCTTATGAACTGCCAAATTTTATTCCATGATTCATGTTTATGATATTTTTTATGCAGGGTAAGATCTTATATTTTCATGATCATGTTTTCATACCATTATGCTCATGATTATACTTACATATCTCCCTTATTTACCCTTACAGATCATTTTAGATCACCCCTTTTTTATGTTTCCTTACCTAGGTTATGAAGATATATATTATGTTTTATGTGTCTAATAAGGGATCTAGTTAAGAAAAAATCACTTATTTATTAATGTTTATGTTTTTGTGTTTACAAATGCACTAGACTAGTATGGTCATTGGGCATATGTTGGTATAATGTTTAATTATACTGAAAATGTTATGTAATGTTAATGTATGAAAAGAAAGGGTCTCTATATTTAGTATCAGAGAAAAGTTTTAGTTAACCTTTAGAAGCTAGGATAAGAAAACCTTAGTGATAACCTTAAGGAAATGTCTAGTTATAAGCCTAAGGATAAGGAAAAGTATAGAAAAATATCCTAGAATTTTGGTAAAGGATAGAGTGAGTGGTTTCCTATAAATACATACCTTTATAGAAACTATAAGTGTATGTGGCTCTAGAACAGATCTAACTAGGGGTAACAACTTTGATAATATTTTCTGGGCCTTACTCAGGGTAATCTGGTACAATGCAATGGGTCTTATTGCACACCAACTTTGACACTCCTGGGGGATATGCTTTGGGAATTAACAAACTCTTCATGAAACATCTTGAAGGATTTAAAAATAAGTTGGATATGAATAAAATAGTATAATACTAAGGTGTCATAGATTAAGAAAGGTGCCATAATTTAGATATCTTATAAGTGACTTTTCATTATTATGTGGTTCCTAGATATGATAACTATTTCTCACTCTATGATTTTCGGTTTTAGTCAACGGATGGAACCTAAAGGAACTGTGTTAATGGTGATTATGATGGAAAATACAATGATTTTACTCCTGAGAAAATTAATGCTATGGGATATGGAATGAAAAACCTCATTACTATGCTCACACAACTTTATCAAGCTATGAATCACAGTGGACTTCCAAATGAGAAAAGGAGGGAACAAAATTTTGTTGAGTCTCACATGAGGCTACATCCACCTTATTTAAGAGGGTTTTATGATCCACTTGTTTCTAAAAAATAGAGCAGTACTACTGAAAATATATTCCATGTTCTTTAGTGTTGGGAGCATGAGAAAGTTATTCTGGATTTTTATCTGTTAGAAAGTGAAGCAGGCCAATGGTGGACTCTAATCAAGAATATAAGGTAGCAAGATAAGATTGAATCCATGAAATGGTATGAGTTCAAGAAATTATTTCTCAATAAGTACTTACATCAGATTATTCATAACAAGATAGATAAAGAGTTCCTTGAGTTGGAGTAAAGGGATGCTAAATCTATTGGTACCTATGAGGCTAATTTCATGAGACTTGTGAGGTACGCTTCAGAAATTATCATCTAAATTGAAAGTAAAGTTGATAGGTTATTTAGTGGATTTAATCCAAGTATTATAAGGGTATTATCTATAAGATACTTTAGTAGCTATGAATATATTGCGCATTGTGAAATAAAGGTTGAAATAGAGGTTGGAGTCATGTATAAACCTCATAGTTTTGGCATGAATAAGAAGATGAAGTTTAAATAAAAATCTAAAAACCATGAAGAGAAGAGGATGAGATTCCCTTTATGCTCTAAGTGTGGGAAGAGGCATGGAAGAAATTTACTTAAGGGGTATAATAAATGTTTTAAGTTCGTAAAGGAAGGTCATCAAGCAATTGATTGTCAAAATTATGGGAAGAAGTTAGATCAAAATGATAATAAAGACAAATCCATAGAATGAACCTCCCATGATTTAGTGCTACAAGTGTGAGGAGAATGGGAATTATGCTAAACACTGCCCCAATCCAATGGATGGTGACGATGAATGATGTCAGCAACCTCTTAAGCCGAGAGACAAGGTGAAATATCATGAAATAGCTATTTTTTATGAGGGGTGCGATAATGATGTGATGAAAGGTACACTTACCATCCACCCTTGAACTACTAATGTTATATTTGATTCTAGATCTACCCACTCTTTCACATCTAAATAATTTTATAAGGGTGTTAAGATTACACCAAAATAATTATATGTGGAATCAGTAGCAAAAAACCCTAATGGTACAATGATTTCCTCCCAAGTCTATGATTTCTCTCTGGTTTAAGTTTGTGGGAATGTACTTCTTTAAAATGTTGTCATTCTTCATTTGGTTTAATATGATGTCATATTAGTATTGGATTGGATTTCTCTACATAAATATCACATCAATTTTTGAGGAAGGGAAGTTATGTTTGATATTTCAAACCCTCCTATGATCATACATTCATGTGATGATAATAATTAATTTCCTATGGAGATTAAATCCTATGTATGGGTTTTAATTCCTATTCAGAAGGGTTTTTTTATCTCAAATAGTTGGGGAGAAAATCAATATCGATAATATGCCCATTTTTTGGAAATTTGTAGATGTCTTTTCAGAAGAGTTGCATAGCCTTCCACCAAAATGTGAAGTTGAGTTCTCAATATAACTCATACCTAGTTCCACACCAATTTCAAAGACTCCTTATATAATGGCTCCGATTGAGTTTCAATAATTGAGGAAGAAACTCCAAGAAAACCTTGATAAGGGATTCATTTGGCCAAGTGTGTCACATTGAGGTGCACTAGTTATTTTTTTTGAAAAAGACAGATGGATTAATATGAATCTTCATTGATTATTGGGAGTTGAAAAATATCATAATCAAGTATAAGTATCCTCTTCCTTGTATTGACGACTTGTTGAATTAACTGCACAGAGCTCAATACTTTTCCAAGATTGACCTTAATTCTGGATATCATCAATTAAGGGTAAAGAAGGAGGATATACACAAGATGACATTCTATACAAGGTATGGAAACTATGAATATATAGTGATACCTTTTAGTCTTACTAATCCCCCTATTATCTTCATGGATTTAATTAATAGAGTCTTTAGAGATTATGTTGATCAGTTTGTGGTAATCTTTATAGATGATATTCTTATCTATTCAAAGATAAAGGAAGACCATAAAGATCACTTGATAATTTTACTAAAAACCCTAAGGAAGGAGAAGCTATATGAAAAATTTAACTAGTGTGAATTTTAGTTGAAAAAGGTTTCATTTTTAGGTCACATAATCTCAAGAGATAGTATAGAAGTAGATCCATCAAAGATGAAGGCTATTGAATGCTGGCCTAGACCAACCACGGTGACTGAGATCCGTAACTTTCTTGGTTAGATGGTTATTATCTATGGTTTTTGGAGAATTTATCATGACTATATAATCCTCTAACCAAGCTAACTCATAAGGGTGTCAAGTTACTCTCGATAGATGAATGTGAGGAAAATTTCAAGGAACTGAAGAGAAGGTTAGCCAGTTCACCTGTGCTTACATTACCCTATAGTAGAGAAGGGTTTGTAATATATAGTGATGCATCCAAGAATGTATTGGGATGTTTTCTTATGTAGAACAACATGGTTATCTCTCATGCCTTAAGGCAGTATAAGATTCGTGAGAAAAATTACTCAACTCATGATTTGGAGTTAGTAGTGGTAATTTTTTCATTAAATATATAAGGAATTATCTTTATGGAAAAGTGTGATATATATATTGATCTTAAAATTATGAAATATATATTCACACAGAAGGATTTGAACATGAACTAGAGAAGATGGTTAGAGTTGATAAAGGATTATGACTACTCAATACATTACCACCATGGGAAAGAAAGTAAGGTGGCCAATGATTTGAGTTGGAAGGATCATGCTAGCTTATCCATGACAAGGATCACAAAAGATAAAATATTTCTGGATTTGCAAAGGATGGCTCTAGAAACCCTGAAGGAAGGGGAAAATCATATCTTTCTCAAATTAATGTTCAACACTCTATCCAAGTGATGATTAAGGAGGTGCAAAAGGAAGATGTAAAGCTGTAAAAGAATGTCAGAAATGTTCCTGAGTTTAACCTTGATCAGGATAGAATGATAAGGTTCATCCACCGTGTATGTGTTCCTTCCATACCATATTTGAAGGATCTATTATAAGAATATCATAGTTCTTCATTATCTATTCATCCTATAAGTATGAAGATGTATAGGGACTTGAAAGAATAATTATGGTGGGATGGCATGAAGAGAGATATCACAGAGTTTGTATCTCGATTCTTGGTATGCCAACAAATTAAAGCTGAAATACAAAAGTAAAAGGGGATGTTGGATCCATTACCCATACTAGAATGGAAATGGGAGAACATCACTATGGATTTTTTCATCAGACTACCAAAAACCTCTAAAGAGTTTAATTATATATGGGTGGTAGTCAATCACCTTACTAAGTAAGAAAAATTCATTGCTATTAGAGAAAATTTCTCTCTGGATAATCTTTCAAGGATATAAATAAAGTGGTAAGGCTACATAGAGTACCACATTCCATTGTATCTGATCAAGATCTAGGGTTTACCTCAAAATCCTGGAAAGGTCTTCAGTGATAACTTGATACAAAATTGAGTTTTAGAATTTATTATCATCCTCAAACAGACGGTCTGTATGAAATAAAAATTCAAACCCCAGATGATATGTTGAGATCTTGTTCTCTAGATTTCAAAGGCAGTTGGTATCAACACCTTCCTTTAGTTGAGTTTTATTACAATAATAGCTTTAACTAAAGCATTCAGATGGCACCGTATTAATCCCTATATGGGAAGAAATGTAGAGCTCCAACGTGTTGGGATAAGGTTGGATAAATAAAGCTATTGGGACCTATGATCATTGAAGAAATGGTCGAGAAGGTTAGAAATGTTTAGCAATATATCAAGGCATATTAAAGTATGATGAAAAGTTATGTTGATAACTGCCAACATGATCTAGAATTTTATGTTGGTGAAAAAGTTTGTCTAAAAATATCACCTTAGAAGAAGGTTGTGAGATTCGTGAAGAAAGTGAAACTAATCCTCAAGTATATCGGTCCCTTTGAAACTATTGATCACATCGGGATGGTAGCCCATCACTTGGAATTTCATCCAAATATATCTCAAGTCCATGATGTGTTCCATGTATCTCTCCTAAGGAAGTACATACCAGAACCTTCATATATACTGAACTCATAATTTGTACCTACAGATCAAGATATTTCATACGAGGAACAACTAGTTGAAATTTTAGACTATATAGAGAAATTTCAACAAAACAAGACCACTCACATGGTCAAAGTTTTGTAGAGAAATCATCATTTATAGGAAGCTATGTGAGAACTTGAGGATATTATGATGCATAAGTATCCTCATTTTTTTTTACCCAAGTGATGAATTTCAAGGAAGAAATTCATTTTAAGAGGGGTAGAATGTAACACCACGAGTTTTTATAAACCATTTTTTAATAAATTAAATTTTAATTTATGTCTTGTAGTGCACTAAGTCAAACATTCCTTTCACATGGAACCAAATCACCATATGTTACATGGAACATCTACTTATCATATGTTACACACAACACCATCTTGGCATACATTATACGCAACATTGATGTTTCTAAGAAACATCAATTTGAGGTTATAATTATTTAAATGAGATAATTATAACCTAGCCGTCATACATAGTTATATGAATAGTAATAACTAATTTTCAAATATTTTTTTATAATTTTTTATATAAATAAAAAATATTTATAATGAAATATATAATTTTTTTTAAATTCCTTATATGTTTAAAAATACAATTTTCTCAAATGAACTGCTTTTAATGTCCTTTTGTGAAAAATAATAAAATTAATTTTAGATACATTTAGAAATTTAATTTGATAAAATAAACTTAATTTTTTAATTTATAATTTTGAAATTAGATTAGGGATTTTTTTGTGATTTTTCTGAGAAACTTCATTTTTGATTAATAGTGAAAAATACCAGATTTTAATTCAAAACTACTTTTTCATATAATTTATTTATAAAATTAAATTATATTTTTAATCAATTTCAAATTTTAATTAGATAATATTTTTATCAATTAATAAAATTTAGGTAATTGAGATCAATTTTTATTTAATCTTGGGTATAAAAACTTAACAAACTTGTGAATGTTTTTCTTTAAAAACACTCATTATCGACCCGACTATGGGATTAATTTTTAATTAACTTCAGCTAATTATATGACTGGAATTTGAAAAAATTGGTTCTATATTTGGAATATTAATAATTTATAAGTTCTAATAAGGTAAAATTAGTTTTTGACAAAAAATATTAGATAAATTAATTAAAATTAATTACATTGATTAAGGTAAAATTAAGCTTAACTAAGGACTAAACCTCAAAGTTAAGACCCAAAAGACTTAAAAACTTGTAAAAAACCCATTGTATGGATATGATTATGCAATTAACCTTCAATTTTTGATTTTGTTTGTTTTTTATGACTTTTTAAGGTAAAAATGTGGGTACACCTAACTTGTTTTCAAAAATGCCAAGTGTGTCCTTTCCCTTCCCTATAAAAGGCCACCAACTCTCTCTCTTCTCAACACCTATCAATACATTTAGGTTCGGCCAATTTATGCCCAATCCACTTCCCAAAATCCCTCGCTTACTACAAGAAGCCTCAACTTGTTTAGAAATCAATCCAAGGAATCCTTTTGGAACAAACTAAAAGGAGTTACCCAATTAAGAGACAATGTCTTCTCTCAAGCTCCCTTCTTTTATTTTCTTACTCCACCCCTCCACTCTCTTTATTCCATGATTGTATAGAAACAATAGTATCCTAAATATAATATTATGGTTTTATGCTAAGTTTTAGACCTACACTTACACACTCATCCATATAACGGGTAACGAACATACTATTTATGTGTATAAAGAACTATCACCTCACTAAATGATGATTGTTCATTTTCCTTTACCGCCTATCATGGTGGAAATTTTGATTAAAAATATGTTTATATATGTAATATATTATATTTATTATTTATTTAAACTTATTTATTCTTTTTACAACACATATATTTTTACTTTCCATTTGGTGTAAATACGATAATTTCGTTTGAGGAAGTGTGGACTACCACCCCCTCAAAGCAATGTGATTCATTCACACACTACATGGAATGTATTAATGATGGGTTTAGTTAACATATATGATATTTATAACATTAAATTTATAATTTATAAATATATACATACATTTAATTTTCTTTCTTTCTTTCAATATGACAATAAAAATGGAAACAATGTTCATGCTTACACACAACTTATCGTCTCCATAAACGGTGTATTATATTTCATAATTATATATTATATATATTATTAATATAAAAATATAATGGATATAAATGATATTTATATCATGATTTT
This sequence comes from Viscum album, assembly GCA_963277665.1. Taxonomy (NCBI): domain Eukaryota; kingdom Viridiplantae; phylum Streptophyta; class Magnoliopsida; order Santalales; family Viscaceae; genus Viscum; species Viscum album. The sequence goes on from OY728138.1 coordinate 1,796,967,743, forward strand.
AATTCTTTAAATAATTATATAAGTATAAGGACCAAAGATATAACAAATTAAGACACATGAGAAAAACAAAGCGGATATTACCCGAAGTGAAACCTTAACATAGAATTGTTAACAAGCGGGTAATATAAATCCATAATAAAAAACTATATGGTATTATAATTATGAATATGGTTTTTTGATATATGTATAATAAATTTATATTTATTATATAGGATTTTTGAATGAGTATTATGAGAGTCAAGTCATAAGGTAAGGAGATTTCATCCCACTTTTTATTTTTGTGAGATACATGATTTATTCACCAACCATTCCCTTTATGTGATGTGTATAATACCCATTGATATATTAAATGATTATTATAATTAAATTTATGGGTATTTACCAATCCATTATATGATATTTATTTCATGAGGTTAAATTTTCAAAAGTTACCAAATCATTAAAATTGTTTTGTCTCAATTTTCCTTCTTTGAGACTCATGTTTTGTTATGCACCTAAATTATTTTTCGAGGTGTATTATATCATAAATCTCCTTATTTTAATTATATTTTAAGCTTTATTTAATTTCCTTTTATTACATGGAGAGTATGATCCCAATTTTCCAAGTGATAAGAGTTTATTAAAACAGTCTTAGTGCTTTTCGATATTGTTAATGATTATGCTTCAATTAATGAAATATCATTATCCATCTCTCAAGAACAGTCATGAATTTTTTTATCCTCTATTTATTCAAGATATACACATTTATTAGTACCATTTTTTCAAACTTTGGTACTTAAGATAATGTTTTTAAGTAAATTATGATTGTCTCTCTCTTCGGTCATAAATCTATTGTATCAAAAACCATGTTTTCAAAAATGTTTTCAAAAGATATTTGAAGCCCATTTTCAAGGAAAAGAGATTTTAAAAACGTTTTAGAGTTTTTAATTTTTCCTTTAAAAGTTTTCAAATCTATTTTCAAATAAAAAAATGTTTTTAATAGGTTTTATGTTTTAAAAAGAGTTTTTCAATGCAGAAAGAATATTTTTCTCAAGAAATGTTTTTAAAAGATATTTGAAAATTATTTCCCATCTAAGATAACATCCATTGGTGTTACTCATGGATTTATAGGGAAACTATTCAATGTTTCAATTCATATTATTTATCTAAATGGATTATGTTTTGATGGAATTATATTTATGAAACCCATTTCTCTTTCACAGGTAATATGCTTTTGAAACCCGTTTCTTTTCACAATTTATGTTTATGATGAAATGATTATGAAACCTGTATTTTTCCATAGGTTATGATATGATTACATATTTATAATACCCATTTCATTTCATGGGTTATGACACATGTATGTATGATTTAATTATTATATGGGTGGGACTTATATCTCCCTCCAATGCATTGGGTAAAGATTTATATATCATGAGATAGACTAAGATGGTCTTAGGAATGAACCTTGAATACTAAGATGGTAATGAGAGTCAAATATGAATACCAAGATGGTATGAAGAGTGAAATCATTCTACTAATATGGTCATGATAGTGAACCATGACTACCAAGATGGTATGAGGAGTTAACCTATACTACTAAGATGGTCTTGGAAGCGATGCCTTGAATAATATGGAAATCATATTATATACTTATGTGTCTGTCATAATTCTATGTTTTATTCCTATCTTATTATTTCATGGATTATATTCTTTATTTCTTTATAATTCATGTCTTATGAACCACCATGATTTATGCAATGATCATGTATATGATCTTTGTTATGTAGGGAATGATCTTCTATTATCATGATCATGTTCTCATACTATTATGCTCATGATTATTCTTACACATCTCCCTTTTTTACCCTTATTAAACATTTGATCTCACCCCTTTTTATGTTTACTTCACAAATATATGAAGATATGAATATATGTATTATTTTTGATGTGTTTAAGAAGGGTTATAGTTAAGAAGAACCCAGTGGGAGATAATGTATCTCACTTATGTATCAGTGTTTATATTTCAATGTTTCTAAAGGCACTAGACTTGTATGGTCTTTCAACATCTGTTTGTATAATGTTTAAGTATTCCAAAAATTTTATTTAATTTTTATGTATGAAAATAAAGGGCCTATATAATTTCATTTCATTTTCATCTATTAAAAAATGAAAATGTCGTTCATGCATACATATGGACTACCTTCTCTATGAAATAATGTACTTAATTTTTCATGACTACCTTTCGTATTTGGTTCTAAAAGTATGTTTTATTTATAAAAATTATAATTATTTCATGATTAATATTTTTTTGATAATGTAGGTAACGAAACATTTGACCATGGTTAACCTAGCAAAGTTATTTTACGATTATGAACCAAATGTCCTAAAAAAATTTGAAATGAACTTTACTAATTTAGTAATTATATAAGACATGGTAATAAATGAAATAAAATGGATTGTGATAATGGAATAAAATTGACAAATTTTCTTAAACAAGTAAATAATTAATATAAGTTTATTATACTAAAGGTTTGAATTCATATGACAAAGCAAAAATACAAAGTAAAGGTTTATTCTACAATCTCATTTTTATTCAGGATTTTTTAGGTTTGAATTTTAATTTGGGGAATTATATGAAATTTATATCCTAAAACCAATCTATTTTCTTATCCTTTGGTTTGTTTGTTTCATATTTTTATTTCAACTTTTCCTCTCTTTGGTACTTAAAATGATTAAGGAACTATTTTTAAGAAAAGTTGACTTTATTTCCTCTTTGATCGAAAAATTTCTTTTCCATGTCCATGTTATTTAAATATTTTCAAGAAATTTATTTTATATGATAAAATTATTATTTAAATTAATTTTAAATCATATTTTACTTTATTTTGAGAGTATTAAAATGTAATTTTTATAATGTTTCCTTGAATATGTTATTTTTTACTTTTTATAAAAATATTAAAAAAATATTTGTTTTAACATTTCCAGCATGAATGTATTTTTCCTTCATAATGAACGTTATTTGATTTTAAGTTTACTTTATATGTTTCCATGATTATTTTCAAATAAAATAATTTTCTCAATATTTAGTGAATTTTTAATTAAAATGTTACTGAAAGAAAAACATATTTTTCTCATGTTTTCAAAGAAAGGTTCAAATATTATTTTAAATGTATTTTTAGTCTATTTCAACATACTTTAAGGATTATTATGATTTAATGTAGATCTAATTTATTGATACTATACACCTTATTTCATTGTATGGATTATAATCGTGTTGTTCTATTTGTTAACTGGGGAAAATATTGATATTTCATATGTTAGTTTTTTAATAAAAATATTTATACTGATTATATATTGTATTGTTATTCATATGATGAATTAATTGGACTTAATAAGTGATGGGAGGGGTCCATTATATCCCCTAGATGCATCAGTAGGTCTTATGAGAGAAACTACCTTGGGTATTTGGTGTATGTATTACCTATTTTTGTATGACATATAGAATGAGGATTTGAAAATACCATTATGATGTCTAACATTTTGAATTCCATAAGTATAAAACTATTTATTGTTAATCATGTGATTATTTATGTTTCTATGTGATCCATAGAGATATCATAATTTTTTTATATTAGTTATATGATATATTTTTTTTATTTTTTATCTCTACTATATTATTTATAATTGATTTATTCTATGATAGCTTCCACTGTATTCTTTCTCTTACTGAGCATCAAATATCACCCTTTATTATGTTTTTGTTTCCCGAGGGTACCATGAAGTGAAATTTGAATTGTTTTAGGGATATTATAGAATAATTTATAAAGTTATATCTATAATTTCAAGATGTATTTCATGTTTTTTATTGTAATTTTAGAATCATGTATGTATCTAGTCTCTTATGAATACTAAACTATTCGATACCAAGTATCCACCAACTCTAGGTTACGAGAGTAATGGTTGTTATAGTTGGTATCAGAGAATTTTTAGTTGGAACCTTTAGAACTAAATTTATAAGAGAATAGTATAACATAATTAGAACATTATGATAATACCTTAAGATATTCAAGAAACTCTTCTAGAATATTTTAATTATATAGGAATCATATTTTATGATTCAATATTCCTGATGTCATGAGATAATATAGTATATTCCATTGTTTAGAAATGGTTCCTAATAGAAGGAAAAAAACCATATCAAAACACACAACCTATGTAGGTATTTTTATCATGATCAAGTCAATGAAGTTAATGAGAATGGCACTGGAGATGAGTGGTATATAATTATATTGGATCAATTGACACAAATCATGACCAATAATTTTTCTTGTACACATAAGCCTACTAATCCAAAACATAGTTCAATAATATTGGACCACTTCATGCAACATAAACCTATATCATTCAATGATACTACTAATCCATTAGTAAATAAGAAATGGATCAAGTCCTTGGAGAAGATATTTTTCTCTTTGGGAATTAGATAAAAATAGAAATATATTATGGTAGTTTATTATATAAATGTAGATACTGATCAATGGTGGTCATTGATCCAAAATAATAAATAGGTAAAAGACATAGAGATTATAGAATATAATCCTTTTAAGTATATATTATTCAAAAAACACCTTCCTTGTGATCAATGAGATGATATGAAAAATAAATTCCTCAATCTAAGGAAAATGTAAGAGGAATATATTACTAAATATAAAGATAACTTTACAAGGTTGAAAAACCATATATTGGATTATGTATGTAATTCAAGAAGTAATATTGACTTTTTATTTTATGGGATAAAACCTATCCTTTTAAGGAAACTGGTCTCTAATTTTTTTTATTATATGAGGATATAATATCAAGTTCCATTAAGATAGAGAAATAATTCTCAAATTTTTATGTTTTCTAAGGGAATGAAGAAAAGAAGCGGGCATATGAGAACTCTATAAAAAGAAAGAAAACCAAATGGAAGAAAGGATGGGTGGAATTTACAACATGTAATAGTTATTGAAAGAAAAATGGTGGAATATTATTGAATTCAATGAGACTTTTCTTTAAGTATGGAGAGAATTTCTATCATGCTAGTGATTTCAAGGGAAATAAAGAAGAATCCAATGTCTAATGCTTTAGATGTAAGTATATGTGGAACTATTTGATATAATTATCCAAGTTTAAAGGAAATTTACCTCAGAAAATCCCAAGATAAAAATTTATGTGATCACTACAGCTAAGGTTGAAGTTCCAAATAATTTGATATCAAGTACTTTGATTATAAACTCAAAGTTAGCCAATGCTTTATTTGATTCTAGATTTACACACTCTTTTAAAACTTTCATATTTTATAAGAGAATTAATTCACCCCTACCAATTTTAGAAAATTGATATCAATCAAGACACCTAATGTGAATCTTATTACAATAAGTATATATCAAGAAGTCTCTATTCAGATGCATAGATATTCACTAACTATAGAATTGATTATCATACAAATGATTGACGTTGACATAATCCTCAATATTAATTGGTTTTTAATGTATAATTAAATAGTTTATTTACAATATAAATAGATAAATATTTATAAAGGGGTAGATAATCTAAAAGGAACTGTCATGGGTGATCTCAAATGATGTTCGGTTTTGGGTTATTTAGGTGCAACAGAGTTACTAACCAAGGTAGTCTATCAAAGGAGGAAGAAATTTAAAACAAAATATTAAAGGTATTTTGAAAATTAAATAAAATAAACTAAAAAACTTAGAAGGATTGTGGTGGGGTTTTTTCAATGTTTACAAAAGAAGAAGAATAAATATGTTGGAAGAAGATTGTATTTTTTTATTTTGAAATGTGACTGAGAAAACGCAATGAGAATATGTTTTTTTTAGAAAATATTTATAAAAGGTGTAATAAATATAACTCTACATCTTAATTTACTTATTAATAATTATCATTTAAATTAATATCTACTTAATTATGATCCTCTAATTTGTTAACCCTGAAACCCTATGGGAGTTAAGGTAACCATAAACATGAAATGAATTAAACTCTAGGCTAGCTTCGGAACATGCAATCACAACACCCTGCTTTGATCGATATTCTAAGGCTAGATTATGATAAGTAGTAAATTAGGGAATATTTACTCTCTATAAAATATGATTAATTGAGTTTGAGTATTATATTTGAACTCTACAAATTGATCCTGTATGGGTTTGTATTACCGATTAAGATTGTGCTCTCACAATTCACACAATACTTGACCTCACGTGTTTTGTGTTAATTGTTAAATTTATTTCTTAGTTTTATTTAAATTAAAAATTCAATTAATATATCATATTAAGTGAATGAAACAAGCTCATTTATTCAAAATAAATTAATGAAGAAGTTAAGAGGTATATTAATTACTAAAAAGAACTACTCTTCCATGGGCGATGTAGTCATCATATAAACATATTGCATGTGCAAAGGTTTATAAAGGGTATAACCCAATATAATTTCTATTCTTGATTTCAAGAACAAATAGGATGAGTAAATAATAATATAATTGAAAAAATAAAAATAAAACCGAACAAATAATAGAGTAACTAATAAGTTTATTATGAAAATACAAACATTACAACATGAGAAAGGAAGGAAGACTTCGATGAAGGGATCCTTGATTCAAGAGCTCTCCCTATGAGTGTAGGGAGTTACAGAACCTCTAAGACAATGATAATACTTCTATATAACTTCAAAAAGGTAAAACTTTACTCCCTTAGTCTAACTAACAAATGAGGTGCCCATGTTGTCCTTTTATAGAAAAAATAGGAAGTGGTTTTGGGCACCCAAAATTAGAGATACCAATTGTGTCTCAGTTTTGGTTTAGTAAATGACATTATATCAACTTGAAAAAAAATAAAAAATGTGTTGTACGTAATCTTGAATATCACCATTAAAAAATTTTCAGCCTTTAGACATCTAGAATGAGAGATATAGCCAAAATACCAAGCCAAACTTTTAATTTCGTGTAGATTCAGTTCTTTGGACAGATCACTTTGATTAGGCCACCATATGGAAGAATTGGTCTTGATTTTCTTAAGATAAGTTGTATCACAATGAGCGATGGATTGTATCACAAAATTTCATCCCATTTGGATGCATTTATTTCTTGGAACATGTAAAAAAGTGGACAAATGTCATTGGGATTCCATGCACATTGGCCCATTTTCCTTATACATCATCTCCCACCCTCCAAATCATCTCCTCCTACAATTAAATCACCAAAAAAATATAATTTCCCTTTTTAATAGTGACAAAATTTGAATAATTGAATCAAATGGTAAGTGAAATTTGTTATTATATTTGTAATTTTCAATACAAAATTAGTTTAAAATAGTGATGTAAGAGTGAAATAATAAAGTGAATCATGGTGCGTTCAAAATAACTTGTTTTTAAGGGGGAAACTTCATTATCTGAATATTTTATAGATCCACCTCCAGTATCCCACCTTAAGAAAATTTTGGGAGAAGAGGAATCGAAAATTCAATCTTTGGATAGGAAATACACCCTAAGGATAGAGTATATGCCTATTATAAATGAACACATTGATGTATTTACACTAGACATACCAGGACATCTACTTGAGCATTACTTTTAGTTTTTATTGAACTCATACTTGACAGAAAACCAATATCCAATAATCCCTACAAAATGACACCTATGGAATTAGTGGAGTTAAAGAAAAAACTATAAGTGTTTTTTAATGATGGATTTATACACCCTAATGTTTCACCTTGGAGATCCACTTTATTATTATTGAAAAAGAATGATGAGACTATGAGGTTGTGCATCAATTATAGGGAGATCAATTCCATTACTATAAAGAATAAGTATTATTTTCCATGTATTGATGAGTTATCTGAATAACTTCAATGAGATCAATCTTTTTTAATGGATTTTATTCACCTTATTTATCTTAAATTAAGGTTGGGAAAGGATGATATTCTTAATACATCATTTCATACAAGGTATGAACATTATGAGTTTATAGTAATTCCATTTGTATTGAATAATGCACCTTATGTTTTTAGGGATTTGATTAATTGAGTATTCAAGGATTATTTTTATAAATTTTTGGTGGTATTCATTGATGATATCTTGATATATTATAAAATCCATGAAGATCATGAGAATCATTTTTGAATAATTCTCAAGACTCTTAGAGAAAATAAATTATATGGTAAATTCAGTAAGTGTAAATTTTGGAACTAGGAAGTTTATTTTATTAAAAATATTTTCTCCAAGGATTAAATATATATTGATCCTTTAAAGAAAAAGGTAGTCAAAGAATGACTTATACTGGAAAATATAACTGAGATATGCAGTTTCCTTATTTTAGCAGGATACTATAAATGGTTTATTCAAAAAAATTCCTATTTGGCCAATCCTATAACCAAGCTAACATGTAAAGTGGTTAAATTTATATGGTCAATGGAGTTTTAGTAAATTACTTAATAACTAAAGAGGAGACTAATTAATGTACTGATATTGACTTTACCATTAAGAAAGGAATGGTTTGTAATATTTAATGACGAATCGAAGAAAGGACCAGAATGTTTCTTTATATAGAATGATAGAGTGGTTGCTTATACATCAAGGTAATTTAAGATCCATGAATATAACTATACAACCCATGATCTTGAGTTGGTATCCATAATATTTCCTTGAAGATATGGAGGCACTATCTCTATAGAGAAATATACAACATATATATAGAACATGAAATCTTGAAGTACTCAGAAAGATATCAACATTATATAAGGAAGATGGTTATAAATACTTAAGGACTATGATTACATGATACACTACCACCCTAGGAAGGAAAATAAGGTGTATGATGTATTGAGTAGGAGGGACCATGGAGTTGTATCTATGATGATAATTAACAAGTATCCTATATTCAGGTATTTAGTAAAGCTAGATATGAAAATTTTCAAGAAAGGGGAAATGACATTCCTTTTCCAAGAAATTTATAAACCATATTTACTAGAAAATATAAAGAAGTCCTAGTAGGATGATAAATATTTACAATATAATATTAAAGTGGTTAATGAAGGGAAATTGATAAAATTCATATATAAATACGGATTGTTAAGGTTTGGGAAAAGGTTATGTGTTCCATCCTAATTAGAGTTGAAAAGGGAGATACTATATGAAGCATATAGCACAAATTTATTTATACACCCTATTAGCACAAAAATGTACAAGGATTTAAGAGAATATTTATGGAGGGATGGTATAAAGTGGGAAATTGTGGACTATGTGTCCTGATGCTTGGTGTGTTAGTAGTTAAAGGCTAAAAGATAATATCCTAGGGGAGTCATACAACCTTTACCTATACCTATAGGAAAGTGGGACAATGTTATAATGGAATTTTCCACTATACTTCAAAAGGATCATAGGAAGAATGATTTAATGTGGGTCATTGTTGATTTACTTAAAAAGTATGAACATAACCTAATAGTAAGAAAATATCTACCATTTGGGTGCTTTTCTTGGATCTATATTAATAAAGTTGTGAGACTTCACAATGCACCATTATCAATTATATATGATCATGAACCTCGGTTCACATCAAAATTGTGGAAGAGTCTTCAAAAGTCTCTCAATATTGAGATACATTTGAGAATCATATATCATCCTCAAACTGATGGTCAGTTATAAAGAACTATTCAGAAACTAGAAAATAGTCTTATATCTTTCTCACTTGACTTTCAAGGTATGTGGGATCAGTATCTATCTCTCATAGAATTTTCAAACAATAATAGCTTTATTTTAAGCATCAAGATGAGATTATATAAATAATTTTATAGAATGAGATTTCATAATACAATTTTTTTGGGAAAAATTTGGAGAAAGGAAGCTATTAAGTCCAAAACTTTTTAAGGATACAACTGTTAAATTATAAGCTATTCAAAATTGTATCATGGTAGCCAAAATAAAGTAAAATATTTGTACCAATAATCAAAGGAAAAAACCTAGAATTTCAATTGGGGGAACATGTTTTATTAAAGTTGTATCCATGTAAATGAGTTATAAGATTTAGTAAAAATGGGAAGCTAATCACAAGGTATATGGGGCCTTTTGAAATTTTAGATAGAATTGGAATTATGGATTACTGATTAGCTATGCCACCTAGTCTCTCTAAGGTATATAATCTCTTATATTTTCTTTATTGAGGAAATATATTACTAAACCAACACATGTACTTTCCTATAAGTAAATAGATTTGAAACATGACTTATCTTATAATGTAGAGCCTATCCAAATTCTTAACACTAAAGAGAAAGTTTTGTAGAATAAAAAAACTTGTTTGGTGAAGGTTCTTTAAAGAAATAAAAAAAACAGAGGAGGAAACTTGGGATCCTGAAGTATCCATGGGGAAGTATTACCCAATTTTTTTAAGAAATAAAATTTATCACAATTTCAAGGATGAAATTATATAAGGGGGATGTAATATCTTGGAATCTTCTATAATAGGTAAACCAAAACTATTGATACACGTATTATATTTTCGTAGAAAGAGATTTTATTTATGATTTTATTTAAAAGTTTAAAAATGTTATAAATTTTAATTTTATAAAATTTAAGAATCAACACATCGAGTTTGAGTTAGGATTATTTTTTGGGATTTTTCATAAATAGTTTATTTTTGGGTGAATAGTGGAAAATACCAATTTTTCAAATATTGTCACTTTTATGACATTATCATGAAATAAGATTAACTTGAAAGTTTGTGAAAACTTTTTTCAAAACCAAATTCATATTTAATATTTAATATAATTCATTTAAAAAATATAATATTGAACTTATAAATCTATAATTGACATTTTGGAAATTTAAGTAATTTTTTTATTCAAATAAAATCTATTTTGGTTCTTTTCTTCTAATTAAGAAATTACAAGATTGAATTTAGTTTTTTTTGGTTTTAAAGTTAAATTATTCTCATTTTATTAAACATAATTCAGTTAAATCCATGTTAATAAATATTTTACATGATTTTGGTATAAAATCATTTTTATGCTTAAAAGGCATTTTTTTCTAAAAAACTATTTTTCATCAAGATTCACATACTTGTTTTTAAATTAACTTTTAAAACTTATTAATATTTAATAATATAAAATATATTTCATATTTGGTATCAAAATGATAAATCATTTTAATGATTTTAATTTCATTTTTGGTTATAATTAATAGTCACTATGGTAAAAATTTATCACCATGGTAATGGTTAAAAAAGTTAATGAGGGGGTTAAAACTAAAAGATAATGTTTAAAATATCATAAATAATTGTTTTAAATTTTATTGGACGATTATATTTCAACTCATCCTCATAATATATTCTCAATATATCAATTTTTTTTCTAATTTTGTGTGAGTAAGACATTTATATTAATTTAAAGTTAAGGATATTTACAAGTGTGCCACTCCCTTTACTTATAAAAGAGCACCTCCTATTGTCACTGATTCAAAAATTTTGAGCTACTAAACTCGACCAATATCCACAAAAATCACTCCTAAACTATCCTCTTTACATCCTAGAGGTCCTGGTCCCACCAAAATACTAACTCAAGAAGGATTAAGGTGTAAACCAAAGGAGGTTTTTCAAAGAAGAGGTATAACTCTTAAATGAGTTCTTTCATATTTATTTATTCTTCTACCTCATTAATATCTATCATAACACTAATAATATAATAACATAGGTATATAATATATAATTCAGTATAATTATGTTTATGTTACAACCCATTTTTATCTATTTTTCCATCCGTTAGAAAATGATAATGTCGCAGGTGTATATGTGTGGACTATCACCTCTATGAAGTGATATGATTTATTTTTAATTTTTTATTTACATGGATGGTAATAGGGAAGTATTTAATGAATAAATATTATATTCATAACATAAATATTTTTATTATTTTAATTTAAAAATTCATCTATTTCATTTCATTTTAATCCATTAGAAAAATAAAAATGCCGTTCATGCGTACGTATGGACAACCGTATCTATGAAGCGATGTGATTCATTTTTCAAAACCACCATTCATGGTTATTTATAAAATTTTATTTAATTTTTAAAAATGAAAATTATTTAATAATTAAAATTCTATAGATTATGTGGAAATTAACCCTTTAACTATGGTCTACTTACCGAAGTTGTTTTGCGATTATGAGTCGAACGTCCTCAAAACATCCAACATGAACTTAACTAATTTAGTAACTATATAAGACATGTTAATAAATGAAATAAAAGATATTATGACAAGGAAATAAACTTTAAATATTTCTTAATAAATTAAATAATTAATATATTTTTTTATACAAGATGTTGGAATGCATCTGACCAAACGAAAATACAAGGTAAGGGTTTATTCAATAATCTCAATTTTATTCAATATTATTTATGTTTAAATTTTCATCAAGGGAATTATATGATATTTATCTTTTAAAACCCATATAGTCATTTTTAGGGTTTCATTTTTTCCCTAACATTTCCTCACTTTGATACTTAAAATGATCGAGAAATCGTTTTTAATAAAAGAAGACTGTATTTCCTATTTGGTCGATGAAATTTTTCTTCCATATACATGTTCTTTAAATGTTTTAAAGAATATTATTTTATAGAATCCATTGATTATTTAAATTAATTTTCATCCATATTTGAATTTATTTTGAAAGTATTAAAAATAAAATTTATGATGTTTTTCCGAACATGTAATTTATTACTTTTTATAAAAAGAGTAAATGGAATACTTGTTTTAACATTTACCACATGAATGAATTTTACTTCCATTATGAACATTATTTACTTTTAAGTTTCCTTTATAAATTTCCACGGTTATTTTCAAAGAAAATTATTTTCTCAATATTATAAGAATTTTTATTTAAAATTTTATCAAAAGAAAAGGATATTTTTCTCATATTTTCAAAGAAATGTTCAAATATTTTTAATGGTATTTTTTATATATGTTGATATACTTTTAGGATTCTTATGATTCACTGGGGATATAATTTAATTATAACATCCACCTTATTTCTTTGGATGGATCCTGATCATGTCATTCTATTTATTAACTGGGGAAAATATTGATATTTCAGGTTCTATTTTTTTAACAAGAATGTTTATGTTGATTATGTATTGTGTTTTTATTCCTATGATGAATGTATTTGACTTGGTAAGTAATGGGAATGACTCTTTATTTCCCCTTGATTCATAATTAGCTCTCATGAGACAAACTAGCTTAGGTGCTTATAAGAAATCTTATCTATTTATGTATGAATTCTTGGAATGTGGCTTTAACGATAATATTATGATATTAAATATTATGCATTATATCGTTATAAAAGTAGTTATTATTATCCACATGATTATTTATATTTCTATTCATCCATGGATATATTCAAATTTAAGGACATTAGTTATATATAATATTGTATTATTGTTTATATATACCAAATTATTCATGATTTATATATTTTATGATATATTTTGTTATAATATTTCTCTTACTGATCATGTAAGCTCAACTATTATTATGTTTTCCTTTCCCCTGGGTACTAAGAAGTACACTTTGAATGATTTCAAGGATATTATAGAATAAAAAATGAATTTCTCTCTATAATTTTAAATTTTATTTCATGCTTTTGATTATATTATGAGAATCATGTATGTATAAAACCTCTCAATACCACTAAACTATTTGATTATGTGGGATGGTATCTCTTATATTTTATGCTAATTTAGTAAATGAACCACCAAATTTGTGATATTGAAGTTGGGGTTATTACATAAATTCACTAGTATATTATTTTTATTTTATTTATTTTGAAGTTTTTGGGTGTTGGGGGTCGAATATATTTGTGGGAAATAGCCTTAAGTTCATAGTTAGTGTACAATTAGTTATAACCATGCACCAGAGAAGATGAGATGGGGGAAGGTATTTTAGTACTATTTTTCATCATTAGAGTGCGGTTTACCAAACCATGTGGGATCTCTAGGTAACCATATAGGTCAGTTGTATATATAGGGGTGAATAACATGGTTGGTGCATGGTTTTCCTCAATATGTGGCCAAACCATGTGGTCTAACCAATTTTATTAAAAATAAAAAATTATTATTATCCCCTTATCGAATTTAAGCCTAAAAATTCCCCCATTTTCCCTATTTGTAACGCCCCAAAACTAGTTTCCCAGAGTCAGTGCATTATTACATATCATTGGGATGATCACAAGAGATCAAGTCCCAAAAGACCAATTAGTTTAGTAGCCTTGGAAGTACTAGATACATATAAAAGTTTTACATTACATCATGAAATAAAGAAAAACAACATTATGTCCCCTTTGAACACACTCATACCCCTTAGCATATTTCTGCAGTTTAATCATAATATACTTTTTCACATCCTGGGAAAAATAAAACATAGAATGGGGTGAGCCCAGATGCTCAGTTAGGATAACAATATAGTGGAAACTTTTATAAATAAGCATAAACATTTAAGGCAATGTATAAGACTAAAACACAAGCCTTTTAAACTTAAACTTCAACCTAATATAAAAAATATAAATCAAATAATTCCATTTGATTGTTCACAAGGATATTCTACTAGTTTAATAATCATATGTAATATCAATAGATAATTTCATAATAATGGAGTGCATAATGCCGGACATCATAACCACATAGTCAAGGCCTCATGCCAAGACTACAAAATAAGATTTTTTCAAGGCCTTGTGCCAAGACACTAGTTTGTCTCATGATACCTACCGATGCATCAAGGATCTATATCGGGCTCCACTCGTCACATAATAAGTCCAATTCATTACTCATATGAAAAGGTTGAAACATATCATAAACATTCATATTAAAACTAGCATACAAAATGTTAATATTTTAACCACAAACCATGAATGGTATAAAAATAGCACATCCACATTCAAACATAACTCATTCAATATAATATGGAAGATTTTATTATAATAAATCAACCTTAATAAAGAATAATGAAGGATATTGACATATATGAAAATAACCATTAAAACTATTTGAGAGAAATATCCCCTTTTTCTTGAAAACATTTAAAAGTCTCACTATTTATCAAGAAGCTATTAAAAATAGATTTTTGAATTAAAGTGTCCCATACCACATTGAAACTTTTAAAAGGAATTTTAATTTTAAAACATTTAATTCCATATGA
The DNA here is from genome assembly GCA_963277665.1 of Viscum album. Taxonomy (NCBI): domain Eukaryota; kingdom Viridiplantae; phylum Streptophyta; class Magnoliopsida; order Santalales; family Viscaceae; genus Viscum; species Viscum album. The sequence goes on from OY728138.1 coordinate 1,796,982,949, forward strand.
ATAAATCCTTAAAACTATTTTTAAAACATGGACATTAATGAGAATGATTTAGAAGAATAAATATTTAAAACATTTAAAATGATATTTTAGTTAGATTTCCTAAACAAATGAGAAATGCTTGAATAAAAATAATTGAGGTAATAAAATTTTTATAATATCATGAGAATAAATGGATTCATGATATACTATTCCAAAGTATAGTATATACACCATATAAAAGTGAAATGACGCATAATAACAAAGAAGTATCAATGGAATGTAAATTGAGATAAAATTCCTTATAAAGACTATATCCTTAAGTTAAGGATAAATCAATGACATAATTATGTGTGAAAAATATTAATACACTCAATATGATTGGATATTTAGTTTAAATCAATCATAGGACATTCAAACATATTCTTGTAAAAACAACACCAATGACTTGGATGTTTAACTCAATGAATGGAAATTGAGTTAAGATTACTCTTATCAAGTTCATATTGATGACTTGAGAATTTATCAATGGAGTTATTATGTGTATCAAAAGTATATCCACATAAAGGGTAGTGAAAATTACTACAAAAATAAATAAATAGTGATTTTACACATAATCTTGGAGTAAAACAATCAATGAAGTTTGTGTAAAACCCAATGAGTTGAAATTGAAATTAGAAATTCCCTTACCGATTTGGTAACATATGAAACATACATCCCATGAAAGAAGGATCATAAAATGAAGATTTAGATACCCATAAATTAAAGTATATTACACAAATAATACAACCATGGGAAGTATATACACCACACAAAAATAAATAGTGGCAAATATAGCATGAATCTCATGGGAATAAAAGTGAGATGAAAACCCCTTACCCTATAATTTTCCTTAGTTGAGGGAATATTAACCTCATGTATAATGGTGAAATAATTGTTATTAAATTATAAAATAACCATATAAATAAATATTATATCATATATGATCTTTTAATATTGATTTGTTAATAATATTTCAGTAGTATCATTGTTTCGGTTGTTAACTGATTCATTTTTCTTTATATTTTTTGTTACGTAAGTCATGTTTGTTATGAATAGTATCGATTTGATTAATATCCAGAATGATATTATGTTCTTAAACCTTATTTTTTAATCATAAAATGATATTTATTCTTGAATGGTTACGATGGAGAATGAATCTCACCGCGTTCATGGAAACGGTAATCCGTACGTACGCACGAGTGACAATACCATTCTATTGATGGTGAAATCGTATGTAATTGGATGTTATTTCATATATATAGGATCATTAACATGTTATATTTATTATTTACATCAATTATACTGATTATTATACACATACAAATAATTAAGTGTTGAATAACAAACTACACCACAACGTGGAGACGGTAAGCCATACGTATGCACGTATGGTGACTTTTTCATTCATAGGATGGATAGAATAATGAATATGGTTGTAATATATTTATAATAACATCACTGTATGTAGAAGGTACTTGATTTATTATTTTGGTATGGAAACAACAAAGAAATAGTAAGTGGAAGAAGAAGAAAACATTGAAAGAGGTGACAAAATAATTACCTCTTCTTCAGGTGCTTCCTTTTGATTTGATCAAAAGGGCTCCTTAAGTTGTATTTATGATCAAATTAAGGCCTATAGGTTGAATTTAGTGTAGTTTGGAGGATATTTGAGTAGGGGTTGGCCGAGCCAAATGGATTTGTAGGTGTGATTTTGAGAGAAGGGGAAGTACCATTTTATAAGAGAGGTGAGGGTCACTTTAGGAAAACCTTAAAATATTATTTTATTATACAATAATATTAGGGTTATAATGGCTCCAAAAGGATTTATTTTGAGGATAAGGTGGTTATGGGTAGAAAAAAATTCAAACAATAGGTTTTAGACAGGTTTAGGTCATCATATTAACCTTATCTTTTAGATTTAACTCTTGGTAAAATAGTTTAACATTTACCATGTCTCCTTGTATTTTTATATTATATGGTTAATAAACTTACTATAAAATGTCAATATAACCCAAAGTGGTTCATTAATTATGTATATATTATTATATAAGTCCTTTGGCCAAACCTTATATTTTTTTAGGACTATTATATCATTTAATAATATAGTATTTGTTTTAAAAAATCATTTATGTCAATTTTGACATCATTTGGTATTTGGTTTTTTTGGAAGTCATAACAATCTGATTTATTCGAAAAAAATAAATTTAATCAACCTTAACATGTAATATTAATCTATAATTTTTTTAATGCATAAAAAGTCTCAATTTACATTTATTTCAATATTTATATTATCAATTATTTTAATATTTCATTAATGAGGTAATTACTGCATCATCGTTGTGTCATAAATAAATTTAATTATTTAATGTATAAACATTATAAATAAAATACCATGATGTAGGGAATATTTTTATATTTATAATGAATATTTATTGTCAAATGTATCTTATGTATAACCCTATATTAAAAATGTTTTAGTTATTAAAATTTGAATTTAACACTTTTAACTCTTCTTTAAATAAAATAATAATAAATGTCATAATCTAAAACAAGTGGACCAAAAGGATAATATTTTAATCCTAAGGTTTTTTTGGTATAAATTCAATTATACAATAGAATCATGTCATGTGTAAGGGTAATTATAATATCATTTTTACCTTTAATTACCCTATTTACTTTTAACCGTGGTAAATAAAATTCAAAAGTTACCATTCACCAAAAATTATTTTCATTTTATTGAACCAAATTTTACTTACTGATATCAACCGTGTCTCTCATATTTTTTAAATTTAATTCATAGAAGTGGTAAAATTACATTTTATGCAGATTTGCTAACGTGCCTAGAAGGTGGGTAAAAGACGTTAAAATATTCAATAAAATTTTATACATCTAATTTTATTATAAAACGACTCCTATGAATTACATTGAACTAATATAGGTATTATGTATCTATTTTGACTTAAAATAAATTTATATAAAATACATAATTATTTAAATAAAAAGTCGGTTTTAAACAATAACGCAGTGTTTTTTACTATTCATCAAAAATTGAAAGTTTTTAGAAAAATACCAAAAATTCACCCTAAGATAATTTTGATATTCCAAATCCAAAAATTATATCTATTTTACCAAATTAAAATAATAAAATTTGAATTAATTAATTTAAAATTAATTCCCATTGTCAAAACCAGAAAGCGTGTTTTTGAGAAGTAAAAACTATCAAAAGATTGATATGTGTTTATGTCCAGTTTAAAAGTGAAATTACTTCTAATGACTAAAATTGGATTAAATGATAAAAATATAATCTAATTATACTTCAAAATCATTCAAATGTATAATTTAAAACTATAAATTATTTTGATTAAAAAAGTTGTTTTCAATTAAAATTTAGTATCATTCAATATTCATCAAAATATGAAAGTTTTAAGAAAAATACCAAAAATTTATCCAAACTAAATTTTTATGTCCTTATTCTAAAGAAGAATTTATTTTCATCAAATTTAATATATAAAAGTATCAAATATTGGATTTATAAAGGGTTCTCCATTAAAAGATGGAAAAATCGCATTTTTGAAAAATGCTTCTTTTATCTGAAAATTTATTTTCTCCTTATATTTTGTCTAAGAAACACAAAATATGAATGTTAAAATTATATTTCATATATATAAAATTAAAAATGTGGTTATTACTACCCATAACCGCTTTCTAAATGGCTAGTTTGATAGGTCGTTGTGTGCTTGAACTCGATGTTGTGTACATCGCACACTATTTTATTATTCGAAGAGAAGCATATCATGGAATCTTGGGGTGGTACACTATTCATGTGAATTATCCTCTCCTAGTCATGGAATCTTATTCCTCTTTTCTTCCCTGGGTATTTCCCTTTTATTTTGGTGAATTTATTCAAGTGAAGGTTTGATTTTTCTTTTATATCACCTATTTTCTTCATCCCTTACCATGTTCTTCTATTTCCCTTAAGTTTTGGAACCCTAAAAAGCTATGGGTTACAAAACTACATTTAAGGATGGAGGTTTCATGAAATTTATTAATTTTTTAGGCTTTTGAGGATCCCTCCATCTAATATATTATGGTTTTAAATGATGGTGACAAGTTTTAATTCAATTTGAGGTAGTTGTCTCTATCTAATGGATATTTCATTTAGTAGACCTTATGTTCTTGAGATTTACTTTAGTTTTATTTATGAAATATTCTCATGATAATTTATCAAGGGTTATTTTATGTTTTTTTATTATTTTTAGTATTTGTGAATTAAAATGGTTATTTTAAGTAACTTTCCCTTAAAATAAGTTTTAAACCTAAGAGGTGTTTGATAAAATGTTTGAAAGGATAATTTTTGTTCTAAATTAGCTTCAAAGGATGTATTGAAAGGGTTTTTTCCTTGTGATTTATTTTATACTAACTATAGTAACCCTTTATTATGTTGTTGTGTTTATATTAGAGTTATTAAGGATGATTTATTACACATAGGAGAACTTGGGTGAGTTTGAAACCTGAATGACTACAACCCCAGAGTAGATTGTGTTATGGATAGGGAATGATTAATAATTAAAACAAAAGAGATAATGGGATGGATATTAACCCTGATTAGACCGTGTGAGATCCCAAAACCATTAGGTTTATGTATTTCAAATAGTTCTCTTTGATAGAGTCCTAGTTTCCTTAGTCCAATAGGTTTGATCCCATGATGTATGTGTGGTATTTGATTGAGATGCGTTAATGATTATTTATAATTTCATTATTATTATTTTGATGGTGTTCAGCCATGTTTCCCTTAGTTTTATTATGGTTACCTTGTTCTTATTATTTTTGGAACTTATCATGTTTTAAAGAAACCAAAATCTTTAATCAAAATGATTTAAATAAAATATATTTAAACCTTTCCTTAAAACTAGAAATAATGGGTGCATTGTGAAAGACATTATATAGATTAATAGTGGAGCCCTAATGGAATTTTCCTTATACTCTGCATATACCCATGGGGTATGTATAATTTTTTTTAGGATACAGGTAAAGGAAACCATGCAGTTTAGATGGTCTTACTAATGCCCATCATCCCTCCTTGGTATAGTGATGGTGGTGAAAATAGGTCATGTAGAGTTTGGATTGTGTGGAGTATTTTTAGATCCTCAGTTATGTTTTAGAATTTTTTTTATCATCCACCTTGCCTTTAACCATGTTTTTTTGTTTTGTACATTTATGTTGATTATCACTTTATTTATATTCATGGTGTGATGTTTTTGAGTTTTTGATATATTATTTCTGTATTATGATCTATTTGGTTCTTTCTTTATTTTGAAATTTATTATTTATGTTCATGGGAATCACACATATGAGTAGAACATGTTAGATTATCTAGTGGGATCTGGGTTGTAGCTATTGGATTCTGAGGGTGAAACTTTAACACCCTGAGATTTTATGAGATATATTCTTTTTAATTACTTTTATATCTTCTATTGTACACTACACCAATATTATCTTGCAGTATTCTCAACAATATACCTGGCTTGTGTTACATGCGAGAGTGACCTTCCTCGATAGCTTGTGTGGTACGCAATACCGAGTTTCACTAAACAATGATATATTATAATATTATTATTAACTAGATGTTATTAATAGTATTAACCAAATTTTTAATTTTATAACATTATAATTCATCTTACACATTTTCTAGAACATGGTATGAGAACAAAATCAATTTTTCGTATAAAGGAAGTATTTTTCAAAAAATGCAGTTTTGACGCCTTCTGATGGAGCACCCATTTTAAATGGAATTTTTGTCAAGTTTATAAGTTCATTTTGACAAAATAAACCAATTATTTTGAATTAGGATATAAAAATTTACTTTGGATGAATTTTTCATATTTTTATGATAACTTTCACATTTTGATGAATAGTAAAAATACGCTAAATTTTGCTTAAAAGAAACTTTTTTCATCGAGATAATTTATATGGTTAAATTATAATATTTATTGGTATTAAAGTATAAATAGAATATATTTTTACCATTTAATATAATTTATCTCATTATCATTAATTTTACATAGAATTCATAGGTAAAAACATTTCAATCTTTTGTAATGTTTTAAACAAAAACCCATTTTATTCCAACAACGTGATTAATTTTAAATTAATTACTGCATCTTCTGTATTTTGAATTTGGAAAAATAGATTCTATATTTGGAATCAGGAGTTCCAAATTGTTTAAATAGGTAACTTTTATTTTTTAGACATTATGAATAGTAACTACGATTAATTTTATTTACCACAGTTAAAGGTAAATCAGGTAATTATGGGTAAAGATAATATTATAAAAATACACTAAAACTTGTATTAATATAATTGGATGATTATATTTCTCCCTAAAACATACTTGTGTCGAAATGGAATCTATTGGAACCAACTTGGATTAGATTAAGACATTTATTTTATTTTATTTAAAAGAAAGTGAAATATGTCTCACTCAAACTTTAATAATTAAATTATTTTTAATATAAGGTTATACAGAATAAAAATTAGTTTATAAATACTCATTTGAAATCTAAAATGTTTTTATTTATCATGTTATTTTTTTTTAATTTTTAATATATATATATTTACCTTAATAGCGTAAACATTAATGATGCAAAAATTATTTATTTAGTGAAAAATCAATAATATAGTTATAATTAAACTAATAATATCCATAAAAAGGCCCAAACACTTGACCAAACCTTATTGGTAGAGTATATCTAAACCATAAGCATCCAAGGGTCAACTTTTTGATCATCTTGATCCTTATAAAATGGATTATGAAACTTATATTATTTTATTTTAAATGATGTCAAAGTTGTCACCTTCATAATTTAATAAATATAAAAATTTAAATGTTGTGATTTTAAGATAATAAGTTTGAGTAAAAGTAATATTGTTAACTCTAATAGATTTATATTCATCATAGTATTTTATTTTTAATTTTTATGCAACAAATATGTATATTAAATAATTATACAAAAAATGTTTTAGTAATTATTTTATTAGAGAAATATCAAATAAATAGTTTTAATAATATTAAAATAAATATTATATGAACTAATTAATGTTATCCACAAATGTTTTGGATTAATATTACATGTTATAAATCTATTAAATATTTTGGTTGGAATATATATTTTGTTTGGATTTTATTTAAAATCAAATAATTGAATTGTGTCAAAATTGACACTGTTGATATTTTATAAAAATAACATATTATTAAATCGTTTAAAAATCACAAAAATATTTAAAAATTAAAAAATTAAAATTATATGGTCGAAAATTTAATAATGTATCTAATTATTGAAAATTAACAACACATAAGTAAGTATTTATAATAATTTAAAAATTAGAATATTATTACCACAAATAAAATTAAATAGATTAGATAAGGATAAATCAAAAATGATAAGGTTTAGAATAAAATCAAAACATGTCTAAATTTTATTGGTTGATGATATTACAACCCTATATCATCTAATATTTTAATTTGAGTTATTTTTGGAGGTTTTAGGTGGTGTTTGAGTTTATTATAAATTAATATTTTGGGGGTTTCCAAAAGTGCCCCTCTCCTCTCTTATAAAAGTGCACCTCCTCCCTCTTCACTTCACTCCATTTTGAGCTTTCAAAATCATCCAAAACCTGCCCATTTACCTTCTAAAATTTCCTAGAAACATACTAGAGGTCCTGGTATTCTTCAAATACCAACTTTAGTTCCCTAAGAGGATGTTTAGAAGAGGCACGTCGAAGAAGAGGTAATATCCTTTACCGAATCTTTAAAACTTATTTATTCTTCTACTTCCTCTATATGAGTTGTTTCATTATTAAGTAATAACTCCAGTATAAATTTTATACTGATATGTTATTATGAATATGAAACAACCATATTCATTCTTCATTCCATCCTATGAAAAATGAAGTCACCACGCATGCGTACATACGACATACTGTCTCCACGCCTTGGTGTAATCAGTTTTTCATCACCAACCTACTTTGATGGGTATAATAATGGAAGAAATAATTATATATGATTATTGTAAAGTGATATTTATTCTTAAATATTATACACCATACACTTCAATACAATTTCACAATCATGGGAATGATATTGTCTCCCGTGCATACGTACGTTTTACCGTCTCCACGACGCGATGAGATTCATTATCCATGTTAACCATTAAAGAATGATTATAAAGTATATCTAATAAATAATCATGAGATATATGAAATAATAATTCTAATATATGTATATATATATATTTCATTTACTTCCATTCAATTTAATAATAAAACGAAAATAACATTCATGCGTACGTACGACCTACTGTCTCCATGAACGGTGTATTTCATTCCATTTATTGATAGATTATATATATTAATATATTAAATATAAATGATATATAAACCATGTTTTACATTCTGTAAGTAATTAATCATGATCTAAGTAATCATATGAAAAATTACAAGTCAAAACACATACGATAAATGAAACGATTTTACCTAAAACACTGCTTTAACATGGAATTGACAAATGAACAGGAAATACAAAGTCATAGGGAATCATATATGATATCATAAATATTATTATGGTTATTTTACAAGTTTATAATATGTTTAAACCCACTATATAGGAGATTCAGACACGTACCAAAGAAATTGGACCTAAGGTAATGGATAATTATTCCAATCTCATTCTTATCTGAGATTGTTTATTCTTAAGTATTTACTGGGGTTATATTTATCATCCATGTACATGTTTTATAAAAAATGTTTTCGTAAAGTTTTTATTATTCTTCCATGTATGTTTAAAGTCGTGTTTACCTCTTTTTGAGTTTTACTATGTGGTATGGAAGGAATCTTTCTTTTATTTACCATATGAGGTAGACTTTTTCGGAAAAAGTATGAGGAGAATGTTTTTTTAACTTATACGGCACGGATGTATTTTTACGATTCCATAATGCCTTATTTACATAAATCTTGCTCTACAAGATTTCATGATTATTTTCAACACAATTCTTTTCTTTTAAAATTTCAAGTCATTTTGAGAAAAGAAAATGATTTGAAAGAAGAAAGGATATTTTCCTCAAGAATTCATTTCAAGTGTTTTATCAAAAATATTTTCCATCTATGATGAAATTCTTTAATATGATTATGTTCCAAGTATAATGTCTCTATTATTTACATGGTTTGATTTTGTTTATGATGAAATTATATCCATTTTTTAATATAGATTATGTTATGATGGGATGATGTTTATGAAACCCATTTTATTCATTGGGTTATGATGAATGATTTATGTTTATTATGTGGCACACAAAAGAATGATTTGATTATGAGACAGATGAGACCTATATCTCCCTCCAATTCATTGGGTAATGATTTATATCTCATGAGATAAACATGGATGGAATGACAAGTAAATACGGTTCAGTAATACATGGCTGGAACTGCAGGTAAACCCAGTTCAATAATGGAATTTGTCCACTATGATGGTCTTGGAAGCAATGCCTTGGCTACTATGGAAATCATATCATGTGCTTAATGGTTTTACACAGTTACATGTTTTATTTCCATGCTATTTTATCATGATTAATGGTCTTTTATGATTCATGCATTACATAATTCCATGATTTATGTCATTGCACTGGATTTTGATGTTTTTATTTTATGTTTAAGTTTTTACATTCAAATGTTTATAGTTTGTTTTTTGTTCTCCATGCTTACTCTTACTGAGCATTTGAGATCACCCTTTCTATGTGTTCTTTTCCCTATGATATAAAGAAAGGTTTTAGGTAGGAAAACAAAAGGGGAAGGTATTTATGGGAGATGTTTAAGATCTTTCACCATGATTAGAAGATTATATTCTGAGTTTCCAAAGACACTAAACTAATACAGTCTTTCGGCGTCTGTTTTTGTTACTTATTAAGTATTCCGCAAAAGTAATGTAATTTCCATGTATTTCAAGATTTAGGTATCTATAGAAACCATCCCCAATGATTTTATTTTTATGCTCTAGTGACTATATCTATCCTATGGTGATCAAGAACATGATTTGGTACTTGTAGAGAGCTGGATCGGGTGACATGTCAAGTTAACCTAGGTCAGTTCATTACAAAATGGTATCAAAGCTTTTTAGTTATTGGGGAAGTAAAGGTATAATGGAGATAGGACCATCAGATATTGAGATGTAGTTGTGGGGAAGTGCCTGAAATATTCTTCTTCATGTTAAACCTCAAATTACCATGGGTGGTTGAGATTTGAGTCTAAAATTTAAGCCTAAATTTTAGTTTTTTAGGATATTTAATGTTTTGTACTGCTGATTATTATTTTTGGGAAGAACACATGAATTTTTTTAGAAATTTTAGGTTTCAAGGTGAAATAGGTATGAATACTAGAGGTACAAAATTATAAGAATCCATGTGGAAGCCATGCAAAGAGTCTTGGATTCCCCTTCCAGTGGCATGTTCATAGTTGATGCACATTTTTCCAAACCATGAACATTGAGAGAATTTCTTAAATTTTCAATGTTTTCACCCATTTGGTTTTTGAAATTATTTTAATTGTTGTTATTTCTTATTTTAGAGTAATTGAGTGAGTTTTTTATTTAATTAAAATCTTTAGAATTAATATTTTGTATTAATTATGTCTTATATTTTATTTTTTATAGACCATGCCTCCTAGGAAGGCCCCTATAAACTAAAGAGATGGAGTTTCAAAGCATATACTATAGGAAAACCATATCATATACCCTTATATAATCAAATTATCCATTTTAATATCTAATATTTGGTCTAGGAAAATAGAATATGGAAAATATAAATAACAGACCATGCCTAAGAGTTTACTAAATATAACCCACTGGTTTTTATGGAGATAAATGACTTCAAGATCCAGAGGAGTGGATGGAATTGATTGAGTGTGTCTTTAATATTTTTAAGACACAAAAGAATTATAAATTAGACTTGTACACCTATATATAAAAGAGACTAGTTGGAAGTAGTGGGAGTCCATAATGTAATCCAAGTTTCATGAGGATCTCACTTGGGTCACATTCAAGAAGATATTTAACCAATAGTTTTATTATAAGACATTGAGGGTGGTGAAGGCATGATAGTTGATGACCTTGGGAAAAGGGATTCATTCTATAATGGAGTATGTCACTCAGTTCATCAATTTAGTTTATATTTCTCTCGATCTCATCATGAAAGATTATCTGAAATCATGATACTTTGAGATGGGGTTGAAGCTTGAGATCTGGTCACAATTTATTCTAAATTTCTTTCCTATATATACAGATATGGTCAACAAAGTAGTGATGGGAGATACCCAATTAGTGGTTTTAGTCGGCCTTAGCAGTTCCACTTCTATGGAAAGGGGTATTCTGAGTTCTTCTTCATACTATAATATGAAGTAAGAGGGGTTCCATAAGAGAAGTGGTGGGGAACTCATCATTCATTATATTATACATTAGTGAAATATTTAAGATGAAAGGCATTGACTTTATTTTAGTGTGGGAAATTAGGTCACTATATTCTAGATATCCAATATATACCTTGGATGTTCCACCAATGTAGGTGTATGGGCTGCCTTTAGCACTTTTGTAGAGGTAATACACAATGTATTTGAGTCAAGATTTCTTTCACTAGGAGATCTAAAGTTATGACTAATGCATCTAATAGTGAGAAACCTTATTCTTAGGATAAATGATATTATCACCTTATTAGAAATATGAAAATTGGAACTGATCTTGGTCATCTATATACAAAAAGTCATGTTAGAGATGATTATGATAATTGTTTGACCATCGTGAGAGGAATGGTGTTTATTTCTTCTTTAATGGAATGAGAATTGTTTGATATAGGTGTATCCCACTATTTTATTTCATTAAATTTGATTTATAATTTTAGTTTATGGTCTGAGTTGATATCATTTATCATGGATCTTTCCAGTCCATTGGGAAATATAAATGATTTGGGCTTCATGTTTCCCAAGTGTTGGGTTGTAATTACTGATTTCGAGGTTGTTTAGGATTTATTAGTCTTTTACTTGTAAATTTTTTATCTCTTTATCAACATGGATTGGATGAATAGTTTTATATCCTACATTGGTTTCTATAATCATAGAGTATAATTCCTTTCTCTTGATGAGAACAATCACTTATTCCAGACTGAGTAGGATATTAGTTCCAGAAGGGTGCAACCTTCTATTCTAGATATTGGTTTTATATCATGATAGTTATCCTGTTTTATCTTCTATGTGGTGGATCAAAGTTTATTTGGTTAGTTTTCAGTGGTGGTAGACAAGTATCCTAAGGTATTTCTAGGTGATTTTTCTAGGTTTCCACCTCAATAGGAGGTAGATTTCTCTATCAACTTACTTTTAGGGATGTTAACTTTCTCATTTCTATCTCACCATATTGATCCTACCAAGTTGAAGGATATGAAATTATAGTTGGTGTATATTGAGGGAAAGAGATTTATTTTACTGAGTGTGCCACCATGGGAATTGATAGTTCTCTTTACAATGAAGGCAGGTAAAAGCCACCAAATTTCCATCGATTATCGAGATCCTAAACAAGCGAACATCAATAGTAAACACCCAATTACTTGGATTAATGATCTCATTGAAAAACTCAAGGGTGGTCGATGGTTTTTGAAAATCTATTTGAGGATGGGATACCATCAGTTAAGATTTCAGGAAGTGTATCTTCTTAAGATGGGAACTATGAGTATTTAGTTATTTTATTCAACCTCACCAATGATCCTATGGTTTTCATGGCCTTGATGAAATAAATTTTCCACCACTATCTTGACCCCTTAGTTGTAACATTCATATATTTTATGAAATATATTCTTTCAAATTAATTTAAATTCTCTAATAGATTGTGTTACATGCAATAGACAGTTTAGCTTTCAATACACACAACACTGAGCTTCAGTAAAGCATGAAATAATATTGTAATTTAATATTATAGTTATCACATAGTCAATGGAATGGCGGGAATGAATAGAATTAAATTAATTATGGATATATGGTTTAAAAATGTAAATATAATGAATTTGTTTATTACCAATTAATTATATATGAAAATAAAAACCAATTGAATATAAAGGAAAGGTTTTTACAAAAAAACTATTTTTATGCCCATAAAGGCATTTTATATTAATAAATTAAATTAATCACTATTTTAGAGAGATATTAATTAAATTTATATATTATATATTTGACCAAATGTTTTGAAATACATCTAATATTTTTTATAGGCATAAAATAAAAACAAATCCAATTTTAAGTATAAAAATATTTATTTTTCTAAAAGGCTGTTTTGCCACCTTTTATTGGAAGACATGTTTTAAAACTAATTTTATAAACTTTTATAAATTATATCAGAAAAAATGAATTTATTTTTTGAAATTGGAATCTCAAAATTATCTTTGGGTTATTTTTTGGTATTTTTTTGAGAAGTCTCATTTTTAATGAATAATGAAAAATACTAAATTTTAATTGAAAACCGAATTTTCATCTAAATAATTTAAAATGTTAAATTGTATTTTAAATTGGTTTTAAATTTAAATTAGGTCAATTATATATCTATTAATACAATTTAGTTCATTAGGATTAATTTTTTATTAAAATTGGATAGAAAAACTTTGTAAACTTTTGAACCTTTTCCCTTTAAAAACCTGATTTCTCTTCCCATTTATAGGATTAATTTTAAGTTAATTTTACCCACTTATGTGGATTGAATTTGGAAAAATGGATTCCATATTTTTAACTAGAATAATTTATAATTTATATTAAGTTAAAAATATTTTTTGACAAAAAATATTAGTGAAATCATTTAAAATTAATTATAGTGATTAAGGTAAAAATGAGTTTAATTTGTGGTTAAACTCAGAATATAAAATATAAAAATGACCCAAAAATTATTTAAAAACTATTTTATGGACATATAAATACCATTTCACCTATACGGTTCTATAATAGTATACTTTTTTCCTTTTTTACACCATTAAAACATGGAGAGAACACAATTCTATTCAGGAATACCAAGTGTGTCCTCTTCCCCACGTATAAAAGGGATCCCCCTATCCTACTCTATTCACACCTATCACATAATTTGGATCACTAAAAACCTGAAAAAAATAATATTTTCACCCCACTAATCTCATATTATAAGAATTAATTTTGGAATGAATCCAACAAATGAAGTCCTTTGGTGCAAACCAAAAGGAGTTACCCGAAGAAGATGTAACTTTCATTAACATATATTTTTGTTTTGTTTCCTTATCCAACCACTTAAATTATTCTTAAAACCTGATTATATAATAACCTCATTATCCCCAATATACTAATATGTTGTTATGTTAAGGGTATGACCTACACCCATACAAAATTCCATCAAATGGGTTATGAAATCATCGTTCGTGTGTACGGTGTACTACCGCCTCGCAAAGCGATGACATTCATTTTTCATTAAATAACTCTCATGGTTGGAAATTATGATATACATAATATTTATATATTATATTAATTATTTTTATAACATAATCAAACCTCTGGAGTAATTATATCATATACACCCTTTTTACATTTCATACCATAGGGGATACGATAACAATGCTCGTGTGTATGACAAATTATCGCCTTGTAAAGCGATGTGAAGAGTTTTTCAATAAAGTGTTACATGGAAGGTAATAAGGGTAAATATAATGAATATATATGTGATATAAATAACATAATTATGATATTAATTACATAACATTAATTCTATAATTATAATATAACATTTTCTTTATTACCTTTTCACACAAAAAAAGTGATAATATTGTTCGTGGATGTGTAGACTACCACCTCTTCAAAGTGATGTGATTCCTTTTACATAAAAATAATGATATATATAAGTAAATATAATTATATAATATGGTATTTATGATACAATTATCATTTTTTAATGATAAATGGAACTTACCTTCTTTTCATAATAATCATTGAAAAATGGGAATGTTACTCAAGCGTACGTACGACCTACCGTATTTATGATTGTAATGTTGGTTCATTTTTCATAAACATATTCCATGATTGGTTTTAAAAGAATAATTTATGTATAAATATTATTATTATATTATTATTATTATTCTATATATCTTTAAATTATTACCTCATTGAACTTAGTCGACATACCGAAGCCAGTTCTGACACATAAGACAAATATAGTTAGAACAACCAAATTAATACTAATTTATTAATTAACTGTATATAAATTGTTAATAAGTGAAATGAAATTAATAATAAACTTGAAAAAAATTTATCAATAAAGTAAATAATTAAACATAAATTTATTATTTATGAATATAAAGATGCACGTGATAGGTCAGACTCAAGGTAAGGGACTTTGTCTCAATTTCCTTTCATTGAGGCATATTTTGATGTTATACACCTATAATATTTTAAATGGTATACATATAGACCCTTTTACATTTTATATAATGAATTTATCTATTCTAACTATATTTAAAGTTTTATTTAATGTTATTCTTTAATGGGTTTTATGATTCAAGTGTTTCTCAAGTGATAAGGGACTTTTCTTTTAAAAAGAATCATCTTTTAAAGTTTTCCCTCAAACTTTATTTCTCTTACATGTTCATGTTTTAAAAATAAGTTTTATTAATGGTTTTATATGGACATAAAAGACTTATGAAGTAAATTTTATTTATATTTAATTTATTTTAATGGTTTTTAGAAAGGAATACTTTTATGTATTTTAAACGGAATGTTTTGAAAAATGGGAAAAGAGATGTTCTATTATAAATGTACATGATGAAAATAACTTGTCCACCATCGGGACTAATATTTTATTTCTATATTCCTTTTAAATATTAAATGTTTTCTTAAATTAAATGTCCTATTTCCCTTTTTTGGGTATTTTGGTATTGAAAATGGGGTTTCAAAGAAAATTGTGTTTTGGTATTGAAAAAGGGTTTTCAAAAGAAAATGAAATTTTTTTGAAAGTGTTTTTCATATGGGTTAAAAAGATTTTTTGAAAGGGTTTTATGATGATTTTTTTATTTATGAAATGGTAATTGAGAATTATATGAAACATGTGATCCCGATACAGCTTATATGAAGGCTTGAGCCCCATTATAGCACACAAGTGAACCTAATATAACTTATAAGAAGGGTTAACCCCCATTATTTCTCATGATAAATGAGTGAGCTTGATATAGATTATATGAAGGGTTGAGCCCCATTACTGCTCATGGGTGAGCCCAATATAGCTCATATGAATAGTGACCCCATTACAGATCTCTAATGCATTGGGTAATAATAATATTGGAAGTCGGCCATATGGTTATTCCAATTAAAAGGTTTTTTAAAGGGTTTATGAATATGATACTCCAAGCCACCTAAAGGAGTTTTAATTAATTGTTATGGGTTTTAATGATTTTCTTTGAGAAAAATGTGTTTTCTTACATGTGAACATGTTTTATTTCATATACTCAAAGAACTTTGAAGATAAAGGTAAACAATATATACATTTTCATGTGTTCACTAGATTAACAATTTTACTTATTTTTTTATCCCTTACTGGTATTTTGTGCTCATCCCACATTTTAATTTATTTTCTCAAGACTAAAGGATGGGTAAGGGAAAGGAATAAGTGGAGTTGAATGTCATGGAGATTTTCCATGAAATAAAATCATGATATATTTTAAAAGGTTTTATATTATGATAAAAATAGATACCAATAATAAGTGTCCAATTTTTATTTCATGGTTTTGTTATGTGTGATTTATAGCCCAATTCTCTAAAATTCTAAACCTAAAAAGATCCCCAAATCTAAGATAATGGATTATTTATTTAAAACTTAAGATTATTTAATGTTTAAGGTTGGGGACTTATAATTGACATCAAAGGAATGTTTTATAAAAATTTAGAGGTTAGGATAGTTTTAATATCATTCCATTAGAAGATTTTACTTTTTGGTTAAATTAAAATGATATAGCATTTTAAGATTTACATTTTTCTTCATCTAAAATATATCTCTTCAAATTGTTTTTCTAC
Organism: Viscum album; assembly: GCA_963277665.1. Classification (NCBI taxonomy): domain Eukaryota; kingdom Viridiplantae; phylum Streptophyta; class Magnoliopsida; order Santalales; family Viscaceae; genus Viscum; species Viscum album. The sequence continues at coordinate 1,797,000,064 of OY728138.1, forward strand.
AGAGGAAAAATTAAGGATGTAGTGGAAAGGAATTGAGAGGAAAATATCCTTCCAAATAAATATCTTGAGATGGTTATAATTGCAATAGAGCAGTTTGTTACGATGATGGATCAGTTGACACAAGATGTAAATGGTGGTGGTATCCATTATAGAGAGGAACCCAATATACCTTTAAGAAACATGTTTTTAGTGGATCATTTCATTAGGAAACATCTCCCATCATTAAATGGATCATATTACCTTTATTAGCTAAAGGATGGATCAATTTATTGGATAAGATATTTGATGTCATGGGATGTTTGGAATGTTAAAAGGAAACTCTTTCCATTTATAATTTTGAAGGTCAAGCTGGCCAATGATGGCCTTTGGTTAATAATACTAGAGATAAATATTACATTTATAATATGTAATGGGATAAATTTAAGAATATTTTTCTTGAGAAATATTTCCATAAGGTTTTTTATCCTAGGATAGGGAAACAATTCCTAGATTTGAGGGAAAAAGATGAAGATTCTATGGCTACATATGAAGTAAACTTTTAGGACCAGATAGGTGTGTGATTGAATTTATTAGAGATGTTAATAGCAAGATTAATAGATTTTAATCAAGATTAAAACCAATATTATGAAGATAATTTCATGCATGAGAATTTAAAATTTATGAGATTTTTTTTGTGATGAGAAATTTGAGATGGAGTTTACTGACACTTATATGACATGAGATGACAAGAGTAATAAATATTCAAGGTGGTAAGAAATGGAGAAGAAAATAATTAATAATTTTATGGGTAATACTAAAACTTGTTCCAAGTGCAGTTAAATACATTTTGTAGAATGTATGTAAGGATATGGAAATTTTTGTCGGTGTGGTAAGTTCGTTCACAAGGTCTATGAATACAAAGAAAAGAGTCATAAACAATCCAAGAATGAGATGAAAAATATCCAGTTAATAGTGATATGTTTTAGTTGCAATGAGTTGGTAGGTTATTCTAATGTGTGTACTAATTTACTCACCCATAGTGGAAATCATCATGATTGGAAGTAAAAGGGGGTAGAAAAATCATTTTCTACTTCTACTATTGATGCTGGGCCATTTGGTGAAGTGGAGATAGCTCCAAGGAGCTCAATATTTTTTGAATTTTGATCATAAAATCAATATCTTAGTCACCCCTCTTTTGATTTTTTAAATAATAGAAATATCTTATGAGACATTTATTGAGTTTTTATAGATGCGTGATATATATTCTTAAATGTTATTTAAGGAAGAATACCATTACTTTTTTGGAAAAAAGTTTAAGGGTTTGTGTGACTATAAGGGTTGTATATTTATGGAATGATTTAGTTGTAACTTTAGGTATTACTATTTCACCTTAGAGATTAATGTATTATGTCATCACATGAATGTTTGATGATTTTGGGAATTATCTTACTATGTGATAACCATTTTTGGTTTTGGTTAATATCTAAATAAATGAGGAATATCTTTTTATCCTTTTTAGGATTATGTGATCTATTATAAGATGATTCTATTGCTTTAGGTATGAAAAATTTCATCCTGAATAATCATTGTTTGGAGAAAAATATGAGACTGTTGTGTAAATTTATTAACTGATGAAATTATGGTCACCAAGTAAGTATATTTTCTTATTCTCTTAGTCTATATGGTAAGGGAATTACTCAACTCAAGGAAAAGGATCTTGAGAAAAAATTATTTTATCCTATTACCTACATTTTTTATGAACATTTGGTTTTTTAGATCATTACAGATTTATGGTTTTGAGGTCCTCAAATTTCTATTAATCATTAACTTTCTTGTGATCAATGAACTCGGTCACTCTTTATAATTATTTATAACTTTACTTCATTTCCACCTATGTTATCATATTTTTAAATCTATAATGTTTCTTACAGATGACTTTCATAAATCTTTTTCTTTCTTATTAAGAGAATGATTTACTAACCCTATACGACGTGTGTTTCTATGAAATAATTCTTAAAATCTTATAACCAAGATGAATTTTGAAAGTGAAATTCATTTTAAGGGGGTAATATGTAACATCTTGAGATTTTATAAAATATATTATTTCAAATTAATTTAAATTATTTAATATATTTCGTTACACACAATACATCATTTAGCTTGTGTTACATGAAACACTGAGCTTCAACAACCCATGCAATAATATTATTATTTAATATGATATTTATCACCTAACCGTTGGAATGGAGGGAATAAATAATATTAACTAAATTGTGAAAATATTTTTTACAAATGCATATATAATGAATTCATTGGTTACCAACTAATTAAAAATGAAAATAAAAACCAATTAAATATAAAGGAAATGTTTTTACAAAAAAAATATTTTTATGCCCACAAAGAAGTTTTATCTTAATAAATTAAACTAATCATTATTATAGAGAGATATTAATGAAATTTATATATTATATATTCAACCATTTTTTTTACATTCATCCAAATTTTTTGATAGGCCTAAAATATAACCAAATCCACCATTTAATGGAAAAATGTTTTATAAAAATATTTATTTTTAAATTTTATAAATTATATTTGAAAAAAAATTATTTTTTGAAAGTGGAATTTAAATATTATCATTGGGAGTATTTTTTTTATTTTCTGAGAAGTTTCATTTTTTGATGAATAGTGGAAAATACTAGATTTTAATTGAAAATTGACTTTTTTCTAAATATTTTATAATGTTAGATTATATTTTAAATTGATTTTAAAGTTAAATTAGGTCAATTATATATCTATTAATATAATTTAGTTCATTGGGATCAAAGTTTTATTGGAATTGGATATAAAAACTTTGTAAAATTTTAAACTTTTTTACCTTAAAAACTCTCTTTCTCATCCCGTATGTAGGATTAATTTTAAATTAATTTTAGCCAATTATTTGGATTGACTTTTAAAAATTTGATTCCACTTTTGGAATCATCATACTTTATAATTTATATTAAGGTCAATTTTTTTGACCAATAATATTAGTGAATAAAATCAAAATTAATTACAGCAATTAAGGTAAAAACGAGTTTACTTAGTGGTTAAACTTAGAATATAAGATATACAAATTACACAAAACTTTTATAAAAACTATTTAATGGACATATTTATACCATTAAACCTATAAATTTCTATAATAGTCCACTTTGGACCCCTAGGACACAAGTAAAACTTGGGGAGAACACAATTCTTTTCTAGAATACCAAGTGTAACCTATTCCCCACTTATAAAAGGCCTCCCTATATACTCCTCTATTCACACCTCTCAATCCATTTTTATTAGACAATAACTACCAAAATAACTTATATAATCCCATAATCTCATCCTATAATCCTTACTTTGGTCAAAAATCTAACCAAGAAAGTCCTTTGGTCCAAACCAAAAGGAGTTACCTGAAGAAGAGGTGACTTTCATCAATGTAAATTTCTATTTTGTTTCCTTATACACTACATTAGATTATTATTATACCATTATTATATAACAATCTAATTATACTAAATATACTGAGTTTTTTTTATGTTAAGATAGAATGGGTTTCGCTTGTCGAGTTTCCATTTTCACTTTTCCATGAAAGTCCCAATGGTTCCCCCATCCATAGCTTGGTACACACCTGGTTTCCAAAGACCAATGATTATCTAGTTTTTTAGGCCTAGTGAATCTTAGGGAATTACGTTGGTTGAGAGGATGGGAGTTCAGGCTCATCAAACCCTTTGGGGGGATTGTTTCCTACTTCAGAACTCTCTTATGGATTTAAAATATACTTGTGAATCTCTTCTTAATCCTGATGTGAGTCCGGTTACCCTAAAAAATGATTATGGGTTAATTTATTTTTCATATGAAAAAAGACTGGGACTTATTTATTGAATCCATTTGTATGTATATGAGGTTCTTCATCACTCTACAGTAACAAACAGTTTCTTATACGCAGAAGCCATATAACTAAGTGCTTTAAAGCATGCTCCCATATGAAGAGGTGATCAATATTATAAGGATGATATTAATCCATTATGAGGTGTCCTACGTATCCTAGTTATTTTAGTAATCAAAACCCACATAGTTCATTTAGCCTGTGTAGTTTAACATCGTGCAGAAGGAATTATATGGGTTCCCTAGGACACCTTCAAGCTCGAGTCCCGAAGGGATGTCCTATGTATCCTGATTATAGAGAGAATCGGATTTTTTGTAGTTCATTCCTTTAGGACTTATATATTGGAGTTTCCTATGTCATTATAGAGATTCAGGGTACATATTACATGATAACCGCAACTCCCTAAGATCACGTGATCCATGCTCAGTTTGAGAAACAAGGGATTTCAAGTAACCAATGTTATTGCTTTGAGTAAGGGACTTAGATACTGGGATCACCCTGAATGATCAATATGGAACTCAAACCTTATAGAGAGGTAGACTACGTATCCTAAGTATGGTAGGAATTATAGTCATTGTAGTTTCCTTTATCCCGGGGTTTACACAATGAGGTTAACCTAGATAGTGGAGATTTATGATGCCATTGAGGTGTTAGTTGCATACCCCTAAGCCCACATGAGCCATACTCAGGGTGAGAAACAAGGGGGAGCATATGATCAACCTCATGGAGTATGGGTATGGGACTTGTATATTAGAATAGTCCTTAGGGTGTTTGGTACAGAGCTCAGGCCTTATGAAGACTCCCTATATATCTTGGCTATGGTAGGAATCAGAGTTCTCGTAGTTCATTTTATGTTGGGGATTACACACCGAGGTTTCCCTATACCATTGTAGGGGTTCTATAGGGAAGATGATATGACCATTGAAACTCCCTAAGACCATGTGATCCATGATCGTCTGTGAGAAACAAAGGATAACAAGTAATCAATGTCATTTCTTTAGATAAGGGACTCATATGTCGGTCCCTCCATGGATGATCAATATAGAGCTCGAACCTCGAGGGGGGGGGGGAGGTGGCCTATGTATCCTAATATGATAGGAATCAGAGTCTCTATAGTTCCCTTTATGTCAAGGCTTATACACTGAGGATTCCCTATTGATTGGTGTTTACATGCTGAGGCCAAACAACATTTTCAAATCCTGGGATGCCTTGGGGACATGGACTTCTTTTCTGGAGGGTGTCACATAACCCAGTTAGCATATCCTAGGAGCCATCGCATGACATGTATTGACACATATGGAGGGTATCTCAAGATATAGTGTGGAATAGTCTGAGAGGTGTCATGTGTCTTGGTTGATACCTTTGGGAGGCACCGCGAGACCTGGTTGACTTATCTGGAGGGCATCACAATTCTCCACTAATGTGAACAAAGAACGTTATGAGTTCTTTGTTGTCATGTCCAAGTTCTTTCACGTGACTCGGATAACATGAGAGAGTACTATTATATGAGTTAGGAGATGTGTCTGAGGGATATTTCAAGTACTGGGTGATGGTCCCATGGGGTTTTTAAGATCCAATTGGTGTCTGCAGGAGAGCCATGTGACTCGACCTAGTATTTCTGGAGTATTCTTCGTGTCCCAGGTGGAATGCTAAAGGAGTGTTGCGAGATCTGGGTGACGTGTCATTGTGTTGTCGTGTTTCCTTGGATGACACTTGTGAAGCACATGGGGAGGAAACAAGTATATATTTTTCTTAAAAATTCTGCCTTTGATCCTGGTTATCCCCATTGAATTGCGAATACCTCATTTTTTTAGTGTCAGTTATCTTGAATCTCACATGATTCAATGGGCTCACAGGATATCCTTCGCATAACACACCATAGGCCCTTCAAGTGATCTATGAATGATCACATGAAGTGATTTATTCCTAGCGTATGACTACTTTAGCTGCCCATCAGTATATTACCTGACAAAAAGCCGACTGGTCACATGATCACTCTGAGAAGTCTGTAGAGGTCAACAGTTGAATCCTATAGAGTCTAGGCATTAAGAATCCACCACGCATATCCATCTTCAGAGTCCAACCCATTCTTCATGTTAGAATGAGGAATTTATAGGCATCACCACCCAGGATACTCACTAGTTTGTATGGTGTATCTGGTGTGAGTCTAGGCCAGAGTTGGCGAAGGGGTCTGGCACCATGTGGTTTCTTGAGTCTCTGTCATGGAATGCTTCAAGTGCGTCACCAGATTTTCAGCGATCACAAGTCTCTTCCATTAATGCTTCCATTATCTGATTATTTCCTATTATTGAAATATTTTTTGATCAGGTGGTTGTGTCAAAGGACTTCCATGCCACTGTGGTGACATGTCTGAGGGCCTTTTCAAGATCCAAATGCCTATTGAAAGACAATCGTGAGACCTTGGGTGACTTTTATTAGGGTCTCGTGGGACTACGCCATGGGTATGCTGGGTGCGTCAGATGCCTTCCAATGACTGTAAACACCTCTCAAATCCTCCCTTTTCATCCCCTTTGTTTTATGTGACAAAGGTTGGGAGTCATGCGAGATTTCATGAGTTTTTTGAGAATATTTATTTTATTTTTTGGTTACGCATCGCGTGACCAACATGGTTTATATGGGTGTGTTTGAGTATTCCATGGAAAAATCTATTCATTCATCCTTAGAGCATCGTGATGTTTCCTGGGGCGCTTCCTATGTCATGGATGAAAAGCTAAAGGGCTCTCGCGAGGTGATGCAGACATGTCTTTGAGGAATCATGACGTCTTAAGGTTTTCCAGGGGCATGTCGCATGACCTTCAGCAACCACGGGCACCTCTCACCTCCCCCCTTTCTATATTATTTGTTTTATTTTACAAATTTCAAGGATCATGTGAGTCTGCATGAGTAATATCAAGTATTTTTACTCGATTTTCGGATAATGCATCGCTTGACCAATATGGTTCATATGGAGAGTGTGAAAGAATGTAGTAGACAGGTCTATCTACCTATCCCTAGAGCATCACAGAGTTTTCTGGACACTCTCGAGGAATTCCTTGCAGCGAGGATGACAATCTAGAGGGATTTCATGAGGTTTTACTGTGTCACATAGATTGTTCGAGGTGTGCGTCGCATGTCTTTCAGTGAACGAGAAACCCTCTCGCCTCCTCCCCTTTATCTCCTTTGTTTTATGAGGTGAAGGCTTGTAGGTCATGTGAGATTACCTAGATATCACCAAGGTATTTTATTCTTGCCAATGATGATTTTAGACATGAGCTTCATGACCACTAGGGGTGCTCATTCAGTTTTTACCCTGTGGCCATCCTTTGTATGAAGAGTGCGCCCCATGATCAATATGGGATCTCGCGATGGCGCACACACCTTTTCTTGTCCATTCACTCTGCTTGCCTATGTAATGTCATATGATCAGTGATGGATCTTACGATGACATGCATACATTTTCAGGGACAACCACTCTACTTACTTTGATGCACCGTATTTACATTCATGGGTATTGCGGCGACCTGTGGACTTCATCAAGGAAAGTATCTTTACTGGCCTTTGATATGTCTCATGTCCATGGGTGTATGATGTCGTAGCATGACCAAGGGTGTTTGCATGTCAAGGATGTATGCCAAATGGTTTTCATGTCAAGGACAATGTCCCGCAAAACTAGAGAGGAATCACACGATCATGGGTGCATGTACAATGGTGCAAGGCTTCATGTATCAAGTCATCTAATGAGTCACACAATCCAATTTGATTGAAGGTCTCACATAGGTGATGGTTTGCATGTGGGTGTCACATGAATAATAGCGAGCATAATTCATCCATCATGGGTGGATTTTCTGATTCCCATCACTTGATCCAATGGACATATTATGATCGCATATCCCTAAGGACATCACATGATACCGGTGGCAGTAGGCTTCCGTGGTCATCAACCTCATTTGGGTGATTTTCATGATACTATGGAAATTTCCCGATCAAGTATTTTGATCGCATGACCCGCTATCATATATTCGCACAATCTATTTTGGTGCTTCACTACAGGTTTATTTTCCCATCTCAATCACACACATATTTCCTTCATGTGGAATGAGGTTCATATATTTCTCATTCACATTATTAAATATGTGAAATCAGACTTCCTCTTATAAATGATCAAGATCTTGTGGTGTCTCCACCTTTCTCATGATAGAGATGGAGTTCTGGAGTTTTCGCATGATGGGTTACGCGGTGTTGTATCATTTTGAAAGATAGGTTATGTGTTGCCTTCAGTGCATCACATCAAAGAGTGCAAGTAGTCTCACGTTCATGTGAGCTGCTTCGCATAATGCTTAGGTGGGGTTGGGCATGATCATTTGCGTAACTCTATTCGCCTTTCGTATGTTCTATTTTTGGGCATATCATTTCTTGTATTCATGTGTAGGAGATTCATGCGTGCACTGCAAAGCTTCTACAGGAACCACGCTCAGTTTATGTGTTGTTGTCACCACAAAAATGAGATATCTAGGAAAAGAATTTCAGGTTATATGCATCACATTACAATCATATCCATGGACCATGATAGTGACATCGCATGTCTATATGGAGGATATGTATAACCCAAAAATTTGTATATTTTCATGCTTATCTGCATGGACCTCAGAGTTACAGCATGGTCAAGATCATGCAATCATGGTTTGGTTTGTGTGTGATATCAATTCCAAGCGTAATGAGTGGGATGAAACTATGGTGCCATGTGGTTGAAGAAGGATATGTGTGGTGTTGCCTCCCCCTCGCATGATATCCCTCAACATGCAACCTTCCACGGAAAAGTGTGCACTATGCAATTACGAGCATCAATAAATGCCCCCATAGAATTAGATTTGTTCGACACAAAAATAATCAGGTTCTAAGGTAGATATAGAGCACTTTTCTGCATATCTAAATAGTGATGGATTCTTCCTTCAGTATGTTATCAGTGAACAGATCTACTAAACTTTATATGTTGTATTTTAGTTTTATTTCATTCATGATGTGCATAACTCATCGTTTATTGGATATTATGTGAATTTCCAATGATACTCATCCTTTACTTCATATCGCATGATCATAAATGCCTGATCTGCAGAGGGATCACCAGGGTAGGAGATATGTCATGAAGAATTAGCGATTTTCATATCTGTGGAAAGTAGCTCGATTGTGATAGGGCCATGTAGTAGGCATCACAATAATTTACATGTGATTTAGTTTGGGGTCTTTTAGCTCATACCATTTATTTCTTTAGTTTATGGTCTTATAGGTCAAACTATCTGTTACTTTAGTTTAAGGTATTTTAGCTCATACCATCTATTACTTTAGTTTAAGGTCTTTTAGCTCGGACTATTTATTACTTTAGTTTAAATTTCTTTTATCTCATAACATCAATTTCTTTAGTTTAAGGTCTTCTAGCTCGAACCATCTGTTTGAGAATGGGATATGGTGTAGACATGCCAGGAGTGATCTAAAAAACTCTAAGGTGCTAGATCCTACCTTGGTATTTTCTGAGACTCACGAGGATCTAAATGACCTTTTTGCGGAGTGATGTGCTTGGTAGATGGATTTAGGCACATATACAAGAGCGATGTCCTTGTATGAATAGTCAAGACAAGGGGTCCCCTGAATCTGAGTATCTTTTCCAAGGGATATGGAAGACCTAGGAGTTTGAGTCCATGAATATGAGATAGTGTAGACATGCTAGGTATGTCCTTCGACATTATGAAATTCCAAGTTCCTCTGTGGTGTTGCAAAGGCTCACAAGGATCGAAGCTCCTTTCTGGCAAGGAGAAGATGCATTTAGTTGGTGGGAGAAGGCCTTTATGCATCAGTAGCATGCCAAGAAAAAGATGATCTATACTACATTCTAAGGGCTATGGAATATCTATATAGGTAATATTGATGAGGTTGGAATACTAGGGATAAAAAACCTACATGGTTAATTGGGGTATGGATGATATAAATCATAACCTGGGAGTTTGAGTCCATGAATATGAGATGGTGCAGACATGCTGGGTATGTCCCTTGACATTCTGAAATTCCAGGTTTCTTCATAGTGTTGCAAAGGATCACAAGTATTAAAGATCCTTTCCAGCAAGGAGAAGATGAATTTAGTTAGCGGGTGAAGTCCCTTATGCGTTGATATCATGCTAAGTGAAATACGATCTCCACTTCTTTCCGAGGGCCAAGGAAGATTTTTGAAGAGTCAAACATCTAGATGAAGAAGTTGGATATGGGAAGAAAGTTATCTAGGAAGGGTTTTGGCACCCTAGGGAAGCTATCTCTTAAAATGAAGCTTGAGCTATATTCCATGTGGTTTCGAATCACAAGATGTGGTCCATAAAAGTCTAGGAAATGAATTGTCACAGTCTGTCCTTGAGGAAGGGTATGAAAAATGGTGATGTAACATTGAGGATATTGGATCCTCTTGGATAGTCTGGTATGGGGATTGTAAATCATGATCTAGACTGCTCAAATACATAGAATGGTATGGGACAATCATACAGAGAATGGTTCAAACACATTGGGGTTTTGAGTGCTAATGTGATGATGTCAGGGCTCATGATAATTGAAATGTACTTTTTTAGAGTGACACATTTTATTGACGGTCGTAGGTGCATATGCAGGAGCCATGGGAATGCATGCATATTCAAGAAAAGGGTCCTTGAATCCAGATATCCTTTCCAAGGTCCATGGAGGGTTATGATGATTCGAGGAACCCCAACTCACAAAGTGTGATTTTCAAAAGACATTAAATACAAGGAGGGTTCAAATTTCGTAATGGGTATGTCACCGCCTAGTGAACATATTCTCACGACTAGGACGTGCGACAATTATTTCCCTAACTTTTTCCTAGATTGGTGGGTCCAATGATCATATCCTATTTTTTACTAGGGTTATGTACCCTATTATCTTTGTTCCTTTTATGTTTTCACCCTAATTTTTGCCTAAAATTAGACGACGAAGAGTTTAGTAGGTGAGGACTCGACTTTTTCTCAAGACGACCTTTGCGGGTTTTTGGTCTCACAAGTTTTTGTGTCTCTTTTGTTGGTAGTTTAAGGTATTGTGATTTGGACCACTATGGGCTAGAGTTTAAGGTCTTATAGCTTGACCAAAGCATAGACAGTTTAGGGTCTGGAATTGCATGGACATGACATGGAGGATGTGGCACAAGAGGTTAATTAGGATACCCATGGTTAAGAGCACTCCAACCTCTTATCAAGCATGGAAGGGGAATGATGTAAATCATGACCCAAGTTTCTCAGGTCATGAGTAATGATGTGGGATAGTCATAAAAGGAGCAGTTCAGACACACTTGGGTGCTGAGTGTTGCCATGATGATGTCAGGGCTTATGCGGATTTAACTGTCTTTTTTCAGAGCAACACATTTAGATGACAGCCACATGCGCATATACAGGAGCCATTGGCATGCATGCATAGTCAAGAAAAGGTTTCTTGAAGTTGGGTATACTTTCCAAGGGCCATGGAAGGTTGATGGTTTAATATGCACAAGACATGAAGTTTGGTATATGGATTTGAGGTACTATTAAAGGATGGTGGAAGAACCCTATACTCTAGTTGACCGAAGAAAGTCACTTGCGGTCCTTTGATGAGGAGTGAAAAAATAGGAGATGGTCTGCACAGTTTATTGTAATATAGTGAAGACACATTTGTGTATGTGCAGTTTAATGTCATGCAGTATGGACATGCTTCTGTGTAGTTTAACGTCATGTGGTAAGGACGTAAGAACCATCATGAAAGGGGGTAATGTTGCGACTAGGCCGAAAGAAGGGAACTTGGGCATCACTGCATATCCCATAAAAATGAGAATCAATCCACATATAGTTTTGGATGGTCGTGTAGTTTAATATCTTGAGGTAAGGATAAACTCCGTATAGTTTAATGTCATGTGGTCAGGATGAAATGTTCCATGTAGTTTAATGTCATGTAGTGAGGATGATGCAACCCAGTATAATGTCATGTTGTAGGGACATGTTCAGATAGCTTAGGGTCATGTGGATCAGACTGTAAGGTGGAGTTCCTAATGTGGGGGTACACAACATGGTTCCATGAAGCAATCCGATGTGAATGAGGACAAAATAAGTCTCAACCATACCACACACCATTCCAGGAAGACTTAGGCCAAAGGGCCAAAAAGGGTCATGAATTCAGCTTGGCCCGAAGACAAAATGTATGGGCATCACTACGTACCTCATGAAGATAATAATCAAGCCACATGTAGTTTTGGAAAACGAAATACATTATGCAGGTCTGACCCATACATATAGGTGGGAATTATTTCTATTGACAGTTGTTGTTGGACCTAGGATTACAGATCCTGGCGTCACTACGTATCTTTTTTGGTTAGGAATCAAGATACATTTATTTCTTGAAGTTCTATGTAGTTATTGAAGGTCCATGTAGTTTAACATAATGCGGTGAGGACGAAGGTGGATCGACGTGAATTGGTGAGGACATCACGGTTTGGACCAAGGATAAAATCTTGGGTGTCACTATGTATCTCATGGGGATATTAATCAAACCACACATAGTTCTTAGAGGACCATGCAGTTTAATGTCATGCGGTAAGGACATCGATTGTACAATTTAACATCATGCAATAAGGACTTATGGCATGAATTTTATGGTATTGTATCCAACACCATAATAAACTTGTTATGCACCTCTATTCCTTTCTTGTGAGGGTAAGTTTCTACCATAATTCCTAATCTCATGTGATCTATGCTCGTTGTGAGAAAAAAGGAGCACCACGAGTTACCCTACAATGCATAGAAAAAATAGGGGTATAACATGAGAATTTTGTATAATGTAGTGGATGGACAAATATGTAGGATCAAGGAATCCCTACACATCTCATTGAGAATGAGAATCAAGTCATACATAGTTCTGGAGGGAACTGTACAGTTTAACATCATGTGAAAAGGACGATGGATTACCCAACATGAAGGGGAAGGGGAGTTGTGGATCTGTGTAGTTTTATGTCATGTATTAATGACATTGGCTGTGAAATTTAATGTCTTGTGGTAAGGAAAAATTCTGTATAGTTTAACATCATGTGGTTAGGACGAGACATTCCATGCAGTTTAACATCATGCAGAGAAGACAAAATATTCCATGCAGTTTAACGTCGTGCGACAAAGACAAAATGTTCCATGCAATTTAACATCATGCGGCGAGGATAAATGATGAGGCTTACTCTAATGTGGATTCCCTTTAACTTAATATATTATTCCAAGTATTTCTTGAGAAATATCACATTGGTGGGTAGAGTGACACGCTCCCCATCCATGGTGGCCAGCAAATAGGATCCATTATGATAGACCTTATGTATGATGTAAGGTCCTTCCCACTTGGTATCCAATTTTGGGGGCTTCTTTCTTGGTATCATCAGGGTTTTGAGATCCAACAATAGTTCTCCTAGAAGTAATGAGCAAAGTCAAACCTTTTTATTAAAAGATCATGCAATCTAATTCTGGTGGACTTCAAGGTTGTGTAGCATGTGAAACATTTTCTCTATTTTTGTGAATGTTCATCATCTGAGAGTTGTCCAAAAAATGGTTATTTTGAGTGATGGAAGATGAAATTCTATTGGAAACATTTCCTTAGTCCTATACACCAGTGAGTTTGGTGTTGCTTGTGTAGCAGTACACATGGTGGCACGGTAGGACCACAAAGCATGGAGGAGTTTATCTAGCCAAGACTTCTTATATTTGTTCACCATATTCTGGAGTATGTTTGACAGATTCTTATTGAAGGCCTATGTCTATCCATTTTCCACTATATGATAGTGGGATGAGTGATTGGACTCAATGTTGTACTCATAGTAAAGCTTCTTCAACTCTGTGGAAGAGAAGTTGGAACTATTTTCTGTCAATACTGTGTGAGGGACTCCGAACCTAGTGATGATATGGGACTTCACAAAGTTTATCATATTATTCATCCCCCAAATAAAAAATGGCTAGGAATATTTAGTGGTATGTAGCAATTCCAGGGTCTAATGGATGAAGTTTTCATGGATATGTCATGCATGGAATTTCTTGATGAATTCCACACAGTCTTGTATCATGGTTTTCTAGTAATATCCCAACCTCTTAATTTGGTTAGAGGGCTTGGTTCCAGATTGATGGGCGCCGCAAGAGACTGCATGGACTTCCTCTATAATGGTGAGAACTTCTCCTTCTACTATTCACCTGAGGAAAATTCCATCAAAGTCATACTTATAAAGTATTTTTTACTCATTTGGTCCATCCCATAGAGTGAAATTAACTACCTGACACCTAATCTATTTCCTTATGACATGATTTGATGGGAGAGTTTCATTTTGAAGATAACCAATTATGAGCTCCATCAATCTAGGGGTGGTCATTGGTTCATCATGCTCTAGGGTGGTGTTGACTTGATTGATCTCTTCCATGTCATATATAGAGACTAATGACACTGTTCTTCAATGTATAATACAAAAGGTTGCTTCCTCCAGATCAAGGTTGGTCAGGTTGGCGGATGCATTGGCCAGTGCATCGGTACGAGAATTCTATGATCGAGGAACATAATGTAAGGTGATATTGAAGGGTAATTCCACCATTAATCACCTGAAATAGCCAGTGAGGGGGGCCAATTTATCCTTTTTTATGGAATATTCTCCATTGAACTACTTTATCACTAACTTTGAATCCCCTTTGATGTTTAGGTAGGCTATGTAAAGTTGTAGGGCTAGTTCCAATCCAGCTATGAGGGCTTGGTATTCTACCTCATTATTTGTGAAGCCTTCAAATACCAAGAAAAAGTAGGGTAAAACTTCTCTGTCAAGGGATACAAATACAATCCCTATACCAGCCTGGTTGAGTTTCAAGTTCTCTATTATAATACCGACAGTTTTCAGGAGGCACCATCAAAGTACATATCCCATGTTCGGGGAGCATCATGGGCATAATAGACCTCTTAATCGAGAATCTCGATGTCTTCCAATGTATTTTCTATGGTAGGGTGTGCTATGAAGAAATTATCTAGGGATTAAACTTTCACTAACTTATGTGACACCAAATAAATGTCATGTTATTGAAGAATTACTGCACATTGAGCCAAGTTCCCATTCAACATGGGGTGGACAAGGATGTAATTGATTGGACCAATACGAGAGACCAGGTGGACCTCATGGTGTTTCAAGTAGTTACTCATCTTTTCACTATGAAGATGAGTGTGAGGCAGTTCTTCTCAACATCAGAGTATCGAGTGTCAATACCTAGCATGGTTCAGCTGAGGTTGTAGAGACTATTCTTGCTTCCTGCATCATTATTCTATACAATAAGGGCTCCCAATTAGAATTCCATAGCATCCAAATATAAGATGAGTGGCCTCCCTTCCACCGGAGGCATCAAAATTGGTGGGTCCAACAAATATTTCTAGAGGCTTTTGAAGGCTTTCTGACAATCATTGTCCCATTAGTAGACGATTCCCTTATTCATTAACCTGGTGAAGGGAAGAGCCTTTCCAACCATATTGAATATGAATCTCTGAATGTAGGGGAGGTTTCCTTGGATTTCCCTTAGTTATTTCAGATTCCTAGGGGGAGACATTTCCAAAATAGCACTAGTCTTCTCTGGGTCAACCTCAATGTCGCAGTGGCATACCACAAAGCTGAGGAACTTTCCTAAAGTTACCTTAAAGGTAGATTTAAGTGGATTTATCTTTAGACTATGATGTCATATCTTGTCTAATATTGATTAGATATCCATGAAGTGATCACATCGCTTCGGGATTTAATGACCATGTCATCCACATAACACTCAATAATCCTTCCCAATAATAGATTAAAGATGCGATTCATGGAACACTGATATGTGGTGCCCACATTTTTTAATCCAAAGGTAATGAAATGATATAATAATATAATTTGAGGTGCTTTGAAGGCAGTGGATTCTTCATACTTGGGACCCATCTGGATTTGATTGTACCTTGAGTACCCATCCACGAAGGAAAGGGCCTGGAAGCCAACAGTTGCTTCGATCAAGAGTTTTGTGATTGGTAATGGGAAATATTCCTTTGGGAAATTCCAATTAAGGTTTCTAAAGTCAATTCATACCCTAATCTTCCTATTATTCTTCTTGACAGGCACAATGTTGGAAATCCATCTCAGGTATTTCACTTCTCATACAAATTTGGCTTTGATTAACTTGTCAACTTCCGCCTCTACATTGGTGGTATGAGAGGGTTTCATCCTCCTGGATAATTTCTTAAATCCTTGATGCTCATCGGGAAGTCTAAGATTGTGTGTAGCCACATCTGGATTCAATCCGGGCATTTATGTGTAGATCCAGGCAAACACATATTAGTGATGCTTCAGAAATGCAATGTACATATCTTTCTCCTTGAGAGACATGGTGAAACTAATCAAGGTAGGTTGTGGTTCTTCTTCTATCCCCAGATTTATCTACCTGAGATCATCTATAGTAGTGGATACTCCTTCCTCAAATGATGGAGGTGAGTTTATGAGGTCATCCTCATCCATTTATGAGTATGTGGAGCCATATTCAGGTGAAGATGGCAGTCATGGGGCCTCTCTATCCCTATCGGGGTGAGAGAGGCCATTAGAAGAGATATCACCCTCCCCTGCTATCTGGGTTGTTGCAGAGATATGCTGGAGATGATTTTCACTGAGGAAAGAAGAGGTTTGGATCTTTGAGGTCAGATCTTCTACTCAGACCATATTTATGGGGAGTATAGTCATCATCAGTCATACTCTAGGGATTCATAGAGGCAGTTTCTAAGCCATTGGGGGCTGTAACCTCTACATCATCATCCACCATTGGTTTATTACCTTACTTCTTATAGAAATATGCTTCTTCATATGAAGATCTGCAAGTTTCGAAGGGGGAGTTGTCACCATGTGGTATACCAACCTTTCCATTGATGGGGTACTTCAGACATTGATGGAACTTTGATGGTATTGCGAGATGGCTATGGATCTGGGGCCTTCCAAGAAGGACATTATATGTGGTATATTTTCAGATAACCATGAACTCAACATTAGATGTGATATCACCATGTGGTATCCTTTGAGTTTGACCTTTCCTAGGGGTCTCTTCTCATGATTTTCATATCCTAGAATAGTTAGATTCATAAATGATAAGTACCCTTTTCTATATCTCAGTATTTGGAGGTTCTGCACTGGGATACGATTGATCCCTGGTTCATTATTAATCATTAAACTTTGGAAATTGAAATTATTGAGTATGCTTGAAACAAATAAGGGTTTTATATGAACCTGGATGGCCTCCTCCCAATCTTGATCTATGAATGAGATAGAAACATGGCATCCCAAGGGTATAGTCTCCACTTGATATACTTTATCGATAGTAACTTTTGTCTTGAACTCCTGTGGGCTCTAGAGGACTTCGACAAGTGCCTCCCTAAGTTATTTTGATAGAAAAAGTGCATCCAAGATCAATAGATTTGATGGAAACATAGATATCTCTTTTAGAATATCATATTCCTAGGCATGTGGTTCATGAGATGGAGAATCTGAGGCAGATGGACATGGTTCTTATGATGAGTTTGAGGGAATATCTATTTCCAGTGGTGATGGTTACACTAAACATCCCCATTTCCTAGGTTATATGTAGGAAAACCATGTTCAGGGGCATGATTATAATCATAGAAGGTGTTTTTTCAAGTGTATTGTGTTGACAAAACCAAAGATGAGCTCCTCGTATGATGAGGGTTCAGTTTGGTGAGGCGATGCACGTACTGCCAACGTCATAGGGAAGAAATCAATGAGGGCTAATTCCTACTTTGGAGGAAAATATCACTATTCCTCTTCTACTTTATTCCACCGCTGGTGGTCATGCCCACCTTTGGTAGGCACATCTGACGCATCTTTCTTGGGTGGTGGAGCTACTACTGGCCTGCACAATTGTGATCTCAGAGTGGTATGGTCTTGATAAACTATCTTCCAAACCATCAAGTTGTCAAATTTTCACAGACGTCTGGACAAGAACTCATTGTAAACATCCTCTTCTTTTGATTGGACCAGGGTTATACAAACCACTTTCTTTGGGAAAATATCCATCACTACTTGTCTGGAATCGATCATGCCTTGAAGGACATCTTTGAAGACGAAATAATTCTGGATATTATGACCCTACCTTATATGGAAAGGGTAGTAATCAGGTCGGTCGGTGAGGTTGACCTCATTGGGATTCTTTGGTTGTGGAAGTGTGAGCAGGTTAATGTCTATGGATGCCAAGAAATAACCAGGGACCCATTCGTTCTAAAATGAGTACACCTTATTCATCCATTATTCAAATCCAGAATGACCTTGATTTCCATGTGCTCTTGGATATGGGAAATTTTGTGGTTGTCACCACTCAATAAGAGGTGCTGGGTGGTTTGGGTCCTACCTAGGCATCTAGATAGGTGTCTCTTCTCGCTTGAGATTCACAGCTGCAACTTCCATTCTAGATGACCTTTTTCCTTATGTTGCGGGCAAGAGTCTAGATTTCGATCGGGTCTACTGAATAACATCTTCAAGGAATTGTATTGTTTTAGAAAATTCTTTGAATCCTCCTTGATATTTCATTGTAATTAGGGGTGTTTTAAACACAACCCTAAGATTTTCGGCATAGATTTACAACATCTTCTCTTATGTGAGAGGGATGCTGAGAAAATAGGTCAAACCCTTCCACCTTGCTATTAAATCTGACACCCTCTCATTTTCACATTGTTTATAGTTTTCCAGGTCGACTATCATTGTCTTCCTCAACATAGAACTAAATTGGTAAAGGAATTGATGACATAGGTCTTCCCATCCTCACACAGATCCTACTAGAAGACTGTTATACCAAACAAAGGTTGGCCCTATCAGAGTCTATACAAAACACCTTAGCTTGGTTACCACCTGTTGATCTCGAGGGCCTATCATTAGCCCACATCAGGAAAAAAAGTGTGTGAGATGCTATTCAGGATATCCTACACCATCAAAGGTAGAAAATGTGGGATTTATGAGGTTGGGCAGAGGTTGATTATCATCTAACCATCCAGGATATGGATTCCTTTCAGGTTTCACAGGTGCACGTCACCCCTCCATGACTTCCATTTGAGTAGCTAGGGACTCGATGATGTTAAGGAGCTCCAGGTAAACTACTTCTTGGACCATCTCCCACCCATGGGGAGCCAGGGGTTGATGAGGTGTCCCCATTTTTATCTCCTTTAGATTTTTAATTCATCCTAGGACTGAATGATTATCCTGGTAGGGAAGAGGTTGTTGACACAAAAGAGGGAATTCACGATCATTTTTGAATTCCTCATGCATGTGGTCTGGATTCCTAGACCTGGAGACAATATCATATTCAGAATCTAACCCTGATGATGGATTAGCTACATGAGAGAGAACATTTTTCTCTACTTGGAGACGATACCCCATATGAATATTTCCCCTGAGTAACTCCTCATTAAGTTGTCGAAGAGCTTTTATTTCACTCTCATTTTATGAAAATTGGTCCCCCATGGAGGAAAATTCACTCCTCCTATGAGGTGATCAATATGTGGTTGTACCCTTCCCATTGGCATCATTTTGTTGTGGAGGTGGAACTCAATATTTGGAATTTTTATGTTTTGGAGCCGTCTCTAGTTCTTAGTGTGCTCAACCTCATTCGGTGCATTCAAGTCACCCTCCTCTCAAGGTATGTTTCCATGTCATGATCTCCTATATTTGTGTCGTGATAATTATCTTCCATGTTTAAAGTGATGATATTCATAGAGGTATATCATTAAATGGGGGTCGTGTCATTCCTTTTGACACAACATGATGATTCTGCACCACTTTCATCAGGGTCATTATTCAAACCCTTGGCCTTATTGGGTCTTTTTGGTCTGAAACCCTGGAAGGGCTTAATCTTCTGCACTATGTGTTCCTCTAGCTTGGGTTTATGAATAGTGATCCTGAGGGAGTTCCCAGTCAGGGCTATTGAACGGCCCTTAACCAGCAGAGGTGTGTCTCATAATAGGTGGGATGTCATCCATTGATTCATTTCTCCCAATCAGGAGAAAACTGATTCCCTCTATGGTGGTGATGATGACGAAAATTCCCCCAACCCTGTGGGGTGGGGTTCATTCAAGGCCACAATTGGTACTGATTGGTACAATTGTTGAGGATCCAATTGCTCTGGTCAAGGATTTGATGACTCTCAAGATGCACATGAATATATAAATGTCCCCAACCCAGTGGGGTGGGGTTGTTCTAGGATCACAGATGATTTTTCCAGGGTCATCTTAGAGGATGATGGACCTATGGATGGTGATCGAGATAGAAATTCCCCTATCCCAGTGGGATGGGTTCACTTGCAGTTGCTGCTGATGTATCCCAAATATTCTCAAGAATTGATGATCCGAGAGGTGGAAGCAGTGGTATATATTCTCTCGGTCCAGTGGGGGTGGATCCACTCTTGGATGGCTAATACCGCAACTAAAATAGAGACCTGCTTGATGTGGCACAATTGTGCTCACGTAGGAGCTAGGTATGATGGTGACCTATGATGAGAATCATTTATCACAAGAAGTTTTCCTGGTGATCACAACTTTGGTCTCCATGTTTGAAATGTATTCTTATTGTTTCTAATGGCCTAGTTTGAAGTCCAGTTGGCTATCCTCCCTCTATGCCTGTAATGTTTGGGAATTGTTGAAGTAGAGGCATTTTGTTGTAGTGACCAACTAGACCGAGCGTTTCTCGGTCCTTTAATCTCCCTAGAGGCTATAAAATTACAAGATTCCATATCTAAAGAGCTCTAATATTACAAGGGAGAGATAAAGTGTAACACTCCATACTGTCCCCATCCTAAAATGTGGATTCCTGATGTTTCTTTGGAGATCAGCTTCTGAAGTGTCACTATGCAATGAGGACAAGCGTGTTGTAGGTTTATGCTATTATTTTCTAGTTTTTGATCCCTGACCACAGAGATAGCAGCTAAGTCAAGATGGAAATAGAGTATCTTTATTGTATGAAGGTGACACTCATATCTAGGATAAGGGAGATATTGATCCTTCAGTCACTTATGAGTAGCCCACATATTCTGGCATAGATAAGGAGTGCACTCCTTTTCTAGATCATCTGGGATCTCATTGCTAGAAGTAGCGAGTGGTCAGAGCAAGATGATGAGGTTGTTTCGGATAACTCTCTCCATATATCAATGTCACCCTCCTCCTCACCAGACTTACATGCCTCCACCTAGTCAGACCATAAAATATGGATCTGATGGTCTTATACTTACGGTAATGGAGTGTTGTTTGAAGTTGATGGGGAACCATATATGTTTGACCCCAAAATTTTGAGCACCTCTCTATATGAAGGTGTCATAGTTTGGTTCACCTCTCTATATGGAGGTTTCTGGACAAAGGGAGGATTTCCTTTCCCATGGGAGATATTTCCATGGGGAGGTTGACCATGATAGATGTCAGGAGTAGAGTCTCTGTGATCCATCTCCACACTACCAAAAGGAGGACTATCGTGGTAATGAACTACTCATGATTCCACTTCTATAGAAGATTTTATAGGCCCTTGAGACATTGAGAATGTTTCTTGAACAACCCCAATGACATTGACATTGAGAAAATCAGTGGTATGGGCCATGTTCTGTGTTGTGGTTGGAATATGCCGACCTGCCTTTTGTGATTGTGCAGGAATATAAGCCTATTGCATGATAGTTACAGGAATTTGGATATAACCATTATGTTCCATGAGAGTATGATCCCACTACTAATAAGCTATTGGAATATGCTGATAAGTTGTCTAATTATTGACAAGAATGTGAGATTTTCCAAAGGCATGTTCTACTCTCACTACTGGAAACCTGACCTATACCCACGGTTCAAAACCATGGGTATAGCCCCAAAAATCATGCTATAGCCTATACCCACGGTTTTGGGAACCATGGGAAACCGAGGCGCCGAGATAGGTCCCCAGTCTATACCCATGGTTTTACAACCCGTGGGTATAGATTTTTTTTCTACCGTGTCAAAGCCTCATAACCACTTGCTACACTGTCAAAGCCTTATACCCATGGTTTTAAAACCATGGGTATAAATAGTAAAAAAAATGGCCAGCCAGTGTTGAACCTGCGAACTGCTCTTCTAAGTCAAGGAGTCTCACTACTCAAGCTATGACAGTTATATATATATATATATATTGTTAAATATATTAATCTACATTGGTATTAGAAAAAAACCAGGTAGTTGGTTTCGATCCTGCTTCTTTCTCTTCTAATTTCCAACACCTAACTAGCCCAGCTACCTCACTTACATATAAATATATCTAAATTTCACCTAATATATTAATCTGTCTCCATGTATATGAAAAAACTGGTCAACATGATTCAATACCATGACTGACTGTACTAAAAAACAGCACCTCACCAACCACCTACGAATCTTATATGTTTATATATTTTTATCTACCTAAATATATTAATCGAAACTATGGGTATAGGAGAGAAATGAATGGGTATAGGTTTTCCCACCAAATATTTTTTGTGTCCCACAAATTTTTTTCCCACCATAACACAGGAAAGATATACCCCCAGTTTGACAAAACTGTGGGTATAGGTCTTCAAAAAAACCCTATACCCACGGTTTTTGTCAAAAATGTGGGTAAAGATGTTTTTTCCCACGGTTTTCCAAAACCGTGGGAATAGGTCTTCAAAAAAAACTTATACCCATGGTTTTTCAAAGCTATGGATATAGGTTCCCATACTATCCTTATAACCATAGTTTTTGAAAACTGTGGGTATAGGGATATTTTCCAGTAGTGTCTCACTTGGTGATCCTCATTCAGGATAGGATTATGAGCCTGATCCTAAGCCTTTGAGATATGCCACTATCCTTTCATGCTAGGAGTATAATCTTACCCCAAGGCATGTTATTCTCTCACATGTTTGGCCCTGGTTGGATCAGTAATATGAGTCTGGTTTGAATACACATTCCCAATTGGAATATTCCTACAAACCTCTATAATGGGAGAAGGAATATGAGCCTTCCCTTGTGTTTCCTTGGAATGATGCTAGCGAAGTCATTCATCAGAGGAAGTAGGGATATGTTCCTGACTTCGATGATCTACTAGAACATGCCAGATAGATCCGTGGATAGGAATATTAGCATTTTCTAAGGCTTGTGTCATTCCCACTTGGTCAGCCTCATCCAGAATGAGGATGTATGCCCAATACTAGGCCTTTAGAGTATACTGTCAAACTTTTTCAGTAGGCATGTGCCCATGTCCCAAGGTGTGTTCCCATCTAACTTGGTTGACCCTAGTTGGAATGGGGATATGATCCTGATATGATGCCTCTCCCTTCATCATTATATGTTGATAATCCTCTCGAGTAGGAGAAAGAGTGTGTGCTCACTCCTATACAACCACTTGTTCATGATGATTAGGGTTTTGTGTTGTACTGGTTGTAGGGATAGGAGTATGCACATGTCCCTTCATATTCAACAGTGTCATAATATGCCAAATGAGTTCTTCAGTTGTTGATAAAATGTATTGGAATTTTAGAAAAGTGTGTGCAGGGAAATGAGATTGCACATTTTATGTCTCCATGATGAACTGGAATATTTCTTCTATTGAAATGGGGATATGCACCCACTTATTTCCTCCTTATGTCATCGAAGTATTCTAATGTTCTTTGCATAAAGGGGTAGGAATACGATCCTCCACCATGCTCACTACGATAATATGCCTACACACTTGTTCAGAGCGAGCAGAGATATGATCCCACTGGTTGGTCCCTACTTGAGTATACAGGCAGTCATCGTCATTGGGAGTAGGGATATGTTCCCTCTCTTATATATCTGACACATTTCTCCTCCGATGAGTTTTTCTTACAACCCGTACATGGGCATCAGAAGGTTATGTGTATCATATGGCACCCTCAGTAGGCAACTAAGGCATACCGACAGGATGGTGTTGGTGAAGGCAGTTAGAAGGAGCCCTCCTGGGCAGCTCCTAAACCTGAAGGGAGTCATATTCAGCTTCTTGGTCAAACTTCCTCAGATAAGGAAGGTGGAGATTATCATGATTTGGGTTATATTCCCGAAGATGTTGGTTGTGGCGATGAGAGCCACATGTTCAACAACAGCCTTTCCCATGTGACAGAGATTTTCCAGACAACGCATATGGAGGACTTCATGAGTAGCCTCCATGGTCAGGATAATACCATACTGGTGGTACTCTCAAACCATCTTATTCTCTACCAAACGTTGGATTTATCATGTAGGTGATACTGTTTTATGAGCTGTGAAAGTTATAGTTGTGAATGATTTTCCAGAACGAATGTTGGATGATGAAAACATCATCTTGAATCAGGATGTTGAAGTAGTATATTCAATTATATAGATGAAAAAGATAAATGTTACCGATTGGTGCAGTATCGTAGGCATAATATGCTCAATCAGATATGCATGGTTAACTCATTTTTTCTTTTATTCCTGATTCAGCCACTCCACTCATTTAGACTTATCAAAATGAGGATGGACTTATGAAAACCTTGGCTACAGAGGATCATTTTTAATATTATTCTAGACTTATTACTTTGTTTTTATAGGGTTTTCTAAACAAAGCGGAATGATGTGTTATAACCCAATCGTTTTTCATTATAGAGTTTCACATCAGGTTTACCATTTTTTTTCATTGGGAAATGTGGCATGGAATGAGTTTATCTTATTATGTTACCATTGTAAATTTTCACTAAAACTCCCAATGGTTCCCCCATCTGCAGCTGGGTATATAACTACTTTCCAAAGGCTGGTATTCATATGGGTTTTCAGGCCCAGTGACTCTTAGTGACTTGCATTGGTCAAGAGGATGGGAGGTCAGGCTCATCGCACCCTTTTGGGTGGAATTTTTACCTACTTCGGTACTCTATTATAGATTTAAGATATGCTTGTGAATCTCTTCCTAATCCCAATGTGGGATCGATTACCCTAAAAATGATTATGGGTTAATTTATTTTTCATATGTGAAAAGACTAGGAATTCTTTAGTGAATCCATCTATATGTATCTGAGGTTCTTCATCACTCTCCGGTAATAAGTGGTTTCTTATATGCTAAATCCATATAACTAAGTTCTTCGGAACATGATCCCGTATGAGGAGGTGATTAATATTTTGATGATGGGATTAAACCATTATGAGGCATCCTAGGTATCCTGGTTATTACAGGAATCAAAACCCATATAGTTTTTTTAACCCCTATAGTTTAATGTTGTGCAGATGGAATTATATGGGTGCCCTGGGACACCTTTAAGCTTGAGTCCCGAAGGGAAGTCCTATGTATCCTAAATATGGAGAGATTCAGAGTTTTCATAGTTCATTTCTTCAGGACTTATACTTTAGAGTATCATATGTCATTATAGAGACTCATTGTACAGATGAAATGATTATTTCAACTCCCTAATATCACATGATCCATGATTGGTGTGAGAAAAAAGGGATAGCAAGTAACCAATGTTATTTCTTTATGTAAGGGAATTAGATACTGGGATCACCCTGAATGATCAATATGGAACTCAACACTTAGATATAGAGGTAGCCTACGTATCCTGAGTGTGGAGATTCATCGTAGTTCCCTTTATGTTGGGTCTTACACACTGAGGTTTTTCTGGATGGTGTAGATTTATGATGCCAGTGAGGTGTTCGTTACATCCCCCTAAGCCCACAAAATCCATGATCGGGATGAGAAACAAGGGAGAGAAGATGATCATACTCATGGTGTCTGGGTATGGGACTTGTATATGAGAACAGTCATTGGGGTGTTTGGTATAGAGCTCGGGCCTTAGGAAGATGTCCTACGTATCCTGGTTATGGTAGGAATCAGAGTTCTCATAGTTCATTTTATGTTGTGGCTTACACACTAAGGTTTCCCTATACCATTTTAGGGGGTTTATAAGGTAGATTATGTGACTATTGTGACTCCCTAATCCCATTTGATCCATGATCGTTTGTGAGAAATAAGGGATAGTAAGTAATCAATGTCATTACTTTGGACAAGAGACTCATATGATGCTCCATCCATGGATGATCAATATGGATCTCAAACCTCAAGCAGAGGTGGAATAAGTATCCTAAATATGATAGGAATTATAGTCTCCATAGTTCCCTTTATTTCTAGGATTATACACTGAGGATGAACTATTGATCGGGGCTTAAATGTCGAGGATAGATAGCATTGTCAAATCTTGGGATGTCTTGGGGATATGGACTTCTTGTTTAGAGGGCGTCGTATGACCCAATTGGAATATCCTAGGGTCCATCACATGACCTAGCTTGACACATTTGGATGGTGTCTCAAGAGCTGGTGTGGCATAGTCTGAGATGTGTCATGTGTCTTGGCTAACACCTCTCGGAGACACCGTGAGACTTGGCTGATATGTCTGGAGGGCATCACAAGTCTTAGCTGATGTGAACATAGAATGTCGTGAGGGCTTGGTTGTCATGTCAAAGAGCTTTTTTGAGACTCATATGATATGAGAGGGAACCATTATATGAGTCAGGTAATGTGTTCGAGGGATGTCGCAAGTCCTGAGTGATGGACCCGGGGGGTTCACAAGATCAAAGCGGTGTCTGCGGGAGAGTTGTACGACTCATCCTAGTATGTCTGGAGTATTCTGAATGTCCCATGTGAAATGTGGAAGGAGTTTCACAAGATCTAGGAAATGTGTCTTGGTGTTTTCATGTGTATTTGGATGACACACGTGAAGTGCATGGGGGGAATCGAGCATGTCTTTCACTTAAACCATCCACCTTTGATCTTGTTTCTCACCCTTGTATTATGAATACCCTAGTTTTGTTAAGTGTCAGTTCTCTTGAATATCACACGATCTAATGGGATCAAGGGTTATCCTTTGCATAACTCACTATAGGACCTTCACATGATCTATGAATGATCACATTAAGTGCCTTATGACTAGTTCATGACTACTCCAACTGCTTGTCAGTATATTACATGATATAAAGATGGTCAGTCATGTGATCACTCCAAGAAGTTGAGGCCAAGAACTAAATCCTGTAAAGTCTGGTCTTTAAGAATCTAATGCGTGTAGCCGTCCTCAGAGTCCAACCCTTTCTTCATGTTGGAATGGGGAATTTATAGGAATCTCCACCCCTGATACCCTCTAGTTTGTGCAACGTATCTGGAGTGATTCCAAGCTAGATTTAGTGAAGGGGTCTAGCGCCATGTGGCTTCACAATTCTCTACCATGGACCGCTCTGAGTGCATCACCTGATTTTCAGTAATCGCAAGTCTCTTCCATTTACGCTTCCCTTATCGGATTATTGCTAATTATTGAAGAATTTTTTTTATTATTCGGTTGTGTCGAAGGACTTACATGATATTGTGATGACATGTTCGAGGGACTTTTCAAGATCCAAATTCCTCTTGAAAGACACTCATGTGACCTTGGGTGACTTGTCTTAGGGTCTCACAAGACTACATTGTGGGTGTGATGGGTGCATCGCATGCCTTCTAGAGACCGTAAATACCTCTATAATCTTCCCTTTTAATCCCCTTCGTTTTATGTGACAAAGGCTAGGAGTCATGTGAGATTGCGTGAGTGTTGTTGAGAATATTACTTCTATTTTTCAGTGATGCATCCCGTGATCAACATGGGTCATATGGGTGTGCATGATCATTCCATAGGAAAATCTATTCATTCATCCTTAGAGAATCGTGAAGTTTCCTGGGGCGCTTCGTATAGAGAGGATGACAAGCCAAAGGGCTCTCGCGAGGTGAGGCAGATGTGTTTTTGAGGACTCATGATGTCTTGAGGGTCTCCAGGGGTGGGTATCATGTCCTTCAATGACCACGAACACCTATTGCCTCCCATTTCTATCTTTTTTGTTTTACTTTACATAGGTCAGGGATCATGCGAGTTTGAATGAGTAATATCTATAATTTTTACTTGATTTTTGGAAGATGTCTTTCTTGAACAATATGGGTCATATGGAGAGTGTGCAAGAATGTACTATCCATCAGTCATTAGAGTGCCACAAAGTTGTTTGGACACTTCTGAGGACTTCCTTGTCGCGAGGCTGATAATCCAGAGGGATTCTGTGAGGTATTTTGGTGTCTCACGGATCTCTCAGGGTGCACATCGCATGTCATTCAGCGACCATGAACCCCTCTTGTATCCTCATCTTTATCTCCTTTTTTTATGTGGTGAATGCTCTGATGTCATGCCATATTTCCTAGATATCACCAAGGGATTTTATTCTTCCCAATGAATATTTGGCGTATGTGCGTCATGCCCACTGGGGGTAACTTCCTTTATAATGTCATCAATCATTATTTTCAAAGGATTTTGGATGGTTTGTCAGGAACTTTCCAATAATAAACCACGTAGCCTAGGGGAACTCATTCAATTATCACCGTATGGACATAATTTTTATGGAGAGTGCACTACATGATCAATATGGGATCTTATGATGGAACACACACCTTTTCTTAGCCAATCACTCTGCTTGCCTATGGAACATCGCATGATCAGTGATGGATCTTACAATGACATGAAGACATTGTCAGGGGTGGTCTCTCTACTTGATTTTGATGCACCACATGTTCATTCATGGGTATTGTGATGACATGCGGACATCGTCAAGGAAGGTTAATTTGATCACCTTTGATATTTATTATGTCCATGGTTGTATGATTCCATAGCGTGACCAAGGGTGATTTCATATCAAGGTCATATTCCAAAGGGTTTACATGTCAAGGATAATGTCCCACATAACTGGAGAGGAGTCTCATGATCATGGGTGCATTTCAAATGGTGAAGGGCTTCAGGTCTCAAGTCATCTAATGAGTCACACAATCCTAGTTTCTTGAAGGTCTCATGTAGATTATGGTTTGCATGTGGGTGTCTCATGAATAATAAGGAGGGTAATTCATCCATCATGGGAAGATTTTCCAAAGCTCATCTCTTGATCCAATGGACATATTATGATCTCATATCCTTGAGGACGTCACATGATCCCTATAGAAGTAGTATTCCTTGGTCAGAAACCTCATTTGGGTTCTTTTCATGATACTATGAAAATTTCCCTATCAAATATTTTGATCGAGTGTCCCTCTATCACATATCCACACAATTTGTTTAAGTGTTTCACTACAGGTTTATTTTCCTATTTTGATCGCACACATATTTCCTTTATATGGAATGAGTTTCATATATTTCTTATTCACATTATTAAATATGTGAAATCATATGTATTCACTGAAATGGTCGAGATCTTAGGGTGTCTCCACCTTTTTCATGATAGGGATGGAGTTCTGTAGTATTTCGTATGATGGGTTATGCGATGCTGTATTATTTCACAAGATAGGTTATGAACAATTGGGACCATAAAATGATTGGACCACTGGTGCAGTGATAATTTCGAGATAAAAATAAAGTGCAAAATGTGGAAAAATAAATGACACAAGATGTAACTTGGAAAACCACCCAAAATAGAAGGGGTCAAAAACCATGGACAAATAAAAGGATCAATATGGGGTAAAAGTGGGTACACACTCCCTCACTTATTACAAGGAGAAAACCCTTAAAATATTCTCTCTTGAATAAAGGGGAAAACTGCCTCACAAAACACCCCAAATAAATAGAGAATTCAAGAACCAGATGAGATGTCGAAACTGATGGGAGAGATCCCTTTGTATAGGTTACACTCCCCCCTCCTACCGCCTTATACCACTAAATATTTGGTGGGGGTTTTTACACCCACCTAACAGCTACCATGCGCCCCCCCGCCTGAAAAATTGGGGAGAGACACTGGACTGTGGAGAAATATTTGCCAACACATCTCCCACTTGGAGATTGATTGAGAACCAATCACATCTCCACATCCTTTCTATCTGCCAAATATGTTTCTCAAGTCTCTTCAAGGCCACTCGAGGATTTGTACCATCTAAACTTATCAGAGTTAATCACCTTCGTCAAGAAATCTATCAGATTTTCTTTAGTGTGAATATTCTGCATGGACACACTTCCTTCCTCCACCACATCTTAGATAAAGTGATATTGTACCCCAATGTGTTTTTTTCTGGAATGAATAGATAGATTCCTTGAAATTTTCAACGTGCTCTGACTATCACAAAACAATGAAATATGCTCCTTTATTTTATTGAGCTCCTCCAACAACCTTCTCATTCAAATCACATCTTTACAAGCCTATGTAGATGCCATGTACTCTACCTTTTTAATGGATAAATCCACAACTGATTCTAACTTTGAAATCCATCTCACATCTCCTCCTACAAGGGTAAACACATAACCAGTAGTGGATTTCCTCTGGTTATAATCACCTGAAAAATCTGAATCAACATATCCTATGATAGTGAAATATGATCCTCCATAACATAATGCAGCATTTGAGGTCTTCTTAATGTATCTGAGGATCCTCTTCACTATTCTCCAATGCTTCCATCCTGGATTCACCATGTACCGACTAACTGCTCCCACTGTATGTGAAATGTATCTTCTAGTACCAACCATATAAAACATCATACTAATCATTTCTGATGAATATGGTACTTGAGACATTTCTATCCTCTCTACTTCACTTCTAGGACTCATCATTGAGGATAACATGAAATTAATGGGAAGAGGGGTAGATATTGGATTAAAGTATTTCATGTTGAAGTGTTTTAAGACTCTCTCTAAGTAATTATTCTGTGATAGCCAAATATTCACATTATTTCTATCTCTGTAAATTTGCATCCCAAGATTCTTGTTTTCTAGTCCCAAGTCCTTTATATAAAACTCCCTAGCCAACTGTCTTTTCGTCTCCTAGATCTGATCATTATTGGGGCCTGCAACCAACATGTCATCCACATACAACAGAAGAATGATGAAATCATTACCATATGAACCCATTAAATATTCACAAGGATCTTAATGAAGTCTTTTGTATCCAATACTCATGATATAGGAATAAAATATCTTATACCAAAACCTTGTCAACTATTTGAGACCGTTCAAACATTTTTTCAACTTGTAAACCAATTTATCTTTGACTTATTTTGAAAATCATTCTAGTTGGAGCATATAGATCTCTTAATCAAGATCACAATGGAGAAAAGTATTATTTACATTCAGCTTTTCTAGATGTAAGTTGTATATAGAACACATCGCCAGAACTATCCGAATAGTCATCAGTCTAACAATAGGAGAAAATATTTCATTGAAATCAATACCCTCCTTCTAAGAATATCCTTTGACCACTAGTCATGCGTGATATATTTCCACCCAGTCCTTTCCATCCCATTTGATCTTAAAGATCCATTTGTTTCTGATATCCTTCCTTCTATGAGGTAATGGAACAAGATCCCAAGTCTTGTTCTTGTGCAGGGATTCAAGTTCCTCCTGCATCGCTGCCATCCATGAGGATACATTTTGAATTTGGGTCTCCTCTACAAAATAATATAGCTCTCCATACTCATTCAATAAGAAGTACACAATATGGATCCCTGTGACATAGTCTGAGTGACATACTGGTGCTCTTTTCTCTTGAGTTTACCACCATGGTCCAGACTCAACCGATACTTGATCATCGTGCTCTGGTAATACCTCATAGGACACCAGTTCTTCCTTGTATTTTTCCTCTACTTCTACTATTGTAGTTTCTGTACTCTCCTTCTCTTGGTCTTGATCAATTGTCATTTTCACCTTGTCTTTTGAAAAAATAACATCTTTTCTAAAGATAAATTTGTAGGTAGTTGGGTCCCACAAATGATACCCCTTCACACTATTAGCGTACCCCAAGATGATACATTTCCTAGATCTCAAATCCAACTTTAATATTTCATGGTAATTAAAAAATGCATATACAAGACTTCCAAAAGTTTGTAATCAAGAATGGTTAGTGGGTTTTTCCATCCACATCTCCATCAGTGTCTTCAGATCAATCTCCATTGAAGGAGATTTGTTGATCACATAGCAGGCGATATTCACCACTTCTTCCCAAAATGTTTTGGCAATACCTATAGTCTTCAACATTACCATTGTTCTATCTAACAGGGTTCTATTCATCTTCTTTGCCACTCTATTATGCTGAGGAGTGTATGCCACCATGAATTGTCAATTGATTCCTTCCTGTTTAAAAAAGTATCAAACTCCTCGCTTCTATATTCTCCACCAGTTTTGGTCCTTAGACACTTGATCTTCTTTCCAAATTCAAGTTCCTTCTATGCTTTGAATGTTTTGAATATTTCAAAAACATATGACTTCCTCTTTATTGGGTACACCCGATATCTCCTGGAATAATCATCAATAAATGATACAAAATATCTTGCTCCTCCCAGGTATATAACTAGTACTTTGAAAACATTGAAATGGATCGACTCTAAAATCTCCTAAATTCTCATTATTGGCGTCCCAAACATTAACCTATGTTGCTTTCTCAAAACAAAATTCTCATAAAATGTTAAGGCTACCTTTTTTATCCCAGGAATAAACTTCTGATCCATAAGAATCTTCAGGCCTTGTTCTGATATATGGCCAAGATTCAGATGCCATAACCTCGTTAACACTTCCATCGAGGTAGTTGATTAAAAACTATATCTGCATCCTTTTATGTTTCACCCATAATAATGTATAGGTTCTTTGATATATTTTATGGATTTATTACCACAAGAGTTCCCTTCAAAATTCTCATCACACCATTCTTAGTGCGAGACTTTCATCCGATGTCATCAAATTGTCCCAAAGACAATATGTTCTTCTTTAGTCCCTCCACATGACATACTCCTTGGACGATCCTTACTATACCATCATGAATCTTCAGTTTGATGGTACTAACTCCAACGATCTTTATAGTGTGATCATTCCCCAAGTACACAAGTCATTTCAGGATGGTTTTATACTGGTCAAACCATTCCTGTTGAGACGTCATGTGCCATGTTGCTCCTGAGTCGATAATCCATGCATCGTTGAGATGTTGTGCGCTTCTAGTAGTCGTCTCCACTTCATTGACTAGTATATATCAATTTCCAGAATTACTCACCACATTTTTGTCCATGTCCTGATTTTAGATCCCACTGGAACCATACTTCATCATCACATCTAATGATCTTTCATCAATATTCAGTCGACAATTTTCCTTTTGCAGCACTGCATGCATCTTCATTTTCCACAGTGATAAATTATTCCCATTGAATTTTTTGATCTGAAATTTCACCACCATCTAGAAATATTGTTAGTTCATAACCTCATCCATTTCACAATGGTGTATTTAATAATATCAATAAATTTTTTCTGATGTGAATGATCAACCAGAGTCGCAATCAGAAAGCATACTCAAATTTATGAGAATTATTAATACCCAAAAACGTGAACAACATCGGGCCAGAAACTTGCCTCTAATACCAGTTGTTGGGACCATAAAATGATTGGCCCACTGGTGCAATGATAATTATGAGATAAAAATAAAGTGTAAAATTTGGAAAAATAGATGACACCATATGTAACATGGAAAACCCCTCCAAAATGGAAGTGGTAAAAAAACACGGGAAAATAGAAGGATCACTATAGGGTAAAAGTGGGTACACACTCCCTCACTTGTTACAAAGAGAAAACCCTCATAATATTCTCTCTTGAATAAAGGGGAAAACTGACTCAAAAAACACCACAAATAAATAGATAATTTGAGAACCGGATGAGATGATGAAACTAATGGGAGAGATCCCTTTATATAGGCTTCACCCTCCCCTCATACTGCCTTCTCCTGCTGGAGATTTGGTGGGGGGTTGGACACCCACCTAACAGCTACCACACTTGACCCCTTGGAAAAATTGGGGGGGGGGGTATGGAGAAACATCCACCAATACATCTCCCGCTAGAAGATTGATTAAGAACCAATCACATCTCCATATCCTTTCTATCTTCCAAACATACTGCTCAAGTCTCTATGCAGCCACTCGAGGATCTGCACCACATGAACTTATCCGAGTTAATCGCCTTCATCCAGAAATCTTCCAGATTTTATTTATTGTGAATCTTCTGAATGGATGACCTTCCTTCCTCCACCACATCTCGGACAAAGTGATATTGTATCCCAATGTGTTCTTTACTAGAATGAAAAGATGGATTCCTTGTAATGTGCAATATACACTGACTCACAAAACAATGGAATCTGATTGTGTCTATCCTCAAGCTCCTTAAACAACCTTATCATCCAAATCTCTTATCTTCAAGCCTATGTAGCTGCCATGTAATCATCCTCCATTGTAGATAAATCAAAAACTAACTGTAACATTGAGATCCAACTCACAGCTCCTCCTGCAAGAGTTAACAAATAACCATCAGTGGATTTCCTCTGGTCAGAATCACCTGCAAAATCAGAAAGAACATGTCTTTTGATAGTGAAATATGATCCTCCATAACATAATGTAGGATTTTTGTTCTCCTAGATGTGTCTCAGGATCCTCTTCACTATGCTCCAATGCTCCCGTCCTGGATTCTCCATGTACCAACTAACTACTCCCACAACATGTGCAATGTATGGTCTAGTAAAAACCATAGGGAACATCAGACTACCCATTGCCGATGCATACAGTATTTGAGACATTTACATCCTCTCTACTTCACTTTTAGGACTCATCATTGAGGATAACTTGAAATTAATGGGAAGAGGGGTAGAGATTGGCTTACATTCTTTCATTTTGAAGCGTTTAAAGACTCTCTATAATTAATTTTTCTATGATAGTCAAATATTCCCATTGTTTCTATCTCAGTAAATCTATATCCAAAGAATCTTTTTTATTGGTCCCAAGTCCTTCATATCAAACTCCCTAGATAATTGTGCCTTCGTCTCCTGGATCTGATCATTATTGGGGCCTATAACCAACATGTCATCCAAATACAATAGAAGAATGATGAAATCATTACAATCCAAACCCTTGAAATATACACAAGGATATGAATGAAGTCTGATGTATACAAGACTCATGATATAGGAATAAAATTTCTTGTACCAACACCTAGGTTCCTGTTTGAGACCGTACAAATATTTGTTCGACCCACAAACTAATTTCTATTTGTCTTCTTCTAAAAAACCTTATAGTTGGAACATATATATCTCTTCATAAATATCACCATGGGGAAAAGTAGTCTTCACATAAAACTACTATTGATGCAAGATTCATGTAGCACACATCTCCAGAACTATCTTAATAGTCTTCATTCTAATAACAGGACAAAATATTTCATTGAAATCAATATCTTCTTTCTGAGCATATCCTTTGACCACCAGTCGTGGGTGATATATTTCCACCTGGTCCTTTTCATTCTATTTGATCTTAAAGAACCATTTGTTTCCAATATCCTTCCTTCTATGAGGTAATGGAACAAGATCCCAAGTCTTGTTCTTGTGCAGGGCTTCAAGTTCCTCCTACATCACCACCATCTATGAGGATACATTTGGACTCTGGGTTTCCTCCACAAAAGAAGATGTCTCTACATCCTCTGTCAATAAGAAGTACACAATATTTCTCTATGTGACATAGTTTGAGTTCCATACTGGTGCTCTTTTCTCTTGAGTTAACTGTTGTGGTCCAGACTCAACTGGTACCTGATCATCGTGCTCTAGTAATACCTCAGAGGAAACTAGTTCTTCCTTGGATTTTTCCTCTACTTCAACTGTTGTAGTTTATATGTTATCCTTCTCCATGTCTTGATTATTTTTCATTTTCACCTTGTCTTCTGCAAAAATGATATCTTTACTGATGATAAATTTGCAGGCAATAGGGTCCCACAAACAATACCCCTTCACACCATCAGCGTACCTCAAGAAGATACATTTCTTGGATCTCGAATCCAACTTTGATCTTTCCTGGTCATTAAACAATCCAGATACAAGACTTCCAAAAGTATGTAATCGAGAATAGTTAGTTGGTTTACCAGTATAAATCTTCATCAATGTCTTTAGATCAATCACCATTGAAGGAGATATGTTGATCACATAACAAGAGGTATTAACTACATCTTCCCAAAATGTTTTGGCAGTACCTACAGTCTTCAACATTTCCCTCGTTCTATCTAACATGGTTTTGTTCTTCCTCTTTACCACTCTATTCTACTGAGGAGTGTATGCCACCATGAACTATATCTTGATTCCTTCATGTTGAAAAAAATTATCAAACTCCTTTCCTGTATATTCTCCCACATTTTTAGTCCTTAGACACTTGAACTTATTTCCAGATTCAAGTTCCTTCCATGCTTTGAAAGTTTTGAAGATTTCAAAAACATATGTCTTCTTCTTGATTGGGTACACCCAACATCTCTTGGAAGAATCATCAATGAATGATACAAAGTATCTTTCTTCTCCCAAGTATATAACCGATTCTTGCCAAACGTCAGAATGGATCAACTCTAAAATCTCTTGACTTCTCACTATTGATGTCCCAAACTTTAACCCATGTTAATTTCTCAAAACACAATTCTCATAAAATGGTAAGGATTAATTTGTTATCCCAGGAAGAAAATTATGATCCAAAATAATCTTCAGGCCTCATTCTGGAATATTTCCAAGCTTTAGATGGCAAAACGTCGTCAACACTTTCGTCGAGGTAGTTAATGAAAAAACTATCTCTGCCTCCTTGTACATTTCACCCATAAGCACGTACAGGTTCTTTGATATCTTATCCACCATCATTACCACAAGCACGCCCTTCAAAATTCTCATCACTCCATTCTTGGTGTGAGTATTTCATCTGATGTCATCAAATTGTCCCAAAGACAATATATTCTTCTCCAAGCCCTTCACATGACATTCTCCTTGGATGATCTGTACAATGCCATCATTTATCTTCAGTTTGATGGTACCGACTCCAATGATCTTCAGAGTGTGATCATTCCCCATGTACACAAGTCCTTATGGAATTATTTCATACTGGTCAAACCATTCTTGTTGAGACGACATGTTCCATGTTTCTCCTGAGTCGATAATCAATGAATCATTGAGATGTTGTGTGCTTCTAGCAGTCATCACCGCTTCACTGACTAGTATATCTCCATTTCTAGAAGTACTAACCAAATTTCTATCCATGTCACAATTATGTCTCCCACTAGAACCACACTCCATCATCACATCTTATGGTCTTTCATTAATTGTCAGTAAAAAATTTTTCTTCCGTAGCACTATATGCATCTTCATTTTCTACAACAAAAAATTATTACTGTTGAATTTTTTGATCTCGAATTTTACTGCCATCTAGACACAATTTCAGTCCAAAACCTCATCTATTTCACAAAAATGTATTTAATAATCTCAATAATTTTTTTCTAATGTGAAAGATAAACTAGATTCACAATCACAAAGCGTACTCAAATTTATGAGAATTATTAATACCCGAAAACATGAACAACACCGAGCTAGAACCTTGTCTCTGATACCACTTGTTGGGATCGTAAAATTATTGGCCCACTGGTTCAATGATAATTATGAGATAAAAATAAAATGAAAAATGCGGAAAAATAAATGACACTCGATGTAACGTGGAAAAACCCTCCAAAATGGAATGGGTAAAAAACCACGAGCAAATAGAAGGATCACTATAGGGTAAAAGTGGGTATACACTCCCTCACATATTACAAGGAGAAAACCCTTGTAATATTCTATCTTGAATAAAGGGGGAAACTTCCTCACAAAACAGTGCAAATAAATAGAGAATTTGAGAACCAATTGAGCTGCTGAATCTGATGGGAGAGAGCCCTTTATATAGGGTGAACTTCCCCCTCCTACTGGCTTCTCCCACTAGAGATTTGTTGGGGGTTTTCCCACCCACATAACAGCTACCACACCTTCCCCCTTTGATAAATTTGGGAGCAGCACCGGCCTATGGTGAAACATATACCAACAATGCACTACCTTGGGTGCATCATCTCAAATAGAGAATGCAGACTAGAATGCATGTGAGCTGCTTCGCATAATGCTTATATGGGGTTGTGCAAGTTCATTCTTGTAACTCTATTGAGGGGGGCCATGATTCTATACTTTGTAGGGAAAACAAAAGTGCTCTCCTTTAAGAATGGTAGGGTGTTTGTATAATGGGTTATGACATGCCATTAATGGATCCTTCGCATGAGTGCAAGGATGGGCTTCTCATGACCGCTTTAGCATAAGCCTTATGGGGTTTATGATGCCCTATTTTTCAGGTAGAATGAGAGATATCCTGTAGGATTGGTAGTCACCTAAAACTCATGATCTACCATCTGTATTTAAAGAAAAAACCCCACACTACCTTTGTGCATCCGAGAAATTTGGCATGTCCTATAAACACGCTATGTCGTTCATTGCATCAGATTTCACCACCTCAGATCCGGAAATAATGTCGCATAAAGGTATATCTTAAAGTAATCAAAACTTATGATATTATTTATGTGAGATCGCATAACCACATGGAGGTTTCATTCCATCAAGTAACCATCCTTGGGGGTTTCAAGTTCTTTCAGTAGAGCCTCTTTACACACTTGATATTTTGAAACTTCCTACTTGTACGGTGGATTTCATTCAGTGCTGGGTAAGTAGACATCAAACCCTATTGGGGCGCAGTGGAGGTGCGCCCCAACAAGTGGTATCAGAGGTGAGTTGGAGTGAGTGGAGTTGAGACGGTGAGGTGGCGATGATTTTTACAGTGGCCGGAAAATTGAAAGTGGTCAGAAAATTTTTTCGAGGCCAGATCTGTGAATAGGACGGTGAGACGATTCCAACGGCACAAGCGGTGATAAAATCGGAGTTGAAACGAGCCTGGTAGGCTCGGTCAAAGTTTGGTCAAACTCGTAGGTGAACAGTACCCCCATGCCGGAGAAGACGGAACACTGTTCATGCCATCGGCAAAAATTCCGGCGAGTTTCCGACAAGAACTCCGGCGTGCCATGTCATCACCACGTCAGCGGGTGATCTGGATCATTTAACGGGTTTTGACCATATCTTGGTCAATTGGTGTCCGATTTCAGTGATCCAGGAGTCAATTACAACTATTTTGACCATTCTGGACGCATCCGTATGGTTATTTTTTAAAAATTCTCACTCCATAAGTTGGTTTAAGAAGGGTGAGACATCGACAGTGCTGATCGCGTTTTGCGACGGTGACGATGACGGGTGGTGGAGCACTACCAAGATTTGAGACCGAGAAGTTTGATGGTCGAAACAATTTCGACTTGTGGTGTAATTTAAGTAGGGTGTACGCATTGTAATCCTCTAATGAGATTCTGAGAAGAGAGAAATATAGTGATGCCCTCCTATTTCTCCCGTGTATTTAGGCAACTCACCGAACCACGTTAAATTCTTGTGTTGCTCCGTTTGTTTCCTATTTTTGTGTGTTTTTGGTACCTCGCACCTCCGTTGCGCCCCAACACACTACTCTACTTCACATAATATATCTCATATGTAGGTAGGTGATCCAAGATCATGGTTCTGTACTGCGTGTCAAACTCTTATCCCATCAACATACCATCTTCACGGAACCCCGTGTCCTTATAGAGACTGTGTACGATCCCATGACCTGCATCTTCTCATGGTCACCCGATCTGCATCACCATATCCTTCATTGTATGCTTTTTTTGGTCATAGTGTTTCTTGGATTCATGTGCAGGATATTCATGCATGTACTGCAAAGATTTTATAGGAACCACACTTAGTTTATGTGTTATAGTCGCCACACAAATGAGATATCCCGAACAAGCATTTCAGGTCATACACATCACATTACAATCCTATATGTGGACCATGATAGCGGCATCACATGTCTACATGGAGGATATGACTAACCCAAAAAGTTGTATATTCTCATGCTTATCTGCATGGACCCAAGATTTACGGTGTGGGAAAGCTCATGCACTCATGGTTTGGCTCGTGTGTGATATCGATTCCAAGTGCAACGGGTGGGGTGAAACTCTTGTGACGTCACTACCATAAATTCGGGTTTTCGCAGTTCCACCCCTTTAACAGCGCAAAATAAATTACTGATAAAAGGGGAACCCTTTATCAGTGATTTTTTTAGCGCTGTTAAAGAGGGTTTTATCAACGCTTTTTTAAAAGCGCTGATAAAGACCTCCCCTTATCAGTGCTTTTTTTACTAGTACTGATAAAGGGTATATTTTAAAAAAATCATTAAAAGTAATACATTAATATATAAATATATAAATATATAAATATATTGATATTGATATAAATATAATATATATTTTTTAAATGTGTTTTAGATAAGAATAAATAGAAATTTAAACATAATATATAAGATATTTCGTAAAAAAAAGCTTATGAAATAATATAAAAAATATTTTTAAATAATAATTTTGTTATTTTTATCGAATAATAGTCATTTAATAACAATTTTAACATAAAATAAATAAAAAAATAAAAGATCAAAATTAAGTTGAAAAAAAACTCAAACTTCAAACGGTTATAACTTTTTACCCTGGTGTCCGTTTGAACTCTACCACATATCAAATCGAAACTTGCAACGTTCTCAATGTCGCTATGACCTGGGGGGGATCTTGGTCAAGGTTTTTTTTAGATCAAAAAATTCCCAGAGTGCCTCTAAAACTAAGTTTTTAGTCGACATAACCCGATTTTTTAACATTTGATGGATTTTCATGCTCATTTATGGGGGTCTTTTTTCCATTTTTGGTGGGGAATAAATTTATTCACAAGTCTTACATTCATATTGATATAATGGTTTTAAAATTTTATTATTTTTCATAATTTAATATTATTTATAATCAAATACATAACAATATATACATATTTTTTATATATTCACACCTAAAAATTTAATTTTATAAATAATTAATTAAACATATTTACATATAAAATATATTTATTAATATATAAGCCTTATCAAAATAAAAATTAATATCCATTTTATTTAAAATACAAAATATGAATATTTATATACCAATATAGTGTGTGTGAGTGTGTGTCTATATATATATATATATATATATATATATTAGTGTGTGCATGTGTGTTTTAGAAAACTGATATATAATATCTATATATTCTAACATATAAATAGGCATATTAATATATAATAATGTAAATATATTTAAATATGTATAATTATACTTATAGATATACAAATATATAATATATATACATGTGTATGTATGTTGTATATAAGTATTTATTTATTTAGTTATTTATTTATAAACACACACAAAAAAAACATATTTTATAAATGTATTTGAAACTAATATTACAAATATATATTAATAAATGAATAAAGATATAGCTAAATATATATTAATATACAAATAAAAAATATAACTATACATATATATATATAATATATATAAATAGATATTAATATATGAATAAATAAATATATTTATATATATATATATTAATATAACTAAATATATATATATACACATTAATATAAATATATTTTAATATAAGAATATATATAACTATATATATATATATCATTAAATGGAGAAAAAAGTAACATGGGAGAGTGGTAAAGTGTCCAACGTGTAGTGAAGAGGTCTCGAGTTCGAATCCAGGGAGAGGCAGAGGCGCGCGCGCATGTGCAGGGGGCTAGCACTATTAAAGGGATAGGGAGGGCATTGTTAAAGTCTGGATGGAGGGGTGGGCATGAGTGGGGGGATTCTGAGCACTGTTAAAGGGGGGTGGCGGGCACTGTTAAAAGGGATCTACATTTTTTGGGTTTTTTTACATTTTTTGAATTTTATCAGCGCTTTTTTTAGCGCTGATAAAAGATCCCTTTTATCAGCACTTTTTTGAGCACTCATAAAATGGGAATTTATCATCACTTTTCTGAGAACTGATAAAAGAGATCCCCTTTAACTTTTCTCAGATTAACAGTGCTAAAAAATGCTGTTAAAAGCTATTTCTTGTACTAATAAAAGTGTTATATATAGTAGTGTGTGAGGTTGAAGAAGGAGATGTGTGGTGCTGCCTCCCCCTCATGTGATATCCCTTGACATGCTCCCTTACATAGCAAAGTGTGTGTCATGAAATTATGGGCTTCTACAAGGGTACAACCTACACCTACACACACATCCATCAAATGTGTTAAAAAATCATCATTCGTGTGTATGAAAGACTATGGCCTCGTAAAATGATGTCATTTGTTTTTTCCTTCACCACCTCTCATGGTTGGGAATTATGATGTAATTAATTTTTATAAATTATATTTATTATATTTATAACATAATCATACATTTTGATTCATTATATCAAAGGTGGAGAGCTACTATCAGGATGCAGATGCTGGGGAGGGGCAGTTCCTTGTAGATAGTCTGGTTGAATTCCCTAAGACCTTTGGGTCATGTAATCTCCTAAGCCTACGGGCCATGTAATATCTAAGCCTACGGGCCTTTTAAGGTTTCCCCCTCATCCCTTGAAAGGGAGTTTATAAAAAAATCAATAAAAAATGAAGGCCTTCGGCCCATTCAGGCAGGCATATGCTTCCCTTTTACATTTCACACCATAGGGGGTACGATAACATCGTTGGTGTGTACGATGGACTACCACCTCACAAAACAATATAAAGCGTTTTTCCCTAATGTGTTACATGGAAGTTAATAAGGGTAAATATAATGAATATATATGATATAAATGTTATAATTATCATTCTATATGTATAATATAACATTTTCTTTTTTACCTTTTCAGACACATAAATAGTGACGATGTTGTTCATGGACGTGTGGACTATCGCCTCCTTGAAGCGACATAATTCCTTATACATCACAAGAATGATATATATATATAATTGTTTATAATTATATAATATTTTATTTATCATATAAAGATCATTCTATAAAGATAAATTATACCTACCTTCTTTTCATAATAATCATTGGAAAATGGGAATGTTACTCATGCGTACATACAACCTACCACATCCATGATTGTAATGTTAGTTCATTTTTCATAAAAATATTCCATGATTGGTTTTAAAAGAATAATTTATATATAAATATGATCATTATTTAATTATTACTATTCTATAGATGTTTAAATGGTGACCTCATTGACCTTAGTCGACCTACCAAAGTCAGTTTTGACACATAAGCCAGATATGGTCAAAACACCCAACTTAATCATAATTGATTAAGTTATTATAGATAACTTTTTAATAAGTAAAATAAAATGAACAATAAACTTGAAAAAGGTTCTCAATCAAGTAAATAATTAAACATAAGTTTATTATTCATTAATATAAAGACACACATGACAAGTTAGACTCAAGGTATGGTATTTCATCTCAATTTCCTTTTATTGAGGCATATTTTGATATTATACACCTATACTCTTTTAAATGATATATATACAACCCCTTTAAAATTTATATATTTTATTTATATATTATCATGATATTTAAAGTTTTTTTAATTTTATTCTTTAATGGGTTCTACGATTCAAGTGTTTCTCAATGATAAGGAACTTTTATTTTAAAAAGAATCATCTTTTAAAGTTTTCCCACAAACTATATTTATCTTCCATGTACATGTTTTAAAAATTATTTTATTAATGGTATTATATAGATGTAGAATATTTATAAAGTACATTTTATTTATATTTACTTTTAAAGGTTTTAAAAAAGGAATATTTTTTCATTTTTTATATGGAACGTTTCGACAAATGATAAAAAAAGATGTTATATTGTTACCATACACGAAAAAAATTAATTTTCCACTGCCATGACTGTTATTTTATTTATAGATTCCTTTTAAATTTTACATGTTTTCTTAAATGAAAAACCCTCTTTCATTTTTTTCTGTATTTTGGTATTGATTTTTTTCAAATAAAATTTTGTTTTGGCCTTGAAAATGTGTTTTAAAAGAAAATGGTATTTTTTCGAAAGTGTTTTCATATGGGTTAAAAAGAGATTTCAAAATAGTTTTATATTGAAAGTTTTTTATTTATGAAACGGTTCTTGAGAACTATATGAAATGGGTGATCCTAATACAACTTATATAAAGGTTTGAGACCCATTATGGCTCACTATTGAGCCCGATATAGCTTATATTAAGGGTCAAACCCCATTATAAATGAGCCTGATATAGCTTATATTGGGTACTGGCAACCCTTAAACTGTTTTTTTTAAATGAAAAAAAAGGTTTGAAAAAAAAATCATTGGGTAATGATAATTTTTGTAGTCATCCATATGGTTATTCTAATTAAAAGGGTTTTGAAATAATTTTATGAATATGATGATCTAAGTAATCTGGAGAAGTTTTAATTTATTTCTATGGGTTTTAATGATTTTCTTTGAGAACAATGTGGTTTTTTTTCATGTGAAAATGTTTTATATCATATGATAAAATAAATATTAATATAAAGTTATACATTATATGATCTTTCATGTGTTCACTAGGCTAATGATTTTCCTTATTTTTGTGTCTCTTATTGAGATTTTGTGCTCATCCCGTGTTTTTAATTGATTTTCTCAGGACTTAAGGATGGGTAGGGGAAAGGAATAAGTCAAGTTTAAAGTTTTGGATATTTTACATGAAATTAAATCATGATTTAATTTTAAAAGTTTTATATTATGAGAAAAATATATACTAACTAGAAGTGTCCATTTTGTATTTCATGGTTTTTTATGTATGAGTTATGGCCTAATTCTCTAAAAATATAAACAAGAAAAGATCCTCAAATGTAAGGGAATGAATCCTTGATTTAAAATTCAATATTATGTAATGTTTAAGTATGGATCCTTATAT
The DNA here is from genome assembly GCA_963277665.1 of Viscum album. Classification (NCBI taxonomy): domain Eukaryota; kingdom Viridiplantae; phylum Streptophyta; class Magnoliopsida; order Santalales; family Viscaceae; genus Viscum; species Viscum album. The sequence goes on from OY728138.1 coordinate 1,797,044,725, forward strand.
TAGTGGTGGTATTGATGGATGATATCTTGATGTACTCCAAAATGAAGGAAGAATATTAGGCCCATTTTGAACCTATCCTTAGAAGCTTGATAGAGAACCAAATGTATGATAAGTTATCTAAATGTTAGTTCTAGATTCAATAACTGAGATTATTGGTCCATGTGATATCTTAGAAATGTGTCATGGTAGATTCTGATAAAATATGAGCTGTATTATCTTAGGATAATTGAAATAATGTGTTTGAGATTATGAAATTTCTAGTTTTATCCAGATATTATAGGAAATTCATTTAGGAATTTTATAGGTTTGAACCTCCCTTGAAAACTTTTACATGGGAGGAGGTGAAGTTTTATTGGAATGAGAAGTGTTATTGGTATTTTCAAGATCTGAAAGTGGGTTTAACTTCTGCTCCTATTCTAATCCTTCCTATGCCAAGAAGGGGTTATTCCATGTTTTTTGATGAATTGTGTTTGGGATTGGGATATGTGTTGATGTTTTATAACCATATTTTGGAGTATATATCTCACAAGTTTAAATCACATGAGAATAATTACTATACATTTGATCTTGATTTAGTGGTGGTAATGTATTCTTTGAAAATTTAGTGCCACTTCCACTTTAGGGTACAATTTATGGTATACTCAAATCATAAAATTATGAATTATATTTCACTTATAGATACCTGAATATTATCTAGAGATAGTAGTGGAGTATCTCTATTCTTTTTACTTAAAAATAGATTATACCCATGGAAAGTGGAATATTTTAGTTGATTATTTTAACATGAAATTACCAATTCAAGAAGTGAAATAATATGTGGATGAATGGTTATTAATGGGGTTTTTTTCTGAGATGTGATTGAATGTGGAAGAGAAAGGTGAGTGGGTGTTCTCAACTTGGGTGAAATCCATGTATTCCTTGGATGATATGATTCAGATTTAGAAATAATTGGATCTCAATTATTATTATATTAACAGAGTTCTAGACGGCGAGAAGACCTCACTTCATTGGTCTTGGCCTCCTGATGTTTCCTCTCTTTTAGAGGAGGCTTGTTGTTCCCATGGTTTTTAGGCAGGAGTTAATGGAGGGTGGGCACCAATATAGTTGTTCTATCCACTATAGGGATACTAAGATTTTTTATGACTTTATAATATCATATTGTTGGTCTAATATGAGGTTTTTATTTATATATTTTATGTCTCGATGCCTTAATTGATAGGGATTAAAACCAATCACCAGATACCTTCCAATCTATGGAAGCCCCTTGCTATTCCATTATGGAAGTGGGATGATGTTTCTATAGATTTCTTGATCATTTTACCTCAAAATATAAGTGTTAAGGATTATATATGGATGATTATTGATTGGATTACTAAATCATCTCATTTCCTTCTTATTAAACAGTCATAAAATTTGGAGTAACTCATACACCTGTATGTTCAAGAGAATGTTAAGATTCATGGAGTGACTATGAAAATTGTTTCTAATAGAGAACCTTGATTTAATTAATAGTTTTTTAAAGGTATTAATGTGGTTATGGGTTATCAATTTAATTTGATTAAAAAATATCACCCATGGATATATGGTTAGACTAGGCGGGCCTTCTAGGCCCTTGGGGATATTCTTTGAGCATGTGTGCTTGATTTGAAAGTTTCTTGGGAGAAGCATATTTCATTGGTTGAATTTTAATATCACAAAAATTATCAAAATTTTATTAATATGGATCCCTTTAAATCTTTATATAGTTGAATATGTATATCTTCTCTCTATTGGATAGAATTGAGTGAGCCCTCTTTATTGGGGATGAGTCTCATCTAGGAGATTACAAAGAATGTGCAATTGATCTTAAAGAGGTTGAAGAAAACTTAGAGTATTTAGAAATCCTATTTTGATAAAAATAATCATTAGTTGGAGTTTGAGGTTAGTGAATAGGTGTTTTTAATGTTTTATCCATAGCTTGGACACTATTGGTTAGTGAGACAGGGTGAGCTGGCACTACATTATATCAGGCTGTTTGAGATCATGGAACATCTCAGGAAGGTGGTGTGCTGGTTGGACTTACCACCTCAGATGATTTCAACTTATTATTTATTTTAAATATCTCAACTGAATAAGTAATATCCAAACTCAAACCACATTATTGAGTGTGAGGTTTTGGAATTGGATTCTGACACTGCTATTGTTGAGTAGCCTATTTGTGTCTTGAATTTTCATAATAGAGTGATTCACGGAGAATCGATTTCTTAGGTCATCATTATAGGGAAGTATGTAAATTATAACCACAATACATGAGAGTAAGAATCTTGAGTGAGGGGTTAATGTACTCACCTTTTCTTCAGCTAATAACCTTAAAGACTTTCTAGGGTAAGAAAGTAGCTTGGTGGGGAGAATTGTGACACCCACTGGGTCACTGGTATCTATTTATTTTGAGCTTTTATTTTCATTTTTTTATTTTGAAGTTTTCAGGAGTTGGGGGTCAAATATTTTAAATTTGGGGGAAACAAACCTATTTGCATGGTTAGTTCATAGTTAGATTTAACCATATACCGAAGAATATGAGAGGGGAAGGGGTTACAATGATGTTTTTCATAGTTATAGAATGATTTACCAAGCTATGTTTGATATCTAGATAAATGTATATCTTGGATCTATATATAGGGGTGTCCCATATAGTTTCCACTTGGTTTTCCTAACCATGTGGCCAAACCTTGAAATATTCCCATTTTTCTTAAAAATGAAAACTTACTCTTATTACCTTTTTTAATTTAATGATGACTCCTACTTTATTATCCCCATTCACATGACACAGCCTCTTCTAGTCTTGGAAACTTCTTACTTTTTTATTCCTTGGGTATTTCCCTTTGACTTTGGTGGATTTATTCAATTCAAGGATTTATTTCACTTAGATTTCTCATATTTTCTTCTAAAATTACAATTTTATTCCATTTACCTTAAGTTTTTGAACCCTATAAATCCATGGGGGGTGAACCTAGGGATAGGGATGGGGGATTAATGAATTTTTTAGGCTTTTTAGGATCACTACTTCTCATATCTTATGGTTTTAAATAAATATGGGATATTTTTACTCTAATTTTTGGTAGGTGACTATACCTAATGGTCCTTTTCCTTAACACACATGATTGGCCTATCATAGGGCCTTGAGAATTTTTTTTTGAACCCAAATAAATTTAGTATTAATTAGGACTTGAGTTTTTTATGGAGAGTAAAGTGTTATGGATGTGTTATGTTTTTTTTATGGGTTCAATGTGTGGAAATAGTGAATGAGAATGAATGATTTTTAATTTAATTTTTAATTAAGTGGATTAAATTTAGTTAAATCATTAAATTTCAAATTAAATCAATATTTAATTTTTTTACTCCTTGGTTTTCTCTCCAATCAAGAGAAATCTCACTTGATTAACCTCTCTTGTAAGTTTCAGTTTAATCATAGGGATGCAAAAACCACTACATCCTCTAATATCCCTTAGCAGAATAATCATAAATCTCCAATTTAAATTAAGTCAACCCACTATTCATGATAAAATATAATGGATATAACTTAAGTGGAATGTTTGCATGATCCAATGAAGAAGGTAAGATAGATTCAAAATATAAGAAATAAGGAAATATCCTAATGTCTAAATAGTTTGAATAAATATAGAGAGATTAATATAAGATAATGGAATATTAAAGTTAATAATTCATTAACATAGGGATATGGAGAATCTCCTTAGATAAACCACTAATGGATTAGTGTGCCATAACTAGAGCTGTTACAGTAAAAATAAATGGAATAAAATAGTAAATGGTAGTAGAAACTTGATCAATTGGGTGATCATCAAAAGAGATAACTAAAAAATAGTGAATAATTATCTATTTATAGAATAATTATTAGGGAATCATGGAACACTTCTCAATTGATCATGTGAGAAACACATGTTTCTTCAATATATTTGGGTGATTCCATACTTTATGAGTATTCCTTGATTTTAGTACTCAGACACATTGAATTCCTCCTCTTTGTATGTTCAACATGTGTCTATTTACAGGGTAGATATGGATTCCTTGGGGATCCAAAATATTCCAAAAATAATTTTATCCCCTCCCACAATTGAGTTTAATACTCATTTGAGGATAATTAGAGTGGAATTATTTCATTTCCTTAAATATTCAATAGATATAAAATTCTTCTTGGCGTGATCATGTGAGGAAGATGATGCACATGCCTGCTAGTGGGAAAGTTGTATTGGGTGTCATTATCATTGTATTTGGTCTTTCATCGGTACTTGAAATGATGGTTGATTCTAATGTTGGGATGGATTGAATGAATTTGTTCCTAGTCATCACTACATAGGTGCTGGTCTGATTAGAACTGGAGCAGACCATAAGTTGGCCTTGACTGGTGTTGAGAATTTACTTGGGGATACTTAGGTATTGTTCAATTCATCTTCATGAGTGAATATACCATTAAGTACAATGATTTTATCCTCACATTGTAATTAAATACTTAATATAACATTGACATGATCTCCCAAATGACAATCACGACCAACTTTATTTAGAACCTTCTAGCTCTATATGAACCCACTTGATCGGCTAGCTTGAACCATCCTTGATCTTTATTTGACACTAGGCATATCCAAGCCAAAATATCGAAGGATAATTAGGGTACTACTCAATTTGATTTAATTTATCATAGATAACCCCATGTACATTATCTTAAATTATTACACAATTTCATAATCCCCAACACATTGATCCATAATTACCATAATGAGAAGAATTTTCAACTAATAAACATTGAGAAATTTAATTAAGAAGTTGGTGTGAACCCTTCTCCGTACTCATAGTCTAAGTGATGAAGACTTCTAGGACCACCATCCTTCAACAAATGAACCTATAAATATAAAAAACGGCATCACAATCCTTGACTAGGTCTTAGTTAGTTATTTCTATTATAACTCCTATCAAATTCAAAACATGATTCTTGATGTAAGCTTGAATTTATATAAATAAAAACCTTAGAAGATCGTTGATATATCCATAGTAAAATTTTAATCTAATTTTCATCATGATCCCAAGCCACCTTCATTTATTATGAAACATATTATTTATTCAAGCTCTCATTATGGGCTAGCATGATCTAGCTTCGAATGGATGTTCAATCGTCCTTAACACACTCAAAATTTCATCAAAAATTGCTTAAAAATAATGTAACTATGGAATATAATGAACATTAAATCTACCCATGGGTGATGAGATCATTGAATGAATAAATTATACCAATAATGGTTGGAACAAATTCTTGGTTCGTGGAAGTGGGGGAGAATTAATGAGAAGTAGCACAGAAGATCTATGGAAGGTAGATAGAATGGATGATCCATAGGGAGGCACAAATGCAGTGGATAGGATCATGGTGTTTTGGTTGATTGAACATGAGAAGGAATATGTGGTCTATTGACGGTGAATGAATGAAATCATGTGATGAGGGACTGTGGTTGACTATGAAGGGAAAAAATGCAGGGGCACGGTCACATTGAAAAATACTTCATTAAAAAATCTATAGATGCAATATGGCTCCCTTGCATAGTAAAAAAACTCATAGATATAGGCCTCTAAATTTTATGCATAGGCACAGATGATCCATGCATGAAGGAAAGACTATAATTTTTTCTAGTAAATCATATAGGATTCATGTAAGTTCTTCACAAATTCTGTTTTCTAGCATGGAAGGTTCATGTGATGGTGTGCATAGATGAATATTTCCTTTATAATTTACCATCCTACACAATTTAAAACCAAAAACAAATGTGGCCCAATTCTAGATCAAAATTAATTTAAAAAAAAACAATGAAAATCAACTTCTAGAATAAATTATAAATAATTTTTTATTTACAAATCTAAATTTTCAAACACATTCCATCATAAACTCATAATAAATTAAAATTAAAACCATTTAAAATACATAATTTAATTTGAATTTCAAGATATTCAATTTAAAATGAAATTTATCATTTAAAATCACTATTTGATTATACTTAAAATTAAATTATTGAATATATTTTATTCTAAAGAATGAATAAAACCTCTAAAATTAAAAATAAATCCATTTAATAATAAATTCTAGGATGAAATAAAAATTTAATAAAATATTTAAATTTCAAATTTCAAAATCAATGTATAGATTCACAACTAATTTCAAAAAATGAATAAATCATTAAACATCATCATTTTAATCCATTTTTCATGAATTATAAAATTATCAAATATAGTAAAAAATGAATGATTTACCTAGGTTTTGTTTAATAAATGAGGTGATTTATTGTGAAAAATATTTATTTATTTTTTTAAATTATAACTCACATCGATCCCACACACTTGAACTATTTCACTCCCAAGAAATAAAAAAAATATTCGAAAAGATGACTACCTAACGAAGACCTAAATATAAAAGATATAGAAGAATAAAACCATAGGTCCCTCTATTTTCTGAATTATCATTCCTATTATGATTTCAATTTACTTATTCATTTAAATTTTCATTTAAGTTCCAGTTTCTGGATGTAAATAGAATGGATCTTAGTGGAGTCAGATATTAATAAGTAAGAACTTCCTAAGTCTTTATCCCCAAAGATCCCATTCCAAATTTCATATATGAACTTCCTTGATTCTTAAAAAATGACATTTAGATATATTATAATCCCCTTCTTCTTCCAAGCTCATAATTCCCCAAACTTATCTTCCACTTTTTCAATTATCACTTATTGAATTTTTTCCATCCATATTTTTGAGAAGAACTTATTTAATGAGTATAGATAAACCCAAAACTAAACTATCCTAATATAGTTGGTATCCCTCATGAATAATTTTAATAGTCTAGTCATAGAATAAATATATGGTAAGTCAGAACTCAGGTTGATCTAACTCTTATTTTAAGGGTAACACACACATGTGATTATGTTGAATTAATAATATTTTCAGATTAGATACCATATAGTTGTATTAATCCATTTTATATGATCTATCAGATTATATTTTTGGGTGGATCTCTTTGGTACTACTCAATCACTAAGGTCTGTTACTTATGTTTGATTTCATCAATCTAGTTCCCCTAGGATATGTTTTTTGTTCCACTAATTTATTTTTAATTTATAACTCTTTTACAGATTCAAAAAAACTACCATGAAATCAGTGGTGATATCACTTAGTAGTCATCTAACTCTAACAATTTTAGAACCAATAAATTCTATACCCTATAGAATGGTATTTATATTAGGTAATACAACATTTTTTTCAATAAAAAAATGGAAAACTAAAAAAAATGACTATATAAAACATTTATAAACAAATCTATTTTTTAAAGATAAAGACTTAGTAGAAAGTAGAAAAAGGTTATTTACATCCTAAAATAACCTATACATATCACCCAAACTTATCTTAGATACCATTAAAATTAATATCAATATGATTTTTATAGGATTTTTTTAAATGAAAGGTATCCTGACCACTCTCGAGGAAAGAGATAGACTGATAATTCTTTATTTAATGGATGTTGGGAGGAGTTTTGGACTCCTCCATTGGTTATTTCTAGAAATATTCAAGAAAATTCATATTTCATTGGGCATTCAATCTAAATGGGTGCTATAAATATTTTACTTTGATATTAACTACACAAAATGAAAATATGTTAGTCACTATATAAGTTCCATCCCACTTAGAATGAATTTTACTAGGTATCAGCTTTACTCTTAAGGAAATAAACACTTTGTTTCTAATTTTAAATCCCCTTATCAACCCTTCTAGATCCATCATCTATATATTTCTCCTCTATCTAGCCTTTCCAAACTTTGGGATAATTTTTTTGGTATCCCATTATAATTTATATTGTTTCTAAATGAAAACTATTTTCTCTAAGGAAATCACGTCGCAAGTGGGATAGAAAAAAATTAAATTACAATTTAGTTGGGTTTTTATAATGATGATTTTAATTTATTTTTATCCATAATTTTATCATTATTATGCAAGGTAGAGGTGTTGATATCAAATTTGAGTAAATTTTATGAATATTTCTCATCAATCTCTTTAATATGTTCAACACATAAAACATATTCAATATTTAACTCACTTTTAATGAAAAATTTAGTAGTAACATCCTGAGATTATAAAGCCTCTCTTAGTTATATTATGTCATAAACAATACAAATTCTTCTTTAAAACAACTAGGTAACTCAAAATGTTTCAAAGTAAAAATATATTATTCCTCATGGCGGTATTTTATTGAATCATGAATATTTAAATTCATAGTTTTTTCTTCAAAATTCATGAAAAGTGTCCCCTCATTAACATTTATTATTGTTTTGATAGTCTTAATAAATGGTCTACCCAAAGTGATGGGTGAATAAGTCTTACCATATTTTCCTTCTATATATCGAATGTAGAAATTGTTAGGGAACAAAAAAACGTCTACACTCACCAGAACATATTTTAGGACTCTAATTAGATAGGAAATGGATCAGTTAGAAATTTGAACAACCACTAAAGTGGGTTTGAGTTATCCAATATATAGAGAAGAATAAATTGAATAAGTAATTACACTAATTTATGCTCCTAAGTCAAATAATAAATTGGAAATATTAATATAATCAATAATGAAATGGTAGATAAGATACCTAGATCTTTGAATTTCTATGGTATTTTTGGTGTTACAAGTGTAGAAACATTTTTTTACTAAACTTAGCTTTTCACTACCATGTAATCTTCTCCACCCAGTTCACATTTCATTGATGAATTTTTCATACCATAAGATTTAGTGGATGGATTCTAGTAAAGGGTTATCGATCTCCACCTTATTGAATGTATCTAAAATATCTTGTTCTAATGATTCTTTACTGAATATCTTAAGTGGATTATTACTTGTAGGGAAGGTAGTTTGGGGATAATTTGAGTCTTTAATCTTCAATTTACCTCTACATTTCTTCACAGAGATTGGTTTCTATAATTTATTTAGATTCAGTCTCTTTTAAATTGCTAGATTTATTAGGTACATTATTATTTCCACTTCTAAATTCCTCTCAATATGGTAATTTTTTACTAAGTCCCACCTCCTTTTCACTCCTTAATGAAATAGAGATGAAATTTTCCTTAGGGTTAAGAATTGAATAATAAGGGAGTTTACCTAAGCCTTGATTTTTCAATTCATTAATGGAAGTCAGGATATGGGTTTTGGATTTAACAAGTTATTTCATTAGGTACTCCATTAAGGGTTCTTGATCTTTACTTGGTTGGTATCTTGTTGAAGGTTGAGAGTTCGTCCTTTGAAAGGGTGCTGGATGGAAGGATGGTTGAAAACCTTGATTGAAGGGTTTTTTCAGAATTTGTTGGTTCCTAACTCTATATAGAGTGTTAGAATACTCTCTAGTTCCTTAATCATAGATTTTATGCTATTGGTGTTGTCTTTGTCACATTACATCACAAATTTCTTTCACCTATGGGAAACCGTCAATATAGTGGTCTAAGGAATGATAGAGTTGGCAAATCATAGGGTGGCTAGTGGGTGTGGTCTATAAAACTTTGTTCAAAACCAACTATATCATAATAGATATTATTTATTTCAATTTTCTTTCAAATAAAGGATAGTTATAACTATTCACCTCATTTACTCCCCTTGTTTAGTTATTGTGATGAATTGTTGAGAGTTTTGGGAAATCCTTTAGATTAGGTATCTGACTTCAACATGAGTTTTTTTGATAAGTTCTCATCCAAAGGAATCATAAAAAAGGTCTCTATTTATATCCATCAATACTTGTAAAAATAATATCAGGAAATTATGATCTTAACAAGGTTAGTGTGGGTATGAGTTTTTAAATCACTTGAATCTATACCAAAATGCATAAAGGTTGTCTCCACTTGGTTTCTTGATTTCATATATCTACTTTATCATCTAGGCACTCCTTGATGGAAATAAATATGTATTAAGTATCTTATGAATTCATTCTAGGTGGTGATACCTCCAATTTGGAGGTTATAGAGCCACTCCTTGGAAGATTCTTTAAGAGAGAAGGGAAGGGCCATCCAACTAATCTAAAAATCAGTGAATCCTATAGGTTTGAAGACATTTAAAGCTTAACCAAATGATCTAAGATTCATATTGGGTTCTACTCCTAAAAAAAATATAACTCAGGCATGTGACCTATCATTCTGGTTTTAAGATTACAATCCTATTGATCATTCCATTATAACAGCTCGTTGTTATTATTAAAATTTAGTGAAAATAGTTATCTTAAAGTTATATTCATTTGAACTTGATTATATTTCATGTTTTTTTCTTCCTAGGGTGACTATAGTGAAATAAGAAACTAAGGAGTGGGATTTAGTCAATTGAATTAGGACAAACTCTATTTACACTTCTTCAGTGATTTTTAAAGTTCATAGTTTTCTAGCACAATTCATTCAAATTTTGGATCAAAACTAGTCAAGTTAGATGAAATAGTTTTATTCATTTGTTAAAATCATTTTAAATAAAAATTAAAACAAAAAACTAGCCTTCCCAGCAATGGTTCTAGGTTTAATGATCACCTTATCAAAATATCTTAGAAAACATATTTTAAACCTGAATAAATATAGTATTAAGTGGGACTCGAGTTATCTCTAGAGAGGAAAGTGTTATGGATGTGTTCTACTTTTGTCTGATAGTTTAATGTGTGGAAATAGTGAATAAGAATGATTGGATTTGAATTTAATTTTAAATAAAGTGTCCTTACCTTAAATATCTTCTTACATTTCCTATTAAATCATTATTTCATTTTTTACTCTCTCATTTTCTCTCTAATCAAGAGAAATGTCATTTGATTACCCTCTCCTAGAAGTTTTAGTTTAATCAGAGGGATATAATAATTAATGTTTCCTTGAATATGCCTTATCCCAGTAATCATAGATCTCCAATTACCCTTAAGTCAACCCAATACTCATGATCGCAAGCAATGGAGAGAACCCAAGTGGAATGTGTGTGCGTGATCCAGTGAAGAAAGGAATATGAATTCAAAATGTAAGAATTAAGGAAATATCCTAATGTATAAATATTTTGAATGAATCCAAAGATATTAATAGAAGATAATGAGCTTTTGAAGTGTATAATTCATTAATAGTGGTACATGGATAATCTCCTTAAGCTCAGCCACGATTGGATTAGTGTGCTATCACTAGAGCTATTACAATAAAATTAAATAGAATAAAGTAGTAAACAGTAGCATCATCTTGATCTATTGTGTGATCATAATGAGAGATATCCCAGAAATAGGTAACATTTATCTATTTATAGAAGAAATATAGGAGATTATTGGCATGCCTAATAATTTAACATGTGAGTAGCATGAGTTTCTTCAACTTCTTTGGGTTATTCCATACTTCATGAAAATTCCATGATCTTAGGTCCCAACCCCAGTAAATTCCTCCTCTTTAGATGTTATACACATACCCATTTCCAGGTTCGGGATGGATTTCCAGGGAATCTAAAATCTTTTATGAATAATTTTCACCCCTCCCATGATCTATCATAAAACTCATTCGAGTATAATTAGAGTGGAATTGTTTTGGTACTTCAAAGATTCACTGGATGTTGAATTCTGCTTGACATGGTCATATGAGGAAGATGATTCACATGCTGGAAAGTGGGTCAGATGAATTGGGCCTCATCATCATTTCATTTGGTCTTTAACTAGTACTTGGGATAATGGTTGCTTCCAATACTAGTCTTGATTGAATTAATTTGTCCCTAGTCTTCACTGTACAGGTGCTACTCTGATTAGAGCTAGAGCAATCCATAAGACAACCATGACTAGAATTGAGAATTTTATTGAGACTACCCAGGTGTTGTTCAATTCATCTTTACAAGTGTAGATACCCATTTGGGAACCTATGTTATCCTCATGTCATTAAACACTTGACCTAACCTTGATGTTATCTCCTAACTAAAAATAATTATCAGCTTCATTCTTAACCTTCTATCTTAATATAAACCGTCTTGATAAAATATCATGTTCCATCCTCAATATTTCTCTAACACTCAACAAATCCAGGAAAATCTATAAAAATATAACGTGGATACTACTGAATTAGATCTACATCATATTAGAGTCACCCATTCCTGTTATATTTATTGATGACAAACTTTCACAGCCTTGAACATATCGAGATTCTATTCCCATAACAATTATCATTAACAACTGAGAAGCATTGAGTCATTTAATCAAGTAGGTTATATGAACCCCTCACTGTATTCATATCTAAAGTGATAAAGAATTCAAGGATATATCTACTTCATTTAATGAACCTACAAACATAAAATAACAACTTCACAAACCTCAAATAGGTATTAGTTAGTTATTTCTAGTGAAACTCCCATCCAATTAGGAACATGATTATAGATATATTCTTGAATTTCTAAAAAACAAAACCTTAGAAGCTCGGTGAGATATCCTCAATCAAACCTGATTCCAATTTCCATCCTAATCTCAGGTCACCTTCATCAATTAAAAACCATCTTCCTCATTTAATCTCACATTCTAGGTTGACAAAATTCATCATTTAGTGAATGTTCAATCACCTTCATGACACTAAAAATTTCATTACCCATTAGTTTGAAATTAAGAAACTATGGAATCCATAATACATTCATTCTTTCCATAGGAAATGAGGGAATGGAATGGATAAATTATACTATGAAATATTTGGAACACAAGCATGGTTCATGGAAGTGGCGGATAATGAATGTATAGAAGCACAAAATAACCATGGAAGGTAGGAGACATAAATGATCTATATGGTGTTTTATAACTAACTTGGTAGGTGTATGGTAAACCAACTCCACCTACCATGGAAGGTGGTGATTGGTGGGGGATTAGTGGGAGTTGTTTTAAACTTTACACTTCCCATTATGACTATTTAAAGAGGCCATGGGGAGCCTCCTAAGATCATTATATTCAAGAATAAGATCCATTATATCTAGGACATATCCTTGGAGAGCTACATTTATAGAGAGAGGGGTATATAGAGGAAGTTTTCATAATAACTTTTCAAGTTTAAATAAATCCCATTTTTATTCCCATTTTCCTCCTCCATTATTCTCTCTTTTTGCACAATGAATAACAAAAGGTGGTATCAAAGTAGGTTTTGGTGAAATGGCGGTGATTTGTGGAGTTTTTCTACTGACCAAAAAAATCAAGTTTCTTGAAATCATGTTTTAAAGTCAAATTCTGAAAGTTCATGTTGAGCTGATTCCAATGGTAAAAACGACATCGAAAATAGAGCCAAAATGAGCTCCCTAGGTTTGGTCAAAGTTTAGTCAAATTTTAGGTGCTACAATACCCCATTTCTAGCGAAGATAGTACTTTTCTAGCACTAAAGATTTTTTTTGTGAGATTCCAATAGCTTATCTGGCATGCCACATCAGTACCACTTCATCATCATGTCAGCACCACATCAACACCACGTCATCGACACTTTGTTGGTTTATCTCTGCCATTGAAACTGATTTGGACATATCTTGATCAATCGGTGTTTGATTTAGATGATACAGGAGTCAATTCCACCATTTTCAACCATTATGGACACAACAGTACACTCAATTTTTCTAGATTATTTACCAAGTTTTATATAATTAAAATTCAATGGAGGGACCATCCATGGGAGGGATGATCATGTTGACTTCTTCGAAATACTCCATTTCAAAGTATCGAATGGAATATCTCCTTAATGATAAGGATATTTTTTACCCCATTTAGAAAAAGTGAGTCAATCTTGATGGCACCAATGAAGTATAGTAGAAGAAGTTGAACAAGAATATGATCAGTCAAATCCTTCAATAGATCTATCACAGTGTTTAACCGCATTTTTATCAAGAGACTAAAACGTAAGAACTTTGGATGAAGTTGAAAAATACATACCAGTCAAAGACCAATCAGAACGAGATCATTTTATTGAAGTAATTGATGAATCTTAAACTACATAGTGGAAGCTCTATATCCTAACACACCATCAAGTTCCAAATCTGGGTGAATCAATTGGTGGATGCAGGTAAGACTCTGAAGGATGAATACTAGGCAAACCACCTAATATACACACTTACTAATAGTTGGGATATGATTTTGGTCTCACTCAACAACTAGTTTCCCAAAGTAAAACTTAACATGACAATGTTAAAGGATGCACTATTCAATAAGAAGGCCCAAAGGAAGGACGTGAGTTATAACCAGATGCAGGATATCATCCTGGAGAAGCGAGGGAGACAATAAGAAGGAGGTCAAGGGGTAGTAAGTATATGCCAAATAAAGAGTAGAGGAAGTTCCAAAGATGGTAGGAGGACAATATAAAAATTCTACCATTGTAGCATAGAGAGACACATGAAGAATAACCACTAAAGGTTTCTACAGGAAAATGGCCAAAGTAGAAATCAAAGAATAATAAATGCAGACACACACATGATCATTACTAAAGAGTTTTTTCTTTGCTCCAATGATGAAGGAGAGACTTTATTTCACACATAATGGGTGGTCGATACTAGATAATTGTACCACATCACTTCACATTATGAGTATTCCTTGACTTATCAATCTATTTAATTTTTTGCAGTCAAGATGGGTAATACCAATTTAGTGAATATTGTTAGCATTGGTGATATCCAAGTCAAGATGAAAATTGGATATACAATCACCCTGAAGGATGTTTGACATTTTCCAAGACTTAAATTCAACAAATTATCAGGAATATCTTTTGACAAAAAAGGCTATGATGAAATATTTTGTAATGGATCATGGAAGATGATGAAAGGATACAAATTCCTCATGTGAGGACACATATGCAATATGTTAAAAAAAAATCATGTGAAGATATGTGTAGAAAACCTCAACATGGTGGAAGGAGATACTTCATCTGGTATGTGGCATAGGAGACTCATCCACATGAGTGAAAGAGGGTTATCTACCATGATTAAGTGGAAGTAAATTATTATGGAAAATTATGCTTCACTTGATCATTAAAAGTATTGATTATATGGAAAGCACCATAGAGTCTCATTTAATACTACATCATCATGGAGATCAGATTTATTGGATTTGGTGCACTCTGATGTATGTGGACACATGGAGGTGGATTCACTATAAGAGAACAAATATTTCTTATCATTTACTAATGAAGAATCTCAAAGGGTGTGGGTGTTCTTCTTATGGATGAAGGACCGAGTACTGGACTACTTTAATATGTTCCATGCCATAGTGAAGCATGAAACTAAAAGGAAGATAAAATGTCTTCATTCAGAAAATGGATAAGAGTACACATTTGGAGAATTTTATGTCTCTTTTAGGAGTCAGGGCATCCAACATGAGAGGATGGTCCCACACACCTCACAACACAACAGAGTTGCAGAAAGGATTAATAGAACCATCATTAAGAAGGTTGGAAGTGTGATGAGTCTGGCTAAGATTCCTAAGCCATTTTGGGGAGAACCTTTTCATGCTTCATGCTACCTCATAAACAAATCACCATCGGTCCCACTGAATTTTTAAATTCTATAAAAGATATATTCTGGTAGAAAAATTTCTTACTCTCATTTATGAATATTTATACATTTTAAATTTTCACATGTTTCCAAGAAGCTCAGAAAAAATCTAGATGGGAGATATACTCCATGCATCTTCATTAGTTATGGTGATGAGGAGTTAGGATATAATCTTTGGGACCCAAAGGAGAATAAGGTGATTATAAGAACATATGTCATATTCCATGAGAATTAGATGATCGAGGACATTAAAAATACTAGAATTTATCAAAGTGAAAGTGTGAAGGAATCCATTCATGTTTTGAAACTTATAACAGCACCAACTTTCAATGAAAAGGAGGAGGTGAAAAAAGACTAATTGGTAGCAGAATAGGAGGCAGTGGAGGAGGATATTGAGAAGGGGGAGAATCAATCCTCTATACAATAAATTTAAGAACCATTATAGGAGCTAGATTATGTTATGCATCTCAAACCTAACATTTCATAGGATCAAAGATCTTTGTGATGAGGGATTCCATAAAAAAAATATTTTAGAGTCGGAGTACCTACTACTGACTGATGAGGGGGGTCTCTAAGGATACCAGGAAGTAGTGTATCATCCTGATAAACTCAAGTGGTTGTATGTAATGGAGGCTGGTATGAAATATTTTATGAAGAATCAAACATATTATTTGGTGGAACTATCCAAAGTTAAGAAGGAACTAATGAACAAATGGGTGTTCAGGATGAAGAAGGATGATCGAAAAAATCAGGTCAAGCAAAAAGCTCTGTTAGTAGTCAAGGAATTCCTTCATAAGAAAGTATTTGTATTTTATGTTATCTTTTCACATATGGTGAAGGTGGATTCAATCCGAGTTATTTTTGGATAGATGGATAGCTTGGACTTGGATCTTGAATAGATGGACATGAAAATAACTTTTCTTAATGGTGAACTCTCTAAGGAGATCTATATGAAGAATCCTGAAGGTTTTGAGGTTTATGGATAAGAAAACCTATTCTAAAAATTGAAGAAGATATTGTACAGACTGAAACAATATTTCATACAGTGGTACAATAAGTTTGACTCATTTATGGAAATCCATGGCAACAAGTGGACACTGGTAGACCATTGCGTTAACTTATAGAGATTTCAGGATGGTAACTTTGTTTCTCTTCTACTTTAAATCGATGACATGTTGATCACTAGGGAGGATGAAACAAAGATAATCTAGTTGAATATGGATTTATCCAAGTCTTTTGATATGGACTTGGGAGAAGCTCAATGGATTTTAGGATGCAGATCATTCATGATAGAAATAGTAGGTTTTTATGGCTATCTCTGGAGAAGTACATTGAACGTGTTCTAGAACATTTCAACATAGAAAAAGACAAACTAGTGAACATTCCTCTTCCCAACCATTTGATGTTGAGTAAGACTTCATTTTCATCATTGAAGGAAGAAATAAATTAAATGGATATGATACCATACTCCTCAATAGTATCTTGATGCATGTTGTGGTGAGTATGAGACCAGACATTTCCCATGCAGTGGTGATCGTGAGATGAATTCTCTAAAATCTTGGGAAGCATCACTAGGATGAATTCAAATAGATTATGAGGTATATTAAAGGTAATTAAAAGATATGTTTGTGCCAAAGGGGAGATAAACACCTCTTATAGGGATATACAGATACAAATATGGCCAAAAATCTTGATAGTAGGAAGTCTAAATCAGGATGCATCTATAATTTTGAAGGAGGAGTTGTATCATAAAATTTAAGGTAGAAAAATTGTGTCACTTTATCCATAATAAAAAGAGATTATATTACTGCTTCAAAATTTAGAAATTAGATATTATAGATAAAGAATTTTCTCTAGGAGATCCAATTTCTCCAAAATGAGTATAGTGTTCACTGTGATAGTCAAAGTACTTTGTACTTGAGTAAGAACTCCATTTACCATTACCAAGTGAAGCACATAGACACACAATATCATTGGATATGAGAAATGTTGGATCGACAGATAGTGTTAATTATAAAGATCCACATTAAGGAGAACCAAATGGATATGTTGACAAATAATGTTTCTCGAGAGAAGTTGAAACTTTGTAGATACTCTAGAAAATTGTAGTTAGAGGGAGATAATTGATGGTATTTCACAACTTCCTTGGTAGATGTCTAGTACACCAACCCCACCCACTATCAGATTTGATCCAGAGAGCTATTGTATCTGGGAGAGAGCCTTGGAGAGCTCCACTTGTAGAGAAATATATATAGAGATTAAGTTTTTGAAAGATTTTTTCAAGTTGAAATAAATCCCATTTATATTCTCATTTTCATCCTCTATTCCTCTCCCTTTGTGATCATAAAATCATAATAGATCCATGTATAGGAACAAATATAGTATACAAATCATGGTGGATTGGTTGATTGACAATGAGAATGAAATCGTAGTCAATTGAAGGTGAAGACATGAAATCATGGGATGAGGTCTAGCATTCAACCATGAAGGGGACATGTGTAGAGGGCTGAACAGAGAGAAAAATGATTCAGGGATGAAGAACACAGATGTAGTATAGGTCCCTAACACTATAAAATGACTCATAGATATAAGAATTTACAATATTTGGATAGGAATATATAATTCATTCATGGAGCCAAGACTGCCATTTTTCCTTGTCAAGCATGGTGGATCTGTGGAAGTGATTCATGGATGCAGTTAGATAGCACAAAAGGTCCTTATGATGGTTTCTGTATAATTTCCCAGACAACGCAATTCAAAACTAAAAAATATATATATACCAATTATAAACTAAAATTAATTTGAAAAAATACATTGAAAATAAAGTTCTATAATAAATTCTAATTCATTATTGTTTTAAATTAACAAATCATAATTTTCAAACATAATTAAATCCATTTTCACCTCACCACAAATTAAAATTCCAACCATTTAAAATATATTTTCATCTAGATATTAGGAAATTTAATTCAAAATTAAATTTATCATTTTAAATCGCTATTTGAGTTTAATTACAATTAAAGTATGGATTTTAGTGTATTCCAAAGAGTAAATAAAACTAATAAAATTTAATATTAAATAAAATTTAAAATTATTTATAGGTTGGAATCAAAATTGAATAAAACAATTGAATTTCAAATTCAATGTATAACTTCACAACTAATTTCAAAAAATTAATAAATCATTAAATATAAACATTTTAATCTTTTTTCCATGAACTATAGAATTATCCAATATGAAAAAAATGAACGATTTACCTATTTTTTTGATTAGTGGAGTGATTTATAATGAAAATCTATTAATTTTTTTGAAAATTCAGACTCCATAAGTCCCCCACACTTAAAATATTAAACTCTAGGAAATAAAAATACTTATATTAAAATATGATTGCCCTGACTAGACCTAAATATACAATCTATTCAAGAAGAAAATCACATATACCTCTATTTTTTGAATTAGCATTCCTCTTATATGATTTCAATTAAATTCCTCATTTCAATTTTTTCCCAAGTTCCAGTTTCAAGTTATAAATGGAATGGATATTAGTGGATTTAATATTTTTACAAGTGGGAACTTCCTAAGTCTTTCTCCCCAAATCTACCTTTCCAAATTTCATTTCCACGCAACCTTGAAACTTCTTAAATAATATTAAAATATATAATATACACCTTCTTCATCTAAATTTATAATTCCCCAAATCTATCCACCCCCATTGTTAATTAACACTAATTGAATTTTTCCCTGCCATATGTGTTCCAAGAACTTATTACATGAGTGCATCTAAACCTGAAACTAAATCATCCCAATATAGTAGGTATCACCCATGACTAATTATAACAGTGAATAAATATAATAAACACTAGTTCATCTGACTCTTAGGTCAATCTAACTATTATTTTAATTCTAACATGCACACACACACACTTGATTGTGTTTACTTAGGAATGTTTCCATATCAAATCACATCTACTTGTTTTACTATAGTTCTTGTGATCTATCTAATTTTTTTAGTTATACTCCCTAATATATTACTCAATAACCAAGGTCTATTAATTATGATTTATTTAATCAATCTAGTTCCCTTAAGATATGTTTTTATTTCCACTAAGTTCTTTTTCATTTAAACAGTTTTTCCAGTTCAAAAGTAAAAACTTCTAGGAAACCAATTGTGAGTTCACTCAGTGGTCATTAACTCTAACAATTTATAACCAATGAATTACCACCACTCTGGAATATTATTTAAATTAGTAAAGGCATCATTTTTCTAAATCAAGGCACAAAAAAACTAAACAAACAACTTTGAACATCATTTACAAACATAATACTTTTTTAAGGAAATTGGATAAATGGAAAACAAAGAAGGGTATTTACTTCCTAAATTACTCCATATCTCTCCCCTATAATTTTCTTAGACACCATTCTAATATATTTTAGCATGAATTTTTTTAGGAAAAGTAGTTTAAAAAATAAAATGTATCTAGATGAATGTAAAGGAAAGAGACAACTTGGTAGTTCTTTATTCAATGGAAGCAGGAAGGAGTTTTGAATCCTCCATTGGTTTTTTACAAGAATCTTCATGAAAATGACTCAGTTGTTGGCCATTTACTATGAAGGGGTTCTTTGAATCTTCACCTTTTATTTTAACTATACAAAATGAGAAGGTGTTAGACACTATACAATTTTCCTCTCAATGTGCATGTGATTGATGGATTTTTTATACCATGGGATTGGGTGGATGTCTTCCAGTAAAGAGATGTTAATATCAACATTCATAAATATCTCTAGAATAAACTATCATAAGGATTATTCACTAGATTTATTGGGTAGATTAGTCTTTGTAGGGAAGGGATATTGGGGATGATTTGAGTCTTCCATCTTAGATTTCCCTTTATCTTTATTTATAGGTTTTGTTTCCATAAGTGATTCAGATTCAGGCTATTTTCTAAGGGTAGATACATTAGTTACATCAGATTGTATACGTTTAGCTTCCTTTCAAGATGATAATTCTTCACCATTCCCATAACCTTTCCACTTCTTAATGAAATAGAGATGAAATTACTCTTAGGGTTGGGAATTTACTGAGAAAAGATTTTACCCAACCCTTGATTTTTAATTCATTAATGGTAATTAGGATATGGTTGTTGGACTTCACATGTTGTTTCATTAGGTCATCTATTGAGGGTTTTTGATATTGCCTTGGTTTGTAGCTTGTAAAAGGTTGATAGTAATATATTTCAAAGGGTGGGGTATAAAAAGATTCTTGAAAACATTATTGATAGGGTGGACTATGAATTTATTGAATCTTAGCTCCACATTGAGTGTTATAATTTTCTCTACTTCTTTGATTGTATCTTGGATACATCTGGTGCTATTTTTGGTACATGTCGTCATAAATTTCTTGCACCTATGGGAAACCATAGGTATAGTGGTCCAAGGAATAATATAGTTAGAAGATTTGGGGGATGGGAAGTAGGTGTGGCTTTTAAAACTTTGTTCAAAATTGACTATATTAGAAGAGATATTTTTTATTCCATTTGTTTTTTGAATAAAGGAATGTTAGAACTGTTTACCTCCCATACTCCCCTTATTATAGTTCTTGTGTTAAATTGATGAGAGTTTTGGGAGATTATTTCAATAATATCTTCGACTGTAGTAGGCTATTTATTGATCATTTATACTCCAAAGGAATCATACAAATGGTTCTAGTCACTATAAATCAATCCTTGGTAAAAGAATACAATGAAATTATGTTCTTCATGAGTTGTGTGTGGGTAGAAGTTTTTGAATTTCATGAATCTTTCCCAGAAATAATAATTAGTTTCTATAATTTCTTATTTTATTTTATATATCTCATTCCTTATCTGGGCACTCCTTGATATAGGGAAATACTTCTAGATTAAGGATCTGTGTAATAAATCATAGGTGGGGAGCTCTCTTGGTTATATTTTATAGATCCACTCCTTAGCAGATCCTTTAAGAGAGAAGGGAAAAGTATTCTAGCTTATCTGAGCCTCAGTGACTCCTCTAGTTTTGAAGCTATTGTAGACTTATCCAAATGATCAAATATTCTTATCGGGGTCTTCCCATGAAAATCCATGAAACTTAGTTAGTTGATCTAACATTCTAGTTTTAATCTTACAATATCGTTGATCAT
The DNA here is from genome assembly GCA_963277665.1 of Viscum album. Lineage (NCBI taxonomy): Eukaryota > Viridiplantae > Streptophyta > Magnoliopsida > Santalales > Viscaceae > Viscum > Viscum album. The sequence continues at coordinate 1,797,066,429 of OY728138.1, forward strand.
TCATGTGCAAGAACCATTTATTTTTGTTGAAATTAAGTGAAAACACTTCTCTTAAATTTTTATTGAACTGATCTTGATTATCTTCCATTTTTTTATTCTTAGGGAGACTATAGTGGAAGAATAAACCAAGGAGGAAGATTTAGTCAATGTAATTATGGAAAACTCCCTTTCCACTTATTTAGTGTTTTTTAAAGTTATCAGTTTTTCTAGCATAGTTCATTCAACCTATGGATAAAAAAAGTGAGGTGAGATGAACTAGATCTAGTCATTTGTTGAAATCATTTTAAAAAAAATTAAACACAACACTACCCAACCCATTAATAGTTCCATTTTTAATGATTGGAATTTCATGGGGACCTTAGTAAAATAAATTTTTAACCTAACTAAATATATTATTAAGTGGAACTTGGGTTGTCTCTAGAGAGGATATTATTGTAGATTTTTTTTAGTTTTTTTTAATAGGTTTAATATGTGGATTTAGTGAATGTGAATGATTGGTTTTGAATTCAATTTCCAATAAATGGTATATCCTTAGATATATCCTTACCTTTCCTGCAAAATCAATATTTCATTTTTTCACTCTCTCGTTTCCTCTATAATCAAGGGAAATCTCACTTGATTATCCTCACCTAGAAGTTTTAGTTTAAAAATAGGTATTAAATAACCACTACAACCTCCAATATCCCCTATCATGTTAATCATAGATCACTAATTACCCTTAATTCAACCCACTACTCATGATCATAAGAAATAGAGAGTACATGAGTGGCTTGTGTGTGTGATCTAGTGAAGAGGAGAGGATGAATTCAAAATGTAAGAAATAAGTAAATCTCCTTTTGTCTAAATAGTTTCAAATGAATTTATAGAGATTAAAATAAGATAATTAAATATTAAAGTTTATAATTAATTAATAGGAGGATAAGTAGAATCTCCTTGAATTAGCCATCTATAGATTAACATTCCATCACCAGGGCTATTATAAAAAAAAGAAATGAAAGAAAGTAGTAAAATATAGCAGAATCTTGATCGATTGGGTGATCATCATGAGAGAGATTGCAACACTAGTGTAAAATTTTCCATTTATTTAAGAATAATCAAGTATTATTAGCGTGCTGTTCAATTAAACATGTGATTAGCATAGTTTTATTCAACTTATTTAGATGATTCTAGACTTTGGAAGTATTCCTTGATCTTAGTTCCTATCCCCAGTGAATTCCTTCTCTTTGGATGTTTGACACATGTCCATTTCTTAGGCTAGAATGGATTCTTTTGGAATTAATAATCTTTTATAACTACTTTTCACCTCTCCCATGATTGAGCTTCATACTCATTTGAGGATAATTTGAGTGGAAATTTTTTAATGGTTCACATCTTCACTATATGTTGAATTACACTCAGTATGTTCATGTGAGTAATATGATGTATATGATGGAAACTAGGATAGATAAATTAGGCCTTTTCATCATTGAATTTTATATTTTACTGGTACTTGGGACTATGATTGATTCTAATTCTAGTTCTGATTGGATAAATTAGTTCCATTCCATCACTATATAGGTGTTGGTCAAATTAAATCTAGATTAGTCCATAATATATCCTTGACTGGTGTTGAGAATTTTCTTGGGGATACTTAGGTGTTGATCAATTCATATTTACCAATAAAGATACCCTTAAGTGAACCAAAGTTATCCTTATATTTTCGTTAAATACTTTGACTAAACATAACACAAGATCCAAATTGAAAATCAAGACCGACTTCATTCAATATCTTCTAGCTTGGTATGAACTAACTTGATCAACAAGCCTACACCGTCCTTAATCTTCATTCAAAACTTGGAATATCAAGGTTAAGCTATTGAAGGATAATGAGGGAACTACTCAATTTTATAGACTTTAGATTGACTCATTACCATTATATTCAATGTTGAAAAACTTTCACAATCCTCAACATATCAAGCTTTCATTATTGTAACAAGTAGTGTTTCCAACCAAGAAACATTAAGGAATTTAATCAAGCAGTTTTCATGAAACCCTCACCATACTCATAACCGAAGTTATGGAGACTTTGAGGACCAATATAATTATTTAAATAGACCTAAAAATATAAAAAATAGTATCATAAACCATGGTTATGTCTCGGTTATTTATTTACATTGCAACACCCATCCAATTCAAAACATGATTCAGAGCGTAATCTTGAACTTATATAAATTGAAACCTGAAAAGATTGGTGATATATCCTTGGTCAAAGCTGAATATAATTTTCATTTTGAACTTGGGTCACCTTAATCAATAACAAACTATCTTCTTCATTCAAGATCTCATTTTAAGATGACATAATTTGGATTTGATCGGATGTTAAATCTCTCTTAGCGCACTCAAAATTTCATTGATAATTAGTTTGATATCAAGTAACTATGGAATCCAAAGGAAATTTAATATATACATAGGAAATTAGAGCATAGTATAGATAAATTATACCATTAAAGGGATATAATAGAGGAATGATTCATGGAAGCGAGGAAGCATGAATGGGAAGCAGTATAGACGATCTATGGAAGGTATATGGAATATATGATCTGTATATATGTAGGAATGCAGTGGAAGAAAGCATGGTGGATTGGTTCATTGACCATGGGAAGGAATCATTGGTTTATTGAGGGTAAAGGTATGAAATCATGGTATGAGGGCTGGTGGTTAATAGGGAAAGGCATAAATATAGGGGCATAGTCGTAGAGAAAAATTTTGTATGAAAAAAGTCCACGAATGTAGTATGGATCCCTGGAATTATAGTAAGACTCATGGATGTAGGACTTTTTAATTTTAGGATAGGAATAAATAATCTATGCATAGAGGCAAGTATATCATTTTTTTAGTCAAGCACTAAAAATCCATGGAAGTGCTTCATAGATGTAGTTGGATGTCATGGAAGGTCTTCACGATGATGGCTATAGATATATCTTGCCTTTATAATTTTCCACCCTACACAATTTAAAATCAAAACAAAATGTGGGCCAATTCCATATAGAAATTAATTTGAAAATATATTGAAAATAAAATTCCAAAATAAATTCTATTTCATTTTTTTAATATTTTTAAAACACTATTAATCTCATCTTCATCTCATCACAAATTAAAATTCTAACCATTTAAAATACATAGTTTATTATAAATTTCTAGATATTCAATATAAAATGAAATTTATCGATCAATATGACTATTTTATTTTACTTCCAATTAAAGTATGGATTTAATTTTATTCCAAATATTTAATAAACCCATTAAAATAAAAAATTAAGTCCATTAAAAATTCATTATAGGTTGAAATCACAATTGAACAAAATAATTGAATTTAAAATTTAAAAATAAATGTATCGATTCATAATTAATTTCAAAAAATGAATACATCATTAAACATAAACATTTTAAGTCATTTTTCCATGGAGTATAAAATATCCAATATGAAAAAAATGAATGATTTTCCTGAGTTTTGTTTTATTAATGGGGTGATTTATAATGAAAAATAGTTAAATTTTTTGAAAACTTTTTCCCATAATACAAACCTTAGGTTCTTGGTGTTTAATTTGGTTTTAATTATGAAATGTATTATGATAATTTATTGAGGGTTATTTTATTCTTATTAATTAATATTGTTATTGTTTATGAATTAAAATGGTCATTTCAATTGAATTTAACTTAAAATCATTTTATACTTAAAAGGTGTTTGATAAAAATATTTAAATGAGGTTTTTATTTCCAAAATAATTTAAAAGGTTGTTTCAAAAAGTTTTTTTTACTTTTGATTGATGTTCCATTAATTATGGAAACCTTTGATTATTTGTTTGTGCTTATATTTCAATTATTCTTAATGATTTATTTCACATGGGATACCTTGGGTGGGTTATTAACTTGGATGACTATATCACCAGTTTAGACTGTGCTATAGCTAGGGATATTGATTCTTATGAGACTATGTGAGCTCCCAGAACTGTTAAGTTCATGTATACTAGATATTGTTCCTTGAGTGAGTCTTAGTTTACTTAGTCCCTAAAGTCTGTTCTCATGATGTATATATGATTTTTTATTTATACGTGTTCTTTCTTATTTATTATTTCATTGTTTGGATTTTGAAGTTTTTCACACCATATTACCATAAGTTTTATTATGGTTTCCTTGTTCATATTATTTATAGAACTTGGGATGTTTTAAGGAAATCAAAATATTTAATAAAAATGTTATAAATGAAACATATATAAATATTTCCTTCAAAATATAACTAATGGTTTCATTGTGAAATATATTATGTAGATTCATGGTGGTATCCTACTAGGATTTACCTTACACCCTATATATACCAATGGTGTATATACTGACTTCATTTTTCAAGACACAAAATGAAAGGGTTCCATGTAGTTTGGAGGATCTTCATGATGCTCATCATCCATCATTGGTATAATTATAGTGTTGGCCATGGTTCATGAGTATTTTAGCTCATGTGCAGTATTTTGGGACCCTTAATTATGTTTTTTGGATATTTTGTATCATCCACATTATTCTTGACCATTTTTTGGTTTTTTTTACACAGATGTTGATTATCAATTTATTTATATCCATAGCATAACTTTTATGAGTTATTGAGATATTATTTATACATTATTATCTATTTGATTAATTTTTCATTTTGAAACTAATTTTTTGTGTTCATGGGAATCCCACATATGGATGGGTCATTCTAGATTATTCGGCGGGTACTAGGTTTTATCTACTGAATTCTAGGGATGAAAAAATTCCCAATGGTTGTATTTTGATTCCTCGATACTTATCACTAGACCATAGAGATTAATAATTCTATTTAGGCCTATGTATATCCAAATTTGGTGATGTTTTAGGTTGACCCTAGTTGGTTCATTACAAAAATTCCATTCCTTTTATGGTTATACAACCAAGACTAGTGATGTGACTTCAATGTCATGAAACCAGGACCAATGTTGTTCTGTTTAAGGTCATTCAACCGGAGTTGGTGATGTTACATTTAAGGTTATGCAACCAGGACCACAGGATATTATAATTTAAGGTCATAATATTAAGAAAAATTCCAAGAAATTTAATTTTGTGTGGAATAAAATACTAGGTTAGAGGAACCTAACAATGGTTTGTGTAGGACATATATAAGAGAAACCCTTTCTGGGTGTCTTCTATCCATTGATAATTAAACTAGTAATTTTGAATGTATTGATGAGTGATATGGCTCGATGAGTAAGGATTAGGACTTAAATAAAATTAAAAACCCATTTATGTATTTATCTCAATGATTAAACAAAAGGGAGGCTGACTAGATTCTTGGAAGATATGAAGTTTGTTACACATTTATTAAGATGAATGTCAAAGTCCAAGAGAGTTTCAACTAGTTACTTAAGCATAAAGGTCCTCATTATCAAGGGGATACATTGTTTTTTGTATTCTAAGGATGTTACTAGTCATGGATAATAATTAGTATGGAATATTTTAAAATTTTCATGATTCATATTATCAAAGGAATACATGATTGAAAGGTGGCATGCAGAAGTTCACATTAATCCAATCATGTAAGTTTAGTAGATTTGGAGGATCCATTGATGGACCAATCAATTTTTTATTTTGAACTTGGAGGAATAAATCCAAGAATGAAATTTAGGTAGTAAATTTATCACAAGTGACCATAGTGAAGGAAATATCATTTATGAAGACCATATGTCAATAAAAGGGACCTTTCCTAAAGTTGTTAACCATAGGTCAAATATTTTTTAGTGTTGTACTATTGGGATGAGGTCAAGATATACCTTAGAAATAATGGATTTAAAAAAATATTAGGGTTATATGAGAGTGGGTGGGGTCCTATAAATGTATATTGGTATAAGGATAGCCACCTTATAAGATTTACATAGTGGGTAGCCCTCCATGAAGGAAACTCATGACGTCCCTTTATAAAGGACCCTATATGATCGGTGCCATGAATATTTTACGTGAAGGTGGTGTCTCTAAGAAGATATCACATGGTGTGTTCCCCCCCTCTCCTATGATTATATTATAAATCTACACAATGGGTTATTAAAACCCCTTAAGTAAAGGAAAAATTCACAAATGATATCATTTTTCTCAAATTTCATGCCTTAGAAAATTACTTGGCCTTGAAATGTGTGTTTAGGGATGTATTTATGAGAAAAATGCATAACCTTTTATCCAGGTTCTATAGAAAAATCTATGTATAATAAGTACATGACTAAAAAGAAGATACACCACACCACCATAAATAAATCACCTACCACCCAAATTTCACATGGCCACAACGCATGAATTCCTTGATGTATCAAACAAAATCAGACCACATAGAAGTCACACGGTCATAAAAATATCTTCCACATAATTGAAAATGACTCACCCTCTATTAGTACTTCCTATGACTGAAAATATATTATGTTATTCCATCAAAAATTATACTCCTATTGTGAGGTTTTCACATGACCACACATAAAATTGATGTGAAGATCTAATTTCCTTCTCAATAAAGTTGTTTACACTTTTCTATGTTGTGATATTTAATCCTTTGACTTAAAATTTTCTTAAAAGTATTGATAGGTGTTTTCAAGACTCAAAAAACTTCTTCAAATTTTATAAATGTGTGCAATTTATGAACTTTTTATTACCAAATAATAAAAAATTCCTAAATTATACAACCATTTACATAAATTGCACATTTTTTAAATAATGTTACTAGTATAAAAATTTTATATTTATGATCTAGTCATAAATAAATATAAATAGTTTTACATTTAAAATTATTTTAACCGTGTAAATGAATTTTATACCTAGATAAAATCCACTAATTTTTTTGGAGGTTCTATACCAAAAAAAATTAAGAAATTTAACAAAGGATATAGTAATATCAGTTACGCTATGGTTTTATAATGAAATATAATTCCATAAAAACCATGATTTTTTCCAATATGGATTGTAAATTTCCACTATGTCATGGTTTTGAATCATGGTAGATGTCACCATGATATAGTAATTGTCTGACCATGACATAGAGAAATCAAATACGATACTATATTTTTTGATAAAAACATAATGCTTGTTTCACTTAAACTCTAGCATGGTATTATAATAAGATTCACATTTACAATAATTTTATATCATGGTCATATATAACAAAAAAATTGTCATTTTGAAATGGGTTATTCCATGGTACTTAGAAAACTCATTTTCTAGTTTTCTTCATCCTAAGAGAATTAAACCTTATCATGATGGAATTATCTCTGATGATAATAAAAGGTTTAAAAGGGGATAAAACGTATAAAAAGGAAAAAAACCTAAACCTAAAAACATAGGATCTTATATATTAATTTTATGGAATAATATGAATGAATAAAATAATAACATAACTCTCTATGCCTATTTGAATCATTCACACAAGTATGAAAATGATCACTAAGAAGTAGTGGAAAAACTCCTTCCTCCTATGTTATCCATGGTCTGTATAATTATCTAGATACCCTGGAAGTATCTCTCTCAATAAATGATATACTATAACCTTCATTTAAATATTGAAAGAAATAAGAGATTTTGTCTTGTTTATTTTGAGTAGTTTTCAGAGTGTCTCGACACAATGGAATGTCGCAACCCTTACATGATGATTGAACTGATTTATATAGGACTCAAATAAATTTAAACATTTGGCCCACTAATGGTACATTTTCAAATTTTATCTAATATTTTAAAACTTTAAATGGTTATTTTAATCAATATAATTATTTTTTAATGTTTAAACAACCACGCATGAAGTTAAAAGTCCTAAAATTCATCATCATATGACAAATAATTTAGTATGATAGCCATTGGAGATGAATTGGAATGAGACCTACACATTATTATATAATGAAGTAATTTCATGCACACCACCACATAGTGACTTTCACTATGTTATTGAGAATCCAAGAATATCTTATGATATAGTCTAAAACCACTATATCATGGTAATACATTTTAGTTCATATCTTCATCAATCACAATATACTAGAATTGGTTAACTTGATGGTGGATCATATTGAAATTAGATGGAATACTAAGTAGATGTAGAAAAATTTGGTTGTTGACTCCTATAGAATTAGACTCAACATACGAGCTCAATTTACTAGTGATATGACAAAAAATGGATTTCACACCTAAATGAATCAAGAAGAAGATTAAAAAAGCTTTTTTTATAAAACAACCTTACCATATAGAGTGAATTTACTAATTGAGCATAAATAAAAATTGATTGAATAGTCAATGGATAAAGAAAATTCAAGTGATGAACACTATATAATCAAATTTATCATCCAGTAATCTCTTTCCAAAATGAAATACCTAGGCCTAAATGAATGGAAAAAGTTCAAAAAATCTATGGAAATCATAGACTATTGAGAATTGTATCCCATATTTCACTCATACTGGGACTTTATATATGATAGAATAAGTTGAATAGTTTTAAAACATGACATTTGTGACTAGTAAAGTAAGTGAAATGACTATATTTAGTCAAGCTCAACATCTCCATCTAAGAATCATATTCCACATATTGATAATTCAACAAGTAATCTCTAAATAAACACTAAATAAATAAAAGATAAATGGTCATAAAGATAGTTCATTTCATATAAAATGGTCATATAAGATATATGACCATAAAAGAGGACACATAAACCTCGATTTTCAGATAAATAAATGACCGAAAAGGAATCCATAATGGCTATAACAGTCAAACGAGCAATGGTCAAATGTGATGTCACACAAAACTCCAATGGCTATATTTATTAATGTATAGATTCCAAACTCTATATAAAGGCCCTAAGAGATATCATTTAATGCATCCATCATATGAATTATATAGAGATCTAATAGAGAGAAAAGGGAGAATCTTAGAGATAAGAGGAGATCATGCATCATGACTCCCCCTTTGTTCTTTTTCTTAATATATTTTGAAGAGAAAGCCTTTTGTTTTGGAATTTATTATCTTTCTATTCAATCCTTTATATCCTATCTCTATCTTGTTGTTTATTTATTTTAAAATATAAAAATGTAATATCTATTATATTCACTCCATTATTTATACTCCATTTCTTTTGAATAAATAATTTATAGGGATAAGTACTTGCCTTTTTCCTACTTTGATCAAAGAAGTTATAGGGATAGGAACTTTTCATTGGTTAATCCTTGGACAAAGATGTCCTATGGATAAGGAATTGTTTGTTTCATCTGAAAGTGGGAACTTCTTGTACTCAGTGTTCTATGGAGTTGGTCATAATATCCTCAAAATTATTTGGGTTAAAATTAGAGAAGATTCTAGAGATAATAAATATATATTAATACAAAATAGGGAATGTAAGGATTGTTTATCCCAAACCACTTAAAAATTTCTTATTTTCTTTCCTAATAGGACTTTTTACTTTAATTTCTTTATTTTCATTTCTTTGTAATGTCACTCTATTTACTTTATTTCCAATATCGTTATATAATCATGTCTAAGTCCATAGAGTGAGGCTAAATAATTCACTATATATCCTCTAGAGTTTCCTTAAATATCATTTTAAATTATTCATTTATATTATATTAGATATTTTTCTTTAATGTGTCATATAAAATCAGAAGGAAAAAAACAAATATCTGGAAAGGTAATTCTTTAATACTCATTATCCCATCAATTCCTACAATTAATTTTTATTATATGTTTATAATTTCATGTGTTTCGTTATTCCCATTGTATACTTAGATATTTAAATCTGATTTATTTATTTAAGAATGAAATTTAATTAAGTATTTGTTATCTAAAATTTCCCCCCTATTAAAGTTTCATACTGGAGTTAATATTCTTGCCTATCCATGGACTAAAAACCACAATCGATGGTTAAAAAATCCCCAAACACCCATATAAATTGAGGTATAAGAAATTTATAAAGTTATAAGAGGGGGTATATCCCCTTTTTTTATCAACCAATGGGAATCCCAAACCCAGATGAGGGTATTAAGAAAAATACCCCCAAATACCAAACGTCTCACATATCAAGTGGGGGTCGAGTAGGCCATCAAAAGCTATATCACCTCAACTAAAAATATAATTGAGTCATTAGGTCCCTATTTTCCTTAATTAGAACCCCAATAGAGTTTATTATATCTACCTCTTGTCCCTTATATGTTCAATGGCCTCTCATTGGCCTTTTAGTGGCCTATAATTACTATAACCTGATTTACCATGTTTACCTGATGCTCAAAATATCCACTTATGACCCTTTTAACAAAATTAAAACCTATAAAAATTACTTTTAATTATTTAAAATAGGTATATAAACTCATATTTTTTTATATAAATTTGAAAACATGATTTCAACTTGAGTTCATTTTCACTAAAATATTTCTCTTTATCCTCCTTCAGCGACACCTGTCAGTGTAGATCATTGTAAACTATCCACTATAATGTTTCTCATCCTTGAGAATATCCCTCTTTTATCCCAATTATATCATGCTGGTCATTGATATTCATTATATCTTCTCATTATTTAACTCTTATTAGTCATGGTTGTGCCAATACTATACTCAAAACACTAAAATCATTCATCCACCAAACATCTCATTCTTTATTCCATCATATATTCTAGTTATTTATAGAATTATATGGCTAAATTAAAATCTAAATCATCATCATTGATAATGTATGAAACATGCTATTTGGTTCCTCGATATACTAATGACCTATGAAAATTAAACCACCCACACATCATAATGAAAACTACATTCACTAACTCCACAAAAAATTCCTGATCCTAGAAACATTCATAAATTTATCAATTTTCAAAATCATACTTTTATTAATGATTTTTTTTTGTCTGAACTGGACCATTACCAACTCAGATCTTCACCCAAGAATCTCCTAATCATTTATACTTGATATTGATAGTCTCCCACCCATAACCATGTCTATCTCACAAATAATCACTCTATTGAATAAATATTTCATTCATGTGAGTATTAACATTATCCATGTTCCTATCATCACACTAGTCTATTTCCCAAATCTAACACCTAGTTGGTTATCGAATATATCTAATCACCCAATCATTTAAATCAATCCCCAAAATTGTTAATACTCACTTACTAGAAATATCTAAGCCTCTTGCATTTAAGTGTTGACATAAATCTTTAACCACCATAGGGTTTATTTTTCCATGAAAATCATCTCTTTAATTCACTATAACCAACCCAAATAAATTTTATACCCATAATATCCAATATTGTTCTCATCATAATAGGATTTACCTTATTCCTACCTAGAGAGTGATGGAAAATCAAGATTTCATCATCACTTGTATGTATTCACTAAAGATCTATGCTCAGAATATCTGAGAAGACCCATATTACAAGCCTTAATCTAGGATCTATAACCATCACTATTATCTAAACCATAAAAATATAATTTCATTGATGATGCTTCACCACCCACCCAAGTATCAATGGATATAACCCAAGTTTAGTTTCCTTGATCACTATCACATTACTCTCACATTCTAACTCGTTTTATAATTTATAACACTTCTCTAGTAGTTATTCAATTTCATTAGTTCCCAATATAACTTAGTTGAGGAACTCTCTAAGTTACTAAAAAATTGTGATGAACCACACAAATCCCCAACATTACAATGAATTAATCATCTATTTCACCACATTTCATATCAATAAAGATATCATATTTCATACCCACACTACTAACCATATAATCTTAACCATGATCCACATGAACCCTTGGACATAGTATGAATACCCCATTGAGATATCATCTCTTTCATCACTCATACCTTAGTCTGCCTATTCTCATTGGCTAGTCCACATTTTACCATCAATAGAACAAGTCGTTATAAAGATCACACTTGACATAGCATTGAAGATTTGACTACCATATCCATTTCTCAGTCATGAAAAGGTGTCTCACGCCTTTCTATGGGTTATATCATACCTGATCATACCCTAAGTGTGATCACTCATATAATCTCACTAGAATCCCATGATTCGCCACTAAGAAGTTGAGGAAAAACTAAATATTCCTTAATTGTATAATGATCCCACTTCCTCTGAGATTCATTATCAACTACCAATCAACATGTCTCATATTCTATCATAGGATGATAATACTTAACTAATAACTAATCTCACCTTCCCAAGTTTGAGATTAGGAAATACTATCCTCATACCATGTATGTTGAGTAAACACTCACTCTCTTTTCTCTATGATAAGAGAAAGTATGAAATATCACCCTCACAATGGTGTATAGTTATCACCACCATCGATCAAATATCATATCTTATAAATAATACATTCTCAAGATACATTTCTATTTTCTCATATGGCACCCATGATTCTATTTTCAGATACTTGATTTGTTATTTAATGATTTTGGCATTTAATTTAAGGTTTGGATCAACATTTTGGGTTTATGGAGGGGTTTTATAACTTACACATGTAAGGATAAGACTGATTTAAGATACTCATGGAAATGAAAAGTAAAAATGGTGTTGGTCATTTAGAGGCAAAGAGTTTTAGGGTAACTATGCATGAGTTCCCTACCCATACACAGTGTCCCTAAAACATTTAAAAAATGTTTTTTTTATTTTAGGATTAAAATTTAAGTGGAACCTCCCTTTTAATTACTCCCAAATATTCTATAACTCTCTGCCACTCTCTCTCACGATTATCCCCCTTGATTCCCTCTCCATATCACTCAATTTCCTTAAAAAATCTTCTCTAAAGGTGGAGAACATTCCAAGTAAGTGACTCCTCTTCTCTTATTTCTCTATGATCTCCCATCCCATTTTATTTTTTTCACCCAATTACCATGGTGGTCTAGGGTTTAAAATTTCATGTATTTTATTTAGGGTTTTCCATTTTTAGGGTTTTCAGTAATCTCATAAGACCTTCTTCTCATCTCTATTGATGGAATAAAAATGTTTTTCACAGATTTCTCATTTATCGGTAGGTAACTTTATGTGTCTCCCATTATTCAATGCAGCATGGATTCTTGATCATTTTAGAATGTTTTTTTTACAAATGTGAACTATTTTGATGTATTTGAGGACTCCCATAATTTATAGTCTTTCTTTTTTTTTTTTTTCAAAAGGTGTGGAAATTTATTTGCATGAAAAGTACATTTTTGGTATTGGAATATAAGATTCACATAATATATGTGATAAAATATATCTATTTCATATTTATAGAATCATTATTAATTATTTAAATGAAATTTTGGTCTATAATTTTTAATGAATAATAGAAATGTTTTTATGAATAAATCCATATGATATGTGTGTTAGGTCCCAAAGTGTAATAGCGGATGTTCTAGAGGGGGGTGAATAGACCAGATAAATTTTTTTTAATAAAAAAGATTAGTTATCTAAATTAAGTATGAAATTTAGTTAATAGATTTAATTAGTAGTGGAAAAATTAAAACAACACAAATATGTTTTTTATAGTATTTAGGTACAAATTAGACCTTATCTACTCTTATACCGTTCTATTCAGTGAGAGATATGTTGTGCACTAATCGTATTTTTTAAGGGGAATCATAACCTAATTACATAATCATTTTCTACACAATGGATGGATAACCACATTGACACAATTACTTTTATACGGGGAGTCACAAAACAAATAAAGCACTAAATTTAGAAAATGGAAGTCACAACCTAAATGGTCCTGACTTTAGAATCCTGGAGTCATAACCTAGGGAAGAGAAGAAGAAATACTTTTTTATGTAAAAGCATAAATAGAAAAGTGAGAGTGCAAGAGAAGGTAGGAAGTAGTGTTACAGAAAAATGAATCTAGGAAGAAGTAGAAAATAAAAAAAGAAATCAAAGACATTGGTTCTTGAGAAATATATCAGGATGTCTCTTAAAGGCAGTAGTAGCCTTAGAAATTTTTGCTCAGTGCATGATAGTTTGTCCAGTATATGGAAACATAGTCGCATAGGTACAACACTTCAAATTTTAGAGTAAATATTTGGTTCTCAAAAATGTTTTCATTCTTATAAATTTCATATGTGTATCCTTTTAATATATCTTGAATACTTTAAATAGAATCTAAAAAAACTAACAAACCAACCTCAAACTGGGTAAAACAATTCAAATTCAAATTACACAAATATCCTAGAGAGAGAAAATTATCATCTATAATAATCGTAAAAAATAACATTTGATTATAAAAAATAAATAAAAATTCAAAAAAAATTAATTACCCATTAAATATTTCAAATAATCTCCAAAATAATATAGCAAGGAAGTCACATGAATATATTAACAATGTTGACTATTAAATTCAATTTTCAAATACATTCAAATTTAATACAGTGCATACTTAATAAAAATTTAAATATAATGCACTAGATACCAAAAAATGTTTTATAATAAGTTATTAATCACTAATAATTAATTTATAAAATAATAAGACCAAGAAATCAATTAAATATATAAAAATTTAAATATTGGAAACAATCTGTTGTAAGAATACGTGTGAATAAATAATAAATTAATACATATTTTAATTTTTTTGAAAACACTTAAAAACACTTCTCATTGGTTTGAAATAATATATATGAATTTTATAAGCTAATAAAACACTTAAAAATTTAAAATATGGATGAATTTAATGATATTATAAAAAATAAATAAAAATAGAGCTTGCTGAAAAGTTCTTAATTTTAGAAAATATAAATAAAGTGTTGAACTAACCATGAAAAAAAATGTGTTTATGGTTAGTATACTTACCATGTCGTGTATTCGGTTCAAGAGTTCATGTGGTCAATATAATGACCATAATAATTTATATTTCACAGTCACTTGGAAATAACTTGGGATCACTTTACTTATCATGAGAAAAATTATAATATGTAGTGGGTATAGTTACCATGTGAACAAAAATAATATGTGGTATCTTTACTTATCAAGTAAAAAAAATAATGTGTGTTCACTATACTGAATCTGAACAAATATATCATGTGTTAAGTTTCAAAATATAAGTGTGGTAACTTCAATGAGAGTTACCTTTCTCATTTTCATATTGCAATATTATCTTTATGCGTCAAGATGCAGATGAGATGATTGAAATCACTTATGAGAATTTTTGAATTTTATGTGTACTGTATAGGTTATACATATCTTGAGATAACTTTTATAAACTAAAATATAGAAAATAAAAACAATAGAAAACACACGGTATATAAAGTAGTACTACGTAAGCATATATATCAACAAGAAAGGGTGCACGGTCACACTTGAAATCTATTACCGACATGTAGTAGATGAGATCTCATTCAGTGTAAAAGAGAGTGTGCTTAATATTAAAAAAACATGTGGTGGTTTGAGAATACATGTGCCAGGTTATATGTTTTAGAAACACTTGTGGTAACTTCTGTTAAACATGTAGTCACTTGAAACAACATAAGTGGTAAGTAGATTTCTCATGCAATCACTTTACTAAGAAGATGGTTATGGTCAGTTGGAAGAAACAATGGTTTATGGTAGGTTTGTTTGAAAACTCGTGGAAGGTATGAAATAACACATGTTGGGTATAATTTGGGATTCACTATAGGTACATAAATGGGTTCAAAACATGAAAACTTGTTATAGCTTGATAGCAAGAGATTTGGACAATTTTTAGATCCACTAAACTGAAAAAATAAAAAAAGTTCTAGTTGAGTTAATTTAATATAAACTCAAGTTCTTTATAATGAATCAAATAACTATTTGATATGACATATATAACATGATATATCATAAAAAATAGTGAAATATTCCATTGAGACATTATATAAAATGATTGTAAATTTACAAAACGTATTCCAATTTTTGGGTATCTAAATGGTATTCTAAGATTTTCATTCATTTGAATAAAATAGAGATAACTATCTTAGATTTATAAAAAAACAAAATTCATTTTATTCTAATGTATATCATGAGATTTATCAGTGAAAAACTTAATAAAAAGTATTATGGAAATTATAGAATTCTCTAACTATTACATAAACTTTGGGAAACTTTTAGAGCACTTAATCGAGGGTTTCATACATCTACTTAGTTTAATGAAACGTAAATACATATAATATATATCTATAAAAAATAACATGAATATATGAACTATATAACTCAAGTTATAAAATAATAACTAAAGAAAACTATAAAATACTATAAACTAAGTAAATGATATATAACCAAAAGAATACAGCATGTTCAAACCAAAATGTGAAAATTCTAAAGATTGAATTAGACTTTTTCATAGTTTAATAAAAGTTATATAAACTTTTTATATTTTATATTAAATAGAATTTATAAAAATTCAATCACTGTAACTCTACATATGATCAAAATACTATGTGATGGTTTAAAATTGATTTCCACATCAAATAATAAGAGGGTTTGGAATATTAAAAAACTTAAAATATAAATAAAGAACAAAAAATATATAATAATGTGATTTTTGGTTTAAATTGGAATTTTTAGTTTGGTAATGCATCATAGGATACCGTGGGTACTTAGGTAGAGGGTCTAAGACAAGGACCACCCTCGGATTATAAGAATACTCAATATAGTAGATTCCACTTTATTTATCCCAATATGGGCCCATGTTAGTGTATAGTAAAATAGTGGCTAGTGGATATTATATTAGTAGCCCTAGGGCCTCATGCTAGTTTATAATGTGTCATTTCCCATAAAATTTATACATGAATTTAGGATGATTATATTTTAATACAATGATCCTAATTTAACCTTTAACTTAGCTTCTTGGTTTATCCCACGATTCTTGGATGGTTTCTAATGATGAATTATTTTCTTTACTTTCATACATTACCAATTTTATTATTTTCTAATGATTTTTTTTAACTTATTTCTCTTTAAGAATTACTTTTAAAGCTATTAAATCATGTTAAATTCTTTATTTAAAATGAAAAGGGATTGTTCAAAAATATATTTCAAACAAAATTATTATGGTTTATTTCATAAATGTTTCACAAAGTGTATATAGTGAAATCCCATTTGGATTTCATGTGATGGATCTTGTCACAAAATCCCTTTCAATATTTTATCCCAAATAAATACACCATAAAATCCCCCAAGGTTTTCACTCAAGGAGGATGAAACTAAGTTTAAAACTATCACTTTTGTTTTTTTATTTTTGAAAAGAGAATAAAATAGGGATTTATTGAGTTTGTGGATGATTTGAAGTAAAGTAAAGAAAATTGATTAAAGGAAAAAGATAGAGGGTGAATATTTGGAAGCCAAAATAGATTGGATTGAAAAGAAGGTTGAAAATAGATTTAATGATATTATATATGAACAGGTTTTATACTTTAGATACACTCTTATTTATTGTCAAAATTTTATCCTGTTTGAATTATTCAATACATACTTCAAGACCTCAAAATTTAGTCATAATTTGGATTAAAACTCATATCAAGAAATCAGTATGAGTGTTATTCCATTTATAAAAGTGATTCAACTACTTAAATATATCCATGAAATAAAACATAATTGAAACCATTATACTCATAAAAATTCATTTCTTAAGGAATTTAGATAATTAATAAAATTATTTTATTTCATATATTAGAAAAAAAATAAAAAAAAAAAGAAAGGGTATTCTAGAATAAAATAACCAGTTTTCATTCAGTAGCACAAATTCTTAGAATAATTAAAACAGGATATATGAAATGAATTTCAAGAATTAAAATAGGTTTTATGTGGGTTTATAAGGCTCAAAAATATTAAATGAGTTTATCCAGACATGACTAAACCATTCAGGAACTCCACCCTTATTGCTTTCTATCCAAGTCCATTTACATGCTACAACTTGAATTCCTTCTGTTATGCGATGATTGATGATGGTAATGATTATTATTCCTCTCTCATCAATACATGTATATATATATATATATCCTTCATGATGGTGGTAGAATAATTTGAAAATTTTAGTAGACTCTAATTCTCTCCTGGGGTACCTTCATGCATATAGTGATTCTTCTCTATATTTTTTTCCAAGAAGTGGTAGCAGCGGTTCCTCTCTTTTAATGCACGGGAGAGACAATAGTAATAATCCATGTGGATTTTCCATATTTAATTATTATTTTAATCCACCCATGTTCTTTGATTGTTTATCTTCCCAATTTTAATTCTCTAGGTTACCAGTTATAGATTTCTTCACCGTCTTCAATATTTGTGGTGTGTTTCATTCTTCATAGTGTGAGAAACTCCAATATAGAAGTAGAACTTAAACTAATTAATTTTTTTTTCAATGTAAAAATTAATCCCTTGTGGCATGAATCTTATCCTTCTTCTTTTTTGGTTTCTCCCATAGTGGTACAACTACAACTATCATGATGAAAAACTATATTTCTCTAATTTTTTCAAATTAAAAAAAACTTTATGTTAGTAGATCGATTGAAATTTCACAAAGTAAAAAAAATTACATACTCCCCCTATGTAAACACAAACTCATATGTGATATATATAAATATCTTATGTGATATGTAAGATATTTCACTTTTTAAATTCTAGTATTGTTATAATACGTAATAAATTCAACTCACACGTAAGAAATATTTTTCACTTCAGATGATACATAACATTTTTAACTTTTTCTAAAATTATGGTTTGAAGTATATATAATAAATGTTTTTAATACAAAATAAAAAAATATCCCATGCAATATATAAGATAAATTTTTCATATGTAAGGAAAATAATTCATATGCAAGATATTTTACTCAACCAGATCTTCACTTTATCCTATGTGTAATATTTTGTACTTAGGTACATTTCTAATTCATCTTGTATGAAAGTTTTTTTGGATGATTCATAAGAAAAATTAAAATGAAATTTTGACTCCCCTTTTACCAATATATTAGGTATGACCATCCTTCATCGTAATTATACTCCTCTACCAAAAAATATATTACCTATCAGTATAATTTCATACACAAGTGAGGAATTAATAAAATCTCATCCACTTCACCCTAGCAATAATCTTACGTATCATACCCTATTCTCATAACTTTCCAAATTATTTAAAAATAAATTTTCACCCAAAAATAAAATAAAAAATAAAAAAAGCCTGAATTTTCCAATTTATTCCAAAAATTATTAAAAACACTTTGAAATCAAGAATAAATATATTTTCACAATTAATAACATAATATTCCAAAAATCTAAAAATGATATAATTTCTCTCAAAATGAAAACAATGGTGGGGATTAATTTATTGAAATGAAAAGTTAAAGTGATGAAAATATGTATAATATCAATTTCCTAACATTTGATACTTGGATTCCTGGATAAGTAAGCATGAAAAATATTACAAAATTAATATTCAAAACTTGTGTTAAGGAGAGTCTCCAAATTCAACACCTATGCACCCAAACATATCATGCCTTCTCAATAACATTAATTCCAAATTATTAAGCTGGTATATTCAATCCATTTACACTTCTTTCATCCTTCTATGCATAGAAACACCCACCTCAATATATTTATTTCTCTCATCACACAAATATTAATTTTAGAAAAGTTTTTCTAATACAAACACATCAAAGGGTCACCATAGATATGATGGTTTCCTAAATATCAACCCAATTAGTCAAGGATTTGTGTCAATCATGAGGAATTTATAGGTTTGTTCAGTAGTTAAGGGTTGTTTGGTTTCAAATGTTAAAAATTTTAAGGTAGAATAAGGAGGTGTTTCTCTATTTGAAGAAAAATGCATGATTCAAATTTTACACTCAATAATCTCATACTTATTACTCTATAAGATGTGATTCAGATCCCCAAATATTGGTTCACATGTAAAATTCAATTATTTATTATTCTAACTCCATTAATTTTTTCTTCAACTCCATCGCTCCAATAGCTTTTCCATTCTTTTTTTCAGATTCTGTACATAATTATATTTCAAAGGTAAAGAGGGATATATTGAACTTTTAAATGTGGTTTGAAATTCCCATACCAAATTTTTTAAGGATATTTTTCTTCTTTTAGCTACCCAAAATTTATGTTTCTTTGTTTTTATATAACTTCACACACAAAATTCTCTTAACACGATTTTAACTTTAAAATTATTCTCACAAATAGCTTTAGTCAATGAAACTTTAAAATATTTTCTTATCCATATATTTTCTTTCAAAATTATATTTAAATAATGAAAAAAATATAATATATAACCATCTCCCACACTTGAGTTCAAATAGGATCATGAACTTACTTCTAGATTAGGTTGGACAGGGATTCAAGTTTGTAATTTTATTTTATAACTAGATTTTATATGGATACTAAGGGCCCACAAAGGTTAAATAAAAATTTTAGTCCAAAATATGATTTGATTATATAAAGGTGGATTTTAAATCAAATGAATCACCTCAATCATATTCAATAAAAGTACCTTAAATCTCTAAGGTTTTGAAAGAAATATAAAAATTATGGTAAATAAAGCATTGTTTGGTTAACTTAAGAAGTGAGGTTATTGTGAATAATATTTAAAAAGGGTTCATAATCCTCAAATTTATTTGATTTTAAAATTTGAAAAACCTTTCATGGTATAAGATTAAAAAAATTTAAAGTCTTTTCATGAGTTTCCAAAAATATTTAATCTGAAACAAAGTCTATTCCAATATTTATTTATGTTTATGTCCACAAGTAAAATCTATTCAAAAATTATAATAGGTTATACAAATTAAAAAGGTATTATTTCTTACACAAATGTTTCAAAAAAAAATTAAAAATAAACACACAAAAAATAAAACTAAAAAGTAAAATAAAACAAAAAATAAAATGAAATGAAAATGAAAAACAAAAAAAATTATAATATATAAAATGATGTTCCTCACCCAAAAATTATTTTTTGAAATGTCCTCATTGTGCAATATTTATTATGAGGAATGAAAATTAAGAATTATAGGCATAATAAAAAAAAGTGAGAAGGAAGGACACATCCTTTCCTCATTTATATTCAGTATCTTGAAGATTAATCTCCTCCCCTATAGTCTCTTGAAAACTTTCTCCAAATAGATTCAATATTTTAACATTAGCTAAAAATGGTTCTTATTTTCTTGGTTCTTTAATCTTCATAACACCAAATGGAAAAACATGAGTAATAATAAATGGTCTATACCATTTGAAATTGGATTTACCTAGAAAAAACATGTTTCTAAATTAAAATATTGTCACTTTATTCCCTTATTTGAACTCATGGTTATAGATTAATTTTTTATGGAACGATTTGGTTTTCTCTTCATACAACCTGAAGTTTTCATAACCATTATTTTTTTATCTTTTACAACACTCTCAAGAAAATTTTTATTTCTTTTATAGCTTCAAATAGAATCATATTATAGCTCTTGACATCCCAAAAAGCTTTAAACAATATATCCACTTGAAAATGATTATATTTTTCATGCACTACTCAAAAAGGTGACATTATATTTAGAGTTTGAAAAGCATTATTTTAAGACAAAAGAGCTTCATCCACTTTAAAACTTTAATCCTTTATATTTGGGTAGAAAATTTTATCTAAAACATGTTGAAATTTTCTATTTTAAAACTCATCCCTTCCATTTTGTTGATCTTGATGCGTTGTATAAACCTTGTGATGAACTCTATACTTCCTCAAAATAGTTTTTAAAGTAATATTGAAAAAATGAGTGTATTGATCAATAATAAAACTCTTTTGAAACCCAAACCAAAAAATATATTTTTTCTTAAAAATTTAGAAATTATTTTTTCATCATTAGTGATAGTGGGAATATCTTTTACCCACTTATAAACATAATCAACAGTAAGTAAAATGTAAAGTTACCCAAAAGAGTTGAGAAATGGTCCAATGAATTCCATACCCCAATTATCAAACACATCACTAAAGTAGATGATTTATTTTAGAATTTTATATATATTAGAAATATTACCTTGAAACTGGGAGGTTTTACATGTTCTTAAAAATTAAAAGGAATCCTTGAAACTAGTGAGATAAAATAAATTTGAATCATGCATCTTTATAGCTATTTTTTGGGGTCTAAAATGACCACCACAACTTAAATCATGAAAAAATTCAGTTCTAATTTAATTTTATAGTATATAATGCATCTCTTATCCATTTTTTAATTTTCAATATTCCATAGATAAGGATCACACCAAATTTACTTCATTTCATTACTCACTAGATTAAAATTTTTTCCTTAAAAACTAGTGGGTTACTTCATTAGCAGCCAAGTAATTAATAAGGTTAACAAACCATGGTCTAATAATCTTAACAACATGAAGTTACTCATCAAGAATGGTATAATTTATTGGTGGTAAGTAGTGTTTTGTGGAATCAATAAAATTTAATTATATTCCTAAATTATTCCCAAAACAAATAGATTTTAGATATTTCAACATTAGAAAAAATGAGTTTGGAAGGTTTTGCACTACTAACCTTTGTAGAAGAAATTAAAGATTCACTAAAAAATTTAAGATATAAATTACCATATTTAATTTTATAAAATTTAGAGTAATTAGTAGATAATTGACATGATTTTTTTATTATTTAAGAAAATAATAAACAATTTTATTACACTTCATGTTTTTTACAATTTAAATGAAAGTAAGAGAAGAATTTGAAAATATTGCATAATTACATGTAAAGGTTTCAATAGTAAACAAATGATCATTTTTATAAAAGCATGTGATGATTCATTACTTGTAAAATCTAGAAATAATATAGTGGAATTCTAATCAATCATATTCACTTGGTGGGACGAATGATCCTCCATTGGGTTTTTCATGGATTGAAAAATGTTAAATTAAACTATATATCCACTAAATATAAGTGAAAATATTACCTTATGACTATTTCTGATTTCTTTAATAGTTTTCAGAAAAGGACTTTCAATAATCAAAGGTACATTTTCACTAAATCTGTCATCCTCTATATCCAAAATTTAAAATTCAGCAAGGAAAATCATATCCCTTACTTATATCAAAATATACTCAATTATTCTAGTAGTCTTGGTTATATTTTTAAGATAATAAAATAAAAACATGAATAATTTTTATCTCTAATAAAGATCTTATAAATTATAGAAAATATAATGAGGCATCACATTTAATAAAGTTCCTAAATCTAACATGACACCATTAAATCTATACTCCCCTATTGTACATGGAATGATAAATGTAATTGGGTATTTTTATTTTAAATTGAAGGAATTTTGAATCTATTGGGATTGTGAAACATAATTCAATTGATCGGAAGGAGTGGTTTTAGAAGTTCTTTCATTTTTTTGAAGTTAATGCAACAGTAGTAGTTCTTCCTTAAACATTCCAAAATGAGGTTTCTAGAATGATGATGTTTCAAAAGCTAGTTTTAGAAGTTTTAGATTATAATTTCAGAAGTTAGAAATTGTTTCATTCTTGTTATATAATTATTGTTTTATACTAAGGGATAATCACTTTGAATATTGTTGTAGGAGATTGATAGTTAGAATAGTTGAACAGATGAATGCCCATACTTTTCAAAGGTTAGTGAAAATGGAAGGCTGGGTGACTCTTTCTTTAAAAGGAAAGGGGGACCTATGATTTATGTATTTTAACTAACTAAGATTACTTATTTTAGTAATATGGATTGGCTCATTATTCACTAAATTGTAAAGTTTTATTTCCAAATAAATGAATTGTTATAATGTTTCTCTTATAAACATAGGACCATCAGTCTGAACTATCTAAAACCAAATTATTCTTTTCTTGCTTACTTTTTAATTAAATTGTTTTGAATTTTATATCTATTGGAGTAAACATGGCTTAAATTAGGTTCAAATTAGTGTGATGACTTTCTTGAAATTTGTTTCTACCAAGTTCCAAAACATTAATTTGAGAGTAGTTTCTTCTAGAAATGGTTTTTGTTAGGAGATTCTAGAATGACTACTTCCAATGAACTTATGGAAGGAGAGTTTAGTTGAAGAAATTATCTACAAATGGTATGCAGGTAGGTTACTAGGAGGATCAATAGTTCACTAAATTTTTTAGATAGAATATTATCTCATTCAGAAATATCTGGAGATTTAGTTGAAGAGTGTCAAGAAGAAAGTAATGGTAAAAGATGAATACGAAAACCTAGATTGAAAGGCACTTAGATTGATACAAAAGTATTTAGTCTAGAATGTGGATTTAAAAATTCAAGAGAAGAAAACCAAATTAGAGTTTAGGGAATCCATGATAGATATGTATGAGAAACCTATAACACTAAACAAAGTTTTCTTGATGTAGAGGTTATTTAGTATGAGGTTATCAGATAGAAGATCCACATCCTATATTTTTAATGATTTCAACTGAATTTAGATCTATTTGGAGTCTATGAAGGTTGAATTTACATATGATGTTTAAGTGATTTTATTGTTATTATCTTAATTAGAGTCGTGGGATGCCATGGTTATTTTTATGAGTAGACAAGAGGATAGAATGATTAGTTATTACTTGATGTTCAGAACTTGATTCTCAATGAGGAGATCTAAAGGAAATAAATTGCATCATCTTATGATAAAGTGTTTAATATAGAAGGAAGGGGATTCTCACCTCATCAAAAGATTTAGAATTAATCAAATAGTAAATAAAGGGATATAAATAGAGTAAATTCTTTTAGAATTGGTATAGTATGTTGACACTATGACAAGAGATGTCACCTCAAGAAATATTTTCCTGATAAGAAGAAAACTTCTGAAAGGATTACTACCATAGAAATGAGTGTAGAAACAGAAGGTAGTGAAAATCTACTTTAAAATGTTTCTACATATATGTAATATTGGATTATAGATTCTAGATCTTTATTTCATTCCATAGGAGAGAAATGGTATTTATCAAAATTATACTTCCTGAAAATTTGGTAAAGTTATTCTTACTAAGGATGAATCTATTGATATTGTGGGAAAGATAGGAGTGAAAGTTAAGTTGTAGAATTATATTTTTCTTATACTGAATAAATTTACACATGTTATAGGACTTCATAAGAACCTAATTTTAGTGGGTTAGCTAGATTAAGTAGGATTTTAATGAGGTTTTTGTAAGGAGTATGGAAAATTACTTGGGTTTCTCTTATCATAGCTAGAGGTGTAAAATATGGTTCATTTTATCTAATAGAAAAGGTAGTAGGCGATACATGCATTGGAATAAATTATTCTTGAATTTTATAACTTTAGAATAACTATTTTTGGAACCTCAGTGATAATAGTATGAAGACTATATTAGATAAATACATACTGAAGTTATATTAATTATACTTTAGAAGGTGTGAGAGTTGTATACTTGGGAAGTAGCTGAAGGAATCTTTCAATGTTTCTATAAGCACACCTAAATTTCATAATTTAGAACTTGTTTACACAAATTTTTTGGGACCTATTCCATTACCTTCTGATGGAAATTCTAGGTATATTTTTACTTTCATTTATGATTCCACATGAAAATTTTGAGTTTACATTCTAAAACATAAAATTGAAGTGTTTGGAATAATTTTTCAATGGGAGGCTGTTGTGGAAAGGGAAACCATGAGCAAGATGAAATTTCTAAGATCAGATAATAGTGGTGAGATTATTAGAAGGAGCTTTCATAACTACTATAAGAGAAGAGGAATCCACCTTGAGAATACTTTTCTAGGAATAACTAAACCAAATGGTGTAGCCAAGAGAATGAATTATACATTGATGTAGAGGAAAAAAATTAAGTTTCTACATTATTTAATTCCTAAAGAGTTTTGGATAGAAGTGGTAGGAATAACAACTTAATCAATAGAATTACTTTAACACTAGTTATAAAAAAATTCAAGAAGATCTTTGGTCAGGTAAAGATCTAGAAGTCATTAACTTTATAGTTTTCATAAGTTTATCCAACAAGCATGTTGATTATAGAGATAGAGATAATCTTTAAGAAAAATCTCAGGTATGTTTTTTCTTAGGATATAGAGATAAAGACTCTGATTTTTTTATTTGGGATGATGAAAAGATTAAAGTTTTTATAAGTCATAATGTGATCTTTTATGAGCAGATCTTAAGGAAAGATCGGAACTTTAAGGGAAAGGGAGTTGTGAATAAAAATTCAACTTCGGTTCATGTTAATCTGAATTGTGGTTCTATAGGATCGTATGTTACATAATGTTCATATATATCTAAATCTAATGGAATTATAGACATTCTGAAATAAATTCTAGTGGAAAGTTCATAAAATATGGAAGGGAAACCAATGATAGAGATATCAAAAATATCAGGAACTAGGGAATCTCACTCAAGAGTTCCGGAAGAAGAAGTTCCTGAAGGAGTTATAGAAGGAGAAGTTTCAGAAGTTGAAGTTCTAAAAAAAGATGATTCATAGGTTAATTTGTGAAGATCATAAAGTATCATATGGAAAATAAATTGGTATGGATATGATATGAGTTTCTTAATACTAATAGATATAGACAAACCAAATAGTCTATAATAAGAAAAAACTTTGGGATATTCAGGAAGGTGGGAGTTATAAATACAAGAGGATTTGGATTCACTAAAAGTGAATAATACCTAGGAGCTAATTGAATTACCACCCAGTAATAAAAAACTTCAGAATAGGTGGGTATTCCATTTGAAATAAGAATCTAATGGAAGGAAATAATATAAATCTATAATGTTTGTGAAAGTATTTTAGGAGGGAATCAACTTCTCAAAGATATTCTCTCCAGTAGTAAAAAGTAATACCATCCAAACTATGTTAAGTTTGGTTGCTTTTGGAAATTTTTACCCTAAACAAATGGGTGTGAAGACAAATTTTATTCATGGGATTTTGAAGAATAAATTTATATAAATCAACTCTTTTTTCATGAACAATCAGAATCAGGGATTGGTGTGATAACAAAAGAGGAGGAATATTTATGGTTTGTAAATAGAATTTTGATTGCTTAATGGACGAAATAGTATTCCTATGTAGTAATTAAAATCACTATTTTTATCAATATTTTAGTGAAAATGACTTTATAATCTTACGTTTTTACAGGGATGATATGTTGTTGGTAGGTCTGAATATTCATCAAATTTGGAAGTTAAAGGGGGATTTATCTAGAAAATTTGAAATGAAAGATCATGGTGAAGATAATAAGATATTGTATATGAGGATAAAAAACATGATGGGAAAACTAAAATCTTGGTTTTATTATAGAATATTTACATCCATAAGATCATTGAATGATTCATAATGAGTGGATGTAAGCTGGTTTTAACTTCTATTACTATCACTTTAAACTTTCAAAGTAATAAGCACCATTAATTGAATAAGAGAATAAGTATATTTTGAATGTTCCTTATTTAAAAATAGTTTCAAACTTAATGTATGTTATAGTTTGTACACACCTAGAAATTACTCATGTAGTGGGAGTTGTCATGTAGTTTATAGAAAAACTAGGAAAGGTTTATTTGGAAGTTGTTAAATGGATTATTTAATATCACTAATGAAAAAAATAAACAAACCTTTGTTTCAAGGATGATGATCTATTGGTAGGGTTTATTGATACATACTTCGAGGATGATTCTGATTCTTAAAATAGAATAACCAGATATGTTTACAATTTCAAAGGAACCACAATGATTTGGTTGTCCAGGTTATAGTCACTGATATCAATTTCTACAAAAAAAGAAGAGTGTGTTCTAGTAACAAAAAAAATCAAGGATATGGTATGTTTAATATGTTTAGTTGAAGATCTTGGTTGTAGTTGGGAAAAAGGATTGCTCAAAATGTTATTTTTATAGTGTAATTAATTTTTTTAATAAATATTTGTTTTATTCAAGTACTAAACACATTGATATGAAGTGCCATGACATATGTATGATGATGTAGGATGGTGAGTTGAGATTATATAAGGTCACTGGAAAACAAAATCTAGTTGATTTTTCTACCAAGAGTTTGAGTTTTTAAGTACTGAGGCAATAAAAATCTTTAATAGGACTTGGGAGAGTGGAAGGAAGTGGATGAACATCATGTGTAGAAAAATTGAAAGGTTTGTTTTGGAAGTTTAAGATGATACTAAGGTTTTCTTTGAACTATTATTCAAGTGGGATATTATTGGGAATGTTAATCCTAATTCATTTGATCATAAGGGGGCATCTAGAAGGAGTGTATCTGGAAGTTATTATGTTTATTGAAGTTAATGTAGCGATAATGGTTCTTCATTTAATGTTTGGGAATTAGGTTTTTGGAAGGGGATGTTTTAGGATAGGTTATTTCGATTTGATTAGGTTTAAGTGGTCTAGTTACAGATGTTTATGTTTATACTTCAAGAAGTTGGTGATTTTTTCAGTCTTACTATGGAATTACTGGTTTAGTAGAAGGGGAAGTCACTTTGAAGATTTCTTCAGGAGATCATTAGTTGGAACAGTGGAACATATGGATGACCGTACATTTTAGAGGTTGGTGAAAATAGATGACCAGATGGATATCTATATAAATGGGGGGCTATTATTTATGTAAATAAAATAACTAATATTACTTTTTTTGTAATCCAAAGTGAATCATTAATCAATAAGTTATAAATTTATCTTTCTAGAGAAATAAAATGTTGCAATGTTTCTCCTATGGATATAGAACTATCAATCTAAACCACATAAAATCATAGTGTTATTTACTTCATTACTTTTACATTACATTTTTTTTGAATGTTATACATGTTAGAGTTAACATGGCTGAATAAAGGTTCAACATAGTGCGGTTAATTAGGTGAACTTTGTTTCTACCATGTTTTGGAACATGAATTTGGAAGAATTTCCTTCCAAAATTAGTTTCCTTTAGGTGATTATAGAACAAATACTTCTAGTGAACTTCCATAAATATATTCAAGTTAAAGGAATTATTTATAGGAATCATGGGTGATACATTCCTCCCATGGTTTACTTTTTAACCTCCCTTTAATTTCCTCTTATGAGAGAACATTTCTTTCAAAAACCTAGAATACTTAGGAATATTTTTCACTACATCAAGTAAATTAATATTAACTTGAAATTTTCTAATAGTCCATAAAATTTACTTATCTATGTAATTTTTAATATTTTTCTTCATTGGTGGACTACACTTAGGATCAGGTAATTTAGGTTTGGGAATTTCTTAATTACCTTGAACACTTTTTGAGAGCTGCAAGGTCATATCATTATTTTCCAATATCTCTTGGTTATTTTAAGAAAATATTATGATTTTTACATTGGTATTTATTTCAAAACAAATTCTAAATTTTCAACTGGATCAATAATATATTTTCTTTATTCAACAGACTTTAAGTCAGGAAAACATGTTCTAGAACTCTCTTTAAAAAGTTTAGATCCATAGTTCATAGATTATGTGTTTTTTCAACAAATTTCCACTTCTAATTTGTATAGTACTCATATTATCCTTCCATTTAAAAAAAATTTCAGACTATGAAGGAAGAATTCAACTCATCTTGTTCCTTATACTCCTAATATTAGCATTTATTTATCCCATTTGATTCATCAAAGTTTTTAATATAAGTTGTTTCACATTTTCTTCAAGGATATTTTTAGATTTTTTAGTGGGTTGTGAAGATTGAAAATTACTTATAGGTTGAGAATTGTATTGATCCTAAAACCACCTAGTTTGGAAATTACTTGATTGACATTTTGACAATATTCATTTTTTTAGGTAGTTTAAATCTATAATTTTTTTGAATATTCCATCCTTTGTAAAAAATTTGGTTGGGTTAAAAAGTATTGGTTGCTTCTATTGGATTGGTCTCCCTAGAAAAGAAATATTTCATGCTTAATAAGAAACTTTTATTTATGGTAATTAGTCACTAAAGTGATCATTTGAGATAAAAATTTCATAATGATCTTGAATTTGAAAACTTGTTTCAGTTTTATGTAGGGTTGGTGATTTTTTGGATGACATTATACACCCCTCCATAGTAGTATGATCATTGAGTTGACTTACAATCATATTATTTTCATAACTTAATGTGGGAACTTATTGAGGATAATTGATATGAATTAGGCCTCTTGTTCCAAATTTTTTATCATTATATGCCATGTTATCAATAAGGGTCTTAATAGAAATAGAGGTTTGTCTTCAAATTATTATCTTATAGAAGCATATGTCGTGCTCTTATTAGAAAGAAAATTTCCCTTGTAAAAATTTTAAATCAAAACCTATTCACTAATTTTATGGTGAGGGAAACTAAAAAATGATATATTAAATATATCCAACTACTTATGAAAAGTTTCACCTAGATTTTTTATAATCCTATATATTTATTTTGAACTTAAAGCAGTCCTAAAACCAGGTAAATTTTTTGTCGGATTTTTTTTCAAATCATTGCAATCCCTAACTAATGTGGAGTGAGAATATAAAAACCACTCCTTAAAAATAAAGATGAAAATACTTAAGCTTTATTTTATCTCCATTTACTCTCAGTCATTTCATGCTAACACGAATATAAATAAATTCCCAAAGATGTTTATATGGATACTCCCCTAGAAGTCCGTTAAAATTTGTAAATTGATGAATGAATCTTGACTTTATTTCAAAACTAGAATATTCCTCTAGGTATTGAACATCGCTTTGTTGATTGTTTTCATAAGATGAATCCAATTACTTAAGAGTTATGTTTTCATCCATTATTATTTTAGTTTCAAAATTTTTTCTTCTTGGTTAGTTGGTGGGTTCACCACAAGTAGTAGTTGAATTATTAGGTTAGTTTTTTATGGTTTTCTCACTTAAATGGAAAATAATTCAATTTTTCCTTCCTTAATATTAACTTATCTAGCTCTATATTGATAAGTTTGGTAAATTTTAGGGTTTAAAGGCACTAAATTAATTTTTAAACCATTGGACATGAAAAAATAGATTCAATAAACTTAGTAAACCTCCCTATAAAAACTGAAAAATTAATATGAGGGATATTTTCATGAAATCCTTATCAATATTTCATTCTTAAGGAATACAGTATAGTATCCCCCATGTTTGTCTCTCAAGGATGTTGCAACCATGTTCAAAATGGTCACTTTTTTATTTCTATTTTTTAAATGAGGAAGAAAATGTTTATTTATTTAATTTTTGAAAGATTTTATGTAATGTAAATAAAATTGATTAAATGAAAATTAAAGTGATAGTGAATACTTGGAAAAAATAGATTGGTTTTAAAATAAGGTTTAAAGTAAATTTATGAACAAAAACTATGAACATGTTTCAAAAATTAAACACAAACTTATTAAATTTTAAAATTTTATCTTATTTTAATTTTTTAATACACACTTCTAGACCTCAAAATATAATCCTAATTCTTTTATAAACGAATACTAAGACCTTATTATGAGTTTTATTCCATCTATAAAAATGATTTAACTACTATAAATTATCCAAATAATTAAACATAATTGAGACATCTACACTCCTAAATAAAAACTTTCTCAATAAATTTAAACAGTGAAGAAAATTAATTTACTTAATATATTAAAAAAATAAAAAAAAGAATAAAGAGTATTCCTGGATAAAAAAAATTATATTCAAGAATATAAAATCTCAAAATCATTCAAACAAGATGCATGCAATAAATTTCAAGACTCAAAATATGGTTTCTGAGGGTATATATATCTCACAATCGCCAAAGGAGTTTTTCTATACTTGGATAAACTAGTTGAGAACTCCATTTTTGATGTTTTCTATCTAGTTTCAGTTATGTGCTCCAACTGGTCTTCCTTCTATTGTGTGATTAAAAAAGATGGTGATAATTATTGATCCCCTCTCCTCCAATAATATATGTATATACTTTATATTGGTGTTGGAATAATTTGAAAATAAAAAATAGACTTTAATTCTCTAATGGGGAAGCTTTATGAATGCGAGTATCCTTCTATTTACTTTTCTTTCATGTGGTAGCAGAAATGAATCATATCTTCATGTGTATGGAATAAATAGTTGTAATAATACATTTGGATTTTCCATATTTAATTATTCTTTTAATCCACCCATAGCCTTTGACTGTTGATCTTCCGTATTTTAATTTTTAAGCTCATCGTTTATAGTTATCTCCATTATCTTCAACCTTTACGAAATGAATCATTCTTCATAGCACAAGAACCTCCAATCTTGCAGTAGCACTCAAATTCATAAAATTTCCTTTATAGAGTTAATTAACCCTTATAGTCTGAATCGTATACTTATTCTTGTTTAATTTATAACATTTCGGAATGATTGCAAGTTTCATGACACAAAACTTTATTTCTCTGATTTCTAAAAAATTAAAAAGCTTCACATGAGCATCTTGGTTTGAATTTCAAAACGTATAAAAACGTACACACTCACACTATGTAAAAACAAACAAATACATAATAAATATACACATATTATAGGATAAATAGGATATTTCCATTTTAAAATTCTTGTATTGAGATGATTTTTAAGAAATTCAACTCATATATAAGTAATATTTTTCACTTCAGTTGATACATAACATTTTTAACTTTTCTAAAATTCTGGTTTGAATCATATGTAATAAATTTGTTCAACACATAATAAAAATAAATATATTACATAATATGAAGGTAAATTTTCATATAAAAGAAAAATAATTCATATATAATATATTTTACATTCCTATATATTCATTATATCCAATGAATAATTTTTTTTAATTTGATAAATTTCTAATTAAACTTATATGTAAGTTTTTTGTCGTACATGTGTAAGAAAAATGATAGATAATTTTAATTTCCCTTTTCCCAATATATTACACATGTCCATACTTTTCCATAATTATATCCTACTACCACCAAATATATGACATATCCATATAATTTCATACACAACCAAGAACTTGATCAAATTTTAACCAATTCTCCTAGTAATTATTTATTTATCATCTCCTATGCCTAAGACTTGATAAATTCTTTAAAAATTAGTTTTTAACCAAAAAAATAAAAAACAAAAATCAAAGTGTTTCCTTTATAATTTATTATAGAAATTATTAAAAACACTTGGAAATCATGAATTAATATATTTTTATAATTAATCCCAAAATATTCTAAAACCTAAAAATGATGTAATTTCCCTAAAAATGAGAAATATTGTGGGGATTGATTTATTCAATTGTACAGTAAAAGTGATGAAAATATGTGATCTATTATTCTTATTATGATCACATGCCATATAAACCCTTCATGTGTATGTAGACCTTGTTTTGGCTGATACCAGTAAAGGTAAGACACTCCTAAAATGCATCAAATTCATGTTAGTTTTTACTAGTATTTTGAGGAGGTGACACGATGGGAGTTCCCCTTTTTTCACATGAATATGGGTAGTGAAAAATATCATTTTTAATTTTTTTATGTTATATTGTGTGTAACCTCATTGGATATCTATCCTATTAACTCCCTATATTGATTCATTTTTGTATTTTATGTATTTGGTTAGAGATTACATTTTGTGTTAAGCCTGGATTTGGGATGTTATAATGACATTGTGTTTTACTTATTTATAAGTGTTCCTTTTTATTATGATACGTTTTATTGGGTGTTTAATTTTTAGAACTCTTTATTTGTTTTACATGAATAACTAATATATCATAAGGTGTTTTTGGATTCTAGGAGATAACCCTTTAATGTGACCCTGGTTTTCATCACTCCTAGAGAGATTTGGTTAAAGTTTCTAATTTATAAACATGGAATAATAATCCATACACTACGAAAGAGTAGTATAGGAATTAAGAGTCTTGAGGTTGAACAACTGGGAGCATGAGGATCCTAACCTAACAAATTGTTCTTGATTTTCTATTTATTTAATCAAATAGACAAAAATGGTTAGAAACATAATTAAGAATAGGTTGTAGATTATGAATAAAAACTGATCAAATAGAAATATTGGATTAATGAAAAAAATTAAATGATAAAAAAATATATTGGATTTATTTCAGAGGATGTTTCAAAAGGTTATGATTTACTCATACTTTGAATCTATATGATTGATTAATTATATGACCCCATGAAGTAATAAATTCTACTTGGTTGGTAATAATTAAAACTATCTAATTTCAATTACTTAATATATTCAAGGTATCATATTAATACTTAGATTCATTAAGTTATTTATCTAAAGAAAAATGAGAATTAAAGCTATCTCTCATATCCCCATTATCCTATATCACATTAGGGATCATCCCCTAATAAATATTACTATTTCTATGAGACTGAGTGAATAATATTTTAGCAGTAACAACTTGATATTAAAACAACACATTAAATTCATCCAAAAAATTAATCATTTAAGTTAAATCATAATACTACCACTATGAATCCATAATCCCTTTAAGGGCTACTCACTAATGATATAATGTATATCTATCATGGATGAGATAGTTTCCTTGGGGGATGAAAGTATCATATACTTTGGAAAAGAAAATAAAGAAATCATAGAGTGAAGGTTATGAAAATTAACTTATATATACCCTTTAATATCCAATATACAAGTATGAATTAAAAAAATAATTTTTCTCAAGAGTAATTTTCAAGTCACTCTTAGGAATTCTTCTCTCTTACATCCTTCATCCTCTAGTTTTATTTCACCCAAAATGAATTTTAAAAACTCCATCCCCCAAAATTTTTGTATCTTATAGAATTATAAAGATCTATACACCACCATGGTGTAACTATAGTGATTGTGAAATGGAATAATAAAATTAATTATTTTCTACTAAGTGTTGAATATCTTCACAGTGCAAATGGTTTACAATGACACGATCTTTTAAAAATTTAAGTCCCATTAATATCATGGCATGATCCTTCAAGATTATAAGTCGTGGATTGACTATATTTAAACACTATTGATAGGATAATGTGTGAGAGAATTCCTTTAGTGTAAAGGTTTTTATCCTAAATTCTATGGGTTTTTTATTTTATGAATTTCCATGTTATAGTGAATCTTATATTAAGTGGAATTCACTCCCCTCTTCAAGTGGAAATGGGATTAATTTTATGTATCCCTCTTCTCTCATAGGTACTTTTATGTTTAGATCAAAAACCTTTATGTATTTAATTTTCTATTTTCCCAGTATTTTATAACTTCACTCACCATGTGATCCTTATTCCTGAACTATGATATGTTTATATTTATTTAACTTTTATCTAAAAGGAAATATTCTTATGCATGATCTTATATATACCCTTTTATTTTGATTGAGTACTCTTACATATTATGTAGTTCCCACCATTCATGGGGTGGTACCTATGATTACACTATGATTTATTCACATAACTTCAAATTTTAGAAAATAAAAAATCATATATATCAACCAAATGATGCAACATATCACTGCGAAGAACTGAAACTTTTCCAAATTTATGGATTCGTTGCATATCAAGGTGAGTTTCTTATACATCCTTGTTTCTTGTGTGTGAGAAATAATCATGATACATCTTATTCATCATTTTCACAACTTCAAACTTCCATGAGGAGGGACTGTAACATGGTCCCATGGGTTTCACCATGGTTCCTTCTCTAACTTATATCTTTAAATTCATTTTTTCTTTAATAATTTCATAATGAAAGTTGTGCAATGTGATTTGGTTCATTTTTCTTTAAAAACCTCTAAATCCTACAAATTAATCTTCAACCTATAATTTTATAAAAATATGAAAAAAACATATGAGATAATGTTTGAAAAATAAATACACTCAAGTTATGGCCAAATAGAATGCATATTTTTGACTCTCAAACACCCCCATGCTTTAATGTTTTTTTTTCTCAAAAAAAAATAAGCATCAAAGGAAAGAGGAAAAAAATAAACATGAAAATACTTAATTAATGAAGTTTATGAATAAAAATTAATAAATTAATTTCCTAAAATTACACAACCTGTCCAATGAAGAGTATACAAATCATTCTTCATT
Source organism: Viscum album (assembly GCA_963277665.1). Lineage (NCBI taxonomy): Eukaryota > Viridiplantae > Streptophyta > Magnoliopsida > Santalales > Viscaceae > Viscum > Viscum album. The sequence goes on from OY728138.1 coordinate 1,797,102,394, forward strand.
TATCTCTCCATTTCTAGACTCTTCTCCCCTTCTACACAAATAGTTCAACCTTTCACAATAAACTGTGAAAATTATGATTTACCTCACCTAAAAATTAATTAAATAATTAATCAATATGAATTTGATTGAAGTTATTATAAATCTAATGTTGATGCACTCTATCCATATATTTTCTAGTCTTATCAACTCTACTTAGAAGTCAAGCCACACTAATTAAGAGGAATGTTCATTCTAGTTCTAATTTCTCGAGGCTGTAAGTGGGTGGGTCATGATTTAAATATCAATAACAAGGTCTAAAAAAGGTGTATAGAGTCAAAAGTAAAATACATGATCTCAATTTATCTCTATGAAAATAAAATCTCATTCTCCTTCATTATGAATCAACTCCACCTTATTCCTACTATTTCTAATTGATTGCAATTTGAACTTTCAGTAGAGATGAATTCCATAATTCAATTTTTTTCCATTTTCACACTTTTTTTTCAAATTAAGTTGTGTAAGAGTAATTATCACACCCTTAGAAGTCAAACTGGACCAAAACCTATCACCTTAGAATCAATATTCTACCAACACTATTTTTAATAGTTTTTATAATAAGGGGGAAGGTTTTAAGTCACAGGTCAACCCAAGGTACTCCCTTTACTCACTTTCTCTATCTATATATCGATTTTAAGAAATAGATGGATAAATATTAAAAATGTGTTTCCCCATAATTTTGTTTTCAAAAGTTAAGATATCAACCATGATTTATCTTTCAGTATAATAATTTTATCATATCATGGGATTACTAACACCCTTCTTTTAGCTCCATTAAAAATCATGCAATCATACTCAAGAGTTAAGGTATAAATGAAAATTAGTCTTTTAATTTGGCTTCATAAAATTAAATCCATGGTCTCTATATCTTTTTAAAGGATCAAATTCATGGGTATGTCTCAATATATTATGGGGTAAAAAAATTTAAATGATAGCCTCAATAATTTTGATGTTGTTTAAAATAATCATGTTTCGGTGAGAGAAACAATAAAATTATGGTAGTGATGAAAATCCTAATAATATATCAATAAATATACTATAAGTAATAATATAAAAAAGTTTTAGAGTACCTCTTAGGAATAGAAATTTTAAATTGGGAAATTAGGATATTGAATGGGCAACACGATTGGTCAAATAAATTCAATTTTTTAGAAATCAAAATCCAGAATCATTTTAAAATTAGTAACCATTTTCAAAAACACTCAAAATTATAGTTGTAATGTGACTCTCATTAAATATCAGTTATGTATTCAACATCAATGACTAAAATACATAAAAAATTTCAATATTCCAAAAAAAATTCCCTACTTAATGATGTCTCCTAGTTCAATCAAGGGACTAGAAATTCAAAGGTGGATAATGGTCCCTCACCTACATTTAAAGTAAAAATTGTCATTAATGTATAAAAATAAGATGAAAGAGATGAAAATAGATTTAATGTAAAAATTAGCAAAGTAATAGCCCAAAATATGAGAATAAAAAGAAATTATTCCCTAAAAATCATGTATTCCTTGATCCTTGGATGGAAGTTATTGCAGTAAAAATCCATGTAGGGGTAAGAGGTACATGAAAAAGAGTATGAATCCTATACTTAAGGAATTTTGAGATAAAAAATTACATGTTAAATGAAATGGATTAATAATAGTTCTCCTCAACTAATTTTCCATGTATATTAGTCTCTAAATCAAAATAAAAATATATAAGAAACTCATAAGGAACATGGAAAAACAAACACATGAGAAAAAAATAAAAATAATGACCAATAAAAAAAGGGTGAGGGATGTCTTAAGAATCCTCATTATAATACCTATCATCCCCATTTCTCTCCCTATACCTTATATTCAACAACATGTGTATAAGAATGAATGTTTTACTTCTAGGCATCCAAGAAATCTATAGGAATTGGGGCGGATGCTTCAATGGATGTTGGAGTAGATTCACTCTTTGAGGCCCATGGAAGCTCCCTAACCAATATGGAGGCCTTTTATCAAGTGTAAGGTTCTATTAAGGGTGACTTGGTGTGTGAATTATAAATATTACACTTTTAATTCCTTTGTACATCGAGCTCCAATTAGTAGTGGGTAACAAGATCATTTGGAGAATTTGGAACCTCCTGTGATGTTACCCACTAAGGAGTGTTTTAAAATGTGTGCTCATATAAAGTTAATAAGGGACTAATTTTTTTATATAATTATAAGGGTAAAGGAGAGTAAATCCCAGGATTAGGTATGACACTAGTTTAAGGTTCTTGGTGAGGCTAATATGGGAGAGGTATGGGGAATGAGGTATGTGGTAATATTGGTGGTTCCTCAAAATATAAACCCATAACATCACAAATATTCAACTAAATAGTCAATAAAAATATAAATTTCATGCTAAAATAATTATTCCACTCCTCATGTGAAATTTATCATGGTAGTAAATGAACTGGGTCCAGAACTGGTCTCATTGGAGGTGCTTTGGGGTGGGATTTTTCTAGGGAAAATTTTTCATTACCCTTATTAGTAGACGAATATTGGGTGTACTCATCAACCCAAAGATACTAATCACCATCCATTATCAATAGATCTATTTTGGATAATAAGTGAAAATTAAGAAATTCAATATTTACAAGAGAGGAAATTGGTTGGTATCCAATGTAAACATTCAAATGTTTTTCTAAATGGGTAAAAAAAATTACCACCCAAGATATTACCATTCTACTTATTCCTCTAGACATCAAAATATAGATACAAATGACACTCCATGTTTATATTTTTTAACCCATAAATTGAGTACAAAATAATATTATCTATCTAGTTCATATATCCTTAGTAATAACGCTTTATTAGAAATGCATGGGTGATGACTTGGTGGATGATATATAGAAGATACATATTAAGATAAGTACTATTTTTCATGGTAGAATTATTCTAGAAAATGGGATCTGTTTCCAAAAACGTTCACATGCCTTGCACATAAACCCAATTAGGCTCAACTTCCAACTCTACATAGGCCACTGTGTGAATAAAATCAGTACTATAAATGCCCATACATACTTCAAAATCATAAAATAACATATTCCAATACTTCCCACATAATTGAAATGTGATAAATTCAACTTCTAGATCCAGCATAGTCAGGAAAAGGAACATTAATGCTTGGAAATCATGCTCCCTCTCCTGTATTCTATTTTCCAAATTCATTCCCACAAGTTCCTCCATTATAATTACATACATGCCTATTTTCTTTATTTACACTAATTCAATTTTCTTTTATGTTCTAAGTGGTTTCTATTATAATTTATCTAATCACAAGTAGTAATAATCATCTATGAAACAAAGGTATATATGAAAACAACATTATTATTCTTGGTTGGAAAAAGAGTAGATTCAAGTAGGGGATGTAGACCAAGTATGGGAAGGGTAATGGTAAGAATATGGGTGTAAACTGGGTGTTGGATCATGGGAGGGAATATAATTTTTACTCCATAATAATTTGGGTCATTTGGTTAGTGGTGATTTACACTAGGGGGATGTTTTTAAATGGGGGTTGGTCTTGAGAATATTATTAGATGTGGGAGGAGTGGTTTGGGTTGGGGGTGAGGATGAAGAGGTTGAGGTAGTGGGTGGGGGAGGTTTCATGCTTCACCCACACCATGATGGATGGATTGGAATTGTGAAGTTTTGGTGGGTGGTGTTTTAAGAAGGGGGAGAGAGTCTGGAAAAAAGGGAGTGGGTGAAGATTTAGGGAAACATTAGTAGAGAAAGGGTATGAAACCTCTTATAGGTTGGGAAAAAGAATTTACATGATAGGGAAAAGTTTGTATTACCATCCCAAATGTATTAGATAGAGGTGGGAGAGGTTGAGAGACAATAATTTTGAATAAGTGGATGTGAGGGGTTACAGTGTGGTTTTAGGGTTTCAACTACATTTTTATAGCTATTTAATACATCAAAATATGAAGTTTAAAAAGATATATTAGAATTTTCTCTCATGTATTGTCTTCACAAAATAACCTATAAGTTATAGAGTTGATATTAAAAAATCACTAGAATGACTAAATTTCCCCTTTCTATACACCAGGGCTCTGCTATGTAGTGTTTAAATTTCATTACAGTGACCTTGCCTTTGGATATTTTCTTCTATACACTAGAAATTCTCTTCCAATATCTCAGTATAGTTCTTTATTTCTGTAACACCTTGACTTCAATAGCCCAGACCCAATGGTTATTTTACTACATTGACATAAGATATAAGGTATAACATATTAAATGATTGAATATTTTAGTAGTCTTGGGAGAATAGATACATACATGTTTCTCACATTACATATAAAAAACATGAAATACAACTTAAGAATTTTAGTGAAAATTTTATTATTTCTTCTAATAAATCCATGAAATAATTCATATATCCCGTCTTGGTATATTAGGGGAAGGTAAACATAATAAATATTGAGATCAAATTTTTATCAAGGGAAAGGGTACAATATAATATTTCATAAAATAAATAAATAAATAATAGTACGGAAGATATAAACAATGATCAGATATTATATATAACTAATATTATAAAAATGAAAATATATCCATGGATGAAATAAATAAATAAATAATCACATTGATAATAATAACTATTTTCATAATGATATAATGCATAATTTTTTAAATCATAATATTACCATCAAGTCTTCATTCCAAGACATCATAAATAAATAAGTAATATATACACCAAATATGCAAACTATATTGTCTCATGAGACATGAAAATGAATTGAGGGGCTATAATAGGCCCCAACTATCACTTAATAAGTTTGATTCATTAATCACATTAAGGTAATTAATAAAAATTCAATAAATAATCAAGATAGACATTCATATTGAAAAACAAGAATACAAAATGTTAATATTTTTCCTAGTTAAAAAAATATAACAACATGATCATAATCCATCTAGAGGAATATGGTGAATAATTTCATTAGATTATACCCACATTAAATAAAAATATTCATAAAATTATGTTTACATAGATTAAAATACTTTTAAAATATCACTGGAACATTTCTTGAGGAAAAATACCCAATTTATTTTGAAATCACTTATTTAAAATATAAAAAATTACAAAATATTGGGAAAATATTTTCTTTGAATAGAACCATGGAAAATTATAAATTAAGATTCAAGTAAAATAGTATCCATAATGGTAGGAAAAATCATTCATGCGGTAAATGACAAAATAAATATTTCTTTCACACTATTGGTAAAAGTACCTCATTCACAAAAATGACAAGAAGATTCATTTTAAAACTTTTTATAGAAATTAAAACATTGGTAAAAATTAATTTAATAAATCATTTTAAAATAGTAAAAAAATCTTGAAAAAAAATGGACATGGAAGAAAAATATTCCCAACCAGATAGAAAAACAAAGTCAGTTTTCTTTAAAAACATTCATTCAAACTTTTGAGTACTTAGATAGAGAAAAGTGAAATGAAAACCTATAATTTAAATAAATAACCATAGTAGAACAAAATAAATGGGTTTTAAGATATAAATACCATATAATTACCCTAATATAATCTAAAATATAAATAATTCTATATAAGGATGAGATTGTGAAATAAACCCCTATCGCTGGTCTAATTTTCTTCATAAGCTCTCTAAAATCTTGTATCATAAATTTTAATTTATTATAAATATATAAAAACCAATATATATACTAATAATATCATATTTTATCCAATTATAACATTTAAACACCCATTTATTAATAATTTTATATTAAAGTCATTGTTTTAGAGTATTGACTGTTTTGTTTTTCATGTAAGTTTCAGTTTAGTGATTTTGTTCCTTCCATATTGCTCATGGTTACAGCATATATAAAATTTTTATAATGATATAAATATAATATATATTACTTATATACATACATATATATATAATTCTCTATGAAAGGATAACATGAATAATGAATCACATCACTTCGTGGAGGTGGTAGTCCATATGTACACATGAGTAACATTATCATTTTTTAAAAGGTGGAAGGGTAAGAAGGTAATTGATATATTATATTTATAGAATCATAATCATTTCATAAATATAATATATATTCAATAGTTACATATTTATAACCATCTAAGTAAAGTGGTGATGAAAAAAGAAATACACCTCAATGTGGAGACGGTAGGGCATACGCACACATGAGCAATTTATTCATTTTCTATAAGATAGAAAATAGGTGTAAAATAATATTCCATAATAAAAATAAAATCTAAGTATATTTAAGATAATATATTAAATATGTAAGGATATATTCAATATATTTATAGTAATTATAAGAAAAAATAAACTTTGAAAGAGTCAGTAAATATGATTACCTCTTCTTTGAGAGACCACCTTTGTCTTACACCTTAAACCTTCTTAGGATGGTATTAAGAGAATAAAATAAGATCAATAATTAAGGGTAGTAATATATAAATGTTTTTGGGGGGATTTATTTTTTGATCTATAGTGCTCAATTTTTTCTATTAAGGGAAGATAATAGGTTCCCTTTTATAAGTGAGGGGAAGGGAACACATGGAATTACTTAAAAGATTTAAATAATAAAAAGTCATTTTCTTTTGAAAGTTGAAGAAAATGGACCACAATTAGAGTTAAAGTTAATATAGGTTCTAAATACCTTTATATAATAATATTTATACAAGTTTATGTGACATTTTTACCCTTATCTCTTAGTTTAATCCCTTGATAAACTCATTTTAACCCTAAACATGGTAACAAATTTTTATTGTTTTTAATATTCATTATGACCAAAAATTAAGTTGAAATTATTAACTAATATTAATTATTATAATTAAAAATATGAAATAAATTTAAAATTGTTCCATTTATTTAAGTGTCATAAATTAATTTTAATATAAGTGTGAAAAATGAAATAAAAATCGGTTTTAGAAATATGTTTGTTTTAAACATAAAAATTATTTTCCAATAAAAAAAATTATAATGTTGATTAAAATGGAATTAATTTTATTATGATAAATAAAATGAGACTTATTTTACTTAAAAACTATACCAAAACTTAAAGTAACCTTTTATATATGGGATTAATAGAGAATAACTAAAAATAGTTTTTATTTGAACAAAAACATTTCTTAGATTTCAAAAATGTTAAGAATATACTTCTATGTTCAAAATTATATTTTTTATAGATAATTTTAATTCTTAAATTTATATTTTTTCTATAAAAAATCATAAAATTTCAAGTTATTATTTTATCATTATAATTTCATAAAAGTGACATTTTTTATAAAATCGATATTTTTCACTATTTTCCCAAAAATCAACTATTTTTAAAAAATAAAAAATTCACCCTAATATAACTTTGATGTGATTAATTAAAAAGATAAATTCATTTCATCTAATTAAATTTATAAAAATTATTAATTTAGGACTTAATCCCACTCTTGAATAAATTTATGTGCATTGTGATATTGTTTCTCTTGAAAGAAAAGACTACTATAATTGAAGCTCGAGTGTTACATTCTTACCTCCTTAAAAAATTTCATTATCAAAATTTCCATAATTTCACCTTATGAAAATATGTGGGTACTTCTTAATTATAACTTTTTTAGTTTCCCACATCGCCTCTTAAATTGTATGATCTCTCTAAAGTACCTTTACTTGTCAAGCCACCTGATTACTCAACACTTGTTCCCCAGTGTTAATAATATGGATTGGATGTTCATAGTAAGATAAATCAGGTTCCAATTATATTTCCTCATAGGTGAGCACATACATTGGGTCTAGAATTTACTTCCTCAATAGAACATATCATGAACTTTAGAGAGGCTAGGTGTCTTTTCCAAATGGTAATCCATAAAACCTGTTATTTCAAGAATTTAAAAAGCCCTGATATACCTAGGACTTAGTTTCCCATTATTTATCAATAATATAACACCTTACCAAGGATATTTCTTTAATAAAACATTATCACCCACATGAAATTATAAATCCTTCATTTGGTTATCGGCATAACATTTTTGACTACTTTGAGGTTCCTTAATATGATTATGAATAGTCTTGAATTTCATTATTATCTACCCAGAAATATCAAGGATTACAAGATTCCTTTCACCAACTTCATCCCAAAAAGTTGGAGTATGAAACATATTACCATAAAATTCTTTATATGATTCAATTTGAATGATTAAATGTAAGCTATTGTTATATGCAAAATCCACCAATGGTTAAGACTAATTCCACATACATTGAAAGTCAATTTATCATGAAATTAACAAATATTTTAATGTTTGAATAGTACTTTAAGACTACCCATCAATTTTTGGATGATAATCAGTGATCAAATTTAGATCAATGTCGAGATCCTTCAGAAGACTCTTCTAGAATTTTTATGTAAATCGCATAACATGATCAGATATAGTTGAAATAAATACACTATTAAATCTCACAACCTCATTAATATATATTCATATGAGTAATTTAAGAGTTAACTCTTCTCTTATAGTGAGAAAATTCATGGAATTGGTAAGGTGGTCAACAATAACCAATATAGAAATATTATTTCTAAGAGTCTTTGGAAATCCAGTGATAAATTATATAGTAATATAATCTCATTTCCACATAGGAATAGGTAGTGGTTTCTTGATTCCTTTAGGATGTTGTCTTTCATCCTTTACTTATTTAAAACCAATAATCTTGAAATGTATTCTATAATTTCCCATTTCATATTATCCCATCAAAAATGTTCCTTAAAAACCAAATATATTTTGTTAATACTGGGTTGTATAAAGAATTTTGAGATATGAGTTGCATCTAATAATTCTATTTTCAACTAAAACATAGATAGAACACACAAATTTCTTCCAAATTTCAAAAATACCATCTTCATAGATGAATTATTCAAACTTCCCATCATTCATGGATTTAATTTAATTTTTAATATTCTTATCATCAAGATGGTAGTTTTTTATTTTCTCCAATAAGGATGGTTTGATAATCATTTAGAGTAGATGAGATGTTTCTCTTTCCTTAATGATTCTCATGTATAACTTTACTAAATCTATGAATATAAGATCTTTTAAAACACTCATTTTAGTCAAAACTCCATGATATTTCCCACTCAATGCATCAACCACTTTATTTGCCTTCCTATGGTGGTAGTGTATTGAGAAATCATAATCCTTTAGTAGTTATAACCATCGCCTTTTCCTCTTGTTAATATATTTATCTAATAATATGTATTTAAAAATTTATTGATCCATATATATTTCACATCTTTCAACATAAAGTTAATTCCAACATATATTCAATAAAAATATTATGGCTTCCAACTCAAGATCATGGATTAGATAATTCAATTCATGAATCTTTAACTATCTTGATGCACAGGAAACAACTATATTATTCTATATAAGGAAACATCTAATTACTTTATTTGATGCATCACTAAATATCAGAAATCCATCAATTCCTGATGGTAAAGTAAATATTAGTACAATAATAAATCTCATATTTAATTCTTGAAAAAAAATTTACTTTATTTTGACCATATGAACTTAACCCATTTATGTATCAACTTGATTAAGAGGTTATCTAATCAAGAAATTTTTTTAAAAAGTATTTTATATTAACCCCCTAACCCAAGTACACTATATACCTCAGGTATATCCATTTTTATTGTCCATTATATCACTAACCTTTTCTTTTAAGGGTAAATTAATATTCTATCCACATAGAAAATATGTCTAATAAAATAACCTTATGAATCCATACTTTTCATTTGATAAATTTTCCATATAACACCTTTTCTCTAAGAGTCTTAAGAATAATTCACAGATGACTCTTATTCTCATCATATAGTTTAGATTATATCAATATATCATCAATAAATACTATAATAGAATTATTGAGATAATGCTTGAATAATATATTCATCAAATCCATAAAAACAGAGGGTGAATTAATCAATTTAAATGTAATTACTATAAATTCTTAATGTCCATACCTCATATGAAATTCCATCTTTGGAATAACTTATTTCTTTACTTACAGTTGATGATACCCAGAACGAAGATCAATCTTTGAAAAAAAATTGATCTCTTTGAAGTTGATCAAATAATTCATCAATAGAGGGAAGATGATACTTCTTATCTATATTAATGTAATTGATTTCCATGTAATCAATTAAAAACCTCATAGAACCATGTTTATTCTTAATAAAAGAATATGGTATCCTCATGGTGAAACACTAGGGCGTATAAATCCCTTATCACAAAAATCATGTAGTTATTTATTCAACTCTGCTAATTCCACCATATTCATCCTGTAAGAGTCTTAGAAGGAGGCTTTGCATTAGATATTGGATCAATGGAAAACTCAACCTCATGCTTAGTTGAGTGTCTAGGTAGTTCTTTAGGAAACACACTAACGTATTCCTACACAATTGGTACATCCTCAATTCTAAGGATACATTTTCCATTCATAGTTTGTTTCTACTCTTAATCTATAAAAAGTTCATTCATGATATCTATTGGAGGTGGATTTAAACATGATTTAGATGATTTAGTCTCTTCTATTAAAAAAAGGGGTTACATATATCTATAATAGATCATAATATCCTTCTCTCAGTAATAAATTTTATTATTATAATTTGAAATCCAATACATACCAAGGATTATAGAAAAGTAAATCATAGGTATAATAATAAATTTTGAAAATAGTTTAATATTATGTGTCATAATGGAGACTAACTAACATATCCTTATTACAGTAAGATTTCCACTAAGAGTCTTGATTTAAAAATCCCTTATTAAGGTTCTAAGGAAATATCTAATTTTCTTAAAAAGCATGGAAGATATGAAAGAGTGATAATATCTAGAATAAAATAAATCATTAGATAAATTTGAGGCTATGATCAACATACCTTCCATTACATCATTAAGAACTTAAACATTACTTTTAGTGATTATATAATCTTGACCATGTTTCCTTGTACTTTTTTTGAGAAAATTTACCTTGATTTATGGGGAATTAATTTGAATAGTACCCCATCTACTTATATTTGAAGCATTGGGTAGTGGATTCTTCTTTATTTTCCTTGAAATCAAGATTATAATGGTCTTTATCTCTACACATAAAGAAAACTCCCATTTCCATTAATCATGTTCTATGGTGTTTCTTTCCAAAATTATTACAAGTTGGAAATTTCACCCTTCCATTCTTTCATTTTTTCTATATTTCCTTCCCCATAGGGCTCAATCACCCACTTATTTTCTTGTTTTCCCAGGAAAACATAAGACTTATTGATTAACGCTCAAATTTACCCAAGATATTAAGGTTGAACGGTCCTTGTAGTTTAGCTTGGGTTGTATAATCCTCAGAGACCTAATAAGAAACCTATAGACACGTACATTCTATGGAATCTTTTTGGATATGAAGTGGAAAACTTGGGTTGATTTTATATGGGTTTAAGTAAACTCAAAGACACTTAAGTGAATTCAATTTAAAAGAGTGAGTTGATCCTAGGTTATCACTTGGGGTGGATTAGATGTATTTCCTTTTCAATGATTTCAATTTCTTATATTTGAGATGGGTTCATTTAAGAAGATAAAACAACTTCATAACTTAATGATTTTATACTAAAACACCATAATAATAGTCACATATACACTTGAAGGATCAAAGTTTTGAGCACTTCAAGTTAAAGGTTCGTATTAGCACTTGAATTGTGTGGTCTTAAATTCAACAAGGACGATGAAGTTTAAAAATCATCAAATAAAAATCTCAATTAAAGAAGTGATTAGACATTAATAAGGTGATAAATAACATCAAATCCCTCCCCTTGATACTCTCTTGGATCAACCCAAAAGTGGGTTATTCCTCCATTGATTCTATGGTTTCAATGGAAGCAGAAAGTAGACTCGTGAGGGAAGAAATGGAGAAGTAAAAAACACAATAAAATAATGATCACTCCACCGTTGTGTGATAATTTCACAAGGTTTGGTATGAATAAATTCACACCTTGATCCAACAGTATCAAATTTATATGAAGAAAAACATAATAAGAGAAGAAGAAGAACTTTTATTAAGAAACTAAAGTGAATTGAACAACTTACATGTGAAAGACAAACTTGAGACAACAAAATCGCAGCATAACATTACAATTGAACAAAGCAACAAAGATCCTAAAATCCTCCACCAACACTTCCTTAAATAGAAATTTTTGGAGCCTTGGATAGATCCTCTAATAGTAAAAATCATCTCAATTAATTTTGGTAGGCCATAGGTGGGTGGAAAGTTGAGGGAGAGTTGATTTTTCCACCCTTGACCCGAGGTGGCATCCATCTTTCATCCACCGAACAGACACGCTTGTAATACCTTCTATATGGACTAATTATATTGGTCCATATAAACATACAATGTATACTCGGATGTATCCTAACCTCATGTAAAATTTGGGCCCATTTGGAGTTCTGGATTTGGAGATATGATTAGATTAGTGGCCTGTTTTTTTGGGTCGCAGAATCTGGACCAGAATTTAATCTCTAACTTGGGCCGCCAAAATGACCACAATGGATGCCGAATTATCACTAGTTAATGTAGAATTATTTGTTCCTATATATTTCTTCTATCATCCCATGAAATTTGGGCTTAATTGGGACTGTAATGTTGGTCACGCATTCTTATCAGTGGGTCAGTGTCCAATCTGTCTTCTCTAGAATTGCTTCCATTCATCTCCAAATATCTCCATCATCCTTTATGAATACTCCATTTATCCCTAAATAAAACATGTTCATATTGAAGTTTATATCACCCTAAAATATCAAATTAAAATATGGATAATTACATTCCTTAAAATCAGATGAATCATTGGGTACTTTAAATGATGTTCAAAAATATACCACATAATAGTGCATTTTAAGAAGGTATTACAATCATAATGTGAAATGATGTTCAAAGTGTAAAATGTACAAAAATGGTGTTTATGAATAATAAAGAACATTAATATTATATATATTAACAATGAATATTATCCTCATTTAGTGTCTAATCACACCCCCCAACTTGATTTTTACTAGTCCCAAGAAAAATATATCTCAACAATATGAAATTAGAATTCCCTTTTCCAAAAATATTTTAATTCACAATGATCACCAAAAAAACTTATACCAAACAATCATGAAACCCATCAAAATATTTTAATATAAGATAGTTCCATAAGTAGATCCCAATCCCAAGCCCATTCCTTTGTTTAAATTCATTTCCATATTTCATCCAATATCAATTAAGTATGAGGATGTGTTGTGTATCACAGTAGACATGGGGGTTCATCTTTATTCAAGGGGGAAATGATGGAACTACTAGGTGGAATCACATTTCAATATTAAGATGAGTATTCAATTTTTTTGTATTATGTTTTTTTTTGTTTTTTTTTTGTTTTTGTTTTTGCAATTTTGCCATGGTAATTGAAATTGCACTCAAAAGAGTCAACCCCTGTAGTGAGACTTTGCTGATGACTCCCAGGCTCAAAGACCTTAGGGAACCAAGTGAATCTCACATACTCGGGCATCATCTCGAGTTAACTCAGTCAAAAAAAAATTCAAATTACCAAAAATATAGATAAAATTACTTACTCTGGGCCAGACAACTATGGAGTCACGATCCCCAAGTGCCGAAAGCCACGCATTAGGTCATTTCATTACTCTATGTGAAAATTTATTTTTTTTTTAATTTTTTATTTAATACTCATATTAAAACAAAAATGATCACCAAACCTATGATATTTATTTGGGGGACCCCATTAACTCAAACGAATACCCCAATATACAAAGGACGTGCATTGTGATCTTTTTTTTATTTGGATGAAAAAATAAATGATGAAATATCACATTGGATAGCCACACTTTCCAAAATCTATGCTTATGAAATTGTAAAAGGATTAAAATTAGATTCGGGGCTTGCTAAATTATTTGATATTCAGTTTCAAAGTGTGCAATGTGTATTACCATGTTCAATGTTAAAGGAATTTTTCCTTCCATTTACACATTTTTTTTCAAATAATTATTTTTTTTTTGACACAAAAGCATTTTTATTTTATCTCCCCCCCCCAACTTAAAATAACACTATCCTCAGTGTTTGAAAAAATGAAAATTTAGAAGGAGTAGAGGAAGATAAGGGAAGTTCAAAAAGGAAATTGAAATATGAGGATCATGGAATGAAGTCACCATGTGGTTGAAGTTGAAGTTCTTGTTGCTCCAATTTAGTCCCTTGATCTCGATGTCACTCTGATAATTCCCTAGTAGAAAAAAATAAAGAAAAAAACAAAACAAAACAATATATATATATTTATTTATTTATTTATATAATAAAGAAAGTAAAATATAAGTATATATATAAAAATTATAGAATAAGGAAACACAAAAAGCCATAGGTCAGTGGTAAGTGCACGCCCCTGTCTCCCTTCGGTCCTGGGTTCGAATCCCCGCGGCTTCACCAGTTGTGACGGGGTTTGCCCCATGACCTACAATGTAGCCTTTTTTTTATTATTATATTTTTATTTATTTTTTTTTATTTTTATTTTAACCTACAAACACATAAAAATAAATCAAACTATTGATACATTGTCTTCTTTTTAAATTTCTGGGTAAGGTATTACTCAAGGATCACACCACGTGACACAGATAAAAATGGCACTCCCCTTTCGTACCCATCCATACTCATTATAGAAGAACAGGTAAACAGTTTATTTTTTTTAAATATCAAAATGACTCATTAATCCTATTTAAAATATAAATTTGATTAAAACAACAAAATGATTGGAAACTTGAAAACCATGGATTGCCTCCCATGCAGCGCTTTGTTTAACATTGTTAGCCCGGCATGGATCCTAAATCTATCAATTTTTTACTAGTTCATAGGTTGGCTCAGTTAACTCAACCTCTATTTCTTGTTTATTGAATGATTCAATGAATGGTTTTAACCATTGACCATTGACCATGAAAATGTAACCACTTGTGGGATCTTGAATCTCTACTGCCCCATGGGGGTACACATGATACACTATGAAAGGACCTAACCATCTAGACCTTAACTTTCCCGAGTGTAAACGAAGTTTTGAACTATACAAGAGCACAAGTTTTCCCGGTTCAAATTTTTTGACCATGACATTCCCAGATTGGTAGGCTTGAACTCTAGATTTATTGATCCTTGAATTTTCATAAGCCTCCATCCTTAGTTCTTCCAGTTTATTGAGATCTAATTTCCTTTTTGTTCCAGCCAATGAGAGGTCATAATCTATTTTATTAATTGCCCAAAAGGCCTTATGCTCAATTTCAACCGGTAAATGGAATGCTTTTACATAAACCAACCTATTTGGTGACATTCCTAGTATGGTTTTGTATGTTGTACGATATGCCCAAAGAGCATCCAAGAGTTTTTCAGACCAATCTTTCCTAGAAGGATTGACAATTTTTTCAAGAATATTCTTAATCTCACTATTTGCTAACGGAGCTTGACCATTGGTATGTGGGTGGTAATTATTGGACACTTTGTGAGAAATTCCATATTTTTTCATGAGTGATGAGAATGGATGATTGAAAAAATGAGTTCTACGATCACTAATTATAGCCCTAGGAATTCCAAATCTAGAGAAGATGTTTTCCTTGAGAAATCTAATCACAATTTGATGATCATTGGATTTTGTAGGAATGGCCTCAACCCATTTGGAGACATAATCGACAGCTAAGAGAATGTAAAGATATCCCCTATAGTTTGGGAAGGGACCCGTGAAATCAATTCCCCAACAGTCAAATATTTCAACCACTAAGATGGGAGTGAGTGGAATTTGATTCCTTTTTTTGATGGACCCTACTAGTATACACCTAAGATAGCTTTGACAAAATTTGTAGGAGTCCTTTGAGAGGGTAGGCCAGAAGAGACCACATTGAAGAATCTTATCAGATGTTTTCTTAGAGGAAAAGTGACCTCCACATGCCTCACTATGACAGAATTTAAGGATGGGCACTTTTTTGGATTCTGGGACACACCTTTTAATGACTTGGTCAGGGCAGAACTTATAGAGGTATGGATCATCAAACACATAGTGTATAACATCAGAAAGTAATTTACTTTGAGCTTGAGTCCCTAAGAATTTTGGAATGACTCTTGTAACTAAGAAATTGTCTATGTCAGCATACCAAGCGTGGTCACTCACAAAGTATAGGTGTTCATCAGGAAATGAATCAGACACAGAAAGTTGATTTGAGTTATCTTTGAATTCCATCCTAGAGATGTGATTGGCTAAAACATTTTCAACGCCCTTTTTATCCTTGATTGTGAGGTCAAATTCTTGCAAGAGAATGACCCACCTAATTAGTCTAGCCTTAGCATCTTGTTTTTGGAATAGGTATTTTAGTGTAGAATGGTCAGTGAATATAGTGATGGGGGATCCTAAGAGGTAGGACCTAAACTTCTCTATGGAAAAAACAATAGCAAGTAACTCCTTTTCTGTAGTGGTTTAGTTTATTTGGGAATCATTTAAGGATTTTATTTCATAAGCAATGACATAAAGAGTTTTATCACAACGTTGTCCTAACACAGCTCCTACAGAAAAGTCACTGGCATCACACATAAGTTTGAAAGGAAGGTTCCAATTTGGAGATTTCATAATGTGAGGAGAGGTGAGAGAGGATTTGAGGGTTGAGAATAAACCCTCACAGCTTTCTGTCCAAACAAATGGAGCATCCTTTACTAGGAGAGCACAAAGGGGATGGGAGATTGAACTAAATTCCTTGATGAATCTTCTATAGAAACCATCATGTCCTAATAAATACCTCACTTCCTTGACATTTTTGGGTGATGGAAGGCGACGAATGATGTCAACCTTGGATTTATCAACTTCAATCCCCCTACCTGAGACCAGATGGCCTAGAACTAGTCCCTCTTTAACCATGAAATCCCATTTTCCCCAGTTTAGGACCATATTCTTTTCTTCACATCCTGAAAATATTCTCTCCACATTCTGCAAACATCCCTCAAATGTATCCCCAAACACAGAGAATTCATCCATGAAGACCTCTATAAAATCCCCTACCATGTCTGAGAATATTCCCATCATGCACTGCTGGAAGGTTCCAGGGGCATTGCATAAACCAAAGGGAATGTGTTTGAAGGAAAAGGTGTCGAATGGACACATGAATGTAGTATTACCTTGATCCTCTAGGGATACCTCAATTTTATTGTACCCCGAGTACCCATCTAAGAAACAGTAGAAGGCATGACCTTCCACTCTCTTAAGGACTTGGTCAATGAATGGTAAGGGGAAATGGTTCTTCTTGGTGAATGATTTTAGCTTCCTATAGTCAATGTATACCCTCCATCCACAACTCACCCTAGTTGGAAGAATCTCTCCATCCTTATTGGTTATCACTGTGATTCCTGCCTTCTTGGGAACCACTTGGATTGGGATGACCCACTCACTCTCAGCTATGGGATATATGATAGCAGCTTTTAACAATTTCATAAGTTCCTTCCTTACTACCTCCATGATATTAGGATTGATTCGCCATTAAGGTTGATGACATGGATTTGAATCAGATTCTAGAACAATCCTATGAGTCCCGATAAGTGGGCTAATCCTAGGAATATCAGACAGGGTCCAACCAATGGCTTTATTTTGTTTCCTAAGGACATATAGAAGCATACTCTCATGATTGTCTTCAAGAGATGAATAAATTACAATATGATGTGTTTGATTGTCCCCTATTAAGGCATACTTGAGTGCAACGGGAAGTTCCTTCAATTCAAGATCAGGTTGGTTCGGAATTTCAGCAGAATATTGGGACATTGGATCAATATCAATTTTGTTTCCTAGAGTTTTAGATAGGATTGACTCCCCACATATAGAAGTTTCAGCTACTAGATTGGCTTGATCAGATTTAGGGAAGGAAGTTGGAGTGGTCTCCATGAAAGTGGTTTCCTGAAAGGTTTCACTGATTGTTGGACCTGAGACTTCATCATAAGAGAAATTTGAAAATGATTCAAACCAAGGAGATAAACTTATTTCTTGTGAACAAAGGAAATCAATCTCATCCTGACTTAAACATCCATCAAATATTCCTTTATGTTCTATGGATTCATTATCAATTATTCCTATCATGTTTACTTCATGAATTTCCTCACCATCCCCTATTTGTGAGCTTTCATTATAGATGTTCAAGTCTAGACTCATGTTTCCAAAGGTGATGGACATGTTCCCATTTTGTACTCGGATAACAGAGTTGATTGTTGCAAGGAAGGTACGACCAAGGATGATTGGGGTTTGTTCCTTATTTCCTAAGTTTGGATGGTTATCAAGGACAATAAAGTCAGCAAGGTAGATGAAGTTTTCAACCTTTACCAGAACGTCCTTTAAAATCACCTTTAGAACCCTAATGCTACGAGCATCAAGTTAAAGTGTGACAGATGTGGGTTGGAGTTCTTCTAGGCCTAACTAGCAGTACACAGTATTGGTAATGAGATTGACACTAGCACCTAGGTCACACAAGTCCTTGACAACTTTTCTCTCTCCTAGTTCAACATTGATGTAAGGGAAACCCGGGTCTTTCAACTTAGGAGGAATAGTCCCTTGAATGGTGGTACTCACATCAGTAGCCAAAAGGACTTGGTTTTTATGTGAAAATTTTCTTTTAAAAGTGCACAAGTCCTTAAGGTACTTTAAGTAGGCAGGTATGGTTTGGATGGAATCGAGAAGAGGAATGTTCAACTTGACTTTTGAGAAGATTTCCCTCAATGTTTCACTCAATTAAAGCTTGGTTTTCCCCCTCATGCGTTGAGGAAATGGTGTAGGTTGTGGGGTTATTTGTTGAAGAGTTGTTTCTTTGACAATGTTATCGTGTTTTTCAGTTTGATCATTTGGTTAATTTAAATTTTCATCCAAGTTTGAATCTTCAGGTGGGTTCTGAATTAATTTTTCAGGTTTCTCAATTGATTTCCCACTTCTTAAAACAGTCATAGCCTTTAGTTGTTCATGATTTGTTTGAGTACAACTTGACCCTACCCCTGAAGTTGAGGATGGAACCTTTTGAGTAGGCATGGGTGCCTTTCCAGTTTTGATGGTTTCAAGTTCTTGTTTTAGGGAAGATACTTCCGAGTTCATCCTCTCCATTTGTTTGCATAGTTGTCCTAGCAGGCTTTGTGGAACAGTTTGGTTTGGTGCTTGAGAAGATTGGTTTATCCCAGGGGAATATTTTGGAGGTGGGATGGTTTTTTGAAAATTGATCGGTGGCTGTTGGTATTGGATAGGTTGGGTTTGGAACTGGTTATGGGTTTGGTAGTTCTGATGGGGGTAAGGATTTTGTCCTTGTGGTTGGCTAGGTTGTTGGTTATCTTTCCAAAGGAAGCCTGGGTGGTCATTATACCTTGGGTTGAAGTTGTTTTGGTATTGAGGATTTTGAAATTTCAAATCATTTACTTCCACTGGGGTTCCTCATAAAAGAACATCCATGATGGATGGAATGGTTGGTCATTTGTCTGTCTTATGGTCATGTTTGTCACAAATTGTGCAAATAGGGTCAACAGTTTGGATTTCATGGACTTTCCTAAGGTCTATCTCTTCAACCTTCCTAGAGAGTGCTGTGAATTTTGCCCTAAGGATTTCCTCTTATCTAAGTGTATGAATTCCAGTAGTTCTTTGTGGCTTTTTAGAATAAATTGAAGTTCCCCATGTTTGGTTTTTTTTCAGAAAGGCTTTCTAGATACTCGTAAGCATCATTTGGGGCTTTGTTTTTAAAGGTTCCATTACACATCATGTCAATGAATTATTTGTTCCCTGGACCCAAATCTTCATAGAAAATTCTCACTTGTTCAGGAATAGAAAAACCATGGTGTGGAATCATGTTTAGAGGGTCTTTGAACCTCTCTCATGTTTCATAGAATGACTCTCCCTCTTTTTCAAAAAAAATTTGGATACTCTTCTTAAGTGCAATTGATTTATGGTGGGGAAAGTATTTTTTGTAGAATTCTCTTTGTATTTGGTCCCAAGAGTTGATGGATGATGGTATCAAATTGTTTAGACAATTTCTAGCTCGATCCTTTAAAGAAAAAGGAAATAGTCTCATCTTAGCTGATTCTATTTGACGTGGGGGACAAATGGTTTCTACAATGTCATTGAACTCCTTAATGTGAAGGTAGGGCATCTCAGAATCCATTCCATGGAATGTGGGAAGGTGGTTTAGGACATGGGGTTTAAAGATGTAGTTGGCATCTCCTAGATAATTGTGTCTAATTCATGAGGGGGCATTGGTCCAGGAAGGTGTGAGGCAGTCATTCATGATTTGATCAATTGCATTCCCCAAGTTTGGGGCTTCCTCATTTGGGTTTCCATTTTGGTTTCCACCCGGGTTTATGAGTTGGTTTATTTGAAGAAATTACATTGAAATAGGCTCAATTTTTTACTAGGGATTATTAATAAGATTAGGATCTAATTTAAAGAGTTATCTTGGTGTACTTGACTCCCCAACCCCAGGACTATTCACCCTAACTAGACGGTTTGATTGATCGCGGGTGTAGGCAGACATGCACCAAAAGAAAAAAAACGAGAAAGGGACAAGTTAAGAGAATTTGGATGAGAAAATAATAAATGGGGGAGAATATAATGGGTGTTTAGATGACTTACTTGGGTCCCTGGAAACGGTGCCAAAATTTTATTCACGCTCAAATTTACCCAAGATATGAAGGTAGAACGGTCCTTGTAGTTTAGCTTGGGTTGTCGAATCCTCAGAAACCTAAGAAGAAACCTATAGACACGTACATTCTATGGAATCTTTTTGGCTATGAAGTGGCCAAATTGGGTTGATTTTATATGGGTTTAAGTGAACTCTAAGACACTTAAGTTAATTCAATTTAAAAGAGTTAGTTGATCCTAGGTTATCACTTGGGGTGGATTGGACGTATTTTTTTTCAATGATTTCAATTTCTTATATTTGAGATGGGTTCATTTAAGAAGATAAAACAAATTCATCACTTACTAATTTTATACCAACACACCATAATACTAGTCACCTATACACTTGAAGGATCAAAGTTTTGAGCACTTCAATGTAAAGGTTCGTATTAGCACTTGAATTGTGTGGCCTTAAATTCAACAAGGACGATGGAGTTTAAAAATCATCAAATAAAAATATCAATTAAAGAAGTGATTAGACATTAATGGGGTGATAAATAACAACCAATACATACCCTTTATACTCCATTGGATCAACCCATAAGTGGGTTATCCCTCTATTGATTCTATGATTTCAATGGAAGCGAAAAGTAGACTCATGAGGGAAGAAATGGAGAAGTAAAAAAAAACGCAATAAAATAATGATCACTCCACCGTTGTGTGATAATTTCACAAGGTTTGGTGTGAATAAATTTACACCATGATCCAACGGTATCAAATTGATATGAATAAAAACATAATAAGAGGAGAAGAAGAACTTTTATTAAGAAACTAAAGTGAATTGAACAACTTATATGTGAAAGACAAACTTGAGACAACAAAATCACGGCATAACATTACAATTGAACAAAGCATCAAATATCATCAACTCCTCCACCACCACTGCCTTAAATAGGAATTTTTGGAGCCTTGGGTCAATCCTACAACAGTACAAACCATCTCAATTAATTTTTGTAGGCCATAGTTGGGTGGAATGTTGAGGGAGAGTTGATTTTTCCACCCTTGACCCGAGGTGGCATCCAGCTTTCATCCACCTAACAGACGCGCTTGTAAGACCTTCTAGATGGCTGAATTAGAGTAGGACATAGAAGAAACAAATGGATCCCCGGATTTCTTCTAACCTCCTGTAAAATTTGGGCCCATTTGAATTTGTGGATTAGGATATATGATTAGATTAGTTGTCTGTTTTTCTGGGCCGTAGAATCTGGCCCAGAATTTTATCTCTAACTTGGGCTACCTAAATGACCACAATGAAGGACGAATTAGCACTGGATCCTGAATAATGATTTGTTCCTCTATATGTCTTCTAGCGTCCCAAAAAATTTGGGCTTCATTGGGTCTATAATTTGGGTCCCCCATTCTCATCAGTGGTCCAGTTTCCAATCTACCTTCTCTAGAATTGATTCCATTCATCTCCAAATATCTCCATCATTATTTTTGAATCCTCCATTGATACCTGAATGAAACATGTTCATATTTAAGTTTAGATCAATTAACCAAAATATAAAATTAAAATATGGATAATTACATTCCTTAAAATCATATGAATCATTGGGTACTTTAAATGATGTTCAAAAATGTACCACCTAATAGTGCATTTTAAGAAGGTATTACAATCATAATGTGAAATGATGTTAAAAGTGTAAAATGCACTAAAATGGTGTTTATTAATAATAAATAACATGAATATTATATATATTAACAATGAATATTAGCCTCATTTAGTGGCTAATCACCCCCCCCCCCAACTTGAGTTTTGCTAGTCCCGAGCAAAATATATCTCAACAATATGAAATTTGAATTCCCTTTTCCAAAAACATTTTAATACACAATGATCATCAAAAACCCTTATACCAAAAAATCATGAAACCTGTAAAAATATTTTAATACAAGATAGTTTCATAAGCAGATCTCAATTCCAAGCTCATTCCTTTGTTCAAATTCATTATCATATTTCATCCAATATCAATTAAGTATAAGGATGTGTTGTGTATCACAATAGAAATGGGGGTTCATCTTTATTAAAGGGGTAAATGATGGAAGCGCTAGGTGGAATCACATTTCAATATTAAGATGAGTATTCAATTTTTTTTTTTGTATTATATTTTTTTTTTGTTTTTTGTTTTTTTTTTTTTTTGAAATTTTATCATGGTAATTGAAATTGCACTCAAAAGATTCAACCCCCTGTAGAGAGACTTTGCCGATGACTCCCAGGCTCAAAGACCTTAGGGCACTAAGTGAAGCCCACATACTCGGGCATCATATTGAGTTAACTCAGTCAAAAACAAATTCAAATTACCAAAAATATAGATAAAATTACTAACTTTGGACCAGAAAACTATGGAGTCACGATCCCCAAGTGCTGAAAGTCACACATTAGATCATTTCATTACTCTACATGCAAATTTATTGTTTTTTTATTTTTTTATTGAATACTCATATTAAAACAAAAATGATCACCAAACCTATGCTATTTATTTGGGGGACCCCATGAACTCAAACTAATACCCCACTATCCAAAGGACGTGCATTGTGATCTTTTTTTTATTTGGATGAAAATATAAACGATGAAATATCACATTGAACAGCCACACTTTCCAAAATATATGCTCATGAAATTATACAAGGATTAAAATCAGAATCGAGGCATGCTAAATTATTTGATATTCAGTTTCAAAGTGTGCAATGTGTATTACCGTGTTCAAAGTTAAAGGAATTTTTCCTTCCATTTTTTTTTCAAATCATTCAATTTTTTTGACACAAAAGCATTTTTATTTTATCTCCCCCCCCCCAACTTAAAATAACACTATCCCCAGTGTTTGAAAAAATGAAAATTTAGAAGGAGTAGAGACAGATAAGGTAAGTTCAAAAAGGAAATTGAAATATGAGGATCATGGAATGAAGTCACCTGGTGGTTGAAGTTGAAGTTCTTGCTGCTCCAATTTAGTCCCTTGATCTCGATGTCACTCTGATAATTACCTAGTAGAAAAAGGAAAAAAGAAATAAAAAAAACAAAACAAAAAAAACAATATATATATATATTTATATAATAAATAAAGTAAAATATAAGTATATATATAAAAATTATAGAATAAGGAAGTACAAAAGGCCGTAGGTCAGTGGTAAGTGCATGCCCATATCTCCCTTAGGTCCCGGGTTCGAATCCCCACGGCTTCGCCGGTTGTGATGGGGTTTTCCCCACGACCTACGATGTAGACTTTTTTTATTATTGTATTTTTATTTATTTATTTTTATTTTTATTTTAACCTACAAACACATAAAAATAAATCAAACTAATGATACATTGTATTCTTTTTAAATTTCTGGGTAAGTTATTACTCAAGGATCACACCACATGACACAGATAAATATGGCGCTTCCCTTTCGTACCCATCCATACTCATTATAGAAGAACAGGTCAACAATTTATTTTTTTTTAAATATAAAAATGACTCATTAATCCTATTTAAAATATAAAGTTGATTAAAACAAAAAAATTATTGGAAACTTGAAAACCATGGATTGCCTCCCATGCAGCGCTTTGTTTAACGTCGTTAGCCCGAAATGGATCCTAAATCTATCAATTTTTTCCTGGTTCATAGGTTGGATCAGTTAACTCAACCTTTATTTCCTCTTTATTGAATGATTCAATGAATGGGTTTAACCTTTGACCATTGACCTTGAAAATGTAACCACTTGTGGGATCTTGAATCTCTACTTCCCTATGGGGGTACACATGATGCACTATGAAAGGACCTAACCATATAGACCTTAACTTTCCCAGGTGTAAATGAAGTTTTGAACTATATAAGAGCACAAGTTTTCCCGGTTCAAAATTTTTGACCTTGATATTCCTAGATTGCTAGGCTTGAACACTAGATTTATTGATCCTTGAATTTTCATAAGCCTCCATCCTTAGTTCCTCCAGTTCATTGAGATCTAATTTCCTTTTTGTTCCGGCCAGAGAGAGGTCATAATCTATTTTCTTAATTTCCAAAAAGGCCTTATGCTCAATTTCAACTGGTAAATGGCATGCTTTTTCATAAACCAACCTATATGGTGACATTCCTAGGATGGTTTTGTATACTGTACGATATGCCCAAAGAGCATCCAAGATTTTCTCAGACCAATCTTTCCTAGAAGGATTGACATTTTTTTCAAGAATATTCTTAATCTCCCTATTTGCTCACTCAGCTTGACCATTGGTCTGTGGGTGTTAAGAAGTGGACACTTTGTGAGAAATTCCATATTTTTCCATGAGTGATGAGAATGTACAATTGCAAAAATGAGTTCCACGATCACTAATGATAGCCCTAAGAATTCCAAATCTAGAGAAGATGTTTTCCTTGAGAAATCTAATCACAGTTTGATGATCATTGGATTTTGTAGGAATGTCCTCAACCCATTTGGAGACATAATAGATAGCTAAGAGAATGTAAATATATCCCCTAGAGTTTGGAAAGGGACCCATGAAATCAATTCCCCAACATTCAAATATTTCAACCACTAATATGGGAGTGAGTGGAATTTGATTCATTTTTGTGATGGACCCTACTAGTTGACACCTAGAACATCTTTGAAAAAATGTGTAAGAGTCCTTTCATAGGGTGGGCTAGAAGAGACCACATTGAAGAATCTTAGTAGATGTTTCCTTAGAGGAAAAGTTACCTCCACATGCCTCACTATGACAGAATTTAAGGATGGACTCTTGTTAGGATTTTGGGACACACCTCCTAATGACTTGGTCAGGGCAGAACTTATTGAGGTATGGATCATCAAACACATAGTGTCTAACATCAGAAAGTAATTTCCTTCGAGCTTGAGTCCCTAAGAATTTTGGAAGGACTCCTGTAACTAATAAATTGGCTATGTCAGCATACCAAGGGCAGTTACTCACAGTGTATAGGTGTTCATCAGGAAATGAATCATACACAGAAAGGTGATTTGAGTTATCTTTGAATTCCATCCTAGAGAGGTGATCGGCTACAACATTTTCAACTCCCTTTTTATCCTTGATTTTGAGGTCAAATTCTTTCAATAGAAGGACCCACCTAATCAGTCTAGCCTTAGCATCTTGTTTTTGGAAGAGGTATTTTAGTGTAGAATGGTCAGTGAACACAGTGACGGGGGATCCTAAGAGGTAGGACCTAAACTTCTCTATAGCAAACACAATAGAAAGTAACTCTTTTTCAGTAGCGGTGTAGTTGATTTGGGCATCATTTAAGGATTTTCTTGCATAAGAAATGACATAAGGATTTTTATCACAACGTTTTCCTAAAACATATCCTATAGAAAATTCACTGGCATCACACATAAGTTCGAAAGGAAGGTTCCAATTTGTAGATTTCATAATGGGAGGAGAGGTGAGACAGTATTTGAGGGTTGTGAATGAACCCTCATAGCTTTCTGTCCAAACAAATGGAGCATCCTTTACTAGGAGAGCACAAAGGGGATGAAATATTGAACTAAATTCCTTGATGAATCTTCTATAGAAACAACCATGTCCTAAGAAAGACCTCACTTCCTTGACAGTTTTGGGTGATGGAAGGTGAAGAATGATGTAAACCTTGGATTTATCAACTTCAATCCCCCTACCTGAGACCATATGGCCTTGAAATAGTCCCTATTTAACCATAAAATGGCATTTTTTCCAGTTTAGTACCATATTCTTTTCTTCTAATCTTGACAAGACTCTCTCCAAATTCTGCAGACATCCCTCAAATGTATCCCTAAACACAGAGAAGTCATCCATGAAGACCTCTAGAAAATCCCCTACCATGTCTGAGAATATTCCCATAATGCACTGCTGGAAGGTTCCAGGGGCATTGCATAAACCAAAGGGCATGTGTTTGAAGGAAAAGGTGTCGAATGGACACGTGAATGTAGTCTTCCCTTGATCCTCTAGGGATACCTCAATTTTATTGTACCCCGAGTACCCATCTAAGAAACAGTAGAAGGAATGACATGCCACTCTCTCAAGGACATGGTCAATGAATTGTAAGGGGAAATGGTTCTTCTTGGTGAATGAGTTTAGCTTCCTATAGTCAATGCAGACCTTCCATCCACTACTCACCCTAGTTGGAAGAATCTCTCCATCCTTATTGGTTATCACTGTGATTCCTACCTTCTTGGGAACCACTTGGATTGGGCTGACCCACTCACTCTCAGCTATGGGATATATGATACCATATTTTAATAATTTCAAAAGTTCCTTCCTTACTACCTCCATGAGATTAGGATTGAGTCTCCATTAAGGTTGACTACATGGCTTTGAATCAGATTCTAGAACAATCCTATGAGTAACAATAAGTGGGATAATCCCAGGAATATCAGACAGGGTCCAACCAATGGATTTCTTATGTTTCCTAATGACATCTAGAAGCATCCTCTCATGACTGGCTTCAAGAAATGAAGAAATGACAATAGGATGTGTTTGATTATCCCCTAGGAAGGCATACTTGAGTGCAGCAGGAAGTTCCTTCAATTCAAGATCAGGTTGGTTCAGAATTTCAGCAGAATATTGGGACATTGGATCAATATCAATTTTGTTTCCTAGAGTTTTAGATAGGATTGATTCCCCACATGTAGAAGTTTCAGCTACTAGATTGGCTTGATCAGATTTAGGGAAGGAAGTTGGAGTGGTCTCCATGAAAGTGGTTTCCTGAAAGGTTTTACTGATTGTTGGACCTAAGACTTCATCTTAAGATAAATTTGAAAATGATTCAAACCAAGGAGATAAACTTATTTCTTGTGAACAAAGGAAATCAATCTCATCCTGACTTAAACATCCATCAAATATTCCTTGATGTTATATGGATTCATTATCAATGCTTCCTATCATGTTTACTTCATGAATTTCCTCACCATCCCCTATTTGTGAGCTTTCATTATAGATGTTCAAGTCTAGACTCATGTTTCCAAATGTGATGGACATGTTCCCATTTCGGACTCGGATAACATAGTTGATTGTTGCAAGGAAAGGACGACCAAGGATGATTGGGGTTTGTTCCTTATTTCCTAAGTTTTAATGGTTGTCAAGGATAATAAATTCGGAAGGGTAGATGAAGTTTTCAACCTTTACCAGAACATCCTTTAAAATCCCCTTTGGAACCCTAATGCTACGATCAGCAAGTTGAAGTGTGACAGATGTGGGTTGGAGTTCTTCTAGGCCTAACTGGTAGTACACAGTATAGGGAATGAGATTGACACTAGCACCTAGGTTACACAAGGCCTTGACAACTTTTCTCTCTCCTAGTTCAACATTGATGTAAGGGAAACCTGGGTCTTTAAACTTAGGAGGAATAGTCCCTTGAATGGTGGTACTCACATTAGCAGCCAAAATGACTTGGTTTTTATGTGAAAATTTTCTTTTAAAAGTGCACAAGTCCTTAAGGTACTTTGAGTAGGAAGGTATGGTTTGGATGGAATCGATAAGGGGAATGTACAACTTGACTTGTGAGAAGATTTCCCACAATGTTTCACTCAATTCGGGCTTGGTTTTCCCTCTCATGCATTTAGTAAATGGTGCAGGTTTTGGGGTTGTTTGTTGAAGAGTTTTTTCTTTGACAATGTTATTGTGTTTTTTAGTTTGATAATTTGGTTCATTTGAATTTTCATCCAATTTTTAATCTTCGGGTGGATTCTGAATTAGTTGTTCAAGTTTCTCAATTGATTTACCACTTCTTAAAATAGTCACAGTATTTAGTTGTTCATGAGTTGTTTGAGTACAACTTGACTCTCCCCTTGAAGTTGAGGATGTAACCGCCTGAGTAGGCCTGGGTTCCTTTCCAGTTTTGATGGTTTAAGTTCTTGTTTTATGGAAGAGACTTTCGAGTTCATCCTCTCCATTTGTTTGCACAGCTGTTCTAGCAGGCTTTGTGGAACAGTTTGGGTTGGTGCTTGAGAAGATTGGTCTATCCCAGGGGGATATTTTAGAGGTGGGATGGTTTGTTGAAAATGGACCGGTGGATGTTGATATTGGATAGTTTGGGTTTGGAACTAGTTATGGGTTTGGTACTTCTGATGGGGGTAAGGATTTTGTCCCTATGGTTGTCTAGGTTGTTGGTTATCTTTCCAGTGGAAGCCTGGGTGGTCATTATACCTTGGGTTGAAGTTGTTTTGGTGTTGAGGATTTTGAAATTTCAAAGCATTTACTTTCTCTAGGAGTTCTCATAAAATAAAATCCTTGATGGATGGAATAGTTGGGAATTTGTGTGTCTTATGGTCATGTTTTTCACAAATTGTGCAAACATGGTCCACAGTTTGGATTTCATGGAATTTCCTAAGGTCTATCTCTTCAACCTTCCTAGAGAGTGCTACGATTTTTTCCCTAAGGGTTTATTATTCTCTAAGTGTATTAATTCTAGTAGTTATTTGTGGCTTTTCATAATAAGGTGAAGTTCCCCATGTTTGGTTTTGTTTAGAAAGGCTTTCTAGATACTCGTAATCATCATTTGGGGCTTTGTTTTTAAAGGTTCCATTACACATCATGTCATTGAATTGTTTGTTCCCTGGACCCAACCCTTCATAGAAAATTCTCACTTGTTGAGGAATAGAAAAACCATGGTGTGGAACCATGTTTATAGTATCTTTGAACCTCTCCCATGTTTCATAGAATGACTCTCCCTCTTTTTCAAACAAGTTTTGGATACTCTTTTTAAGTGCAATTGTTTTGTGGTGGGGAAAGTATTTTTTGTAGAATTATCTTTGTAGTTGGTCCCAAGAGTTGATGGATGATGGTCTCAAATTTTTTAGCCAATTTTTACCTCGATCCTTTAAATAAAAATTAAATAGCCTCATCTTAGATAATTCTAGTTGATGTGGGGGACACATGGTTTCTATAATGTCATTGAACTCCTTAATGTGAAGGTAGGGCATCTCGGACTCCATTCCATGGAATGTGCGAAGGTGGTTTAGGACATGGGGTTTAAATATTTAGTTGGAATCTCCTAAGTAATTGTGTCTAATGCATGAGGAGGAATTGGTCCAGGAAGGTGAGAGGTAGTCATTCATGGTTTGATCAATTGCATTCCCCAAGTTTGGGGCTGCCTCATTTGGGTTTCCATTTTGGTTTCCACCCGGGTTTATGAGTTGGTTTCTCTGAAGACCTTCCATTTAAATAGGCTCAATTTTTGACTCTGGAGTATTATGAAGATTAGGATCTAATGGAAGGAGTTACCTTGGTGTACTTGACTTCCCAATCCCAGGACTATCCACCCTAACTAGACAGTTTGATTGATCGCTGGTGTAGGCGGACAAGCACCAAAAGAAAAAAAACGAGAAAGAGACAAGATAAGAGAATTTGTATGAGAAAATAAGAAATGGGGGAGAATAGAATGGGTGTTTATATTACTTATTTTTGTCCCCGTAAATGGCTCCAAAATTTGATTCACGCTCAAATTTACCCAAGATATGAAGCTAGAACAGTCCTTGTAGTTTATCTTGGGTTGTCGAATCCTCAGAGACCTAAGAAGAAACCTATAGACACGTACATTCTATGGACTATTTTTGGATATGAAGTGGACAAATTTGGTTGATTTTATATGGTTTTAAGTGAAATCTAAGTCAATTAAGTTAATTCAATTTAAAATAGTGAGTTTATCCTAGGTTATCACTTGGGGTGGATTGGACGTATTTCCTTTTCAATGATTTCAATTTCTTATTTGAGATGGGTTCATTTAAGAAGATAAAAAAACTTCATCACTTACTGATTTTATACCAACACACCATAATACTAGTCACCTATACACTTGAAGGATCAAAGTTTTGAGCACTTTAAGGTAAAGGTTCGTATTAGCGCTTGAATTGTGTGGCCTTAAATTCAACAAGGACGATGGAGTTTAAAAATCATCAAATAAAAATCTCAATTAAAGAAGTGATTAGACGTTAATGGGGTGATAAATAACATCCAATATAGCCCCTTGATACTCCCTTGGATCAACCCATAATTGGGTTAGCCCTCCATTGATTTTATGGTTTCAATGGAAGCGGAAAGTAGACTCATGAGGGAAGAAATGGAGAAGTAAAAAATCACAATAAAATAATGATCAATCCACTGTTGTGTGATAATTTCATAAGGTTTGGTGTTAATAAATTCACACCTTGATCTAAAAGTATCAAATTGATATGAATAAAAACAGAATAAGAGGAGAAGAAGAACTTTTATTAAGAAACTAAAGTGAATTGAAGAACTTACATGTGAAAGACAAACTTGAGACAACAAAATCTCAATATAACATTACAATAGTAAAAAACATCTCGATTAATTTTGGTAGGCCATAGGTGGTTGGAAAGTTGAGGGAGAGTTGATTTTTCCACGCTTGACCCGAGGTGGCATCCATATTTCATCCACTGAACAGATGTGATTTTAGGACCTTCTATATGGCCGAATTAGAGTGTGTCATAGAATACTAAAATGTATTTCCAGATATCTTCTAAGCATATGTAAAATTTGGGCCCATTTGGAGTTTTTTATTCGGAGATATGATTAGATTAGTGGGATATTTTTCTGGGCTACAGAATCTGGCCTAGAATTTTATCTCTAACTTGGGAAGCCTAAATAACCACAATGGAAGCCGAATTAGCACTGGATAATAAAGAATGATTTGTTCCTATATATGTCTTCCAGAATACCAAGAAATTTGGGATTCATTGGGTCTGTAATGTGGGTCCTCCATTCTCATCAGTGGGCTAGCATCCAATATGCCTTCTCTAGAATTGCTTCCATTCATCTCCAAATATCTCCATCATCCTTTATGAATCCTCCATTGATCCCTGAATGAAACATGTTCACATTTAAGTGTAGATAAATTCCCCAAAATATAAAATTAAAATATGGATAATTAAATTCCTTAAAATCAGATTAATCATTGGGTAATTTAAATGATGTTCAAAAATGTACCACATAATAGTGTATTTTAAGAAGGTATTACAATCATAATGTGAAATGATGTTCAAAGTGTAAAATGCACTAAAATGGTGTTTATGAATAATAAAGAACATGGTTATTATATATATTAATAATAAATATTATCCATATTTAGTGGCTAATCACTTAGAGAATTATTTCTCTATATTTATGACACTTGATACTATATCCTCATATACTAAAAATTTCCAAGAGACTAATGCCTTTATAAGTATATTATTTATCTGATTAAATAAATGATCAATATTACTCCTTTTATTATGTATATAATCCAAAGCATGAGTTTCTAATCATGTAAAGTTATTTTTGTACTCAATAAGATGTTCGTTTTCCTTTTTCCATAGAATTAGGAATTTCCTCTCCATATCAACTCATTGCACATGAGGAAAATATTTTTTGAAGAACATATCCTTGAAAGTATTCCACATCATACTCTTTAATTCCTTATACTCTTTATATTTCTAGATCAATTAACCCCATTGATCAAAGTCTCCTTTAAGATGATAAAATACCATGATAACTTTCTCTCTTTCACTACTTCCCAAATCAAGAAATATCTTCTCTATGGACTTGATCCATTTATCATATACCAATGGATTAGTAGTACCATTGAATGATGGAGGTTGTTGATGCATGAAGTGGTCCAACATTATTACACCACGTTAGGGATCCACATACTCCTACATATGGGAAAGGTTATTGGTCATAACCGATGTGACCCAATATAAACAAACATACATAATATGTTGATTCCAAGGTTTAATTATTAGATCCCAAAAATATTCTCACAACCTAAGGACTGAAAGGTTTAGTAACTTGGAGACTAGAAACATAAAAACACTTATTTTAAACACCATGGAAACTTATCCATAAACCAAACCTCCTCTTAGACATTCTATGAGACATAATCATCTTCAAATAATGGGGAAGATAAAAAATAAGAAGGGGTTAACTCGAAATCTCAGTAATGGATAACATAATAAATGCCATAATGGTTAGATTGTAAATATATAGAAAATTATGAATAAAGAAAAATATCTAATTTAAAAAAAAACTTAAATCAATAATCATTAACCATAGGCATTAAATATAGATATAACATCTCAAATGATAACACTTTTACTATGTCATGGGAAAATAAAACATGAAGCATATAACATGATCTGTTGAACATAGGAAAGAAAGTGGAACAACCATAAACATGGGATTTATTACTTTGTAAACCTAGATACCCTTCAACCCATTCACATATAAAATTATGATTAGATATAAATTTCATCACAATCACCCTTTTTAAAAAAAATATTCATTAAAATGTTCATATATAAAATTGTGATTAATTGTAAACGTCATCACACTCACCCTTTTTGAACCTAGTTACTCACTAACTTATTCGCATAACATTTATCTCTGATGAGATATAATCCATTAACCAATTAATTAGAGAGATATATAGTTCCACTCATCTCATAATCCATAAATTTATGCACAACTTGAAAATAATCATCATATCATAAAATATCTCATAGAAATAAAATAGTTTTCATGACATTTAAAAATCATCATATAAAGAACCCATGCAAATAAAATGTGTTTCAAAAAAAATTAAAATAGAAATAATTAAATTTTAATAAATAAAAAATTGAAATAATAATGGTTTCATAAAACATTCAAATATAAATCATTAACTTTTCCTAAAGAACCCATATAAATAAAATAGGTTTCATAAAACATCAAAATAACATCATGAATTAAATCATTTAATACTGAAAACTTTATTACTCAAAAATAATCACATAACTAAAGAAAATATAGGGTGAATCAAGAAACATAAATCCTTTTTATATATATAATTTAAAGATAATGAAAACAAAATCATTAAAATTTCGTTTTGAAAGAATTTTGTATTAATCATTATAAAATTCATGGTTACTAGTCTCTTTTAAAAAGTACCCTTTATTTTTATGAAAAATGAGAAGAAATAATTTCATGAATTTTTATTTGGTTAAAAAAAATTCCCTATGAATAAAAAGAAAACATCATTCAAAAATGTAAATTCTTGTAAAATTAAGTTCAACAAGAAATTGTATAACTCAAAGAAAAAAGTTTGAGTTACCAAGTCCTTTAACTTCACCCTTGATTTATATGGAAGTGATTTAAACTATTATATCATAAAAGGTAAACATATTAATTACCTATTTTATAACCTTATTTATATATATATATATTCCCATTTATACTCTTAATTAATAAAAATTCCCTTCATGTATTAGATTGTTGTAATCTCTTTTCAACATTGGGCGTTAATATAATTGACCGTTTTGAACTAGGTTCATAAAAACGGTGTCAATATTTCTTTTTATCCAAATATAATAATTTAAAAACCATTAAAGGTACTAAAATTTATGTTTTATAAATACTTATATCTAATAATATCATTACATTGGAGTTTTAGTCTTGTATCATGAAAACAAAAATGGTGATGAACTAGTTTTGGGTTATTTATTGACAGAATACCTTATAACAATCATTAATTTTTGTTTTATCCAAAAAGAAAAATATTAAATATATATATTAATTATATATATAATATATACTCATCCACTATGAACTAAAACCATTTGAGTTTATAAGTGAAGGAAAAATAAACACATTTATTCAAGGAGGTGGTAGTCCTCACAATGCATTATTCACATTTTCATTTTTATTAATGGAAAAGGGGAGGGTGGATAATGCTTATACCATCACTATAATAATTTACCAGTATAATGATTATATAGGTTTTATCTTTTTAATATTATGAAATTAAATTTGAGTAAGAATAAAAACACATAAATAAATTGAAAAGAGAAAGAGAGGTTAGAAAATTTTACCTTGTTTTTTGGATTCTTTCCATTTTGAAGGGGATTAAAAATTTAGGGGTTGGAATTTTGAGAATAAAAAAACATCTTTAAGGTATATAAGAGTGTATAGGATATTTTTTAGAACATTTTGGGGTTAAATAAAGAGTTTTTTTCTGAGGGGTAGTGAGGAGAGGAGTGCCCCTTTTATAAGTGAAAAGAGTGGTATTTTTGTAAATTCTCAAAACTATTAAATAATTGAAAGTCACACTAAATTAAAGTGCCCAAAAAAATTGAAA
Source organism: Viscum album (assembly GCA_963277665.1). NCBI lineage: Eukaryota > Viridiplantae > Streptophyta > Magnoliopsida > Santalales > Viscaceae > Viscum > Viscum album. Next base: position 1,797,137,216 of record OY728138.1, read on the forward strand.
AATAATATATTTTAGGGTATATAAGGTGTATAAACACCTATGATATTAAAAAATAAACATGTTTTAAACATATTATTCCGTTTACCTCTAAGGTTTCTCACTTTTACCATTTTTGTTTTCACCACAGTAACTAGTTCTTACCTAGTTAATTTATCCTTTATGACCAAAAATAAAATGGTTATTATTATATAATTTGGACTAAATGATTCAAAATTTGAAACCCATTTATTTAAATTTAATTTTTAAAAGTGATAAAAAATAATTTTAAAATACTAAACCTATAATGTATTAAAAATATTTTCTTGGAAAATGTAACTTAAATTATAAAATTTCAAATATGGATTTATAAATTAAAAATAAAATTTAAAAATTTAAAAATTCACTTATAAAATACATATTTGGTATTAGATAACATTTTTATAAATTACCAATTCATAATTATATACTAATAATTTCATATTGTCATGTTATTTATAAAAACGATATTTTTCCTTATTCACCTAAAAATCAATCTTTTTAGAAAAATTAAAAAGGTTCAACTTAATATAATATGAACATAATAAATATAAAAATTATATCAATAATGTCGAATTAACATCCAAGAATTGATAATTTTAACTTTATAATAAAAACATAAAATATTGTTAAAAATGATTTTTTAGAGGAATTCATTTTTGGTATATTAACTATTCCTGTAAATTTAGTACTAACCATAAATATATCATACTTGAAAAAATATCCATTTTATAAAATACATATTGATCATAAAAATAGATTATATTAGTTTCTTAGCTGTACTAATTTATTTTTATGTCTATAGTGAATTTTATTTTGTTTTGTTCTTATATATAAATATATATATATATATCATAATTTTTTTACCGCTATTCATACCTACTAATTTTATTGCTACCTTATTATGGTATATATTGTTTTGGTTTTCATTATTGCGCATGGAGAAAACCATCAAACACAAATTTATTTAAGGATAAAAAAATCAGGTCATTATATTCTACCCCCTTAAAAGAATTTCCTCTTCAAAATTTTATTACATAGAAGGAAACATGTGAGGGAACTTTTCTATCATCAAACTATAGGGTTCCTGCATAGTCTCCTAAAATATATGATTTATTCATAGAACATTGACTAGATTAGTACTCTTATTCTGCAGTACTGTAACAACCCTAAATCCAATAAACCATAATCGGTAGTCACTATATTACATTGATATATATAAAAGGGTTATAATACCTAAGGGATTATTAGTTTAGTAGTCTTAGAGAACCAGATACATATATGATACCCACTTTACATTGGGAATAGAATATAAAACATAGTAATTAAAAACATTCAATATCCTTGAACTAATTTAAAGAATTTTTCTTCATATCTTGAGGAAAGGAAACAAAATAAGTGTGAGGTAAAATTATCAGTGATTTTTATGTAAAGTGGAGGATATCATGAGTTAATAAGGAATAAGAAATATGGTAAGGTAAATAACTGGAAGCACATTCCATTTAATCAATAACTTGAGTATGAAATGACTCCATGGATAATATCAAAGAAAAAATATCATTGATAATAATAACTGAATTATCAATGAAGGAAATTATTAATATTGGATGTCATTATCTTAGACATCATGATATCTATACCATCATTATCATACACTAAGATAGTTTAAAACTAGGAGTAAAAACCCATTTAATTTAGCCAACTAATTTGTCTCATGAGACTTGTCAATGAATAGGGGGGATGTATAATTTCAAGACACACCCATCACTGTATTTCCAGTACATTCCTTATTTATATAAAATGATTTATTTAATTCATGAGAAATATTTCTTATCAATAAATGTCTGTATTGAATAAAAAATACAGAATATCAATATTTTCCCAATCAGTCAAATAACTTTCAAAGTAAAAAACCGTATGTAAAAAAGGAATATGACTTAACCAATAAACATATACATGATAAATAATATGTATATTTAAGGTATATGTAATATCCAATGATCGTAATAAAGTTAATGTTTCAAGAGAAGATAATGACCATAGAATTAATAAGAGATAAGAGACGACCATCGGTTCACTGGGAATATAGGTTTTGTAATAAAACCATGTCCTTTAGAAGAATAAAGGAAATATAAGTGAAATATTAAAATAATATTTCATAAAATAGTTTTATTTGTAAAACCATTGAAATTTTATATAATAATATAAATTTCTTAAAATGGTTACAGTGGTGGGGAAGTTCGTTATCATCATATATGTAAAAAATATATTCCTTTTGACTTTTTTTAGAGATAGTCAAATATTTCCCTTTCAAAAAAATGATAAAGATTCATTTCAAACCATTTTTAAAAATTAAAGGATAACTTGATATTTCCTTAATAAATCATTTGAGTAAATAAAATTACTTTTTAAAAACAATTTTGAAACACAGACATGGAAGAAAAATATATCAATTACAAGATAAATAAAATTAGTTTTTATTTTAAACATTTATTTTATTGATTCAAGTACCAAAGAGTGAAAAAGTTATAATAAAATATGGAAACTCATTAAATATCAAGTGTATACAAAAATGTTTTAAGCTATTGAGGGATAAATGACAATATTCCTTCAAAAAAATAAAAGCAAACCCAAAACAAAGTGAGATTGTAAAATAGATTCTTACCTCTTTGGTAACTTTTAAATTGTAACACCTTAAAATAATAAAATTTAATTTAAAAATTATTCATAATTAATAAATTTTAATAAATTTTAAATACAAAAAATGGGTGTATATACACTACATAAAAGTGAATAAGTTCATAATAAAAAATATTTCTCAATAGAGTGTAAATTGTGATGAAATTACTACGGAAAAATCACGATTTAGCGGCGGTTTTTTTTGTTCCGTGGCGGTTTTGAAAAACCGTCACGAAATCGTGCGTCGGGAAACTATTCACAACGGTTTTTAAAACCGTCGCAGAACGTTTCGCGGCGGTTTTTTCACTCTCTTTTCACTCTCTTTTCACTCTCTTTTCACTCTCTTTTCACTCTCTCTTCACTCTACTCTCTTCACTCTACTCTCTTCACTCTACTCTCTTCACTCTACTCTCTTCACTCTACTCTCTTCACTCTACTCTCTTCACTCTACTCTCTTCACTCTACTCTCTTCACTCCACTCTCTTCACTCCACTCTCTTCACTCCACTCTCTTCACTCCACTCTCTTCACTCCACTCTCTTCACTCCACTCTCTTCACTCCACTCTCTTCACTCCACTCTCTTCACTCCACTCTCTTCACTCCACTCTCTCTTCACTCCACTCTCTCTTCACTCCACTCTCTCTTCACTCCACTCTCTCTTCACTCCACTCTCTCTTCACTCCACTCTCTCTTCACTCCACTCTCTCCACTCCACTCTCTCTCCACTCCACTCTCTCTTCACTCGACTCTCTTCACTCCACTCTCTTCACTCCACTCTCTTCACTCCACTCTCTTCACTCCACTCTCTTCACTCCACTCTCTTCACTCCACTCTCTTCACTCCACTCTCTTCACTCCACTCTCTTCACTCCACTCTCTTCACTCCACTCTCTCTTCACTCCACTCTCTCTTCACTCCACTCTCTCTTCACTCCACACTCTCTTCACTCCACTCTCTCTTCACTCCACACTCTCTTCACTCCACTCTCTTCACTCCACTCTCTTCACTCCACTCTCTTCACTCGACTCTCTTCACTCCACTCTCTTCACTCGACTCTCTTCACTCCACTCTCTTCACTCCACTCTCTTCACTCCACTCTCTTCACTCCACTCTCTTCACTCCACTCTCTTCACTCCACTCTCTTCCCTCCACTCTCTCTTCGCTCCACTCTCTCTTCGCTCCACTCTCTCTTCGCTCCACTCTCTCTTCGCTCCACTCTCTCTTCGCTCCACTCTCTCTTCGCTCCACTCTCCCTTCGCTCCACTCTCCCTTCGCTCCACTCTCCCTTCGCTCGACTCTCCCTTCGCTCGACTCTCCCTACTCTCCCTTCGCTCGACTCTCTTCGCTCGACTCTCTTCGCTCGACTCTCTTCACTCCACTCTCTTCACTCCACTCTCTTCACTCCACTCTCTTCACTCCACTCTCTTCACTCCACTCTCTTCACTCCACTCTCTTCACTCCACTCTCTTCACTCCACTCTCTTCACTCCACTCTCTTCACTCCACTCTCTTCACTCCACTCTCTTCACTCCACTCTCTGTTCACTCCACTCTCTGTTCACTCCACTCTCTGTTCACTCCACTCTCTGTTCACTCCACTCTCTCTTCACTCCACTCTCTGTTCACTCCACTCTCTGTTCACTCCACTCTCTTCACTCTACTATCTTCACTCTACTCTCTTCACTCTACTCTCTTCACTCTACTCTGTTCACTCTTCTCTGTTCACTCCACTCTCTTCACTCCACTCTCTGTTCACTCCACTCTCTTCACTCCACTCTGTTCACTCCACTCTCTGTTCACTCCACTCTCTGTTCACTCCACTCTCTGTTCACTCCAGTCTCTGTTCACTCCACTCTCTGTTCACTCCACTCTGTTCACTCCACTCTCTGTTCACTCTACTCTCTGTTCACTCCACTCTCTTCACTCTACTCTCTGTTCACTCCACTCTCTTCACTCGAATCTCTGTTCACTCCACTCTCTGTTCACTCCACTCTCTGTTCACTCCACTCTCTTCACTCTACTCTCTGTTCACTCCACTCTCTTCACTCCACTCTCTGTTCACTCCACTCTCTTCACTCTACTCTCTTCACTCTACTCTGTTCACTCTACTCTGTTCACTCTACTCTGTTCACTCCACTCTCTGTTCACTCCACTCTCTTCACTCCACTCTCTTCACTCCACTCTCTTCACTCCACTCTCTTCACTCCACTCCACTCTCTACTCTCTTCACTCTACTCTGTTCACTCTACTCTGTTCACTCTACTCTGTTCACTCTACTCTGTTCACTCTACTCTGTTCACTCCACTCTCTTCACTCCACTCTCTTCACTCCACTCTCTTCACTCCACTCCACTCTCTGTGCACTCCACTCTCTGTGCACTCCACTCTCTGTTCACTCCACTCTCTGTTCACTCCACTCTCTGTTCACTCCACTCTCTTCACTCCACTCTCTGTTCACTCCACTCTCTGTTCACTCCACTCTCTTCACTCGACTCTCCACTCTCTTCACTCGACTCTCTGTTCACTCCACTCTCTGTTCACTCCACTCTCTTCACTCTACTCTCTGTTCACTCCACTCTCTTCACTCCACTCTCTGTTCACTCCACTCTCTTCACTCTACTCTCTTCACTCTACTCTGTTCACTCTACTCTGTTCACTCTACTCTGTTCACTCCACTCTCTGTTCACTCCACTCTCTTCACTCCACTCTCTTCACTCCACTCTCTTCACTCCACTCCACTCTCTACTCTCTTCACTCTACTCTGTTCACTCTACTCTGTTCACTCTACTCTGTTCACTCTACTCTGTTCACTCCACTCTCTGTTCACTCCACTCTCTTCACTCCACTCTCTTCACTCCACTCTCTTCACTCCACTCTCTTCACTCCACTCCACTCTCTGTTCACTCCACTCTCTGTTCACTCCACTCTCTGTTCACTCCACTCTCTGTTCACTCCACTCTCTGTTCACTCCACTCTCTTCACTCCACTCTCTGTTCACTCCACTCTCTGTTCACTCCACTCTCTGTTCACTCGACTCTCTTCACTCGACTCTCTTCACTCTACTCTGTTCACTCCACTCTCTGTTCACTCCACTCTCTGTTCACTCCACTCTCTTCACTCCACTCTCTTCACTCCACTCTCTTCACTCCACTCTCTTCACTCCACTCTCTTCACTCCACTCTCTTCACTCCACTCTCTTCACTCCACACTCTTCACTCCACACTCTTCACTCCACTCTCTTCACTCCACTCTCTTCACTCCACTCTCTTCACTCCACTCTCTTCACTCCACTCTCTTCACTCCACTCTCTTCACTCCACTCTCTTCACTCCACTCTCTTCACTCCACTCTCTTCACTCCACTCTCTTCACTCCACTCTCTTCACTCCACTCTCTTCACTCCACTCTCTTCACTCGACTCTCTTCACTCGACTCTCTTCACTCCACTCTCTTCACTCCACCCTCTTCACTCGTCTCTCTTTCGTCTCTCTTTCGTCTCTCTTTCGTCTCTCTTTCGTCTCTCTTTCGTCTCTCTTTCGTCTCTCTTTCGTATCTCTTTCGTATCTCTTTCGTATCTCTTTCGTATCTCTTTCGTATCTCTTTCGTATCTCTTTCGTATCTCTTTCGTATCTCTTTCGTATTTATTTCGTATTTATTTTATTTATTTCGTATTTATTTTATTTATTTCGTATTTATTTTATTTATTTTATTTATTTTATTTATTTTATTTATTTTATTTATTTTATTTATTTTATTTATTTTATTTATTTTATTTATTTCGTATTACTTTATTTACTTTATTTATTCATGCATGCACATCCCATGCAAATGCCCATGCACATGCCCATTCATTATAAAGAAATACTGCGTTTGGTGAGATTTGAACCCCTAACCTCTTGGATATTTTCCAAAGACTTTACCACTCCAGCAAGCTCGTCATGTGGTTAATAAACAGAATTTAATATACTTATATATATTAATTGAAAAAACAAATAATACATAAATAATAGATATAAACTCAATAATAATAAATAATAAATAATAAATAATAAATAATAAATAACAAATAATAAATAACAAATAAATATAAATAATAAATGAATATAAATAATAAATAAATATAAATAATAAATAATAAATAAATATAAATAACTAATAAATATAAATAATAACTAATAAATAATAAATAAATATAAATAATAAATAATAAATAATAAATAATAAATAATAAATAAATATAAATAAGAAATAATAAATAAATAATAAATAATAAATAAATATAAATAATAAATAATAAATAAATATAAATAATAAATAAGAAATAAGAAATAAATATAAATAATAAATAATAAATAAATATAAATAATAAATAAATATAAATAATAAATAATAAATAGTAAATAGTAAATAATAAATAATAAATAATAAATAATAAATAAATATAAATAATAAATAAATATAAATAATAAATAATAAATAAATAATAAATAATAAATAATAAATAAATAATAAATAAATAATAAATAAATATAAATAATAAATAATAAATAAATATAAATAATAAGTAATAAATAATAAATAAATAAAAATAATATAAAAAATAAATATAAATAATAAATAAATATAAATATAAATAATAAATAATAAATAATAAATAAATATAAATAATAAATAAATATAAATAATAAATAATAAATAATAAACAAATATAAATAATAAATAATAAGTAAATATAAATAATAAATAATAAATAATAAATAAATATAAATAATAAATAAATATAAATAATAAATAGTAAATAATAAATAATAAATAGTAAATAATAAATAATAAATAATAAATAATGAGTAATGAGTAAATATAAATAATAAATAATAAATAATAAATAAATATAAATAATAACTAAATATAATTAATAAATAATAAATAATAAATAATAAATAATAAATAATAAATAATAAATAATAAATAATAAATAAATATAAATAATAAATAATAAATGTATATATATATAAATATAAATAATAAACAATAATAAATAATAAATAATAAATAAATATAAATAATAAATAATAAATAAATATAAATAATAAATAATAAATAAATATAAATAATAAATAAATATAAATAATAAATAACTAATAAGTATAAATAATAAATATAAATAATAAATAATAACTAATAAATAATAACTAATAAATAATAAATAATAAATAACCAGTAACAAATATTATTATTAATAATAATATTTTATTATTAGTAATAATAAAAAATTAATAATAAATAATAAATAATAAGTAAATATAACTAAATAATAAATATTAAATAATAAATATTAAATATTAAATATAAATATTAAATATAAATATTAAATAATAAATAATAAATAACCAGTAACAAATATTATCATTAATAATAATATTTTATTATTAGTAATAATAAATAATAAATAATAAGTAAATATAAATAATAAATAAATATAAATAATAAATAATAAATAAATATAAATAATAAATAATAAATAATAAATAACCAGTTACAAATAATAGATAATAAATAAATTAAAGTATATTATGAATAATAAATAATAAATAATAAATAATAAATAATAAAGGAAACACATGAAAAAGTATGAAAAGACGTGATAAGGGGTAAAAAATCATGAAAACGCATGAAAACGGATGGAGAAGCATATGAAAAATGAGGCATTATAAAGAATGAGAACGCATGAAAACTCATGACAACTCTAGAAAACCCCTTAATAATTCAACATAATCATCATAATAACCCACAAAAAACCATTGATAAAGATAACAAGTCAAGGAAACCCAAATAAACAGTAATAAATGGAGCACTGTTAAAAGCCGTCAAAACGGTCATAAAGAGACAAAAACATTGGACTCACATTAACAGAGATAACTTATGATCTGAGAGTCCATTTTAGATCCAAGACCTGTCAAATCAAAGATCCTAAAACGATCTTCGACCTGAAAGATGAAAGAGTCCGAATGGACAGGTAGATCGGAAGTTACGACCATTTAAAAAAAAGCCGACGGAGAACGGGTGCTAGAAACGAGGAATCGAAAAACATAACAAACCCGATACCCACTAAAAAGGTCATAACATATGATCCAGGAGTGCATGTGGGCGTCACAACCAGTCAAACTAAAGCTCATGGAACGAGCTATGATCTGGCAGGTGGAGGAGTCTGAACTGATACGCGGATCGAAAGTTAGGTCCGTTTGAAGACAAGTTCGACGGGACACTGATGACGGAAACGGGGTTTTGGAGGCCTTCGGAGGGGGTTTTGGGTTCAAAAAACATGAAATAAGCTTTCTTTTGTCGAACTGGTGTGTAGCTCTCTTCGCTGGATTCGATTTGATATGTGGTAAAGCCCAAATGGACACCCGTAGCGATATTTATGGCCGTTTGAAGTTGGAGAACTTTTTTCAACTTTCTTATAACTCTAATATTTTCCGCAACTTAGACTGTCTCACAGTTTTGATTATATGTGCCTTTAGATCTCTTCATGAGATTCGATTTGACTAGTTGTGGCGCTCCAACGGACACCTGGATCAAAAGTTATGGTCCTTTTAGTGATTTCGGGGTTTCTCGTGATTTTTTATTTTTTTCATTTCATTTCGCGGTGGTTGTACCGAAACCGCCGCTATTTCGCGGCGGTTTTTTAAAAAACCGCCAATAATCCTCGAAAAAAATTAAAAAAAATTATGAAATTTCACGGCGGTTTTTTCACGGCGGTTTTTAAACCGCCGCGAAATGGCGGCTCGAAACGCGTTTAGCGGCGGTTTTTAAAACTGCCACGAAAAAACCGCCACTAAACGACAGTTTTCTTGTAGTGAATCTCTTACCTTACATTTACCTTTAGTTGAACATGCTTAAACCTCATATATAATAGTTTTAAACTTGTAATTCATTTATAAAAAACCCATATTAATTTTTAAAATATAATATATTTTATTTTATAACAACTTATCGTATGTTTGTTAATAATATTTTATTGTTTTGGGTATTAATTTTCTTATTTTATCATAAATGTTTTGTTGTGGAAGTTCTAGTTCTTATGTATAGGATATATTTACATCATATAAAGAATTATATTAAGGTTATAAATATCATATTTGCTCATTATATACATTTTTATAATCATACTTGAAAGTTGGACATGGAAAATGAATCGCATCACTTCGTAGAGATGATAGGTTGTACGTACATGTGAGCAACAATTCCATTTTATTAATGGTTGAAAGAGAAAAAATTGGATGATATATTATTTTTATATAATTAATATAATTTCATATTTATCATATATATTCATTATTCCCATCATTATGACTATCCATGTGAGTTGTTAATGGAAAACAAATTACACCAATTCAAGAGGCAGTAGTCCACCGTACACACAAGTGATGACTTTGTTTCCCATTTTATAGAGAATGAGATGGATAAATATTATGAAATTAACATAATAAAATCTCAGTATATGCAATATACCATTTTTATTATATTTTAAGTTTTAATACATAATTTATGGTTGTAAAAGAAGAAGTAAAAAAGAAAGAGCTTAGTAAATACAATAACTTTCACTCAGAAGAACCTCCTTTAGACATCTTATTAAGGACCATAAGGTTAGAATTTTGAGAATAGAAACACCACTATAATTCATATAAGTATGTATGGGAGGGATTTTTTCAATTTTTGGTTGATATATATGGCTTTATAGGTGTGAATAAGTGAGGGGAGGAGGTGTCCTTTTATAATTAAGGTGAGCGGCACACTTGTATTTTTTCAAAGTGTTTCAATAATGTCATGTCATTTTCTTGTACATATGGATCAAAAATATATAATATTAAAATGGTACAAGTATAAGGTTTAAATAAAACCAACTAATGGTATTTAATCATGTTTTTTACCCTTATCTTTACAGATTAACATCCTAGTAAACCCATTTTAATCATAGACAAGGTAATTAGTTTTTACTGTTCTTATTAACCATTATGAAAAAAAATTATGTTGAAATTATTAAATAATTTTAATTATGATGATTCAAAATATGATGATTCAGAATATGTATTACATTTTATCAAATCCAATTCATATAAGTTGTTGAATTTAATTGAAAAATAAACCTGCAAATCATGTCGAAAAACAGTTTTTCAAGAAATTCATTTTTAAGCGTAAGATAATCTTATATTAACTATATAACTAGTAATCATCGTTATATGAATTTAAATTAAAATATTTAGATATATAATCTATAAATTTCATTTAAATAATTCATGTTTAAATATTATTTTAATTTATTAAAATGAATAGACATTATTCCTTTTTAAACAAAAATGATTTTCTGAAGAAAATAATAGTTTTCTGAAAAATATCCCTTTTACCTCCAAATTATCTTATCATTATTTCTATAAAATTTATGGTCAATAAATTTTTAATTATACCTATTATAAAATATTATTATAAATAAAATTTGGAATAGTTAAATACTACATTTTCAATTATTCCAAAAATCTTATTTATAGAGGAAAATTTCAAAAATTCATTCTAAAATTATTTTTGAAAAAGTCAAAAATAGATATTCATCCCATAAAATTAGAATTTTTATGCCATGAAATATTAAAATTTAAATTTTATTATAGTTTTTAAAAAATATAAATTTTACTTACTATAATTGAGGTTCGATTTTTACAAGTACGTTATCTCTTAGATCCAAGATCTCTATGGGTTGTTCTTCATTGGAGATGTCATGTTCCAATTTAAAAACTTTTAAGTTTAGTTCATGTGATGAATCTAGTATGTAATTCCACAAAAATGATACATGGAAGACATAATTAACTTAGTATAGTTTAGGGGGTATCTCTGAGTGATAATCTATAACTTTATCATAATCGAGGATCTCAAAAGGACCGATGTATCAAGAGCTCAGCTTACCTTTCTTCCCAAATCTCATAACCAATTTCCATGGAGATATTTAGAGAAATACTTTATCACTAAATTAAAATTCTAGATCACTTAAATTGTCTAGACCCCCTCCCACCAAAGATTCCCCTCTTGAGCTGGCAATGGTGAAAGGGAGATAATGACCCCTGAGTCCCGCCTCCAGTAGGCCCCGGAGTGGAGACTAGCACTAAGGGTATGAGTTTTCACAAATATGGGATACATTAACCTTTTTATTATTTAAGATCAGGAAATAAGATGAGTCAAACACCAAAAGAAAAAGGAACAAGTAAATGAAAATAAACCCAAAACCAAACCCATATACATGTTTTATACAATACTGAAACAAAAGTACAAGTATAAGAAAAGTTCCAAAGTACGATACCAAAAAAAAGAAAGAAAAAACTGAAACCAGAAAAACTCCAACACCCAACTAGCAAGGTCTTGCACGGTCCCTAAAGTCCTCCTAAAAATATGAAAGTAAACGTAGGGTGAGCATACAAGTATACTCAGTAATAAAACCTAAAGCTCTCACACACAGGTGTGGAGACATCCTAACGCCCCTTGAGAAAACAAAAGGAACCAAAACCTAACAAGGAATCTTTCCACCCAACCTTACAGGCCACACTCACCAAATATCACAATTCAAAAGATTAGTATAGTAATATTATCAAAGTATGGGTACCTCACACCACCTTCCCACTGAATACTGCTCAAGCCCTCACGCCTAATGATCTGATGCTTCCCCCTCTTCCTGAGCTAGTGCAGTAACCTAGCCATATGAAGCTCAAGTTAGTGTCGCAACCTAGCCATATGAAGCTCATAGTATCCCGCTGGCACTCAATCCTCGGCCATGCTCATAGTATCTCGCCGGCACTCAATCCTCTGCCATGCTCATAGTATCCCGCCAGCACTCAATCCTCGTCCATAACCACATATCATCCCAAAGACACCTAGTAACCACATCACATCACATCCCGAAGACACCTGGGAACATATCACATCCTCATCCCGAAGACTCTTGGGAAACATATGTCATAACCTGCCCGAAGGATCTTGGGATATAGAAACTAGAAGAGGGAGCACAGGGAAGAACAGTAACCAACCATCTTTTAGATGTTTGAGAATCTCACCCCCCATCCCATGGGTGTTTGGAACATAGTGCTCAACATGGGTGGGGTGCGTAAAGAAACATAAAACGTACATATTTATATAATTATATCAACCACTCATCCCATCCTAAGGCTTCAACACAAAAGATCTGAGCACATTCCTCGGCACTTCTACCTTGAAAGTATGCACACAATAAACAACCCCAAACCCCATTAAGCTTTTAATGTTTCAATAGTTTTAGTTTATCAGTTCCTTAACTACTGAGCAACTAACAACAACCAAACCAGATCAATCGTTCGTAAAACTTATCCCTACCAACCACAAATAAGGTTATGGAAAACACAAGCAACACAATGCCATTTTCTTTTATCAGCCAATTAACTCCATTTATTTTCCATATTTAATCAACTACCATGCCCCACAATTCATTAGTTAACTATTCTACTTTTATTCCTATGCACAACCCATCCCTGCAGCCCTGCTTCCAACCACCATAACCACAAACACATCAGAAACAATACCCGTACCACATCATCAACCCTTTGATACTATTTACCGCAGCTCTGCTGCCCATCAAAACCATATCATACACACTGACCCACAACCAATCCAACCGTAGCCCTACTGCTCACTGATTCCACAAAAACCCACGAAACACCCTTTCACATAATTAAACCCCAATCATCACCCACAAATTCATTCTTTCATTTAGTTTAACTGGGGTGATCATACAAGGGTTCCAAGTATTCATTTAATCAGCCAACTTTACATGATTAACCAATTTCCACATTCTATGAAATTTCATCCACAAAACAATCTATAAAAACAGGGAAAATTTTAATTGCGTAAGCAAAGGCCCCCAACGACCGTGATTTTTAGTAGGCATAAGCCTATTCAATTCACAACATAATAAAAGAATAAGAATTGATGGAAATAATACAACAATATCAAAAAAAATCCCAAAACACGTTCTTTAACCAGTTATTATCTTTATTTACTGGTTCAACCGTATCTCACGAAAACAAAATGATACCCACCCCGCATGATTCACAAAAGAGATAGAGACGAAGGTAAGATTCCTAATTGAATAGGTTTTGATGAAAACACCAACAAACGAAGAACGCATAAGAAAGCTGGGTTGATTCTCCAAAAATCCTCCTTATATCTCTTCTCCTAACACAACCAAGGCCAAATCTTATCATATTTGGCATCCACACACATAGATATACCCATAATGGGCGTAGATCTAAGAAACCGAGAGGAGAGGATAAGTAGATCCAAGTGGATCTATGAAACCAAACAAGAACGATCACATAACTCGAGGATCTGGCTTCAATTCTCCAAGAGAAGCCTTCGGATCACCTCTAAAACACTTGGGAGAGGTTCTCCTACCTTCAAGGGAGGGTAATCCTGAGTTATGGATGCTTAGGAGCTTAAAAAAGAAATCTAGAGACAAAATGTTCAAGATCCACAATTTTAGGATCTAGATTAAGTGGTTGCACGGTTAGTTCGCACGGTTTAACAAACTGTGAGCTAACTATGCATTAGCTACTTCCTTGGCCACCCTTCTCGCACAGTTAGGCCACACGGTTAGACAAACCGTGCACCGCCTGTGTGGGAGCTACTGCCTCCAAGACTAACTATGCACAGTTTGGCCGCACGGTTTAGACAAACCGTGCACCTCCCATGAGAAAGCTCATGCTCTTTAGTTATCCTTAAAAGTTCACCCAACCGCACCCCCAAGTCACTACTCTAAAACAAGGGTAGTTAGAAACCTCAAAAGTACCTGAAGACATAACGTGGAGTTACGGTTCACGACAGTCTACCGTTGAAACGGTTCATCAAAAAGGAAGATTTGGAAAAACGTTGGGGATAAGTCACCTTGACCTCCCAGAACACCTTTAACACTACATTTTTACAAAGTAATGGATTGGAGAGGTCCGGGAAATTACATTAGATACCTCTCAAAACATTCTCATCCTCGAGAATTAAAACCAACCCATAAAAAAAGGTAAATGTCCGAACAACCACCCTGCAAGATACCTCTCAGGGCTCTCGTTATAACAGGAATCCATCCACTATCCTGATTATATGAGTCAGGGAATTCCTTCCCCCATGTTGAGGTATTATCCGCTTTAGGCGGCACTAACTCACCGACACAGGTTTAATCTCATCCACATTAATGCGTCTCGATTAGGGATTAGGTCCTCCCACCCCCATAATTTAGGATTTCTCATACACACTCTTCCCCCAACACCGCACAAAACAAGAAACATGTTTCCCCAACACATGGATTGGGGAATTCCTTCTCCCATGTCAAGATACTATACACTTTGGGCAGTACTGACTCGCCCGCACGGGTTTAATCGCATCCACATTAATGCGTCTTGATTAGGGATCAGGTCCTCCTCTCCCCACATGTTAGGACTCTTAACACACATTTAAGGGAAAGAGGGAAACAACTTAGCATTATAGATTCATGAAAAAACAAGGTCCAGGTCCAAAGCATGGGTGAGAATGAGTTTCAACAAAGGATTTTGATGCTCCTAAATTTAAACAAAACATAAACGAGAGCATTTAAGTAAAACCGAAAACATCTCTCTCAATCTATGGCCTTGCCAGGGTTGCTGCTTCTGTTGCATGCAACTGCTCGCGTCCCACTCCTCTGCCTCTATGTTGACGTCCACCTCCTAGACCAAGTCCTAGTTGGGGTCCTTGAGGAACTCCTTCTCGAATTTGGCTCATAGAACTTCTGTCTCCTTCCCCTCCCAAAGGTAAAGCATCCACCACTGACGCACTGCTCCTCACAGCTGGCTTACTGCTAGAGGAACCCATTACTCTGATGGATCCCTAATCAGCCCAAAGGTGATGTCGAGTTCCTCCAACCAACTCTATGATTTTGTATCTGAAGTAATGCCTTCATACTTCTTCAAGATTTTTCACTGGAAAGCATGAAATGTGTGCTTCCACAATTGATCTTACTCCTCTCGGTCAATCCTCAGCTAATCGGCCACCTGAATCTTCTGGGCCTCGACTACCCGAGTCACCCAGGAATGACGTTCAGGTGCCATAGTTGTACGATAAACAAAGAACACCTAAGCCCAAGTAGCAAGGAAATTTTCTCAAGGTTTCATTTTATCATTTTATTTTTATTTCTTTCCCAGAACACCCAAATCAAGTAAAACACAACTCATGATGATGCATGTACCTTTCCTAGGGTCTCTACCCTGAAATCAATGTAGTCTTACTTGGTCGTTCATTAAGCTCAGAGTCCTTGCATCGGATCATAGGGGGCCCTAAAATCCCATGTCCTTTCCGGTCTTCCCTAGCCTATGTCACGCACCAAGATCATCCAACACTGTTGCCCTACCATCCCATGCAATCCTCACTGTGCCTAACTCCAGACTCCATCCTATCTCTCAACCATCCCCTATGATACCATTCTGTCACGACCCCCTCCAACCAAAGACGCCCCTCCTGAGTTGGTAATGGTGAAAGGGAGATAATGACCCCCGAGTCCCGCCTCCAGTAGGCCCCGGAGTGGCGACTAGCACCAAGGGTATGAGTTTTCACAAATATGGGAGGCATTACCCTTTTTATTATTTAAGATCGAGAAATAGTATGAGTCAAAAACCAAAAGAAAAAGGAACGAGTAAATGAAAATAAACCCAAAAACAAACCCATATGCATGTTTTATACAATACTGAAACAAAAGTACAAGTACAAGAAAAGCTCCAAAGTACGATACCAAAAAAAAGAAAGCAAAAACTACAACCAGCAAAACTCCAATGCCCAACTAGTAAGGTCCCGCATGGTCCCTGAAGTCCTCCTGAAAACCTAAAAGTAAACATAGGGCGAGCATACAAGTATACTCAGTAGGAAAACCTAAAGCTCTCATGCACGGGTGGGGAGACATCCTAATGCCCCGTGAGAAAATAAAAGGAACCAAACCCTAGCAAGGAATCTATCCACAAAACCTTACAGGCCACACTCACCAAATAGCGCATGTCAATAGAGTAGTATAGTAATATTATCAAAGTATGGGTACCCCACACCACCTTCCCACTGAATACTACTCAAGCCCTCATGCCTAATGCTCTGATGCTTCCCCCTCTTCCTGAGCTAGTGCCGCAACCTGGCCATATGAAGCTCGAGCTAGTGCTACAACCTGGCCATATGAAGCTCATAGTATCCTGCCAACACTCAATCCTCGGCCATGCTCATAGTATCCCATCGGAACTCAATCCTCAGCCATGCTCATAGTATCCCACCAGCACTCAATCCTCGGCTAGAACCACATCTCATCCCGAAGACACCTGGGAACCACATCACATCTCATCCCAAATACACCTGGGAACATATCACATCCTCATCCCGAAGACTCTTGGGAAACATATGTCGTAACCTGCCTGAAGGATCTTGGGCTATAAAACCTGGAAGAGGGAGCACAGGGAAGAACAGTAACCAGCCATCTTTTAGATGTTTGAGAATCTCACCCCCCATCCCACGGGTGTTTAGAACGTAGTGTTCAACATGGGTGGGGTGTGTAAAAAAACATAAAACGTAAAGATTTAAATACTTATATCAACCACTCATCCCATCCTAAGGCTTCTACACAAAAGATCTGAGAACGTGCCTTGGCACTGCTACCTCGAAAGTATGCACACAATAAATAAACCCAAACCCCATTAATCTTTTCATGTTTCAACAGTTTTATTTTATCAGTTCCTTAACTACCGAGAAACTAACAACAACCAAACCAGATTAATCGTTCGTAAAACTTATCCCTACCAACCACAAATAAGGTTAGAGAAAACACAAGCAACACAATACCATTTTCTTCTATCAGCCAATCAATTACATTGATTTTCTGTATTTAATCAACTACCATGCCCCGCAATTCATTAGTTAACTCTTACACTTTTATTCCTATGCACAACCCATCCCTGCAGCCCTGCTGCCAACCACCATAACCACAAACACATCAGAAACAATACTCGTACCAAATTATCATAACTTTGATACTATTTATCGCAGCTCCACTTCCCATCACAACCATATCATACACGTCAACCCACAACCAAGCCAATCATAGCCCCGCTGCTCACCCATTCCACAACAAACCACAAAACACCCCTTCACATAATTAAACCCCAATCAGCACCCACAAATTCATTCTTTCTTTTAGTTTAACTGAGGTGATAATATAAGGGTTCCAAGTATTCATTTAATCAGCCAACTTTACATGATTAACCAATTTCCACATTCTATGAAATTTCATCCACAAAACAATCCAGAAAAACAAAGAAACATTTAATTGCTCAATCAAAGGCCCCAAAAGACCATTATTTATAGTAGGCATAAGCCTATTCAATTCACAACATAATCAATGAATAATCATTTATGGAAATAATAAAACAATATCAACAAAATTTCCCCAAACCCGTTCTTTAACCAGTTATTATCTTTATTTACTGGTTCAAACGTATCTCACGAAAACAAGAGGATACCCACCCCACATGATGCACAAAAGAGAGAGAGACAAAGGTAAGATCCCTACTTGAACAGGTTTTGATGAAAACACCAAAAAACAAAGAACACACAAGAAATCTGGGTTGATTCTCCAAGAATCCTCCTTAGATATCTTCTCCTAACACAACCAAGGACAAAACTCATCATATTTGGCATCCACACACTTATATCTACCCATAACAGGAGTAG
Source organism: Viscum album (assembly GCA_963277665.1). NCBI lineage: Eukaryota > Viridiplantae > Streptophyta > Magnoliopsida > Santalales > Viscaceae > Viscum > Viscum album. The sequence goes on from OY728138.1 coordinate 1,797,155,699, forward strand.
ATCTAAGAAACAAAGAGGAGAGGAGAAGTAGATCCAAGTGGATCTATGAAACCAAACAAGAACGATCACATACCTCGTGGATCTGGCTTCAATTATCCAAGAGAATCCTTCGGATCACCTCCAAAATTCTTGGGAGAGGTTCTCCTACCTTCAAGGGAGGGTAATCCCGAGTTATGGCTACTTAAGAGCTTAAACAAGCAAGCTAGAGACAAAACAGTCAAGATCCGCAATTTTAGGATCTATATTAAGTGGTCGCACGGTTAGTTCACACGGTTTAACAAACCGTGCGCTAACCATGCATTAGATACTGCCTTGGACACCCTTCTCGTATAGTTAGGCCGCACGGTTAGAAAAACCGGGCACCGCCCATGCTAGAGCTACTCCCTCCAAGATCAACTATGCACGGTTTGGCCGCACGGTTTAAACAAACTGTGCGCCTCCCGTGCAAAAGATACTGCTCTTTAGTTATCCTTAAAAGTTCACCCAAATGCACCCCCAAGTCACTACTCTAAAAAAAGGGTAGTTAGAAATATCAAAAGTACCTGAAGATGTAATGTGGCATTACGGTTCATGACTGTCTACCATTGAAACAGTTCAACAAAAAAGAATATTTGGCAAAGCGTTGGGGATAAGTCACCTTGACCTCCCAAAACACCTTTAACACTAAATGTTCACAAAGTAATGGACTGGAGAGGTCCTAGACATTACATAAATGATTATATACATATCTATTTTTCAAATTTTCACAATTTTCATATGTTCCTAAATGGTTTGAACCTTATCAGTCATTTCTTGGAAAACGTTAGGCCCTATAATATTTATTTCCCCAACATCATCATAGCATATTAGAGTCCTATATATGTTATTATATAGAGACTCATATGGTGAAATTTGTATTCTAGAATGGAAATTGTTTTTATATGATAACCATATCATATGAATACATTGATCCCATCATTGTTGGTAATTCATTTAACAAGATCTCAACATATCCTCTAGAGTTTGAATGGTTCTCTGAAACTGACCAACTATCAAAGGGTGGTAAGTGGTTTTAAATTTCATCTAAATCCACAAAACTTATTGAAGACTTTTCCAAAATCTCAATGTAAACCTCAAATCATGATCAGATACAATATATAGGGCTACTCCATGAATCCCAACCACCTATTTAATGTATATATTGGCAAGATTTTCCAGTGAGAAATATTATGTGATGGAAATAAAATAAACTAAATATGTTTGGTTATCAACTAAAATCCATAAGTAATTATGAACTTTAGATGTATTGTGGAGTCCTACAATGAAATCAATGGTGATGTTTTCTCATTTCCATATAGGTATGGGTAATGGTTGCATCATCCCTTTAAGCTTTTATCTCACTTACTTAACTTACTAACATAACAAGATTTGAGATATATATTCTATGATTTCCCTCTTTATTTTATCTCACTATAAGTTTATCTTCATATCTCTAATAGTATTTGTTCCTCCAAGATGTATAGAGAAGGATGAGCTACGTTCATCATCTAAAATCAACTTCTTCAGTTCTGGTATATATGTGACACATATCCTATTTCCAAACCATATAAAACCTTATTTATCAAATTCTAACTCTAGAATATTCTATATCTTATTTTATATCTTCAAATCATTATTCTAGTATTCTTTGATCCTTACATGAATTTATAGTTGAGATAATACTTAGTCAAGTTAAGGTTTCTCCCCTTGATTTATGACTTCAAGATTCATTCTTTATGGATCCATGAGTATTGGGTCATTTTCAATCCTCATCATGGATAATGCAGCATAATATTTTCTACCCATTGAATAAACCACATTTTTTTCTTTCCAAGGTGGTAATGTATCAAGTAGTAAGAATATTTGATTAAATCTAACCATCTCCTTTGTAGCATGGTTTTCTCCTTCTGTGTGAAGATATATTTCAAGATCTTCTAATCAGTGTATATATCATACTTCTCACCGTAAAGGTAATGCTTCTAAATTTTCAATGAAAATATCATATCCTCTAATTCCAGATCATGAATTAGGTAATTTTTCTCATGAGTCTTTAATTGGAATGAGTTATAATAAATTACCCTTTCATTTTTCAGGATGAAGAATCCCAATCCTTTTAATGATTAATCACTATAAATTACAAAACCTTTTCCACAAAAAGGTAATATAATCATAGGTGCAGTGACCAAATTTTCCTTAAGATCCTTGAGGCTTTACTCACATTCATTTGTCTAGAAGAACTTGAATCCTTTCTATGTTAACTTGGTTAATGGGTTTCATATTCATGATAAATTTCTCATGAAGCATCGATAATATCCATATAACCCAAGAAAACTATGAATTTTATTCACATTGGTTGGTCTCGGACATTTATCAATAACCTTATACTTTTATGGATCTATAAATATACCATTTATTATGATTACATGAGCCAAGAATGATAAGTTTTTGTAGTAATAATTCAAAATTCCTAAGTTTGACATACAGTCACACATTCTATAGGGTCTTTAACATAGTTCTTAAGCGATCTTCATGATCTTCCTTAATTTTAGAATATATAAGGATATCATTTATAAAAACTACCATAAACTAATCTAGGTAATCTCTAAATAATCTATTCATAATATACATGGTGATAATGGGGGAATTGTTAATTCCAAATGGAATCACTGGTTCACCCCAAGGTGAAGCACTATAGCATATAAAGCCCTTATCATAATTATATTATAATTGATTCTTAAATTAATATAGTTCAATGGAATCCATTATATAAGGATTCATTTAGATAGGAAATGATCCATGGATGAGTTAGATTCTAAATTAAACCTTGTGTTTTGGGGGGAGACCAGGAAAATCATTAGAAAGTACATCAGCATATTCCCACACAATATGTATTTTCTCAATGTTTACTTCCTCATAGATAATATGAGACAAGAACCACATGTTTCTCAGTATCAAACCCATATTCTATAATTTTATTTTGAAAAAGGTGTAGGATCATCCTTATATTGATACTTGATAATCGGATAATTAGGGGTATGAAAGAAAATTTTCCTTTCTCAAAAATTGATATAATATTTATATAAAGATATCCAGTACATACCTAGAATTCTGTAAAACTAAACTATAGGGAGAAGAAATGGATTTACTAGAAGTATCTCTCACCAAATCTCAATTGGATAATATTTGTAAACCTTGGTTATATTTATCATGCCAACAAGTATTTTCATGAATAGATAGATATTCAAAGTTTCAGGTGGTGGGTCCATATTCTTAGCGCACTTATAAGATATAAATGAATGAAAGGAACCATAATAAAATAAGGCATTCATAGTTATAGAATTAATAATGAGTGTACCTTTTACAACATCATTATTTTGGTCCACCTCTATAGTAGTGAATGTATATTCCATCCCTTCCTCCATTAGTTTAGGATAATGTTGCTTCCTATTACCTTAATTAACTCTAAGTTTAGGGAATTGATTCAAATAATTCCCATAATCCTGGAATTCGAATAATTTAATAGTGGGTACAACATAATTTGGGACATTATTCTCCTTAGTGGTGTTATTTGGCCCATTTTCCCTACTTCGGTATTCACAAGATAGGTATCTTATATTATGACACTTGTAATATTTTCCATAACCACTAAGGTAATTACCTGGGTATTTTATCCCATATATTTTATATGTGGGTATTTTTAATTTCTTACCTCCATAAGTCTATTCATTAGGGATTATGTAATACTCCAACTTTATTTCCATTTCTCTGGAATCATGTGGATTTCCATCTTCCGTTTCAGCATTAAGCACACATTGGGAAAATTCTTCAAAGATCCCAAATTCCCTTATAATTAATGTATTCTGAAAACCAAGTTTTGAGCCTTCAAATAATTGATCAGTCTTATTTTAAAATCTAGAGATAGACTCTGAGGAATACCTTGTGAGTCTCATGAATTTTGTCTCATAATATCTAACATACTCATCTTTATTTCGTTTCAATTCAAGGAATTATAATTCCATCTTAGTGTGAAGAGTTTGAGAGAAATATTTAGTGAATAATATTACCTTTAAATCCTCCCACTTCAATGAATCAAATTCACCCCTTTCTATTATATTCTCAATGATATTCCATCATTATTTAGCCTCATCTTCTAGATGATGGGTGACCAAAATTACCTTTTCATTCTCCAATCATTGAAGGACATATGATATTTTTTTCTATCACATTAATAAATTTCTAAGAAATTAATGGGTTTGAAATCACATTAAATTATGATGGATATTGATTTATAAAACATTAAACAGTAAGCTACTTCCTTCTTGGTGTGTTTGGGAGCTCCAAATTTTTAAATTCATAATTCAAAACATGGGTGAGCTTAGTGTGCATTTACATGAGATTTTAAAGTCCAATTCCCATCTCATTTGAACGATCACCACATTTTCCATTTCATACATCATTATCTTTATTCATTATATTTCCATCCATATCCTTGATAAAGTAAAGTTTTTGGTGATGATACTTAAATTAGAAAATGTATAAAGCATAAAAATATTATTGTAGAATAAATAACTCAAAAATAATGAGTATATTCTTCCTTAACAACTCCTTGTGTTTCAATATATGTTATTCATGATTATTTCCCTACTAGTTCATCCTTAACCATGCCAATTAACATGATATCCAAATCCTTCGTAATGGTTCATAAGGAAAATATTAATTAACCTAAGCATATCCCCTAATAGAGCCTAACTAGGTATGCAGTAAGAACCCATTCATTGTACACTAGAATGATGGACAAGATATACATAAACAACTCATTTTTTGGTTATTACCACTAGATGCATATATTCAAAAACTATGTCTACTTTTAGTATCCAAATAGAGATGTTTTTCTTTGAAAACCACATAATTCATACTTTACCAAAATATTAGGATTTTATATTAAACTCGTCCTTATAGTTTTTGCTAACGTTCTCTCATACTAATCTAAAAAAATAACTAAATAGTCCCTTTAATACCAATTGAAGTGAGCCAAGCTAAACATACATAAATAATACATTGATACCATGGTTTAATTATTATATCCCATAAATAGTCACATAAACCAAGGACTGAAAGGTTTAGTGTCTTAGAGACTAGAGACACAAAACACTTAATTTACATGCTTTGAAAATTTATCCATAAACTAAACCCCCTTTTTGAAATTCAATAATACATAATCATATCCAAATCTTAGGGAAGGGAAAAAATAATATAGGGTGAGCTCAAATGATTAGTAGGGGATAACATAAAAAAGGATATAATGGTTAGATCATAAACATATATAAATTCATTTAAAAGAACATAAATCAATAAGTGTTAACCATAAGCATAAAATATAGACAAAATGTATCTAATGATAACACTCTTACCATGGAATGAGAAAATAAACCATGAAGCATATAACATGAGCCATGGAATGTAGGAAAGAGAGTATCAAAATCATAAACATGGGATTTCTTATCATTATAAATCTAGATTCCCATAACCCATTCAGACATAATATTGTTAGTAGATATAAATAGAATCAAACTCACCCTTTGTGAACCTAACTACTCACTAACCTATTCACGCGTAAAATTATGAGTAGAGCTAAATTTCATTACACTCGCCCTATGTGAACCTGGATACTCACTAATCTGTTCACATAACATTTCTATCCCATGATATATAATACTTTACCCAATGAATTAGAGGGATATATAGGTTGAACCCATATCATAATCCATATATTTGTGTGCTAATTGAAATCAATGATCATATCATAAATAACCCATAGAAATAAAAGTGGTTTCATGACATTTCCAAATCATTATATAAAGAACCCATGGAAATAAAATGTGTTTCATAGGACATTCAAATAGAAATCATTCAATTTTCATAAAGAACCCATGGAAATAATATAGTTTTTATAAAATATCCAAATGGAAATCATTAAGTTTTCATAATGAACTCATGTAAATAAAATGAGATAAAACATCCAAATAACATCATGAATTAACTCATTTGATAAAAAACTTAATTACCACAAAATAATCACATAATTAAAGAAAATATGTGGTGAAACATGAAATGTAACTCTATTTCAGATATATTATTTGATGAAAATGGAAAAATCATTATAATATATTTTTGAAAACATTTTGTATTCATTATTGTAAAAGTCATATTTATGAGTATCTTTTCAAAAGTATCCTTTATTCTTAAAAAAATGAAAATAATGCCAATAATGAATATGGATTTGGTTCAAAAAATATCTTTCCATATAAATTAAAATATAAAATATTTTTAAATAGAAAGTCTTGTAAAATTAAGTTCAATAATAAATTGTATAACTCAAAGAAAGGAGTTTGAGTTACTAAGTCCCTTACATTCACCCTTGATTTCCAAAAAAGTTATTTAAACTGTTATATTAAAAATATAAAATTATTAATTATCTATTTAATAAAATTATTCATATACATTTAAATTTATACTCTTAATTAATAAAAATTTCATTCATGTATTGGATTGCTGTAATCTCTTTTCAACATCAGGTGTTAATATTCTTGACTGTTTTGAACTAGGTTCGTAAAATCGGTGACGATCTTACTTTTTATTCAAAATATAATCATTTAAAACCCATTAAATTTACTTTAATTGATGTTTTATAAAGAATTATAATGTTATAATACCATTACATTGTATTTTAAATCACGTTTCATGAAAACCAAAATGTTGATGAACTTGTCTTAGGTTATTTACTGATATCGACATATTACCTCATAATGATCACTAATTTTTGTGATATCTAAGAATAAACATATTAATGATATATATTAATTATATATAATATATATAATAATCCAATATAAACTAAAACCATCCATGTTTGGAAGTGAAGGAAAACAAAAATACATTTATTCATGGAGGCGGTAGTATGCACAATGCACGATTCACATTTTCATTTTTCTTAATGGAAAAGGGGATGGTGGTTGATGATTGTAAAATCATTATAATAAAATACCAGTACAATAATTATATTTATTTTAATATTTTAAAATGGTGAAATTAAATTTTATGAAGAATAAAATCATATAAATAAATAGAAAATAGAAAGAGAGGTTAGAAACTCATACCCCACTTTTTGGATTCTCTTCTATGTGAAGAGGATTATAAATTTGTGGGATGGTATTTTAAGAATAAAATGACCTCATTAGGGTGTATAGGAGTGTTTATAATATTTTTGGGTAGATTTTTTACTAAAATTAAGTTGTTTTTTTATAAGGTTAAATGAGGAGATGAGTGCCTATTTTCTAAGTGAAAAGGAGTGACATTTTTTAAAATACCCAAAACTATTCAATAATGGGAATTCACTCTCAAATAAAGTGACTCAAAAATTTATAAATAATGGATTGTATAGGATATAAGGTCTTTATACACCACCACCATTCAAATATAAATATTTCTTAAACATATTAGTCCCTTTAACTCTAAGATTAATCACTTTTACTATTTTAGTTTTAACCACGGTAACTAGTTTTTAACTAGGAAATTTATCCTTTATGCCCAAAAATAAAATGGTACTTATTATATAATTTGTACCTAATGATTAAAAATTTAAAATAAATTTTGTTTAATTTAATTTTTAAAAGAGATAAAATTTAATTTTAAAATTCTAAATGTATAATGTATTAAAAAAATTGAAAAGTAAAACCTAAATTCTAAAATTATATATATGGGTTTATAAATTAAAACTAATATTTTTAAATTTATAAATTCACTTATAAAATACATATTTGGTCTTAGATAAAGGTTTCATAAATTTCAAATTCATAATTTTATACTAATAATTCCATAATGTCATGTTACTTGTAAAAATGATATTTTGTACTACTCACCTAATAATTAATTTGTTTAGAAAAAATGAAAAAAAATCATCGAAAGATAATATGACCATGATAAATCCAGAAATGATACTAATTTTTTTATATTTACATCCTGAAATTAATAAATTTAACTTTAAAATAAAACCATAAAATATTATGAAAAATAATTTTTTATAATAAATCATTTTTTGGGTATATTAAATATTCTTATAAAATTAGTGCTAATAATAAATATATGAAAATTAGAAAAATACACATTTCATAAAATAAATTTTAATCATAGAAAGTGATTCTATTAGTTTTTTAGTTGTACTAATTTATTTTTATGTTTAAGATGAATTTTATTTTGTTTCATTCATATATATATATATATATATATATATATATTATAATTATGTTACCACTGTTTATACTAGTTAATTATATGACTACATTATGATGATCTATATTTTTTGGTTTTTGGTGTTGTGTGTGGATAAATCCATCGAACACAGTATTTTTTAAGGAGAAAAAACTCAGGTTTTTACAATAAGCTGAGTCAGCTACCCTAATATATTTTATAGTTTTTTTAGCTTTGACTTCGGCTCCAGCTACAGATTAATTGTCTTTCCCATGAGGTTGATCACAATATAGACTTCATTTATTAATATATTTTTCATTCCTTCCACTATGAACCATTTATAAACAATGGTATATACTTAATTAACTAATAATATTATGAATTTTAAATCATAGTATATAATTCTAAATCTTGTATAACACTTAACATAAATTGAAAATTTATGCATATCTAATCTTATAATCATAAGCTTAATATCTTTCGTAATATCTTCAAATAATAAAAAATATTTTCAAATATTTCACAATGGTTTGTAAAGAGTGTGTGAATCAACTAAATCATATCACCTAAGAGTGTCTAGATAGGTGTGTACTCTTAGTTACACTCATCGTGCATTGGTAATGATCAAGTTAATACCCAATATACCTCTTTTAGAGTTATTACCCCTAAGTGCATTTATTTCACAACCACATCTACTTTCTGGTATTCAGAAAGGGATGTATTTTCTAGGAAAACCACACAATATTAACTTTAATAAAACTTTATAATATTATATTATACTAATAATTATCCTCATATTATTTCATATGGTCATGTTCTCTAATCTATGTTTTCTTAAATTTAGTTCTCAAGGTTTATAATAAACTTCTTATGATACTAATTGTAACACCCTGAATCCATGGATTCGTTGGTTATTTTACTACATTGGAATATGATACTAGGGACCACATCCCAGAGGATTGGATAGTTTAACATCCTTGAGAGATTAGATACATGTATGATTCTCACGTTATATATGAAAAAATGAAATAAAACCTAAATATTCTAGTGAGAACTTTATTATTTATTATAGTAAATCCCTGAAATCATTTATATATTTCTTCTTGGTATCCTATAGAAAGGTAAACATAATAAAGAGTGATCTCAGATGACCATTAAGGGAAAGCATAAAACAGAATCTATCATAGAATAAATAAAGTGTAAATTATATGATAGAGATAGAAAATAATAAAATATTCCATATAACTAATATCATAAAAATGGGAATATATCCATGGATGACATAACAACATAAATAATCACATGGATAATAATAAATAGTTTCATAATGAAAGAATTCATAATTTTGGACATCATAATCTTAGTGTCATGGCCTTGTGCCAAAACATCACACATAAATTGGTAAGGCATATGCCAAATACTCAAACTAGTTTGTCTCATGAGACCTGTCAAAGAATAAAAGGGCTATAATGGTCCCCTATCATCACTTACTAAGTTTAATTTTTTCATTATATAAAGGAAATGAATAAAAATTCAATACATAATAAACATAAACATTCATATTAAAAAACTATCATACAAAATGTAAATATATTTCCTAGTAAATAAATTGAAAAACATAATCATTAACCATCAATAGTAAAATGGGGATAATATTCTTAGAGTATATCCCCATTAAAGCCTAAGATACATCAAAATATATTAACATAGATGAAAATAATTTTAAAATATCATCAAATCATTTCTTTAGGGAAAATTTCCTTTTCATTTTGAAAGTAATTGCTTAAATTCTAAAAATTTCTAGAATATTAGGGAAAATGTTTTCTTTAAAAAGTAACATGGAAATTTTTAAGGGAATATTCAAGGAAAATAATAGTCATGATGGTAGGAAAATTCGTTCATGTGTTAAACATTAAAGAAAATTTATCATTCACACCTTTGGTAAAAGTGCCTTGTTTGGAAAAACTTTAACATCCCGGACTCTAGAAACCCAGAGTCGGTAGTTATATTTCATTATTGGAATATAATGCAAGAGTTTTCATAAGATTTAACAACTTATTAGTCCTATGAGACTAGATACATACATATATAACACTTGAAAATAAATGATATAATATGAACGTATTGTAATAACATAATTATCCCTACCATCATATCCTTAAAAAGTACACATAGTTATCCTCTAAGTTTCTTAGTAAAAGGAAAAAAATAAGGGTGAGATCATATTCTCAATAAAGAGTATCATACAATATAAGATTTCATAATATAAACATGACATAATAGATATGTAAGGAATAAATGAATAACATGAATCAATAATCAACTAAAACTGAGGGCATTCTATATCCATGAGAATAAATAAAAACATGGATGATAATAATAATTTATCTCATGCTAATAGAATACATAATTCAAAACATAAAAATATATTTTCAAGGACTTTTTCCAAGACATTGTCCTATTATGGGAAGTGTTATACACCAAAACCCAACCCATTTTGTCTCATGAGATCTATCGATGCATTGAGGGACTATAAAATTATGGTCCCCATATGTCACCTGATTAAGTCCAATGTATTCACCATAAGATTTACCAATACCTTTCATACAATTCCCTAAATATGTTTAGCTAAATAAAAAAATTAAATACATATAATGATAAATATAGAACAAATACTTCCCCATTTAGTAGAATAAGGTGAACATATAAGAGAGTATCCCTTAATCAACTTAGAAACTATGGGGTATCAATAAAGTAATAGTCAATACCTTTATCAAATAAATATAGGGGTAAGGGTAATTTTAATGTGATAGGTTATCTAGGTAAGATGGTAATTGATTTTAATAGTTTTTATTAGTAAGAGACTCAGGAAATAGTATGAAAAATCATTTATCATGGTTTATAAAGAGAGTGAATATCCCAAAGCATATCCCATAAGAGCATTTAATCAGAAATGTAGTCCTAAGCCTATATATCATGCATCATGGTGATGATTGAGTAAATGCTCAACAAACCCTTTTTAGGGTGATTACCCCTATGTTCATATTCTCCATATCTTCATCCACTTTCCAGTATCAATACATGGATATATTTTCTAGTAAAATAAACACACTTTTACTTTTCCAAAACTTAGGATGGTTTTCCACCACAGAAAAGATTGAGTTTTACAATGGTTTTGGTAAATCTTTAATCAAAAGAATATGAGTAAGGGATAATGATATAGATTTTTAAATCCATTAAATTTCACTATTAATATGGTAAAAATTATTCCATTTAAATTTATGCACCACACAAAAGAAAATATGTGGTTAATATAACATGAGTCCTAAAGAATGAAAATTGAGACAGAAAACCCCACTTATGGCTTGGGTAAATAAAAACCTATCAAAAGATAGGGATTAAAATATATCTTTAAATAAAATTGATAAACTAATTTTATGATATAAAATCTCAAATATTCATCATATACAATACATAATGGGAAATAGTTTCATTATATAAAACATGTGTCAAAGAGAGAAATTTTAGACGGAAACCCCTAACCTCTTATCCTAAATTTCATGAATGTAATTTAACATCCTATATCACAAAAAAATATACCTTAATAACTTAATTTATAAACTTACTCATATACATTATCATTTATACTCTTCATAAATATTCATTCACTAAATTATTTCTTTTGATTTTTCATATTGGGTGTTTATAGTTTTGATTGTTTGTACTAGTTTCATAATAGTGGTGTCCATATTCATTATTATTAAAAATTTAATCATTAATAGGTAATTAAATTAAATTTTAGGGATTATTTATAGTAATTTATTATTTTTAAAATTCCTTTCATGAGTCTTTTAGTATTTATCCTTGAATATGAAATCGATAAAAAACATGTTTCGGTGAATCATTTTGATTGAAGTGTGTTTTCTTAATTAATGAATTAAATATTGATATAACATATAAAAAATAATAAAAATAATTATTAGTTAAATATTTATATTATATCATACAAGTAATTATTTTCCCATTGTTACTCAGGATATAAATTCATAATATTGTTCAAGTAGGTGGTTAAATTGACTCGAACATGAACAAACCCTTATTTAATGAACAATTATGAGGTGGTTTTTCTATAATATCATTATACTAGAAGAATAGTTATATTATTTAGTGTTTATTAGTGTGATATATAAAAATTAAAAAATAATTATACTTATACATAATGGATATGAAAATATTACATAATTTGAATAAAATATTTTCCTCGTAGCACAATTATTTTAAATAATTGAATTAACAATGATAGTTTATTGGTAATATAATTAATAGGTTATAAAATTTTACATAATATAAACTTAATTATACAATAAAAAACATATTAAAAAAATTAAATCCATTATAGGAACCATTTATGATGGGTGGTGATCAAAAATTAATTTTGTTGCTCGTGGTGGTGATTGTTCACACATACACACAAACGATGATTTCATTTTTCTTAATGGATGAGATAGATGAATAGATAATGATAATACCCATAATATATTAAAATTAAAGTATATAAATTATACTAATATCATTATACTAGTGTTTCTAGAATATATTTTAATGATGATAATTAAGAAGAAAAATTAAGTAGTTAATAATACTTATGTCGAGGAATTAATTTTCCTTGGAAGTATCCTTAGAAATGAAGGCCCTATATTAACTAATGGTGACCATAAACCTTTTAAATTGGGTTTGGGTTATATTATAATAAACTTTATATATTGTCAAGAATAAATTAAAAGGATAAGTGAGTCTTGATGTGGTGGAAATGTACCCTATTAAAGGTGAAGGGAGGGGTAGTTTTGGGAGTAACCCTTACATTTTTAATAATGTAAAGATACTATTCAAGTGTAAATGGACACAAAATGGAAATAATATGAGGTTATAGTAATTTTGGGTTTAAAATCACCACAATCAATCTTATTCTAGGCATGTTTTAGTGCTTTACAAATTTTTCTTTTAACCTTTTAGCCTTTTCCCTAATTTACTTTTACTTTGGTAATTAATTTTTAACTTTAGTAATCAATTTAATGATAAAAATAAGATTAAATTTGTAACTATTCTCATAATTATGATTTATAATTTTAATATCATTTTATCAAATAAAATTTATAAATTTTTGAAATGTTAGTTTTAAAATAAACACACTTAATAGCATAAAAGAAGATTTTAAAAAAATAAATTTTTAAGCTTTAAATTATATATAAGATAAAATTATCTAGAATACTAATTTTAATGAAATAAATTTATTTATTAAAAAATATAAGGTATGATCTTTTCAATTAAATACAAAACCAAATCTCCCTTAAAAATATTTTATTTAAATAAAAGACCAAAAATAATTTTTTTAAAGTAACATTTTGATTAGTTCAAAAAATGTTGAACATAGGATTTATAAGTTCTAGAAATATTTTAAAATGAATATTGTTATTCATTAAATTCATATTTTATTACTTAAAAGTTTTTTTAATCTTTTATATTATTCTCATATAATTATAAAGTCATACAAATTACAAGTTTTGTGAAAACTGTATTTTTTGACTAAAAAATGACCTTTTTTGGAAAAGATTAAAAATTTATACCAATATAATTTTGATCTAATAAATTAAAAAAATAAGTTAATTTGGTCAATTTAAAATTATAAAATTTAAATTTCAAATAAATTCTTGAATAAAGGCTCTTTAGAGTACAAATTGTGTGATAGTTCAGAATGTGGTGTTTACCTACTGTAGTAGGATATCGGGTATTACATTCCCACCACCCTTAAATAATTTAATTCTATAAATTTTATTTTATATAAGTTATTGAAAAAATGTGTATTTTAATTCCTCATAGATTCTTCAGGTTACCATTTTTCCTCTTTTAGTTTTTGATTTCTCCAAAGGGCTTTCACTAATCAAGTTGTTTGATTTCGCAACACATGCTCTATGGTGTAAAGATTCTAGAAAGGTTATTCAATATAATACAAGTAAGTATCCATCTCTATTCCATCATATGTGAGTTCATACATTGGATATAGTATATATTTACTCATTAATGGAATATAGAGTATGGTGTATACTTTATAAAGATTGGGTGACATAGCCAATCGGTAGGATACAACTCTAATTATTTCTAGTATTTGAAAAGTCCCAAAGTACTCCCTTCTATGGTAAAACCTTCAATAATACATGATACCCAACTTGAAGTTAAAATTATTTCCTTAAATTATAAGTATAACTATTTTTTCTATTTTAGGATGAATTAATATGGTCCTAAATAGTACATACTTTAACATTTATCTCCTCTATAAGTTCTAAGACAACTAACTTTCTTTCTCCAACTTCTTATAAATAAGTTGAAGTACAGCATTGATCCCCATATAATGATTCATATAGTTACTTGTGGATGCTTGAATGGAAGTTATTATTTCATAAAAAATCACTAAAGTTAGATATTTTTCCTACATACCTTTGAAGTTAAGAGAACATGATCTCGTTATGTCTTCCAAAGTTTGGATAATCCTTTCAGATTTACCATTAGTCTGGGGATGATAGGAGGTGCTTAAATATATCTCAGTATTGAGATCCCTTTGAGGTATCTTCCAGAATTTTGATTTGAAATGAGGTTCATGATCAGATATAATCAATAGAGGTACCCCATAAATCCTTATAATTTCATTTATATGGGGTTTGGTGTAGTGATAAAGGGGTAGATTTTATCTTATCTCTAATAAATGAGAATCATTAGCAATATGATCAATTATGACCCATATAGAATCACTCTTTCATAGAGTCTTTGGAAGTCCAGTGATAAATTCCATTATAACATTGTCCCACTTCTATATAGGTATGGGTATAGGTTTCATAACTCCCTTATGATGTTGTCTTTTAACCTTAACCAACTAGAATAATAATCATATAGACACGTATTTATCAATTTATCACTTCATACCATCCCACAAGAAATTATCTCTTAAATCCCATACATATTTGTTCTACCAGGGTGTATAGATAAATTGGAGTTATATGCTTCGTTTAGAAGTTCCCTCTTCAACTCTAGTGTGGATGGAACACATAACCTCTTTCCAAAATTCAACATTATATATCAATTTATCAATTTCCCATCATTTAATAATTTAATATTCCATTTTAATAGTTTCTTGAAAAAGTTATGATGGACCCCCTTGCCTAAAATTCATCATACCCATATTTAATAGATCTATGTATATAGGCTTTTTTTATTATAATCATGGTTAAAACTACATGTTACCTCTTACTCAATGTATCATACACCATTTTTTCCTTCATAGGGTGTAAGTTTATCAAGAAATCATAGTCCTTGAGTAGTTCCAACCATCTTATTTTCCTTATGTTGATCTCCTTCTGAGAGAACATATACTTCAAACTCTTGTGGTCTATATATATATTGCATATTTCCCCATAAATTTAGCATCTCCACATTTTCAAAGTAAATATTATATATTCTAGATCAAGTTCATGATTCAGGTAGTTCTGTATAAGGATTCTACCAAGTCCTTTCTTCAATGATCATTATATATTAAAAATCCTTCCTTATATAATGGTAAGGTTAATACTAGT
Organism: Viscum album; assembly: GCA_963277665.1. Lineage (NCBI taxonomy): Eukaryota > Viridiplantae > Streptophyta > Magnoliopsida > Santalales > Viscaceae > Viscum > Viscum album. The sequence goes on from OY728138.1 coordinate 1,797,171,586, forward strand.
GCATTAATTAGTACCCTCTTTATATATTTGAAACTTTACTCACATTCCCTTGACCATGTGAATTTTACACCTTTACTTGTTAACTTGGTCAACGGGTTGGCTAAATGGGAGAAATTTGGAACAAACCACCAATAATAACCTGCTAAACCTAGAAGAATTCAGATGTAGATTTTTTTTTTGGTGTAGGAAATTATTTTTTAGTTTTTATTTTAAGGGTAAAAATATATTCCATCCTTGGAGACCATATAGTCCAGAAAATAAACTTCGTTGAGCCAAAATTCACTCTTACTATATTTTCCATATAATTTTTTTCTGAGGGTCTCTAGGATTACTTTAAGTTAATTATCATGATATTAATATATCTTAGAGTATATCAATATATCATTGATTAATACCACCAAAAAGTTATCAGGATACTCCTTGAATACTATATTCATCATATCCATAAAGGCAGAAGGTGCATTAGTCAGCCCAAAAGGTATTACTATAAACTCGTAATGACTAAACCTTATTCAAAATATCATTTTTGGTATATCATAATTATTCAATATTATCTTATGATTAACAGAGTGTAGATAGATATTTTAAAAGTATTGGGTCCCTTTAATTTAATAAAATAAGTCATCAATGAATGGTAACATATACTTATTCTTAAAGTAATGGAATTGGCCTCCCTATAATCGATACAATGTCTTATAGACCCATCATTTATTTTCATGAATAAAACTGGGGATCCCCATGGTGAAACACTAGGGACTATAAACCCATTATCAAAAAAATCTTGTAGATGCTTCTTCAATACAAACAACTCCATTGGTTCTATTCTATAGGGATTTTTAGATATAGGTCATGCTTTTGGAATGAGTTCAATGGATAAATCAACTTCACACTCTAGTGGATGACCTGGTATTTCTTCTAGAAAAACATCAATGAAATTTTGTACCGTAGGTACATCCTCTATTCATAGGATATCTTCTTCATCCATATATCACACATGATCTTCCTCTTTACTTATAATTTTATTAAGTAGATCTATTGGGGGAGGATAGAGACATGATTTATATGATGTATTTTTCTCTTTAAAGAAAAGAGATTCCACCTCACCTTCATGAATCATAATATCCTTCTCTTGGAAATAAATTTTTTTCATTGTAACTTAAAATAAAATCCATACCAAGGATCATATCAAAGTAAAACAAAGGTATAATAACAAATTTTTCAAATAGGGAACACCCATTCATCATAATTGGAACTTACTAGCATATCTTTATTGCAATAAGATTCTCACTCAGTGTCTTAATTAATAACTCCATTACTAGGGTTATAGGGAAATATCTATTGTTTTTAGAAAGCATAAAAGATATAAAAGAGTGAAAATATCTGAAATAAAATAAAACATTATCCAACTTTGAGGTTATAATCAAAGTACCTACCACCATGTCATTAGGGACTTTAACTATAGTTGTAGTAATCTCATAAGCTTATCCATTCTCTCTTATCCTTTTATGTGGAAAATTTCATTGATTTTTATGGAATCAATTCTCATAATTTCTCTTTTTGTAATAGTTAAATAATTAAACATCAAAAAATTCTTCCTTTATCTTGCATTTTTTAGCTTGATGACCTCTTTCTACACACTTTTAACAAACTCTTGTTCCCTTCCTACAAGCCCCAAGGTGTTTCTTCCCATAATTATCACATGTGGTGAATCCCATCCTTCTTGTATTCCCCTTTTTCTCATTATTCTTCCCATAATGCCCATTCAATCTATTCTTATCCTGGATTCCCTTGAAAAAATATATATTAGAGAACTCGTTTTCTATCTAAATAGCCCTTTATACTGTATCCTAATATAATGAAAAGGTATAATATACCAATTCCCTTTGAAGGATTGACTTTAACAAATCAAAGAAATAATCAATATTTCTTTCTAGTCTATGTATATTGTCCATAACATGCCTAGATAATATTGTAAAGGTAACCTCATACTTAGTAACATTTTCCTCCTCCTTTTCTATAATATTTAGTATCTTCCTATCCATTTATGATATTTTCTCATGAGGAAGTATTTTTCATATAATATATCCTTGAAAGTTCCATGTTACATGCACTTTAACTCATCTTCCTATTTAGTGTTTTGAATTATAAACCACTATTAGTATAAATATCCCTTTAGATGATATTCCACCATGATAACCTTTTCATTTTCACTACTTCCTAAAGTGAGAAATATCTTTTCTAGGTAATTGATCTATTATTCCACTACCAATGGATTTGAAATTCCATTGAATGCTAGAGGTTATTGTCTCCTGAATCAGTCCAATATAGTTACATCATGTGTGGATCAGTAGGTCACTCTATGTGGGTGATATTATTTTTCATAATTTGGGTCAACTTCCCTAATATGGTTATAAACTAATTATCCACAACTCCAACTTCATTAACTTGTTCAGGGGGGAATATCCTTGCATTTACTATGGGTGTTGATACATTTCCCATTAATCTCATTAGTAACTATCTTTCTAAAATGGAATGAACAAAATTATATCATGATGTTGAATTGTAAAATATAATTTCTATTAAGTTTTAATAGTTTTCCCTAGATATATTTAGTTATTTTCATAGTACTTATACTATCTCATCAGGAATCTATAAATATAGTCCTCAAGGTTATTATTAAACTTACTCTAATGTCAACTATAACATCCTAGATTCCAAAAACCTAGAGTTAGTAGTTATATTAAGTTATTGGTATATAATAAAAGATTTTCCATAGGATATAGAATCTTAGTTGTCTTGTAAGACTAGATACATACATACAAAACATTTGAAAACATAAGATGCAATATGAACACATTATGAGAACATGATTTCCCTTTCCATAATATCCTTTAAAATTACACATAGTTCTCCTCTTGGTTTCCTATGAAAAGGATAAAAATAAGGAAGATCTTAGATACTCAGTAAGGAGTTTTATATAGCAGAATGTTTCATAACATAAATATGGAATAACTGATATAGAAAGAATAAATTAATAACATGAATCCATAATCAAATGAAACCAAGTTCATGATATCTCCTTGATAATAAATAAAAACATGGGTAAAAATAATCATTGATGTCATATTGATGGAATGAATAATGTTGAATATAAAAACTTACTACTAAGGCCTTGTACCAAGACACTATCCTTTTATGGGAATAGATATACACAAAAACCCAACTTATTTTGTCTCATGAGACATGTTTATGCATCGAGGGGATATATAATTATGGGCCCCATCCTTTACCTGATTAAGTCCATTTCATTCACTATAATTGTCATCAAGACCTTTCATACCATTACCTAAGGAAACTTGGGATAAATAAAAACACGGCTATATATATAATTATAAATATAGAAAAAATACACCCCTTTAAGTAGAATAAGGTGGATGTAAAGGATAGAATCCCTTAATCAACTTCTAAACTATGGGGCATCAACAATGTATTAGGTAGTACCCTTATAAAAGAAATATAGGGGTGAGGGTACTTTTAATATGTTGGTTTATCCATGAAATATATTATCTAGGTTCAATATTTTTCATTGTTAGAAGACCAATGGAATGGTATCATGGTTCATAAAGGGAGTGTGGATATTAGAAAGCATGACCCCTAGGAGTATTTATCTAGGTGTGTAATCTTAGGATCATTCATCGCGCATTAGGGTGATAATTGAGTAAATGTTAAAACAACCCTTTTTAGGGTGATTAACCATAGGTGTACCTATGCCACAACCACGTCCACTTTTTAGTATCTAGATAGAGATTTATTTTCTATGAAACTACATACACTTTTACATTTCAAAAACATAGTATGGTTAATCCACCATGGAAAAGATCGAGTTTTACAATAGTTTCGGTAGCTCTTGAATCAAAAGAATATGAGGGAGGGATAACAATATAGACTTGTAAATGCCTTAAATTTCATGATTAATATGGTAAAAAGTATTCCATATAAATTTATTCACCATACAAAATCAAATAGGTGGTGAATATAATATGAGTCCCAAAGAATGAAAATTGAATGGAAATCCCCAATTGTGGTTCGGATAGCAATTCAATAAAAACATATTGAAATATAGGGATTATAATTAATATTAAAATACCATTAATAAAGGTATTTCATGATATAAAATCTTAAATAGTCAATATATTCACCATATAATGGAAATTAGGTGCATAATACAAAACATGTCTAAAAGTGAGGAATTTTATATAGAAAACCATTACCTCTTATCTTATATATAATGAACATAATTTTTCCTCCTATATAAAAAACATAACTATCTTAATAACATAATTCATAAGCTTAATCATATCCATTTTCATTTATACTCTTCATAAATAGTCATTCTCTATATGAATTCTTTTGATTTTCCATATTTGGTGTCTATAATTTTGATCATTTGTATTAGTTTCATAATAGTGGTGTTCATATTCATTCATCTACCAAATTTCATTATTAATATGCCATTAAAGTTTCCTTTAGGGAATATTTATAATAATTTATTATATTTAAAATTCTTTTCATGAGTGTTTTATTTATTATCCTTGAATATGAAATTGATAACAAGCTTGTTCGGACAATTCTTATTGATCGGAGGGTGTTTTATTAATAGATCAATTGAATCTATATATAGAATATCTATAATAAAAAAATAATTATTTACACATTTATATTATATTATACTCGTAATTACTTTTCTCTATTCATTCATGGTGTAAATTTATAATATTGGTCAAGTAGGTGGTTAAACTGATCAAAACATGATCATATCTAGATTTAATGAATGATTATGAGGTGGTTTGGATATAATATAATTATAATAGAAGAATAATGATATTATTTGGTGTTTACTAGTGTTATATATCATAATTAAAAATTAATTATAAGAATAAGTAATGGATATGAAAATATTACATAATTTCAATAAATGACTTTCCTCTTAGCATAATTATTTTAAACGATTGAATTAAGGATGATCATTTATTGAGCATATAATTGATATGTTCTTCAATTTTTCATACCATGAGATTAATTATATAATAAAAATCATATTACCATATTAAATATATTCTATGAACCATCAATGATGGGTGGGGATGAACAATGAATTTCATTTCTCATGGCGTTTGTAGTCCGCACGTATGCACGAATGGTGATTTTGTTTTTCTTGGTGGATGTGATAGATGAATATAAGATAATTATAAACTTAAATTTAATAGAATTATAGCATAAAAATGATTCTAAAATCATTATATTATTGTGGATATAATAAATTTTAATGAATATAATTAGGAATAAAATCTAAGTAGTTAATAATACTCACATTGGAGACTTTAATTTAAATTAAAAGTCTCCTTTGAAATGAAGTAATTGTGCTAATTAATTGTGACCATAAGATTTTTAAATTTGGATAGTATTATATTATGAGAAAAAATTTAGATTTTAAAGAATAAATTTTAAGGATAAGTGATTCTTGAAGCGGTGTAAATGTTACCATTTTATAACTAAAGAGAAGGGTAGTTTTGGGAGTAACCCTTACATTTTCAATAATGTAAAGATACTATTCAAGGGTAAATGGAAAAAATGAAAAAAAAATATGATTTTATAGTGATTTATGGTTTAAAATAACCTATAACAGTCCTTTTTGAGACAATATTAAATGTTATAGGGCTTTTTCATTTAACTTTTTCCTTAATTTACATATACCTTGGTAATTAATTTCTGACCATAGAAATCAATTTTAATGAAAAAATTTAAGATTACTAATTTTACCTAATTTTATCCTTATGATTTATAATTTTAAGATAATTTTATCAAATAAATTTTCTAAATGTGTGAAATTTTAAAATAAACGCACTTAATCATGTAAAAACAACTTTTAGAAAAATAATGTTTTAAGCTTTAAATTTATATATAAGATAAAATTATCTTGGATAATAATTTTAATGTCATAAATTTATTTATTTAAAAAAAATAAGTTATAATGAATTAAAGGTAATAAAAATTGAATCTGCCTTGAAAACATTTGATTTAAATAAAATATAGAAAATAGTTTTTTTAAGGTAACATTTTAGTTAGTTTTAAAAATGTTGTAAAAAGGATTTATAAGTTAAAATAATATTTTAAAATTATTAATTTTATTCCATATATTAATATTTTATTACTAAAAATTCTTTTTAAACTTATAGTTCATTCTTATATAATGATAAAGTCCTAAAAAATTCAAGTTTTGTGAAAATTGTGTTTTTAGACTAAAAAACGACCTTTTAAAAAAATATCAAAACTAATAAAAATATAATTTTGATATTATGAATTAAAAATGAAGTTATTTTTTCAATTTAAAATTATAAAATTTTAGTTTTAATTTAAATCTTGTGCATTGTGGGATAGTTTGGGATATGGTGTTTACGTGCTATAGTAGGTTCTTGGCTACTAAAAATGACAAGAAGATTCATATTAAACAATTTTATATAAATTAAAACATGTTTAAAAATTAATTTAATAAATAATTTCATAATATTGAAAACATTTTTGAAAAAATTTTAAAGAAAATATGGACAAAGAAGAAAAAATTTCTCGACCAAATAGAAAAACAAAAGTCGATTATCTTAAAAAACATTCATTTAGAATTTTGAGTACTTAAAGAGAGAAAAATGAAAGTAGAAACTAAAATTTCTAGAAATAACAAGAGTATAATAAAATATATTTTTTGAGATAGAGATGTCATATGATTACCCCAATGTAAGTTTAAACATAAACAATCTCGAATAAGGATGATATTGTGAAATAAATTATTACCACAGGTCCGACTTGCTTTATAAGAGATCTAACCACCTCTATAATAATATTATATTTATTATAATTATATAAAATAACCATATAAATACTTATAATATCATATATTATCTACTTATAACATTTCAACACCCGTTTATTAATAATTATTTATTAAAAGTATCGTCTCTGAGTGTTAACTGTTTCGTTTTTCATGAAAGTTTTCAGTTCGGTGGATTTGGTCCTTGTATATTTATCATGGTTTAATAATATAAATAATGTTAAAAATAATTTAAATATAATATAAATATCCATTATATATATTTTTTATAATTATCCAAGAAAGTAAGACATAAAAAATGAATCACATCACTTCATGGAGGTGTTAGTCTACATGTACGCACGGGCAACATTATCATTTTTGAAAGGTAGAAGGGTAAGAAGGTCAATGATATATAATATTTAAAGAATAATAATTATTCTATAAATATAATATATATTCATTAGTTCTATATTTATAAAAAATTAATTAAAGTGGTGATGAAAAATGAATTACACCACTATGTGGAGACGATAGTCCGTATGTACGCATAATCGATGTTTTCATTTTTTAAAAGATGAAAAATAGGTGTAAAATGGTTGTAACATTATCATAATAAAATATTATTTTATTTATTATATATTATTAATTATGTTATGATGGATATAATATATTTAGAGGGAGTATAATAAGGAATAAACTTTGAAATATTCAATAAAGACGATTACCTGTTCTTTGAGAGACAACCTTTGGATTACATATTAATCCTTCTTAGGATGGTCTTAAGAGAAGACCAGAATATTAATAATGAAGGGAAGTAATCTAGAAATGTTTTTGGTTTGTTATTGGAGGAGATATAGTGCTCAGAGTTTATGAATAAGGGATGAGAAGATGTACCCTTTTATAAGTGAGGGGAGGGACTCACATGAAATTACTTAAAATATTTAAATAATATAAAGTAATTTTCTTGTGTAAGAGAAAAAAATGGAAATTAATTTGAATTTAATAAAATATAGGGTCAAAATATCTTAAAAAAATATATTTAGACAAGTTTAAGTGGCATTTTTACCCTTATCTCTTAGTTTAACCCCTGATAAACCTGTTTTAACCTTAATCATTGTGATAAAGTTTTTATATTTTTACCATTCGTTATGACCAAAAAATAAGTTTAAATTATTAAATAATATTAATTATTAAAATTAAAAATATTTAATCCATTTTACAAGATTAATTTTTTATAAATGATAGAAATTAATTTTAATATAAGTGTGCAAAATGCAATGAAAAACTTTTTTATAAAAATGTTTTTTTTAGAATAAAAATGATTTTAAAATAAAATAAAGTATAATAAGGACTCCAATGTAATTAATTATATTATGTTAAATATAATTAGGATTATTTTTATTTTAAACAAAACAAAAATTTAAAGTAACCTTATATATACTTGATTAATAGAGAAGAACTAAAAACAATTTTTATTTGAACAAAAACATTACTTAGATTTCCAAAATGTTAAACATATATTTATTAGGTAAAAATTATATTTTAATATAAATTATATTAATTATTAAATATTTTTTTTTATAATTAAGTTTTAATAAAATTTCAAGTCATTCTTAAATCATTATAATGTCATAAAAGTGACAGTTTTTATAAAATCGGTATTTTTCACTATTCACCCAACAGTAAACTATTTTTGAAAAATCTAAAAAATTAACCCTAATATAATATTGACATGATAAATTAAAAAATGAAATTAATTTAATAAAATTAAACTTTAATAAATGTGTAATTTACATTTTAATCACATTCTTGAATAAATTTATGTGCATTGTGTTATTATTTCTATAGAAAGAAAAAATTATTATAATTGAAGATCAGTTGTTACACTTTATCTCTTCATAATTTTGGGAAGGTATTAGATTACCAATGGTAATTTAGGAGATAAGACTTTGGATCATAAAATACTGAATCTATAATCCAAAATAAATCTACTATATGACTCAAACATAATAATTACACAATTGAAACAAAAAACTTACATGGGCTGCCTCATAAACAATGATTTATTTAAAGTTAAGAGATTTAAATACCTTGGATAATTTTTAAATATTTAGTTAAAGGATACTACCCACTTGAGTGTTTTTATATATGGATTGAGATTTTTTTTCATTCACATTTAAGGGTGACACTATATCCTTTTGAATCTCCACATCTCTATGTGGGAACACTTGTATGATCATGAATGGACCTAACCACCTTAACCTAAAATTCCCTATAATCAATAAAAATTTATATTAAATAAAATTACCTTTTGTTTTATTGTATCTCTTTCCTTCTGGTGTTTCATTTATGAAATATCCTTTCCTTTTATTTATAATTTTTAGTGTTTGTATAAGCATCCCTTGATATCTATTCAAGCTCATCCAATTCAATAAATATTTTCCTCCAACTTCATACTCCCTCCAGTTAACTACCTTGGAATCCCTAAATGATTTATGGGAGAGCTCCAACATAAAGTTTCATGATTTCTCATACACCAACCAAAATAATGACATCTATTATAATGTCTAATAGTTTTTTCTATAAGCCCACAAATCATCATTGAGTTTTCTTAACTAATCCTTGAAACTTGAGTTCATGGTCTTCTCCAAAATATACTTTAGATCTCAGTTTGAAATTTTCAAATATCCACTTTTTTGGGGATGATACACAGTGCTCATGTTGTAATGAACCCCATATTTCTTTATCACTACTCTCAAAATATGATTATAAAAACGGGTTCTCCAATTGCTAATCATCATCTTTTTCACTCCAAATATAGAAAATATGTTCTTCTTAGTAACCACTTTTATAGTGTTGGTTGTGGTGGATTCATCTTTAACCCACTTTGAAACATATTCAACACATACCATGATTTACATGTGGCCGAATGAAATGGGTAAAGGTCCCATTAATTCAATCCCCCAAATAGAAAAAACTTACACTTCTATAATCTATTTTTGCAGCATCTCATCCATTTTTTCGATGTTCCCTGTGTGTTGAAAGTGATCACATGCTGCCAAAAATATTCTTTTATATCATTTCAATTATGGATATAAACGTCCAATAGATATGATTTTATCCATATTTTTCCCTATTCTATGGTGTCTTTCAGTTAGTGAGGATTGAGAAAACTCCAAAACACATTCAATTTCACTCTTATGCACGCATCTCTGAATCATCCCATATTTTAACTCTTTGAATATAAATGGATTATCTTAGAAATAGTGATGGGGGTTATCTAAAAACCTTTTCTTTTGATGGTATGGAAACTGTGGGTATATGGTCTTAGTTTCCAAGATGTTCATGATGTCAGTAAACCATGTTATATCTATGATATCCTATAAAAATAGATTTTCTTTCAAGAAACCATATTAAATATCCCCTTCTTACTATCCACAAAAATTGGGGAACTCCATCTTCAAGATATGGTCAACAACAATGTTATTCATACCATTTTTATCCCAAACCTCAATATCAAACTCTTATAGTAAAATAATCTATTTGATCTATCAAGGATTATAATCCTTATTTTTCAATAAATATTTCAATATTTTATAATAATTGTGGAACACCACTTTGGAGAGCATGAGTTAGGTTCAAAACTCTTTAAAATAAAATACTAACATAAGTAACTCATTCTCTGTGGTGGTGTAGTTGAGTTAAAATTCTATCAAGGTCCTTAAATAATATTAAATTGGTTGGAAAATTATGTCTCTCATCAATCCAAGTACCAATACCACTACATAATAATTTGAATCACACATCAACTCAAAATCCTCTTCCCAATTTGGTAGTATCATGATAGGATCAGTGATCAACCTTGTATTCAATAACATGAAAGCGTCCTTCCACTTCTCATTAAATATAAACTGAACATATTTTTTCTAGTATTTTAGTGATGTATTGAGCTATTTTTGAAAATTATTTTATAAAAATTTGATATAAAATGGAATTACCTAGAAAATTTTGAATCTCCCACACTTTTTAGGATCTTGTAGATCCTTTATCACCTTGATTTTTATAAGATCAACTTCAATTACTTATTTTGTGATTTTTTTTACAATAATAATGAAATATATTACCAATTAATCACAAGGAATTTCTATTGACACCTTTCAAACACCAAGTCATGATTATTTAGGCATAATTAAAATGATCATTAGTAGATTAAAAAATCATCCATGAAAAAATTAAAGAGATCATCCTCCATCTTGTAAAAAATATTTTTCATTCATCATTAAGAATTGGCGGGTGAATTACACATACCAAAGGACATGGTTTAGTAAGTGAATTTTCTATATGGTCATGTTAATGTTGTCTTGGATTGTTCCATTAGTTCCTTAGTATTTTTTTTACCTATAATAACCATCTAGAAAACAATAGTATCCATTCTTAAAAATTATCTCTAACATTTGATCAATAAATAGTATTGAAAGGTTATCTTTCCTTATATAATCATTCAACTTCTTATAATCAACGCAATCTATACATTTCGTTAGTGTTCATGTGGAAATAAAATCATCATCCTTCTTCACCATCACCATTCCTTCTTTATTTTGAACGACCTTTAGTGAGCTTACCCATTCGTTATATGAAATAGGGTAAATGATTCTGATATCTAGTAAATTCAACACCTCCTTTTTCACAACCTCCTTCATATGAGGAGTTAACATATTTTGGAGATGTCGTGTTGGATTATTCCCTTATTCCAGTCTTACTTTGTGGGTGAAAATAGATGGTATGATTCCTTTAATGTCTACAATGATCTATACAATTTCTTTCTTCCTTTGTTTCAACACTGCAACTAATCATTGATATTTTTCGTTTTAGAAGACTGAATTCAAAATAACTGGTAGTGCCTATCCTAGTTCTAGGAATATTTAGGGAATATTTTTAGGGATACTCTTAATCTCTATCTTTAGTGATTTAATTAAGGGAGATAATTTTAGAAAACTCTCCCTTAACAATTATTTTATAGCCTAAAACATTCTTCTTTCTCTAACTCTACACTATTTTCCTCCTCTTAATCAAACTCCTATTCAATAAAAAACTTCCTCCTCCTCACCTTTGGTCTCTAAAAACCTACAAAATTTTTCATTATAAGTTATAATATGATTGTCCTTTGGTTAATTTCTATGTTTTACAGCTGTAGTGATATCAAATTGAATATGTTCTTCCCCAATTAGGAAAAAATCATTACTTGAAATCAATAAGATCTTTCCTAGTAGCATGGAAAGGGAGACCTAGAATTATTATAAACTATCCTTCATCATATATTTCCAAAATCATAAAATCATATGGAAAGATAAACTTTACTACCTTCACTAAGAAATATTTAATAATTCCACTAGGATAATTCATTGATCTATCCACTAATTGAAATACAACTCTTATGATTTTCAAATTTATTAACCCAATATTTTTTAACACATTTAGGGGTATCAATTTCACACTATCTATAAGATTGAAAATGTATTTTCCAAAGGAGTAATATCCAATTATACATGGAATAAATAAACTACCCAGATCTCAAAGGATAAGTGTAATTTTACACTATACCATTGTTAAACCCTCTTCAATTAACAAAATCACTCCCAATTACACCAATTTCATTTTATCTGAGATAATATCCTTGATTAACATGGAATACAATGAAATTTTTGAAATCTCCTTGGTGAATGGAATATTAATGTAAATATTCTTGATGATCTCCATAAATTTCTTGTATTTTACTTCCTTCTTCTCATGTCATATTCTCTTAGGAAAAGGAAAAGGTGGATGATATAGCTAATATATAGGTTGTTTCACGTATTTTTTTATTATCTGGTATTCCTTTATTTATTTTTTTGGTTTTTTATCCTTCAATAATTTACTCTTCTCAATCTATTATTATATTGGTTTTTTCATCTCTAATTTGAATTAATTAGACTCATAATCATTCCTTTCTTATATATCTCCTCCATTCCACAAAATTATTGCATTTGCCTCCTCTTAGTGATTTTCCAAATAGTTCTCATGGTTTTCTAGGGTGATATCCACATGCTTGAGGTATTGGTAATTTTTCTTTATGTACCCTTTTCACCATATCCTCAAAAGCGGTCTAATATTATTTCCCTTGTAGCTAAAAATAATACTCTAGATGTTGGATATATTATGATTATGTGGGTTGAAATTTATAGCTAGTGGGTTTGGGTGCTTATTGTACTTAGGGAAACCTTAAAGGACCTTGAGTACAAATAACATTCTTCCATTATCCTACTATCCAACCTTGATTTTAAGATACCAAACCTAATAATTATCCAAACTATTTGTAATGGTTGAGGCTGATTATAGCTCACAAAATTTACTTCGCACATTGAGGTATATTTTTCTATTGATTGTTATTCATGGAAGAGATGTGTGCCTTTGAATATATCACATGATATCACTTAATAAGGCTTGAAGTATGCTCATTTATTGGGGATAGCCAAAAATTTATCTATCTTTTTAGAAATTGATCACATCATGGTACCTAGCTTGGTATTCTCATCCACTTGGTGCATGCATTTATTGGGTGGGCCTCACTCTCCTTTATATTGAGAAATATTATTCACTAGATCATCCTTAATAGATTGAGATTTAGTTAGGGTATTCCTCATTAATCCTCCTCTAGTGGATAAATCGAACACAACCTAATAGTTATTTTTAATCTCAAAGTATATATTATTAATTTATATCCAAAAGGTAACTCCATGGTGTAGGTATTTATATAGAATATACTTGAAGAATTATCAAGAATCATAAGTAGATTATTAATCTTACTGTATGAAATTATTTATGTCAATTCTCAACTTTTCCATGTTCATTGATGGAAAATATTTTTTCTAGAATCTTCATATGAGTTCATCCCAGGTCATAATAGATCCTAAAGGTTGTGACTTCAACCATTCCATATCTTTCCCCATCAATGAGAATAAGAAATCTCAAAGTTAGATGGAATATTAGATGAATCCATTTCTATTATTTGTATTAAAAATTACTATAATTTTTGAGATAATAATGTGGGTATCATCATTATACATGCATATGAATTGGTCCACATTCTGAATCATCTGCAGAACACTCAGCTTCAACTTGAATTTATCGGCCAAAATTAGTGGCCTCGTGATACTTGGAGTAGCACTATCATTAGAAATTATTATTTAGTCCATCAATTTCATATCACATGGTTCTTATTATCCTCCATCAACGATGTTGGATATATCCTCATGTGTTTCATGGGATCATGGGTTATCCATTGGTTCTCTTAAATTGCGTAGAAAATAACACATGATTTCGGTTTTATATTCAAGTGGTTCTAGAAAATATAATATCCTTTATTGAGTGTGTGGATTGTGTCTCATGTAATAGAAATTTATGAAAAAAATAAGGTTTGTTCATGTAAAATATAGTAAAAGGAAAAATAAGAAAAATAAAATAAAATAAAATAGTTAAGTAATCAATCATTACTTAATTCATTAGTTAGTTCTATGTCGTAAATCCTCAAAAATGGTGACAAAAATTTAATTCACCCTTGGGAATCATCACTTCCTAAGGGAATTGGTCAAAGTTTAGAATTTATAAACATTTAATCCTAATCACCAGACTATATAAGGGTATTATATGAATTATGAATGCTGAGTTTGTGCCAGTGGGAATATAGGGATCTTAACCTATAAATTTTTCTTGATTATTGATTCAGTGAATTGAATGGATAGATAACACTTAGAAATGGAATTGGGAATATGTTATAGATCAATATTGATAGTGGTGTAAAGGTAATTCTTGGATTTATGAAAACTTTAAATGATGAAATATGATGATGGGTGAATTTCATAGGATTTTTTAAAAAATTATGATTTACCTGTATTATGAATTAGCATGGTTGATTAATTATGACACCCCTCAAAGTAATTAATTCCACTTTCTTGGTAACAATTAAAAATATGTAAGTCCCGTTAATTCTTATGGTCAAGGTAACTTAGTAAGAATCAAATGCACTAAGTTATATATAAAAAAGGATAATTAAAGTTGTATCTCATTTCCCCATTCTCCTATATCACATTATGGTTCATACCCTAATCACCATCACTTTCAGTAGGTGATTAAGGGGATAATATTTGAATGGTCTTAATATGATATTATCCCAACACATATGATTCAAAAATCAAATTAATAATTTAAGTTAAATCTTAATCCTTGTACTCTAAATCCACTAACTCTTAAGGGAATACTCACTCATGATGGAATTATTAACTACCACTAATGAGATAGTGTCCTTAAAGGATGGAAGAAGAATACTCATTGAAAAGGAAAACAAAGAAAGTATGGAGTAAAAGAGATAAGGCTTCACTACTATATACCCATTGATCTATAATAAAAATTATGAATTGAAAACATTAATGTTCTCAAAATAAATTCACAATTCACTCTAAGGAATTCTTCTCTCTAGTACCCTTCATTATCTAGTCAACTCTCAAAAAAATGAATTTTCAAAACCTTATGCCCCCAAGGTTTGTTAGCTTATATAATATAAATATACAAACACCACCAAGACACAACCATAATGATTACAATATAGAATAATAAAATGCCTGATTTTCTACCAAGTTTTGTCCCTTGAATCTATCGGTTCAATATATTTTCATATTTTATTATGTATTTTTAATCTAAGAAGATGTCTAGGTTGGTTTTTAGATGTTTTATATCAATTTAAAATGGTTTTGGAGAGTGATTAAAGGTCACATATATGGAACATGGTTGGAACATGTTTAGGGTAAACTATTCACACTTCCTAAATAATTGTCTAGGATTAATGGGGGTCTTTGGGTAAGCACATGGTCAGGCACACTATTTGGGTAAAACATGTGATAAATTATGAAACCCTGGATTTTTAGATTGGGTAAGTGCATGGTTGGGGTTCATGGTTTTGGTAAATCATGTGGAAAAACCATGTGACCCAGTAATTTTTTGGGTAGTGGGTTTTACATGGTTAGAACATGGTTGAGAAAACCATGTATCCAAACTATATAAAAATTTAAAGAGCCCCAAAAATTATATTTTTAACCTAACTACTCCCCTAAAACACTCATTTCTACTCTCCTTAATAGGACTCTTTAACTTTAGGGTTACCTTGGGTGATTTTAGTGATCCTTTTTATTCTAGAGATCCTTCTCTTGTATTCTTAGAGTGTTTTTCCTCGGGATCAAAGGCAAGACTTAAATATCTCCTTATCTTATCCTCTATTATCATTTTACTTTGGGAGAAACCATAGTACTAGTCTTTAATTCCCAAATCTTTTGGTTAGGGTGTGTTTTCATGGGGATTTTTTTTAACCATCATCAGAGATTTGTAAGATAATGAATCTATGATGGTTTGAAATGATTTCTTCTAGATGATCTTATTTTTGGTAGGTGGATTCTCTCTCACACTCATTTTCCCAAGAAATTAATGGCTTATGGTTTTTTAAATTAAATGATTGTGTTTATCGATAGAAAATTCTTGGTAAATTCCCTTTTGAGAATTACCTAATTATTGTTTGGTTTTTATAAATAAATGTTGTGGGTGTCGCCCACAATGTGTTTGATAAAATGCATAAGTGGATATTTGGGTTTAAAAAATAATAAATTTTGGTGTACATAAACTTGAAATTTTCATGGTTTGGTGTATATTCATGATGTATATGGATAGGTCCTTATTGATTAGGATTTGGCTATTGATGCCAAGATTGGGGTGTTTTTATTTTATCACTAAGTAAAGACTTGGGTTAGGGGGTTGGGTTTCCCTTATAATTTTGGGATATTCATAGGACTTGTTGGATAGTTGATGCATTGGGTTGGATCATATAGGGGAGGGGTTTGTGCATTTCATAGGTGAATGAGTTCTTAGTGCAGGTGTGTATTGTGGTGTGAGTTATTTCCACTAGTTATATATATCATGTTCACTAGTTTTTATGCTTCTCTTCTATTTTATATATAATGTAACATAATTTATTCTTGTTTTAGTGGTGTGTGTGGGAAGTTTTTGGGGGATTTACTACTGAGTTATATAATCACCCATACATATGAATATTGGTGCATATGTAGGCATTGTTGGACATGATATAGGTAAGGGGAAGACCTATTACTTCTCTAGAGAGTATCCTGATGTTGTGGTCATTGGTGATGGAGGTTTGATCTTAGAGGTGGCCATAGTGGGGAGTTTTATAAAGACCCGTAAATTTAAAGGAAAGTTTTTTATTAAATTCTATGGGATTTTATGAGTACGCGGTTTCTGACGACACTTGATTCCGAGGCCCGGTGTGCCCGGAATCAATTTCTAAAGTTTATCTTGGGTACGTTCAGTGAACGAACGAGCGGTTTTTTCTATCTTTTGAAATGGAGCTCGGAATTTAAATCTGAGGGCACCGATGGAACTGCAATGCCGGTATTTTCTTAAGATGGTCTTTCCCGAAGGTGCGTTTTCTCGGGAGGAGTTGTTAAAAATTGAGGATTAAATGTGAAGTAAATAAAATTTTGGTACAAATTTTATTTTCTTTATCTAATGGTTAAATACTACATGGGGTAGTTAGGGTGGGACCCACAAGCCCCTAACTACCCATGTTAGGATATTTGTGAGGTGGGGCCCACACGAGCCCCACCCCTTCACGTTCCTTTAACTCCTCTAAACCCCTCTCTTAAAGTTGGCAACTCCCCATTAAATTTGGTATCCTTTAATTGTGTAACTCTCCCCTCTCTCCTCTTTAATCATGCCAACACACTTAATAAATTAAGTGAGTTATATGGTTTAATTAATTAAGTGAATTCAATTTGTAATTTTTGTAATTTGAAATGCATGGATTGAAATAATAAAATAAGAGGAGTCTTATTTTATTGGGTTGGCTTGTTGAGTGAGAATTTGGGAGAGCTCTATTCTCTTGAAGAACTTCATCCTCAATGAAGAACGACAACACTTCGTCAAGGATCATCGACTCGGTGACCCAGTTTCTTCCGTCCTCTTCATCCTCTACGACAAAGGAGGAGGCACCGATGTGGAAACTCGCCAACGACGCCACGCCATATAATCTTCTCTCCACGACAAAGAAAGGGAGACGTCGCTTCCTCCTCGAACGCTCTCTGTCGACGTTTACAGAACCTCACCTCGCGACGCCGTTTTTCGTGACACTCATCGTTCGACTACTTGTGTTGAGGTAGGGGTTATCTTCGTTCATGTTTAATTTAATATTCTTCATTGTTTATTTTTGGCTGAATGTTACCAACGTAATGGGAGGAGATCAGACCGCACAAACACGGTCGAATTCTCCTCCCCATTTCCTTGTTGATTTATGTTGGCGATCGAAGCGAAGGCGGCGCGGTGTCGTTGCACCGCGCGGGGACGAAGAGAACTGCGGATAGAGTGCGCCGCAGCGGTGGAGTGTGATGCCGTCGCACCGTGCCAGTGAATCTGAAGGAACCGCGGCCGGAGCGGGCCGCGGTGGTGGTGCGTGGCGCCGTCGTACCGCATTGGAGAATCCGAGGGAGGCCGGGGGCGGGGGCGGGCCGCGGCGGAGGGGCGCGGCGCCATCGCGCCGCGGTGGTTCAATAAGGGGCGGCCGGCTGAGCCGGCCGCCGGCGCCACCTGGAGGCGAGACCTGAAGGGTCCCACAGTTACAAAGGTCATCCATTAAGGCCGTCCGTTTCGGAAAACAGGGTGGCAGCGCCCCCCCCCCCCCCCCCCCCCCCCCTTCGCACTCCGCTCGGCCGAGAGCCGAGCTGAACCGCGGTCGGCTTCCGAGCCGGGCCGCAGGCCTCGTGGCCCGGACCGCCCACGCCGGGCCGGGCCACCTGCGTCGGGCCGGGCCCCCGCGCTGGGCTGGGCCGACCCAGGGGGTATTGGGCCGGGTCGGACCGGGCCCAAACCCCCTATTTTCGGAGTAGGTTCGTTCTAATGCCCATATCTTGGGCTACGGACCTCTGATCGACACACCTTCAGTTGCATAGGAATCCTTGGATCGAGATGGTCGTTTTGGTTTATTACACTCAAGGTTTCAGTGAGCTTTGGGTATGGCCGGGTTGGTTCGAACACGAAACCAACCGGGCCCTCGGAGCGGAAACGCTTATAACTTGAGCTCCGGACGTCCGATTGACGTGTCGTCGACTTCGTTGAATTCCTCTTAGTGAGACGGTTCTTTTGGCTTACTCCACTTGAGGTTTGGATGCAGCTGGAGTACGGTCAGGTTGGTTTTATCTTAAAAACCAACCGGGCCCCTGAGACGAAAAAGCCAATAACTCTCAGACTGGGCGTCCAATTGACACGTCGTTGGTCGCGTTGAGTTCCTATTGATGAGACGGAACTTTGTGATACATCAACTCTGAACTTTGTGACAGTTGATGTATCGACCCCTTGGCTTGTGGATCGGACCCTCCCGGAATCGATCATGCTGTATGCGAGAACCCTAGAGCTGGCTGCGACTACGACGACGATGGTGACTGTACTTGGATCCTACGTGGGTTCGACAGCGAAGATGATTGTACTTGGATACTCTGTGGGTTCAGCAGCGAGTACGATTGTACTTGGATCCTCCGTGGATTCGGCAGCGATGACGACTGTACTTGGATCCTATGTGGGTTCGGCAGCGATGGTTACTGTACTTGGATCCTACGTGGGTCCGGCAGCGACGACATATGTACTTGGATCCTACGTGGGTTCGGCAGAGGAGATGATTTAGAGGCTACATAAATCATCTCCACTTCTCTTCGTGACTAGTATACCTGTGTGAGCTGAGTCTTGACTTTCAATCATTATCTTCGATATGATTGAATTGCTTTCCTGTGTGGATTGGGTTGTGCTTTCCTATGTGGATTGGGTTATACTTTCCTGTGTGGACTAGGTTAAACTTGGGCTCGTGAATTGGAGCAGAACTAGAATTGATGACTTAGGTATATGTATGGGCATATAACTAAGTAGAGTTGGTTGTTACTACGTGTTTTTATCTTTCCTTTGTGGTCTATCCTTTGTGGATTCTGGGAGACCTTCAGGGGTCTCGGGGTCCCTACTGAGTATCGTATACTCACACTTACACAGGCTATGCCCGCACTACGTTGTGTTGGTTGGAGATGACGGACAGCGCTGATCATGGCTGAGGCTTGTGGAGCGGGACGGTACCCGGAGGTGGACTAACAGGAGGGACAAACACGGAGCGGACGGACGGACCTGAGGAGCCGACGAGACTATCTATACCCACCCTTCTAGTGGAAATTCCGGTGGATGACTTGGTGGTTGCTGCTTTACTTTTCAGCTGTTGTACTTCCTTTTCTCAGTTGTACTGTACTTTCAGTTGGGTTTGTATTCTGGCCCATTTACTTTCCAGCACTTACTTTTGTACTCAGTTTACTTAGTCTTTACTTCATCTTGTGTACTCTATGGTGTTTTTTTTCTATGTAAAGGCAATGTCTTCCCTTTTATTGGGATTTATGCCTTTGGTGCTAGTCTCCAGCCCCTGGCCTATGGAAGGCAGGCTTGGGGTAGTCACTGCATGGGCCCCGAGGATGGGTCGTGACAAATTTGTATCAGAGGGGTTCGGTTCTACCGCAGAACTCAGGACTCTGATAATTTCTTCTATGTGAAGCAATAGTGTTAAGGGTATTGAGTTTGGTTATCAGTCCAGGGAGTCCAGTATTGGTGCGGCGGCCGACATATCCATACACCAGGACCCTGACTTCTGATTTCTGACTCAGTGCACGAAAACATTGATTGCATGTGCGTTTCAAAAGTTTTCTTTGTGATTACTTTGTATCATCTCACCAGGTATACTATATTAACCATGGCACACATGTTTCTTTCCAGGATGGCCCCACGATGGCAGCCAGCTAGGGTTCCGAGCTTTGTGCGAGATTGCATCCCACTGAGCGTCGAGGCCTCGGTGCAGGGCCCTATTACAGCGGAGACACCGGCAGTACCTCTACCCGCCGAGCCACTGATGCCACCAGCCTCAGCAGCTAAGAGTGCACGTCGCCTGAGTGCACTGCATGAGTTTCAGCGTCAGAGGCCGCCCATGTTCCGTGGAGAGACGGATCCTCAGGCAGCCGAGAATTGGCTGGAGGCTGTTGTTCGAGTCTTCAGATTGGTAGGGACACCAGCAGACCTCATGGTGATCCTTTCAGTGAATCTCATACATGCAGCAGCAGGTATATGGTGGAGCCTGATGCTCTAGGTTCATGACGAGGCATCACTAATTCGGACGGACTTCGAGAACCTCTTTCGCTTGGAGTTCGTTCTAGCCACCCTCCGTGCGTTGCGCATCCAAGAGTTACTACAGCTGCGGCAGGGCAGTATGTCAGTAGCCTAGTACTTGGCGAGATTTATTGATCTCTCGCGCTACTCCATGGACATGGTACGGGACCCATTCTTCCGGGCCCAGACCTTTGAGCAGGGACTGAGGCATGATACCAGGGCTTCGATGATCTCCCTCAGCATTATGACGCAGGCATGAGTACTAGAGAAAGCCCTTCTTGTAGAGAGCTTTCTTGCTGAGCCTACACTAGCAGCGAGACCTACCGCAGGGCGGCACGTAGTGGAGTCTTCTGTATATGGAAGTCGACGGATGTCATAGGGGTCCAAGCGGACCAGACCATCAGGTGGGCGACCTCAGGATACTGGTTCGAAGGTGTGGGGCACACGCAGTAGATCCAGTCATACGAGAGGCAGGCAGTGCTATGCATGCGGCGGGCAGGGTCACATGGCTCGTGACTGCTCGACCCGCCCTGTAGATGAGTATCAGACCGTAGAGGGACCTCCCAGGCAGTGGAAGAGGTTCGACAGTGGTGGTCCGCTGGGAGCAGGCGGACGTGGCAGAGGAGCTGGCCGATCAGCGGGTGGTGGACGACGTTTTGAGGCTCTACCACCACCACCACCAGGAGGCCCACCCCGACCACAGGGAACAGGTGGACTGGGGAGAGCACAGCTTCAGGCAGCTGAAGCTTACGATCATGGAGCTCTGGAAGTGGGTAGACAAGAGTAGGACTAGCTCCATGCATGGAGGTCTTTGCCCATAATGCTTCTAGCTTTGTTGACACCGTTGTTTGTGTTGCTTTGTGACTTTGTACTTTGAGTTGCAGTAATAAAAGACACTTGAAATAGTGACATTTTCTTTCTTGTCTTTTGTATGATAATACTAAGATGTTCCAATTAAAAACCGTTGACTTGACCCTCACATACGTGATTCCTACTGGAGGAGACCCAGTGACCACACACTGATTCTGATAGTGTGACTCAACCCTTGGAGGCGAGAGTAACGGTTGGATATCTTGGTAGCAGCGTCGAGGCCTTACGACATCATCCAAGGCATGAATTACAACTGTTCATGTCAGGATTGACTGTATTAGGCAAGGAACGTGGTTCATCTAGGGGATGAGACTGGATTTCTCTTTTCAGAAAAGGAGAAATCTTTTCAGCTTTGCAGAACGTTAAAGAAGAAGGGGCAACCCTTCGTGTGGTCAGAAAGATATCAGCAGAGCTTCCAGGAGATGAGACAGAGATTGACCAGTGCACCCATCTTGAGGCTACCAGAGGAGGGAGTAGGGTACGTAGTTTACTGCGATGCATCAGGGACCAGACTCGGGTGTGTCCTGATGCAGGAGCGGGTAGTGATTTTCTATGGATCATGACAGTTGAGGCAGCATGGGAAGAACTACGCTACCCATGACCTGGAGTTAGCAATGGTGGTCTTCGCCTTGAAGATGTGGTGGCACTATCAGATGGGCGAGCGTTTTACAGTATTTTCTAACCACCAGAGTCTCAGGAACATCTTCTTGCAGAAGGACCTGAACCTGAGACAGTGGTGATGGCTTGAGTTCCTCCAGGACTATGACTTTGAGATAGTCTATACTCCTAGGAAGGGGAACGTAGTAGCTGATTCTCTCAGCAGGAGGTCGGGCATCCAGCTACTTGGATAGGCGACGGAGCAGCTAGCCGCGTTGCATAAATCCTTCGTGGATAGAGATGGGGCAGCCTTTCTTCAGTCACTCACAGTCACTCCTCCGCTACTTCAGCGGGTCAGAGAGGCACAGCGTGGGGACGTTGACTGTGAGATGTGATGTGCACAGATTTCCATAGGACAGACACCTGATGGATTTTCTATAGGAGGAGAGCACGTCATCCTTTTCAGAGGACGTACCATGGTACCAGTTGCATTATAGGAGGAGGTGCTGAGAGATTTTCACACTTCCCCATTGGCAGTACATCTAGGAGTAGCAAAGATGTACCAGTATCTCAGACAACAGCACTGGTGGTCGGGTATGAAGAAGGTTGTGGCAGAGTTCGTTTCTCGATACCTCACATGTCAGTAGGTGAAGGCGGGGCACCAGGTACCAGCAGGATTGGTACAACCCTTAGAGGTCCCGGAGTGGAAGTGGGACAGGATATCCATGGATTTTGTGACGGGACTTCCACATACTTTCAGAGGACACGACTCCATTTGGGTGATTGTTGACCAACTCACCAAGTCGGACCACTTTCTACCTATCAAAGATCAGGGCTCAGTGGAGAGATTGGGACGCCTCTATGTTCATAAGATTATATGACTTCATAGTGTGCCATCATCTATCATCTCCGATCGAGATTCTTGCTTTACTTCTAGGCTTTGGAAGGGGTTGCAGGAGGCATTTGGGATGCAGCTACGCCTGAGCACCGCCTTTCACCCTCAGACGGATGGTCAGACGGAGAGGACCATTCAGACTCTCAAGGACATGCTCCATGCATGTGTCCTTGACTTTGGTCACAACTGGGAGGATCACCTACCCTTGGTGGAGTTTGCGTACAACAACAGTTACTACTCCACCATCAGGATGGCACCATACGAGGCATTGTACGGTCGACCTTGCAGATCACCTCTGTGCTGGACAGACCCTGGGGAGTCAGCACTTGTAGGACCAGAGATGGTTCAGGAAACGATGGAGAAAGTACAGATCGTTCAGGAGCGGATGAGGACTGATCAGAGCTGATAGAAGTCATATGCTGACAGGAGGCGGAGACCACTAGAGTTCGAGGATGGCGACCACGTTTTCTTATGGGTCTCACCTCGACGTGAATTACGGAGATTTGGAAGGGGCGGAAAGTTATCTCCATGCTTCATTGGACCATTCTAGGTTCTTATCAAGATAGGCGAGGTGGCTTATCGCCTGGCTCTTCCACCTCAGTTTCATCGGGTGCACGACGTCTTCCACGTATCTCAGCTGAGGAGATATGTGCATGACCCGATGCATATCATTGATCATGGGGAGATGGACATCGATGACAGGGAAACTTTTGCGGAGGTCCCAGTGGAGATCGAGGATCGACATGAGCAGGTCCTACATGGACGTTTGATTCCTCTAGTGTGCATCAAGTGGCATCACGGAAACCTCCAGGAGAGCACATGGGAGCGGGAGGCTCAGATGCGTGCTCAGTACCCTCATTTGTTTCCCTAGTTTATGTTGTATATTTACGGAGACGTAAATCCCTAAGGTGGGAGTAATGTAAAGACCCATAAATTTAAAGGAAATTTTTTTCTTAAATTCTTTGGGATTTTATGAGTACGCAGTTTCTAACAGCACTTGATTCCGAGGCCCGGTGTTCCCGGAATCAATTTATGAAGTTTAGCTCGGGTACGTTCAGTGAACGAACGAGCGGGTTTTTCCATCTTTTGAACTGGAGCTCGGAATTGAAATCTGAGGGAATCGATGGAACCGCAGTGCCAGTATTTGCTTAAGATGACCTTTTTCGAAGGTGTGTTTTCTCGGGAGGAGTTGTTAAAAATTGAGGATTAAATGTGAAGTAAATAAAATTTTGGAACAAATTTTATTTTCTTTATCTAATGGTCAAATCCTACATGGGGTAGCTGGGGTGGTACCCACAAGCCCCTAGCTACCCATGTTAGGATATTTTTTAGGTGGGACCCACATGATCCCCACCCCTTCACATTCCTTTAACTCCTCTAAACCCCCCTCTTAAAGTTGGCAACTCCCCCATTAAATTTGGTATCCTTTAATTGTGTAACTCTCCCCTCTCTCCTCTTTAATCATGCCAACACACTTAATCAATTAAGTGAGTTATATTGTTTAATTAATTAAGTGAATTCAATTTTGAATTTTTGTAATTTGAAATGCATGGCTTGAAATAATAAAATAAGAGGAGTCTTATTTTCTTGGGTTGGCTTGTTGAGTGAGAATTTGGGAGAGCTCTATTCTCTTGAAGAAGTTCATCCTCAACGAAGAACGAAAACACTTCGTCAAGGATCATCGACTAGGCAACCCGGTTTCTTCTGTCCTCTTCCTCCTCCATGACAAAGGAGGAGGCACCGACACGGAAACTCGCCAACGACATCACGCCATATAATCTTCTCTCCGCGACAAAGGAAGGGAGACGCCACTTCCTCCTCGGACGCTCTCCGTCAACGTTTATGGAACCTCACCCCACGATGTCATTTTCCGCGACACTCATCGTTCGACTACTTGTGTTGAGGTAGGGGTTATCTTCGTTCGTGTTTAATTTAATCTTCTTTGTTTTTTATTTTTGGTTGAATGTTACCAACGTAACGGGAGGAGATCGGACCGCACAAACACGGTCGAATTCTCCTCCCCGTTTCCTTGTTGATTTACGTTGGCGATCGAAGAAAAGTCGGCGCAGTGTCGTTGCACCATGCGGGGACGAAGAGAACCGTGGCCGGAGCAGGCCATGGCAGTGGAGCGCGGCACCATCGCGCCGCGCCGGTGAAGCCGAAGGAACCGCGGCCGGAGCGGGTCGCGGTGGTGGTGCGTGGTGCTGTCACGCCGTGCCGGAGAATCCGAGGGAGGTTTCGGTGGAGGGGCGTGGCACCATCGCACCGCGCCAATCGGGGAAGAGCCGCGGCGGTTCAGCAAGGGGCCGCCGGATGAGCCAGCCGCCGGCGCCACCTGGAGGTGGGACCCAAAGGGTCCCGCAGTTACAAAGGCCGGCCATTAATGACGGCCATTTCAAAAAACAGGGGGGCAGCACCCCCCCGCCCCCCCCCCCCCCCCCCCTCGCACTCCGCTCGGCCGAGAGCCGAGCCGAACCGCGGCCGGCTTCCGAGCCGGGCCGCAGGCCGCGTGGGTCGGACCGCCCACGCCAGGCCGGGCCACCCGCGCCGGGCCGGGCCACCCGCATCGGGCCGGGCCACCCACGCCAGGCCGGTCCGCTAGTTTCGGGTCGGGTCGTGCCCAATTGGGCCGAACCCGGTTCGGGCTGACCCAGGGGGTATTGGGCTGGGTCGGACCGGGCCCAAACCCCATATTTTCGGAGAAGGTTCGTTCTAACGCCCATATCTTGGGCTACGGACCTCCAATCGATGCACTGTCTGTTGAATAGGGATCCTTGGATCGATACGGTCATTTTGGTTTATTACACTCAAGGTTTTGGTGAACTTTGGGTATGGCCGGGTTGGTTCAAACATAAAATCAATCAGGCCCTCGGAGCGGAAACTCTTATAACTTGAGCTCCAGACGTTTGATTGACGTGCCGTCGACTTCGTTTAATTTCTATTAATGAGATGGTTATTTTGGATTACTCCAATTGAGTTTTGGACGTAGATGGAGTACGTTCGGGTTGATTTTATCTTAAAAACCAACCGGGCCCCTGAGACGAAAAAGCCAATAACTCTTCGACCGGGCGTCCGATTGATGCGCCGTCTGTCGCGTCGAGTTCCTATTGACGAGACGGAACTTTGTGATACATCAACTCCGGACTTCATGACAGTTGATGTATCGACCCCTTGGATCATAGAGAGGACCCTCCCGGAATCGAGCATGTTGTGTGCGGGAACCCTAGAGCTGGCTGCGACTGCAACGACGATGGCGACTATTCTTGGATCCTATGTGGGTTCTGCATCAAGGACGACTATACTTGGATCCTCCGTGGATTCGGCAGTGAGGACGACTGTACTTGGATCCTCTGCGGGTTCGGCAGCAATGATGACTGTACTTGGATATTGCGTGGGTTCGGCAGCGATGGTTACTGTACTTGGATCCTACGTGGGTCTGGCAGCAACGACATCTGTACTTGGATCCTACGTGGGTTCGGCAGAGGAGATGATTCAGAGGCTACATCAATCATGTCCACTTCTCTTCATGATTAGTATACCTGTATGAGATGAGTCTTGACTTTCAATCATTATCTTCAATATTATTGAATTGCTTTCCTGTATGGATTGGGTTGTTCTTTCCTGTGTGGATTGGGTTGTACTTTCCTGTGTGAACTGGGTTGAACTTGGGCTCATGAATTGGAGCAGAACTGGAATTGATGACTTAGGTATATGTATGGACATATACCTAAGTAAAGTTGGTTGTTACTACGTGTTTGTATCTTTCCTTTTTGGTCTATCCTTTGTGGATTTTGGGAGACCTTCGGGGGTCTCGGGGTCCCTACTGAGTATCGTATACTCACCCCTGCACAGGCTATGCTCGCACTATGTTGTGTTGGTTGCAAACGAAGGACAGCGCTGATCGTGGTTGCGGCTTGTGGAGCGAGACGGTACCCAGAGGTGGACTAACAGGCGGGACGAACACAGAGCGGACGAACGGACCCGAGGAGCCGATGAGACTATCTGTGCCCACCCTTCAGGTGGGAATTCCAGAGGAAGACTTGGTGGTTGCTGCTTTAATTTTCAGCTGTTGTACTTCCTTTTCTCAATTGTACTATACTTTCAATTGGGTTTGTATTCTGGCCCATTTACTTTCCAGCACTTACTTTTGTACTCAGTTTACTTAGTGTTTACTTCAGCCTGCATACTCTGTGGTGTTTGTTTTCCTATCTAAAGGCAATGTCTTCCCTTTTATCGGGATTTACGCCTTTGGTGCTAGTCATCATCCCCTAGCCTATGGAAAGCGGGCTTGGGGTAGGCACGACACGGGTCGTGACAAGTTTGGTGTAGTTCCATGTTTGGAACCTTAGTTTCTATTTTGAGTATTTAGTTTATATAGACTTATTTCATGATATTTTTTGTTATTACGACTCTGATTATTATTATGTTATGTTATTGGAGTTTGGTCTAGTTTTTATCATGTGTCATATATTTATTTTTCCATTTGAGTTTTTCTATTGTAGGTTGTGTTGTATGAAAGGGTGAATCACCCCCAGTAATATTGTATGCCTCTAGGTATTTGTTAACAACCTTTGGTGTCTGGGGGATACACCTAGGTCTATTAGTGTTATGATCTTATCCAAGTCAATGAGTTAGGGTTAGGATGTTACAAATGGTATTGGTTTCATACATTTTGTTAGTCGGGAGGGAAGGTATGAATATATGATGTGTTGAGACTTGAAATTTAGGGTATAAAAGGGTATAGCTAACCTATTTACTATAAACTTATAGTTATTAAGGTGGAACGGGTATGAAAATTACTATAAAACACTTCTAAGAATGTTTTCTTCTCATCATCATGGGTTAATCAATGAAATTTGGGTATAATGAATTAGTAAAGAGAATTACCATTAGGAATTTATCATTCAGATGATATTTATTGGATTATGATTTTGAGATTTTACTTTTTTTAACTTGCTTAGTATATTATTATAAATTTTAAAATCTATAATTAAAGTATTGTGTGGTGACTGAGTGATGATATTTATAACATTTACTATGTTTGTTAAAAATTTCCACTAGTTAGAAGACTAAGTAATCAACAAGAGGATTCCATAGAGAATGTGGTTCTATCTGAACCAAAATCAAATCATTTGCATGTAAGAAACATTATATAAGTTTTTCAGGCTTTAGAAATGGGAAATTAAATCAAGGAACCAAATTATATGGACCAAATACTGGAATTTCAAAGGAAAAACCCACCAATAATTCAAGGAAATCATGAAATGAACATTCAGAGGTATGGATTGGTAAGATAAATAAGAACTTTTATTTCATTGTAACTATAGTTGAGATTAAGTAGATTTAATAGTATACATGATCAAAAACTTAGAACAAGAATTGTGGGATATAGACATCCAATCTAAGGTTAATCAAGACCTTACTTGAGAGGTATTTTAGGAATTATTTAACAAATAATTTTATTAGCATACTTTCTGTGTATCAAGGATAGTATATTTCTTTGATCTTAAGCAAGGATATCTATTAGTTATAGAGTATGGTGCTTGGTTTACTTTCCTGTATTTCTTTACACCATAAGTGGTGGCTATAAAATCATGCAAAGCATGTATGTTTGAGTTAGTTCTACAACCTAAGATTCCCTATAAGGTGGTGATGTTCTACATTGACAATTACACTAAGTTTGTGAACAAGGAAATGGTGTAGGAAAAGGATATTTTAAGGAATCTTAGTGGATGGAACACCTTTATCCACCTAGTCATAAATTGAAACTTGAATGTTGGAAATAATAACAAAAGGGAAAATTACTCCCACGGGAGCAGAGCATCAGATAATCAAACCATAGGGTCAGTTTCTTTCCCCCCTTCTCATAATAACCAACCAAGTTTCTTTTAATGTGGATCTTAAGAGTACTTAAAAATTGAATTTATGGAACCTTCCTAAGAGTGTCATAACTATGGACAAATTGGGTATCTCAAATGTTATTATACCCATCCTCCAAAGTCAAATAGTGATAATGATTCTAATCTATATTAATCTTCTCACACTCGACCAGAATGATCCCTTAAGAGTAGTTCTAATTCTTAGAATTGATTTATTCATGGAGATTCTATGAAAACCTTTAAAATAAAAATAAGAATCATCTCAATATGGGGGAATAAATCACTAGGATGGTATGGTCAATAACTTTATGGTTTTTAGAAAACTATGACTAATGAATAACCATATACCTAAAAAGTGTAAGGTATTATTCTTCTTGATTAAACCTTAATGCATATTTTGTTTGATAGTGGTTCATACCACTTATTTATTGTATCTCTTATGGTAAATCAAATGAGGTTACCTGTGGAAATGATTCCTCGTGTCATGAGAATCAAGTCACCTCTCTAGAAACTAGAGTTTATGGAATTTAAGTGTTAAACATGATCAATTACCATTGATGTAGTCTAGTTTTTATGGGAGTTCACTATCTTAGAGATGAATATATTTGACCAAATCTTAGGGATAGACTGGTTGGTAACATTCAAAGCTCATATTGAAAACTATGTCGATTGAGTTACTTTCACATATCCTGATATATTTATTCATGTTTTTAAAGAGTAATGGGATATGAATACCAAAAGAGTAGGGACTTAAGTAAAAAATGGTTGGAACTATCTCTCATCAGCTGATAGTAGTAACTTTAGGGTCTATTGATTCAATCATGAGTAGAGATCTTCCTGATATAGTAGATCAATATCCTAATGCCTTTTTGTATAATTTCTATAAACTATCACCTGAAAGAGAAATTGAATTTTGTATTGACCTACTTCCAAGAACTTTTCCTATGTCACTTAGATCATATATAATGGAACCAACAAAGTTATATAAACTGAATATCCAATTTAAAGTGTTTGAGAACAAAGTATTTATAAGACCAGGTACATCTCCTTAGGCTACTATAATTTTATTAATAAATAAGGTTAATGTTACTCACTAAATTGTGTTAATTATTATATAATGAATAAATTAATGATATAAAATTGATATCATGTTCCTAGAATTGATGATTTTTTTGATCGATTGAAGGGATACAAGTTATTATATAGAATTGATCTACGATCAAGGTACCACTAACTCTGGTTAAAGAAATATGATATTCCAAAGACAAATTTTAGAAGACATTACAGCCCCTATGAGTACTTTTTTATTTCCTTTGGTATTACAAATAGACTAGTAGTCTTTATAGAATTGATAAACTATATATTTTAAATTTACTGGGACTCTTTTTTTGTTTTATTTATTGGAAATATCTTGGTGTACTCTTTCACTAGAGATGATCATGAGAGGAACTCGGAAACTGTGTTAAGAATTATATGAGACCACCACCTTTATATAAGTTTTACTTTTAGATATAAGATGTTCGAATCCTTGGGAATGTAATTTTTGAAAAAGTAATATTGGTTGACCTTAAGAAAATTAAGGCCTTCATTTCTTAGGATCCACCTAAGAATGTATTTTAGGTATGGATGTTTTCAGGAATAACATGTTATTATCATAATTTTTATATGATTTATCATGTCTAGATTCTCCAATGACTACATTAACAAAGAAGGTTATCCTGTTAAATTAGACTATTGATTGTTGAGGATCATTTGAGGAGCTGAAGGCTCGGTGAACTTCAACATATATCCTTATCTTTATAGAAATAGTTGAGTGTTGTGTTGTTTATTGTGATTCATATGGATCTAGATTAGTTTGTTTATACATGTAGGGAG
This sequence comes from Viscum album, assembly GCA_963277665.1. NCBI lineage: Eukaryota > Viridiplantae > Streptophyta > Magnoliopsida > Santalales > Viscaceae > Viscum > Viscum album. The sequence goes on from OY728138.1 coordinate 1,797,202,838, forward strand.
ACAATTTCCCAGCTTATGGTTCATGATGATCATGTGAGCATGAAAATAACTATCAAATGCATGATCTTGAATTAGCTATGGTGGTCCTTCCTCTAAAAACATAAAACCACTATCTATTTTGTAAGAATTTTACTATCTTCACTAATCATAAAATCTTAAATCACATATTTTCATAAAGATACTTGATCCTTAGGAAATGATTTTGGATAGAGTACCTCGAAACATTTGACTTTGACTTGGTTTATATGCCTAGTAAAGAAAATCTAGTGGCTGATTTCTTTAGTCATAAGTCATATAATCATGTGGTCAAAGAATCTTGGGGTTAATGGAAACTAATGGGGGTAATCACTGACATGAATTTAGATTATACTAAGTAAAATAATTTCATAGTTTCATTTTTAGTCACTCTTATTCTTGACTTCGTTGAACAAGTAAAGGAGGAACAATGGTCTGTCCCCGATTACCTTACCATTAGGAAAAACCTAAATGGTGGAAAGACCATTGATGGATGGATAGAGGATACAAATTATATGTCACGTTTTCAAGACTGAATCATAGATCCTCTTTCCTTCCAGAAAAATCTCCTTCATGTTTATTATCATTCAAAATGGGTTTTATATCTAGGTATTCGGAATATTTATAAGTCAATAAATGACTATTTTTGGTATTCAGTTATGAACCTAAAAGTGTAAAAATGTTTTTTGAAATGTATTTCTAATCAACAAGTGAAATATAAACACTAACAACCATATAGAATGAAACAATCATTACCCATAATTGTATAGAAATGGGAGAAAATATCCATGGCCTTTGTCACTAGTTTACCAATAACTCTTTGGAAGCATGATTCCATATAGGTGGTTGTTGACCAACTCACCAAGTTAGAATTATTTGTTTTAATTTGAGAGACCAATTTAGTAAATGAGTAATGAAATATATTTATATATATCTAGGAAGTGGTTAAGTTTCATGGGGTACCATTTTCTATTATCTCTAACCAAGACCCTATATTTATCTCGAGGTTTTTTTGGTCTATATAACAATATTTTGGAACCCAGTTAACCATGAGCATGAAATACCATCCTCAAATGTATGGGAAATAAAAGAATATAATCCTAACTTTGTAAGACATGTTAAAAGTATAAGTGATGGAATTTTTTGGTTCATGGGAATATCATTTTCCTTTAGTGGATTTTTCATATAATAATAGTTATCAATCTATGATACATGTGGATCCATGTGAACCATTGTATGACTTTCCATGTTTCTCTACACTTTTTTGCCAACGAGCGTGTACCCTAGTGGTACAGGCTTCTGCTTGGCATCCAAAAGACCCAGGATCAAATCTGGGCAGGGGCGAATTTCTGGGACTGTAGCAGGTACTGTAGCAGTGGCGACATTATAGCAGAAGCAGCACTGTAGCGGTGGAGGGATTGTAGCAGATACTGTAGTGGCGGTAGTACTATAGCGGTACTGTAGCAGCGCGGTACTGTAGAATTACTATTCACTGAGGGGTCCTTTGGGCCAAAAAATGGGCTTTCAAGCCCCGTACTCAGGCCACTTGGCCTTGGGCCTTCGGGCTATGTAATGGGTCTCCCTCTACCCAGTCTAAAGAGGTTTTTGCTTTAAATAATAAATTGAGGCTTCGACCCCAACCTTTAAAAAAAATTAAAGAGACAATCAAGAAAATCTAGTTAATTAATAAATTAATGGAAACATCCTAGAACCTTCATAAATCTTATAAATATCATCTTAATTCTTCTTTATCTTTTGAAGTTGGAAATCATATGCACATGTGAGTATCTCCAAGGTTGGGGCACCATTTCCTGGATAAGTAGGGAAAACTAGATCCTTGGTAGATCAGACTATTTGAGATTATTAATCATATTAGTGAAGTTTTTTATTGAATATATTCACCAACAAGATTCATCTAAATTTATAGTGTTTTCCATATATCACAACTACAATACCAAATCGACCCAAAACATGTGATAAGTTGGGATCATATTACCCTTGAGTTGGGTGATATAGTCATTCACATGCCTAATCACATTATGTATAGGAATGAAAATATTTTTTGAAGCAGATATATCTTATTGGTGAAAGTATTATGGAATCATGTGCAGGTTCAAGAAAATAATTGGGAACATGAGAGGTTTTTGTAAGAGTAATGGCCCAAGATTTTCTAATTCTCTACCGACCTCTATATTTATAAGGGTGGTGATCCTAATGGTGGGGAGAATTTAAGACCAATTTTTTGATTCATTTTCTTAATTTATTATGTATTTTTAAGCTATAAAGAGGTTAGGGTTGGTTTTAGGATGTTATGGAGGGTTTTTAGTGGTTTTGGAGAGTGATTAAATGGAACATAGTTATGGGAAATCATGTGTGCTTCCTAGGAAACCATATAGGATGAAATGGGGGTCTCTGGTTAGATAAAAACTTGGGTAAATGGTTTGGGTAAACCATGAAACAAACCATGTGTCCCTAGATTATTTGATTGGATAGGCATAGGGTTGGGGTCCATGGTTTGGGTAAACCATGTAGACAAACCATGTGAACATGGAATTTTTTGGATAGTGGGTTTCATAAGGTTGGAACATGATTTACAAAACCATGTGTGACTTTAAAGTTACCAAGATATTATATTTTTAACCTAAATATTCCCTATAAATGCTCATTTCTTCCCACCTTGAAAGGGATCTTAAACTTGAGGGTTCCCCTGGGTGATTTTGGTGATCAAAATTATTCCAGAGCTCCCTCTCTTGGATTTATAGAATGTTTGGCCTAGGGATCAAATGTAAGACTTCCATATCTCTTTATCCTCTCATATATTATCATTTTACTTTGATAGAAACTCTAGTTTGGGGATTCCATGCCCAAATATTTTTGTTAGGGTGTGTTTTGATGGGTATTTTATTCTAAATGGTTATAGGAGGGTTTCAAGATCCTATACCTACAAGGGTGTGTGGTGATTTCTTCTAGAATATATTTTTTATGATAGGTGTTTTCTATCTCACCCACATTTTTCTATGAATTTGATGGATTGTTGTTTTTAAAATTAAATTCTTATGTTTATCAATATAAAATCCTTGGTAAATTATCTTTAGAGTATTTCTTTTTTGTTTTTAGAAATAAAGGTTGTGGGTGATGGACACAATGTGTCTAGTTAAATTCTTAATTATAGATTTGGGTTTAAATAGAATGAATTTTGGTGTTTATAAACTTCGAATTTACATGGGTTAGTGTGTGTTCATGATCAATATGGATGAGGACTAGTTGGTTCATACTTGGATGCTAGTGATTAGTTTGGGGCATGGGAATTTTACCAATAAGTGATGACTTGGGTTAGGGGGATGAGTTTCTACTCATGAGTTTGGTCTATTCAGAGGACCCATTAAATGGGTGATATATTGGGTCGGTGACATGGTTCCTAGAGGGGATGGGTTAGTTCATTGTATGGGTGTAATATTTCTTAGTGAAAGTGTGTTGTGGTGTAAGTTATTTACAATGGTCATATAAATCATGTTTACTAGAATTGGTCTTATATAATATTTTTATATAATTTGAGATAACTTGTTCTTGTTTTAGTGGTGTGTGTGAAAAGTATTTGGGAGATTTACTGTTGGGTTATATACTCACCCCTCTGTATATGAATCTTGGTACATATGCAGATGTTGTTCGACATAATGTAGGTAAGAAGAATACCACTTACTTCTCCAGAATAGAATCTTAATGATGTAGTTGTTAGTGATAGAGGTGTGAGCATAGATGTGGTCATGGTGTAGATCTTAGTGTAGTACCATGTTTGTAACCTTAGTATGTTTTTTTATTATTTAGGTATTGTAGACTTATTTAGTGATATTATTGGTTATTGAAACTATGATTATTATTTGGTTATTTTATTGGAGTTTGGTATAGTTTTTATCATGCATTATATCTATATTTTTTATTGTATTTTTTCTAATTCAGGTAGAATAATGAAAATTAAAACAAGGAAAAGAAGTGAAAGCATTTCCAAAAGTAAAAATAAAGAAAGTAAATAGACACGAAATTTTTTTTAAAGAAGTTCATCAATAGTACCTGAAGGTACCCCTATTTCTCCCCCCCATGAGGAGGATTGTGAGGTTCAATTTAACAAACGCCTTGATTTTAATAGAAACCAAGAAACCAAAAACCCTTGGCTTTAACAGGAACTAATAACCTCAAAAATACTTTCTTTTAATATAATATTAAGAACCTAAATCCCTTAGTTTGAATGAATAAACAAGAACAAAAAAGGAGGGAGAAGAGAAATAGATGACTTAATTGAAATCCTTTTTTAATGCATATACTTTACTCTCTATTGAAATAATTAGAACAAGATAGAAATGGAGATAGAGAAGGATAAGAATCAAGAGCCAAATGGTTTTACAAAAGTCTCAATAGGAGGAGAGAGAAAGAGTGAAAAAATATTGAATAAGAATGTTTTTTGTGAATTGGATGAAGTTTTTAAAGAACACACCCTTCTTTATTTAGTGTCTTGATCTCCTCATATGAAATATTGATCTCCCTTTGAAAGGTGAATATTGAGAACTTCAAGCTTTTGGGACATTTTGAGAGAATTGGATCAAATTTGAGATTTGGGAGCATTCCATCATTTTTACTTTGATTAGTTGGAATATAAGATGAGAATTAAGGATGTTGTAATATCCTTTTATAGCCTCCATGGGGTTTCAAGATCCAAAGGGTCGATTCACAACATTGATGACCCGAACTGAGCACTTTATGACTGCCATTAATGTTCCATTAGACTAGCAGTCTCGATGCCACATAATACCCTATAATGTCCACTGAGTAATCATTGGTCTACCTAAAATTATGTATATTCTATCAGTTCTCACTATCTAGTCAGTACACCTCCACTGGCTAACTAGTAGACTCCTACAGGCTAAGAGGATTCTTCCCATGCCACTGGATATTCGGTGGCACTGCATCAGATAGTCAGTGTTGCCTATTGTATAACCTATGAAAGTATCCCCTTAATCCCATTTTAATATATCTAATGTTGGAATTCCTCCTTGAAATAATATCTCAAAATAAACACACAAAATACACTTAAAAACATGAAACAACATATAATAACATTAGAGTGTTTGTGATCATTAAAACAATTATTCTTTAGTGTACAACATAGTCCACTAGGTAATCAAAAGTTGTGTCCTCCTCTTGGATTAATTATAGGAATCATCCTTTCACAGCTAATTAGATAGTTCACCTTAATTTTGATAATGTTCCTAAACTTTCTTGGTTTTTGTATTTAAATACAAATATGTGAACTGCATATTGTATTTAATACCCAAGAATTAAAACATAAATAATACATGAAATGATGAATATACTAAAAGTAAAATATTATGCTTTGTTATTCTTAAATTAATTGTAGTTTCTCTTCCAATGATGATTCTCACTATATGAGAAGAAAATGGTCATCTATTCTCTGACCTACCTCTGAATATTTTTTCTTTTTGAATGATGTTATAAAGGCACTGTTTACTTTAAACTAGTCTTGAGATTTTAAACCAGGTTTTTCACTTTGTTCACTAAAAGGGGTGAGGATCCATGAAATCACCATTCCCTATATTCTTGGTGAAGAATAGTCAAAATATTCTTGAGTGGATTATCCATATTTTTTATCATGTATTTCTAGATGGATATAGAGTATTTGGGTGATAAGGATGATAATATAAAGATTAATGGATAATTTATTATCCAAATAAAATCTCAAGTTCACTACCTGGTCAATGTAATTATACATCTTGAATGAAATATCACTAACTAGGTACTTTTCCCCTAGTTTACACTAGTATAGTGCAGTGAAAATATCATTTTTCTTAATCTTCTTTTTCTCCTTCTCAGGTGATAGGAGATAACATATCATAGTGTATGCATCCATGTCTCTATATTGTATCTTCAGATATTCATAGACAACTGATATCATGATTCAATTGACATTATAATAATCATTTATATATCTCTTATAGGCATCCTTTTCACTGACATTTACTCAATGAGGTGGTTGATCAGGAATAGAGGATTCCAACACATAGTATAAATTTTCATGGAGTAGTGAAATGTATAAACGAGGGTGCCACTATTTGAAATTTATACTAGTGAGGACATGGTTTGTATCCAAAAATTATTTCATTGATATCGTGCTTTCGATTTTTATTTTTTTATAATAAACAAAATTATATTTTAGTACTTTATCTTGATTACAAAGTGTGACGTAATAAATTAATTTATTTAATTTATTTCCATGACAACCCGGTTTTTCTACGAGGTATGGATCCCATATATTTTAGTATAATTACTTTTTTGGACCTTTTATGGATTTCTAATGAGGTCATAGAGGTTCCAGGGGTGTTTGGGGCTTGTTCAGAGCTCAGAACCCCAACTGATGGAGAAAAGGACTGGGTTGCACAATTAGTAGAAATTGTGCAAGCCAATCCGCATGACTTCCCTAACTGTGTGAGGGTTGGAAAGTGGGATGAAGAAGGATGCAGATTTTGAGGAAATCATGCAGCCTGAGGTTCATGCTCATTCATTTAGTCTATAGTTTTTAGAATATCCATCAATCACGATTGATGCACAGTTTCTCATACCATGCGGCCTAATCTTGCAGGGTCCCCTTTGAGGCAGTGTCATGAACATGATTGGAACACGGTTTGGCCAACCATTTGGAAAAACTGCGCACCCCTATTTTTTTTGTTAAAATGACTAAAATTCACTTAATTAATTATAAAATTACCCCACTTTCTCCTTTTCTTATTTCAACAAACAACGAAGGATCTCCTCTCCCATTTTAAACTCACAAGTACCCTTCTTCTAGTTTTTTATATCATTCCTTCATTAAAAGTATGATTTGATCCTTATTTATCCCATTGGATGTGCATCAGTAAGTGCTTCGATCCTTTGGATTTGTTTTTTATTTTTCTTCTTATAAACAATGCTATTTTGATGTAGGGTTATATGCCCTATTTTCAGGGAATCGATCTGTTTTTAGATTTCTTTCGATCCAAGACAAAATGAAGGCTGGTACTAAACAAGGAGAGTGTTATAGGCTCTATTTAGGTGTTCTAGGACTCATCCCTCAAGTATTTCAATTTTATAAAATGTCATTATTGTGTGCACACTGATTTCATCGAGCGTTTCCTATTAGATTCATATTCCATGCTCGTAATCATTATTCTCGTATTCTTGAGACTTGTTCATAATTTTTTTTCATGCCATTGGAGTATGTAACCTCAATTCTTTTCACCCCATGTAGGATATGTTCATTAATATATTTTTTAGTGGGTTTCTATGACTATTCGTGCCACCATTCGTGTGAGCTTGAATTATCCTCATTAAAGGTAAGTGTTTTAATTAAATGAATGAATTTTGAATGGTTGTTACTTTATTGTACCACTTGACCCTTCTAAGGAAAGTGTCCTAATTAATTGATAAACCTATAAAATTTTAAATGGAAAGTGTATTTATAGATATCACTTGTCCTGGTTAATTATAATTAAATTGCATATGGTTGCATGTCCTTATCCTACCTTTTCATGCTTATGAAAGGTGAAGGAATGAACAAAATAATTTATTAAGTAATTAAAGTATTAAATAGTTTCATGTCCTTCATAGCCTTTTCACCTAGTATGAAAGGTGATGGAATAAACCTTTTAGATTATTAAATGGAATGATTATTACAAGGTCTGAATTAAATAATGAATTATGTATAAGGTTATTATTGCATATGAACCTTTTTGTATTTATTGGAGTGGTTAGACTTGAGACATCCTTTGATTCTTGAGGGAATTTATTGAGCACTCAGAGGAAACCACTCCAATTCAAGGAGTTGGTTTCCAAGGGTTTTTTCCCACCTTGGAACATTTCCTTGTCTACTAGTGGATGCCCAACATGACGTCTTAGGGTCCCTTCACTATATTTTAGATATTAGGATGCCTTGGATACACTTATTAGATCCAACTTGATGTCTTTAGACACATGACGCCATGGATTCACCCCTTTGTCCCCAGTCATGCTTAGCTTGTTTTACCTTAGACAAGATCCTTGGACTTAGTTAGAAATATTTACAGTGTAATTTCTTGGTAAATTACCCTTGGATTACACTCAGAACCCTTATATCCAGGATTCATGTTATTACTGAGTTGAATTGACCCCTAAGGTAAAGGATTCCTTGGTTATTACCTTGCATCCTATTTCATTATTATCATATTTTTAATATGCCTTGTTACACCTTGGATCCTTTATTATTATTATCATAATACATTGTTATTGTTGTTATACCTCACATAACTACTTAATATAAATTGAACTTAAATGAATTAATTAAATGATTACATCTTCAGAGACATTACCAGCTGAGGTTGAAGCAGGTATCGATTATCATTATAGAATTTCTTTACATTTATATATACTTGCACACTGTCAGTTTATATTCATAGACTATATGGTATATATGTTGTTGGTGGTGGCCTACTGAGATTTATGCCACACCCTATTTGGGTCACTGATGGTACTCGGGCATATTACATGTATGCAGATGTTGATAAGGGAAATTTTCCCACTTTGGAAACCTAATATTGATTGCTTGCTTTAGGATGGAGCTTGGTAGAAGATGGCCAAGATAGTGCTCGAGATGCTTGGATAGTTTTTTGTTCCTTTTTTATTCTTTTGTACAGCATGTATATCCCGCTTCTTTATACCCATGTTTTCCTTATTTATAGAGACATGACATACATTATCATATTTTTTATATGATTTAGTTTATAGCTATTTATGGTTATTTATTACTTGGATGTTTATCCTTATTTATACTACTCATTTATCATTACATTGTTTCCGCTATGGTGGGTTATTGTTCTAGTATTTATAGTGTATGCTTCCATTGTGCCATCTATTTATATATGCTTCTGTTATTTATATTTTATTACTTATATAATATTCTCCACTCAAACATGAGGTAATAGTATCCCCATGGACACACCCTAGGCCCTCACTACTAGTTGTCAGCCTCTCACATTTGGGGAGGCATATTTGAGGCCATGTGGCCCACCCGATTTGGGTCACCTTAGAGTGGCACCCGGGTCGGGATTTCACAAAGTGGTATCAGAGGTTTATTTTCTTACTTTACTATTTTGATAGAATAGAATAAATATTAGGAATGATTTTTAACTTGGTTATAAGTTGTTATTGGGTGTATCTAACCCACATTCGAGGTAAATACCAAGTTTCCTGGGAATAGAAAATTGTTATTTTGTATTTTTCTTATTACAGTTGATAAACTTTCACCATTGGGTGATGCACATGCTATGTGATAGTTATTATTATTATGATTGAGGATTTAATTTTTATCCTTAGACTGATGAGATGAGGGCATGTAATCATCATTACATAAATCATTATAGGCACTTGGAAATCACATTTCATGCATATGACATGCCATATAGGTGTATTTACATTCTTTCATTACCTATATTACTTTTGATTGTTGGGTGATATATGCTTCATATATATTCATATGTTGATAACATATTTTACATGGTAAGTAAATTTATTATTTAAAGTGTTATCATCAATCTAAATAGTGTTTTTCAGTATAGGTTGATTGTGGCATCTTAAATAGCCAGTTTCTACCCATGTTAGCTAAGTACCTATGGTTACATAAGTTTCTCTTTGGATGTGATTGAGTGATTTATAGTTTAAATTCATGAGGTGTATGGGCCCTCGTGGATATGAATGGGTAACTTACTAAATCGAGTCATCATATATTACTTGTTACATCCTAAGACCGAATATAGATGGGGTTAAATAGAAATTGAATGGGTGTCAATTTAAATGATAAGGTTTATGGGCCCTTATTCATTGGGAATGGTGATCCATTTTAATCTAACCTTGATATAGGTACATAAGAAAATGAAAACATAAAATGTAAAACTTGACTATTAAAATGAGATGTTCTCTAGTAAATGAAGAGTTAAGTTATAGTTTATCCTTCGTCTAATTTAACCCTTGTAAATTAAACATGAAAGATTACCAATACCTTATCCTTCTAAGCGGGTAGTTGGGGTAGTACCTTGGGTAGTTATCCCTTATTCCTATGATCTAATTCTGCTAGTACTTATATATATTTAAAATCATATTCTGAGGCATGTTATTTTAATTCATAGAGTTATTCCAATGTGTCGTCCTCGTTTCATGTGCCTCGAGCATGGCGACGATCACACTCCAGAGATGGTAGTCCCTAAGCTGGTCATCTTACCACTAGGAGTGCCACTTGAGACATCACCTACTATAACTAATTTGGGAACTAACTCTCATCTTCATCAAGGCTTACTAAATCTAATGCAATCCATATAGTGTGGTCCATGGCCTACACCTATTATGGATGATCAACCTCATGAGTTCCAGCAGCAGCATCCTCCCACCTTTTCGGAGGATGATGGTCCTCAAGCTGTTGAGTCTTGTCTGGAGTCCACTCTAACTATCTTTGAGCATCTAGAGATGCCTCTAGAGTAGAGATTCAATCTTTCCACCTATATGTTTCTTGATTCATCCAAGAGCTAGTGGGATGTGATTACCTAGGTTGGTTGTCATCAGGGCATGGTCTGGGATAATTTTCAAACTGCCTTCTACGATTACATTTTTCCTCAGACACTGAGACCTAACCGAGCCAAAGATTTCATGCACTTGAAGTAGGGTGTTATGTTTGGTATGAAATAATCATCACATTTTACTGATTTGTAGTGCTTTTCACTACTTCTATCTAGTGATGAGCTATTGTGTGCTAGACACTTCGAGGATGGGAATAGGTATGTCATCCATACTCAGGTGAATGTCTTTCACCTACCTAATTTTTTTTTCGATCGTCAATCATACCCTTATCACTGAGTACAAACTAAGGGAAGGTGATATTACTGAACCTAGAAGTTCAGTGTCGAGGTAGGGTAGCGTTTCTTTCAGCGGTAGGAAGCATTCCCTTGAGGTTTCTCATCAGAGCAGTAGTGGTCGTATTAACCATGATAGAAGCTCTTTTATATGCCATCGGTGTGGACAGAAGGGGAATCTAAAGCCTCAATGTGATAAAGTCCTGATAGAGTGTCATGCTTGAATCTGTATGGGTTATCTTCATAGATTATGTCATATATTTCCATCTGCTTCTAGTGGAAGATGATCTGCACCAACTCCACCTTCAAGAGAAAGATCAATTGTGCCACATAAGGCAGGGAGTTGGAGTATCACTAGTAGGATTGGATGATGAGGTGGATGTATTCATGGTATCCATATTTCTAATTATCAGCACTAGTAGTGTTGACCTGCTTAGGGTAGTCCATCTGTAGCACAGGGTTGTGGATCGGGTGAGTTGCATGACTTACAGTCGATACTTAGGGATCAGAGTATAGGATCATCTATAGTATGAGGTATTATTCTAGTGGCCTCTAATATTGTATCTTCTTTATTCGATACAGGTGCTTCACACTCCTTTATCTCGTTATCGACTATGGAAAGTATCGAGATGGAAATTCAGTACTATTATGGTGTTATGACCCTGGATACACCATTGGGAGTGCATTCACAGGGCATGATCCAATGAAGGGACTTCCCCTTGAGGTAGGTAGTTATCCATTTTTATGGGAAATCTTCATACTTGAGATGAAAGGCTTTGATTTCATTCTTATAATGGACTTTTTGGTTCCCTATCACGCCTATGTGGACTACTATCACCGCAGGGTATCGTTTACATCACCAAAGGGTAGAATTTATCTTTGCAAGGGTAAATGGAATGTCCAGGATGTTATAGTTGGACCATAGCATCATGGGATAGGTAGAGTGATTTTCCATATTACTAGTCTCTTCATGGAGGAGTAGAGAATACATCTGACAGAATTTCCTCCCATAGTGGATCATTTTAGGGATTTATTTTCTAATGATTTATTTGGATTACCTTCTTAATGATAGGTAGAATTTACAATTGAGCTTGTTATAGGAGAATCTCTAGTTTCCATTCCTCCATATAGGATGGAACCTACTGATCTCGAGTAGCTCAAGAGATAGTTGGAGGATCTGGAGTTTAAAGGTTTTATTAGACCCAATACTTCCTATTGGGGATCACTCGTGTTTTTCACCAGGAAGGAGGATGAGACCCTTCATTTATGTGTGGATTAACAATAGTTGAACCATTTTATGGTTAAGAATCAATATCCACTACCTCTAATAGATGATATCTTCAACCATCTCAAAGGATCTAGGGTATTATAGAATATTGAACTAAGATCAGGCTATCATGGGGTGCGAGTGAGGACTTCAGACATACCTCATATATATTCTCATTGCAAGTATGGTCATTATTATTATCTTGTTATACCATTAATTCTTATGAAAATTCCCACCATTTTCATGGTTTTTATGAATAAGGTTTTCCACCCCTATCTAGATTCCTTTGTTTTGATATTTGTGGACAACATATTGGTGTATTTTCATACTTGGAGTGGACATGAAATACACCTTGATATCATTTTGAATACACTGACAGAGCGTCATATTTATGATAATATTGATATGTGCCACTTCTGGATTGAAAAATTTCACTTCTTGGGTCATATTATCTCAGAATCAGGAGTATCTATTAACCCATAGAAGGTGAACGTTACGGTTTCCTAGTAACACCCCAAGAATGTGTTTGATATATGAATTTTATTAGGGTTGGATGAATATTAAAGGATTTTCATAAAGGACATATTATTCCTTTATTCTCCTCTTACTAGTCTTACTTAGAAGGGTGTGAATCTCTTATGGTCGGAAGTGTGAAAGAAATACTTTCAGAAGATGAAAGGAAGGCTTACCTCAACACATATTTTGATTCTTCTAGAGTCTTTCATAGGCTATACAGTGTTCTGTGATGCATCAGACATCATCCTAGGTGTAGTGCTAATTCAAGAGGATAGAGTTGTTGTGTACGGATTCTTTCAGTTGAGTCCTCATTAGAGAAACTACCCAATGAAAGACCTCGAGCTAGCGATAGTTATCCATTCCTTATGTTGTTGGAGACACTATCAGATGGGTGAGTGATTTGTGGTGTATACAGACCACAAGATCCTCAAATATATATTTTCACAACATGACATGAATCTCAAACAGTGAAGATGGGTCAAATACCTTTAGTACTTTGATTTTGAGTTTTTCTATACCTCTGGAAAGGGCATTGTAGTTGCGAATGAATTTAGTTATAAAACTCAGGAACAGGTCGTACAGGAATCCAGTGATGAATATAAATTGATGGTCCTCTTTTTTGAGTTGTATTTGGAGTTTCATGAGAGTCACAAGTAGTATTATCTTATATCCTTGATAGTTACCTCTTCCCTCCTTGATAGGGTGAAGAGTATACAATTTTTTCAGATCCTGAGGTGTTTGTTCTCTAGGAGAGTATTGCTGGTGAGGACCCGCCTCTGTATTGGTATTTTGATGGAGACAACATCCTACATATACAAGGTAATTTCTAGGTTTCTACAGATATGAGAGAGGAACTCATATGAGAGTCCCACGCTTCTCAGTGACCAATTTATTCAGGAATCTCTAAGACATGTCGAGATATACGATGCTAGTATTAGTGGTCTAGGATGAAATAATAGATAACATGTTTTATCACCAAGTATTCTACCTGTCAACAGGTGAAGGAGGATCACCAATGATCTTTTGTTTTGTTACAATCATTGTCAATCTCGGAATGGAAACAAAAAATATGTTACTATAGATATTGTAGTCATCTTACCAAGGTCGCCTCGAAGTAGAGACATAATTTGGGTAGTCGTGGATCAACTGATGAAAGTAGAATACTTCCTTCATATCTAGGAAACTTTATCAATTGGTTACCTAGATAAATTATATGACCGTGAGATCATACAACTACATGGGGTCCCTCGTACTATCATTTCAGATTGAGATGCTCACTTCACATCGATATTATAGCAAGGGTTACAAAGAGATATGGGTACAAAGGTGATTCTGATCACAACCTTTCACCCTTAGACTGATGGCCAATGAGAATGAATAATACATGTGTTAGAGGACGTGCTTTGAGCATGCATCCTTAATTTTGGTGGTTCTTGGGAGAATCATATCTCTTTCATCAAGTTCACCTACAATAATAGATTTCAGGTGATGATTGATATAGATCCCTATGAGGCCTTGTATAGTAGCTCATTTCATTCACCCCTATGCTGGTTATAGGAAGGAGAGACAGTTCTACTAGGTCCTCTTCATGTGTAGGAGACTTCAGAGTAGGTTCAGTTGATTAGAAAATGTATTTATACTGCTTGGTCTAGATATAAATCTTATATTGGTAGCCATCAAAGACCTCAATATTTTGAGGTTGGGGATTATGTTTTCTTGTGGATATCGCCCAAGCTTGTGAATATATGGATACAAAGGTAAGGGAAGTTATTGCCTCATTATGTCAGGTCGTTTGAGATTCTGGAAAAAGTTTGTCTGGTAGCCTATCGGTTGTTGCTGCCTTTGTTCCATGCATGATGTCTTCCATGTTTCACAACTTCATCATTATCATGTCAACTTGTCTCATAATTTTGATCCCGAGGAGGTTGATTTGGATGTCAATGCTTCATTTAAGGAGTATCTTATATGCATCATTGACCTAGGCATGAAAGCGCTCCAAGGTCGGTTTGTCCCTTTAGTGCAGGTGTTATGGAAACACGGCTATATACAGGACGAGGCTTGGGGGTGGGAGGCTGACATACGTGACCAGTGGTTGGATTTTTTCTCAGATGATGTTTTTCCACCCTTAGAAGGTGAACTCGGGGATGAGTTGCTTTAAGGGGAAGACTCTAAGAACCTGATTTTTCTATGAGGTGTGAATCCTTTAAATTTTGGTCCAACTCCTTGTTTTGGACATGTTATGGATGACTAATGAGTTCATAGTGGTTTCAAGGGTGTTTGGGTCTTATTCATAAATCATAACCCTGACCATTGGAGAAAACGATTGGGTCGCATGATTAGTAGAAACTGTGCGATCCAGTCCGCATGGTTTCCCTAACAGTGTGAGGGCTGGAAAGTAGGTTGAAGGAGGCCGCATGGTTTGATAAAACTATGCAGCCTGAGGCATATGCCCATGTAGTTGGTTTGTAGTTTTTAGCAGATCCACTGAGCATGGTTAGCGCATGGTTTCTCAGACCGTGAGGCCTAACCGTGTGACGTCCCCCTTGAGGTTGTGCCAGGCGCACGGTTGGTGCAAGGTTTGGCCAACTATGCGACCAAATCGTGTAACGACCCAAAGTTTTTCAATGGAAAATTCTCTTCTTATATCTATGTCATAAAAACACAAAATAATGAACTACTAAGTGATAAGTGACCTTTAAACATAATTTTTTTTCACCCCTATGTTTGGAATTTAAAAATCCAACATTCACGGTTGTGTTCAAGATAGTTTTTGGAGTCCAATGAAACAAAAATAATTTTTGGTGAATAGTAACCTACCCTTATGAATAGTAACCTACCCTTATGAATATTAATATGACCCTTATGAATAGTAAATAAGAGTAACATTACCTATGAATAATAAAATAAAATTTAGACATCTTAGAAAGTGACAATTTGACCTTAGTAAACATTTTTGGTATTTTATAAGTCATAAATAATTAATTATAATTAATTAATTAATTTAAATTAATATTTATTTTCCTGAAATATATTCATAAATTATTGAATCAATGTCTAATAGTTTTTAGATAATTTTATAAGACCCTAAGTAATTTTTGAAAGAACTGCAAAATCAGTTTTAATTTTAAAAACTGTTTTTTTAAGTAAATTATGAGTTTAATTAAATATTAAATTAATAATATTTAGAAAATTATTTTTGAAAAATGGAATTAATTTTTGGATTCTACACTTCGAAAAATGGTTGGGGTAAAATTTTGGGATTTTTCTGAGATACTTGAATTTTTTATGAATAGTAGAATATATTAATTTATCATATAAATACATTTTAATTAAAACCCACTATTCCTGACATCACAAGTGATGTAAGCACCCAAATCCCGAATTCAAAATTATTATTTACTATTCTTAGTCATCCAAGACTCACTATTCCTTGTCTTAGGTGAAATTAATAAACTAATCAAATTTATATTAAGGAAACCCCTCTCCCCTCCACTATAAAAGCCACCCTTCACTCCCTCTTTTCCTCACACCTCTCAAGCTCCAAGACTTTTCTAAACTCTGCCCAAACACCTTCCCTAGACCCTCCCCCACGTCCAAGAGCTTCTGGTCTCATCAAAAGACCAAGCTTAGGCCTTTAAGGAGGTTCTTAAGAGGAGGATTCTAAAGGTAATTTCTCTCTCTCTTCTCCTTTAATTTCCTTTCAAGTTCAAGTTCCTTTCTTGATATCTCCCTACCTATATTCATCCAAATTGTTTTGTAACTCCAGTATTATAAATATAATGTAATATTATGATTATAATGGTATATTATATCACCCCACACCCTTTCCCTCTTCCTTTTATTTTATTAAAGAGAACGTTGTTCATGTGGTGATAATTTATCACCTTCAAAAACAACATGCTCTCTTCTTCCATTTATACCTTCAATATGGTCATGAAACCATTTTTATGGTTGAACCAGAAAATTTTATATGTAATATGTTCTATTTTAAGTTCTGTAAATAACCTATGGCCATACTACTAAGTGAAAAGTTAAAATGATTTGGTTGTGATCCAAAAACCGCTCAAATTAGCCCAAATAATCTTCATTTAATTCTTATCTAATGATTCGGCCACATGGATCTAATATAACTCATTATAAAATCATTCAAGATTCTGTAATATCATTAATTACATGTAATATCAGTTCTCTATGTTTTCCCATGATCTACCCAAACATCAAATTAAGAATACAAGTGGACCGCTCAAGAAAACCATGAAAACGAACATCCTCGATCAATATTTTTAAACTCTATAAGTCATCCAAAGGAACATAATATGAAATAATAAAACCATAATTAACCCTATTAATGTATAAAAGGTTCTGGAATTTCTAATTAATGAATATAATGTCATTATACAGGACATTAAAGAGAAGGATGCATTCGAGTACAAGGTAAGGGGAAATCTCGAACCCAATTTTCTTCCTTCGGGTTCTCCCTCTTTCACTCCATTTTTGATGTGGTTACTCTTAAAAGAACATTTTTTAATCATTTACTTGACTTTTCTGGGATATACATGTTTTTCACTGGTTTTTATGTCCATAAAAATGTTTTCCAAAAGAACTCTTCTTTCAAGATCTCACCTTTTACCTCTCATTCAAGGTTGATGGTTCTTATATCAAGTATGATGTTCCCTCTTTATTTTGGGAACACAAAGCTTATGAATGTGTTATTATGAGATGAAACTCATTCCTTTCCATGGGTTATTTATGTACATGTTTGATATGTGTTCTATGTGGCAAGCATGATAATGATAATGTTATGATGTGATGGGTGCGCCCGGAATTATATAGCGCAATATGAATGTTTAAATGTGACGAGTGCGCCCAGAATTATATAGCGCTCCAATGAATTGGGTAAAGTGATGAATCTCATGAGTAAATGTGAAATGATGCGTGAACATGATGCTATCTTTGTTCACAAGTATGTGTGGTAGTTAACCACTAAGACATGATGTTTCATTTTTATGCTTTTCCACATTTCAAGTTTATTGTTTATGCTCCTCTCATGTTCAAGATCTTCTTCCTATGTCATGATTATGCTCACCCCATGCTATATTGTTCTTAACTATCCTCTTACTGGGCTTCTATTTCACCCCTTTTTATGTATATCCTCAGGTGGCTACATGTACTAAGGAGAGGACAAGTGCTACTAAGAAGCTATAGAAGAAGAGATTAAATGAATTTTTATGCTTGATGTTGTATTTGTTATGTGTAGTCCTAGTTTTCCCAAGACACTAAACCTCTGGATCCTCCATGTGTAATACTATTATGTTGTTTATCTTTGAAATGATGTAATAGTAATGTAAGAATAGGTTTGGTCTCTATAGTTGGTATCAAAGGAAAGGTTTAGTTAATTTGGGAATTAGGATTAGTGTACCCTAAAGAAAACCTCTAGCATGAGACTAAGTACAAATATGCACACAAGGATATTTACCTAGGGATCCCATATGTTATGTTTTTGGTATAATTGTTTAAATGAATAAGATATTCATGACTTTTTTACTTATTTTTTGTTCTAACCTTTTCTATTTTAGAAAATGGTGGGAACCAGGAGGAATCAGGCCAACAACTCTTGCGAAGGCCAATGCAGCGATTGCCCGAACGACATCCCCAATGATTTTGGAGGTGGAGTTCAAAACTTCATGGCGATGCTTACCCAATTATCTCAGGTTATGAATAATAACCATAATAATGGAGAACGTCCTCCTTCACCAAAGAGGGAGCAGCTAGCTATCGAATGTTTTATACGGCAACGACCACCGACGTTTTGTGGATCTTCCGATCCACTAGTTGCGGAACAGTGGGTCAAATCCATGGAGAAGATCTTTTCTGTTCTTCACTGTTCCGAGACAGAGAAGGTAACTCTAGCCGTTTATCGTCTAGATGGAGAAGTTGATCAGTGGTGGGCTTTGATTAAGAACACCAAGCCAAGGGAGGAAATTGAAGAGATGGAATGGGAGGACTTTAAGATAATGTTTCTTAATAAGTACTTCCCAAGAACTCTTCGCATGAAGATGGAGAGAGAATTCATAGAGCTCAAACAAAAAGAAGGAGAATCTATCACAACCTATGAAGAAAATTTCACAAGGATCGCAAGGTATGCTTCGGGTTTTGTTATCAACAATGATAGCAAAATTGATAGATTCTTTAGTGGATTAAAACCACATCTTTGAAAATCTCTTGCAATTCGAGACTTTGGGAGTTATGAAGAAGTTGTTCGGTGTGCTCTCAAAGTGGAGATAGAGTTTAGAGAATGGTCCCATGGCTATGGTGATAAGAAAAGAAAGATGGAGTTTCAAGCTGGTGGATCTAGTGATAAAGATGGGAAGAAAACACAACGACCCACTTGCCAAAAATGTGGGAAGTTGCACAATGGGAACTGCCTCAAAGGGACGGGTAAATGCTTCAAGTGTGGGAATGAAGGACACCTAGCTCACGAGTGTCGAAGAGACATGAAAATGAAGGATAATGTAGCCGATGAAAGGAGAGAACCACTCGTGGTTTAATGCTACAACTTTAAGGAGATAAGGCACTATTCAAACCAGTGCACTAAACCTCGAGCTCTCGAGGGTAATCAGCGCCAACAACCACCAAAGCCAAAGGAACAAGGGAAGGCTTATGCCATCACTACTGCAGAGGTGGAACATGATAATGAAGTCATACAAGGTACACATCCTATTCACTCAAGAATGGAAAAAGTCTTATTTGATTCTGGTTCTACGCATTCCTTTATATCTTGAAAGTTTGGTAGAACTATAGAATCGAAGCCCCAAAACCTTGAAGTAGAGATATCTGTAAAAACACCAAGTGGTGAAATCATTGCAACCCAAGTTTTTGATTCTTCTCCTATTGACGTATGTGGGAAGATTCTTCCAGCAAATCTCATAATACTTCCCTTGGTGGAATTCGACGCTATAATGGGAATGGATTGGCTCTCGTTATATAGAGAACATATCAACTGTTGGGAAAAGGAAATATATTTTCATATTCTGAACCATCCCATGCTCCTCTACAAATGAAAGGAAGATCATGAATATCCATTGAAAAATCCTTCAATGGTGTGGGTGATGATTCCCTATGAAGAAGAATACCTCTCCCAAATGTTTGAGTCAAAGGAAAGTTCCAACCTTGATGAAATGCCCATCGTAAGGGAATATGGCAATGTATTTTCTGAAGAGTTACCCGGAATCCCCCCGGATCGTGAGGTAGAGTTCTCAATTGAACTCATACACGGAGATACTCCTATCTCAAAGTGCCCCTATAGGATGGCTCCTATCAAACTGGAGGAGTTAAAGAAGCAGCTGCAAGAGCATCTGGACAAAGGGTTCATACGCCCTAGTGCATCACCTTGGGGTGCGCCGGTGCTCTTTGTGAAGAAGAAGGATGGTACCATGCTGCTGTGTATCGATTATCGCGAACTCAACAAGATCACCATAAAGAACAAGTATCCTCTCCCAAGGATTGATGACTTGTTCGACTAGTTAAGAGGAGTTCACTACTTCTAAAAGGTGGATCTTCGTTCTGGATATCATCAAGTAAAGGTGAAGAAGGAAGATATTCAGAAGACTGCCTTTCGTTCAAGGTATGGGCACTATGAGTTTTTGGTGATGCCCTTCGGACTTACTAATGCCCCTGCAATCTTCATGGATTTGATGAATAGAGTCTTTAGACATTACCTCGACAAATTTGTGGTAGTTTTTATCGATGATATTCTCATCTACTCCAAGATCAAGGAGGAACATGAAGAACATCTAAGACTTGTGTTGGCGACATTGAGAAAGGAGAAGTTGTATGCCAAGTTCAGAAAGTGTGACTTTTGGATGAATCAAGCCACGTTCTTGGGACATGTGATCACAAGCGAGGGAATTTCTATGGACCCTTCAAAGACAAAGGCAATTGAAGAATGGCCCAGGCCCTCTAGTGTCACAGAAATCCGTAGTTTTCTTGGATTAGCTGGGTACTACCGACGTTTTGTGAGAAACTTCTCACGATTGTCAAGCCTGATAACTAAGTTAACAAGGAAAGGGGTAAAGTATGTATGTACAGAAGAATGTGAGGGAAGATTCAAGGAGATAAAGAGAAGGTTGATCACTACACCTGTACTCACACTACCGAAAAGTGGAGAAAGTTTTGTGATATACAGTGATGCTTCAAATAAAGGCTTGGGTTGTGTACTCATGCAGAATGATAATGTGATAGCCTACGCCTCATGACATTTTAAGATCCATGAGCAGAACTACCCGACGCATGATCTAGAGCTGGCAGCCGTGATTTTTGCCTTGAAAATCTGGCAGCACTACCTTTATGGTGAGAAGTGTGACATATACACCGACCACAAGAGCCTAAAGTATATATTCACACAAAAAAAGCTCAACATGCGTCAAAGGAGATGGTTAGAGATAATCAAGGATTTCGATTGCTCTATTCACTATCATCCTGGAAAGGCGAACAAGGTAGCTGATGCTCTAAGCAGGAAAGAACCTGCTACTCTATCCATGTTGAGTATTGAGAAAGACCCTATCTTCTTGGATATTCAAAGGATGGATTTAGGAATCGTAAGGGTAGGGGATACATCCTACCTTTCCCAAATGATTGTGCAACCATCCATCCAACATAAGATTAAGGAAGCACAAAGGGATGATGTGGAGATACAAAAGAGGGTGAATGCAGTAAAGGAAGGGAAGCTGCAAGAGTTCCATATCGACGATAATGGTGTGATTCGGTTTGGAATGCGGCTTTGCGTGCCTTCATCACCCGGAATAAAGAAGGAGCTATTGGATAATGCACATAGCTCAACTTTCTCTATTCATCCTGGAAGTACCAAGATGTATCGTGATCTCTGAGAACACTTCTGGTGGGATAACATGAAGAAAGAGATTGCGGAATATATATTAAGGTGCTTGGTATGTCAGCAAGTTAAAGCTGAGTAGCAAAAGTCCAAAGGTATGATGCATCCATTGCCTATACCCATGTGGAAATGGGAAAATGTTACTATGGAATTTGTCGTGGGTCTCCCGAAAACGTCAAGAGGAAATAATGCGATATGGGTTGTGGTTGACAGACTCACCAAGACTGCCCATTTTATCGCTATTTGGGAAGACCTCTCACTTGAACAACTTGCAAGGATATATGTGAAGGAAGTAGTGAGATTGCACGATGTTATTCTCTCAATTTTCTTTGACCATGATCCAAGGTTCACTTCTAAATTATGGAGGAGCCTTCAACATGCTTTGAGTACTGAATTAAATTTCAGCACGGCCTATCACCCCCAAACTGATGGCCAGTCTGAAAGGACTATTCAGACACTTGAAGATATGCTAAGATCCTGCTCTCTTGAATTCAAAGGTGGTTGGGATCAGCATCTCCCATTGGTTGAGTTCTCATACAACAATAGCTTCCACTCGAGTATTCATATGGCTCCGTATGAAGCTCTTTATGGGAAGCGATGTAGAACTCCAACCTGTTGGGATGAAGTTGGAGAACGAAAGATACTTGGTCCCGATCTTGTTCAAGAGATGACAAAGAAGGTTCAAGTCATCCAGAAACACATCAAAGCTGCTCAAATTCGGCAAAAGAGCTATGCTGACAATCGTCGAAGGGACTTGGAGTTCGACGTTGGAGATAAATTCTTCCTTCGAATATCTCCATGGAAGAGAGTCATGTGATTCGGGAAGAAAGGGAAGCTAAGCCCAAGGTACATTGTCTCCTTTGAGATCCTTGATCGTATAGGAGTCGTGGCCTATCGTCTGGCACTTCCACCGAATATGGATCAAGTTCATGACGTGTTTCACGTATCACTACTGAGGAAGTACATTTCAGACCCCTCACATGTACTAAACTTAGAGGTGGTACAGCTGGAAGATGATCTCTCCTATGAGGAGCAGCCGGTAAAAATTCTGGACCGAAGTGATAAGGTTCTACGCAACAAGACAACCCGCCTTGTCAAAGTGTTGTGAAGGAACCAAAAGTTTGAGGAAGCAACTTGGGAACCGGAAGAGGCAATGAAGGAGAAGTACCCTCACCTGTTTGTGTAAAGTGAAATTTTGGGGGCGAAATTTCTTAAGGGGGGAAGAATGTAACGACCCAAAGTTTTTCAATTGAAAATTCCCTTCTTATATCTATGTCCTAAAAACACAAAATAATGAACTACTAAGTGATAAGTGACCTTTAAACATAATTTTTTTTTCACCCCTATGTTTGGAATTTAAAAATCCAACATTCACAGTTGTGTCAAGATAGTTTTTGGAGTCCAATGAAACAAAAATAATTTTTGGTGAATAGTAACCTACCCTTATGAATAGTAACCTACCCTTATGAATATTAATATGACCCTTATGAATAGTAAATAAGAGTAACATTACCTATGAATAATAAAATAAAATTTAGACATCTTAGAAAGTGACAATTTGACCTTAGTAAACATTTTTGGTATTTTATAAGTCATAAATAATTAATTATAATTAATTAATTAATTTAAAAGAATATTTATTTTCCTGAAATATATTCATAAATTATTTAATCAATGTCTAATAGTTTTTAGATAATTTTATAAGACCCTAAGTAATTTTTGAAAGAACTGCAAAATCAGTTTTAATTTTAAAAACTGTTTTTTTAAGTAAATTATGATTTTAACTAAATATTAAATTAATAATATTTAGAAAATTATTTTTGAAAAATGGACTTCATTTTTGGATTCTACACGTCGAAAAATGGTTGGGGTAAAATTTTGGGATTTTTCTGAGATACTTGAATTTTTTGATGAATAGTAGAATACATTAATTTATCATATAAATACATTTTAATTAAAACCCACTATTCCTGACATCCCAAGTGATGCAAGAACCCAAATCCCTAATTCAAAAGTCTTATTTACTATTCTTAGTCATCCAGGACTCACTATTCCTTGTCTTAGGTGAAATTAATAAACTAATCAATTTTATATTAAGGAAACCCCTCTCCCCTCCACTATAAAAGCCACCCTTCACTCCCTCTTTTCCCCACACCTCTCAAGCTCCAAGACTTCTCTAAACTCTGCCCAAACACCTTCCCTAGCCCCTCCCCCACGTCCAAGAGCTTCTGGTCTTATCAAAAGACCAAGCTTAGGCCTTTAAGGAGGTTCTTAAAAGGAGGATTCTAAAGGTAATTTCTCTCCCTCTTCTCCTTTAATTTCCTTTCAAGTTCAAGTTCCTTTCTTGATCTCTCCCTACCTATCTTCATCCAAATTGTTTTGTAACTCCAGTATTATAAATATAATGTAATCTTATGATTCTAATGGTATATTATATCACCCCACACCCTTTCCCTCTTCCTTTTATTTTATTAAAGAGAACGTTGTTCATGTGGTGATAATTTATCACCTTCAAAAACAACATGCTCTCTTCTTCCATTTATACCTTCAATCTGGTCATGAAACCATTTTTATGGTTGAACCAGAATGTTTTATATGTATTATGTTCTATTTTAAGTTCTATAAATAACCTATGGCCATACTACTAAGTGAAAAGTTAAAATGATTTGGTTGTAATCCAAAAACCGCTCAAATTAGCCCAAATAATCTTCATTTAATTCTTATCTAATGATTCGGCCACATGGATCTAATATAACTCATTATAAAATCATTCAAGCTTCTGTAATATCATTAATTACATGTAATATCATTTCTGTATGTTTACCCATGATCTACCCAAACATTAAATTAAGAATACAAGTGGACCGCTCAAGAAAACCATGAAAACGAACATCCCCGATCAATGTTTTTAAACTCTATAAGTCATCCAAAGGAACATAATATGAAATAATAAAACCAGAATGAAACATATTAATGTATAAAAGGTTCTGTAATTTCTAATTAATGAATATAATGTCATTATACAGGACATTAAATAAAAGGATGCATTCGAGTACAAGGTAAGGGGAAATCTCGAACCCAATTTTCTTCCTTCGGGTTCTCCCTCTTTAACTCCATTTTTTATGTGGTTACTCTTCAAAGAACATTTTTTCATCATTTACTTGACTTTTCTAGGATATACATGTTTGTCACTGGTTTTTATGTCCATCAAAATGTTTTCTAAAAGAACTCTTCTTTCAAGATCTCACCTTTTACCTCTCATTCAAGGTTGATGGTTCTTATATCAAGTATGTTGTTCCCTCTTTCTTTTGGGAACCCAAAGCTTATGAATGTGTTATTATGAGATGAAACTCATTCCTTTCCATGGGTTATTTATGTACATGTTTGATATGTGTTCTATGTGGCAAGCATGATAATGATAATGTTATGATGTGACGGGTGCGCCCGGAATTATATAGCGCAATATGAATGTTTAAATGTGACGGGTGCGCCCGGAATTATATAGCGCTCCAATGCATTGGGTAAAGTGATGAATCTCATGATTAAATGTGAAATGATGCTTGAACATGATGCTAGCTTTGTTCACAAGTATGTGTGGTAGTTAACCACTAAGACATGATGTTTTATTTTTATGCTTTGCCACATTTCAAGTTTATTGTTTATGCTCCTCTCATGTTCAAGATCTTCTTCATATGTCATGATTATGCTCACCCCATGCTATATTGTTCTTAACTATCCTCTTACTAGGATTTTAGCTCACCCCTTTTGATGTATATCCTCAGGTGGCTACATGTACTAAGGAGAGGAAAAGTGCTACTAAGAAGCTATAGAAGAAGAGATTAAATGAATTTTTATGCTTGATGTTGTACTTGTTATGTGTAGTCCTAGTTTTCCCAAGACACTAAACCTCTGGATCCTCCATGTGTAATACTATTATGTTGTTTATATTTGAAATGATGTAATAGTAATGTAAGAATAGGTCGGGTCTCTATAGTTGGTCTCAAAGGAAAGGTTTAGTTAATTTGGGAATTAGGATTAGTGTACCCTAAAGAAAACCTCTAGCATGAGACTAAGTACAAATATGCACACAAGGATATTTACCTAGGGATCCCATATGTTATGTTTTTGGTATAATTGTTTAAATGAATAAGTTATTCATGACTTGTTTACTTATGTTTTGTTCTAACCTTTTCTATTTTAGAAAATGGTGGGAACCAGGAGGAATCAGGCCAACAACTCTTGCGAAGGCCAATGCAGCGATTGCCCGAACGACATCCCCAATGATTTTGGAGGTGGAGTTCAAAACTTCATGGCGATGCTTACCCAATTATCTCGGGTTATGAATAATAACCATAATAATGGAGAACGTCCTCCTTCACCAAATAGGGAGCAGCTAGCTATCGAATGTTTTATGCGGAAACGACCACCGACGTTTTGTGGATCTTCCGATCCACTAGTTGCGGAACAGTGGGTCAAATCCATGGAGAAGATCTTTTCTGTTCTTCACTGTTCCAAGACAGAGAAGGTAACTCTAGCCGCTTATCATCTATATGGAGAAGATGATCAATGGTGGGCTTTGATTAAGAACACCAAGCCAAGGGATAAAATTGAAGAGATGGAATGGGAATACTTTAAGATAATGTTTCTTAATAAGTACTTCCCAAGAACTCTTCCCATGAATATGGATAGAGAATTCATAGAGCTCAAGCAAAAAGAAGGAGAATCTGTCACAACCTATGAAGCAAATTTCACAAGGCTCGCAAGGTATGCTTCGAGTTTTGTTATCAACAATGATAGCAAAATTGATAGATTCTTTAGTGGATTAAAACCACATCTTCGAAGAGCTCTTGCAATTCGAGACTTTGGGAGTTATGAATAAGTTGTTCGGTGTGCTCTCAAAGTGGAGATGGAGTTTGGAGAATGGTCCCATGGCTATGGTGATAAGAAAAGAAAGATGGAGTTTCAAGCTGGTGGATCTAGTGATAAAGATGGGAAAAAAACACAACGACCCACTTGCCAAAAATGTGGGAAGTTGCACAATGGGAACTGCCTCAAAGGGACGGGTAAATGCTTCAAGTGTGGGAAAAAAGGACACCTAGCTCACGAGTGTCAAAGAGACATGAAAAGGAAGGATAATGTAGCTGATGAAAGGAGAGAACCACTTGTGGTTTAATGCTACAACTGTAAGGAGCTAGGGCACTATTCAAACCAGTGCACTAAACCTCGAGCTCTCGAGGGTAATCAGCGCCAACAACCACCAAAGCCAAAGGAACAAGGGAAGGCTTATGACATCACTACTGCAGAGGTGGAACATGATAATGAAGTCATACAAGGTACACTTCCTATTCACTCAAGAATGGAAAAAGTCTTATTTGATTATGGTTCTACGCATTCCTTTATATCTTGAAAGTTTGGTAAAACTATAGAATCGAATCCCCGAAACCTTGAAGTAGAGATATCTATAAAAACACCAAGTGGTGCAATCATTACAACCCAAGTGTTTGATTCTTCTCCTATTGACGTATGTGGGAAGATTCTTCCGGCAAATCTCGTAATACTTCCCTTGGTGGAATTCGACGCTATAATGGGAATGGATTGGATATCGTTATATAGAGCACATATCAACTGTCGGGAAAAGGAAATATATTTTCATATTCTGAACCATACCATACTCCTCTACAAATGAAAGTAAGATCATGAATATCCTTTGAAAAACCCTTCAATGGTGTGGGTGATGATTCCCTATGAAGAAGCTTACCTCACCCAAATGTTTGAGTCAAAGGAAAGTTCCAACCTTGAGGAAATGCCCATCGTAAGGGAATACGGCGATGTATTTCCCGAAGAGTTACCTGGAATCCCCCCGGATCGTGAGGTAGAGTTCTCAATTGAACTCATACCTGGAGATACTCCTATCTCGAAGTGCCCCTATAGGATGGCTCCTATCGAACAGGAGGAGTTAAAGAAGAAGCTGCAAGAGCATCCGGAAAAAGGGTTCATACGCCCTAGTGCATCACCTTGGGGTGCGCCAGTGCTCTTTGTGAAGAAGGATGGTACCATGCGGCTGTGTATCGATTATCGCGAACTCAACAAGATCACCATAAAGAACAAGTATCCTCTCCCAAGTATTGATGACTTGTTTGACTAGTTAAGAGGATCTCAATACTTCTCAAAGGTGGATCTTCGTTCTGGATATCATCAAGTAAAGGTGAAGAAGGAAGATATTCAGAAGACTGCCTTCCGTTCAAGGTATGGGCACTATGAGTTTTTGGTGATGCCCTTCGGACTTACTAATGCCCCTGCAATCTTCATGGATTTGATGAATAGAGTCTTTAGACATTACCTCGACAAATTTGTGGTAGTTTTTATCGATGATATTCTTATCTACTCCAAGAGCAAGGAGGAACATTAAGAACATCTAAGACTTGTGTTGGCGACATTGAGAAAGGAGAAGTTGTATGCCAAGTTTAGAAAGTGTGACTTTTGGATGAATCAAGTCACGTTCTTGGGACATGTGATCACAAGCAAGGGAATTTCTATGTACCCTTAAAAGACAAAGGCAATTGAAGAATGGACCAGGCCCTCTAGTGTCATAGAAATCCGTAGTTTTCTTGGATTAGCTGGGTACTACCGACGTTTTGTGAGAAACTTCTCACGATTGTCAAGCCCGCTAACTAAGTTAACAAGGAAAGGGGTAAAGTATGTATGTACGGAAGAATGTGAGGGAAGCTTCAAAGAGCTAAAGAGAAGGATGATCACTGCACCTGTACTCACACTACCGAAAAGTGGAGAAAGTTTTTTGATATACAGTGATGCTTCAAAGAAAGGCTTGGGTTGTGTACTCATGCAGAATGATAATGTGATAGCCTACGCCTCACGACAGTTGAAGATCCATGAGCAGAACTACCCGATGCATGATCTAGAGCTGGCAGCCGTGATTTTTGCCTTGAAAATATGGCGGCACTACCTTTATGGTGAGAAGTGTGACATATACACCGACCACAAGAGCCTAAAGTATATATTCACACAAAAGGAGCTCAACATGCGTCAAAGGAGATGGTTAGAGCTAATCAAGGATTACGATTGCTCTATTCACTATCATCCTGGAAAGGCGAACAAGGTAGCTGATGCTCTAAGCAGGAAAGAACCTGCTACTCTATCCATGTTGAGGATTGGGAAAGACCCTCTTCTTGGATATGCAAAGGATGGATTTAGGAATCGTAAGGGCAGGGGATACATCCTACCTTTCCCAAATGATTGCGCAACCATCCATCCAACAGAAGATTAAGGAAGCACAAAGGGATGATGTGGAGATACAAAAGAGGGTGAATGCAGTAAAGGAAGGGAAGCTGCAAGAGTTCCATATCGACGATGATGGTGTGATTCGATTTGGAACGCGGCTTTGCGTGCCTTCATCACCCGGAATAAAGAAGGAGCTATTGGATAATTCACATAGCTAAACTTTCTCTATTCATCCTGGAAGTACCAAGATGTATCGTGATCTCCGAGAACACTTCTGGTGGGATAACATGAAGAAGGAGATTGCGGAATATATATTAAGGTGCTTGGTATGTCAGTAAGTTAAAGCTGAGAGGCAAAAGTCCAAAGGTATGATGCAGCCATTGCCTATACCCATGTGGAAATGGGAAAATGTTACTATGGACTTTGTCATGGGTCTCCCGAAAACGTCAAGAGGAAATAATGCGATATGGGTTGTGGTTGACCGACTCACCAAGACTGCCCATTTTATCGCTATTCGGGAAGACCTCTCACTTGAACAACTTGCAAGGATATATGTGAAGGAAGTAGTGAGATTGCATGTTGTTCTTCTCTCGATTGTCTCTGACCATGATCCAAGGTTCACTTCTAAATTCTGGAGGAGCCTTCAACATGCTTTGAGTACTGAATTAAATTTCAGCACGGCCTATCACCCCCAAACTAATGGCCAGTCTAAAAGGACTATTCAGACACTTGAAGATATGCTAAGATCCTGCTCTCTTGAATTCAAAGGTGGTTGGGATCAGCATCTCCCATTGGTTGAGTTCTCATTCAACAATAGATTCCACTCGAGTATTCATATGGCTCTGTATGAAGCTCTTTATGGGAAGCGATGTAGAACTCCAACCTGTTGGGATGAAGTTGGAGAACGAAAGCTACTTGGTCCCGATCTTGTTCAAGAGATGACAGAGAAGGTTCAAGTCATCCAGAAACACATCAAAGCTGCTCAAAGTCGGCAAAAGAGCTATGCTGACAATCATCAAAGGGACTTGGAGTTCGACGTTGGAGATAAAGTCTTCCTTCGAATATCTCCATGGAAGAGAGTCATGCGATTCGGGAAGAAAGGGAAGCTAAGCCCAAGGTACATTGTCCCCTTTGAGATCCTTGATCTTATAGGAGTCGTGGCCTATCGTCTGGAACTTCCACCGAATATAGCTCAAGTTCATGATGTGTTTCACGTATCACTACTGAGGAAGTACATTTCAGACCCCTCACATGTACTAAACTTAGAGGTGGTACAGCTGGAAGATGATCTCTCCTATGAGCAGCCGGTAAAAATTCTGGACCGAAGTGATAAGGTTCTACGCAACAAGACAACCCGCCTTGTCAAAGTGTTGTGAAGGAACCAAAAGTTTGAGGAAGCAACTTGGGAATCGGAAGAGGCAATGAAGGAGAAGTACCCTCACCTATTTGTGTAAAGTGAAATTTCGGGGGCAAAATTTCTTTAGGGGGGAAGAATGTAACGACCCAAAGTTTTTCAATGGAAAATTCTCTTCTTATATCTATGTCATAAAAACACAAAATAATGAACTACTAAGTGATAAGTGACCTTTAAACATAATTTTTTTTCACCCCTATGTTTGGAATTTAAAAATACAACATTCACAGTTGTGTTCAAGATAGTTTTTGGAGTCCAATGAAACAAAAATAATTTTTGGTGAATAGTAACCTACCCTTATGAATAGTAACCTACCCTTGTGAATAGTAATATGACCCTTATGAATAGTAAATAAGAGTAACATTACCTATGAATAATAAAATAAAATTTAGACATCTTAGAAAGTGACAATTTGACCTTAGTAAACATTTTTGGTATTTTATAAGTCATAAATAATTAATTATAATTAATTAATTAATTTAAAAGAATATTTATTTTCCTGAAATATATTCATAAATTATTGAATCAATGTCTAATAGTTTTTAGATAATTTTATAAGACCCTGAGTAATTTTTGAAAGAACTGCAAAATCAGTTTTAATTTTAAAAACTGTTTTTTTAAGTAAATTTTGATTTTAACTAAATATTAAATTAATAATATTTAGAAAATTATTTTTGAAAAATGGACTTCATTTTTTGATTTTACACGTCGAAAAATGGTTGGGGTAAAATTTTGGGATTTTTCTGAGATACTTGAATTTTTGATGAATAGTAGAATACATTAATTTATCATATAAATACATTTTAATTAAAACCCACTATTCCTGACATCACAAGTGATGTAAGCACCCAAATCCCGAATTCAAAAGTCTTATTTACTATTCTTAGTCATCCAAGACTCACTATTCCTTGTCTTAGGTGAAATTAATAAACTAATCAATTTTATATTAAGGAAACCCCTCTCCCCTCCACTATAAAAGTCACCCTTCACTCCCTCTTTTCCTCACACCTCTCAAGCTCCAAGCCTTCTCTAAACTCTTCCGAAACACCTTCCCTAGCCCCTCCCCCACGTCCAAGAGCTTCTGGTCTCATCAAAAGACCAAGCTTAGGCCTTTAAGGAGGTTCTTAAGAAGAGGATTCTAAAGGTAATTTCTCTCCCTCTTCTCCTTTAATTTCCTTTCAAGTTCAAGTTCCTTTCTTGATCTCTCCCTACCTATATTCATCCAAATTGTTTTGTAACTCCAGTATTATACATATAATATAATCTTATGATTCTGATGGTATATTATATCACCCCACACCCTTTCCCTCTTCCTTTTATTTTATTAAAGAGAATGTTGTTCATGTGGTGATAATTTATCACCTTCAAAAACAACATGCTCTCTTCTTCCATTTATACCTTCAATATGGTCATGAAACCATTTTTATGGTTGAACCAGAATGTTTTATATGTATTATGTTCTATTTTAAGTTCTGGAAATAACCTATGGCCATACTACTATGTGAAGAGTTAAAATGATTTGGTTGTGATCCAAAAACCGCTCAAATTAGCCCAAATAATCTTCATTTAATTCTTATCTAATGATTCGGCCACATGGATCTAATATAACTCGTTATAAAATCATTCAAGCTTCTGTAATATCATTAATTACATGTAATATCATTTCTGTATGTTTACCCATGATCTACCCAAACATTAAATTAAGAATACAAGTGGACCGCTCAAGAAAACCATGAAAACGAACATCCCCGATCAATGTTTTTAAACTCTATAAGTCATCCAAAGGAACATAATATGAAATAATAAAACCAGAATGAACCCTATTAATGTATAAAAGGTTCTGGAATTTCTAATTAATGAATATAATGTCATTATACAGGACATTAAATAGAAGTATTCATTCGAGTACAAGGTAAGGGGAAATCTCGAACCCAATTTTCTTCCTTCGGGTTCTCCCTCTTTCACTCCATTTTTGATGTGGTTACTCTTCAAAGAACATTTGTTCATCATTTACTTGACTTTTCTGGGATATACATGTTTGTCACTGGTTTTTATGTCCATCAAAATGTTTTCCAAAAGAACTCTTCTTTCAAGATCTCACCTTTTACCTCTCATTCAAGGTTGATGGTTCTTATATCAAGTATGTTGTTCCCTCTTTCTTTTGGGAACCCAAAGCTTATGAATGTGTTATTATGAGATGAAACTCATTCCTTTCCATGGGTTATTTATGTACATGTTTGATATGTGTTCTATGTGGCAAGCATGATAATGATAATGTTATGATGTGACGGGTGCGCCCGGAATTATATAGCGCAATATGAATGTTTAAATGTGACGGGTGCGCCTGGAATTATATAGCGCTCCAATGCATTGGGTAAAGTGATGAATCTCATGAGTAAATGTGAAATGATGCATGAACATGATGCTAGCTTTGTTCACAAGTATGTGTGGTAGTTAACCACTAAGACATGATGTTTCATTTTTATGCTTTGCCACATTTCAAGTTTATTGTTTATGCTCCTCTCATGTTCAAGATCTTCTTCCTATGTCATGATTATGCTCACCCCATGCTATATTGTTCTTAACTATCCTCTTACTGGGCTTTTAGCTCACCCCTTTTGATGTATATCCTCAGGTGGCTACATGTACTTAGGAGAGGACAAGTGCTACTAAGAAGCTATAGAAGAAGAGATTAAATGAATTTTTATGCTTGATGTTGTACTTGTTATGTGTAGTCCTAGTTTTCCCAAGACACTAAACCTCTGGATCCTCCATGTGTAATACTATTATGTTTTTTATCTTTGAAATGATGTAATAGTAATGTAAGAATAGGTCGGGTCTCTGTAAATCGTGCTCCCTTGTTTTGTTTGGTTAAAATGACTGAAATGACCCTAATGAATTATAAACTTACCTCACTTCCTCCTTTACACATTCCAATGGACAGTGGAGGCTCTACTCTCCCTTTTTTAGCTCCTAAGTACCCTTCTTCTAGTTTTTGATCCCATTCCTTCATCTGAAGTCCGGTTTGATCCTCATTCTTCTCATTGGATGTGCATCGGTAAGTGGTTTGATCCTTTGGTTCCATTCATCGTTTTTCTTCCTCCCAATGATGCAATTTTGATGTAGGCTCATATGCCCTATTTTCAGGACGTTGATTTATTCTTCAGATTTCTTCAGATCCAGGCCAAACTGAAGGGTGATACTAGACAAGCAGTGTTAAAGGCTCGAGGTAGGTGTTCTATGACTCATCCCTCAAGTCTCACCATTTTATAAATTGTCATCGTTGTGTGCACACCAATTTTATTGGGCGTTGCCTATTAGATTCATATGTCATGCTTATAATCAACATGCCCGTATTCTAGAGCCTTGTTCATGATTGTTTTTCATGTCGTTGGAGGATGGAACCTCAACGCCTTTCACCCCATGTAGGGTATACTCATTAATATGCCTTTAGTGGTTTGTTATGACTATGTGTGCCACCGTTCATGTGAGCTTGACTTTTCCTCATTATAGGAAAGTGTTTTAATTAAATGAATGAATTGTGAATGGTTATTACTTTATCGTATCACTTGACCCTTCTAAGGTAAGTGTCCCAATTAATTAATGAACCTCTAAAATGTTGAATGACAGGTATATTTATAGATATCACTTGACTTGGTTAATTATAAGTGAATTGCATATGGTTGCACGTCCTTAACCCATCTTGTCGTGCTTATGAAAGGTAAAGGAGTGAACCAAATAATTGATTAAGTAATTAAATTATTAAATGGTTGTGTGTCCTTAACCTTGTCACCTAGTATGAAAGGCAATGGAATGAACCTTTTGAATTACTAAATGGCATGAGTATTACATGGCCTGAATTAAATAATGAATTATGTATAAGGTGCCAATTGTATATGGATCTTTTTATCTTTATAGGTGTGGTCACACATGAGCTAGCCTTGGATTCCCGAGGAAATGCCTTGAGCACTCAGAGGACGCCATTCTGATTTAAGAAACTGGTTGCTAAGGGTGATACCCACCTTGGAACATGGTCCTTGTCTACTAGCGGATGCCCGACACGATATCATAGGATCCCTTCACTATCTTCCAGATATTAGGATGTCTTGGTTACACTCCCTAGATCCAACTTAATATCTTTGGAAATGTGGCGTCATGGATTCACCCCATTGGGCCCAACCATGCTTAGCCCATTTGACCTTGGATGAGATCATTCAGTTTATGGATATTTATTGCTTGAATGTTTATCCTTATTTCTACTGCTTATCTATCATTGCATTGTTTTCACCGCGGCAGGTTACTGGTCCAGTTGTTATATTGTTTGTTTCTGTTTTGACATATGTTTACATATACTTTCGTTATATATCTGTTATTACTTATTTGTTGTGCTCCATTTTGACATGAGGGCATGGTCTCCCCACAGACACACTCTGGTCTATCGCTGCTAGTCAGCAATTTCTAGCGTGCGGGGAGGTGTGCTTGAGGTCATTTGACCCACCGGCTTCGGGACACCTTAGAGTGACACTCGGGTCGGGACATCACAATTTCAATTTTTTTGTTCTTGAAGATATATTGCGTTATTTACTTTATTTAATTTTTTTGAATATTGTATTTATTTGACTTTTAGAAAATGAACATGTTGTTTATTCTGTAAATATATATAAGATAAATGATATTTTCAAAATATATTTTAAAAAACATTTAAATTAGTCTTTTAATCATTTTGAAAATATGTATGCATTCGTGATTTTTTTTTTCAAACCTTTGTTTTAATATTATATTTGAGTATTAATTTAGAAATAATTTAATATTATAAATGAATTTTCAATTGTATTCTTTTTATATTTATTATTAAATCTTCTACATACGTTCACATTAACAACTAATTAAACATTATCATTAAAAATAATACAATGATCATGAGATGTATGATGTGGGTTTGATTTCTCTAAAAATTGATAAACCAACCACACCCTAGAGGTAAATCTTCATAAGATTTGATCAATTGGACTACCAAAAAGCAGTTAATCCGCTCAACTGCTATATATAGATTCAGCATCAAACATCGTTTTCTCATTTGAAACCTTCATTTTATTTACAACATTACTCGCATACAAGTAAAGATAGGCACACAAGTCTTACATACAAGAGAAAGAAATGCTACACAAATCATCAAAAAAATTAAAACTAATTATTAAAAAATTATAAATGTAAATAAAAAAATGATCGGTCTAACTCATGTTCGTTTTACATTTATTAGAAATGTTGATAAATTATATTTTATAATTCATTACTTATTTGAAATAATTTAATCTTACATACAATAATTGATATAAATTTAATATATCATTCAAAATCATATTTTTTTTAAAAGATCCAAACATAATATTTAAATTTACTAAATCATTCAACACAATTTAAATCAACCCAAGAACATATTATTTAAATCGATATAAACAATTAAATCATCCAAACAAAATAAGTAAACCATTTTTTATAAAAAAAATTACCTTCCCGAAGACCGCAAATTGAGAAATACATTTCACTCCGTCATAGGTTCGGTGCAAGGCCCATTAAAAAACAGACCATTTTAATTTTTTTTTTTAGTAAGACCCACTCAAAAAATACCCATACAGCTACGATCCTAAGCATTAGGGCTCCACGTCAAGCTTATTGGGCCTGGTCCGGGCCTCATGCTCGCAGGAAAGCCCAAGAACCCAGGAAGAAGGAGACGCCACGTCGAGGAAGTAGAGCATGAACACCAGGGCCATGCAGCACAGAAACATGGGGATGGGCCCGAAGATCCACAGGAACAACGGGAAGGAGAAGTAAAATGCCCGGAGCCCAAGGGACCAGAAATAGCTGCCGCAGTTCACGATGCCCGCCACGTATTCCCCGTAGGACCCACTCATCCCATCACCACCACCACCGTCCTCATCGCCGCCGCCGATTTCAGGAGGGGGACGCCGGCGGCGATTGAGGAGGCGGTGGTCGTCGAAGGGGACGTTGATGAGGAAGCTGGCGTGGCTGTAGTACCTGATGGACTGGACATTCAGCAGGAAGCCCGCCAGGAAGCACACCAGGATGCAGAAAAATTTAACGGTCAAAACCCGGCGGGTCCTGTCGCCCAGGAAGATGAGGTCCTCCGCCGCGGACGGCGACGTCCGGCTTCCCCCGCCGCCGCCTCCGGTCATGAGGACGGCGATGAGAGAGCTGAGCATGATGGCGGTGGAGGCCAGGAGGGTGGAGGCCATTATGTTGTTCCGCAGCGTCTGGACGGCGAGCACGCCGTTCCTCCCCGCGTCCTGCATCATGGCGGCGACCCAGAAGCGGCGGTTCATGGCGTTGATGCCGATGATGGTGGCGGCGGGGCGGCGGATGATGCGGCAGAGCAGCCAGACGTGATACGCCGCCATCACCGCCACCCCCGCCGGAACCAACACGCAATCCACAATCCCGTCCCTGCTCTCCATCTAAACCTACGGATCTTCTGCCCAACAGGCCCAAAAAAGAGTTCAAAAATAAAAATAAAAAATAAAAATAAAAAATAAAACTCCTTTATTTGAGTGAAAATTTACCACATGATGCGAGTCACGTGCGGAGGGTAACTTTCCGCGCTTACTCATGTCGAGATGAATAATCCCACACGTGTCGCGCATCAGATCATTTTGACTTTTTCTCATTTATTATCAGCCCTTGATATTGCAGGGCCCCCCATTAACTCAACCCCTTCCACGCATTTTAAGAGGCAACTTTTCCGAACCACGATGACACTGCATTCCAAAGTTGAAATATATTACATTCCACTCCTGAATAAACTAAACGATAAAGAATAATTAATGGACTCATAACTACAACAAAATATTCAATTTCATCCATTAGAATTCTATATAAGTTTAACAAGTATATTAGAATATTATTCAATAATATTTAATCCGGTTTGTTGGTTGATCACAAATATTTATTTATTAGTGTATAACGTTGTTATGTTTATTTAATTAATTAAATAAGTAGACATTACACTTATTCCAGTGAATAATGGGGAGGATGAACGGACCGGGTTATGGTCCCGTGAGAATGAAATATTATTTTGAATAAATATTGATTTATTTATTCAAGAAAAATAATTTTTAATTAGTCTACATGTTATACACATGTCATGTAAATAATAATAATAATATTATTATTTAGACATTGGGTGTGCTAAGGGTTAAGAGAATATTAAATGGGATTTGTGCAAATAATATTTTAATCCTAACTCTATAAATACTTGACTGTATACTTCTCATATAAAAAAACTAGTACCCCAACCCGTGAAGTTGCACGAGACAAGATAACGAGTAAATCAATGAAAACATAGATTTAACTAACAATACCTATAAAGATATTCAATATAGGAAGAGAAAAGAATAGAATAGTGAATAATATTAATGTGCATAACGAAAAAGAATCGGATCTTTAAATTTTTTGAATCTTCTTAGATGTTGAAATAAATAGTAAAAAAACGAAAGAGACAAACCTTGAGATGTCAACCTGAAATATATCGGGCTAGGAAATTGTCATGGTGTATAATGTGTCTGATATACATAGTCAAAAACTTATGTGATTAGCGGTCTTATTGTGTAGCCTTGTTAGTCATCTATGAAACCTCTCTTCCATGGAAGTGGCTTGGAAATTGAAATTCATGTGTGACATATTTGTAATGACCAATAAGAAGTACAACATAATTGTGATATTCATCAATGCGAATATATAATATATTATGAAATAACAAAACTGAAAAATCTTTGTAATATGGATTGTGAATACTAAAGTGAACATCTCATGTATTTAAATTGGTTTCACAAAACTTCCCTAGGCGCAAGACCGTTTGAATATGAGTATAATGCTATATACAATATGAAGTTTAGACAAGATGTACAATATGAAGCTTAGATATGATGAATAATCGATGAAAAAATAATATTAGACAAATTTTCATATTTAAATACAGTATGATATAGAAGAATATACATTATAGATATACAAAAAATTAGTATACTAAAAAGTGGATATGCAATATGATTATACGACATATGCATACGGAAGGTGAGCATGCATAATGAACTTTTAGCTCTCCAATGGAACTTGAAAACCACTACTTGAATGATGTGTCCTCATGTGAAGAGAATTTCATGCATGATATATGAATCACTTCTAGCTAAACATGCAATGATCCATAGATGTCGTGAAAACTTGTTCACATATCACACCTACTAATGAAAAGTCCCCCCAAAAGTAAAATAATTCAGAAAAAATATTTCAAATTAATTTAGAAAAATTCAAATGCATGGAATAACTATTTCACATGTTTTCAGAATTGGGTCTCACCTTCTTTGGGTTTCCTCGATTTTGCCCTAACAAAAATAGTACAACTTCCTTTAAACTAATCGACTCAATAAAATGCTTGTTAGTGTTTGTGGGTTTTGTTTCCCTCGGAATGCGGGGATGACCTCCTGGATGGGAGATTCAAATGTTCCGATTGGTTTCTAACGGGTTTGTTCGTAGAACCGGAAACATCCAATGATTCCACATCCATTTGGACCTACTTTCCAAAGGTAGACGCTCATTAGCTTGTGGACTGATGAGGCTTAGGAATTTGCATTGGTCGAGAGGATGGGAGGTCGGACTCATCACACCTTTTTGAGGAGAATTATTGTCTATTCCGGGACTCTCTTTATAGATTTAAGTTATGTTCGTGAATCCTTATTACATTACCAAGTATAAAATGAGCTTTCCTTCAGTTTAACAATCAATGATTAAATGTGTAAGAAATTTAGAGAATCTTTTATATGTATTCGAGGTTCTTCATCAATAGAAAATCATCTATATTTATTTAGAGATTCTTGGTCAATGGTATCCTTCAAAATATTTATATAAAAGTCTCTTGGTCATTATGATGACCAGACTGGTTTTAAAGCCACTCAGTGGGGCACTTGAAGTTTATTATCATTCAGAAGGACATGAATTATTTCAGAGTTGGGATCGAACCCATAGATGGGTTACCTGCGTATCCTTTGTTTAAAAAAAAGGAACCAGAACCCACGTAGTTCGAGTAAGGGAGTATGATGTTTATGATTGATGGCTCAAAGAAGGATGTCACAATTACTTTTACACTCTAAGCTCACGTGAGTCATGCTCGGTGTGAGAAACAAGAGGTATTGGTAATAACATAGACAATTGAGTCATGAAAGATGTAATCATAAGAAATGGTTTGGGGCTTATGTATGTATGACTGCCCAGATAAATGAAGATTAGGATTTACTTTAGGGAGAAAATCCAGGAACAGGGTCCACAAAGGTATATGTGCTTCATGGAGATTTGAATACTATAATTTGGGACTTATTCTTGAAAAGGAATCCCATATTAGGAGAGGATTGATAACTGGGTTTTACTCCTGAGAAGGAATCCCAAATCAAAAGTAAATTAGGACTGGTTAAGAGAAATTAAGGGACTTGGGGCTTACTTCTGAAAAGGAAGCCCAAAATTTATGACTGGGACTTATTCCTGAAAAGGAGGCCCAGGTTAGGGGACTTATGACTGGGGATTATTCCTGAAAAGGAGACCCAGGTTAAGGATTCAGGTTTGGGGCTTACTCCTGAGGAGGATGCCCATATTTAAGACTTATGACTGGGGATTATTCCTGAAAAGGAGACCCAGGTTAAGGATTCTCTCATCTTAAAGGATGAGGTTGAATGAATGAACTCTTTATATTTAGTGACATAAAGATATTTAAATCACTAGGTTTTGAGAGATATTCCACATAATTCCTTTCAGATAAAGAAGTCAAATTAAGAAATCATGCCATAAAATGGATTTGGAGAGTGTCTTAAAGACTGAATCTTGAAAAGGAAAGGTGTAATGGCTTAAGAGGGATGAAATAGGCAAAAAAGGCACCCAAAAAGGAAGGGGCGCGCAAGTATTGGAAGGCGCGCAAGTATTGGTCGCGCAGGTATACCTGCGCGACATGGTGGGTACTTGCGCGATATTCAACCAGCATTGAAATACTTGAGCGACTCTTTATTAAAGCCTTTAGAATCCTCTTGAGGTTCTTCCAGCAAAGGGACGCGCAAGTTCTATCGAAGAAGTAAGGCGGCGCGCAAGTGTGACCACTTCCCTTAAGGGCTGGCCACTCAGACGCGCAAGTGTTGATGAATTTCAACACTTAGGCATTTCTCCCTCTCTTTAGATCTTCCGTTCTAGGTAAGAAATTACCTTAGAAGTGTTCCGGAAGCTTTGAGAAGAGACTTGGGCGTCGGGAGCTTCAATCCGAGTTTCTGGAAAAAGATCCTCCCGAATGGGGGGCCCACAGGGTCTATTTATAGGCAGGAGAAGACCCAGGGCGGTTACCGGGCAATTATCAATTAGGTCGCGCAAGTCAATTGCGCGCCAAGGTGCGTCGCGCAAGTCCACTTGCGTGACCATTAGGAAACTTGCGCGGCCTATGGGCAAAGTTTTCCTTGTTCATCCCTTTGTCGATTTTTGATGTTTTCTTCAAAGGTTGAATCACTTTGTGCTCATATATTCCCCTTTTCCGATCTTTAGATTCTGTGACGAAAGGAGCGTCAACAAAAGTCCCCCCTCAGAGTTGGATCCGGAGAGGAATGAGGATTTGACTCTGAGGAAATCGCAGACATCCAAAGGAAAAATGGCGCGCAAGTCTTGATGGCGCAAAGGGCGGCGCAAAGGGCGGCGCGCAAGTTCTCTCCGTGCAGGCCTTAAGCGCATTGGGTACGGCGCGCAGATAGGCTTCCTGGCCTATAAATACACAGCTTTTGGCCGTGTATAGCATCTGATCCCGAATTTCTCGAGCTCTCGCCGCGCAAGCCATCTTCGCCGTGCAAGTCTCTTTTTCCACTGTTTCCTCGCTGCCGCGCTACTCTCAAGGTAATAGGACTTGCGCGGTGATACATGCGCGACAAAAACTTGCGCGGCGCATGTAACACTTGCGCGACATCTCCATACTTGCATGACTTAATGCCTTAGCCATTTTTTTGATTTCTTTCACAAAGTTTGTGAAAAATTAATTCATTTATGAATTAACTTATTCAACTCTTTGTGTAGAATTAAATGGCTCTTAGACCCGGATTAATTAATGAACTGGCTAGCAAGCGGATAGATGATATGATGAACATCATTGGCCATGATTATTATACTGTCAAAGATAGTACTCTTCCAAATTTGGCTAAGTATCTGAAGAAATATCATCTCAAATTTCCTCAAAGCACTTATCTACCTTTGTATGGCTATGGTCATCTACAAGAAGTCATTATTCCAGAAGCAAAGAATTATCTTCCATTTTCGTGGTTTCAGAATTATACCAACTTTGCTTCAGCAAATATCTCAGGTGGAGGAGTATTTCTAACTGCTGGAACAGTTGAGAAGGCCTATATGATGCATCATAGCCCTTGCACACCAGATCTGAAAAAACATACACCCGAGCTTCAACCACATTGTCATCCTTCGATCTTCCGAAATGCTCAGATGGATCAATCCAAAGGCTGGAAGAAAAGTTGGGATTTCCGTCCTGGGGGAGGTGTGAAGCCAACTTGGATGTGGGCATACTGGGTGCAACAGACCAGCGCAGAGTTTATCGAGGATCTGAAGAGAGCTGCAATATATGAGGCTGTCTGGGTTGGGCAAACATATGTTTACAGACATGATAACTTCGTGCCAGAGATACTTAGCCACTGGAGCCCAGCAACTAATTCTTTCCATTTGACTCATGGAGAAGTAGGTATCAGTTTGTGGGATGTCCACAAGATCTCAGGGGCTCCAATTTTGGGCGATATGTATGATGAATTCATTCCTCCCAAGGTGACTTGGAATGATTCAGAGAAGACTCCTGCTTTAGCTCGAGAATTATTTAAGATCTTCCACAGGCTCAAGAGTTCAGAGACCTAATTAACTCATTTTAGAAAAGATATTCATCCGAAAGAATGGATGAATGTGTTTCTTATTGAGAAGAAAGGGATGGAGCCAAAAGAAAAAGGATCCAAGAAAAAGAAATCCAAGGATACCAGGCCCAAACGTCCTACCACCTGTCCAAAACCTGAGAAGAGAGGAGCTCCTGGCACATTCTGGCCAACTCTAGAAGTAGGAGAGTTTGAAAAGTGGGGATATGAAGTGAATCAAAGAATTCCAAAGAAAACTCGTCTGGCGGGTTTCTTGGCAATGTGGCTCAGTGTTTATCTCTTGCCGGTCAGGGATTCGAAGGGAGGCGTTAGGCCAGGGACCTTCGTCATTGCGGAAAAGTTGGCTGAGGGAAAAATGGTTGGGTTAGCTACCCCCATTTTAGCAAAGATTCACAGGAGTTTACTTCATGTCTTCCTGGGTAAATCTCCTTTAAGAATAGTGGGACCATTCCAGGTTTTGTGGGGATGGATCGCCACTCACTTCAGGACTTACAATGTACAGAATGGATTACAAATTCCTGGAAGCTCTTTCAGACCGTCAGTGCAAGAATTCTCTGGAATTGCTCCATTAGATGTTAATGGTTATGACATGAAAGTGAGGCTGAGAATGTTTAAGGAATTCAACTTCTTTCCCTATGGAAGTCCGCCATCAGGGCGGTTTGTTGATGATGGGACAACCCATTTGGATTTGAGGGCTTACATGCTAGCTTGCAGGGATGGTGTGTTAGTAGCCAGGATTGATGGAGAGATCATATGTGAGGCCTATGCTCCATATAGATTTTCACGCCAATTCAAATGTCTGCAATAGATTATTGTATCCCCTCCGGTACATGTCAGGTTAGAGAAACATCCGATGGTTGCTCGACAACTATGGCTGCTGACATCAAGAGAGAAGACTGGGGCAGTATTTGATCTACCAGTTGAAAAGGCAGCACATAATTTGACTACATATTATGCCGAACACTGGATAGCATCATACCCCAAAGGGATATTGAATCACCCAGTATCTCAAGTGGGAAAGAGGAAGAGGACTGTAGAGAAAGAAACCCTTCCTCATGAAGGTGACGCTTCCCCACCTGAAATAGGTTCAACAGACTCCTCTTCTAGAACTGATTCATTGGATTATCATGATGGGGATGATGAGGCACAACCGGCAGCAAAGCGGTTTCGTGCCCGATATAATCCTCCGGCCAGAATTAAAAGACCCA
The DNA here is from genome assembly GCA_963277665.1 of Viscum album. Taxonomy (NCBI): domain Eukaryota; kingdom Viridiplantae; phylum Streptophyta; class Magnoliopsida; order Santalales; family Viscaceae; genus Viscum; species Viscum album. The sequence goes on from OY728138.1 coordinate 1,797,246,260, forward strand.
CTCCATCAACTCCTGGTGATTTGTTTTATTGTAGTAATTTCAATCACTGCTACTTTATAAAGTAATAAGTCTTACTTTCTTATTCTCTATCTGTAGCTGCAGGAGTTGGGAAGAAATTAAAATCAAAAATTGTAGGACCTTCCTCACAACCTTCATATCTAAGACCAGAGGCTGTTCAGCTATGGCAGGGCTTATACTGTGATACTGAGACCGCCTGGCTGGATTTGTGTGAGGGCCTACAACTTCCTGGAATAGGAAATCTTATAGCTTCTAAAAATCTTCAATACGAAGATAACCCCAATGAAGTGCGAGCTTACATCAGAGAGCTAGAAATGCTCATATATACCACTGATGACTCTGTTTCTATCACCAGGCAGGTGAAGGAAATGATTGATCGTGGCGCCACTGAGGGGGCTGGTGGTTCTGGAGATGAGGAATGGCAAGAGTATGTGGCTCCTGAAGATGTAAGTTTTCTTTCCTTATTTTCTTTGCAACTTGATTTCAGTTGAAGCTTTGTTACTTAAGGAAGTTATTTTATTCATCTCGCAGCTTGCAAAGAAAGGAACTGGGGTTCCTTCGCCACAGTATAGCCCTGGTGGTACTACTATCGGGGCTGCTGCTGATTCTCCTCGCGAACCAGGCGAGATATCTCCAGGCCAGCAGGCCATGAATGAGGCACTAGACATAGCCTTCCATTCGCCAATCCAAGTGCCAATAAGGGAGACTACTGATACTCCGAAAAAACAAAAGAAGCAAAGGAAACGAAGGAGGAAATCCATAGCTAAACGCTTCATTAGTAGCGGTAAGTCCTTCGAATAATCATGAGTTTATACTCATAATCACATGGTTACTCATATTTCTGAGGATTGCAGGGGCTTCTTCAATTTCCCCCTTGAGGGAAGGGACTGACCCTTCTTCAAAGGCCGTGGAGGGTGCTGTAGAACGATCACAGACCCAAGCTAACTTGGTTACTCCTGGAGAAGAGCTAGCATCCATTCCCAGTATCCCTCCTACTGTTGAAGATGCTGTCCAGGGTCAGGGGTTGTAGGACATAAGTCGGCAAGAAGATGTAGCAAATGCTCCCACTGGTGAGATTAACCAGGATTCTGATGTATCATTGGATGAAGTGATGAATCAAGGAATGACTTTCGAAGAATTTTATGATCATGCTAAGTTTTCATGTGATTTAGAAGACCTTGGGCATGAGTGCTACCCTTCGCCCAATTTTTTTTTTTAAAATTTACACTTCTAACCATGACTGAAAACAATATGCAGTTTCTTCCGTAGAAGCTGCTGAACTGCCAATGCCTGAAGAGGGTGTGGACATTGATGTCAACCCTACCATTGCAGAAACATTAGCTCAAGTAGAGCTAAACCCAATAAACCCTCTTGAGACCCATCTTGAAAATCCTGTTGAGACCGGGAAAGATGGGGAGAAGTCTTCTCAGGTTGCTGAACCATCCTTGGGTAAAGGATAACAATATTTGTGATTGTAATTTATTCACAAGACAATCTATTCTTTTGTTATCCTTTGAAGCTAACTAAATCTTTCAATTAATCATGCAGGACCATCAACTTCAATGACTAGACCCGGAGGTGAGACCTTAGCCTCTGCCCTAACAGGAATTGAAAGTGAAGAAGCACAAATCAGGGGGGGAAAAGCAGGACATGGCACTTCTTTAAGTGCATTAATTCCAGATTACATGCCCCCCTCTGATGATGATGTTGAATCAGATCCAGAGATGCTTAAAGCGTTCAACTTTTCACGACGTAAGGCATGGAACAACATATGGAACATCATATCTGGGGTGCCTTTAGAAGAGATACCATCGAAAATTCCTCGATTGTCATCCCAATTTGTTATACTAGGACTTGGTGGTTTTGGATATGAAAAGATCCACGCCATGGTGAAAAAGATCATTTTCAGGAGGGAGCAGGCTCAAAAAAGTCACGAAGATTTGATCAGAGTGAAACTGTCAGTCAACATAGGCAAATTTGAGGCTGCGGTATCCCAAGCTGAAGCTGATTATGCTGCCAAGATGAAGGAGCTGAAGCATAAAATCAAAGAAAAAGTTGTCCAGCAGGTGCAACTCCAGCAACAGTTAGATACTGTTATTGGGGAACTTGATCAGCTTAATAAATCATTGGATGAAACTCATATGAATGGCATGAAAGCCATCGCAGATGCTAAGGAGGCACTTCATCAAGCTGAAAAGAGTGAACCTGGTCAAGTGCACGAGCTTCAAGTAACTGCTGATAAATCTCAGGATGCCGTAAATCAAATGAAGAGTTATGTTGAAAGCCTCTTGTAATTCTTGAAAAAGAGAAGAGACTCCAGTCTGTGGATGTTCTTCTAACTCTTGTGTATCAATGAAAAACACTTTCATCTTCAATCATTTGTACCTGCATTCTTTCACTACCTGCTTCAAATTTACTTAAGCCAATGGGATTAGTAAGCATAGTTTGATTTTTACTAGGATTATTACAAATAACCCTACAAACTTTGAACCTTTTAATTGCTCAATATTACCTAAATCATACGAAAATGTATATTTAGTGAGCTGGAACTTGACTTTTATTCAGAGTTTCTTTGTCTTTTGTGGGCAGTTTAAAGTCATGCCTGCCGGACATAAAGGGGCTAATGTTTAAGGTCGAAATAGCTTTGACCAAAATGGATTAGATTTGACACAATTCTTTGAAAATTCATCTGAAAACATACTACCATACTCAAGTATGAGGGAAAATATGTAAGCTATGACTTAAGAATATTTGAATCTGAGGAATGATATGAAAAAGAGCTAAAAGGCATTAGAAGAAGTAGTTTCCAAGAATGAAGTTACCATTATTTAACAAACCCGTTAGGGGGTTGAATTATGCAGGGCCACCTAAGGGCATTGGCTGCATAGTTAAATAAAATAGTATCTTTTGGCTAACAAGTCTGTTATGTAGACTGTTTATGCAAGGCCACCTATGGGCACATGCTGCATAGTCAGGCAAAAAGAACTCTCATAAATTTACTTTCCTAGTGCTAAAATTCAATGAAAGTTTATGGAGATTCAAATCTTCCAAAGTATAGAGTTTTCTTTATGGAAAGAGGTACTTTAATATGGAAAAGATATTTCCAAACAAGATTATCGAAGAACTGGATGAATATTACTCCTACGAAGGTCTGACCCAAACGTAGGGAAGGAGAATATAAGCCATAGACTTGAATACTTTCAGATCTTAAAAAAGGATATGGGACAAATATGTTAAGGATGGCTATTTTTTGCGAATCCCTACATATTGCCGTTTAAGACAAATAAGGACAAAAGAGGCATTCTTCCCAAGAATGAAGTTACCACTATCTGACAAACCCGTTAGGGGGTTGAATTATGCAGGGCCACCTAAGGGCATTGGCTGCATAGTCAAATAAATAGTATCTTTTGGCTAACAAGTCTGTTATGTGGACTGTTTATGCAAGGCCACCTATGGGCACGTACTGCATAGTCAGGCAAAAGAATTCTTAGAAGTTTGACATTTTTGTGACTAAAAGTCATGAAAAGGGTTATGAAGATCTGAAAATATTTAATGTTAGGATTATAACACATAAAGATGGGTATTGTCCAATGTATATAGATATACATAGGTCAATGATAACCATAATCATGTTGTGGCTGGGTCCTGAATTGAAATTTTGGACTTCACTACGTATCTCATAAGAATGAGAATCAAGTCATACGTAGTTCTTGAAATGTAGTTTAACGTCGTGCAGGATGAAAGTATGAGAGATCTTAGTTTAGGGTCATAGAGTTCGGACCATAATAATGAATACACAGTGTGTGTTTTCATAAGGACTTTTCAGCCAAGGGACTGAAAGTGAAATTTGGGGTTAGGCCCACAAGACTTGGGGCTGGATTTGAGGGATACTCGAATGTTCCTACGTATCCCATAAGGATGGGAATCAAGCCCACGTAGTTCTAGAACTACCCTTTGTACAAATTTGGTTCGTACATGTGAAGGGTGAAAGGGGACTTTAGTGCAATGATGGTTTAACCTGAGATAAAAAGTTTAGGCATTACCATGTATGCACGTAGTCTTTTGAAATGAAACATGATTGAAGAATCAATGTCAATAATAGTTCTCTCTCAAATGAGGAAATCAAAGAGTATTGTAGTTTATTGTCGTACCAGACAAAAGTGTTGTATAGTTTAACGTCATATAACAAGGATGAAAGTGAATCAATGTAAAGATATTGATTCTAGGGGTGGTTTCACGAATCAACATCATATGGTGGTGAACCGATGTGAAGAGATTGTTTTTGGGCTTGAACCTTGGGAGGTTGCCTATGTACCCAACCTGGAAGGCAAGGATAAAAGTCCTTGTAGTTTAATTAAAGAATGAATTAATGATCAAGTTGTTCTTGGGGAAAATGATCTAATAATAAATAAATAAAAATAAAATAATAAAAAAAAATGTTGTTGGGACTTATACATGGTTAGCGGCCCAAAGAGAGTGTTACGGTTGAGGTTTTCTCTAAGCTCATGTGAGTCATACTCGGTGTGATAAACAAGAGGTAACAACAACCTTAACGATGCATAGTTTAATGTCATGTAGGACATATAAAGGGACTATGCAGTTTAAAGTCTTGCAGTTAGGACTATTGGTGCTGCGCAGTTTAGTGTCATGTAGCAGGGACAAAATACAGTTTAATGCCATGTAGGATGTATTATGAACTTTCTGTACAGTTTAGCGTCATGTAGTTAGGACGATGGGAACAATAGAGTTTAACATCATGTTGGACGAAAGGGGGGAACTGTGTAGTTTAATGTCATGCAGTGAGGACAAAAGAGTGCACCATTTTAACGTCATGTTGGACGCATTGGGGATTTTTTCTACAGTTTAACGTCATGTTGGACGAAAGTGAAAATAGTTTAAGGTCATATGCATGGACCGTGGATGGTGCATTTTAATGTCATGCTGGACGGTGGTGTAGTTTAAGGTCATACAAGACCTTTGATGATTATGTAGTTTAATGTCTTTCCGAACGTAAGGGACTTTTATACAGTTTTAGCGTCATGTAGTTAGGACGTCACATTTTAACGTCTTGCTGGACTTAAGGGACTTTTAAATAGTTTAGGGTCATATGCATGGACCATGGATGGTGCAGTTTAAGGTCATACTGGACCTAGTTGCAGTCTAAGGTCATACTGGACCATTTAGGGAACTTTTTCACAGTTTAACGTCGTGTGAGACGAAGTTGTAGTTTAAGGTCATACTGGACCATTGCTGTATAGTTTAACGTCATATAGCAAGGACGAATTGGTGCTGCACAGTTTAGTGTCATGTTGCGGGGACATAATGGTGAATACTTTGTATTTTATACAAAATATTTCTTCAAAAATCTGGCATTAGTTGGAGTAGTAATGAGTTCTCCATCCATCGAGATTAATGAATAAGCTCCATTGGAGTAGACCCTATGTATTGAATAAGGTCCTTCCCATTTTGGTTCAAGCTTGGGAGGTTTCTTTCCTGGTATCATTGGAGTTCTGAGAACTAATACCAATTCTCCCTGAATGAATGAACGAAGACGAACTTTTTTGTTAAAATCTCGTGCTATTCGATTCTGATAGATTTCCAAGTGGTGCAAAGTGCACAATATTTTCTCATCTAACCGTTCTAATTCATTCAATCACTTTTGGGATTTCTCATCTGTAGATAACTGATCACAAATGGCTACTCTGAGTGAGGGCAATTGAACTTCAATTGGCAAGACTGTTTCTGTTCCATATACCAACGAATATGGAGTTGACCGCGTTGCATTGCGGGTGGTAGTCCGATAAGCCCATAAAGCATGAAAGAGTTTATCAGGCCATGACCTCTTATCTTTATCCACCATCTTTTGCAGTATATTTGAAAGAGTCTTGTTAAAGGCTTCTATTTGGCCATTGGCTGCCGCATGATACCGAGATGAATGGTTGGATTTAATGTTGTATTCTTGATACAATTTCTTCACCTCAGAAGAACAGAAGTTGGTGCCATTGTCCGTCAATATGGTATGAGGGACACCAAATCTAGTAATGATGTTAGACTTGATGAAGCTAACAATGCATTTAGAAGTGACTTCTTTGAGAGGTACTACCTCTGCCCATTTGGAAAAGAAATCAGTAGCAGTAAGAATGTACTTAAACTGCTTGGTCGTAGCTGAAGGGTAAGGTCCCACCACATCCATTCCCCATGTGGAAAATGGCCATGAGTATTTAGCTGTATGAAGCAACTCTGGAGGTTGATGAATGAAGTTGGCATGTACTTGACATGAATGACATTTCTTTGTGAAATCAACACAATCTTGTATCATTGAAGGCCAAAAGTATCCAAGCCTTCGAATTTGATCAGACAATCTATGTCCAGACTGGTGGGCACCACAGACTCCTGTATGCACTTCTTTCATGACAGCCATTGTCTCTTCACCATCAATACATCTGAAGAGAACTCCATCAAAACCACATTTGTAGAGAATTTTCTCTAGGTGGTTTGGGCCATCATAAAGAGTAAAATTGACCACACGTCGCCAGATTTGTTCTTTCTCGGCTCTATCAGGTGGAAGTGTTCCATTTTGAAGGTATTCCCTGATAGGTGACATCCATCCTGTAGTATGACCATACGGTTCAGGAATGAGACTAATTTCATTAATTTACTCTGTTCTGGCTTGAACATAAGGTGAAATTGCACGACGGTGGACAATACTGATGGTTGTATCGTCCCTATTTGGATCTGCTAGAGCTGTGGCTATATTATCCAGTGCATCAGCTTGAGTATTTTGTGATCTTGGGACATAAGAAAATGTCAGTTCTGAAGGAAATTCCACCATTAACTTTCTGACGTAATCATATAAAGGGATTAACTCTTCTTTTCTGATGGCATAATCCCCATTGACTTGTTTGATTACCAAGTCTGAATCACCTTTCACCTTTAAGTGATTCACTTGTGCTTGAAGCGCTAACTCCAATCCTGTGATAAGAGCTTGGTATTCGGCTTCATTATTGGTACCACCTTCCCATAATAAAAAGGAATAAGGTAACAATGCCTTATCTGGAGAAATGAGTACAATTCCTAAACCAACTTTGTTGAATTTAGGATTTTCCATTTTCTTCCCTGTTGGACTTCTGGAAGCACCATCAAAATACATTTCCCATGTTTGAGGACACTCTTGAATAGAAAAAACTTCCTCATCAGGGAGTTCAATATCTGAAGACGTGTCTTCCACTGAAGGATGTTCAGCCAGGAAATCAGCCAGAGCTTGGCCCTTTATTGCCTTTTGAGATACATACTGAATGTCGAACTGCTGCAAAATAACTGCCCACCTTGCTAGATGTCCTGTAAGAATTGGACAACTAAGGATGAATTTGAGAGGATTATTGCGAGATACCAATTGGACCTCGTGATGTTGCAGGTAGTTTCTCAGTTTCTGAAATGCAAAGATTAATTCTAGGCAGCACTTCTCAATACTTGAATACCGGGTTTCTGCTTCAAGAATAGTTCTACTGAGATAGTAGATGCTATTTTCATTCCCAGCATCATTCTTTTGAGCGAGAAAGGCACCCAATGATCGCTCTAGAGCTGTCACATAGAGGATAAGTGGTATACCTTCAACAGATGGCATGAGTACTGGTGGACTCAAGAGGTATTTCTTGAGAACATCAAACGCTTCTTGACATTCTTCAGTCCACTGGTAAGTGACTCCTTTTTTCAATAATTTGGTAAAGGGTAAACTTTTGCCTTCCAAATTAGCGATGAAACGCCGAATATAGGCTAAGTGTCCTTGAAGTCCTCTTAATTCTTTCAAATTTTGAGGAGGTGACATACCAAGGATTGATTTGGTTTTCTTAGGATCGACTTCAATACCACGATGGAGTACAACAAAGCCGAGGAATTTTCCTGAGGTTACCCCAAAAGCACATTTTAAGGGGTTCATCTTCAAATTATGTTGTCGAAGCTTGTGGAATATGACTTCCAAATCAGCCAAGTGATTAGAACGTTGTTTGGATTTAACCACCAAATCGTCTACATAGCATTCAACAAACTTCCCTAAGAAAGGTTTGAAGATACGATGCATGGCGCGTTGATATGTTGCACCTGCATTCTTTAAACCAAAGGGCATCACCCGGTAACAAAACACACCTTGAGGGGATCTGAAGGCTGTAGATTCCTCATCTTCTGGGGCTATTCAGATATGATTATATCTGGAATATCCATCCATGAAGGAAAGTACTTCATAGCTAGCGGTTGCATCAATTAAGAGTTTTGTAATCGGAACTGGGAAATCATCTTTAGGACAATACCGATTAAGATCTCTAAAATCGATGCAAACCCTAATTTGTCAGTTTTTCTTCTTTACATGGACAATATTAGACAACCACTTGGGATACTGAACTTCTCTGACGAAGTTAGCTTTGATCAGCTTATCCACTTCAGCTTCAATTTTGGAAGCATAAGTTGGGTGTGTTCTTCTTGAGGCTTGCTTAAATCCTCGATGTTCTTTTGGTAAACCCAAATGATGAGTAGCAATATCAGGATCAAGCCCAGACATTTCTGTATAGTTCCAAGAAAAAATATCTTTATTTTGCTTTAGAAAAGAAGTATACATTTCTTGCTCTTCAAGGGTCATGGCCGCACTAATTAAAGTGGGGCGTGGATCTTTCTCTGTACCCAGATTTATTTCTCTGAGTTCATCCATAGTGGTAGAGATACCCTCTTCAAATGCTGGAGGAGCATCTCTAAGATCTTCCTCTTCCTCTTCATCATGTGCTATTTCTTCCGTTTCTACTTGCATAGTAGATGAAAAAACGAAATTTTCATGATCAGAAGAGATGTCAACATTTGCACATTTTGAAAAAGAAGCTTCCATTTCCGACCCTATTGATGATAAAGGGCCTTCTTTGGGAAATAAAGAGGAGATGATGGATTGAGAATTGACATCATTATTCACCTCCGATGTTGCTATAACTTCTTCTGGACTGATTGGTGAAGTATAGACCTGTTGGATTTCAGCATATGAAATGAAGACGTCATCACTTGTGCTTTCATCACTGTTTGGTAGGTTACCAATTTCTCCCATGTTGTCTGGCTCAATTACCGTAATTGACATTATGGATCTTTCCATAAGAGTATTTTGATTTGGGCCTATTTTGTCAATTTGACTGATAGGTAACACATAATCTGTACTCACATGTGTAAAAGGATTTATTGGAATTTTCTCCAAACCATATGGAGCATTAACTTTGGTAATTTCCTTCATTTTAGATTTTTCTCTTCCCTTCATGTGATAAAATTATGCCTCAATGTATTGAGACTCACATGTCTTGAACGGGATCTTATCACCATACAATGTTCCAACTTGACCATTGAAACAGTATTTGAGCCATTGATGGTATGATGAAGGGATAGCTGCATGCTGATGTAGCCAGGGTCTTCCAAGAAAGACGTTGAAAGCTGAGTCTTGGTTAACAATCATGAAATCCGAATTGGATACAAGATTTCCAAACTGAGTTCTGAGTGTAACTTCGCCCAGTGGTTCTTGTTCATTTTTATCATATCCTTGTAACATCATGGTAGAAGGAGATAAATCAAATTCCGTGAGGCCCAATCGACAAGTGTACGAATGGGCATGAGGTTGACTCCTGAACCATTGTCAATGAAAGCTCTTCGGATATCTACACCATTGACTTTGCCAGATAAGTACAGAGGTTTTATGTGCCCATGCACAACATCATCTTCATCTTTATCAGTAAAAGATATCATTGTATGACATTCTGCAGGATTATTCTCTATGTGATAGACTTCAGCTGCAGCAATTTCAGCTTCAAACTCCTGAGGACTTGACAAAGCTTCAATGAATGCTTCCCGAAGATCTTTTGACAGATTCAAAGAATCCAAAATTGATAACTTGGATGGTACTTGGGCCAAGTGTTTCAATATATCATACTTTTGATCTAAAGGTCTGCGTTTCCCAACAGGAATATGCGGTTTAGTAGGTACCTTGGAAGCAGATGCTTTGGAAGCTGATGCATCTTGTATTGGGATAGAAGTTGGCAACATCCTAGGTTTTGGAAGATTAGACCAATTAGATCCATTTACTTGCTGAGATAAAGAAGATGGAACCTTCAATCGGTCTTCTAAAATAACTATGCCAAGACTGAGTTGGCTATTAGCAGAAAAACCTGCTTGTTCTTTTTGAGCTTGCTGAAGGGCTCTACCACGAGTTTCTGCTGCATACACAGTGCTAGCAGGGGTAGAATTGGAGTAGTGGTTTCGGAAAGATCCACGTCTTCCCCTGTATCCTGAACCTCAGGAACTTCCTCAGATTCCCCTATTTGATACAGGGAATCCAGGCTCATAAAAATTGAAATTATGACTGGAATACGGATCTGTTAATTGAATCATATTAACAAAACCGAAGATTAACTCTTCATCTAATAAAGACTCTGCCTGACTAGCCCGTTTAGGCTGTGCCGTTTTATGGGGCGGTGCCCGTGGTTTTGAAGTAGATGGCATAAAGTCTGCCAGAGTCAAATACAATTTAGGCTTTGACACATACTCATCTTCTTCTGATTCTTTTTTCTTCTTTGAATCAAACCGTTTCTTTGAGGATTTTCCCTCTGACGAAGAAGGTTTTACCGCAATATTTATGGCAGAAGACACAATTGGTTTCTTTAATTGTGTTCGCAAAATGGCATGAGTCAGGTTGATTGTCTTTCTGACCATCCAATCATTATACTTCTGTGCATTTCTGCTTTTGACTTCTTGCCATTCACCTTCCTCCTCTGGAACTGTAGCAGTAACACATGCTACCTGAGTCGAAGAACCTTTCAACTTGACTTGTCCCAAGTCAACCATCTTTTGCAGGAGGTCTTTAAAGACAAAAAAATCCTGGATAGGATGCCCCAACATTTGATGAAAGGGACAATAATTGGGACGGTCTTCATCTCCTTCCTTGTTTGGCCTCTTGGGCACTGGTAATTGAACCAAATTATTTTCCAAAGCTGAAATGAAGTAACCAGGAACTTGCTCATTTCGGAAAGAGTATGTTTTACTCTTCAAATCCTCAAATTGTTTTCATCGTTGATCTTTTTGATCAATTGGACAAAATGGACTTTGTTGTTGGCGTTCAGGAGGTGGATCCCTTCGAGAAGATGAAGGTTTTGAAGTAGAAATAGGTACATGCGCTTGTTTAAGCATAACTATAGCAGTTTCTGCTTTACCCATTCTCCTTCCTGAAGCTGATGGAATTACACGAGATTTAACCTTAGCCAGTATAAGGGAATCTTCAATCTGCTGAGCGATTGAAGTAAGGTCTCGAAACCCTCCTGTGTATTTCACAGGGATCAATGGCGTGCGTAATTCGTCACGCAAATTTTCCACACAGATTGGAAATAGCTCTTCCTGAGGGAGTGCTAAACTCAGGGAATATGTTAATCCCTTCCAGCGAGCAATGAAATCAGAGACTCTTTCATTCTCCCTTTGCTTGCAGTTTGTAAGATCGAAAACTATCATTTTTGGAAAAGTTGAGCTGAACTGAAGAAGGAATTTTTTACGAAGATCCTCCCATCCGATGATTGATCGGTATTGCAAGCTTGTATACCAAACAAAATCTGGTCCTTGCAAGGTTCGCACAAAGCATTTGAGTTTCACTACTTCTTTCTTCTTTGGAGTTCCCATCATATGATCACAACAAGACACGTAATGCATCAAATGTTGTTCAGGGTCGCTTGATCCATTGAAAGTAGGGAAAACATGGTTTCCAAAACTAGATGGAGGAGAAATTGAATCTACCCATTTAGGGTAAACTTTCTTTTCTGGTTGAACTTGCGCCCGTTTCCCTTCCATAGTTTCTAATCGAGCTGTTAATGACTCAATAGTAGTTATTAACTTTTGATAAACATCAGGTTGAATTTGGTCTTGGGTAGGTGCAATGAATGGAGCTTGGACATACGTGGTGATTGGTGCTGCAACTGATGGTAGCACTGCCAACCGTTGTTGCATTTGACCCGTAGGATTAGACCTCTGAGGGTGTACTGATAAAGGAGGATATTCCTGATCCATATCAGTAGTTACAACAAATTCCTTTGGCTGTCGGACTTCAACATTCTTAAGAAGAAGACTACTCTGAAGTAGTTCTGCATTCAACCTTATTAATTCTTTCATTTCTTCCTCTTGTTGTGAAAACCTTTGCTCTAACGAGAGCGATTGACCTTCTCCAGAGTAAGGATATGTAACATGATTCTTTCCCCTCCCTTTGTTGGATACTTTTTGGAGAGAAGGAAGTGGATTACCTAGGTTCTGAGTAATCCTTTGACTTCGTGTACGCACACCTTCTTCATTTGTATCAGCGCGTACATTTTCTTGAGCAGGATGCTCTTCATCTGAGTCCCCTGAGTGAGTCTCCTCTGGTGGATTAGCAACAATGGCATTGATGACATTGATTGATGTATAATGCACCACATCCCTTCTATCAACATTTCTGTGATATTGTCTTCTTTCATGTATTTGATGAGACATTGCCTTTTGTTGATTTAATCTTTTAGGAACTTCTTGACGAGCTATAACTTGGAGGGAATCTCCTGATAATTTGGCTCTTCGTTCCTCTTGGGGCTTCTTCCCCAATCGATAAAAGACCGATATTCTCTGAGAAGGGGATTGATGATTTGAAAGAGTCCCCAGTCTCGAGAACTGGGGATGTTCCTGCTGCTTCCACTCAACTCCTCGAATCCCATTTGTTGACTCTGAGGGTTGGGTTAAATGAGTCCCTAGTATGACAATATGGGGTGGCTCTTGACATGCTATGTCTGAGACCTTTTTAAAAGCTCTCTTGATCTTGCGAATCTTAGTTCGGAAATTAGCTGGATGCATTAGCCTGTATCCACTTTTATCACCTGGTTTAACAGACCGTTGGATGATTTCCGAAACTTCTGTCATTTGATGATGTGTTTGCTCCATACGAGAGGCTTGTGCAATATTCTTGCCTGCTTGATGTAGGAGCAATTCAACAACTTGTTCTCTATATGCTTGATTTTGAGAGGAACTAGTTGAAGCCTGTTCTTGAGAAAGCTTTTGATTATGAACAAAGCCCATTGACTGTGGCCGGCCATGGGCAATAAGATTGCATGAGACTATTTTCGGTGGGCTTTGCTGGCTGGAAAGCACTGTGAAATGTAGTGCTCCGTGAACACCCCACCCTCTGATATGAACACCAGATGGAGCATTGGCAATTAACTGACGCAATTTTCTTAGTGCACCAAGGCATGAACGTTGAAGGGTTCTCTGTTGCTTTTCAGCCTTCGGATACCGAGAGACTGATAGAGATTCCAAATCAATCTGACGTTGTATCCCTTCTATTATCTTAAGATGATTTTCATATTCATCATAAGATAATACATTCTTCTTAAATTGACAAAGAGTTTTCCATATGTTGAGACGAATATCATGGACTCCATCTTCCGTCAACATCTTTGGAATGTCATACTGGGAGTCATCCAAAGGCCAAAACATGACTGGTACCTCACTTTTCGCCAGTTTTTTTCTCATGTTCAGCATTTCCTCTTTATCATTAAATGAAGATTCATCTACCTGTTTTGACCAGAGTTGGTGTTTCCTTGTTGCTTCATCAGATTCAACAATATTGGTAGAGAGATCATTGATCAAACTAGAAGATGCATGACTTAGGGGTGGTTCGGAGAATGAACTACACCCTGGGCTATATTCTGATTGAGAAAGTATTTCACTTGCTAGCAATAAAGCATCAGACATGACTGGTTTCGCATTTGCAAGTGCCTCAAGATAAGAGGGCTTTCTCAGCACTACATTGTCCACTGGAGTATTTTCCAGGCAATGTGAATCACTACTGCGGAGAGGACTTTCGCAGTGAAATTCATCATCATGGGGAGGACCACCATAATGGGTTACAACAAAAGATGATATCTCTTGCTCCTTGGTCTTCTGACCACATAGAGGGTTCCTGTGGCTCTCATCTGAAGAAGAAACTTCAAGATTGACCGAATTTTCATGAATCAAGCCTTCATGAGGAAGTGTCTGTTGAAGACTTTTGGAATTAATGTTCCCGTTATTGGGAACTGAGGGAGTAGAATATTGAATTCCAACAGATAAATGTATGAGGGCTTCAACAACTCCAGCATCGAGCAAGGCCTTGTTACAGATTGGCCTTTGATCTCCTGACTGTGCTGGGTGGATATTTTTCTTAGATGCCTTCTTACTCACTTTGGAAACCACTTGTTGACGAAAGTGGTTACTCTGAGCAGGTGTATGTGCCTGATCAAGAAATATGGTCAGGTTAGGCTGACGATCTCCACTCAAATCAGGTGTATGTGCCTGACTTGGTTGTCCGTATGATATGGGGGAGTATGCCCCATAACCCTCTTGGACTGGAACAAATGTGTGTGTCTGTTATGGAGTGAATCGTTGATGTGTCACTCCACTGCTAGGGATAGATTTATGTGTCTGTCCCTGAGATGATGCTGAAGCTGTTATGATATCCTGGCAAGTATCCAGAATATGAGCAGGAATTTTCTTCTGCTCTTTCACCATTGACAAAATATGTTTGGTGACTTCAGCTACCGGAACGGGGATATACGTCCATTCCGAGCTTGGAGTAGGTGTATGTGCCTGCTCCTGTCCTCCTTTTCTTGTCAGTGTATCCTAACAGTACTCAAGTGTGGAGGCAGAGAGTTGAGTCTGCCTCCTGTTTGTCGTCGGAGCTTTCCGACTGACTTCTCCGTGTGCTACCAAGCGAGACTGTTGGTAAGCTTGATTAGTACTAGCAGGTGTATGTGTCTGCTGATTACACTTCGCCAAACGCAGTTGACGAGATCCATTATATGTAGTCAGGCGAGCCTGCTGACTAACTGATGATGTATAAGCAGGTGTATGTTCCTGTCTATAGTACTCCGTCGGAATTGCCTGGCGGGATTGGCTTGATGCTGCTAGACAAGTCTGCAGGACAGCAGAATTAAAACGGACAGCTGTGTGTGCCTGTTCGTTGTTCGCCACCAAGTTAGGTTGGTGGACTCCTCCGGAGATGGCAGGGATGAAAACTTGCCCATTGTTAACCGGATTCCGTCTCTGGCGGTTCGTCTTTCCTGCTAGGGTTCAAGGAACCTGAGCTGAATTCCTGGAGTCGGTACCCTCATCATGTCGAGGGCGCACTGCCGCATGAGTCTGGTGGTGATTGTTGATGGGAGCCCTTGGGAAGGACTCCTGTCTTTTTGAATTAAGTCCCTGAGGGACCTGCTCATCCACTTCCTCAGAGTAATGGAGCAAATGGAAATTGCGTTCCGGGGATAACGACCCGAAACGGTTGGAGACGGTAGTCAGCACCGCCTGCCTCTTGATCACTGGTCGTCGTTGTCCGGACGACCTGTGTGAGTTGTTCACTTGGAGGGCCTGTCGGGCAGCCTCCAGAGTTGGGATGGTACCGTGTTGACGGTACTCCTTAACCAGCGTATTTGACACCCAGCGTTGAAGACGTTGAGTAGGTGATGTCATCCTCAGAGTGGATGACGATCCAGTAGGAATAGCAGCAGTGGTATTTGCAGCAGCAGTATTCACAGATGTGAATTTGAGAGCAGCCATTATGGAAATACAGAAGATCTTGGAAAAGAGTGCCTGTTTCATATAACAGACGTAATCAAGATAAATTCAGCTACTTCATCCTTTGGATGAGCACACATGTCAATGATTGTTTTTGTTAGCCCTCTTATTGAGTTTTAAGTAGGGGCTTAACAAATAGGAAAAACATCATTTTAACTTGGTTAAGGATTCACGTCGGGTTCACCATTTTTTGTTTCCCTCAGAATGCGGGGATGACCTCCTGGATGGGAGATTCAAATGTTTCGATCGGTTTCTAACGGGTTTGTTCGTAGAACCAGAAACATCCAATGATTCCACATCCATTTGGACCTACTTTCCAAAGGTAGGTGCTCATTAGCTTGTGGACTGATGAGGCTTAGGAATTTGCATTGGTCAAGAGGATGGGAGGTCGGACTCATCACACCTTTTTGAGGGGAATTATTGTCTATTCCGGGACTCTCTTTATAGATTTAAGTTATGTTCGTGAATCCTTATTACATTACCAAGTATAAAATGAGCTTTCCTTCAGTTTAACAATCAATGATTAAATGTGTAAGAAATTTAGAGAATCTTTTATATGTATTCGAGGTTCTTCATCAATAAAAAATCATCTATATTTATTTAGAGATTCTTGGTCAATGGTATCCTTCAAAATATTTATATAAAAGTCTCTTGGTCATTATGATGGCCAGGCTAGTTTTAAAGCCACTCAGTGGGGCACTTGAAGTTTATTGTCATTCAGAAGGACATGAATTATTTCAGAGTTGGGATCGAACCCATAGATGGGCTACCTACATATCCTTTAAAAAAAAAAAGGAATCAGAACCCACGTAGTTCGAGTAAGGGAGTATGATGTTTATGATTGATGGCTCAAAGAAGGATTTCACAATTACTTTTACACTCTAAGCTCACGTGATTCATGCTCGGTGTGATAAACAAGAGGTATTGGTAATAACATAGACAATTGGGTCATGAAAGATGTAATCATAAGAAATGGTTTGGGGTTTATGTATGTATGACTGCCCAGATAAATGAAGATTAGGATTTACTTTAGGGAGAAAATCCAGGAACAGGGTCCACAAAGGTATATGTGCTTCATGGAGATTTGAATACTCTAATTTGGGACTTATTCTTGAAAAGGAAGCCCAGATTAGGAGAGGATTGATAACTGGGTTTTACTCCTGAGAAGGAATCCCAGATCAAAAGTAAATTAGGACTGGTTAAGAGAAATTAAGGGACTTGGGGCTTACTTCTGAAAAGGAAGCCCAAAATTTATGACTGGGACTTATTCCTGAAAAGGAGGCCCAGGTTAGGGGACTTATGACTGGGGATTATTCCTGAAAAGGAGACCTAGGTTAAGGATTCAGGTTTGGGGCTTACTCTTGAGGAGGATTCCCATATTTAAGACTTATGACTGGGGATTATTCCTGAAAAGGAGACCCAGGTTAAGGATTCTCTCATCTTAAAGGATGAGGTTGAATGAATGAACTCTTCATATTTAGTGACATAAAGATATTTAAATCACTAGGTTTTGAGAGATATTCTACATAATTCCTTTCAGATAAAGAAGTCAAATTAAGAAATCATGCCATAAAATGGATTTGGAGAGTGTCTTAAAGACTGAATCTTGAAAAGGAAAGGTGTAATGGCTTAAGAGGGATGAAATAGGCAAAAAATTCACCCAAAAAGGAAGGGGCGCGCAAGTCTTGGAAGGCGTGCAAGTATTGCGGGGGCGCGCAAGTATTGGTTGCGCAGGTATACCTGCGCGACATGGTGGGTACTTGCGCGATATTCAACCAGCATTAAAATACTTGAGCGGCTCTTTATTAAAGCCTTTAGAATCCTCTTGAGGTTCTTCCAGCAAAGGGATGCACAAGTTCTATCGAAGAAGTAAGGTGGCGCGCAAGTGTGGACACTTCCCTTAAGGGCTGGCCACTCAGACGCACAAGTGTTGATGAATTTCAACACTTAGTCCTTTCTCCCTCTCTTTAGATCTTCCGTTCTAGGTAAGAAATTACCTTAGAAGTTTTCCAGAATCTTTGAGAAGAGACTTGGGCGTCAGGGAGCTTCAATCCGAGTTTCTGGAAAAAGATCCTCCCGAATGGGGGGCCCACAGGGTCTATTTATAGGCAGGAGAAGACCCAGGGCGGTTACCGGGCAGTTATCAATTAGGTCGCGCAAGTCACTTGCGCTCTAAGGTGCGTCGCGCAAGTCCACTTGCGCGACCATTAGGAAACTTGCGCGGCCTATGGGCAAAGTTTTCCTTGTTCATCCCTTTGTCGATTTTTGATGTTTTCTTCAAAGGTTGAATCACTTTGTGCTCATATATTCCCCTTTTCCGATATTTAGATTCTGTGATGAAAGGAGTGTCAACATGGACTACCTTGATATTTTCTCAAATACATTAAACTATTGACTCAATAACATTTTAATTACTACCTCTGATAATTTCATATATCCATGGTGAAAATATAATGTAAGTCTCACAAAACAATGAATACATAAAGGTCTTGAAAAATAGCAAGTGGTATTTCTCAACAAACGTTCATGGATATTCTATACAAGTTGTATTTCTCAAAAACCCTTCATGGATATTCTAGAAAAGTCGGTGCATGAAACAAAAATGAGCGTAATGCAAAAGGGTGTCCATTTAATAAACAAATGATGCAATTGTGCAATTGAATTGACTCATCCATTTAACACCTAGTAAATTCCATAAAAGAATCGTATGTTAGAATCCCTAATCATAATTCTTGGAACACTCAGCCAATGTAGCCTCTTCCTCACTTCCCCACCGAAGACATTGGAGGTGCCTCTCCTTCACCACTAGTGCCCTGACACCCCCTTTAGTTTTTCTATTTGCTCTGCAGATAGGTGCATGCTCCATTCACTTTATTGCTTTTGATTTGTCTAAGCTATGTAAGAACACAAAGAAATTAGTTTGAATGCACTAACAATGGGCAAGAAGCTTGAAATCATATGTAAATTGGAGAAACATAAAGAAATGTACCTTCAAAAACTAATGCCTTCTCTTTCTCTTTGTGAAAAGACTCCAAGCACTGATTCAGTCCATATTCTGCTAAAGAAAGCACTATAAGCCGATGATCACACTCTTTTGTTAGATTGATTATTCACGAAAGATGAAACAACTATTAAAAATACTACAACACTACTGGATATGTCAGAAGTTCACAAGCTTTTAAAATTTATCAATTCTAGGGGTACATTTTGGCATGTGATCTGCCATAACTAAGAAGCTTGCTGCTTGAACATGTAACTGGAATACTATCCTAAAAATATTCATTACATGCTCTCAACTCCCTAAAATAGATGATTGAATCTAGGGTTTCAACTTACCAATTAGCTTGCTAGCTTTAAACATTTGTAGACTTGTTATGTGTTGGGGCTATTAGTGAAGTCCGTGAGAATGGTGGTATAAATCCCATCATTTTGGAGGATGAGGATGAAGTTGAATATGAAGATTCTATGGAAACTGATGGAGATAGAGATGTTAGTGAATGAAGATGATGAAAAAATAAATATCAATGTCTAGATATGCTTGATCATAATTCCTGGGAGTCCTCTCTAGAAGTAATGGTGAGATGAGACCAAACATTTTTCTGGAAGGAAAGAAGTATGTGGGGCTTATGATCCATCACCCTCATAGTCTATGGAATGAAAATAGAGAGCACCAAAATATTTATCAGCTACATTCAGAACGTCGTTAATGATCTAAACCAAAATTATGATGATCTATTGGCAGTTTCCATGACATATGGTTAGTGTTTCCTCTATAGAGTTGTAGTGATATTCTCTGAAGAGTCCAAATGGTAATATTTTTATATTATTATTCGGGTCTTGTGTGAATGATGTGAGTATAAAATGGAGAGCCATATTCACAGGAGTCATTGTGAAGGGCCTTCTAATATGTACCAAAAATAATAAGTGGCTGCTACCATATGAAATTTAATTGATTAAACAAATTTCATGCAAGAATTAGTGTAAATATAAATAAAAGGTATACAATTTAAAATTTCAGTTGATTCATGTGGTGAACAATTAAGGATAAAAAATATATATATTAAATTTCAAGAAGTTGATAGTGGTAATATGAACCATATATTCACATTTCCCAATATCTTTATTGGTTCTGAAAATTAGCAGACACTATAAATTAGAATAAGAAACCAAAATAAAACTATAGAGATAATGAATCAAGATTGAAAACTGATATTGATAGTAGAATTTAAAGGAGAAAAAACCTATAAAAAAGAGGAAAGTGAGTCTGTTCTAATGTTCCCATTGTCATATGGCACCATCCAAAGTAGATACATGAGAATCCTTGAGGAGAAAATCATTTTCTCAATATCATGATGGTCACATTATAGGAGGTTGATATGGTCGACTCCCACATTGGTGGTGATAGTGAGTTAGATTAAGGGTTGGTAGCAATGTATATCGATTTAGAAATGGGAGGAAGTATAGATTGGGGAGATCCTAATGAAAGGAAAGCATGTTCATTATTTACTAATGAATAAATGATACAAAAAAATTAAAACATGTTCTTTCTTTAGTGAAACAATTACAATGATAAAATAATACTGGAAAACTGAAACTGTAGTGATTTTTAAACAAAGGAAGATAAATCTAAATATTTTTTTATGATATTAATAAATTGAATGTGAATTGTAAATTTATAGTGAAATAGTATACTGAATAAATTCTTAACATTATCATACAAGTAAAAAAATTAAAAATACATTGAGTAATGGCTAAACTAAAACTTAAGTAAACTGAAAATTCATTACTGTAGGTGAATTGTACATATATAGAAATTGAAAGTGCATTGATTTGAATGTAAATTATGTATTTATAGAAACTTGGTATATCACTTGGAATATCAATGATGGTTTAATGACCATTCATTATACTACCCAAAAAACTTTTTTATTTACAATGCACATAGGGAAGAAAACATCCCTGGGGACTCGACCCCGCAACGCATGCCCCAAACCCCTCCCACCCCAACCACCCTGCTCACCCGCGGGGGGCCCATTCATTGTACTAACCAAAGTTAGTTGTATATCAATGAATATAATTCAAGAAAATTAATATGAATGAAGGGCATAAAAGGAATAAAGGATATTAATTTCTTTGATGAGATGACATAATCTAAGACTTGAAATGAGCTCCCACTTCAACCATTCAAGAGTTTGAAACACTTAAATTAATCAAAGGAGATCAAAATACATAGAAAAGAAATAACCATAGATTATGATAGAAAATACCCAAAAATGGTTCCTTTGGGGTCCTCCCTCAGAAAAATTTCAAGTCCCTTGCTGATTATGCTTTAATTCAATGCATCCTAAAAACCTACAGGCAAAAAACATATGAATGAAAAGAATAAAAAGCAAAAATAATTTTAATTTCCTTGACTAGATGGCATAATTTAAGCCTTGAAATGAGCTCCAACTTCAAATATTTAATAGGTTTATTATGTTATTAAATTACACAATAAAATTTTCAAAAAAAAGATATTTTTATTTGTTAATCCCCTATTATCATTAAAAAAATTATTTTGTTACAAAAGAAGAGAAATATAAAAATAATATATTTTATTAAATATGATTGACATTAAAACCCCAGATGTAGAGTAAATTTTCTAAAAAAAACTAAAGGAAATCATGAAAACCCATGTATAATCCATCCAAATTTTAGAATATAGATACCCATCTATTTAAATTTTATTTCTAGAAAGAAAAATGGAATTTCAATAATAAGCACCTAAATCAGTCTGTAGAAATGGATCCTGAATCATATACAACAAAATCCCTAAACCAATATTCTAATATAAAAATTCAAGCATTTATTTAAGATAAGATCACCATTCATCCAATTTTCCCCTATTTGGAAATTATACCATGTCCCGTGTCTTAAAATCAAGGTCCCATCCCATGAATATGACTTTACCGTTGGTGTTGCATTATCATCCTTCAATAGAAAAACCCTCTCTAAAAACTCATTTTTCAATCATCCTGATATCATCACCACTGCCAAAATATTCACAAGCTTATATGGAGAATAAATATCTTCAAAGACAACATCAAACTTTCTAGAAGATAAAACACTACAATAAGGCTTGGTATCAACCTAAAAATTAGAAGAAGTGGGCTCTTAGGCTCTGCACCTTCCCTAAAACCGACAGATTTCATCAAGATCTTCATCCAAGGCTATCGCAATATCATCACAAGAAGGTGATGATGAAGCAACATTCATTAAATCATACCACACATCTATGTTTCCTTCTTTCATAGAAACAATCCCCCCAGTCAAAGGAGAAGGATTCATATCAATGGTAGGAAAAACATTATTCGAGTCTAATGAAGAAACCCCTATAGGCCTTGAAATATTGGCCTTCCCTAGAGTCAGAAAAATTTGGGTTGTCATCTTATGCAGATTCCATTGAGATTAAAATTGTATTTATCATTATTTTCAATAATCACACTCCAACTGTCTATCCCCTATGCTAAACCTAGGCTAATTCCTATTTCCATAGGAATCCAAAGTTTCTAATTTGTCGATGAAGAACATGAGACAATGGTGTTTTATAATCCATGACATTTCAAGTATAATACTCGATGATTTTCATAACATACCTTTTGTAAGAAACCCAACCCACCATTCATGATCCATATTTGATGAGGAGGAGGTAAGGAAATCAATTTCGACACAAATTCATGCAACCAAAGGTATTGAATGTTTTTTAATTGCTGCATCAATCTGCATTGGATTTCCAATCATTCTTGTGATGATAAATATAGCTTTATAATGAAAGAAATGAATAATAAGACCTATAAAATTGATCCAAAACAAATCAATTAGGTATTTATACTCACCGAAAACAAAAGGAGAACATTTGCAATTTCCATTTTGTACCCAAAAATATCATAGGATATTTTCCTCCGAAAATGATAAAATTATTCTTTGTTTCCGAATATAAGAAGTTCATGGAGATCATTGAGTAGTCCAATCATCAATTTATCTAATTTGATGAGTTATAGAGATCTCTTGATCATGTCAAGACTTGGCCTTCCCTTCTATAATTTATTGACCAGTGCAAAATGAAATATCGATGCCAAGTCATGAACATAATTGTCTGAAAATTCCACCATTCGAATGCCAAGATACATGGAGATAGGGAACCTACTTTAATCACCAACTTCATCCAGGCCCCTCTCAATGAAAAATTCAAGGGAAGATAATTTCAGTCACCACTCAGGATTTTAATTAGGGTTTACCAGATTGGGAGGATTCTTGAGCAATGGTGGTGGTGATGTGAGACGGACAAGGAAAATTGATTTATAGGAGGAAACAAAGATAGAGGTTGAGGCGGAGGATTTATAGGTGGAGGAGGTGGAGGAAGAGGAGGCATAAGATTCAGATTCAATGAAATTGGATATAGGAAAAGATGTGATGCCATCGATGGACCTGGAACCGTATGTAGGAAGTGAGGGAGTCATAGAGAAGGGACAGGGAAGAATGTGATGGGAATATGAAGGCAAAGTCAGAGAAGAGGCAGTGGAAGAGGCGGAGGTAGAGGCAGTGGACAAGGGTTTGTGAGGGAATCGAGATGTGAGGAGGTGAAGTCAGAGTCTTAGGCAGAGTTAGAGATGTTGGAGGTGGAGGCATAGGTTGTGGAGACATAGCGGGAGGAGGAGATGGAATCGAAACTATGAGGGAATCAGGAAGCACGAGGAGTTGGGCACATAAGAGAAAACATCATGGTGGTGACACATGGCTGGAAAGGGCACACACTTTAGTATATATAATATATATAATAGATATAATGACATGAAGGTTCATGAACCGAGCGTGTCTGGTCCTAAAAATTTATTAAATAAAAATAAAGTACACCAAATATAAATCACGCGATACATAAAATGCCACCAATACATGAGAGTGAAAAAATCACCACCCAAAACCACCAAAAAAAAGAAGCCCAAAGAATTATTATGCACAACATTTGGAATTCTAGAGAATTCTCTCAGCCTAGAGATATTCTCAAGAATTCTCCAAGTTATGTGAGCATTGGAGATCCTCACCCTACCTCTTTGGTTGTGAAATAACTAAGAGAATTCAACAGGGCTCATTGATATTCTAAAGGTGTGATCAATAATGAACGAGTTGAAGCTTATGGACATTCACACTAGCATCCAGAGAATCATACCATGATGTTAAGAGATTCTTAGTGCACATATGGATCACCACTAGAGGGAATATACCCTTGAATCCTCACTCTCAACGACGGTTCAACGCGAAGGGTCAACCACATTCAACAATGAAGAAATAATTATAAGTTGATGTAATTATTAATATATCTAAATTAATTATAAATTACATGCGAGATATTGTCTTCATGGATTTCAGGAATTCTATTCTATCTAGTTATAAAGAGAAATCCAAATAAGTTGATGGAAAAATTTTGTTGGTCATGGTCCTGAATGCTTTAGTTATTCCCTAAAACCTTCAAGTGGTATCAGAGTAATCAAATGTTAATTTATAATTATTTTTTTCATTTATCATTCCATGAATTTTTTATTATATTCATTTCTAATAAATTTGTTCTTAATCCGATTATCATTATTATGACCATTCACATTTATGTAACCAAGAAAAGGTTATAGATTGAGGAATAATTAGTTGGAAAAATCCATCAAGAAGTGCTAGAGTTTTGGCCAATTGACATCGATTACATATTGTGTATTCAAGTTCACCAAATTTGGACGGGCTGTAGGGCAAACAAATCACCACACAAAGTCAAAACACAATGCATTTATTGCACATCATGTTTTGATCACTCAAACTAGCACATGGATTGTTAGATGACACAATACGTGACTAGTGTACACACCATACAGTCTATGAATTTTCACAGTGTAAATCACATAATCCACATGGTCAAAGACACGTCATGTATTTATCACACAATGCGTGAGACTGATAGCCGAGCAACATAGTAATTAATTCATATGCGGTGTATTTAATACTTACAATGCAGTGGTTGTGTAATTAATACACACACAATGTATTTAATAAAAATGACACAGTGATCATTTAATTAATTCACACACAATTTGAAATTAATTCACATGTGATGTAAAAACTAATTAACACATGGTGTATTTAATTCACACACGTTGTAATTAATTAAATCTCACATGGTGTAATTAATTCACATGTGGTGTAATTAATGCACACATGGTTTATTTTTATACACATATAGGGTGTTTAACAAATTTAGTGTAATTAATTAATTTATGTGGAAATAAAATTAATTATTTCATTGAACCAATCTACATGCTATGTGAAAATGGTTTAAATAATATTAAATGCCTAATTAATTTCATGCTAAATTATGAAATGTATTTCGTGTTGCCTCTAAGTACACATCATATACTTATTAAGATCATATGGACTTCCATGATAGTTGATATGGATTATTAATATAAAATAATCAATTAATTCATAAGACACTTAATTTAATTAATTTGGGTAATTTTATCTTAATAATAAGAACGAATTGAAATGAATGTTAGATAGTGCGTAGCAGGCCTGACCAGAGGGCGAGCCCAGTGAACCCCGGGGCAGGGTAATAAATAATAAGGGGGAAAACCCACCTTTCAGCCTCCCCTTCACATTCTACCTCCCTTCACCATCTCATACCACCACACCTCCTCCCAGCTCACCTCCTCTTATCTCAGTGTAAGTTTCCCACTTCTTCATCTCCTCTACCCCGTTCCATATCCACCATTGCTCCCTTCTGTACCCGAATTGCATGCACGAACTTCGAACAAGACAACACAACCTCCTAGGCCATCTCCTCTTTTAATTATTATGATAGATAAGGTGAAAAATAACCTTATTAAAATTTTATTTTTTAAATAAACTATCGATCGATGATGTGCGGGGGACATAGTCAACCAGGCGACAACAACGATGGAGTACCTGAGAAGGTGATGAAAATGGGAGACACTAGTGGAAAAGAATGGGGGAAGAGAACAATACAGAAGGTGGTAGAGTCAATGATGAAAGTGAGTGATGATAAGCAGTGAGTGGGTGACAGACAACAACAAGTGTGAGTGGCGGTGACAGGAAAGCAGGGCAACAACGAGTAGACTACATGCAACAGTGATCACAGATGATGGTGATGGGGGCAATGATAACGACACGGTATTTGATCAAGGACATGATGATGAGGGAGTGGGGAATGAGGTGAGTGGTTATGATCAAAGGGAGGGAGTTAAATTTTAGGTTTTGAGGAGAGGAAGAACAAACACGCTGCATGAAGCTGGGAAAAAGAAATTTTGAGGCAAATTTTCATTTTGGTTTTGCAACGACCAATCAATTTTGGGCTCTTCCAAAGTATGTTTTCATACTAGTGTTTGAATATGTTCTACCATCTCCACCAAAATCTCTTTTTCATCACCAGTAAGTCCAAACCTTCTCTGTTCATCTCCTGTAATCTGTCATGCTCGATAAAATAAATTCAGTCCCAAATTCATCCTCATGCAATTTTGTTCTTCAAATTTATAATGATTATCATTTTTTCAATTAGATATTTAAAGATATTGTTTTTGATTCACTAAATTTATTATTTTTATTGATTGTTTTTAATTAACTGTATTGATGGTTTTTTAGTAAAAGAAAGAGAAACATTTTGAACACTAATCTTAGGAAATCATTATGCTCGGGCCAACCCTAGTGTGAAAATGTATGTTCATTTCATATTGTGTATGATTATGAGCCTAGACTGAACTATGTTTGATTTTTTACATTTAATTTAATTTATTTCATTTTTTTCAATTATTATTATTAAATTAAAATGATGGTTTGCGTGTCATACCATCCTCATTATTATGTATGGACCTACATGTCCACAGTTTATTTTATGTAATGACCTTTAACCCATCATTGGGTTCTCCTCACTTATGTGTAAGTCACTACTACACATATTCCCTTAAACAACATGCAAAAAGGATTTTAACAATGCTAAAAAGCACTGTTAATCGCAACACTGATAGGGGGGGGGGGGGTCCCCTTTATCAATGATAAAAAAGCGCTGATAAAGGGGGTACCTTATCCACGCTAAAAAAGCGCCGATAAAGGACCCCCTTTATCAGCGCTAAAAATAGAATTGATAAAGGTCTAACTAGTTGTAATGTGATGTTAATATAACAGTACACCTAGTAAAAACCTGTAATTTCAAACAATTCTATATACATTTAATTTACATAATCAATACAAAAATGTACACCCATGGAATATACGAAAAAACAATGCTATATACATTTCAAATATAACAAACCAGGACGGAGCGCCATCCAACCCGACACCCGACCTGGTTCATAGCATAACCCAAAGGGCATTATCGATCCCCACAAGCTGAAAACTAGTTCCTAGGTATCAAAAATATGCCTTGGGAATGATTTCACCCATTTATATAAGCATAAGATAACAAAAATAAATAAACATCACAATAATAAATAACCAAAACCAAACAGGGCATAAAAACATTCCAAATTCAAGGGTTACAAATTTAAAAAAACCCAGAAAGGTTATACCAAAAATGGAACAACCAAACTATATGAAACCTCTATGCAACATTAGGGGCATCACCCTCAATCCACCACCAGAAAAACCCACAAGAGAAGACCACTAGCAACCCAAACCACCATCACGGTACACCTTTCCTTTACCTAAGTCAAATGTAACAAAATCTATATACACCCAAATGTGTATGTAAGGTGTGAGCCAAAGCCCAGTAGGATGCCACCCAAGAAGAAGGATTCCATGATATAACATCAAAAGACAATTTAACATGCTCATTTATATAAAATAATTTGAAACATTTAAAAGAAAACATTTTAAAGGAAAACCATTTTTAGCACAACACTTTTAGGGAAACCACCTTTTAAGGTAACATTTCATAGGAAACATTTATTAAGATAAACTTTCTTTAAGATAAAATACACTCAAGGTCCACCGTATGCCGACAAATGGCACCACCTTTCATAGGTCTCAAGAGAGCACCATGGGTAAATCCCTAAGAGTAATACAGCTCGTGTGGGACACTAGAACCTCATACCTCAGTGAAGGGTGGTATAGTAACCACAATCACAACTTTCTCATGAAATATCTACTAGAAGGGTACACCCTATGGGACCGGTGGTCTCCAAAAATCATCATAGTTTAGTTAGTGTTGTAAGCGTCAATCATTCTAAGTGAAACCTAAACAATCCACTTCCGAATCACTAGCGTACTAGATCTAGTCAGCCCATCTAGATACCCGAGATTCCCTTGTGCTCAAATTCATGTTCACATGTTACACATATCACCACTTTCATAAATCAATGCCAAGCATTCCAAGTAAATCACCATTTTCTATAAACAACCCACTTTCATTTTACACACACCAAAATTATTTAAAAACACTTTTCACACTACTTTCACATTCCATGAAACCCATTTGAAAACATCATAAGGATGAAACATAGTAAATATAACCATTTCCATGGGTAAATCCCCTTTAAAAATTATACATAAATCAATTTCACTTTAAAACATGCTTCACAACATTATACGATTCAAAATTCAAATTAATAGTGCACGAAAAAGAAGCCAACATTCCATAAAAATCCCTTTATTTTTGAAAAACTCACTTCCAAATACATTTTCACTTCAAGTGCCTTTGAAAAAATGATTTGTATCATTCAAACAACCCATGAACCACTTCCACCAAACACCACAATAATGAACACACAAAAACATAGGCATTTTCCTTTATAAAATCCATTTTCATCACATAAGATTTCCAAACCCATCCAAAACACATTTCACACCACATAAACAAATCATAGAGCATGTAAAAATTAATCAAGCAAGCATATCAAATCATCCAAATATGTTAGAGCATGTAACCACCTACCTCAAGTGTAGAAACTTTGAGAAATTGCTGTGAAAACACAACCGCACCACCAAATGACCCTAGCAAGGCAAGATCTGACAAAAAATATCAATATCGAATCCTAATAATTAAGATTCAAACCAAAAGAGACCACCCTACCCCACTTTCCATATAAAACCCCCAAGGAGAAGAGGAGAAACCATAGAAAAGAGGGAATAACAAGAGGACTAACCACTTACTTGGAGATTCCTTGATGAATCAGGGTCAAATCTTCCCAAGGAGAGGTGGCCAAGGAGCCTAGGAGAGCTTGAACGAGGATCCCATGGCTGAAAATTCCATGGGGGTTGAGTGGGAGAGGGATTAGGGTTAAATCCTAAAAGGACACAACTGATATTTTGGAATTTTTAATGACCTGGAAAGGTGAACGGTTATCCCACATGATTTGTCAAACTATGCGACGACCACGATCCCCTATCTACTTAAGAGGTACCTACCGCATGGTTAGCCTACATGGCCTGACTATCCTTGTGCAAGCCATATGGTAGCTTCTGTCCGAAACTCAAACCTATCACACGGTTACCTAGGTCAGGGTGCACAATTTCCCTTAACCATGCGCCGATCGCACACCTCATTTTGTATGACCCAAATTTCCCATTTTTCTCCAAAAACTCAAAGAGAACCCTAGGGGAAAATCTATACCAAGAATAAAAGGAAATATTTCCTAAAAAACTTAGACCCATTATGCCTGTTCCCTAAGAGAAAAACCGAAACCCATAAATGAACCTGATCCAAAAACAAAAATAAAGACCAGGGTGTGACAATTCTCCCCACTATAATGTTTGTCACCCCTAGAAATCCACAACAAGGCTTGATACAAAAAACTGATACTCCTCCAAAACTCAAGGAGTTTCCCAAGAAACTTCAAATGAAAAGAAAAAAAGGACACCCAAAAAAGAGGTTCACAAGTTTGAATCCCCACTATGTGCCCTCTTCCCCAGAAAGTTTCAACACTTCCAGTTGATTGATCAAAATAAACATAATTCTCACAATTCCTAACCCAAAATTTCATTCCAAGAAAAATTTAGACATTACCAAATGAAAATCACATCACTTACCCAAAACAAACAAAAAAACCCAAACAATTGAGAAACACTTCCACAACCTTACTTCAACAAACCACTGGGTGCACTCCAACCCCAACATTCACTCAAGGGAGGAACTCAGAATTAGATAGCTCTAAATGAGACTACCCATTTCTAAGAAAACACTAGAAACAAAACCAAATTATCAACATGGGGAGGCCCAAACGGACTCCCCACCATTAGAAATAAGACAACACTGCTTTACTATGGAATAAATTTTAGCGAGACCCACAATGGGTCTACCCACTATAAGTACAAACCTACTTTCCTAACTAGCACATGACAACATGGGAACCCGACATAGGACAACTTAGGAACTTCCCACAAAGACCAAATAGCCACCACAAGAGCCCGATGAAAGAAAATATAAACCAAATGGAAAACACTTAGCAATTCACCATCCCCATGGGACACAACCATATTCAGATGAACACAACCAAAACTGAAACCGATTCACAAGGATGAATACACAAGGAAAACCACATATATATTCACCTCCAAAAAGGTATAACCACTAGAGTTCATGAAAATGAGACTACCATGCCTCCTCATAACCAAGGAGGATCTCTTCCACCAACACAGGTTGTAATGAAGAACAAGGCCTTCACGCCATCACCCATAAAATGCAACCTTTCCAAAAAAAAGGAGTTACAATAGAGAAGATTGAAATATCCCCTTCCATCATTAGAGGCCAAGAGATACCAAGGTCCCTCACACCCCATAAGATTCATGACTGTGCATGAGCTTCACACCAGAGCCTATGGCTGGAGCCCTGATGTTTGAAGCATCTCCTACCTCGTAGTCAGGCGTTAAAGATCTCTAGCCGAAACACTTTCTTTGGTTTCATGATCCACCATGAAACACTATAAGAATAACCAAAGGATTATAACACACCATATAATTTACATTGATTTAACATGGTGCTTCAAACAATACAAGGACTTAGAAGATGCACATGCATCATCCCTCTTCACCCTGAATGAGAAACAACAGAAATAAGAACACATAGAAGACACTTCCCTTTAAAATGGAGAAATTTGGTATTTATGAAAGGAAAACATACTTCCATTAAAGTAGAAGTTCTCAAAATATTTCACCACATCCACCTTTTCATTTTAAAGAAAACACGACACCATGAAATGCCACCAAACATAACCATTACCAACAAAGAAGAATTACTAAGAAAGGGACTTTAAACTGATCCCCAAACAACACACTACTTCTACAAACAGACATGATTAATTCTTATAATCAGATTTGACACACTAATGGCACAACATTGGTCCCTCACTTAGAAGAAACTGAAGAAAGATCCAAAGGACTTTTAAGACCACCGCCAACACCAACAAACTTAGGCCACTTTCAATTATTGGAATTTCCCTCCACCACTTCCAGACTAGACCTTCAAGAACAAAGGCAAAAAACTTCACCTTTAATGACTCAGAAAACTCAAGGAAACTAAAGTTTCCTTAAAATTTCCTCTTCCACCCTTCCGATTTGGGAGGATTCTTATGATAATAAAACATAGGAGGATTCAACTTCTGGAACTCAATAAAGAGTTCCATAGGTTGATCAACTGGAGGGTTTTCTAATGGTAAACCACCTGTAGCTGCTCCACAATTTCCATCAAAACATCATGGGGGGAGGGTGCACTTGGAAGTAAGGAAATTGTGAATCTGATCAAACTATTTCATCAACCAAAAATTACCATAAACAGATACTGAACACACTGGGACCAACTGAAGATCTTCCCAAAACATTTTTCAAAAGAATGCACCAACCATCATCTCAAAACCAACTCATCAGCATAAATTAAACTTGAAACACTATTTAAGAAAGAAGAGTTCTAAAACAAAAAAAACCTCACCAGAAACATTTCTAAATCATAAGAAGAAACACCACACAACTATTGGTTATCAAAACACCACATTTTCTCTTAAAATCACCTTTGAAAATAAAACGAGATTGGTGGGTTTCTCATTCACCAAAGGCATTCGATAGAGTATCACACATGCATATTCTCATGCCAACCAGGCACTCATCCACCTTTCCACACATATCCTATACATGTGGTCACTTATGGAAATACTAAATGCCAAAACAAAACTTTTCCACTTTCCAAAGAAAAACATTCAACCCACACTTCCAACTTTCAAAAATTCATAAAACTTTCCAAAAGTTCACTCGCCACCGATTCAAAAATCACATTAAAATCCCACACATCAAACCATTTCATCCTTTCTCAAAATAAAATTCCATGGATCCCATCCAACCACAATCTATTTTTTTATTTTATTGAAAAACCACTTTGAGGGAAAGTGGGAACCTACATAACTATTCATCTATCATCAAAGACTCACAGCCTCACAAAACACACATTACAAGTTCAAAATTCAAAAAATAAAACAGAACCCTTTACCGTGCCAAACTGTCAGATGCATCCTGATTCAAAATTAAAAAGAGATCAATCGCATTGCAAAACCTATAAGCCGATCCAGGAAGTTGTCGCTAATCTTGACTCTGCAAGAAAACCACTGAAAAAACCATTTCAAAAAGTGAAAATAAAAAAAGAAAATAGACCATCATTACAACTCTATCACCATCACCTCAAGATGCACACACCGACACACTGACTCCACCGCATACCCCCAACATCACCAAGACCTTCTTCGTCACCGTAGAGCACCAGTAGAAACCGTCTTCTCCGTCGATAAGAGCACCAACATCTGCATTAAGAGACACTATTAGAGACTATCATCATCGAGGGAGAATTCACCATCATCACCAATGAGAACATAAACCCATCATTTACATCATAGTCAATGTCACCGAGCCACCGAAGACACCGAAAACAGAATAAAAGAGTAGAGACCATGGGAAGAACACACTAAAGAACCATTAGCCTCAACACCAAACCAACCAAATGCTGGTGACATCCAGCACCGAAACCCACCATCACGATCATGAATTAACCCAAAACTAGTGAGCTGCCCGAGGAACCCATCACCACGGTCTTCAACCTCATGCCACCGACAACCATTGAGAGACACCGACAAAACACCAAAGAAAAAGAGGGGAAACCAGGGGATGAAAACCTAAAAACAAAAAACTCAATCCACCAAATACTATTTGATAAAAATTTCCTTTTCCCTTATTCAAAACAATTTTTCCATAACCTTTATAATTTTTTTTGGTTTCACAAACAACCCATTTCAATAACTCCAAAATTTTGATCCTAAAAACTTGATCTCATTAAAATAATCCCCATTTCAAAAAAAGACCATTTCGTAAAAATACAATTTTCTAAAGCTTCCTTAAAAATTATTATGAAAATACACTTTCCCCTTTCCAAAAATCAAATTATTACCGCTTTAAATCCAGTTTTTACAATTCCAAAACAAGGATTCTCAAACAATTTTCATAACCCAAGAAGACACAAAACAATTCGTAAGGAGAAACTAGTGTCAATGGGTGACTTGACCATATGGTTGGAATCCATATTACAATCACACCATCTCCATAGAGAGTATTCTAGGACCATTTCCCCAGCTCTACATGGATTTTTAGGTCCCACAACCTCACTGAGACCATTATCCCTACTCTCTTTTCATTTACAAACACAAAATAACTCGCACGAACCAAAGGAACCAAAAGAAACCTAACATTCCATGGAAACTTGAGTCCTATCATGAGGTGTGTTGGCTAGACACCCTAATCATAACCATAACATCGTGTCCCAATAGTCCTAGCTCCAGTATACCCAAACACTTCCCCAAATAACATGTCCCAAAAAGGGCGTGACCTAATCTAATACCATTTTATCATGAACCAGGTTGGAGCGCCATCTAACCTGAAACTCGATCCAGTTCATGGAATAACCCAAAGGGTATTATCGATCCCCATGGGCTGAAAACTAGTGCATGGGTATCAAAAATATCTTTTGAGAATGATTTCACCCATTTGTATAAGCATAATATAACCAACAGAAATAAACATCACAATAATAAATAACCAAAAACCAAACAGGGCATAACAACATTCCAGATTCAAGGGTTATAACTTTAAACAAAACTAGAAAGGTTGCAACAAAAAGGGAATAACCAAACTGTATCAAACCTCTATGAAACGTGAGAGGAATCACCCTCAATCCACTACCACCAAAACCCATATGATAAGACCAATAACAACCCAAACCACCATCACGATACACCTTTCCTTTACCTAAGTCAAACATAACAAAATATACATACACCCAAAGGTGTATGTAGGGTGTGAGCCAAATCCCATTAGGATTCCATCCAAGAAGAATGATTCCATGCTATAACATCAAAAGAAAATTAAACATGTTCATTTATGTAAAAGCCATTGAAACATTTCCAAGAAAACATTTTAAAGGAAAACAATTTTTAGCACAACAATTTTAGGGAAATCAATTTTTAAGGTAACATTTCAAAGGAAACATTTATTAAGATAAACTTTCTTTAAGATAAGATTCACTCAAGGTCCACCGTATACCGACAGATGGTACGACCTTTCATAGGTCTCAAGAGAGCACCATGGGTAAATCCCTAAGAGTAATCTAGCTCAAGTGGGACACTAAAACCTTGTACCTCAGTGAAGGGTGCTATAGTAACCATAATCAATGTTTTCTCACGCACAAGCCACTAGGAGGGGACACCCCATGGGCCTAGTGGTCTCCAAACATCATCATAGTTTAGTTAGTGTTGTAAGAATCAATCATGCTAAGTGAAACCAGGAAAGACCACTTCCAAATCACTAGCGTACTAGATCTAGTAAGCCCACCTAGATACCCAGGATCCCCTTGTGCTCAAATTAATGTCCACATGTTACACATATCACCACTTTCACAAATCATTTCCAAGCATTCCAAGGCAATCACCATTTTCTATAAACAACCCACTTTCATTTTACACATGCCAAAACTATTTAAAAACACTTTTCACACTACTTGCACATTCCATGAAACCCATTTGAGAACATCACAAGGATAACACATAGTAAATTTAACCATTTCCATGGGTGAATCCCCTATCAAAATCACACATAAATCAATTTCACTTTAAAACACACTTCACAAAATTATAAAATTCACAAGTGAAATTGATAGTGCACAACAAAGAAGCCAACATTCCATAAAAAACCCTTTCTTTTTGAAAAACTCACTTCCAAATACATTTTTACTTCAAGTACCTTTAAAAACATGATTCACACCTTTCAAACAACCCATGAACCACTTCCACCAAACACCATAATAAGGCACACAAAAAAACATAGCCATTTTCCTTTATAAAATCCATTTCCATCACATAATCTTACCAAACCCATATAAAATACATTTCACACCACATAAATAAATCATATATCATGTAAAAGTTAACCAAGAATGCATATCAAATCATCCAAAAATGTTAAATCATGGAACCACCTACCACAAGTATAGAAACTTTCAGAAATTGGCACAAAACCGAAACCGCACCACCACATGACCCTAGAAATGAAATATCTGACCAAAAACATAAATATCAAACTCTAATAATTAAGATTCAACCAAAAAGAGACCACCCCACCCTAGAGGCCATATAAAAACCCCAAGGAGAAGAGAATAAAACCAAGAAAAGAGGGAATAACAAGAAGAATAACCACTTGGAGATTCGTTGATGAATCAGGGTAAAATTCACCCAAGGAGAGGTGCCCAAGGAGCCTAGGAGATCTTGGAGGAGGCCCCCATGGATGAAAACCCCATGGGGTCGAGTGGGAGAGGGATTAGGGTTAAATCCAAAAAGGACACAACTAGTATTTTGGAAATTTTAATGACCTGGACAGGCGCATGATTAGCCAACATAGTTTTTCAAACCGTGCAACAACCATGAAACCCTCTCTTCCTAATAGGTACCTAATACACGGTTAGCCCATATGGCCTGACTAACCGTGAACAATCCATGCGGTAGCTTCTGTTCGAAAACTCCAACCTATCACATGGTTATTTGGGAAAAAATGAACAATTTCCCCTAACCATGCGTCAACTGTGCGCCTCATGATGTATGACCCAAATTTCCCATTTTTCTCCAAAAAATTAAAGAGAACCCTGGGGGAAAAGCTAGACTAAGAATAAAAGGAAAGATTGCCTAAAAAATTCAGACCCGTCAGACCCGGTCCCTAAGAGAAAAATCGAAACCCATAAATGAATTGGAAACAAAAACAAAAATAAAGACCTGGGTGTGACATCAAACAATGTTTTATATAATTACACTTAAAATTATCCAAAAAACATTTAAAAAAATTAATATTTCATCTTTTGATGCCTGTGATCCCCTCTCAAAAATGTCTGCTCATGGTATCAGTTGCTGAACAAATCATCTCAACCCAAGTAAAAGATTCCTCCTACATAAGAAAACAAATATTATGTTAGTAATACTATAAAGAAATAAATTAGACATTAATATGAAAGAATAAATTAATAAAATGTAAATATCTAATAAGAAAGACACATTTGGAGTGATACTGGTCACAAAGTGCATCGTATTGAGGTTGGGTTGATTCCTACACATCACAAATGATCTATAGATCATTGTCCTAAAACATCAAAATAATCCAAATGTGTTTGCTTGATTTTGAGTATGTCACTTGTTCTTTTACAAAAGTTAATGTCAATTTTAAATAATGATACATTTGGAGTTATACCGATCACACCATGCAATGGATTGAGGTGAGACTATTTCCTACCTATTAGAAATTACTGATGGATTGTTGTCCTAAAGTATCAAAAAGATCTGAATGTGTTTTCTTGGTTTTTAGTATGCCAGTTGTGTTTTTTTTACTAAAATATCATTTCAAACTGGAAACATGCATTTTGAGTCATACTGGTTGCATCATGCATCAGTTTGATGTGATACTACTTCACACACATCAAAAATTACTTATGAATTTACATCCTAAATTACCAATATAATCGTATCATGTCTGCTTGGTTTTCAGTGAGGAACATGTTTTGAACTAAAATGTCAATTTTAAAATGATAACATACACTCTGAATCATACTATTCACACTGTGTGTTGAATTGAGGTATGATTGATTCATACACATTAAAAATGACTTATAGATCATTTTCCTGAAGTATCAAAACAATTCTAATGCATTTTCTCAGTTTTTAGTATGCTTGTTGTGTTTTTTTACAAAAATGTCATTTCAAACTAGAAACATGCATTTTGAATCTTACTGGTCACATCATGCGCCGGTTTGATATGAGTCTACTTCATACTCATAAAAAATGACTTATAAATCACTTTCCTAAATTATCAAGACAACCCGATTATGTTTTATTGGTTTTCAGTGAGGGACACATTTTGAACTAAAATGTCAATTTTAAATTGATAATGAACACTTTGAGTCATACCGGTAACACTGTTTGTTGGATTGTGGTATGGTTTATTCCTACACATCAAAAATGACTCATTGATCATTTTCTTAAGAAAAACAAATCGAATGAGTTTTCTCGGTTTTTAGTATGTCACTTGTTCTTTTTTACTTAAATTAATGTCCATTTTAAATAAAAAGACACACTTGGAGTCATACCGATCACACCATGAGTCGTATTGAGGTTTGGTTGACTCCTATATGTAAAATATGACTCATGGATTAATTTAATAAAATATCAAAATAATTCGAATGTATTTTCTTGGTTTTTAGTATGTCACTTGTTCTTTTTACTAAAATTAATGTCAATTTTAAATAAAAAGAGACAATTTGAGTCATACCGATCACACCATGTGTTTGATTGAGGTGTGGTTGATTCTTACACATAAAAAATTACTTATAGATCATTCTACTAAATTATAAAAAAAATTAATGCATTTGATTAGTTTTCAGTATGTCAGTTGTGTTTTTTCTTACTAAAATGTCATTTCAAACTGGAAACACGTATTTTGAGTCATATCGGTCACATTGTGCATCACTTTGACATGATAATACTTTATACACATAAAAAATGACTTATTAATTTCTTTTCTAAATTATCAAGACAATCAGAGTGTGTTTTATTGGTTTCTAGTGAGGGAAATGTTTTGAACTAAAATGTCAATTTTAAACTGATAACGGATACTTTGAGTCATACCAGTCACACTGTACATTGGATTGAGGTTTTATTGATTCCTACATGTCTAAAATGACTCATGGATCATTTTTATAAAGTATAAAAACAATCTAAATGCATTTAATCAGTTTTTAGTAAGCCACTTGTTCTTTTTTACACAAATTATTGTCAATTTTAAATAAAAAGACACACTTTGAGTCATATCGGTCACACCGTGCGTCATATTGAGGTTTGGTTGACTCTTACACATCAAAAATGACCCATGGATCATTTTCCTAAAATATAAAAACAATCCTAATGTGTTTGCTCAGTTTTCAGTATGTCACTTGTTCTTTTTACAAAATTTAATGTCAATTTTAAATAAAAAGCGACACTTTGAGTCATATCGGTCACACCATATGCTGGATTGATATTTGGTTGATTATTACACGTTAAAAATTACTTATAGATATTTTTCCTAAAGTATAAAAACAATATGAATGTGTTTTCTTAGTTTTCAGTATGTTAGTCATGTTTTTTTTACTAAAATGTCATTTCAAACTGGAAACACATATTTTGAGTCACATCGGTCACATCATGAGTCGGTTTGACATGATAATTCTTAATAAATATAAAAACGAATTATTAATAATTTTATTAAATTATCAAGAAAACCAGAGCATGTTTTCCTAGTTTTCAGTGAGGGGCACATTTTGAACTAAAATGTCAATTTTAAACTGATAATAGAAACTTTGAGTCATACCGGTCACACCATGCGTCATATTGAGGTGTGGTTGATTTCTACATGCCAAAAAATGACTCATGTATCATTTTACTAAATCATCAAAACAATATAAATGATATTTATTGGTTTTCAGTATGTCACTTATTCTTTTTACTTAAATTAATGTCAATTTTAAATAAAAAGACACACTTGGAGTCATACCGGTCACACTGTGTGTCTTATTGAGTTTAGGTTGAATCCTACATGTCAAAAATGAATCATGAGTCATTTTACTAAAACATAAAAACAACACGAATGCATTTTCTTGATTTTTAGTATGTCACCTATTCTTTTTACTAAAATTAATGTCAATTTTAAATAAAAATAGGCACTCTGGGTTATATTGGCCACACCATGCATCATATTGAGGTGATATTGATTCCTACACATCAAAAATGACTTATAGACCATTTTTAAAAGGTATCAAAACAATATAAATGTGTTTTCTTAGTTTTTAGTATGCCAGTTGTGTTTTTTTATTAAAATGTCATTTCAAACTGGAAACACACATTTTGAGTCATACCAATTACATCATGAATTTATTTTATATGAGAACACATCATACACATCAAAAATAATTTATTAATCACTTTCCTAAATTATCAAGACAATCATAGCGTGTTTTCTTGATTTTTAGTGATGGATACGTTTTGAACTAAAATGTCATTTTTAAACTGTTAAAAAAAACTTTAATTCATACTGGTCATACCATGCATCATATTGAGGTGTGGTTGATTTTTACATTTCAAAAATGACTCATGGATCGTTTTCATAAAGTATCAAAACAATATAAATACATTTTCTTGGTTTTTAGTACATCACTTATTCTTTTTTACTTAAATTAATGTTAATTTTAATTAAAAAGACACACTTGGAGTCATACCGGTCACATTGTGCGTCGTATTGAGGTGTGGTTGACTCATACACATCAAAAATGACTCATGGATAATTGTACTAAAATATCAAAATAATATGAATGTGTTTGCTTGTTTTTCAGTATGTCACTATTCTTTTTATTAAAATTAATGTCAATTTTAAATAAAAAGAGACACTTTGAGTTATACCAGTCGCACCATTCATCATATTGAGGTGCGATTGTTTCTTACACATCAAAAATGACTTATAGATTATTTTCCTAAAGCATAAAAACAATATGAATGTGTTCTCTTGGTTTTTAGTATGTTAGTTTTGTTTTTTACTAAAATTTAATTTCAAATTGGAAACACATATTTTGAGTCATACCAGTCACATCATGTGTCAGTTTGATGTGAGAATGCTTTATACTTGTCTCAAATGATTTATGAATCGCTGTCCTAAATTATCAAGAAAATGAAAGTGCGTTTTCTTATCTTTCAATGAGTGAAACTTTTTAAATTAAGTAGTCAAATATTTAATTTAGATTATGTTAATATAGTAGAGAAGATATAATATTATGAGAAAAAACATAGTTATTAAAAAAACTTTACCTTCTCATTTAATTATAAGTTGCAGCCTCAAATCCCAATCTCTCACGAGCATGAGCATCTTTGAACAAACCACCCCAACTCGAAAAAATGAATCCACATACATAAGAAAACAATTCTTATGTGAGTAATATTAAAAAGAAGAAAATTAAACATAAATATTATACAATACACTACTTCTATGAAAGTAAAATCTTCATGATATTTGTGTACATTATTCCATCAGGTATGTTGGCCATTCATTTCTAATAAAATCTATATTGTATTGTGAATATGAGTCTTTTTGATAGTCATATTAGTAATGAAAAAATATAAATACACAAAGGATTAATAGATATTTTAAACAAAATAGTAATTATCTTAGAAAATAACTCTTTGGGGAAGCTAGTTTATTGATGTAATATGATATCTATCATAAATTTACAAACATAATAACCACAATATTTTCTATTTGTTTGGTTCATACACTGCATAACAATTGAGGAGAATAATTAATTTATTTTTACATGTGATTGGATAGTGAAATATTATTATATATACCCAGATACTAGTCTAGTCATAGAACTTTTCACGGTCCTCTTGATTATCCCCTGACATCATTCCATGTTTTTTATGATATTGATGCACTGCCCTATCATAACAAAATTGTCATTAAAATATAATCTAAATTATATAAATTGATGTTTAGTTCTAAAACATTGAATGTAGTGAAGTGGTCAGTTTCTGGGAGCATGTCATTCAAGGGAGAAAGTAGTTCTGTAAAACTGGCGTCACTCCATCTTTTTCTTTCTTTCAAATTGTACAACTTTAGTATGGCTAAAAATACTGTATATTTAGTGCAACCAACATACAATGGTGTCTTTGAACACATCTTTAACTTCTCAAACAATTTTGGACAATCATGAAGTTCATCTTAAATTGTCCTTGACATTTCCTCAATACAATCATTATAATCCTTCACATCTATAATCACATCCTTGATATGGTATTCTTCATTTTCCACACTTGTAATCATATTAGATGATCCATAAAACATAGTGTTATCCCAGCCACTAGATTCATTCACTTTTCCACCATGTTTATTCCAACATTTATAACTTAGATATATTCCATAATAGATCAAGTGTTCTTAAAACTCCTATGGACTAATTAGTCTTGAATAACAACAGCATAAAAATAAACAAAGGTTTTGAGAAGGTTCATATACATGATCATTTGTAAACTTGATGAACTCTTTCATTCCATATTCATACTCTTTTTTCATATGATTAACATACATCCATTATTTATTCATATACATCCTATCTGATTCAGTAATATTAATATTTAACAAAATAAATTCACAAAACATTGATATAAAAATTAATCAAGGCTAAAAAAATGGTTTTTAATATAGATCATAAGGGTTAACTCACCACTTTAAAAATAAAACATCATTTTATAGAATTTTAACACTTTAAATAACTGAAACTCTTGGTTTAAAATCCAATTAACATAAGAATAATTTTCAAAACATCAAGTCAGTGATTACCACTGATTCCTCTTGGTCAGCAGTGTTATACAGTGAGTCTTTATATCATTGGAAGTTCAAATCCAAAAACCCCTTTAAGGGATCATCCATTTTGAAATAGAGTTCTAGCTCTAATAAACCATCAAGATATCAAAAAAACTAATTAAAAACCTTCCAGTACTCCTTCCCTAGATTCACCATTAATATTTTAAGTTAAAAAACCTAATAAATGATATCAAGTCTTATACACACCATGATGTACATCAGACATGCTATAACTAATGCAAATAGAACCATTTATATTAACTTGAACTCATCATATATTTTATGATACTCCTCCATTTAAAGTTTTAAATGTATAGATAAGGGAGTTATCACAAGTTTTAACTCACTCATTCTGAATATTTTCAACACCTTATGGATATACTCCAACTAAGTCAAGAAAAAAGTTATAGACTTTAAGTCTCTTTCAATATTTATCCCCAATATCCACCTTCTAAAACCAAGGTCCTTCATTTGGGAATTTCTAGATAAATCAATCTTTAGCTCTTCCAGCCTTTCCTTTATTGGTCTAACTAAGAGAAATTCATCCACATAAAGAAGTAAAATGAAAAAACTCCTATCATAATGCACCTTCATATAGTAGCAATTATTTACATTACACTACATGAACATTAATTCTACCATGAAAGGATTGAAATTCCAATTACACTATCTTGGTGCCTATTTAAGCCCACAAAACTCCATTTGATACTGGAATCGAACCTTCTATTTCATTTAGTATTAAAACTTCTAGTTGATTTATGTATATCTCTTTCTCCAAATCTCCACTAAGGAATATAATCATGACATCCATTTGTTCTAGAAATAAACCTTAAATGGAAACCAATTCGAGAACCATCTGAATTATTATATGCTCTATAGAAAGAGAGAAAATCTAATTGAAATATAATCATTACAATTATTGAAATACATTTACAACTAGAGACACCTTTAATTATTTCATATCATCCACTTTCTCCTTTAGATGATAAATCTATTTTTTTTCTATAGATCCCTATTTCCTGGTTCCAATTCTATTATCTGTAATGTATCAAAATTATAATGGGAATTCAATTATTCCTTTATTTTTTACTCACACTACAATGAGGTCAATAGTCAACCAATATTGAATCCTAAAAAAATAGAAAATACACTTGACTTACCCACACATGCCTCATTAGGGACACTCCTATAGAGTAAGAAAACTATACAACTAGGAGAAACTATCTAGTGTGTGAGCTAACTAGTGTAGTGTATATATCTACCTATTTATTAATTCCTAGGGTTCCCATGCATCCAAACAAGTGGAAGTGATAAAAAAAAAGTCAATGATCATCACATTGAGGGGGAGGATACCTTAGCATAGAGGGGGTTTAGCGATAGTGGTAGGGTTCGATGGAAGTAGAGCAGTTGGTAGCAGTAGCGGTGATGATGATGAAGATAAAGGAAGGGTTCGACGATGGAGGAGGGGTTCGTGGTGGCAGAGAAGGGGTTCAATGACAGAGGTGGGGTTCGGCGGTGGAGGTGGGGTTCACAACAGTGGGGTTCGACGATAGAGGTGGGGTTCACAGTGGAGGTGGGGTTTGTGGCAGTGGAGGAGGGGTTCGGTCATGGTAGAGGAGGGGTTTGGCAGTGACATAGGTCAGATTCCATGAGAGCTTGAGGTATACGAGAGAAGAAGCTGATTGCTAGGTTTCATTTATAAAATCGTGTAAAGCTTTTATCAGCACTACTTAAAAAGCATGGATAAAGATAGACCTTTATCAAAGTTAAAAAAGCACTGATAAAAGTTGTCTTATCAGTCCTAAAATTATAGCGTTGATAAAGACACTGTTTATCAGCATTTTTTTAGCGCTGATAAAGGCCTATCTTTATCAGTACTAAAAAAACACTGATAAAGATATAATGTTAATAATTTATTTAGATTATTATATATATTTATAAAATTATATATATAATAAATATATATATATATATATATAATAAATATATTTATAAATATTATAAATAAATAAATATATATTTATAATTATAAATTTGTAATAAATATATTTATTATATTTATAATTATACACAATAAATATATTTATTATAAATAATTTTAAATAAATATTTATTTATATTTGTAACTATAAATTTATATATATTTATTTAAATAAGTATAAAATTATAATAACCATATTTGTTATATTTATAATTATATATATATTTATATTAATGGGATTTATGCCCATTGGGCCTTTGGGTCATGTACTGAATAAATAACACTTGATGGGTGAGTTATCACTTAGGGGGCTATGGACTGCCTTTCTAGCCTGTGCGTGTGGTGTCTGCATGTTTAATGTAATCGTACCCCCAATCACTTAATATATATATATATAAATAATTATTTATAATTAAAAAATTATAAAAATTATATATTTATTTATAGTTATAATTATAAATAAATATATATTTATTTAAATAATTATAAAACTATAACAAATATATTTATTATATTTATAATTTTATTAATGTATATAATTAATATATTTGTTATAATTTTATAATTATTTAAAGATATCTTTATTTATTTATAATTATAATTTTAAATATTTTCATTTATGTATATTTTTTTATATATTTATAAATATAATTATTTAATTTTATATATTTATAAAATTATAAGAATAATAAATATTTTTTTATAATTTTATAATTATTTAAATAAATAAATATTTATTTATAATTATAACTATAAATAAATTTATATTTATATGTAATTAAAAGTTATAATAAATATATATTTAAATAATTATAAAATTATAAGAAATATATTTATTATATTTATAATTTTATATATATATATATAATTAATATATTTATTATAATTTTACAATTATTTAAATATTTCTATATTTATTTAGAATTACAATTATAACTACTTGTATTTATTTATAAATATATGTATATATTTATTTAATTATATATATTTATAAAAAATTGGGTACAACCATGAAAGCGCACACGATGCAAGGAAGAAAATACATGTAAATCACTGGTATAGGGACTTAACCCCATGACCATGCCCCAAACCCTTCCCCACCCTTACCACCCCACCCGAGCGTGGGGGGATTATATATATTTATAACTTTATAAGTATAATAAATAT
Source organism: Viscum album (assembly GCA_963277665.1). Taxonomy (NCBI): domain Eukaryota; kingdom Viridiplantae; phylum Streptophyta; class Magnoliopsida; order Santalales; family Viscaceae; genus Viscum; species Viscum album. The sequence goes on from OY728138.1 coordinate 1,797,291,027, forward strand.
ATTTATTATAATTTTATAGTTATTTACATATATATATATATATATTTATAAAATTATAATAGATGTATCTATTTTAATTTTATAATTATTTAAATACACACACATATATAGTTATGATTATAATTATAAATAAATATATTTAAAAATTATTTATATATAATTAAAATTTTATAATTAAAAATATAATAAATATATTTATTATTTAAATATATTTATTTTAATTTCATAAGTATACTTTAGAACATAATAGATTAATGGGTATAACATGAATTAATCATATACCTAGTAAAATATAGATAATAAAAAACGAGTCATCACATATGGACAACATGAATAAAAATAAGGGTGTAATGTATAAATGAACATTCATGATGAATACTTAACATATAGACGTCAATAATATTCACACATCAATATATTTTTTGAACAAATTCATTGGAAACATATATTTATTTAAATATATGTTTATTTATTTATAATTATAATTATAAATATAAATATTTAAAAAGTATTTATATATAATTATAAATATGTAATTATAAATATATAATTATAAATATATGATTATAAATATATAATTATAAATATATAATTATAAATATATAATTATAAATATATAATTATAAATATATAATTATAAATATATAATTATAAATATATAATTATAAATATAACAAATATAATAAATATATTTATTATATAATTTATTATAATCTTATAATTATTTAAATATATATTTATTTAATTATAATCTTATAAATAATTTTTTTAAAACATTAAATATATATATTTGAATTATTAAAACAAATATATTAATTATAAACATGCATTTTTTATTCAATGTATATAAATAAAAATTATTTTTGAATATAAATATAATAATTTTATATAAATTAATAATATTTTTTATTAAAAACTGTTATTAGTGATAATAATAGCGCCGATAAATCTATCCTTTATCAGTGCTAAAAAAAGCACTGATAAAGGGTAAACATTTATCAGCATTTTTTTAGCACTGATAAAGGGTAGATTTATTAGCGCTTTTAGCAAGTGCTGAAAAAGACCTCCTTTTATCAGTGCATTTTTCTTAGCACTGATAAAAGTCAGCACTGCCCTTGCGCCGATCTATGGTAGTGAGTAAATACATATGCAATGGATATATATCTCATGTGAGTAGAGGTAGTTCAAGTTTGGATTTGAGATGAAACCAATCAAGGAAATACTTCGTGAACATGTGGAATACTGCATCCCAAGCCAATAACTGGCTCAAAGCGGATTTTTCTCCAAGGTCTATAGTTGGTTTATTATATGCTAGATAAACCAACCATTAGATAATTATCATGATCATACCACTTTATTTATTTATTTCTGTCATTTTCATGATTAGTTATTTATTTTGAATGTATGATGATCACATTAAATAAAGGAATTAACAAGCATACAAGATAGAATTAAATAAATTAGATTATGCATAAATTTTATTTGGACATGGCTACTCACTTCAGTGAAATTCTCTTAACATTAACAAGCACATGGTTTGATAAAATGGACTTATTTTACGCATAAGATAATAAATATAATCCCTTGAATAAAATATTACTTTGGTATAGCCTTCCATTACTTGATTTAGAATGAAACCAATAGTTTCAAAGTTCATGACCAACCCCCATCAGGGCACTTTAAATTAAGAGGTAGTTAAAAATAAAGTTTTGGGTTGACTTAACCATATTTATATCAGATTGTTATTTCCATCACTAGTCTTGGTATAAATCTAAAGGTAAGTGTTGAGGAAATCCAAGTCTTGGATTTCAGGATTGGAGAGTCCACTCAACAGATCAAGGGGTTGTAAGTGAGCAGTTGTAATAGAATTGCCAACTTAAATAACTTTAAGTATCTTGACCAACCCTCATTGGGGTTATGAGAAGGAAAATATAGATCATTTCCTATAGATTAGCCATGCGATAGGATAATCCGAGTTTTATGGTGAGGGATATAAATACATGATAAAATGGTAGGATATTTCAAATTAAATTTATCATGTCACACTTTTGGTAATCAATGAAAGTACTAAAATATGCTATATTTATTGAAAATGACACAATTTTGACATTATCATTGTGATATATCCTCGATAAGGAAAACCTTGTCACTAACACCGATTTATTTGAATAGTATATATGGTTGCATATTATATTACACCCATAGCATAAATTGTATGTGTCGGATTCCCCAGTTCTTGAGCCACTTGGAAAAGAGCCTAGTGAGGATGAATTGCCTCTCTATGAATAACATATAGATTGTACAATATATGTTTGGTGTTTGATGCTATCGGCCATGTATAGTGAGCTTAAAAAGCTTCATAAAAGCATGGATGTGTTTAGAATGCTGTCTTATCTCCAAGATCTTTACCAGGAGAAAGTTAGACAAGAGATATTTGAGATCTCCAAGGCACTATTCACATGAAAGCTTGGAGAGTCGGTGCCAACTGTGACTCATGTGGTCAAGATGATAAACTACATGGTGTGCTTGGACATCTTAGGCTTTAAAATGCTGAATGAGTCATTCACAAATCTCATTTTGGCCTCACAAACACCGAATTTCCCCAGTTTTATTGTTAATTATAATATGAGTAATTCTGGGAAGTCTCGTACAAAACTTATCATTCTTTTTCACCAAGTTGATAAGGACATGGGGATAACAAACTTGTGGTCCTTATGGTGAATAAAGGAAGGTGCAAGGAAAAGGGTCTAAATAATCACTCAAAGTCTAAGGCTTATTATAATCAACCTTCCAAGAAGAGGAAGATCCAAAGGAAGATAATATAAAAACAAGACATTAATAAGCATAACACCAAGGTTTATCACCAAGGAATTATAAAACATAATTACCAAGGTTATTCAATAAGGTGTCATAATACATGTCATATATAGAGATTAATTCTTTACCTAATGCATTAATGTGCTATTAGGGCTCACCATTCATATTTATTAATTCATACGTGCCACATAGATCACCATAAAACATTTCTTAATAACATGTTGAAGATAAAGAAATATTTTCTTATAAAATCATTGAATATATAAATGTTTCAAGACTTAAAAATTTCATCATTTTTAACCTATGAGAAGGGAATATGGGTTTTATAAATTTAAATCCCAAATCAAGGAAGTATAATTACATATATATTAATACCCTTGAATGGAAATAGGGCTAGGTATTCATAACATAAAAAAAGAGGCATAGAAAATTAGAGGATGAATTCACCAACATAACATGTATATAAAAAAAATTATTGAATAGGATTAATGAGAGGGTAGGTAAGTATCTCATTAATAGAACATGATTTGGATAGTAATGGAATCATTTAAATCCATGAAATAAAATTAATATGAAAATACATTACTATAAAGGAAGTACTTGAAAGTAAAGGAGGAAAGAGGTAGAGAATTCCCTTACCTTGAAGAGTTGCTTCCTAAAACATGATTATGAAACCTTAATACCTTAAGGAAACCTTGGAGGGACTATTTAGGTGGTAAAATGACCATAAATTCATGGATATAGGATTTGGAGTGGAGAGGAGTGGGAGGATGGGTGGGTAGTTTTAGTAAAAGAGGAGGAATTGTTTAATAATTTCTTAATATATGCCTTAGAATTATAGGTTATGAAAAATGAAAAATAATTGGATTAACTATAATTTTTTAGCATGGTTTTAGAATTTTAATCCATGTTTTATAATATTTTAATTCATTAGAATCAAAATCAATTTTTAATACTACTTTTCCCATGGAAATGTAATTTTTTTATAAAATATAGTTTTTAAAATATTAATTTCCATTTTAGACACTGGAAATTCAATCATAGGTTTGTAAATTAACTAGTAGAAAAATAGTCTTGAACATCGGTTTTTAACCGACATTGAAGTTGCCAATGTAAAAAATATTATTTTTTTACTTCAGTTTTTGTAAACCGACACCAAAAATGAATTACATTTGTTTTTAGCATTGGTTTTGTAAAAAAACGATACCAAAAAAATCAATTCGTATCATTTTTGGTGTCGGTTTCCTTAAAAACCGACGCCAAAAGTTTTAAAAAATAGTTTTAGCATTGGTTTTTTTTAAAACCGACACCATAAATAAAAAAAAATATTTTTGGCATCGGTTTTTTTGATTTTGGCATCAGTTTTTTGGAAAACTGACACCAAAAGATTTTTTTATTTATTTTTTGCATCAGTATTCCCCAAAACCGACACCAAAATATTTTTTTTTAATTTTTCGCGTCAGTTTTAACAAAAAACCACGTGAAAAATCATCAATAAATTGGTTTTGGTGTCAGTTTTATTGAAAACTGACACCAAAAAATGGAAAAAATATTACAATGTTTTTTATAATTTCTTAAGATTCTATTTGACTGGTCGTGGAGCTAAAACGGAGTTACGGATTAAAAGTTATGGTCTTTGAAAGATGAAATTCTTTAAGACTTCTATTAGAGAAGATCAACTTCTGACAACCATAACTTTTAATCCGTAACTCAGTTTTTTATTTACGGCCGGTCAAATTGAAGATTAGGAAATAATCTAAAACTTAGTAAAAGAAAATATAATTTTTGGCATCATTTTTTAAAAAAACCGATGCCAAAAAGTCTTCAGATTTTTTGATTTTAGTGTCGGTTTTTAAGAAAACCGATGCCCAAAGATTTTTTTTGGCGTTAGTTTTCCCCAAAACCGATGCCAAAACATTATTATTATTATTTTCCACGTTAGTTTTAACAAAAACTAATGCAAAAAATCATTAAAAAATGGGTTTTGGAGTCGGTTTTACTGAAAACCGATGCTAATAAGTTACCGCACATACTATTGGCATCAGTTTATAAAAAACTGACGTTATTACGTCGACGTTAAATCCTGTATTTCCACTAGTGATTGTTTTAAATCCATTAAAATACATAATATTAATAAAATAATCTATTTTTGGTCATGGATTTAACTTTATTCATTATTAAATTATTATTAAATATTTATGAATTCATAAAACATATTGTAAACACAAAACTATATGTTTATTATTCATTAAAAAATAACGTATTTTAGAGAATTCTAAAAATTTCACCATGAACAAATTTCAAAGTGATGATTTCAAATATAATGTTTATTTTATAGAAATAAATTTCTTAATATGATAATTTTAACTTTTAAATTAAAAATCCTTATTTATTGAAAAATAACAGTCTTTACAACATAATCAACTTTATGAAACTTATAAACATTTCTTAGTACATTATAAAATTATATTATCATTTATATTTAAATAATGTTTTATAAGAATATTTAATGAAAATATATTTTATTTATAATACCTGAATTTATTATAAAAGTGTATATATTTTCTAAAATTAAAATTATGCTTTATTTGCATCCAAAAATCTATTTATCACATTCATCTTATACATATGTGTATTTATTGACGCTCCTTTCCGTCACAGAGTCTAAATGACTGAAAAAAGGAATAACTTAAGCACAAAGAGATTCATCCTTTGAAGAACATCAAAAATTGACAAAGGCATGAACAAGGATTTCTTTAAACATGGGTCGTGCAAGTTTCACCATGGTCGCGCAAGTATACTTTCATGCCACATATTGGTCGCGCAGGTGACTTGCACGCCCTATTTGATTTTCGCCCAAGGTCCTCAATGGCCTATAAATACCCCCTGTGGGCCCCCATTTCAAGGACAAAAAATCCAGAAGTTAGATTTAATCTCTTTGTGCCCTAGTCTCTACTTGAAGTCTTCCAAATACTTCTAAGGTAATTTCTTACCTAGAATGGAAGATCTAAAGAGGGGGAACAAGGCCTAAGTGTTGAAATTCATAAACACTTGTGCGCCTAAGTGTCTAACCCTTAAGGGAAATAAAGACACTTACGCACCACCTTATCCCTTCAACAGAACTTGCGCGCTGCCCTTTTGGAAGCCTCTAGGGATAATACTAAGGGTTTGAGCCAAGCCTCACCCAACTATTACCTTATGGGTTAAATGTCTCTCAAGTACACATCTGTCGTGCAAGTATACTTACACGACCAGGACTTGCGCGCCCAAATAGGACTTGCGCACCTTCCTCTTTTTGGGTACCCCTCCTGCCTATTAATCTTTTTTCTTCAAATCCACCTCTCCTCTTCAAGATTTAGCCTTAAAAACCCTCTTCAAAGCCATTTTTGGCATGGTTCCTTTGTTGGCTTCCTTATCTGAAAGGAATTATGTGGAACATCTCTCAAAACCTAGTGATTTACATATCTTTATGTCACTAAGGTTAGATATTTCCTCCATTCAACCCCATCCTTTAAGATGAGAAGATCTTTAATCTGGGCATCCTCTTTAGGAGTAAGCCCCAAGTTCCCTAACCTGGGCCTCCTTTTTAGGAGTAAGCCCAAGTCTAAGTTCCATAATCTGGGCCTCCTTTTCAGGAGTAAGTCCCAGTCCAAGTACTCTTAATATGGGCATCCTTTTTAGGGGTAAGCCCCAAGTTCCCAAATATGGGCATCCTCCTTAGGAGTAAGTCCCAATCATAATTTTCTTTAACTTAGGCCTCCTTATTAGGAGTAAGTCCCAAGTTTCAATTCCCCTTAACCTGGGCCTCCTTCTCAGGAGTAAGCCCCAAGTTTCAAGTCCTCTTAACCCGGGCCTCCTTCTCAGGAGTAAGCCCCAGTCATAATTTTCCTTAACCCGGGCATCCTCCTTAGGAGTAAGCCCCAAATTCTAAATTCCCTTAACTTGGGACTCCTTCTCAGGAGTAAGCCCCAAGTCTCAATTTCTTTTGATTTGGGCTTCCTTATCAGGATTAAGTCCTAAGTTAAGTATCCAAATCTCCATAAATCACATATAACTTTATGGAACTTGTTCCTGGGTTTCTTCCCTGAAGTAAATCCCAATCTTAATCTATCTAGGCAATCATACATACATAAGCCCCACATCATTCCTTACGATTGCATCTTTCGTGGAACAATCGTTAGGTTTTACTGATACCTCTTTTTTCTCACACCGAGTATGACTCACATGATCTTAGAGTATAAAAGTAATCATGAAATATTTCTTTGGGCCATCAATCATGGATAAACTCCATATACTCGAACTACATGGGTTCTGATTATTTTTCTAAACAAAGATACGTAGGTATCCCATCTGCGGGTACGATCCCAACTCTAAAATAATCTATGTCCTTCTGAATGAAAATAAACTTCAAGTGCCCCACTGAGTGGCTTTAAAACCAGTATGGTTATCATAATGACCAAGAAATTTCTATATAATGTGTTGAAGGATACCATTAACTAATAATCTCTAACAAATACAGATGATTCTCTATTAATTAAGAACCTAAAATACATATAAAAGATTCTCTAAATCCCATACATATCAATCATAGATTGTCAGATCTAAAGGAAAGCTCATTTTCATACTTGGTAATTTAATAAGGATTCACGAACATAACTCAAATATATAAAGAGAGTCCCAAAGTAGACAATAATACCCCCCAAAAGGTGTGATGAGTCTGACATCCCATCCTCTCGACCAATGCAAATTCTTAAGCCTCATCGGTCCATAACTAATGAGCACCTACCTTTGGAAAGTATGTCCAAATGGATATAGAATCATTGGATGTTTCCGGTTCTATGAATAAACCCCTTAGAAATTGATTGGAATGTTTGAACCTTAAACAAACAAGGTCATCCCCATTTCCATTGGAAACAAAAAATGGTGAACCCAACGTGAATCCTTAACCAAGTTAAAATGATGTTTTACTTATTTGTTAGGCCCCTATTTAACTCAATGTGAGGGCCAACAAAACAATCAATAACATATATGCTAATCCAAAAGATGTAGTGGCCGAAATTATCTTGATTATATCTGTTATATCAAACAGGAACTCGTTTCCAAGATCTCTCTACGTTACAGAAATGGATTCTCTAAAGTTCACACCTGTGAATGCATCTGCTGCTACTCCTGTTGGATCCTCGTCCGCTCTGAGGATGACATCACCTACTCAGCATCTTCAACGCTGGGTCTCAAATGCACTGGTTAAGGAATACCGTCAACACGGTACCATTCCAACTCTGGAGGCCACTCGACAAGCCCTCCAAGTCAATAATTCACCCTGGTTGTCCGGACAGTGACGACCAGTGATCAAGAAGCAGGTGGTTCCAACCACCGTTTCCAATCGTTTTGGGTCGTTATCCCCGGAATGTAATCACCAGTCCCTCCCATATTATGGGGAGGTGAATGAGAAGGTCACTCAAGGCCTTAATTCAAGGATACATGAGTCCTTCCTGAGGGATCCCATGAACAATCGCCACTAGACTCATGCGAAAGTGCGCCCTCAACATGATGAGGGTATCGCCTTTAGGGGTTCGACTCAGGTTCCTCAAAACCAAGTCCACAAGAAAAACTACCAGAGGCGAAATCTAGTCAACAGGGAGCAGGTTCTTACTTATGCCCCCTCTGGAGAAGTCCATCAAGCCAACTTGAGTAGGAATATACACCCGTCCGTCCTGATGTTACTGCCCAATAGAATCGTCTAGCATTAACACACCAATCCTTCCAGGCAATTCCAGTGGAGTATTGTAGACAGGAATATACACCTATTTATAACTCATCATCTAGTTAGCAGGCTCGTCTGACTACAACCAAAGAAGCTCGCCAATCTAATATGGTGGCAACTGATAAGTAGGAACATACACCTGTTTACAATCAACAATTCTGTCAGCAGTCTCGTCTGCCAATATTGAAGGAAATTCTTCAACCATACTTGATGAAGAATACACAGCAGGCACATACACCTGCCAATGTTCATCAAGCCTTCCAACAGTCTCGTTTGGTAGCATTTGGAGAAGTCAGTCGGAAAGCTCCGACGACAAATTTGGAGCAGACTCAACTCTCCGCCCCCACACATGAGTGCTGTCAGAATTCACTGACAGGAAAAGGAGGATAGGAGCAGGAATACACACCTACTCCAAGCACGGAATGGACGTATATTCCCGTTCTGGCATCTAAATTCACCAAGCACATTCTAACAATGGTGAAAGAGCAGAAGCAAATCCCTGCTCATATTCTGGATGCCTGTCAGAATATTATAATAGCTTCAGTAGCCTCACATAGAAATAAATACAAATCTGTCCCTACTAGTGGAGTTACACATCAAAATATCACTCCGGAACATATACACACCTCTGTTCTAGTCCAAGAGGGTTGTGGGGCATACTCCCCCATGTCATACGAACAATCAAGTCAGGCACATACACCTGATTTGAATGGAGATAATCAGCCTAACCTGACTATTTCTCCTGAGCAGGCACATATACCTGCCCATAATAACAAATTTCTTCGACAAGTAGTTCCTAAAGTGATTAAGAAGTCATCTAAGAAAAATACCCATACAACATAGTCAATAAATCAAGAGCCTATCTGTAATAAGGCCTTGATCGATGCTGGAGTTCTTGAAGCCCTCAGACAATTGTCTGTTGCAACTCAAGATTATACTCTCTCATTTCCCAATAGTGGGAACATTAATTCCGAAGGTCTCCATCAGACACTTCCTCATGAAGGCTTGCTTCATGACATTTCGGTCGATCTCGAAGTATCATCTTCAGATGAGAGCCATGAGAACCCTCTGCGTGGCCAGAAGATCAAGGAGTAAAATGTTTCATCTTTTGCTATAACCCACCTTGGTGGTCCTCCCCATGATGATGAATTTAGCTATGAAAGTCCTCTCCACAGTAGTAATTCACATTGCCTGGAAAATTCTTCAAAGGACAATGCAGTAATGAGAAAGCCCTCTTATCTTGAGGCACTTACAAATGTGAATCCAGTCATGTCTGATACTTTACCACTAGCAGGTGAAATACTTTCTCAATCAGAAGGTATCCCAGGGTGTAGGTCATTATCCGAACCACCCCTGGGTCATTTATCTTCTAGTTTGATAAATGAATTCTCTACCAATCTTGTTGAATCTGATGAAGTAACAAATAAGCACCAGCTTTGGTCTAATCAGGTAGAAGAATATTCATCGAATGATAAAGAGGAAATGATGAATATGAGAAAACAACTGGCGAAAGGTGAAGTACCATTCATGTTTTGGACTTTGGCTGACTCTCAGTATGATATTCCAGAAATGTTGACGGAATATTGTATTCATGATATTCTTCTCAACATGTGGAAAAATCTTTGTCAATTGAAAAAGAAATTATTATCTTATGATGAATATGAAAATCATGTCAAGATAATAGAAGGGTTACAACGCCAAATTGATTTGGCATCTCTCTCAGTTTCCTGATATCCGAAGGCTGAAAAGCAGCAGAGAGCCCTTCAGCGTTCATGCCTTGGTGCACTAAAAAGATTGCGCCAGTTAATTTCCAATGCCCCATCTGGTATTCATATCAGGGGATGTGGTGTTCATGGAGCACTACATTTCACTGTACTCTCCAGTCAAAAAAGCCCGCCAAAAATGGTCTCATGCAATGTTATTTCCCATGGACGACCACAACCAATTGGTTTTGTTTGTAATCAAAGGCTTGCTCCGGAACATGCCTCTACTAGTTCTTCCCAAAGTCAGGCATACAAAGAAAAAGTTGTAGAATTACTCTTGCATCAGGCAAATGAGAATATCGAATAGGCTTCTCGTTTAGAGTGGGCGCATCATCAGGTGACTAAAGTGTCAGAAATCATCCAGCAGTCATTTGAGCCAGGTGATTTGAGTGGTTGTAGGTTAATGCATCCAGCCAATTTTCGGACTAAAGTCCGCAAAATTAGGAGAGATTTTAAGAAAGTCTCAGATGTAGTATCTCAAGAACCACCACAGCTTGCCAGACTAGGGTCTCTTTTAACCCAACCCTCAGAATCAACAAATAGGATTCGAGGAGTTGAGCAGGAACAACATGAACATCCCCAGTCCACCGGACTGGGGACTTTTTCAAATCCTCAATCTCTTCCTCAGCGAAAGTCAGTCTTCTCTTGATTAGGGAAGAATCCACAAGAGGAACACAAAGCCAAATTATCAGGAGATTCCCTATAAATTACGGTTCATCAAGAAGTTCTTGAGAGTTCAACTCAACAAAAGGCAATGTCTCATCAAGGACATGGAAGAAGACTGCATCGCAGAAATGCCAATAGAAGGGATGCAATGCATTATGCATCGATAAATGTCATCAATGTCATTATTTTTGATCCTCCAGAACATGAGGCTCACTTATAGGGATCAGATGAAGAAGTTCCTGCTCAATAGGCTGTGCACACAGAGGTAAATGAAGAATGTGTGCATACATGAAATCAAAGGCTTACCCATAATCTAGGTATTCCTTCAAATAACCAACTTCCCCTCTCTAAAAGGAGTCCAATAAGGGGAAAGGAAAGGATCAGGTTACATTTCACCCTTCCTCTAGAGAATCCCAATCACTCTCACTAGAGAAAAGGTTGACACAACAAGAGGAAGAAATGAAGGAATTAAGGAGGTTGAATGCAGAACTACTTCAAGGTAGTCTTCCTCCTAAGCATGCTGGAGTCAGTCAGTCAAGGGAATTTGTTGCGGCTACTGAGATGGATCAATAATATCCTCCTTTACCATTACACCATCACAGGTCTAATCATATGGGTCATGCACAACAAAAATTGGTGGTGCTACCATCAGTTGTAGTACCAGCCACCATACCTATCCAAGCTCCAGTTATTGCATCTGCTCAGGCCCAAGCTCAACCAAATGTTTCTCAAAAGTTAATGACTACTATTGAGTCATTAACAGCTCGGTTGGAAGATATGGATGGAAAGCGTGCACAAATTTAACCAGAAAAGAGAGCTTATCTTGAATGGGTTGATGCAATTCCCCCCCATCAAATTTTTCAAGTACCACATTCCTGATTTTTAATGGTTCAGGAGACCCAGAGCAATACTTAACACATTTTGTTTCTTTTTTTGATCCTATGATGAGAACTCCTCAACAACACGAGGCAGTTAAACTCAGGTGTTTTTTACAGTCATTACAAGGACCTACCTTTGTCTGGTATACAATCTTGCAATCCCGGTCAATTACCGGGTGGGAAGATCTCCATCAATGATTCCTTCTTCAATTCAGCTCAATGTTTCCAAAGATGACAATTTTTGATCTTACAAATTGTAATCAAAGGGAGAATGAAAGAGTTTCTGATTTCATTGCTCGCTGGAAGGGATTAAAATATTCCTTAAGCTTAGCACTCCCTCAAGAAGAATTGTTGCCAATATGTGTGGAAATTTTGCGTGATAAATTATGCACACCGTTGATCCCTGTGAAATACACAGGAGGGTTTCGAGACCTTACGTCAATCGCTCAACATATTGAATACTCTATTACAAAGACTAAGGATAAAACTCGTGTAATTCCATCAGTTCCAGGAAGGAGAATGGGTAGAGAAGAGACTGCTACAGTTACGCTTAAACAAGCACCTGTACCTTCTTCTACTCCAAAACCTTCATCTTTTCGAAGGGCTCCACCTCCTGAGCTTCAACAACAGAGGCCGTTTCATCAAGATGATCAAAGAGATCAAATATGTAAACAATTTGAGAAGTTAAATAGAAAAGTTTATTCTTTCTAAAATGAACAAGTTCCTGGTTACTTCATTTCGGATCTGGAAAATAATTTGGTTCAATTACCAAGGCCTAAAAGGCCGAACAAGGAAGGAGATGAAGACCGTCCCAACTATTGGCCATTTCATTAGATGTTGGGGCATCCCATTCAGGAGTGTTTTGTCTTCAAATACCTCCTACATAAGATGGTGGACTCGGGATAGGTAAAACCGAAAGGTTCTTCATCCCAGGTAGCATGTGTTACTGCTACAGATCCAGAGGAAGAAGGTGAGTGGCAAGAAGTCAAAAGAAAAAATGCGCAGAAATATGATGATTAGATGGTCAGAAAAACGATCAACCGAACTCATTCCATTTTACGAATGAAATTGAAGAAACCAATTGTGTCTTCTAATATGAATGCCACAACAAAACCCCCTTCATCAGAAGGAAAATCCTCAAAGAAATAGCATAATTAAAATAAAGAAGAGCAGTCAGAAAAAGATGAGATCGTGTCAAAGACCAAGTTGTCTTTGTCAATGGAAGATTTTATGACATCTACTTCAAAGCCACGGGCACCGCCCCACCAAAAGACACAACATAAATTGGATAATCAGGCAGAGTATTCATCAAATGAAGAGTTGATATTTGGTTATGTTAACATGATTCACTTAACAGATCCTTATGCCAGTCATAGTTTCGATCTTGATGAGCCTGAGTTCTCTATATCAAACAGATGAATTAGAGGGAGTTCTAGAGGTCTAGGATATAGAGGAAGACGTGGATATCCCAGAAGCCACTATTTCAATCCTACCCCTACTAGAACTATATATGCAGTAGAAACTTGTGGCAAAGCCCTTCAGCGGGATCAACAAGAACAAGCAAGTTCTTCCACACATGACAGATTCAGTCCTGGCACAATTATTTTGGAAGATCGGTTGGAGGTTACATCTTCTTCCTCTCAGCAAATAAATAGACCTAGTCAGTCTAATCTTCCAAATCCAGGAGTATTTCCAACTCCTACCCCGATACAAGATGCATCTACTTCCAAAGCATAAACTTCTAAGGAACCTGCGAAACCACATGTTCCTATTGGGAAACGTATACCTTTGGATAAAAAATATGATGTCTTGAAACATTTGGACCAAGTACCAGCCAAGTTATCAATTCTGGATGCCTTAAATCTATCAAAGGATCTTTGGTAGGCACTCATTGAGGCTTTGTCAAGTCCTCAGGAATTCAAAACTGAAATTGCTACGGCTGAAATCTACCATATAGAGAATGATCCCGCAGAATGCCATGCAGTGATATATTTTACAGATGAAGATGAAGATGATGTTGTGCATGGACATATTAGACCTTTGTATTTATCTGGAAAGGTCAATGATGTAGACATCTGAAGAGCTTTCATTGATAATGGTTCATGATTCAACCTCATCCCCATTCGTACACTTCGTCGATTGGGCCTCACCGAATCAGATTTATCTCCTTCTACTTTAATATTGCAAGGATATGATAAAAATGAATAAGAACATCTGGGTGAGATCACACTCAGAACTTAGTTTGGAGACCTTGTATCCAATTCAGATTTCATGGTTGTTCATCATGACACAACTTTCAACATTTTTCTTGGAAGACCTTGTCTACATCAACATGTGGCTATACCATCATCATACCATCAATGTCTCAAATATTGTTTCAATGGTCAAATTGGGATATTGTATGGTGATAAATCCCCATTCAAAACATGTGAATCTCAATACATTGAGGCAGAATTCTATCACATGGAAGGAAAGGAGTTATCTATGACAAAGGAGGTTACCAAAATTAATGCTCCATATGGTTTGGAAAATATTCCAGTAAACTCATTCATACATGTGAGTACATATTATGTGTTGCCTATCAGTCAAATCGACAGGGTAGACCCAAATCCAAATACCCTTATGGAAACTTCCATAATTTCAATTATGGCAATCAAGCCAAACAACCTGAGAGAAATTTGCGATTCACCAAGCAATGATGAAAGCTCAAATGGAGATGTATTCATTTCATCCGCTGAAATCTAGCAATTCTATACTTCATCAACCAGGCCAGAAGAAGTTATAGCAATGTCAAAGATGAACGATGATATAGATTCTCAATCCATCATCTCCTATTTATTAACCGAGGAAGACCCTTCATCATCAATGGGGTTAGAAATGGTAGCCTCTTCATCAATATGTTCAAATTTTAACATCTCTCCTGATCATGGAAATTATACTTCATCATCTACTATTCAAGTAGAAACAGAAGAAATAACATGTGTTGAAGAAGAAGAGGAAGATCTCAGAGATGCTCCTCCAACATTTGAAGAGGGTATCTCTAACACTGTGGATGAACTCAGAGAAATAAATCTGGGTACAAAATAAGATCCATTCCCCACTTTAATTAGTGTGGCCATGACTCTTGAAGAGCAAGAAATGTATATTTCATTTTTAAATCAAAATCAAGATATATTTTCTTGGAACTATACAGAAATGACAGGGCTTGATCCTAATGTTTCTACTCATTGTTTGGGTTTTCCAGAAGAACATCGAGGATTTAAGTAAGCCGTGAGAAGAACACACCCAACTTATGCTTCTAAAATTGAAGCTTAAGTGGATAAGATTATCAAAGCTAACTTCGTTAGAGAAATTCAATATCCCAAATGGCTAGCTAATATTGTCCCTATGAAAAAGAAGGATGGAAAAATTAGAGTTTGCATTGATTTTAGAGATCTTAATCGGCATTGTCCCAAGGATGATTTTCCAGTTATGATCACAAAACTCTTAATTGATTCAAAAACTGGCTATGAAGCACTTTACTTCATGGATGGATATTTAGGGTATAATCAAATTTGAATGGCTCCAGAAGATGAATAATATACAACCTTCAGAGGCCCTCAGGGTGTGTTTTCTATTGGGTAATGCCCTTTGGCCTGAAAAATGCAGGTGAAACATATCAACGTGCCATGCACCATATCTTCAAACCCTTTTTAGGGAAGTTTTTTGAATATTATGTGGACAATTTGGTGGTTAAATCCATACAACGTTCTAATCAATTGGATTATTTGGAAATCATATTCCACAAACTTCGACAACACAATTTGAAGATGAACCCCTTGAAATGTGCGTTTGGGGTAACCTCAGGAAAATTTCTCGGCTTTGTTTTACGCCATCATGGTATCGAAGTCGATCCTGAGAAGACAAAGTCAATCCTTGTTTTTTCACCTCCTCGAAATTTAAAATAATTGATAGGACTTCAAGGACACTTGGCCTATATTTGGCGTTTCATCGCCAATCTGGCAGGTAAAAGTTTACCCTTCACCAAATTAATGAAGAAGGGAGTCACTTACCAGTGGACTGAAGAATGTCAAGAAGCATTCAATATTCTCAAGAAATATCTCTTGAGTCCACCGATATTAATGACACCTGTTGAAGGAAGACCACTTATTCTTTATGTTACAGCTTTAGAGCGATCATTGGGTGCCTTCCTTTCCCAAAAGAATGATGCTGGGAATGAAAACAACCTTTACTATCTCAGTCAGACTATGCTTGAAGCAGAAACCCGATATTCAAGTATTGAAAAGTGCTGCCTAACGTTAATCTTTGCAGTTCAGAAATTGAGACACTACCTGCAACATCATGAGGTCCAATTGGTATCTCGCAATAAACTGCTCAAATTCATCCTTAGTCATCCAATGCTTACAGGACATCTGGCAAGGTGGGCAGTTATTTTGCAGCAATTTGATATCCAGTATGTGTCTCAAAAGGTAATAAAGGGCCAAGCTCTGGCTGATTTCCTTGCTGAACACCCTTCAGTAGAAGATACATCTTTAGATATTGAACTCTCTAATGAGGAAGTCTTTTCTATCCAGGATAATATTTAAACATAGAAAATTTACTTTGATGGTGCTTCCAGGAGTCCAACAGGGAAGAAAATGGAAGATCCTAAATTTAAAAAAGTTGGGTTAGGAATTGTACTTATTTCCACGGAAAAGGCAGTGCTACCCTATTCCTTCTTATTGAGGGAAGGCGGTACAAATAATGAAGCAGAATATCAAGCTCTCATCGCAGGATTGGAGTTAGCGCTTTAGGCACAAGTGAATCACTTAATGGTGAAGGGTGATTCAGACCTGGTAATCAAACAAGTCAATGGGGATTATGCCATCAGAAAAGAAGAGTTAATCCCTTTGTATGATTATGTCAGAGAGTTAATGGTGGAATTTCCTTCGGAATCGACATTTTATTATGTCCCGTGATCACAAAATTCCCAAGCTGATGCACTGACTAATATAGCCACACCTCTGGAAGATCCAAATTGGGATGAAACAATCATCATTATCTCCCACCGTCGTACAATTTCACCTTATGTTCAAATAAAAACAGACGAGATCAATGAAATTAGTCCCATTTCTGAACCATATGGTCATATTATAGGATGGATGACACCTATTAGGGAATAACTTCAAAATGGAACACTCCCACCTGATAGAGTCGGGAAAGAACATGTCTAGTGATGTGTGGTAAATTTTACTCTTTATGATTGCCCTAATCACCTAGAATAAATTATCTACAAAAGAGGTTTTGATGGAATTCTCTTCAAATGCATTGATGGTGAAGAGACAATGACTGTCATGAAAGAAGTACATGCAGGAGTCTGTGGCTCCCACCAGTCTGGACATAGACTATATGATCAAACTCGAAGGCTTGAATACTTTTGGCCTTCAATGATACAAAATTGTGTTGATTTCACTAAGAAGTTTCATTCTTTCCAAGTATGTGCCAACTTCATCCATTAACCCCCAGATTTGCTTCATACAGCTAAATACTCATGGCCATTTTCCACATGGGGAATGGATGTAGTAGGACCTTACCCTTCAGCTACATCCAAGCAGTTTAAGTATATTCTTACTACTACTGACTTCTTTTACAAATGGGCAGAGGCAATACCTCTCAAAGAAGTTAGTTCTAAAAGCATTGTTAGCTTCATCAATTCTAACATCATTACCATATTTGGTGTCCCTTATACCATATTGACGGAAAATGGCACCAAATTCTATTCATTCGAGGTAAGGAAGTTGTATCAAGAATACAACTTCAAATCCAACCATTCATCTTGGTATCATGCAGTGGCCAATGGAAAAATAGAAGCCTTTAATAAGACTCTTTCAAACATACTGCAAAATATGGTGGATAAAGATAAGAAATCATGGTCTGATAAACTTTTTCATGCTTTATGGGCTTATCGGACCACCATCCACACTGCTACGCGGTCAACTCCATATTCATTGATATATGGAACAGAAGCAGTCTTGCCCATTGAGGTTCAATTACCTTTGCTCAGAGTAGCCATTTGTGATCAATCATCTACAGATGAACAATCTTAAAAGCGATTGGATGAATTGGAATGATTAGATGAAAAAAGATTGTGCACCCTGCACCACTTGGAAGTCTATCAGAATCGAATAGCATGAGCTTTCAAAAAAAAAGTTTGTATTCGTTCATTCATTCAAGGAGAATTGGTATTGGTTCTCATAACTCCAATGATACCAGGAAAGAAACCTCCCAAGCTTGAGCCAAAGTGGGAAGGACCTTACTCAATACATAAAGTCTACTCCAATGGAGCTTATTCTTTAATCTCAATGGATGGAGAACTCATCACGACTCTAACCAATGCAAGATTTTTGAAGAAGTATTTTGTGAAACAAAAATACCCTTACGTTCAAATCCAACCATTCATCTCCAATCATGTTATATTCCAAAGACTATGTGCATACATGGAAATGACCGAACCTTAATCTTGGGTCAAACCATCATTGCATTAAAGTCCCCTTTCACCCTTCACTTGTACGAACCAAATTTGTACACAGGGTATTTCAAGAACTATGTGTGGCTTGATTCCCATACTTATGGGATACATAGGAACATTCGAGCATCCCTTGAATCCAACCCCAAGTCTTTGGTCCTAACCCCAAATTCCACTTTCAGTCCCTTGGATGAAAAGTCCCCCTGTGAAAACATGAATGTGGTATGAAAACCCTGGTCTTCATTCATATCAGTTTTAACAAACACACAATGTGTATTCCTCATTATGGTCCGAGCTCTATAACACTAAACTAAGATCTACTACATTCTCATCTGACATGACGTTAAACTGTATTTCAAGAACTACTTATGTCTTGATTCCCATTCTTATGGGATACGTAGTGAAGTACAACACCTCAATTCAGGACCCATCCACAACATGATTATGGTTAGAATTGGTCTGTGTATCTCTACATGCATTGGACAATGCCCATTTTGATGTGTCATACTCCTAACCTTAAATACTTCCAGATCTCCATAACCCTTTTCTTGACTTCTGATAAAAAAATATCTGATACCCGAGAGTTCTTTTGCCTGACCATGCCGCATGTTCCCTTAGGCGGCCTTGCATAAACAGTCTACATAATGGACCTATCAGCCAAAAGATACTATTATTTGACTATGTAGCCAATGCCCTTAGGTGGACCTGCATAATTCAACCCCCTAACAGGTTTGTCAAATAGTGGTAACTTCATTATTGGGAGGAAAACATTGTTTTTCCTTATTTGTCTTAATGAAAATATTTAGGGATCCGCAAAAATAGCCATCCTTAAAATATTTTTCCCATACTATTTTTCATGATATGAAAGTATTCAAGTCTATGTTTTATATTTCTCCTCCCTACATTTGGGTCAAACCTTCATAGGAGTGACATTCATCCAATTCTCTGACAATCTTAATTAGAAATATCCTCTCCATATTCAAGTGCCTTTCTCCATACAGCAGACTCTATGCTTTGGAACATTTGAATCTCCATAAACTTTCATTGGCTTTTTATCAATAGAAAAGTAAAATTTCTGAGAGTTCTTTTGCCTGACTATGCAACACGTGCCCTTAGGTGGCCTTGCATAATTAGTCTACATAATGGACCTGTCATCCAAAAGATGCTATTATTTGACTATACAACCAATGCCCTTAAGCGGCCCTGCATAATTAAACCCCCTAACAGGTTTGTTAAATAATGGTAAATTCACTCTTAGGAAATACTTCTTCTAATGCCTTTTAGCCCATTTTTCATATCATTCCTCAGATTCAAAATTTCTTAAGTCATAGTTTACATTTTTTCCCACATAATTGAATATGGTAATATTTTTTTAGATAAATTATCAAGGAATTGAGTCAATTTTTAATCCATTCAGTCAAAGCTATTCGACCTTAAACATTCGCCTTTTTATATTCGACATGCATGACTTTAAACTACCCACAAAAGACAAGGTAACTCTGAACAAAAGTCAAGTCCCAGCTCACTAAACATACATTTCATATGGTTTAGGTAATATTGATCAATTAAAAGATGTAAAGTTTGTAGGGTTATTTTTATAATCCTAGTAAAAAAATCAAACTATGCTTACTAGGCCCATTGGATTAGGTAAAAATTTAAAGCAGGTAGCAAAAGAATTCAGGCACAAATGATTGAAGATGAAAGTGTTTTTCATTGATGCACAAGAGTTAGAAGGACGTCCACATACTAGAGTCTCTTCTATTTTTCAATAATTACAAGAGGCTTTCAACACAACTCTTCATTTGATTTACGGCATCCTGAGCTTCATCATCATCCACTTGAAGTTCATGCACTCAACCAACTTCATTCTTTTCAGTTTGATGGAGTGATTTCTTGGCATCTGCAATGGCTTTCATACCATTTGTTTTAACTCCATCCAGTGAATTGTTAAGCTGGTCAAGTTCCCCAGTAACAACATCTAACTGTTGCTGAAGGTGCATCTGCTGGACAACTTTATCCTTGATCTTATGCTTCATCTCCTTCAACTTGGCAGCATGATCAGCCTCATCTCAGGACACCAAAACCTCAAATTCACTGATATTGGCCAACAACCTTGCTCTGGTCAAATATTGACGGTATTTTTGATCCTTCTCCCTTCTTAAAATGACTTGTTTCACCACATCATGGATCTCTTGATATCCAAAACTGCCAAGTCCCAACATGACGAACAGGGATGAAAGTCGCGGGATCTTTGAAGACACCTCTTTAAGAGGCACTTCAGATACGATCTTTTATATGTTATGCCATGCCTTGCGTCATGAAAATTGGAGCATCTTTTGTACCTCCGGGTCTGATTTAGAATCACTATCACAGGGGGGAATATAATCTGGAATTAATGCACTTAAAGAAGTGCCCTATTATGCTCCTTCCCCCCTGACCCTTGTTACTTCACTTTCTATTCTCATTGGGGAGGAGGCTGAGACTTCACCTCCAGATCTAGCCACTGAAATTGATGGCCCTACATAGTCAATTGAAAGTTTTGGTTAGTTTCAAAGGATAACAAAAGTTGATTAAGTTATCTTGCAAATTAAGTGCAGCCAAAAATATTATTGTCTCTTACCCAACAGTAGATCAACAGCATGAGAATGCTTCTCCCCGTATTTCCTAGCTTCAACATGATTTTAAGGACGGGTTTCAGGAAGCTCTACCGAGTTCAGCTCCACTTGAGCTAGTGTCTCTGTAATAGTAGGGTTGTCTATACCCCCTTCAGGCATTGGCAGTTCAGCAGCTTGCTCAGATGGAACTGCACATTTCAACCAATCGTGGTTAGAGATGTAATAAGAATTTTTTAACAGGACGAAGGATAACACTCACATACAAAATCTTCTAAATTACATGGTAATTTAACTTGATCTAAAATATCTTCAAAATATGTGCCAAGTTTCATTATTTCATCCAATGATATCTCAGATTCCTGGTTAGTCTCACCAGTGGGAGAATTCGATGTATCTTCTTGGAGACCCTCATCCTGCAGCCTTTGACCCCAGACAGTTTCTTCAGAGAAAATTATGGAATTAGTTGCAGTGGCCGCCAAATGTTCTGGTGCAGGTGTTGAACCTAAAGTATCATAGAATGGAATCCAGTTGATGTTTTTATTCAACATTTTATGAAGCATTGTTAATTTACCAGAAGCAGGATCTTCTCTCCTTGTAGCAACAACATGACCAGTACTTGGAACAGATGTTGTCTCTTCTTCAGGAGTAGCCGAGTCAGTATGAACTTGTGATTTTCACGAGCACCCTCCATCGTTCTCAGAGGAGGGTCAGTCCTCTCACTCAAAGGGTAAATTGAAGAAGCCCCCACAATCCCAAGAAGTATGATCAATCTTTTCATGGGTTAAGACTCATGACTATCCGAAGGAATTACCACTACTGATGAAGCATTTAGCTGTGGACTTCTTCCTTAGATGCCTTTGCTTCTTTGGATTTTTGGTAGTGTTGACATCATCATCTCCAAATACAATAATTGAAGAATGAAAATCCATGTCTAACTCCTCATCCATGTCTTGCTGGCTTGGAGATATCTCGCCCAGATCATGAAGAGATTCATTATCTTCGATGGAAGTACCACCAGGGATATACTGTGGTGAAGGAACCTCAGTAGTTCCTTTCTTTGCAAGCTATATGATGAAGAAATTAATTTCCTTGAGTAACAAAGCTTTAACTGAAATCAAGTTTCAAAGAAAATAAGGAAAGAAACTTATATCTTCAGGTGCCACATAATCGTGCCACTCCTCATCTCCGGAAGCACCGATCCTCTCAGTGGTGCCACGATCTATCATTTACTTCACCCGCTTGGTGACAAGAATGGAATCATCAGTGGCATATATGAGCATCTCCAGCTCTCTGATGTAGGCCCACACTTCATTGGGGTTATCCTCAAAATAGATATTTGTAGAATCCTGAAGATTCCCTACTCCAAGGATGTGTAGACCTTCTCATAAGTCCATCCAGGCAGTTTCGACATCGCAATATAAACTCCACCATGTCTGGACAACCTCTGGTCATAGATATTCAACATGTGTACCAGAAGGCTGCGAGGAGGGTCCTACAATATTGGACTTCAACTTCTTCCCAGCTTCTACAACTACAGATAAAGGATAAGAAAATAAAACTTGTTGCTCTATAAAATAATGGCAATTAAATTGCCTCAATGAAGTAACTCAACAGGAGTAGATGGAGTGGGTCTCTTTATTCTGACAGTATTATTATATCTGGAATGAGGCCACTTTGACACATGCTGTGCTTCATCATCCCCATCCTGAGAATCCGGCGAGTCAGCCCTGGGTGAGGAACCTGGTGAATTAGCTCCGGGTGTGGAAGAGTCACCTTCCAGATGAAGGGTTTCTTTCTCGACAGTTCTCTTCTTTTTTCCCCACCCGATGAACCGGATGATTTAGTACCCCTTCAGGGTATGATGCTACCCAGTTCTTAGTATACCATGTAGTCAAGTTACTCGCTGCTCTAGAAACTGGTAGATCAAACACTACCCTGGTCTTATCCATAGATGTCAGCAACCATAGTTGGCAGACAACCATCAGATGCTGCTCTGACCTGACATGCACAGGAGGGGATACAATAATCTACTGCAGACACTTGAATTAGCGTGAAAATCTCTATGGAGCGTAGGCCTCGCATATAATCTCTCCGTCAATCCTGGTGGCAAATACACCATCTCTGTAAGCCAGCATGTATAACCTCAATTCCAGGCTGGCTGTTCCATCATCAACAAACCACCTGGTTGGCGGGTTTCTACAAGGAAAGAAATGGAATTCCTTGAACATGCTCAGCCCCGCCTTCATATCATAGGGGTTGAGGGCTAATGGAAAAATTCCAGAATATGCTGGCACTGATGGCCTGAAAGAACTTCCAAGAACCTGTACTCCGTTCTGTACATCGTATGTCCTGAAGTGAGTGGCGATCCATCCCCATAAAACTTAGAATGGTCCCACTATTCTCAAAGGAGACTTACCCATAAAGACATGGAGTAAGCTCCTGTGAATCTTTTCCAAAATGGGGGTGACCAACCCAACCATTTTCCTCTCAGCCAACTTGGCTGCAACAACGAAGGTCCCTGGCCTGACGCCTCCCTTAAAATCCCTAACTGAAAAAAGATAAACACTGATCCACAAGGCTAAGAATCCTGCCAGACAGGTCTTTTTTGGGATTATCTAATCCACTTCGTACCCCCATTTTTCAAATTATCCTGCTTCCAGGGTCGGCCAAAATTTTCCAAGAGCACCCCTCTTCTCTGTTCTGGGGTAGGTAGTAGGAAGAGTACAGGTGGGCCCCTTCTCCGTATTCTTGGTAAGAAACATATCCATCCACTCCTCTGGATGAATATCCTTTCTATAATGAGTTTTGGAGGTCTTTAAATTCTTGAGCTTGTAGAAAATTTTCAATAATTCTCGAGCCAAAGCCGAAGTCTTCACCGAATCATTCCAAGTCTCCTTGGGAGGGATGAATTCATCATACATATTGCCTAAAATTGGATCCCCCGAGATCTTGTATACATCCCACAAACTGATGCCTACTTCTCCATGAGTCAGATGGAAAGAATTGGTTTCTGGGATCCAGTGGCTGATTAGCTCCAGCACAAAGTCATCATTCCTGTAGACATATGTCTGCCCAGCCCAGATGGCTTCATATATTGCAGATCCTTTCAGATCCTCGACAAAATCTGCACAATTTTGTCGCACCCAATATGCCCACATCCAAGTTGGCTTCACACCTCCTCCAGGACGGAAGTCCCAACTCTTCTTGCGGGCTTTGGATTGATCCATCTGAGAATTTAGAAAGATTGAGGAATAACAATGTGGTTATAGCTCAGGCTTGTGAGGTTTCAGATCTAGGGCACAAGGGCTATGATGCATTATGTAGTCCTTCTCCATTGTTCTAGCATTAACAAATGATCCTCCAACTGAGAAATTTTCTTAAGAAAAATTGGTGTAATTCTGAAACCAAGAATGCGGGAGATAGTTCTTTGGCTCTGGAATTTTGACTTCTTGCAAATGACCATGACCATACAGAGGCAGGTAAATACTTTGTGGGAAATTCAGATGATACTTCTTCAAGTACTTGGCCAAATCTGGGAAAGCGCTGTCGCAGATATTGTAATAATCATGGCCAACGATGCTCATCAAGTCATTAATCCACTTTCTAGCCAGCTCATTAGTCGTTCCAATTATTCTTGGAGCCATTGAATCTGCACAAAGGTTGAATAATTAACTCTTAAGTAAGTTGATTTTTCATAAAATTTGTGAAGAAATTCAAAAAAATGGCTAATGCATTAAGGCGCGCAAGTACCATGTTGGCGCGCAACTCCAAGTCAGTCGCGCAAGTATGGGTGTGCAGGTATCACCGTACAAGTCCAAATACCTCTACAGAAGCACGACACGAATAGAAGCACAAACCAGCGGAAAACAAGTCACTTGCGTGAACGAGAGCTACTTGCGCGCCGAGATCTCAAAAGAGTTCAAAGCTGGGTGCTTTACGCGATGTGGTGCCGCATATTTATAGACAAGGCCGTAACCCGACGCGCCGTGCCCTACGCGGCTCGCACCTGTGCACTCAACACCTGCGTGCCCAAATTCCTTGATTTTCCCCTTTACCTCAGAGTCAAATCCACCTTCCTTTTTTGGATCAAACTCTGAGGGGGGACTTTTGTTGATGCTCCTTTCTATCATAGAGTCTAAATGACTGAAAAAAGGAATACCTTAAGCACAAAGAGATTCATCCTTTGAAGAACAACAAAAATTGACAAAGGCATGAACAATGATTTCTTTAAACATGGGTCGCGCAAGTTTCACCATGGTCGCGCAAGTATACTTGCACGCCACATATTGGTCACGTAGGTGACTTGCGTGACCTATTTGATTTTCACCCAAGGTCCTCAATGGCCTATAAATACCCCCTGTGGGCCCCCCATTTCAAGGATGAAAAATCCAGAAGTCAGATTTAAGCTCCCGGCGCCCTAATATCTACTTGAAGTCTTCCGAACACTTCTAAGGTAATTTCTTACCTAGAATAAAAGATCTAAAGAGGGGGAACAAGGCCTAAGTGTTGAAATTCATAAACACTTGCACGCCTAAGTGTCTAACCCTTAAGGGAAATAAAGACACTTACGCACCACCTTATCCCTTCAACAGAACTTACACGCCACCCTTTTGGAAGCCTCTAGGGATAATACTAAGGGTTTGAGCCAAGCCTCGCCCAAGTATTACCTTATGGGTTAACCGTATCTCAAGTAAACATGTGTCGCGCAAGTATACTTGCGTGACCAGGACTTGCGCGCCCAAACAGGACTTGCACGCCTGCCTCTTTTTGGGTGCCCCTCCTTCCTATTAAGATTTTTTCTTCAAATCCACCTCTCATCTTCAAGATTTAGCCTTAAAAACCCTCTTCAAAGCCATTTTTGGCATGGTTCCTTTGTTGGCTTCCTTATCTGAAAGGAATTCTATGGAACATCTCTCAAAACCTAGTGATTTACATATCTTTATGTCACTAAGGTTAGAGATTTCCTCCATTCAACCCCATCCTTTAAGATGTGAAGATCTTTAATCTGGGAATCCTCCTTAGGAGTAAGCCCAAGTTCCCTAACATAGGCCTCCTTTTTAGGAGTAAGCCCCAGTCCAAGTTCCATAAACTGGGCCTCCTTTTCAGGAGTAAGTCCCAGTCCAAGTTCTCTTAATATGGGCATCCTTCTTAGGGGTAATCCCCAAGTTCCCAAATCTGGGCATCCTTCTTAGGAGTAAGTCCCAATCATAATTTTCTTTAACTTATGCCTCCTTCTGAGGAGTAAGTCCCAAGTTTCAAGTCCCCTTAACCTGGGCCTCCTTCTTAGGAGTAAGCCCTAAGTTTCAAGTCCCCTTAACCTGGGCCTCCTTCTCAAGAGTAAGCCCCAGTCATAATTTTCCTTAACCCGGGAATCCTCCTTAGGAGTAAGGCCCAAATTCTAAATTCCCTTAACTTGGGCCTCCTTCTCAGGAGTAAGCCCCAAGTCTCAATTTCTTTTGATTTGGGCTTCCTTACCAGGATTAAGTCCTAAGTTAAGTATCCAAATCTCCATAAATCACATATAACTTTATGGATCTTGTTCCTGGGTTTCTTCCCTGAAGTAAATCCCAATCTTAATCTATCTGGGCAGTCATACATACATAAGCCCCACATCATTTCTTATGATTGCATATTTCATGGAACAATTGTTAGATTTTACTGATACCTATTTTTTCTCACACCGAGCATGAATCACGTGAGCTTAGAGTGTAAAAGTAATCATGACATATTTCTTTGGGGCATCAATCATGCATAATCTCCATATACTCAAACTATGTGTGTTCTGATTCCTTTTCTAAACAGGGATACATAGGTAGCCCATCTGCGGGTACGATCCCAACTCTGAAATAATCCATGTCCTTCTGAACGACAATAAACTTCAAGTGCCCCACTAAGTGGCTTTAAAACCAGTATGGTTATCATAATGACAAAGATATTTCTATATAATGTGTTGAAGGATACAATTGACTAAGAATCTCTAAAAAATACAGATGATTATATATCAATGAAGAACCTCAAATACATATAAAATATTCTCTAAATCTCATACATATCAATAATTGATTTTCAGATCTAAAGGAAAGCTCATTTTCATACTTGGAAATTTAATAAGGATTCACGAACATAACTCAAATCTATAAAGAGAGTCCTGGAGTATACAATAATTCTCCCCAAAAAGGTGCGATGAGTCCGACCTTCCATCCTCTCGAACAATGAAAATTCTTAAGCCTCATCGGTCCACAACTAATGAGCACCTACCTTTGGAAAGTAGGTCCAAATGGATATATAATCATTGGATGTTTACGGTTCTATGAATAAAACAATTAGAAACCGATTGGAATGTTTGAAGCTTAAACAAAAAAGGTCATCCCCATTTCCAGTGGAAACAGTATTTTATAAAATAATAATAAAAAATGGGATTGAATATATAACTATTTAATTTATAGAAAGTAAATTACACTTTTATTATACTAAGGTCTAGATACATAACCCCTTATTACACTAACATATTCCCTAATGGTAAGGTGTTTGATAGCGATTGTTTCATGGGGTGGCTCAACTAACATTGATTTACTGGTGATATCCACTAACTTGAACTTCTTCTATAGTTTATTCCTCTCAAGACTTACTTTTTAAAGATCTACTTAGTCTTGGTCAAGGGAGAAACCTAGTGATGCTAACTCCCTCCAAATTTATGATAAATGAGCTTCAAAAGGCACGGTCGTACTGGTTAGGGACATCATTTATCCCTTTTTAATTATTTATAATTTATCATTACCCTTTATAAACACTAATTCTAGTGGAAACATTATTACCAGTAGTTATAATTCCCAATGGTCTAATTACTTTTCCAACATTTGTATCACCACTCCATTGGTCATAACACTATTCCAACAATCATATTACTTCCTAAAAATATCTATTAATTTCTAAATTAATAATTTACCTCAATTACCCTCAAGGTTCTATATTTTTAAAATGTTTATTGGATTCCTAATGTTTTATCTTCTTTTTACAGTTTTGTTTATGGTTGTGATGATTCTAGGGGATCAATATGATCCTAATTTTCCTATTCTTGTAAATTTATTTCTTTTTATTTATTTACCCATTATAATACTTTTAATTATCATGGATATTTCTATAAATATAATGTACTTATGAATTTCATTAACCATTTTATGGGATTCTATTATAAAATATAATAAAATAGTCATTGTGAAACATGAGTTCTTTTATTAAGAATTTTTTGGGTCGTTACATTCTCTCACCTTAAAAAATTTCATCCTAAAAAATTATGTTCATCCTTAAAAAATGTGGGTATTTCTTCTTCAAAGATTATTTAGGTTCCCAAGTTTCTTCTTCGAACTTGTGATTTATTCACAAGACTTTCACATGTTAGGTTGTATTTTTCCTCAACACTTATTCCCTTTCATCAAGAATATCGGTTAGTTCTTCATATGATAGATCAAGTTCCAATTACATTCAATTTGTGTCAAGTATATGTGTTGGGCCTTACATATACTTTCTTAACTGGGAAATGTGGAAGATATTTTTTACATTGGAATGATTTGGAGGTAGTGATATCGGATAAGAAACTACTCCAACATGCTACAAAATCTCAAATGGTACAATGTACCTTGGAATCAGTTTCCCATTATTTTTAAACCTCATTATCCCCTTCCATGGTGATATTGTAAGGAATACATGATCCTTGAAATAAAAATTTAAGCCCTTCTTTCAATTTTCAATATAAATCTTTTGTCGGCTCTAAGAAACCTTGATATGTTTTTGGATCACATGTATCTTTTCCATATTGTCATTCATAATTTATAATCCAAAAAATTTTCCTTTCCCAACTTCATTCCAATATGTTAGAGTTATACACCTCTTCCCATAGATTTCTTCACAAGGAGAAATTTTAATTCTCAAGTGAAAACTATGGTTATATGATAATTCAAAAAGTAGAATATGTTGATCCCTACTCCCTTGAAATTAAAGTACACTATCCTATAACATGTCTTCCAATTTTTGAATATTCATCTCACATTTCCCATCAATTTGAGGATTATAAGTTGTGATTATGTTTAATTTAGTATTCATAACCTTTTAAAGTCTCCTCCAAAACATATAAGTAAATATTGAATCATGGTTAGATACAATTTATTGTGGACCCCCATGAAGTCTCACCACTTCCTGAATATACAGAAGATTAAGGCACTCAATTGATAAATTTTCTCCTATATCAATAAATGGGAATACATTTTTAATCTATCAAAAATTACCCAAATATAATTGTTTCCCTTGGATGTATTTATAATTCTAGTAAAAGAGACCATAATTATGTTTTCCCACTTCCATATAGGTATGGTTAGTGGTTTCAATGATCCTTTGTGTAGTTGTTTCTCAGCCTTCACTTGCTGATATACCAAAGTTCTTGAAATATAATAGGTAATATACCTTTTCATGTTATCCCCCCAATAATGATAATTAAATTATCTATACATTTTTATGATTTTAGGATTTATTAAGAATGCTAGGATATGAGCTTCCTCTATTAGATATTTCTTTAACTTTGTATCAAATATCATATATAGCCTTGTACCAAACCTCAACACTCCCTCTTGATTAAAATTGAACTCAAAAATATTTCCATTTTTCATATCTTCTATCTTATTTTGTAACTTATGATCATCTATATGTGATTTATTTATCTTCTAAAATAATTAAGATTTTGAAATCATTTGGGATAAGATTGATGATATCTCTTCCCTTATGACTTCAATGTCCATACTCACCAAGTCTTTGATCAATGTATTTCCTTCAATCCTCATTATTGTAAGAAATCCGGTGTCTTTCCTACTCAATGCATTAACAAATTTGTTTAATTTTCTAGGGTGACAATGGATAGAAAAATCATAGTTATTAAAAATATAAAACCACCTACTTTGTCCTATATTCAATTCCTTTTGTGTGAATATATACTTTAGACTATAGTGGTCATTTTATAGATCACACTTCTCCCCATAAAGATAGTGTATCTATATCTTTAATGGAAAGATAACTATATCTAACTCCGGATCATGGGTAGGATAATTCTATTCATGAGGATTTAACTATCACGATGCATAGACAATCACTTTTTCATGTTGCATGAGTACACAAAAAATTCCTTTCAAGGATGCATCACTATAAATGAAAAATCCTTCCTTATTAGAGGGAAAAGTTAGAACAGGTGAACTGACTAACCTATTTTTTAGTTCATGTAAACTTACTTCACAATCCTTTATCATGATAATATTAACTCCATTTCAATTTAACTTGGTTAGTGGAATAGAAATCCATGAATGTTTTTCCACAAACCTTCGGTAGTATCTTGAAAGACCAATGAAACTATGAATCTCACTTACTGTTATAGGACATGACCTCTCCTCTTATCCTTTTTCTTTACTAGATCCACTGATATTCCTTCACTAGTTACAATCTATCCATATAATGTTATTTTTTTATAACCAAAACTAAAATTTTATAAATTTACTAAAAAGATTATATTTCCTCAAAGTTTGTTATATGAACTTAGATGAAACTTATGCTCTTCATGACTTTTAGAATATATCATAACATCATCAATAAAGACCAATACAAATTTATCAAGGTAGTCCCTAAATACTCTATTCATAAAATATATAAAAATAAAAAGGATACTTAGTCAATCCAAATGGAATAAAAACAAATTCATATTTTCTATATATTTTTTGAAAGGTAGTATTTGGGACTTTCTTCACCCTCAGATGATGATACCCAGATTGGAGGTCGATCTTGGAGAAGTATTGAGCTCTATGAATCGAGTCAAAAAAATCATCAATCCTTGGAAGAGGGTATTTTTTCTTTACTACAATCCCATTAATTTCTATATAATCAATTCATAACTGCATTGATCCATCCTTATTCTTTACAAAGAGAATAGTTGATCCCCAAAGAGATATACAGAGATGAATAAAACCCTTCTCCAAAATATCTTGAAGTTATTTCTTTAATTACTATAACTCCACATATGTAATTCTATATGGGGTCATTGATATCAGCTTGGATCTAGGTATGAGTTTAATTAACACCTCTACCTTTCTTTCTAGGAGAGGTCTAGGAAAATATTGAGTAAATACATAAATGTATTCTCAAAAAATGGGTACATCTCTAATCTTTATAATTTCTCTTATCCTTATTCACTAATTATCTCTATAAATAAAGAAATATAAAGTGGTTCTTAATAAGAATCAAGCTGGGATATCTCTCCTTTGAAGATAATTATGGGCTATCCCTTTAAGATAACATAAATATACTTATTTTATAGTTGATCTTGGCATTATACTTTTAAAATAAATCCATCCCAATTATTATATAAAATTACACCCTTGGAATGACCACCAGGTCTATAAAGATATTTCACTCACCAAATTTAATATGGGAATCCATATATATATTTTATACTTGACTAATTACAATATTAGTTTTTACTAATAATTACACCACTATAAATTTAGGGATTAACTTGACATTCCTTGCAAAATTAAATGAAATAAAAAAATTCATAGAACCAGAATAAAAAAATTTACTTTCTATATTTGAGTGTATGATGAGTGTACTTGACACAACATCATTTGGAACCTTGAATCTAGACATTATGATTAAAAAATTACAACCTTTATCTCATGTCCTTTACGGGGGATGATTATAGTTTCCCTCCATTATCATCTAATTTAGACATTGATTAGTGAAATGTCCATGCTCTTTACACTTGAAGCATTTCATGGTAGGTTGTTCTTACACTATCTTCCCCTTTTCATTAGTCTTTATATTTTGATTATTAACATCACCATGAATGTTTTGAGAAATACGACCATCTATTCCACACTTTTATCACTTTCCACTTCCTTATGGACAATTCCCCAAATGATTCTTCCCACATTTATTACACATGGTATGTTATGATTTCTTCCTGTCTAGATTCTTTCCAAAATTTTGATCCATACTTCTATTCTTGTCATTCTATCCATGAGTCCATTGGGTATCTAAAAACTCTATTTCAACTTTGATAGAACATCATACTATATCTTTATATCTCCCAAAGCTTTGTATTTCCAATGATTTTCATAGATGGGGTCTCAGTATGCTACAAAATCAGTCGATCTTCCCATTATAATTGATGAAAAATATTGAAGGATTTAATGTAATCCTTGTAAATTTCATATCATAATTCTACCACCAATTAATTTTTTGTTTCAACTCAAGGAATTCCCTCTTCATATTTTTTTAGAGGGGATAAGAAAAATAATTATTGAAAAATACTTTTTTAAGTCTTCCCATTCCATAGAATTAAATATATCCTATAGATTCATATTCTTAATCAGTATCCACCACTGATCATATTCTCTTTCTAATAGATATACTTCCAACTTAACTCTATATTACTAAAAACAATGAAGTATAAAAAATATATTTTCTATATTACCAATCCATTATTCAGTGATCAATGAATTAGAGGTTTCACTAAAAATAGTTGTTCATTGACACATTAAGGATTAAACTATCAGTTAATCCTTCTTTGGTGAATCCAAATTCTCTATGTGGTTTAAGTTTTTATTCATGACCCAAGTTAATTTATTCACCATCACCATGAAGTTTTCAACTCCAACTTCCATCACATTAGGAAGACTGTCATTGAACTTTTCATTACATTAGTTTTTTACACAAGTACTTATATTTTTTTACCATTTTTCTTAAATAATGTAACCTAAGTGATAAATTTTTTATTATTGGAAATCTTAAAGGAAATATTTATCCTAAAAATTTCTAACATCATGATTCTAGGATAATATAATTAAATATATATTTTTTACATTTTCTATATATCCTTCATAATAGTTTGTAAATAACATGTGATTAACTAAATAATATCCTCAAAGAGTGTCAAAATAGGTATACAACAAGTATTATTTTTCATGAATAAGGCGATGATTGAGTTAATACCCAATACGTACTTTTTTGGGTTATTACCCCTAGATAAAATTATTCGAGATCCACATCTACTTGTAGTATCCAGAAAAAGATTTTATTACTTGGAAACCACTATCTTTATACTTCAACAAAATTTTAAGGATGTTTTCCTATATTTGTACTTATCCTTAGAATTATTAATAATTTTTTCTAGTACTAATTTCCATAAATAACTAAAACTTCCTTTGATACCAACTATGGAAAACCACCTTTTTAATACCTAATTTTAACATAATTCCTTAAAAAAATATTACATTAATAACTTCAAAGGATATTTTTAGGTTTTATGACTTGGAAATAAGGTACATAATACATGAATTACATAAGGAAAACATAAAAATAGAATTTTATTTACTCATCTTGAAATTCTCCTTTATTATTCCATCATAGGTCACATCACGACAAGTGATTTCTTAGGGACATACATCAATAGAAAATGGTGAGTATAAAACCACGTAAGGGAAAAGAAAAGGAAAAGGAATATGAGAGGTCATAAAGGATGAAAAATGAGGCATAACATGAGGTCATAATAATTAGAACATGATATATAACCTGGAAATTTGGATACAACATAAAAATGATACTTTCATAAGTATATTTCTAAGGTTTATGAACAAGGCATTATAAAACATAATTACTAAGGTTATTCAACATGGTATCATAAAAATTTTAATATATTGAGATTATTTATTTACCCAATGAATCATATAACTATCATGTTGCACCATTCATTTTTTTAATTCATGTGTTCCATATAGATCATAATAAAATATTTCATTAATAACCCATAGAAAATAAAGAACGATTTTCTTATAAAACCACTGAGTACATAAATGTTTCACAACTTGAATATTTCATCATTTTTAACCCATGAGGAGAGAATGGGAGTATAATAAATTTAAATATAAAATAAATGAAGTATAATTACATATATATATGAATAAAAATGAATGAAAATAGGATTGGGTATTCATAACATAAAGAGAGGCATGAAATGTAAATGGATGAATTTAGTGACATAATGATTATACAAAAAAGGTTATTGAATATGATTAATTATAGGATAGGGAAGTATCTCATTAATATAAAATAATTTGGATACTAAAGGAACTATTTAAATTAAAAAAATAATATTAATATGAAAATACATTACTACATAGGAACTACTTGAAAGTAAAGGAGGAAAGAGGAAGAGAATTCCCTTACCTTGAAGAGTTGCTTCCTAAAACATGAGGACAGAACATTAAGACCTTAAGAACACCTTAGAGGGAATATTTAGAGGTAAAATTACTATAACTTCATAGTTATATGATTTTAAGTAGAGAGTAATGGTAGGACAGGTGGTTATTTATAGTAAAATATAAGGAATTGATTAATAATTTCTAAATATAGACATTGGAATTATAAGTTGTGGAAAATGAAAAACCATTGGACTAATTGGGATTTTTCTAATGGTTTTATACATTTAATTCATATTTCATAATATTTTAATTCATTAGAACTGAAATTAATTTTTAATATTACTTTTTCCATCAAAAAGTAAATTTCCCACAAAATATTGTTTTTAAAATCATAATTTCCATTTTCGAATTTGGAAAGTCATTTATCAGTTTGGAAATTAATCTAAATCTATTAAAATTCATAATATTAATAAAACAATATATTTTTGGTTGTCTATTTATTTTTATTAATTATTACATAATTATTACATATTTATGAATTCATAAAACATATCGTAAACACAAAACTATATTTTTACTATTCACTAAAAAATAATGTATTTTAGAAAATTATAAAAATTTAATCATAACATAATTTTCACATTTTGATTAAAATATAATGTATATTTTATCAAAACAGTTTCCTAAATATGATAATTTTAACTTTTAAATAAAAAATTCCTTTTTATTGAAAAATAACTATCTTTACAACATAGTCGACTTTCTGACACTTATAACAATTCTCTAGGAAATTATAAAATTATATTATCATTTTATATTTAAATAGTGTTTTATTAGAATATTTCATGAAAATAACTTTTAATTATAATACCTAAATTTATTATGAAAGTGTATATATTTTCTAAAAACACACTTATGTTTTATTTTTATCCAAAAATCTATTTACCAAATACATCTTATATTCATGAGTATTTTATAAAATAATAATGAAAATGGGATTAAAGAAATAAATATTTCATTTATACAAAGTAAATACACTTTTATTACACTAATGTCTAGATATATAACCCCTTATTACACTAGTATATTCCATAAGGATAAAGTGTACGGTGGTGGTAGTTTCATGGGGTGGATCAGCTAACATTGATCTAGTAATAATATCCACTAACTTGAACTTCTATCATAGTTGATTCCACTTGAGCATTACTTGTTTAAGCTCAATTTGGGATTGGTTAAGATAAAACCCCAGTGACACTCTATCCCTTCCAAGTTTTGATAATTGGGCTTTAAAAGGCATGATCCTACTGGTTGAGGCCATTGTTTCTCCATTAAAAATTAATTATATTTTTTTAATTACCCTTTATAAGCACTAATTCTAATGGTAACATTATTACAAGTAGTCACAATGCCTAGTGGTCATATTAAACAATGATTATATTGACCAACATTCATGTTACTATTACAAATATGATATCACTATTCCAATAATCATATCACTATTCGAACAATCATATTAATTCTTAAAAATACCTTATAATTTCATTATTCATCATTTAACTCAATTCCACTAAAGGTTATACATTTCTAAAATTTTATTATATTACTAATATTTTGTCTTCTTTTGATAGATTTGTTCGTGGCTGTGATGATTCTAGGGGATCAATATGATCCTAATTTTTCTATTCTTGTAAATTATTTATTTTTATTTATTTACCCACTATAATAATTTCAATTCTCATGGCTATTTTTATTATATAAATGTAATGTCCTTATAAAATTTATTTCCCTTTTATAGGATTCTATTGTAAAATATAATAAAATAATCATTATGAAACATGAGTTATTTTATTAAGGAAAATTTTGGGATGTTATGAAGAACATCGTATTAGTTTCTTGTCTTGATATGAATAGTTTTTTACAAGTTCAGAAACAATGAATGTTATTTTTACAAAGATAAAATTTTTATGGTATGGACTGACACAATAACAGTCATTATGTATTAGATTATGAAAACCAAGTATTGGTAGTTAATAAATAATTTATTTCTCATGAATCCTGTAACACCTAGTTGTGGCATCACCATCAAGGTCATGTAAATCATAATCGCTTGAAAAATCTCTATCAAGAAGGGTATTTATACTCTTTTGAGCTAAAACCACTTGAGAAATGTCTCTCTAGTTTACAAGGAAATATAACTGAACCAATATTTAGTGGTATAGGTGAAAGGGCTATAGAGCTTATAGAATTGTTACACACCGAAACGTGTAGAATATTTATAATAGAATTTAGAGGTGTATTCTCATAATTCATCACATTTATTGATGACTTGAGTATATATGGATTCATCTACTTAATGAGGTACAAGTTATAATCATTAGATAAATTCAAGGAGTTCAAGAATTAAGTAGATAATCAGCTTGGAAAGAAGATAAAAAATATTATATTGGACCACAAAGGAGAATATTTTTATTTTATCAACCTTTTATGGGAGTGTGATATTGTATCCCAAATCACCCCCCTTATACACTGAAATGAAATGTTACATGTGAAAGGAGTAATCAAACCTTATTGGAAATCATTAGGTCAATGATGAATCACACTGATATTCCTTTATCCTTTTAGGAATATGCATTACAGAATATAGAGTGCACACTAAAACAGGTTCCAACTAAAGTGATAAACAATATTCTAGATTTGTTAATGCATGGTAAGAAGTCTGTGTTGTTAAACTTATGTGTATAGGGTTATAAGGTGTTTGTTAAGGCCACTCCAGGAAAAACAATGACACCCGAAGGAATGCGTTTATCTTTATAGATTACCCCAAGGAAAAATGGTTATTAGATATATGAACCCTCATATAAAAAGGTTATAGTGGATCTTAAGTCCATATTCCTTAAGAGTTACCACATCCTCATGAAGGACAGTGGGGGTAAGATTAACATTTATGAAGTTAATGATCAAGATACAATGGAGTTAGAAAAGGAAAAAATTCCAAGAATCCCAATTGAAGAAGATGTTATTAAGAAACATGTATTGTTTAAGATCACCTGAGAGGTTATAGAACTAATAAGTTATAGCGTTATGATCATTGATAATAGAGACTCATCATTATTAGAAAATGAAGAAAATATTTCCTACAAGGAGGTAGTAGAGAGATCCAAATCTATAAGATGGAAAAAAGCCATGAATTTTCAGATGGATTCCATGTATCAGAAGCAATTATGGGTTATGGTTGACCCTCTAATTAATGTAATGCTCATTGGGTGAAAATGCGTATTCAAGAGAAAAATAGGCATGAAAGGTAAAGTGGTTACCAATAAAGCATGACTAGTATCTAAAGGGTTTAAACAACATAAAGGTATTGACTATGATGAAACATTTACCTAGTTTCCATTTTTAAATACACCATAATTATAATTTCTATATAATCATTATATAACCATGTGATTTGGTAGTTGGATTTCAAAAAAATATTCCTTAATGGGAACCTTTAGGAAGATGTCTATATGACAAAACCAAAAGGGTTTGTGACTCCAAGTAATTCTAAAAGGGTATGAAAATTGTAGAAATACATTTATGGATTAAATAAAGGATCTAGTTCATAAAATAATCATTTTTATAAATCCATATAGGAGTTTGGTTTCATAAATAATGAATATAATCCATGTGTTTATCAATGGTTTCATGGGAGTGTAGTCATTTTCCGAATAGTATATGTAATTTGGATATTACTTTTTATAAACTTGGTATCATCCTTATAGTTAATTAAGGATAAATTGAACAAGTGTTTATCCATAAAGGACTTAGGTGAAGAAACCTATATCCTTGATATCAATATTCTTCAGAATAGATCCAAGGGGTTTATTTCACTAATTCAAGGTAAAAACATTGATCATATTCTAAAGAGATCTTCAAAGAGGGGATTGGTTCTAGTGTCACATGGAATTCATCTCTTTAAAATAATATTTCCTAAGACACAATAGGAGAGAGAGAGAGAGGATTAGCAAGGTACATTTTTACATTTTAAATAGGATCAATTATGTATTCCATGTTATTCAATAGTTTTGATATTTATTATGCTATAATAATGAAAAAAATATATCAAGAAAATATAGGAAAATAAAATTGGGCTACTGTTAAGACTATCACAAAGTATTTTAAGCATACTAAAGATATATTCCTGGTGTATAGAGGAGATGAGGATATATTCATTATAGGATACACTGATCATGGTTTCCAAACTAATAAGTATAACATGAGATCGCAATCAGTATATGTTTTCACACTCAACATAGGATTTGTGAGCTATAATATCTCAAAGAAGCTAGTTGTGGCTGGTTCTACAATGGTGTTCGAGTATATTGTGGAATCTGATGTAACTAAATAAGTAGTTTAGATTTTAAACATCACCTATGGGATTGGTTTTGTGCCTATTAGTACAAACCCTATCACATTATATTATGATAATACTGAAATAGTGGCTCTCACAAAGGACTCAAGGTCTCAACAAAGGATGAATCACATACTCTAGAAGTTTCATATCTTGAGGTATTTTTCTCAACAAGGTGAAGTCATAGTGAGAAGAGTATCCATGGATAAAAACATGGAATAACCCTTGAATAAATACTTAACTTAATAGAATCATGAATATCAACTGAGATCTAGAGGGATTAAAATTACTAGCAGTTGTATTTAGTGAAAGTGGGAGTCTATTGGAGTTGGCTGTGCCCTAAAACCAAATTCCCTTATACTTTCGATTACATTTTATATTCATGGTGTTTGAATATAATTATTTACCACATATTAATTTTTCTTATTCATGATAGTGTATGTGATAATTTCCTAAGGATACATGTCACATCGAAAGTATATAGCAGTTCCCCACTATGATGAGATACTTTATATGTTATGACATTATTCCTTAAAACCATGTACTATAGTTGGATGATATCATTTGATGGGACACAAATGATATTGGATATCAGGGGTAGGAGTCCCATAAGACATTTACACACCTTATTATTGTGTTCTCCCTTGGTAATCTCTAAGAAGGGAGGTTATGATAATGGAACTACTAATAAGAATTTCACATGTTTCATGGATATTCCAATATACAGACCTATGTAATGATCATTTGACTCTAAGATTATTATTAATGTGTGCTATGACTTATTTTCTTATATGTATTGTATAAATCGTGATGATCAAAGTTCATTGAGAAGTTGTATATGTGGGGTGCATCATGAGTGGAATCACATTAATGAATAACATGTGATAGGATTTGTCCCTTTTGTAGGAAGTGAATATATTATTCCCATTAATGGAAAATAATACCCAAATTAAGTCTATAGACATGGTGGTTTATCAGAATATTCAGTTTTGGAAATTCAAAGAAAGCAATTTGAAAATATAGGTTAATGAAACAAGCTATGCAACCGGTTTGATGAGAGATACCAAGATAAAGGGATTATATTACATGATAAGGGTTCTTAAAATATTTAATGTCATTGTGATATCAACTCTTTCATCTAGGGGTTACTTAGCATGATTCAAGATGCTAACCTTAGAATTTAGGTGGATTAGCCTAATGCCACTATGAAAAGGGCCTAGTGTTCCACACACTAAGTATATCCAAGAACCCAGGTTAAATTCTAAATGAGTTTAAAAAGTATATTAAAATATTATTATCAAGTATGAGAAATAATATTTAATCATGTTTATTAGTTTATTGAAAGTTTTTATTTATCATTGTATAATGAAATTACATTTAATTAATTAATTAAATGAATCGTTGTTATACTTATCCCTATAAATAATGAGGAGGATGATAAGATCGAGTTATGTTCCAGTGAGAATGCAATATTATTTTTGAATAAATATTATTTTATTTATCCAAGAAAAATAATATTTAATTAGTTATCAAGTTATGAATTTGTAAAGTAAATAATAATAATATTATTATTATTTACACATGGGGTATTCTAAGGGTTAAGATAATATTAAAGGGGCTTTATTAAAATAATATTCTAACCCTAGATCTATAAATACCTGACTAAAAAATTATCATATAAGAAGATACAATGGAATTTTCCTAATAATTCTTGTTCCCTACATTTGGAACTCCAAATAATTATCTAAGCCCTGAGATATTCTCATGAATGCTCTAAGTTCCATAAGAATTAGTGATCCTCCTCCTCCCTCTCTAGCTTTGAGAGAACCCAGAGAATCCAATATTCCTCATTGGGATTCTAAATTTATGATCATAAACAAATGATGCAAGGTATAGGGATATTCGCAATAGCATCCATAGAACCCCACCAAGGAATTCATAGATTCTTGGTGCATGTGTGTATCACTGCTAGAGGTAATATACCCTTGATTCCTTACTCACAATGACAGTTCAACAAGAAGGGTCAACCAAATTTGACAATGAAGAAAGAATCATAGGATAAGGTAATACTTTATCTATATAAATTAATTATAAATCACACATGAGATCCTTTCTTTATTGATTTTTGTAATTCTATTCTATCTAGTTCTGAGGAGAAATCTGAAGAAGCTGATGGATTTTTTTTGGGAATGGGCCTGACTAATACCTCTATGTTCCAGAACCTTCAGTAGGGGGCATCGAGATTTTTTGGGTAGTATCCATAGTGAGGCTAGATAGTTATTGATTATAGTTGGTTCTAAAGGTTCCAGGTGTAGTGTAATCACCTTGGAGGGTGATAAAACAATTTTTTATTAGATATAATAAATCATTCACATATTGTGCATGACGTGAATGCCATGGCCAATAAAAATTTTCCAATCAGATATTTACATAGAAAATACTAGAACTTGAAGTGGATATTTTGTATGATAAATTTATAATTAATTTAAATATTATTGAATGAAATGTTAACTTTTTTTGAACATTCTTTGATGAAGATATAGTTGAGTGCTCAAAAATGTTTTTCCGGATTACCTTCATTGAACTTGTAGAATCAAAGTGTAGAATCACTCTAGAGGTGATCCACACGTGCTCCTTTGATTTCCAAATGTTACTAATTGATTACCAGGTGTTAGAGTAATGAATCAATCATATTGCGTTGTTCGTATAGATCAATTTAAGATCCTTTGGGCTTGAAGGAGTTCTTCTCATTATGGAGAAAATGAGTGAAGGAAGAGTCAAGAGAGAAGTCTGTTATGTGAAACGATTCTCAATCCTTTATTATTGATTAGACCTACATAATAGACATAATAGTATATTTATAGGGTTAGGGTTTAGGTTAAAATATTATTTTATTGAATTATAACCCTTAAATACTATAATAAACTTTTTATAACAGCATACCATATAATAATAATGTTATTTTTATGGTGTTATCTAAATAGCACAATAATAAATATTATTTTTTTGGATTATAAATTAATATTTATCACCAAACACAATCTTGGTCTGCTCATCCTCTTCTTCATTTATTGAATACCTGAATAAATATTTAATTAAATATTTAATTCATAAATATATATTTTATGGACACTCTTGAGAATAAATTTTTATTAAATATTCAATAAAATATTTATAATCGATAAAACACAAATAAAATTATTCCTCAGTCTTGAGAATAATATTTATTTCATTAATAAAATTAAAATACAATTTAATTGAGATCAACGAAAATAATTAGTGTGTGATCCTATAGGAATCTTTCTCATTGGAATTAGGAAAACTTGTCTAAATTCCAAGATTGTTGTCTAGTAACGAGTCAAGGCACCTAAGAGAAATAACTTAATGTCGCAATGTTGACAACCACATACAAATTATCATTGTGTAATATAATATTTTTTTTGAAATATCACATTAATAAGGTTTTATATATATGTAATCAACCAATATGCTTGATATGTTTTTCTTGTACTATATAAAATAAACACGCTGTTATTCGCCATGAAATTTAATGCGATGGTTTCATTTAAATCAAAGGATCAAGATATCAACTTGAATAAAGATGGAAGGAAAAATCCTTCATCAAATTATTAATAAATAACACATCAATCACAAAATAATGAACATATCCAACTTCACCATGAACAATTATTGTCATGTTTTATGAAATATTTCTAAGTTCATGTGTCATAACATGCACTAATAATAATATTAATGTCTAAGGACTATTAAAAACACTTGAAGATAAGAATATTCAATGATACATCAACATAAAGAATTCTTTCTAGCAGGGATGTT
This sequence comes from Viscum album, assembly GCA_963277665.1. Taxonomy (NCBI): domain Eukaryota; kingdom Viridiplantae; phylum Streptophyta; class Magnoliopsida; order Santalales; family Viscaceae; genus Viscum; species Viscum album. Next base: position 1,797,333,494 of record OY728138.1, read on the forward strand.
CACATAATCTCCCATCTTAGAGATTACCAATTGCGAACTTCATGAGAAGAAGTCTCACCAACTTATGAGTACTCACACCAGATAGTCAACATTCTATGTGTCCCATCATAGCATGTTATCCAACCATAGAAATATATTTAATAATATCATCATATCACTTTAAGGTTCTCATCATAGATGAGACCTACTACGACCTTATCAATGTGACAAAAACCCTAGGACATTAATACATTGAAGTAATACAGAATAATGAATAATATGTAATAAGATGTTTTTATAAACATTCAAATCTTTTAATATAGATGTAATACAAAGTAAAAACAGTTGGTTATAGAACACCAACTACAATATATTCCCACTTAGACTAGATCCAACTCACTATTATTTTTTCCCTTTAAACCTCACATGATGATCATGTTTTTTTGAGTTGAGGCTTTAGTCAAGGGGCCCACCACATTGTATTCCATGAAAATTGTTCTCAGTGCGACATCACCTCTTTTAAAAAAATAACTAAAGATATGATACTTCTAAGGTATTTACTTAATCTGTTGATGTGACCTTGGATCCATTATAAGAACCACCACTATAGTATTATCACAATAAAGTTTGATATGATAATTACTTACATATACCACATCAAGCTCTTGTATGAAGTTTCATATCCAAAATTATTCTTTAGCTACCTTTGAAGCTGCAATATACTCAGATTCTACTCTAAAATCTACAACTATAACCTACTTTGAGCTCTTCCAACTCTCAACAACTTCATTAAGAGTGAATATATATCCTGTATGTGATTTCATATCATCTTGTTCTATTTAGAAACTAGCATCTACATATCCTTTGATGACTAGTTCCTTATATCTTTCATGGAATATGAACATATCCTTAGTACACATTAGATATTTAAGGATAGTATTGACTACCATCCAATAGTGGTCACCTGGTTCAGCTTGATATATTCCTTATACAATCAAGGAAAAAGAAATATCTATCCTAGTACATATCATATCATACATGACCAGCCCAATCATTGATGAGTATGTAATTATTTCCATCCTCTATCTTTCCTCATGTGTCCAAGGACACATTTTATTATAATGATGAATTCCATGTGACATTTTCAATAATCCCCTCTTGTATTCTTCCATACCAAATAAATTAAGTGTCTTGTAAAAATATATACCATGGCTTAGTCTAATAACTCTCTTAAATACATCATGATGGATCTTGATTCCAAGAATATATACTACCTCACCTATATCCTTTATGGAGAATAATTTATTCAAATATGCCTTAAAAAACTCTAAGACTGGTACTTATTTTCCAATGAGTAGTATGTCATTAATATATAATATTAACAAATTGAACACACTCCCACTAAACCACTTATAGACACAAGGATAACATTTGTTCTTTATGAAACTAAATTCTGTTATGGATACATCAAATCAAATGTTCCATAACCTAGATGCTTTCTTTAATGCATAAATGGATATTTTTAATTTTCATACATTGTTGGTATCCTTTAGAGTCACAAACCCTTTGGGTCTAGTCATATGGACATATTCCTTAAGTTTCCATTAAGAAAGTCTATTTTGAAATCCATTTTCCAAATATCATAGTCATGGTAAGGAGTAATGAAAATTAGAATTCTAATGGATTTTAGCATGTAAACTAGTGAAAATATTTCACCTTAGTCAATGCATGGATGTTGTTTGAACCCTTTTGTAACCTATCATGAATTATAGGTATTGGCTTGTCCATCCATGTCTAATTTCTTCTTGAAAACTCTTTTACAACCAATAGACTTTACATCTATGAGAGGATCTACCAAAATCTATACTTGGTTTTGGTATATGGAATCCATTTCAAAATTTATAGCTTCATGCCACTTGGAAACATCTATTATACTTACCACTTACTTGTAGTTTATAAGATCATTATTATCAACTTATAATGAGTCACCATCCCCAGTGACTAGAAAACCATATATTGCAGGTTATCTAACCTCTATTATACTCCTACGTATTACTTATATCTATAAAAAATCTTCTTCCATGGGGATTTTTGGAATCTAATCCTATTCCAACTCTTATATATCTTGAGCCTAGACCACATTGAATTATATCTCACTCCCACTATCTCTTTTAGATATATGTTCCCCTTTAAGAAATATGGGGTGTTTTTTAACGACAACTTTCTTTTTTTGTAGGTTCATATAGGTAATATAGTTTATTTTCCCTAGGATACCCTATAATTATACACTTAGTACCTTAGGGTGAATTTTTTTTCTATAAATATCCTTAAAAAATTATTTACAACCCCACACTCATATGTATGACAACATAGGTTTATTTTCATTCCACAATTGGTATATAATACAATCTTCCACTTTATTAGGAACCTAATTTAGTATGTATGTTTCTATTTTTAATGTGTATCCCCAAAAGGAAAATGTAAAACTCATATGACTCATCATTTATCTCTCCATGACTAATAGGGTGTGGTTCCTCCTTTTTCTTACACTATTCCACTGAAGTGTATAAAGAGGATCGAGTTGAGATAGAATCCCAAACTCCCATAAATAATCAATGAAGTCTTGATTAATTTATTTTACACTATAGTCTGAGTGTAGTTTCTTAATCTTCTTACCAAGCTGGTTCTCAACTTCATTCATGTATTACTTGAATATTTTAAAAGAATATGACTTATACCTTATTAAGTAGGCATATCCACATATACTTAAATCATCATTACAAGTTATAAAGTGTGAGTAACCGCCCCTTTATTCAACTGAAAATGGTCTACACACATCAACATGAAGTAATTCCAGAATATCCTTAGACCTTTCACATTTTCCCCTAAATGTGAATTATTAATTTTGGCTTGTAAACGTGCGTGACATACACCAAATGGTTTTAGTTCAATGGAATCTAAATATCAATCTTAGTGATTTTTTTCAAATTCCTTTCATTTACATGACCTAACTAGTGATTCCATAGTTAGGTTTGGTATGAGTCATGTGAAGTAGTTTTATTTTCAATTTCCATTACTTGGTTTGTGTAATCCAGCAAATAAAGACCGTTATTTAAATATTAATTACTATGAAAAATGACATCCTTATAAAACAAGTAACATTTATTATTTAATTTAAAAATAAATCCATTCATATCAAGTTTGGACACAGAAATAATATTTTTGATAAAATATGTCACATAATAATAACCTTTTAAAACCAAGACCATTCCCATAGACAACCTGAGGTGGTAGTCCCCGATATCCCCAGTAGAAAGTTTGGCTTCATTGGCTACTTGTAAGTATACCTCCCCATTTCTAGTATTCCTGAATCTACTTGGTTCCTATATTTGAATACATATGTGGTCTTTATATGATTTATCTAGTAAAAAATTTTTAGAAACATATAAATTTTACTAGATAAAAAACACACTTGAATCTTCTCCTTGATTATTTTCTTGGGTAATTTTTTCCTTCTAGTGTCCCTTCTTGCCACATAAAAAACAAACTAAATCTGATTCCCTTTACCATCCCTTGATCCTTCACTTATTATAAGGGTGTTATCAAGAAGATTAGTTATTATATATCTTCACTTTGACTTTCCTTTTTTACCATAAGGACAAAAGGATTTTAATGCTTTGTATCCTTATTTACTTGGTGAAGCATTGTGAGAAGATCTAGAAGATAATTCTCTATGTTGTTTATATTAAAATTCATAACCAACCTGGATAAGGTCTATGGAAGTGATGTAAGAATGAGATCAGTGAATAATTATTTTGGAAATTTAAACCCAAGAACTTATAGGTTCCCAATGTTTCTAATGAGTTTGACTATGTGAGGCCCAACTGTCACACCTTCTCCAAGATTACTCTGAAATCCTTTGAAATTTAAAATTGTTCCTATATTTCTATCTCCTAGTATAAACCATGAAGATGCTCAAGTATTCTATAACCATCCATGTTTTCGTGATACTTCATGAGTTCACTAAACATGGATGAAAGCATTAAACATGAACATCGGCCACATCGCTCATGTGTTTATCATAGATAGTGAACTCTTCAACACTTTCTTCCTTAGTAGAAAGATCATGTAGTGAGGATTCTAGAACATAATATTTCCATTTAGGTAAAAAAACAACCCAAAGCCATTTAAGCCATTCATGGAAGTTACTACTAGTAAAGAGATGGCATTTCTCCAATATTGATCGCAATGATATTATGGATGAAAAAGTTTTAATTTATTCTAAAATTTGAAATAGAAGATTATTAGTACTTTTATTGATTAAAAATAATGTGATATATAATGAATTTAATTTTTATTAATAATCCCACTATTTTATCAATTTCCAATAGCCGTCACCATTGAACTCAAAATTTCCAATCACTTAAGACATTCCAGTGGTAAGTATCCATATTTATCTTCTTAATGATACAAACTTTGGCCATGAAAATCATAAGAAGGTATATAGGTAGGAAATATTTTAAAACATGAGATTATAGTTCCTTGATCCATTGGTTGGATTCCCCAATCCAAAAATCCTAATTGGGATTTCCTCAACACCTACCTACAATTTTTTATTGAACAAACTTTGGTCAATAAATTCAATACAAGTTTAGTTAAGTCAACCCATCATCTTAGTTAAGAATCTCCAATAATTAAAAGTTCCCCTGACTTTTTCATGAATTAAAAATTTATCCATGGTTTCATCTTAATTTATATGTTATAAGGCATAGTGAATTAATATTAACTTGAGAGATTGGTTTTATTATTCATAATTATTTATTGTTTTATCCTTTACATATCTTGTTAATATTATGTTTATTTTACTTAAGTGATTAACCATGTTTTGATAAAACATTTATAAATAATCCATTTATTTAAATTACATATTTTCATATTAGTTTATTTATTTATTCGATCATGGTATTTCATCCATAAAATAAATAATGAAAAAGGAAAAAATAAATAAATAAATAAATGACCCGATCATGTGATTATATAATGGTTGATTTATTAAGGGGATAACAAATAATCCTATGACCAAGGGGGAAAATCATTATGTCGAACATGGTATGAGTTTTAGCATTCCACCTATCCACCTGTGTCACCCAGGTTGGCATCATCTCAGCTCCATCATGAACCTCCTCCACGTTACTTGGGATACTCCTTTAATTACATGTATTTATAACTCACACATAGGCGAGGGAAACTAAATGATTGGTTAAGGGGAATTATATAAATCACCTTGGACACATAAGTATTATATAATAAAGGAGGGATGAATCACTTACCATTATATTTAATTTAATGTTAAATAAATTCAAACCCATGAAATAAATTAAATTAAATAAAACCAATGCATACGTAGGTTTTGGTCAAGCTCACAAACGGTCGTACACATGCAACGAATATGAAAAAGTACACCAATTAACATTCATTTATATTCATTTTTTATTATTAATATAAAAATTCTTGAATTGATTTATTGATTAATTAATTAATTATCATTTATCTTAACGACCATCTAAATTATCTTAGAGATACCCATCATAAATACATTCATAGAAAATAAACACCATGAAAAATAATTATAGATAATTTCATTAATTTAATCGACCATTTAATAATTATTTAAAACCTTTATTACATAGTCAAACACATCTGGTTCCAATAGTGTAATTATAATCTAATACTATAATTAATTATTTTAATGTAGTTTAATTCTATCCCTTATTGGGATACTACATGGAATGTATTTATGAGCTACATGCCATGTATCTCATTTTAAATGTACATAGGATAAATTCCTAGGGATTTATCATATACCTTAACCGGACTACAAAACATGTACTCCCTAACTACATGACATGTATCATGATTTATTTGTGTTTGATTAATACACTAAAGGACTCAGTGTGTTCTTCAGATTCAGGACCACATGACATGTACTCCATCTATATGTCGTGTGTTCCTCTAGTTGTGTGTCCACGTAACTCACCAAATGACTTGGCATGTATCACAAACATGGTTTATAATAAACTACACACCATGTACCCCAATTACATATATTTTATTTCATTAATGTTCTAGGATGTTAGTATCATGTTGTTTTGACTATGTATTTGACCACATGGTTAGCATGAATTTCATCACTAAATTGTGTAGACTACATGACGTGCATTCCAACTATGCACCATGTAATCCAACAAGCCATGTGCTAGGTTGTCCTGGTCTACAAACGGTGTTCAATAAATTCACCATGTGTAATTACTTCTTAGTGTATCATGTATCCCATAATATGTCCAAGTATAGTGTACTTAGGTACACGATGTGTACTCTGGCTACACACCGTGTAACCCATACCATCTGACCATAATCCTCGGAACTTCCCAATAGAATCTACATACATTCTTCATCTTTTCTTAGTCCTTTAAGAAAATATTAATCTCAAGAAAAGTAATTAAAATGTACAAATCATGTTAATTACACATCATATTAAAGAAAAAATAATATAAAAATGAAAAATCTAACCACTATTACATACATAGATCAATAATAAAATAAATAATTATAAATTTAAAATGTGATAGCTTTGGTATCACTTGAAGATTCTAGCATAGCAGAATCACCATGGTGGGTGATAAACCAAATGTTTTTTGTCGAATACGATCAACCATTCATATATTGTGCATGATGTGATTTCCATGAAAAATGAAAATTTTCCTATCGGATATTGACATAGGAAATCCCGAAACCTAGAGAGGATATTTTTCACATTAAATTAATAATTTATTTAAATATGATATAAATAAAGGTTACATCATCTTAGGAACTTTATTCAATAAAGATATTGTTGAATGTTCATTTTTTTTTCAAAATTACCTTCATTGTGCTTGTAGGATCCAAGTGTAGAATCCATCTACCATTGAACCACCTATGCTCCTTTGATCAATGAATGACAATAATTTATTGTTGGGTGCTAGTGTGATGAATCAATCATATTTCATTTTTTTTCTTGATTGCTTAAATATCCTTTAGGCTTGAAGGATTTCGTCTCATTATTAAGAAGATGAGTGAAGGGAGATTCAAGAGAGAAGTCTATTGTGCACAATGATTCTCAATTAAACCTATAAAATAGACATAATAGTATATTTACAGTGTTAGGGTTTAGGTTAAAATATTATTTAATTTCACAAAAACCCTAAAATAATATAATAAACTTTATATAACCCCATTCCATATAATAATAATATTATTATTTTTATTCCTTGTGCTAACCGATGAAATGATAAATATTATTTTACCGTCTTATAAATTAATATTTATCGTTAGACACAATCTTGGTCCACTCTTTCTTCTCAATATTTATTGAATATCCAAATAAATATTTATTTAAATATTTAATTCATAAATAAATATACTATTCACAATCAAGAAAATAAATATTTATTAAATATTCAATAAAATATTTGCGATTGTTAAAACATGAATAAAATTATTTCTTATTCTTGAGAATAATATTTATTTCATTAATTAAATTCAAATATAATTTAATCGAGATTAATGGAAACACTTATTATGTGACTCTTTAAGATTCATTCTCCTTGACATTATCTGGGCTTTCCTAAAGTCCATGATTAATGTCTAGTAGTGATTCAAGGAACCCAAGAGAAATAACTTGATGTTGCAACATAAAAAACCACATAAGAATGCTCACTGTGTAATATAATATCTTTTTTCATAATATATCATCAATTAGGTTTCACATTTTTTTCATCAAACTATATTCTTGATATGTATTTCTTTAACTATATGAAATAAACACATCATCACACCATGGACATGGAATTTAATGAGACATTTACATTTAAATAAAATGGTCAAGATATCAGTTTCCATAAAGATGGAAGGGACAAATCCTTACTTGAATTATTAATTAATAACACATCACTTTTGACCCACACAATGTATCCAAATTTTCTATTAACTATTATCATCATGGTTTATGAAATACATATAATTGAATGAGTCATAACATTCATTAATAATAATATTAAAGTCTAAGGACCACTACACATGATTTCAGTTAGGAATATCTAATGATTCATAAAAATTTAGAATTCCCATCGGTAAGGTTGTTCTCATAATATCCCATTTTGGACATTACCAAGTGGGAACTTCACAATAACAAGTATCACCATCTTATGAGTACTCACACATGACATTCAACATCCTATATATCCCATTATAGTATATTATATGACCATAAAACAATATTTAAGAATATCATCATAGACCTTCAAGGTTCTCATTATAGCATGGACATGCTATGACCTTATCAATGAGGCATATACCCTAGGACATTATTAAATTAAAGTCATGAAAAAAAATGAACAATATGTAATAATATATTTTTTATAAAAATTAAAATATTTGAATATACAAGTAATCTAAATTACAAACCACTAGTTCAAGAATGAAAAATCCCATAGGTGTGAGTCATGGGTGGAGGGAATTAGTGAGGGGAGGATAAAGGGAACATAGTAGGGGAATGTGTCAGACCTAGGGTTATCCAATAATCATTTAGGGGTTCATGTCTTGGCCTTGACCAGCCTACTGTGTGTTGGGTGCTGTATGTCACCCTCAAAAAGGACACATCATGGTTCCACACATCTCAAGTCTCAAATGGGGTGTGGGGGGAGCCTCAAGTATGGAATATATTTCTTGTGAGTTTCTCCCCTAGCCAAAGGCATTTTATAGATGTGTGGGATGCTAAAAAAAACATATCAGTATCGGTGAGACCCTAGAGTAGACAATATCATGGATATAGAAGTAGAATATGATCTTAAGAGGGGGATGAAATCAAAAATGGGCGGGGGGAAAATTGGTGTTGTTGTAAATTAATCCAATTTTTACCTTTTCCTTTTTATCCTTTTTTAACTCTATCATTTATTAAGGTGAATGGTTCTCTTGTTATCTCCACTTACCTTAGTTTTTATATGTAACACATCCCAAACAAACACACACACACACACACACAAAGGGGACAATTATTTTTATAAGGTTCACCTATTAGTATGATAAGGATAATCCTTAGTGTGATTGATAACCCACCAAAACCACACTACCCACTAGAAATAACCTATGAGTATAAAAAAGTAGGTTTTAACCTTAAAACTCACATTTTTATGCCCCTAAATAATTATTTTGTTCATATTTCACTCAGGTTCCTCCCAAACATAAAATTATAATTATTAAGGTAATAAAAAGTGAGTCTACCACTACATGAGAACTCTAACAAGCTATTGATGTGATTCTTATTTTATTATTCTTCTCTTTCTTCTCATTCTCTTACTTGTATAGTAGTATACATGCACTCCTTCTCTTGTATGCATAACACATAGATATTTTGTTTTCTTCATGGGATCAAATATTAAATTCTCCCTTTCTTGATTACAAGAAATAATTATTCTTATCATAGAACTTTATGACCAACTCAACTTCTTCTTTTTTCAGTTGCCTCTACTTCTTCTTCTTCAATGCAAAAAAAAACATCACTAGATCCCCCTATTATTTTATTCTTCAATAGACTATGATTATTATGGCTTGAAATTATATTGGGTATTCTATCTTCAATACTCAATTTTTATTTCAGGATTGAATAATATCTGGTATCCTCAAATTAACATCTTTTAACAACTTGAAAAATATATATTCAAGAAAATAAAACAATGTCAGCTATCCTCCATGATATTTTCCTTATATATTCCTTAGTTTTATTCACTGCAATTCATGAATATCTTGATTTGAATTATTAATATTTTCAATAATTAAAAATCCTTGAGTCACTTCCCCTTTTCTTCATCCAGATCCAAAAATATCAGCCTCTTCTTCTCCCTATAAAACTACTTTATAAACTATAACTGCATTGAATGTGAAATAACTATCATAGGTATTCATTCATCAAAACTAGACCATGAAATCATCTCCTTCCATCCATAATAATCCTTATCCATTAAATATGAATATTAATATATGAATAAATCATGAATGAGATAGTTTTGATAATGGATTCATCCTTTATGATTCAAATCACACACTTTTTCTTCTAGTTTTAGATTCATGCATAAGATTTTATATCAAAAATCACACATTTCTTATTATTTCTACCAAAATCATGATATAATAAAGAATTGTGATATTTTTTTCATTTAAGAACTCATCATCTGAAATCAACTAAATTATCTCCTCCCATAATTCTTTAAACAACAAAAAGAGTTATGATAAAAATATCATGATATTTAGAAACTTGAAATCCTGTATTATAATAAATTGATAGATTTATCATTATGTTGAGGAATATTACCTTTAAATATCTCAGAATTACCTTTATTTATCTTGTTTATACCCTTATGTAGCTCTGAATATTTCTAAACAACCCTTGCACAAATGGATTTTATCTTTACGTAGATTCCAAGCTACCTTTACATAGGTATCAATTACCCTTACATAGTTTCAGAATTAGTGTGACCTTTACATAGCTGAAACTTACCATTATTCTAAAGAAAAAATACTAGCAATAATATTACATACTACTTGAAATGGATGTATACCTTTATATTGCATGAAAATTACCCTTACATAGTGTGAAGTTACATTTACATATGTCCTTTAAATTATAAATTACCATTACATATATACTGGAATATATTTATTTAGTGCCAAAAATAACCTTACATAGCTCATTGAACTGCAGTGTTACCCTTCCATAACTCAAGTTCTTCAAAAACACCTTATGCAAAAAACATATAATTTTAGCTAAATTTACTTTAAAAAATTCATATGATAAAATTCATAAATTCAACCCATTTGATCAAAGAAATATGGTCAAGATATATGGAAAAAGGAATACAATCAAAGAGTCATACAAATCATCCTAAAATTTTCTTATGCCAATGAAACCCTTCTTATTTTATTCTTCAAAAAAAATTCTGCATGTATCCTTATATGAAAAACACATGCATACACAAGTTTTGACCAAAATGACTCCACCACATTCAATATTCTTAGTTTCAAAATCAATAGTTTGTGGTGTAGAATGAAACAACTGAGGTGAAAAATGATTTTTGTGAGGAATATTACTTAAGAAACTCCAGATCAACCAAATAACACATGCATTTTAAGTGATGAAAATTGTCATTTAAAACCATATCCCACATCAAAAAATTATTAAGTATACCTCTAGTAGATTATACAAGGTGAACTATAGACTGAGTATGAAATCCCTTAAGTTACACCCCATACCAGCATCTCACCCATGTCGCCCCAAATGTGAGTTTCCTCTATCCTTTCTCTTATCCCAACCCACATAGGAGCTCTTCCTCCTTTACACACTACTCAATGCTGGTTTCCAACTTCAAGCTCGAGTGTCCCTATGATCCCCTGACTACTCTGATGGATGTTTTGAATTGAATTAGTATATTTTTTTCATTTAGTATCTTCACTTTTCATTTGAAAAAATACATTAATTCTAGATACTCTATATAGAATCTATTTTTTTTCTTATAAGATTTTGAAAAATATTAATAAATATTTTTGAAGCCAGGCACTGAGACAACATAAGATTTAGAGACCCTATAAGACTAGAATTATTTTTTATAAAAATAATAAATATATTTATATCATGAATGCATATTTCTTTATGAATAATAGAATATATCATGAATGGAGTCTTGAATAGAAAATATAAAACCACGATTGAATAGAGAGGGTGAGTTTTATCCTACACGTGACCTAATATTGGTCGGAATTGGACGTCCGGTTGAGGCAGCCATTGGTGGGTGCATTTAATTAAAATAAATAAATAAATTACTCATATGTTTTATTAAATGATCTAATTAAATTATTCATAAATACCCTATTATGAAAATTTTCCAAGGTTTATCCATATAACCCTGTCTAGATCTAAGTGGATGAGTATAGTGTTCTTCATCGATGGATCAACATTGAATGATGAATAATGATATGATCATGGTGTATTGACAAAAAACAAATACACCAGATCATCTTCATCAATAGAAAATATGTTCTTTACCAACGATCGACCCATAATCAAGGTAGGGATCATCAATTGCAGTTTTCTACCTTGATTAAATGTTTGAGCATAGATATTTGATTATATACTTTTGATTCTATGTACCCCCATCCTTCACATGAGCCATTTTCAATTTGTATCATTTTATTCAATTTATTATTTTCTTGTACATTATATCACTATGGATTTCCCACTTTGCAATTGTTGGCTGAGAATTCTTGGCCAAAAATGCTTATCATCTTTGTAATGGTTCTTTTCTCCCATCATTCTTTGAGTTCTTCACCATTGGCCTATGGGGCCACGATTTGACTTGTCTAGGGATGGTTCAAGTGTGATGAAACCCACAAATTCATGGCGGTTGTGAGAACCATGATTGGGATAGAAATTTGCGGATAGACTAAGATCTGTTGGGGGATCCAGGTGGTGATTCACATGGATCTAAGATCTGGTACTGAGCATCAGTGACTGTAGGAGTACTGGTGAGGGATTTGTGTGAATGTTTGGAATCCATTTTATAGACACTAGAGTCCAGTAAATGATGTTCATAGGTGAATAACACCATTTTTGGGTGGTAAAATGGAAAAAATCATGGTGGAAGTGTCAGATTTGGGAACTGTGTGAAGAACCGATATTTATGTGAAAATCCCAACTATAAGATGTGTACTTGGATAAACAGAAATTGTGTAGTCACCCAACTATGGTGGATAGGGTTTTGGAAAAAAGACAAGGATCGCATGCCATGTGGCTAAGACACATGTCATGTTACCCTCCTTGGGTAGCCAGGCTATGCACCAGTTTCACACTTCTAGGACCTTATATATGAGGACACATCATGTACTCTGGGAGTACATGGGAATTTTATGGTATATGGGTATGGATAGGTAAATGTTCAGGTACAAGACATGGCCGAATAGACATGGGAATGGCCAAAAGCACACAGGTAGGCCCTGGGTGGCCAAGACATGAAGTGTAGTCCCTATACACACCATGTACGATGGTATGGCCACAAAGCTGTGTCCATTAGAGAAAAAATATTGGTAGAAGATAGTGATCAAATTCCATATGGACCCCATACACATAGTGTAACCTATTTTTTAAGAAATTATACCTCTCGCATATCCTTCATTTTGACTCAAATTTTGGCTCTCGAGTAGCCTATCCTGAGTGTTTTTCAACGTAGAATGTGATGGTAGCCTTTATTGTGGAAAATGAGATAAGATGTGAGATGTTCAAAGTGGTATTATTCCTTAGGAATTTATTGATGATAATAGTTATTAGGTAGGATCATTAGATAGTTCAGATAGAGATGGTACTCCCTTGTCACACCAGGGTGAGGGTCCTCTATCCATGGAGATGGTACTCCACTATCTCACCAAGACATGGGTACTACAAACTTGTTGTTCAGATAAAGATTATACTCCCCTATCATATAAGGGAGCGGTTACTCTATCCATGAATATGGTACTCCCCTGTCTCACCAGGGTGTAGGTTCTCCATACTCATTATTCAAATAAATACAACCCACCCCTATCGCACCAGGACACATGTCCTCTATCCATGGAGATGGTACTCCCTTGTCACATAAGGGTAAAATTCCTCCATACCTATTGTTTAGTTGGAGATAGTACTGCCCTATTTAGGGTGTGATTCCTCTATCCATGGTGATGGTCCTCCCCTACCACACCTGGGTGTCAGTCATCCATACTCGTTGTTCATATAAAGATGACACTCCTCTACACGAGTGAATGTCCTCTATCTATGGGGACGATACTCTCTGTTGCACTAGAGCTTGGGTCCCCCATATTTTATGCATAGACATAGAGATGGTACTCCCCTATATGGGTGTGGGTAATCTATATATTGAGTAGAATACTCCTATTTTACTAGGGTATGGATCCTATATATTTTATAGATTACACTCCCTAATGATGTAGAGTAGTGGCAAGGTGAGTAACTTCCTCATGGATTCTTTGAAAAAAAATGCAAGATGATAGTAATCGATGATGGAACTTTGGATTTTCAGGAAGAATCATCATCCTAGGATGGGCTGTGAGATATATATCTTCTTTCTCTCTTGTCTGGGTTTCTTATATGAGAATATATCTTTGTTTTTGGGTTTCATTTCCTTTTTACTTTGGGTTGATATGACTACTTCTATCATGTATTCTATTTTCCCTCTTTTGTTTTCAGGGAATCCTACTTCGTATATATATACTCACCTCTGAATGGGATTTTCCCTCACGTGTCATGTCTCATGCTGATGAAAGATAGGTTGGTGGTTATTTTGGAAGAGTATAGGGATACTTGGGTGCATTGATCACATGTAGTGGTGGGGCTTAGAGATCAGGAGTTGGACACTCTTAGTTATTTTCTACTCCAATTGTTGTCATATTGGGACTTATTTTCTGGGTGGGCAAATATTTTTACCTTTACATTTCAGATTACACTATCATACTCTTTTTATGCCCTAGAGGTTATTACATGAATGGTTTTTACTCCAGATGTTACTATATTTCATTATTATTCCTATGCACTTTTGTATGGATATGGTTGGTGCATGTGTACAGGTAATTCAGGAAAAAGACTCCCACTTTAGTATGTCTTCTTGGTTTTTTGCTAACCCATAGCCTATGGTGGTGGGCTTGGGGTTGTGATGTCCCGACATTCCATCATCCAGGAAGGCCCTAGTGGGTCGGGTCATTATAGAGTGGTATCAGAGGTGGGTTGACCTTGGGATGGTGTTTGGAGTTTTGTAACCTTACGAGGTTTTATTGGGAAATTAGGGCAACAATGTCAAAGTGTCTCAAGAGTGGATTTCAGGTAAGGGAACCTAGTGTTAGTGTGGTGGACAATGTTACTGGAACCAAGGATATTATTTGATGAAAATGGAGTATGGTTTGTGTTTTTTGTCAATCCTCATTGGGTTGAACAAAGAGTTAGCAAGGAAGGCAGTCTTGCATTTGAGGCTGAAAGCAGTATTGAAGGTGGCGCAGTTTCCCAGTGTTTGCCAAATTTTTGGGCCTCAAAATCGAGAGTTTGTTTTTAACAAAGGAAGGATTTTTGTATACGAGTGAAAAAGATGAAAAATGACGAAGGAAATTTAAAAATTAAGGGAACTATGTAGCATGGGACATGAATCACATACCATGTACCGGGAATGGTTCACAGATGATGAAGGGTGCTATGTGGACCGGATGAAAATGGTTTGTGGAATATAAAATAGTTCGTTGTGAAGGTTTGTGGCTCATGTTGAGGCTTGTACTTCACGAGAGGTGAATAGTTCATGACGTGACTTTTCATTGGTGAAAATGAGGAATAGATCAGTTCATGGAAGATATCGGCCGCTACGAAGGGAGAATGGAAGTACACGGAACACTTAGGAAAAATGGTTTGCGGAAGATATGTGGTGTGCGGTGAAGGCAGTGATGCAATGAAGATTTTTTAAATACCGGTTTAGCAATTTTTTTTTATCTATTTTCCTATAGAAGGACCAAAAATCCCTTTTTTAGAATATGAGATTGAGATTAAAAATCCAGGAGAATTTTGGCAAAGTCTAGAGTGGTTCACAGTAATACAACCTTATAAAGGAAGTTATGATTAGAAATTCAGAGAAAGTTGGTGAAGTGTGAAGTGGTTTGCAGGAAGACATGTCCGCATTGGAGATCCAATATGTGGAGGAAGAACTCCATCCATAGATCTCCTACGATACACAGAGAATAAGCAGAGATAGTCTACAGAGTGAAGATGGTTTGCAGAAAGAAATGGTACATAGAAGGAAATTCATGGAGCTGAGAAGTACGCGGAGGAAGCTCTTACAGTACACAGAGCAGGACAATTACTAGAGGAAGCAAGCAGTACACAGAATAGGGTAGTATGTGGTGGAGTTGATAAGTACTTGAAGTAAGAGTAGTAGTATGAGGAGAAACAGTTCGCAAACTACCAGTACATGGAAAAGTGAATTACATATGTGGGTAAAAGTGGAACTTCAACAGTGAATCTATTTATAGTTGAGGATGCATGAATTAATAACAATACATTGAAGTGAACTTCAAGTCAATAAACTAATTTTAGATTCTTCCCAATGCAATGAGCAAGGGGGAGTCAACAGAAGTGATCTGAGGGGCGCAAAGTTCTATCCCTAAAACCTTGTAAAGGTAGTGCCCCTGGCACAAAGTGATAGTGATAAACTTTTGTAATCCACAACTAGTGAATATTAGTGAATTTTGGTATGACCTACACACTATCAACGTATGATCCTTGGACATATCCCTTAGTAGTGAACCAAGTAAAATTGAAATGTCTTCATTTTTCATTTGATTGTTTATGTTATGAACTTTATCATTAGATATATTTAACGGGTTTCTACAAACATGGGAATAAGATCCATCAAATTAAAATAAAAAGTTGACACCCTGATTCACCCCTCCCCTCTCAAGGTGTTCCGGGGTCCTTTAAATGTATCCATTCATTAGGAATCTGATTACCTAATTTTCAACTTGACATGACGAGACATTGGTTACAAGGAACATTGGTACATGCATCATATAGGATTTAGTCCTTTAGATATCCTTCTTGATTAAGATCCCCATATATATATGCTCATCTGACCGTGGTACATATTGATTACATTTAAGATGCCTCCATGAAGACAGCCATCTGGGTTACCGATTTAGGATCATGATGATGATCTGATGAGTGACGAGACATCAGTTCAGGGACCATCTCATGAGATCTTTCCTCTAAGAGGGTAGGTAGTAGTACCCCCTCCTTACAAATAGCATATTATACCAGTATATCAGATTGAGGATGTGTGCAGGCTTAGCGAACTCTGTGAGTTATAGTACTAGAGGCTATTGAGGTTCCACAATGATCTAGATCCCTAGGTAGTTGAGGACTAGCTTGGGTCTGTGATATGAGTTTTTAGAATTTTTCACACCGTCACTGATCAAATGGTTGTACTAACAGCCAGTATTTTTCATGAATTAGTGGGGGCACTGGTGGATTCTATTCACATAGACTCATGATAAGTTGACACTCTCATGGTTTGAATTCCAACATAAAATTTTTGAGGAGAACTAACCCTTGTGCTTACTCTTAGTTTAGATTCAGAATCTTTTAGAGCTTTAGTAGGGAGGAATGATAATTTCTGAGTATGTTTCAAGGCTCACTGAACTTATGAAGTACTTCCTCAAAATGATTTTAGATGGTTACTTCTAGGTATTAATGTTTAAGGAGGGCCTCTGTAGAGACATTCACACAAGTGTAGTAAATTTATGTATTTTCACATACGACGGAGTGCTGGAGCGGGAATTGGTGATGGATAAATTCATATCTAAGGGATATTATATAGCTGCGGCTATTAGTAGGCATACTAGGGTGAAGTCATATGTAGCAGTTGGTTGACGATAGGTTTTGGGGCACAAGAGGTGTACCCATACTCAGAATTAGGAATGTGGTCATATGTATTAGGGATAGTGTAGAGGACCAAGGAATCCTAGAGAGGGGAGATGCTATATATGTGATGAGTAAGATAACATGGCATGTGATTTCCTAACCAGACATGTTGAGGAGGATAGAAAGACAGTGGATGGACTACCATGGAAGAGGCAACACCATGATCAGGGCTATCCTAGGCGTGGTCATGACAGCCCTTAGGGTGGAGGAGCTGGAAGAGGAGCATGTGGGGATCTCAGAGGAGGATCTAATAGTGGTGGATGACATTATGAGATACTTCCATCACCACCACTAGGAATACCACATCTAGAATTAAGGAGCTAGTAGTTAGGGCCATGGGAAGCTGTAGGCTATGGAGGCTTATGACCTAGAAGCTCACAAGATAACTATTGGTACAATTTGTGTTTATTCTACCCTTACATCAGTATTATTAGACACAATTACGAGTCATTCATTTATCTCTTTACCCATGGTGTGAGGGATTGGGCTTCTAGTTGATACATTAGCCCAATAACTTTAGTTTGAGGTTATCACAAAGAATTCTTCTTCAATATAACTTATCTTCCGATAGTGAAATATATCACTTGGTGGAGAGAGTTTATCATGGGACAAATTGGTTATCATGATGAGGTCTTATGACATCATCTTAGGTATGGACTGATAGTCCATCTTCCAAGTCTAGATTGACTATCACCACAAATAAATCAGATGCCTTCAGATATATCAGATGAGATTCTCTTTTGCAGGTGAGAGAGATATCATGGAGGAGTGAGTGTGTTTTGTGAGTAGGAATATTCAACCCATCACCCATAATTTAGAGAGTTTATCCCTTGGAATAATAGGCTCTTCTGACATCTAGGATCCTTTAGTTATGAAGTATTATATGGATTCCTTCCCCAAGGACATTCCAGGACTACCTTCGAGGTGGGTGATTAGCCACTAAATGAGGCTAGTATTCATTGTTAATATACATAATATTTATGTTTTTTATTATTCATAAACACCATTTTAGTGCATTTTACACTTTGAACATCATTTCACATTATGATTGTAATACCTTCTTAAAATGCACTATTATGTGGTACATTTTTTAACATAATTTGAAGTACCCAATGATTCATCTAATTTTAAGGAATATAATTATACATATTTTAATTTTATATTCTTTTGAACTGGATATTCACTTCAATATGAACATTTTTCATTAAAGTATCAATGAAAGATTCATAAAGGATGATGGATATATTTGTCCATGAGAGGAAGCAATTCTGGAGAAGGCAGATTGGACACCATCCCACTGATGAGAATGTGGGGCCCAACATACAGGCCCAATGAATCCCAAATTTCATGGAATTATATAATAAATGTATAGGAAAAAATCAAACTTCAGTATCCAATGCTAATTCGTCCTCCATTGTGTCCATTTAGGTGGCCCAATTTAGAGATAAAATTCTGGGCCAGATTCTGCGGCCCAGAAAAACATCCCACTAATATGATCATATCTCGTAATTAACTACTTAAAATTGGACCCAATTTTACAGGAGATTAGAAGACATCCGGGGATCCATTTTATTATTATATGGACCACTCTTATTCGGCCATATAGAAGGTCTTCCAAGCGCGTCTGTTGGGTGAAAGAAAGCTGGCTGCCACCTCGGGTCAAGGGTGGAAAAATCAACTCTCCCTTACTTTCCACCCACCTATGGCCTACCACAATTAATTGAGGAGACTTGTAATATTTGAGGCTCGACCCAAGGGCTCAAAAATTCCTATTTAAGATAGTGGTGTTGGAGTATTGAAGGATTTTTGGTTCTTGGTTTCGTTGTAGTGTTATGCTGCCGCTTTGTGTTTGTAATCACATTTCTTTCTCATGTAAGTTGTTTAATTCAGCTTAGTTTCTTAATAAAAGTTCTTCCTTTACTCTTATTATATTCTCATACTTATCACGTTGATACCATTGGTTCAAGGTGTGAATTTATTCACATCATACCTTGTGATATTTATCACACAACGGAGGAGTGATCAATTTTGGTTGTTGTTTTTATTTCTTCAATTCCACCCTCGTAAGTATGCTTCCCACTTCCTTTGAAGACATGTCATCAATGGAGGGCTAAATCTTTTATGGGTTGATCCAAGGGAGTAGCAAGGGGCTGGATTGGATGTTATTTATCACTCCATTAATGGATAATCACTTCTTTTAAATGATATTTTTATTTGATGATTTTAAAACCTCTTCATCCTTATTGAATTTAAGGTCACACGTTTCAAGTGCTAATACGAACCTATACCTTGGAGTACTCAAAACTTTGATCCTTCAAGTGTATATATGATTATTATTAGGGTGTGTAGGCATTAAACCATTAATTTATGATTTTGTTTTATCTTCTTAAATGAATCCATCTCAATTATAAGAAATTGAAATCATTAAAAAAGGAATTCATCCAATCCACCCCGAGCGATAACCTAGGATCAACTCATTACCTTAATTTGAATTAAATTAAATATGTTAGTGATCTTTTAAAACCATATTAAATAAACCTAAGTTTTACACTTCATATCCAAAAACAATCCATAGAATGCACGTGTCTGTAGGTACTTCTTAGGTCTCTGAGGATTCGACAACCCAAACTAGACTACAAGGACCGTCCTACCTTCTTCTTTTGGGTAAATTTGAGTGAGAATCAAATTTTGGCGCTATTGTTGGGGACCTAATTAAGTTATATTAGACACTATCATCCTTTTTTTTCATCCCTCTTCTCTATTCTCACCCCCACTCTTATGGAAATCAATTTTGAACAAGCCCGAACATGGGAAACCTATCCCTACTTTGATCACCCAACCCCATGTGTGATGTACAATGACCATCCTAATTTCTACATGTGGGATCATCAACAACCTAATGAACCAAATTGTTTTTAACCCTATTATCCACAAAATATCCCAACATATAACGAGTTTCAATACCTATAAAGCCAATCTGAACACCCTCTTGTGCAATTCCAACAACTTAATTATCCACCTAGAATAGACCATTCTGATCAACACGTTATCCATACTAATCCACATCCATTACTTGATAAACTATGTCAACAAATGGAGATAATGAATTTTGAGGTTTCATCATTGAGGTTATAACTACAAATCATTAAAACTTGTGAGGAACCCATCCCTACACAAACTATCCCTTCCATAACCTTATGTGAAGTGTCTAGTTTCCCACAAACCCCACATGAAATTATTGAAGAACCAACGTTTGGATTTGGGAAAGATGAAGAGGATCAAGGAATTGTTTATGGGTGTTTAAATCAAGAGGAAACTGATTTTTTGTATTCACAAGAGGTAAATTTGACATCATGGATTGAGTCTCATGAATATAACTCTATTGATGATTTTTCAAAAACACAAATCACTGAACCATTAATAGAAATCACAAACTTTGAGTCTATACCCATTACTGAAACCGATCTTTCCAATTTGATGGTTGAATCTTCTATTCAAAAGGAACCAATTCTGTTGAGAAATTTGAAAAATGAAACTGAGTTGGATTCAAAATATCAACTTGTGTCTAAATGTCCTATCCAACCTGAGCTCAAAATTATTGTCCTTCCCACCCCTATAATGAATACATTAATAAGGTATAATCATGATCTTTCAATTGTAATTAACTATTCTATTGAAACCAAAAAAGTTGGAATGATCATTGATGTCTTAGGAAAGACTACAGAGAAAACTGGATCAACCATTTCTGATATTCCTTTGATTTTACCACTCATTTTGGAACATAGGTTTGTGCATGAAAAAAATTCTAAAAATAGAATGAATCTAAACCTAGTAGAAGTGGTGAAACATGTGGTCCTTAAAATTTTGAAAGTTGGCATTGGGTAAGTTGGGGGGTTCAAGTCGAGCTAATGACGTTAAACAAAGCGCTTCATGGGAGGCAACCCATGGTTTTCAAGTTTCCTATCATTTTGTTGTTTTAATAAAATTTATATTTTAATTAATCATTTTTATATTTAAAAAAAATATACTGTTGACATGTTCTTCTATTTTGATTATGGATGGGTATGAAAGGGGAGCACCATATTCATCCGTGTCACGTTGTGTGATCCTTGAGTAATTCCTTACCCAGAAATTTAAAAAGAATACAATGTATCATCAGTTTATTTTATTTTAATATTTTTGTAGGTTAAAATAAAAAAAAATATAAAAAATATATAATAATAATAATAAAAAGGGACACGTCGTGGGTCGTGGGTCAAACTCCGTCACAACCAGTGAAGCCGCGGGGATTCGAACCCGGGACCGAAGGGAGATAGGGGCGCGCCCTTACCACTGACCTACGCCTTTTTGTGCTTCCTTATTCTATAATTTATATATATATAATTATATTTTACTTTATTATATATATATATATTGTTTTGTTTTTTTTCTTGTTTTGTTTTTCCTTTTTCCACTATGGAACTCTGCAAGCGACATGGATATCAAAGGACTAAATTGGAGCAGTAAGAACTTCAAACTTCAACCACCAGGTGACTTCATTCCATGATCCTAATATTTCAATTTCCTTATTGAACTCCCATTTTATTCCTCTACCCCTTCTAAATTTTCTTTTCTTTAAACACTGGGTACAATGTTATTTTAAGTTGGGGGGGAGATAAAATAAAAAAAATGCTTTTGTGTAAAAAAAAAAATGAATGATTTAAAAAAAATGTGTAAATGGAAGCAAAAATTCCTTTAACTTTGAACATGGTAATACACATTTCACACTTTGAAACTAAATATCAAATAATTTAGCATGCCCTGATTCTGATTTTAATCCTTGTATAATTTCATGAGCATAGATTTTGGAAAGTGTGGCTGTCCAATGTGATATTTCATCATTTATATTTTCATCCAAATAAAAAAAAGATCACAATGCACATCCTTTGGATAGTGGGGAATTAGTTTGAGTTCATGGGGTCCCCCAAATAAATATCATAGGTTTGGTGATCATTTTAGTTTTATTTGAGTATTATAAAAAAAAATTTCACGTAGAACAATGAAATGACCTAATGCGTGGCTTTCGACACTTGGGGATCGCGACTCCATAGTTGTCTGGCCCAAAGTTAGTAATTTTATCTCTATTTTTGGTAATTTGAATTTGTTTTTGACTGAGTTAACTAGAGATGATTCCCGAGTATGTGGGATTCACTTGGTGCCCTAAGGTCTTTGAGCCTGGGAGTCATCGACAAAGTCTTGCTACAGGGGTTGACTCTTTTGAGTGCAACTTCAATTACCATGGGAAAATTGCAAAAAAAAAAAACAAAACAAAAACAAAAAACAAAAAAAATACAATAAAAAAAATTGAATACTCATATTAATATTGAAATGTGATTCCACCTAGCGCTTCCGTCATTTCCCCCTTGAATAAAGATGAACCCCCATGTCTATTGTGATGCACAACACATCCTCATACTTAATTGATATTGGATGAAATATGGAAATGAATTTGAACAAAGGAATGGGCTTGGGATTGGGATCTGCTCATGAAACTATATTGTATTAAAATATTTTTATGGGTTTCATGATTGTTTGGTATATGGGTTTCTAGTGATCATTGTGTATTAAAATGTTTTTGGAAAAGGGAATTTGAATTTCATATTGTTGAGATATATTTTGCTCGGGACTAGAAAAACTCAAGTTGGGGGGTGTGATTAGCCACTAAATGAGGCTAATATTCATTGTTAATATACATAATATTTATGTTATTTATTATTCATAAACACCATTTTAGTTCATTTTACACTTTGAACATCATTTCACATTATGATTGTAATACCTTCTTAAAATGCACTATTATGTGGTACATTTTTGAACATCATTTGAAGTACCCAATGATTCGTATAATTTTAAGGAATATAATTATACATATTTTAATTTTATATTCTTTTTAACTGGATATTAATTTCAATATGAACATTTTTCATTAAAGGATCAATGAAAGATTCATAAAGGATGATGGAGATATTTGGCAATGAAAGGAAGCAATTCTGGAGAAGGAAGATTAGACACCATTCCACTGATGAGAATGTGGGCCCCCAAATACAGGCCCAATGAATCCCAAATTTAGTGGGATGCTACAAGACATGTATAGGAACAAATCACTCTTCAGTATCCAATGCTAATTCGGCCTCCATGGTGTCCATTTAGGCGGCCCAAGTTAGAGATAAAATTCTGGGCCAGATTCTGCGGCGCAGAAAAACAACCCACTAATATGATCATATCTCGGAATCCACAACTCCAAATGGGCCCAAATTTTACAGGCGGTTAGAAGAATCCGGGTATCCATTTTCTTCTTCTATGGCCCACTCTGATTTGGCCATCTAGAAGGTCTTCCAAGCACGTCTGTTCTGTGAAGGAAAGCTGGCTGCCACCTCGGGTCAAGGGTGGAAAAATCAACTCTCCCTTACTTTCCACCCACCTATGGCCTACCACAGTTAATTGAGGAGACTTGGACTATTTGAGGCTCGACCCAAGGGCTCAAAAATGCCTATTTAATGCAGTGGTGTTGGAGGATTGAAGGATTTTGGGTGCTTGGTTTCATTGTAGTGTTATGCTGCCGCTTTGTGTTTGTAATCACATTTCTTTCTCATGTAAGTTGTTTAATTCACCTTAGTTTCTTAATAAAAGTTCTTACTTTACTCTTATTCTATTCTCATAATTATCACGTTGATACTTTTGGTTCAAGGTGTGAATTTAATCACACCATACCTTGTGATATTTATCACACAACGGAGGAGTGATCAATTTTTGTTGTTGTTTTTACTTCTTCAATTCCACCTTCGTAAGTCTGCTTCCCGCTTCCTTTGAAGACATGTCATCAATGGAGGGATAACTATTTTATGGGTTGATCCAAGGGAGTATCAAGGGACTGGATTTGATGTTATTTATCACTCCATTAATGTCTAATCACTTCTTTTAAATGGGATTTTTATTTGATGATTTTAAAACCTCTTCATCCTTATTGAATTTAAGGTCACACATTTCAAGTGATAATACGAACCTCTACCTTGGAGTGATCAAAACTTTGATCCTTCAAGTGTATAGATGATTAGTATTAGGGTGTTTAGGAATTAAAACACTAAGTGATGATTTCATTTTATCTTCTTAAATGAATCCATCTCAATTATAAGAAATTGAAATCATTAAAAAAGGAATTCATCCAATCCACCCCGAGCGATAACCTAGGATCAACTCATTACCTTAATTTTAATTAACTTATATCTGTTAGTGATCCTTTAAAACCATCTTAAATCAACCTAAGTTGGCCACTTCATATCCAAAAACAATCCATATAATGCACGTGTCTGTAGATACTTCTTAGGTCTCTGAGGATTCGACAACCCAAACTAGACTACAAGGACCGTCCTACCTTCTTCTTTTGGGTAAATTTGAGCGAGAATCAGTGGGAGATGAATTTTTACATCAAATTACACCCCATGACCACTATGATTTATTCTGAATCATATTGGATATCCCCTACTGATCTCTGAGAGATGAGGGTATATTTGGAATACCTTTGAGAGAAGGGTTTTATCAAACCCAGTGTGTCCCCCAAGAAAGCTCCATTTTTGTTCATTAAAAAGGTGGATGGGAGATTGTATATATGTGTTTATTATCATTTTCTAAACTAGGCCATGATAAATAACAAGTAACCCTTTCCTAGGATTGGAAACCTCTTTGATCATATTCTTGGAGTGAGATGCTTCTTGAAGATCAATCCCAGATATGACTACCACGAGTTGAGGGTTCATGAGGCTGATATTCCAAAGCTAGAATTTTGATTTCTCTACAGACACTATGAGTTCTTGGTGATGTCATTTGGTGTGAAAAATTCCCCCACTGTTTTTATGAATTTTATGAACCATATATTCCATCCATACTTAAACCATTTTTGGTTGTCTTCATTGATGACGTACTCATCTACTTTGCATTAGAGTACGATTATGCATAGCACTTGAGAATGGTCCTAGACTTACTCCAGGAGGAACAAAATTTATGTTAATCTCTTGAATTTCTAGTTTTAGATCCTTAAGGTTCGATTTATGGGGCATGTATTTTCTGATCATGGATTATCTATGGGTCCGATGAAGATTGATGTAGTGATTTTTTAGGATCCACCCAAGAATGTGTCAGAGGTTTAGAGTTTTCTTGTCTTGGTAGGGTACTATAGGAGGTTTGTGACATAATTCTCTTGGATTTTATCTCCCTTAATTGCCATGATGCAGAAAGGGAATCCATTTACTTGGACTGAGAAGTACTAGAGAGGCATTGAGGAGTTGAGGCTGAGGCTGAATGGTGCTCTTATTTTGAGACTATTAAAGGAGGGAGTATAGTACATAGTGTATTGTGATTCATCTGGAGCTAGGATCGACTACGTGTTGATATAGAGGTAGGTAGTGATCACATATGGGTCAAGGCAGTTGAGATCCCATGAGTAGAACTATGCGACTCATGACTTGGAGTTGGCAGCGGTAGTCTTCTCTATGAGGATGTGGAAGAACTATCTTATAGGAGAGTGCATTATTGTTTTCTCAAACCTTCAGTTTCTTAGGTATGTATTTATGAAGAGATATATAAACCTAAGATAGAGGTTCTAGTTAGAGTTCCTATAAGATAATGACTTTGAGATAGTCTATACTCCTCGAAAGGAAAATGTGGTGGAAGATTACCGTAGCGAGAAGTCCCATTCACATCTGGAGGAGGAGGAGGTGTCTGAGTAGTTGGATTCCTTGTAGTTGACCTTGATAGAGGATAGGGGTGTAAATTATCTTCATTTTATGGAATTTAATTCTCCACTTCTCCATCATGTGATGGTGGCTCAGTTAAGAGTCACCGACTATGCAGTCTTATGTGATCAGATATCCTCAGGAGACTCACCAGATGAATTATTCAAAGAAGGGAATCACATCATACTTTTCTAGGGATAAAAGGTGGTTATGATCGTGATATGAGAGTAGGTGATGAGGGAGTTTCAAATTTCTCCTTTGAATGTACATATCAACGTAGGAAATTTGTACAATGACCTTTATTAGTAGTTTTTTTGGTCTTGAATGAGGTGGATCATGGATGAGTTCGTCTCTCAGTGTATCATTTGTCAGTAGGTTAAGGATGACCACTAGGTTTTGGTATGTTGGTTGCATCCACTTGAGATCCTAGAGTGTAAATGAGATGAAATATCCATGCACTTTATGACAGGGCTACCATAGGCAGTGACAAACCATGATTCCATCTGGGTTATATTTGAATGACATACCAAGTTGGAACACTTCCTTTCTATTAGAGAGTATAGTTTGGAAGAGGGTTTGAGGCAGTTGTACATGTGGGAGATTGTTTTCCTTCATGAGGTTACCTCAATTATTGTATTTGAACATGATACATGGTTTAAATCATAGTTTTGGAGAGGCCTACTGGAGGAACTTGGTACCCATTTGAGGATGAGTACATATTTTTACTCCTAAATGGATAGGGTAGACCGAGAACACTATCTACGTGTTGGAGGATATTCTGATGGATTATGTGTTATACTTTTAATGGATATAGGAGGACCACTTAACTTTGGTAGAGTTTTCTTATAATAAAAGATATCACTCTACTACTGGTATGAAAACATTCTAGGCCCTGTATAGGAGACCTTGAAGATTA
The DNA here is from genome assembly GCA_963277665.1 of Viscum album. Taxonomy (NCBI): domain Eukaryota; kingdom Viridiplantae; phylum Streptophyta; class Magnoliopsida; order Santalales; family Viscaceae; genus Viscum; species Viscum album. The sequence continues at coordinate 1,797,360,744 of OY728138.1, forward strand.
CCCTTATACTGGACTGAGACCAGTGAGGCATCTCTTATTGGGCTAGAGATAGTTCAAGCGATGATAGAAAAGGTTCAGGTGATCCATGAGTAGATGAGGAAAGACCATTGACAATAACAATCTTATATAGATCAATGTCTTAGGCTCTTGGAGTTTGAGCAGGGAGACCATGTGTTCATAAGAGTCCCCCCATGATGAGGATTGTAAAGATTCATCTAGAGAGACAAGTTATCCCTGAGGTTTTTTGGGATGTTCGAGATCCTAAAGAGGGCTGGTGAGGTTTCTTAACACCTCACCTTATCCCATAGTTAGATAAGGTTCATGGAATCTTCCATGTGTCGCATATGAGGAGGTATGTACATGATCCTATGCACATTATTGATTGGAATGATATGAACATAAAGTATGGATCCACCTTTACAAAGTACTTGATAGTGACCGAGGATCAAAAAAAGAAGATCCAGTGTGGATGGACCATTCCCTTGGTTTGCATGTTATGGTAACATGGGATCATGTAGGAAATATCCTGGGAGAGGGAGAGCCAGATGTGGGATTAGTATCCCAACCTTTTTGTTTGGTGTGTGCTTTTTGGGGCTGAAAATATTTAACGGAGGGAATAATATAAATACTCTGTTTTCTTCCTTTTAAGGATTTAAAATATATTAATAAATATTTTTAGATCTAGATAATGAGACAATGAAAAATTTTGAGGCCCAGTGATCCCGAAATTATTTTTTATAAAAATATTATATATATTTATTTCACGTGTGTGCAGTTTTTCAGAAATAATATAATATCTCCTAAATGGAGTCTCAAATAAAAAATTTGATACTAAAGTTGAATCAATAGTGCAAATTTTACCCTAGGAATGACCTAAGGTTGGTCAGCACTAGATGTTTGGTTGAGGAAACTGTTAGTGGGTGTGTTTAATTAGAATAAATAAATAAATTATTTATCTATTTTATTAAATGACCTAATTAAATACTCTAAAAATGCCCTTTTGATAATTTTCCAAGGGTTATCTACATAACCCATTAAAGATCTGAGAAGAGGAGGAGGGCCTTCTTTTTTTGGCGGATCAACATCGAACAATGAATGACAATCGAATCGAGGTAGATTGATAGAAAATAGATGCAGCAGATCATCCTCATCACTGGTAAATATGTTATTCACCAAAGATAAATCCGCAATCAAGGTAGGCCTCTTTAATTACTATTTCCTCCCTTTATTAAATGTTTGAGCATGGATATTTGATTATCTACTTTGGATTCTGCATATCCCCACCCTTTTCATGATCCTAATATCAAATTGAATCATTTTATTCAATTTATTATTTTCTTATTCCATTATCTCACCATTAATTCTCTTCTTTTCAATAGTTGGATAATGAAACGTAGACAATGTTGTTTATCACCCTTGTTATGGTGATTTCCCCCCATCATTCTTTTTATTTTTCACCATCATCCAATGGGGTCACGATTCAATCTTTTTGGGGTAGGTTCAAGCATGATCGAAACCCCAGATTCATGGAGGCTGTGAGAACGATGATTAGGATTGAATTTTTTAAATGAAACATGATTCATTTTAGGACGTGGGTTAGGATTCCCATGGATATGGTATTCAAGACTAAGTAGTAGTGACTAGAGGAGAATTTCACATGTGCGGGATTTTTTTAATGAATGAAATCCATTTTCTAGCCACCAGAGGTTGGGAAATGATGGGTTGAGAAGACTACCACTATTTTTTGGGTGGTCAAGTGGTGGAAATAATGGAAAAAGTGGTGGTTCTAGAATCCACATGAAGAACCAGTCTTTCTATGAGAATCATAACTACACAACATGTATCGGGATGAATAAACACCATATAGTCTCCCAAATTCAATGTATAGGGTTTTAGAAAAAAGATAAGGATCACACTCTATGTGGCTAGGCCACATGTTGTGTGACCCTTCCCAGGTAGCCAGGCCACATGCCAGTTGCACACACCCAGGAACCTATGTGGGAGGACACAATATGTAATCTTGGAGTACACATGAATGTTCTAGTACACAAGCATGAGTAGGTACACAACATGACCTAAAGGACACTCTCATGATCAGGAGCACACGGGAAATCCCTAGGTGGCCAAGACACACCATGTGGGCCCTGTACACACTATGTATGGTGGAATGGACACTAAGATGTATCAAAAGGAGAACATGTCCTGGCAGTGGAGTGGGATAAGATGCCTTATGTACCCCATACACTCTATGTACCCTCTTTTTAAGGAACTTCCATATCTTATATCCCCTTCATTTTGACTTGGATTTTGACCAATGAGTATCCTATCATGAGTTTTTTCTATATATAACACAGTGGTATCCTTTATTGTGTCAAATGATATACGATGTGGGATATTCAGAGTGGGATGATTCCTTAGGTGTCTCTTGACAATGAAAGTGATCGATCATGATCATTAGAGAGTTTATATAGAGATAGTACTCCCCTATCACACTAGGTAATGGGTCCTCCATAATCATTGTTCAGATAGAGACAACACTCCCCTATCACACCAGAACATGAGTACTCTATCCATAGAGGTGGTAATCCCCTGTCAAACTAGGGTGCGAGTCCTCTATCCATGGAGATGGTACTCCTCTATCACACTAGAAAGTGGGTCCTCGATACATGTTGTTTAGGTAGAGATAATACTCCCCTATTCAAGGCATATTTCTTATATCCATGAAGATGGTACTCCCCTATCACACTAGGGGATGGGTCCTCTATACTCATTATTCAGATGGAGACAATACTCCCCCGCATAGGCTCAAATCCTCTATCTATAGGGACAATACTCCCCTGTCACACTAGGTAATGAGTCCCCCATACTCAATACATAAATATAGATACAACACTACCCTAAATGGGAAAAGTTCCCTTATTTAATGAGTGTAATACGCCTATTTTACATGGATGTGGGTCATCTATATTTTGAATATCGTGCTCCCTCATCCTATGGAGTAATGAAAAGGTGCAGGCCCTCCTCATGATTTCTTCAGATAGACATGTGAGATACTGGGAGTCGATGATGGACCTTTGGATATATAGGTAGAATCATCATCCTAGGATGAGATATGATATAGAAATACCCTTTCTCTATCATCTAGGTTTCTTATACAAGCATATATCTATGTTATTGGGTTTTATTTCCCTCTTACTTTTTGTTGAGCTGACTAATTATATCATGTATTCTATTTCCCCCTCATCAATTTTCAAGGAGTCCTACTAGGTGTGTGTGTGTATATATATATATATATATAATCACCCCTGCATGAGATTTTACCACACATTTCTATATTATGTAGATGAAAATAAAATCAATGGTGATTTTAGAGTATAGGGATACTCAGGTGCATTAACCACGTGTAGTTGTCGAGGCCTGGAGATCAGGAGTTGGGCTATCTCAGCTATTTTCTATTCTAGTTATTATTAGGTTGAGACATATTTTTTGGGTGGGAATTAATGGAATGCCTATAATAGGTCATTGAAAAAGAAAATTTTATTTTTCTAATGTATCAAAGAGTCTAACCAGAGTCATCTCACTTGAGGATCATCATAATTAGTTCAATCACTAATTCTATTCCACCCAATCTAACTCTTTTTTTTTGTTTTTATTATTTATTGAAAATAATGTTTTTTGGTTTTGAAAAATAATTCAATGAAATAAAATAAAACTATCCTGATATGTAGATGAAAAAAAATGAAATTAGGGAAGAAATGTATTAGTACTAGGGTTATTAACATGATTTTATTCACTATTTATTTTTTTGTTTAAATCCAATTTGATAATTCATTTGATAAAACCTCATTAAAAAATTACTTTTATTTGATTTATTGAGTTAGTGATTTTAGAATGAATTCGGCACACCAAACCCCACCTCATATAATCGTCAAATAGGATAACACCTCAATCAAGAATGTAATTCCTAAAAGACCCAACTCCATCGTATTCCATCCCTTCAGGCAACCCTAAATCCACTGTATGAAGGGGTTTCCTGAGATAAGAAAGGAAAAAAGAATGAATCAAAGAAAAGGAATGGAATTGAAAATAATTCCATGGGGGATGATCACCGCACCCATAAAATACTCTCATATCCACAAAAAATAGAATAAAAATGTGTTGAATTGAAGGACAATAATTAAGAACACCACAACCCCCCTAGGGCCAAGCCTTAGGTTAGTCACTTGCTATTGCAAAGTGAGAAGAGATCATGGTGGAAGATAGGAAGATATAAGGAAATATAATTTGGGATAGAGATAGATAGATATATATGGAATAATAAATGGAAACACTTGAATTAAAAATATACAGATGTGTTACATTACAAAAGGAATTGAAAATAAAAAGAAAATAAAAATCCTAACAGTGGAATCCCTATAGTGAAGTACAATGGAGAATCCTCATGATCTTATTCCTTTATACTCTATCCTAGGATTGTATTTACAAGTCTCAATCCACCATGGGTTCAATCAATATAATCATAAATCAATTAAAAATTCATCCCAAGGGGTCTTGTGGTCATAAAAGTGGGGTACAAGCATTAAATTCCTTCAAAACTGATGTTTTTGAGTGCTGCCCAAATGATTCATATCATGTAAATATTACACGATGTGCAAAGTGTAGGGTTAGAACTTTTCATGGATTAATTCATGTATTTATTCATGGCCTACAAATCTCTCTAGTTATACATCATGGAATTGACTTACATTATGTGTAAGTATGTTTTCCTACTCTTTTCACAATGAATCAACCTAGTTATTAATTTTTGAGCTATGGTCTTGAGCCTTGACTTATAATTGGTTCTAATACATATAAAATATACCTTAAAAATTATATGTCATACTACACCATGAATTTTCAAGGTATGAAGTGGTTACAACACACTATATTAGTATATTTTTGTTCATTTTTGATTGAACACCAAATCCTACCACAAAACATAAAAAAATTAAGTACCAGTAATAATATTCAATTAAATTGTAAAAAAATTGTATTTTAAATAAAAATAAACATGAAAATACAACTCTATTAGGTTTATATTTTTCTATTTAAATTTCAGATTACATTTTCACATTCTTTTTTATTCTTTAGAGGTTATTACATGTATGATTTTTACTCTAGATGTTACTATCTTTTATTATTATTCCTATGCACTTCTACATGGAGATAGTTGGGTTTGTGCATAAAAGTACTTTAGGAAAATGCCAAATTTTTAGTTATTCCTTCTTAACACTTTTAACCATTACCTATCTTATGAAGGTAGGCCTAGGGTTGTGATGACCCGATCTTCCATTGGCTAGGTGGGTCCCGGTAGGTCAGGTCATTACATATTCATAGACAAACTCCCAACCATGAATTTTCTCTTCTTAACTTATTTTTAATCCTAAATCTCCATGCAACACATAGGTATTAAACTTCTGCAAAATATTCTCCATAGTAATCAAAAAAAAATTCATGGAGAAATAGAATTGTTCATGATAAATTCAATTCTCCATGGAACTTGAATATTCAAACAACTATTTCCTTAACTATACCTACATAACTTCCAATGAAAGAACTCATTTTTTCATATAAAATATGATAATAAACTTAAAAAAAACGTCCAACGTTCTACAATAATAAAGTACCAAATATAAATACCCAATATAAAGTAACACAATTCTTGGGATCCTATTCCTCTTTAATAAGCTTGGGATTATTAAAAAAACACCCAAGAACTTCTTTATAACACTTCTTATTCACTAATTATTCATCATATTTGTAACGACCCGATTTCGGAAGCCACCCAGAGGCGCCCCGTACATGGTTGTTCACATGGCCTCAAGCGCATTTTCCCAAATGCCAGAGGCTACCGACTAGCAGCGAGGGCCTTGGGTGTGATAGTGGGGAAACTATACCCTCATTGGCAGAGTACACAGCGGAAGAAAAACAATTAGACAATAGTAAAAACTCTAACCATCCATATAAGAGTAAACGATAAATAGTGGAAGACTAATAGTAAACAACTGGAGCACACACACACATATGTATAAAATGATGCATGATACATATGTCTAAGAAAGTATCCAAACAATTCACAATGTTGAATACAATACTAAACCAAAGTGCAAAAGAAAACCGGTAAACTCCTCAGCATCGCAAGCCCTAGCTTGGTCCCATGCTCTCCAGCTCCACAGCAAGTCAAGTACCTGAAGTAGAAGGGCGCTTGCCCTTATCTATACCTGCAACAATATAGCCTGTTTGGGCCCAAAAGCATGGCCCAATTAGGGTGTGAGACAAGGTCCCAGTAGGCAACCACCCAAATATCTGTGCCTAATAGTCAGTGAATACATGGCAAGTAAAAGTACAGGAAGCAGTAAACAGGAAAGCACACAGCAACTACTATCCACAGTGTCAAGCATATAAAGTACACAAGTAACAGCCAATCAACATGTAGAACAACAGGTAACCCCCTGGGTAGTTCTCATAGCCTAACCCTTATGGTTCAACCTACAAGTACTAGCAACCCTCTGGGAAGCGCACACAGTCTCACCCCTCTGGTTCAGCTAAAGAATAGACTCTCTAAGGAAGCACTCACCGTCAATTCCCCCAATAGTCTCGTATCGTACTAAAGGCTCTCTGGGGGAGCACTGAACATCACATTCCCCCTGTGGCCTGCGTCGAGGAACTACAGACTCTCTGAGGAAACACTCATCGTCAATTCCCCCTATGGTCTCACATTGTAAATTAAAGACACTCTGGAGAAGCCCTTAAGTCCATTCTCCCTATGGCCCACTACACTAGGTTCTCACAGCCATGTGTAAAACAAACATTCATAGCACACGTATCTCCCCAAGTAAATCTCAAGAACTACTTGGCTATCATTCTAAGGCACAACTGCATAACAGTACAACAGTTCCACTATCCTACAACTAGGCATGGCAACTGGAAAAACGCCAAACAAGAAAAACATACATGGAAAAACATCTAGAGCACAGTAAAAGTTACCCTATTCACAAGAAATGACATCTACTCAAGCAATCAAGCAAAGAAGGAAACAACAGGGGAAAAAATAGGAAACACACAATACCCCGTTCAAGGGAATTGGTGGAATCACACAAAATATTCAAAGAATTCCTACAAAAAGGCACAAACCACCTACCTCGATGCTAGGAGATCGATATACTTGAACCACGATGATTGATTATCCTTAGAACGTCGAAGATCTGAGAAAAAATCCAAACTCTCAACCCACGATATCTTTAGAAAGAGGATGAATTGGAAAACAAGGCTCTAGGAGAAGGAAGAACTCACCGCTGCGGTTCCAACGCAATCGAAGGTGGCTGAAACAGATATAGGACGGAAGCTCGGGGGCTCGGAGAAGAATCACAGCCATATGGGAGCTCTCGACTGAACGAGACCTAGAAGAAGGTCGTTCTAGAGATTAGGCGTGACCCCAATGCATTTAATGAAAAAAAATAAAATACACGGCGTGTAATTCTGTGGTACACGGTGTGTACTCGGTTTTTCCGTACTCTGCTTTAAGTGGCCTCCACATCACCCCTACACACCGTGTGTGTGGCCCGGACATGGCCAAAACACAGATTCGAGCGGCAAAGGAGTACACAGAGTGTACTCATAAAGTACACGGTGTGTACTTCAAAAATTTCTAAAAACTGCTCTTTTCTCAAAAACTCTAGGAAAAGGAATGAAATACCTAAAAACGAATACCCGGGTTCTTACAAACTTCCCACCTTAAAGAAATTCGTACATGAATTTCCCTAACGTGGCGTAGAAGAAGAAACCCTGAACAGCTCTAGCCACTGCGATCGTACATTGACCTCCCTCTCCCAGGTCTCGTCTTGTACTCACCCATGCTACCATAGCACCCGTACTAGAGGAACAGACCGCCCACAAAGAACCTTCGTACTGCGATCGACAATCCGAATAGGATGCTCCTCAAACAATGTATCCACTTCGAGCTCCACCTCCTTGGGCTGAAAGACATGAGACAGGTCTGAAAAGTAACGTCGAAGCTGAGAGATGTGGAAGACATCGTGCATGTCCCGATACCTCTGAGGTAACTGCAACCGATAGGCAACCATCCCAACTCTCTCCAATACCTCAAATGACCCGACGTACCACGGTGAAAGATTACCCTGTCTCTGAATCCTCTTGTGTCCCAACCTCAGTGCGACATGCAGAAAAACTTGATCCCCGACCTCGAACTCCAGAGGTCGTCTCCGCTGATCAGCATAAGACTTCTGTCGAGACTATGCTGTAGCCATCCTCTTCTGAATCAACTCTATCTTCTCGGAGGTCTCCTGAACAAGACGAGGTCCCAGTAAAGCTTCCTCTCCTACCTCCAGTTAGCATAAAGGTGATCGGCATGGCCTACCGTACAAAGCCTCGTAAGGTGCCATCTGAATAGTCACTTGAAAACTATTGATGTAGGCGAACTCCACAAGGGGGATATGCCTCTCCCAAGAACCACCAAAGTCTAGAATGAAAGATCGAAGCATATCCTCAAGCACCTGGATCGTATGCTCAGACTGGCCATCTATCTGGGGATGGTATGCTGTACTCAAAAGTACCTGTGTACCCAAATCCCTCTGAAGCCCCTGTAAGAACCGAGAAGTAAAGCGCACATCCCTGTCTGAAACAATGGAGTGTGGAAATCCATGCAGACGTACAATCTCTCGGATGTACAGTCATCCTAGATCATCAACACTGAAGGTCTCCTTGATCGGTAAGAAATGAGAAACCTTTGTAAGCCTGTCGATGACAACCCAAACAACATCTTTCCCTTGAGGCGACCTCGGCAATCCGGTCACGAATTCCATCGCGAAATCGTTCCACTTCCACTCCGGAATGGGTAACTGCTATAAAAGGCCTGCTAGTCGTTGATGCTCCGCCTTCACCTACTGACAAGTAGAACACCTCAAGATGAAACCAGCAACATCCTTCTTCATACCTGGCCACCAGTACTAGTGATGAAGATCTCAGTACATCTTGGTGACACCAGGATGAACTGCCCAAACTAAGGAATAAAAATCCTACATCAGCTCCTCACGTATGCCTGCTGGAACCCATACGCATCCCTGGAAACGCAAGATATCATCCTTTCCCACTGTCCATCTAGGAAGAGGGTCCTCTCCTGACACACTCTCCCGTAGGACTAAGATTTCTGAGTCTGATAGCTGCCTCATCTGTACTTGATCAAGAAGTGTAGAGGTAACAGCTACGGAAGATAGGTAAGCCTGTCCCTATCTATCGTGAACCTCCATATGCATCTCAGAGAATAGATCCATAAGCTGCCACTCACTTCTGGCCTCCTGAACTACCTAAATATAAGTTCTCCTGCTCAATGCATCTGCCACTGCGTTGCCCTTCCCTAGCGTATAGGAAAGCTTGAAATCAAAAGACTGAAGATATTCGAACCACCTGCACTGTCTTAGATTCAGATCACACTGAGTGAATATGTACTTGAGACTATTGTGGTCGGTGAAAATCACAAAGTGATCTCCCAGAAGGTAATGTCTCCAAAATCAAAAGGCATGAACAACCACTGCCAACTCCAGATCATGCGTCGGGTAGTTCCTCTCATGTGGCCTCAACTGTCAAGACCCTTACGCAACGACTCCATCTCCCTGCATAAGCACAGCGCCCAACCCGATATCTGAAGCATCACAATAAAAAATATAGCTCTTTCCTGGCTCTGGAAAGACTAGTATCGGTGCTGACGTCAACATTCCCTTCAGCTCCTAAAAGGCTGACTCACAAGAATCTGACCATAAGAACTTCACCCCTTTCTTGGTCAGACCTGTCAATGGTGCTTCTAGGCATGAAAAGTCCTGAATGAAGCGTCTGTAGTATCCAGCCAGCCCTAGGAAACTCCACACCTCAAAAACGTTCTTCGGCTGATCCCAGGAAACTACAGCTCTCACTTTCTCTGGGTCCACAGATACTCCTGCCTCTGAGATTACGTGAGCCAAGAAGTGAATCTGATCCATCAAAAAGTGTCACTTAGAGAGTTTATCATAAAGTCGATGCTCTCTCAGTGTACTCATAACGATCTCAAGATGGGTAGCATGGTCATGTCGAGTGTGAGAGTACACCAAGATACCATCCACGAAGACCACGATGAAGGAATCCAAGTAAGGATGGAACACTCGGTTCATCAGTTCCATGAAAACTACTACCACATTCGTGAGACCGAACGACATAACTATATACTCATAGAGACCATACCTTCTCCTGAAGGCTGTCAGAGTTATATCTGATGGTCTAATGCACAACTGATGATAACCGGACCTTAAATTGATCTTTGAGAACACCCAGGCTCCTTGAAGCTGATCGAAAAGATCATCAATCCTTGGCAAGGGATATCAGTTCTTGACCGTCAATTGGTTAAGCTTCCGATAATCCACACAGAGCCTAAGGGTACCATCTGCCTTCTTCGCAAATAGGACAGACGAACCCTAAGGAGAAGTACTGGGTTGGGGGAAACCCTTTGCCTACAACTCCTCCAACTGCTTCTTGAGCTCCTGCAACTTAGGGGTAGCCATCCTATAGGGAGGAATGGACACCGGTGCCGCTCCTAGCACGATCTCAATAGAGAAGTCTACCTCACACTCTAGAGGCAACCCTGAAAAGTCATATGGAAAGACATCTCTGAAACAATCCACCACTGGAGGAAAGTCCAACTATAAAGTCCCCTGATCATCCAGATAAAGACTAGCAATCTGGGTCGTAACCCTTCCTAGACCATGATGCTCGAGTCCTGCTCGACTCGTCTGAACATCCCATTCACCTCTATCAAGAAAAGATTCACCCTCTGGTGAAATGAAACTCACCCTACAACGATAACAGTCGACGAATGCCTGGAAGGGAACCATCTAGTCCATCTCGAGAATGACATCATAGCCTGTCATCTCTAGGAAATAGAGATCCCATAAGAAACGATACCCTGCAACCTCGAGAGGGCACTCTCTACACTGATGTACACTAGATTTCCTCGTCCCCAAAGGTGTGTCTAGTATCAACAAGTCAGCAGAAGAAAAGGTACAGAGCCTAAGGCTCTCCACAACAACAACAGAGATAAATCCATGCGTATCACCAGTATCGAAAAGAGATGAAGATAAAACTGAGGCTACTAAAATCATACCTCGAACTATAGAAGGTCCAGGATCTTGCTCCTGATAGGTCTGCTCCACCGCAAAAGTCTGGCATGCCCTGTGGCCCTGTGACCCTGCCTGACCACTCTGAGCTGATCCACTATGCTAACGCTGAAAGACTAGTGACTGACTGCCACAGCCTCAACCTCCACCTCGGCTTGAACAGCCAGAAGAACTCCAGTTCCCCGACTGGTGAGAAACTAGTGGTGCTGCTCCTGAACGAGGAGTCATGGAAGAACCCCCATCACCAGCTTCTAGTGAGAAAACCTGGCAGAAACTCTGAAGGTGACCCATCTTGCCACAAGATCAGCACTCAACTAGGTCTCTCTAGCACTGCGGCCTCGTGTGCCCTACCCTTTCACACTGGCAGCATACTACCTGGCTACCTGAAGATGTGTCTCTCATCCTCGGATCACCACACATAGACTCCCTACGACGCTTCCTACTGTCAACATGAGGAACACTAGATTTGGAAGCAGAACTGCCCTGGCTCGCAGCTCCGGAGTCTCTCAGATTGCGTTCCACAATTAGTGGCTGGTTGACGATGGAAGTGATGGAAGTCAACTGGAAGATATTCACCTGCGAGCGGATCTCCTGCCTGAGATCATCCTCAAACTTCCTTGCTAAGAACATCCCATATCCAACCCGGAGGGGTATAAAACGCTGCAGCTCGGTGAAATGGGAGGAATACTCCATAACAGAAAGAGTACCCTGCTCTAGACTCATGAACTCTCGGGCTCGATTGGCCCTCAAGGTCTCTGGCTAGAATTAGTCATAAAACACGCGCTGAAACTCCTCCCAAGACATAACCTACTGATGACCTGCCTGTGAGATCATGTCCCACCACCTCTTGGTGGAGTCTCGTAGCATATAGGTAGCGAGCTTGACCTACCTCTCTGGAGGCGTTTCCAAATGCTCAAAGATAGTCAGCATGGCTTCCATCCATGACTCTGCAGCCTGTGGTCCTACTTCCCCCGAGAAAGTAGGAGGATGCTGCTACTGGAAAACCAGTGTCAAGTCTGCCATAGTCGTGGCAGGAGGCGGTGCTCCCTGAAGGTTCTGAATCATCCTCATAAAGCCTTCCCTAAACTGCGCATCAGCGCCTACAACCGGTATAACAGTCGGTGCCAAGGCTGGCACGACTGGAGGATCGGCAGGAAGTCCCTGATCAGCCATATCTGGCATTTGATCACCATCCTTCGACTGACACACAACCAGAGGACGTCTCAGAGGCATAGCTCTGAAAGATCAAAAGCACACCTTAGATTTGGATTATCAAAGACTGAGAACACAAGAGTACAAAATGGGAACAAGAGATGGAAACATTCAAGTTTACAAAACATGACTACACGGCGTGTATAAAAACTACACAGCGTGTTCACTTAAACCATACACATGGGTGTGTACTCCTGCCACCCCTTGTCATGTAACACACCAAACTACATGACGTGTTGTACCCACACACGGAGTTTACATGAACTCTATTCCCCTGACCGAGTCTCTTTACATGGCTAACCCACACGGTCCTTTTAAACTGAGACTACACGGCGTGTTCCCTCGGGACACGGCGTGTAGTAGACAAGGTTTCAACGACCCGTATTGTTAGTTACACTGCCAATTACACGTCTAAGACTGTACGGTGTGTTCCGAACAAACACGGCATGTACTTGAAGACTTTTCGTGACCCGTGTTGTTGGTGACACGGCCGGGTACACAACTGACCCTTACATGGCGTGTTCCGAACAAACACAGTGTGTATAGGTGGATATAACACCATCCCGTGTTATTCGTGACACGACTGGGTACCTAGAACAAGGCTACACAGCATGTTCATACAAAACACGGTGTGTATTACATGAGCTTCCCCAACCCGTGTTGTTAGTGACACGGCCGGGTACACGACTCACTACTACACGGCGTGTTCCTAGAGATTTTTCACAACCCGTGTTTTTGCTCACACAGTTAGTGACACGGTTTAAAAAATACACGGTGTGTATATATAAAGTACACGCCGTGTATTCTGGGTTTTTCCAGGAAGTAGCTCTGAAACTGCACCGAAGCCCATAAAATACTAAAAAACAAGCATGAAGGTGTCAAATTCCAATTTGTGAGCGCCCATACTCCCCGCGAATCAAAGCTTGGCATCCAATACAGTCATATATAAGGAAAAATAGGTCAATGATTCACCAATTTCTGATTCAAGAGGGCCCATAACACCTCAAGAACCAAAATTTGGCATTCATTTAAGCAAAGTACAATAAAAACAACCTCTCTATCAAACTGCAGGGATTCTATCAAATCATCTACCACAACAGCATGCATAATCTACACAACATCTATCACAACAACATGTAATTGATAATGCACCTAGATGGTATGGAAAGAATGCATGGCATGTGATTTCTAAAAAGTTCCTATATGATGCATGAGATGGAATACCCTCATCTCATAGGGTTGTGACAGAAATAGAACCACAATATCAACAACAACAAAAACACAAAGCATGTGAATCACTCTAGGTGAAATCAGATCAACTGTAACATAGAAAAACCAGAAAACTGTAATAAGTAGGGTAGATTGGCTTTTCCCTGTACATGGGTTAGCTACTCCCGAGCACAGCTTAATACCAAGCCCCAAATTCCAGAGGCTGCCGACTAGCAGCAAGGGCCTTGGGTGTGATAGTGGGGAAACTATGCCCTCATTGGCAGAGTACACAGTGGAAGAAAAAAATTAGACAATAGTAGAAACCGTAACCATCCATACAAGAGTAAACGATAAACAACGGAAGACTAAAAGTAAACAACTAGAGCACACACACACATATATATAAAATTATGCATGATACATATTTTTAGGAAAGCATCCAAACAATTCACAATGCTGAATAAAATACTAAACCAAAGTGTAAAAGAAAATAGGTAAAATCCTCAGCATCACAAGCCCTAGCTTGGTCCCATGCTCTCCAGCTCCACATCAAGTCAAGTACCTAAAGTATAAGGGTGATTTCCCTTATCTATACCTGAAACAAAATAGTCTATTTGGGACCAAAATCATGGCCCAAATAGGGTGTGAGACAAGATCCCAGTAGGCAACCACCCAAAGATCTATGCCTAACAGTCAGTGAAAACATGAAAAGTAAAAGTACAAGAAGCAGTAAACAGAAAAGCACACAACAATTACAATCCACAGTGTCTAGCATAGAAAGTACACAAGTAACAGCCAATCAACAAGTATAACAACAGGTAACCCCTTGGGTAGTTCTCACAGCCTAACCCCTATGGTTCAACCTACAAGTACTAGCAACCCTCTGGGAAGCACACACAGTCTCACCCCTCTGGTTTAGCTAAAGAATAGACTCTCTGAGGAAGAACTCACCGCCAATTCCCCCTATAGTCTCGTATCGTACTAAAGACTCTCTGGGGAGGTACTCAACCTTACATTCCCCCTCTGGTCCACGTCGAGGAACTACATACTCTCTGAGGAAGCACTCATCGTCAATTCCCCCTATGGCCTCGCATCATAAATTAAAGACACTCTGGAGAAGACCTTACGTCTATTCTCCCTATGGTCCCCTACACTAGGTTCTCACAGCCCTGTGTAAAACAAACATGCATAGCGTGCGTATCACCCCAAGTAAACCTCAAGAACTACTTGGCTATCATTCCAAAGAACAACAACATAACAGTACAATAGTTCCACTATCCTACAACTAGGCATAGCAACTGGAAAAACACCTAACAAGAAAAATATGCATGGAAAAACATCCAGAGCACAATAAAAGTTACCCTATTCACAAGCGATGACCTCTACTCAAGCAATCAAGCAAAGTAGGATACAATAGGGGAAAAAATAGGAAACACACAATACCTCGTTCAATGGAATTGGTGGAATCACACAAAATATTCAAAGAATTCCTAAAGAAAGGAACAAACCACCTACCTTGATGCTAGGAGATCGATATACTTGAACCATGATGATTGATTCTCCTTATAACGTCAAAGATTTGAGAAAACGTCCAAAAAATCAACCCATGATATCTTGAGAAAGAGGAGGAATTGGAAAACAAGACTCTAGGAGAATGAAGAACTCACCACTGCGGTTCCAACGCAATCGACGACGGCTGAAACAGAGGTCGGGCAGAAGATCAGGGGCTCAGAGAATAATCGTGGCTGTGTGGGAGCTCTCGGCCGAACGCGACCTAGAAGAAGGTTATTTTGGGGATTAGGTGAGACCCCGGTGCGTTTAATGAAAAAAAATAAAATACACAACGTGTACTTCTGGGGTACACGACGTGTACTCGGTTTTTCCATACTTCGCTTTAAGAATCCTCCACATCACCCCTACACACCGTGTGTGTGGCCTGGACATGGCCAACACATGATTTCAAGCGGCAAAGGAGTACACGGCGTGTACTTCAAAAATTTCCAGAAAATCCTCTTTTCTCAAAAACTCCAGGAAAAGGAAAGACATACATAAAAATTAAGACCCGAGTTCTTACAATATTGACATAAATAATCAATGATACTACATATTCATTGAAAAACATTGATAAAAATACAACACACATAAAGAGAGATCAATAATACCCCCCTTTGTATTTTTTTTCAATACCCATATTAAACATTATGTGTCAATATGTACTCAATTATTTCTTGCCCCCTTATTAATAATAAATAATTTTTTTTTCCGGAAGTGGTATCAATTCACAATTAAGAAATTTTCCATAAACCATTCCACTCTAAGTCTACTTGATCCATGCTTAGTGTAGAAAACAAGATGGTTTTATTTAGATAACAAAGCTATCACTTATAAAATAACATGATACCAAATGAAATAAGAAACTATTTACCTTTCCTAAAACCTATATAAAAATTTTAGGATGAATAAATTGAAAGAAACCAATTGAGATACAAATTTATCATGAAATAAATATCAACCTAATTTCATAAAATCAATTTAACACATAATTCAACAATATTCTAGTATAAAGTAGTAGGATTTTGACTTCAAGCAAAAACTTTGAATATTTTTTAAACTTCCACTTTTATGTAATTGATTGAAAAATTGTTTCTCCCACTTAAAGTTAGGTTTTTATTTTAATTAACCAAAGATGATATGTTAAGAAATCATACCTTTTCTAATTAAATTCCTTTAATAATATTCCATAATATTTTTATTTTCATGAAGTAATTATTTTGGAAGCATAATCATAACCTTCTTCACTTGTATCCCCCTCAAGGAGATACTACAAAAAATACATATAATGGAAAATCTATTCAAAAGATAAATTTAAAATTGTTCCAAGTATAGTGTTAACCCAAAATAGATTACCTCATGTGGCTATCTATATTTGAAAACTTACACATCTTCACTAAGGATTATCTTCTTCATTAGATTTATTTTGGAATACCAATTGAGAAATAATTCTAAGAAGGGATCTTCACCATCTTGTTTTCTAGTGTTAATAACATATCTATTTTTTAGGTTCTCCTCCTAAAAATATTCTTCACCTTTAAGTCCATGCACTATAATATTACTAATACAATGCTTAAAGGTTTTTAAATAAGGCTAATCTAATTTATCCTCAATATTAACAACAAGGTTGAGAGTATTTTCTCAACCAATTTTCTCTATTATTTCCATTATTTATGCTTACACATATAAATTTCATACATGAGTTAGATTTTGAAATCATGGATCTATTATCTTATCTTTCTTTTTTATTCTACTTTGTGTGAGACATCAACCTTCATATCTAGTATATCCCCATCCTATTTAAGAATTTTTTTTGTTCTAGGAGAATGGTTAGACAAATTATAGAATTATTAAAACCTTATTTAAATATTTTACACAATTATTTAATACAAGGATTGTTATTTATTGAAAACCACTCATGAAATTCAACTCATTCATGTGGAATTTCTTCTCTTCCTTTGTCCCTAAATTTTTCCTTTTCTTATTTCATCTTCCTTTCTCTTTCCAAATCTCTTGTCCAAATGACTAAAATATTTTTGTGTACATTGGTAGATTGTTTGTATCCTCTACATGGAATCTTGTTATTTTCTTTATTCTCATCAAATATTTTATCTGATGCACTCCTCTTGAACTTCTTAGGTTTGTTACCCAAGGATGATCCATCAACCTTATTTATAATTTTCTGAGAATAATTCTAATTTGAAACTTCCTTTAGCTTCCTTCACAATATTGGCACTTAATTATTAACCAAATTTTATGGTATTATTTTTACCATCTAATTTTGATAAATGTTGAGATGATAATGCACTATTTATGTGACTATAAATATTGTATACATCATAAATATTTCCAAGTTCTTAAAATATATTTGAGCTTGATAGATTTATCTTAATCTATGAATATTGATTCTTCTATTTTCTCCTCTCCATTGAAATGGGATTCCTATGAACTTTATGAATTAATGGATTGTACCAAAAATACAATGCATAATGCCCAAGATAATTTCACCATAAGCATTAGACAAAAAATCATGATTTCCTTTTCTCTACAACATACTGTCTTGAATTTATTGATATACAAGCAAGATGTTTTTGGGCTATCATCGTCATAGGTTGATCCCTTCTTGGGGAACCAACACTCATAATACTTATTTTATCCACTATAGACATGGTTGTATGAACATATCTATTTATCCTCATCTATATTTTTATGGATTTTTTTATTTAAACCTTAACTATTTATAAAAACAAATTTATTATATACATTTGAATTTATAAAGGATGATACCTTATTTTTTGATTTTTCTTGATAATGATCATCAATTGAAGTAATGATCATAAGTACACATATATTATGTATTTTAAAATTTGGATCCTCCTTTGGATAAAATATGGTAGCATTTCTTTTATTCTTCAAGTGTGAAGTCTCGATATGCATCACCTAAAGGTAGTACAATTTTACTTCCAATTTTAGACACTTCAAATCGAGGATATTATTTTTGATATTCAATGAATGGAATTATATCCTCATAATAATTATTTATCCTTATAGATTCATCTTCATGCATTTTTGTTCTTTCTTGAAGTAAAGTGTCATGTTCCTTGATTTTCTTTACCTTGAAATCCAACTAAGAATTTTTGACATGAATATAATTTTTGTGACTTGTTTCAATTGTATGGATATTCCCTTCAAGATTATTCTTAATATTTTCATTCTATCTAACTTATTTGATATATTTATTTTCAATTTTGAAACATCTATATTTTAGTTCCATATTTATTCCTCCAATAACTACTACCTATTTGAAGATATTTTTAAAATATATGCTTATATTTCAAATATTTCTACATATTTTTATAATCTTATTCAAGTTGAATGATTTCATCCTACACGATTTTAAAAATACTATATATAATATAGACTAATTATTTGTGAAAAATATACATTATATATTTTAATGGATTAACAAAAACTGGATCGCCCATTTTTCATGCTTCAACACATAATGGTTCTTTAGGATACAAACTGTATTGGGTATTTTTTCTTTGATACTCAAATGCTTATTTCAAGATGGAATAGTATTGGGTCTCCTCACACAATATTTTCTTCAACAACCTATATAATATATTTTTAATAAAATAAAATAATGATGGTTGTCCTCCATGATATTATCACTATATATTCCTTGTTTTTATTCATGGTACCTCATGAATATATTAGTTTGAATTAATAAAATTTTCAAAAATTCAAACCCCTTGAATCTCCACTTATTATCTTCAACCAAATCCCCAAATACCAATATATTTCTCCCCAAAAAACCACTTCATAAACTATAACTCTATTGATTATGTAGTAACTATCATAAGTCTTCATTTTTAGAAATTTATCCATGAAATCATATCTATAGATTCCTAAATATTCGCAAGCATTAAAGATTCATATGAATATATGAATTAATTATGCATGAGACAAATGTAGTCATGGATTCCTCCTTCTCATCACAAATCATAGGGTTATTATTCCTCCTTAAAATTCATGCATGAGTTTTTATATCACATCTCACACATTTTTTCCTCTTTTATCCAAAATCATGGTAGAACAAAGCACCATGATATTTATTTGAATTTAAGAACACATCACCTAGAATCAAATGAAATTATCTCCTTATTTTATTATTCAAACATCAATAATAATAATAATAAAAAATCACAATATTTGGAAACTTGAAAAACTGACTCACGCTACATTGAAAAAATTATCTTTACACTAAGGTCAAATTACCTTTACATAGCTCAAAAGTTCCTTTACACTTCTTATTTATACCCTTATATTTCTCAAAATATTAATTAATAACCCTAATTAAAATGGATTTTACCTTTATATAGATCCCAGAATACCTTTACACAGGTCTTAACGAACCTTACATTGCTCCAAATTTAGTTTGACCTTTATAAAGCTCACAGTTACCATTATATAGAAAAAATACTAGATATACCTTCATGCACCACTTGAACTGGTTTTATACCTTTATGAAGCACCAAAATGACCCTTATATAGTATGTTATTACTTTTACACAAGCAATTAAAAATTTTAATGACCTTTATACATATTATAGAATACCTTTATACAACACCAAGAGTAACCTTATATAGATTAATGAACTTTAGTGTTACCCTTTTATAACTGAAGGTCTTCAGAAATAGTTTGGAGAAAAAGGAATGTCATTAGAGTTACCTTTATGTGTGAAAATTTATACAATCAAAGTAATTTTTTCAAGTCATATGATCAGAGATGTACACTTAATAAATACAGACAAAGACTTATGATCACTGATTCATATAAATATTCTTCTACTTTTATTTATCCAATAAAACTATTATTATTAAATTCTTTAAAAAAACCTTATGTATATAGCCTAGGATGAAAAAAATTCATAAACAAGATTTTATAAAAATAAATCAACTGAATTTGATCTTCTAAACTTTAAAATTAGTAGTTTTTGGTTCAAATTGACAAAATTATGACAGAAAATGATTTTTGAAAAGAAGATGATTTAACTAATGTCATATCATCTCAACAACACATGTGTTTTAAGTGATGAACAATGTCACTTAAAACAACACCGCACATCAAAAATTAATTTGGTATGCCAATAGTATACCATATAGGGAGCACTATGGATTGATTGGAAAATCACTTATGTACCGATCCACGCTGGTGGGTCGCCTGTGCCTCTCTACATGTGAGCATTATCTAGCCTTACTCTTGTACTGACCGATGCGAGAGATCTTCCTATTTTAATTTTTTTTACTTTTGATTATTGTAATATTAATATTTATTAATATCTTATCACATGATGAGTGTTCTTCTTTGTAAAATTAATATGATAAATTCCTAAGAGTATCTATAAACATTGAAAGGTTATAACAGTTACCTTCTATAATGAGAGCTGTGAAGGGATATGAAAATATTATTAAATGAATGTCCTATGATCTAAATGAAATCTATATAATAGGACACATATAATGTTTAACTATTAGGTGTTGGATTCTTATAAGTATCCAATAATTATTATATTAAAGTTTCACACTTGGTAATATCCAAGAAGGGTGGTTATGAAGTCAGAGCCACAAATAGGAATCCCACATGTAATATGTTTCATTGGATATTCCTATATGTGGATGTGTGTATTGGACTCTAGACTTGAGATTATTTTTAATTTATATAATGAATCACAAACTTTGATGTATTTTCAAAAATTGGGACAATATATGCTAATAGTGAAGTAAGATACGTTGGGTGCATCATAAGTGATATGAAATTTATTTAATGAGTTAAGAAAGTATTTGTACCTTATAAGTTAATGAAGGAAGATATCTTAGTACATTTTATTGAAATTGAATTGATTGATTAAGTTTATGGACATGGTAGTTCATCAATGAGTTCATTTCATAGAGTCAAAGAAAGATAAATCAAGCTATAGGTTAATGAAAAAAATATGCAACCTTCTTAGGGAGATATAGAGACAAATATATCATATTACACGATAAGAATTCATATAAGATTTTTTTTCATTAATTAAATAACTACTTTATCTATGGGTACCTTGATGTGTTTATAGATGCTGATTTTGGACTTCAAAAAAATTCACCTAATATCATAAAGAAAGAGTCCTAATGGTTCACACACTAAGTGTATGAAAAATTTCAGATAAATTATATTTGAATTTAATATTAATAATAAATATCATTCTTATTTTGTAGAATAATAATTATTTAGGTTTAGTTGATTACATAAATTCAATTTCCAATTATTCGATTCTAGAATGTATGTGAGTTGAACATTAAATAAATATTTATTTGTGAGTGAGTGTTTATATAATATTTATTTATTTATTAGAAAAATAATATAATGATATTATTTATTTAAGTAAATATTTATTTTTCAAGATATGATAAATTTATAGGAGGATTCACAAGATTAGTCAAAGGTCTGATAGAAATGATGTATATTATTCAATATCATTTAAATAAACATCAATTTATTTACTTAAGAGATGATATGAAAATATTTGTGAGTTGTAAAATTTCATGGAATATAATAATAATAATAATATTTTATATGAGGAATATATTAGATAGAATATTTTTTGAAGGGAATTACTGAAATTATCTAATATTTAAGCCAAACTAATGACCCCAAACCTAGTATCCCGAAGTAGGTGTTTGTTTTATTAAATTGGCATAATATCCAATAGACCACATCCCAAAAGACCGAATAGTTTAGTAGTCTTTGTAAACTAGATTCATTCTTGATTCCCATATTATATTTGAAAATAAAAATTCTAACATAATTCTTTTTCAAGAATAACATTATTATCTCCATCATATCCTTTCATATCAATCATAGCACACTTCATGTATTCATGAGAAAATAAACAAAATAAGTATGATATAAAATACTGAGTAAGGTTTAAGTACAATGGAAGCTATCATGAATCAATAAGAATAATCAAAATGGAAAGGTAAATAACTGAACACACATTCCATTTAAATAACTTGACTATCATGATAAGATAATAAATAATCAATACGGAAAGGTAAATAACTGAACAAACATTCCATTTAAATAACTTTGTTGGAACCCTTGTTTTAATGATAAAAAAATCATGTTAATTATGTTTTTAATGGTTTTTGCTATTTTATGATAGAATTTTATAATATAAGGAAATATGGTGAAAATATTGGCTAAGCATTGTAAAGACCAACCATCAGATTTGAATCACCACTGAGAATAAGTCACTTCCAGAAATGAATCACTATTGAAGACGAGTCACCACTAGAAAAGACTCACCATTGAAGATGAGTCATCTTCAGAATTCACCTACTATTGAAGATGATTCACTACTAGAAAAGACTCACCATTGAAGATGACTCATTTCTAGACTTCACCTACCATCGAGAATGAGATACGACTGAGGATAACCTTCCATCTAATGTGTCACCATTGAGATGAGTCGCCATTGAGATGAGTCACCATTGATATAAGTCACCATTGATATGAGTCACCACTAGACATGAGTTACTGCTAGATGACCAACCATTAGATGACCTACTGCTATCCTGACTCACTGTTGGACTGACTCACCACCAGACATGAGTCACTGTCATAATGTTCCAGCATCACTATTTTAGGAATTTTGAATTAAATACTTTTAATGGCTAATTTTTTGAAATTAATTCTATTGATTATTAAATTATTATTTTTAACTATTGTAGTAAAAATTTAAAGTTTGTGTTAGAACTTAGTACGAGGATGCAAAAGATCTGAATAATTGTTCTTTAAATGGTTATACCTCCACACACATATTTATATTGAAAAGGAAGTATCCCTCATGTGGATTTGTGTGAATCATATTGTACTAGAGAAAACTAGATTTCTGAATATCATAAGGATCATTTACACAGGAGATTACATGAATCATACTTAATTTATTTAGATTGTGAAAGAGTGGAGCTCACAGAACATACATACCCTTTCTACAATCAGAACAAAGAGATCTTACTATGATCTATTTTACTGATATTTTTAGAGAAAAAAATCAAGCCACTCTCCAAGATATATCCAAGGAGTCTCAAGCTTATGGAGGACTTTATATCGAGAAACACTATCTTATCTACATCTTTATACTTTCTCTTTCTATTTTTTGAATTTAATTTTGAGAAGTGTGTTGTTTTTTCTTATTTATCAACATATACTATCTCCTGCACTATAACTAGATGATACAAGATATTTCTTCTCTCTCTTTTCATCTATATACCCATGGTGTTTTGGAAGAGGTCCTTGTGTGGCCTATGATTGTTTTCTTCCCCTTATTATTGTGGAAGAGGTCTCTAAGTGTCTTGGACAACTAGTTATATATTTTCTAGTTTCCCAATCTAGGTTATAGATTAATATTATATTTATATAATCATCTTGGTAGTGGGTGATTTCCAAGTAGAGAGGATTAGGTATCAAATTTATATTGAACCACTTTTTTTATTCCACTATGTGTGTTTGTTTTTTTCTATCTTTAATATTTTAAACTGTATTTAGCTTTAAACTGTAAAAAAATCCTTTAATTTTATAGTTAATCTTAACTAGTTATTATATAAGGTTTTTATTAAGTAAATTATTTTAAAAGTTAAATTAATTTTCATATATTGTTTTAACTGAGATATATCACTCTTTGAGAAATATTTTAAATGATTAGAAGTTATATCGATATACTATTTTGGTTAACTAGGAACTTTTTTATTAATTGGGGGATTTTATTTAATTTTTTTTAATAGATTTTTTTTTGTGAAATCAATTCACTCCCTTGTTGAGTAACTAACTATGACTAACATTTTGTATCAATGGGTTTTCAAAATCTTTTCAATTGTGATTTTAGTTTTGTTTTAATGATCTTAAATTTTTATTAGTTCTAAATTTATTTCTTTAAATGGATAATAGGAAAAAAGGTTCTACTACCAACAAACCACCCTTATTTAATGGAAATAACTATTGTCAATGGAAAATTAAGATGATAATTAACATTGAAAGCATGGGTTTTGAAATATGTATTACTGTAGATAATAAATATGAATTACCTAAGGCTGATATAAGTGAATGGAATGATGCTACCAAAACTGCTTATAATAATAATTTCAAATCCATGAATGCTATTTAATTTTCTTCATGTGATGAAGAGTTTAATATTATACGTTCTTGTCAAACTGAATATGAAATATGGGACACATTAACTATTTCTCATCAAGGAACAACTAATGTGAAAGAAATGATACTGAATACTTATAAAATTAAATATGATACATTCAAGATGAAACCTTATGAGATGATTTATGATATGTATCTTAGGTTTAATGAGATAGTGAATATAATGAGTTTCTTGGGGAATCCATTTTTAGACAAAGACCAAATCATTTGACTACTGAGATGTCTTCCAGAGATATGGAGGGGGAAATCAGTTTCAATAAGATAATCTCATGACATTAGTAAAATTTATTTCATGGAATTGATTGGAAATTTAATGATGTATGAGGAAGATATTAAATTTAACTTAGAAGAGGAATATGAACCTAAGAGGAAATATGTAGCCTTCAATTCTACCTCATCAAAATAAAATGAAAAATTACAAGATGAAAGCTCCAGTGATGAAGAATCACCGGCTGACAATGATGAGTAGATGACCCATCTAACCAGAAGGTTTAATAAATTATATAATAAAAATAAATTA
Organism: Viscum album; assembly: GCA_963277665.1. NCBI lineage: Eukaryota > Viridiplantae > Streptophyta > Magnoliopsida > Santalales > Viscaceae > Viscum > Viscum album. Next base: position 1,797,385,693 of record OY728138.1, read on the forward strand.
TTCAAGAAACCAAAATACAAGGGAAAGTATGAAAATAAAGTTAATTTAAAGAAAGACTGTAAAAGAGATAATAATTAAATTGAGATTACCTGTTATGAGTTTAAAAGAAAAGGACATGTAATGGTTGAATATACTATGTTAAAGTATAAAAATAAGTATGATGATATAGATAGAAAGTATAATAAATAAATGAAATACACTTGGAGTGCTACTAAGGATAGATCCAGTGACTCAGACTAGAATCATGAAGAAAATACTGAGATAGGAAATATGTGCTTTAGGATAAACATATCTGAGGTACTTATTGTCTCTCTCGTACATAATTATAATAAGTTTATAGATGAACATAATGACGAAAACATGAAAAATGAGTAAATTATTGAATATTAAAATATTCTTGAAGATACTTTCAATGACCTTAAATATAAATACAAAATTTTAAAGAAACAACATGTTTTTTTCTGCTAGTGTTAAATATGAACTTACTGTTGAAAGAGAGAAGTATGCTCAATTTTTGAAAGAAAATTCTGAACAGAATTTTTCAAATGAGAAATTAAAGAAAAACTTAGAGATATTCACTAATGAAAGAGTAACTATCACTCAAATATAAGGAAAACAAATAGAAATTATGTATTCTACTATCTTAAGTTGTCAACTAGGATAGAAGAGAATGTTAAAGAAAATTTTAATTCTGAAATCCAGTTCTATAAATTCTTCTGCTATTTATTATTCAAGTGAACCAAATAAACTTTTTATTTACCATATTTTACAATATGTTTATAGGAAACCCATCAAGAAAATATGGGTTCCTAAATCTATCATTACTAATATTTCTAGATCCAAGAAATTTTTGGTAACAAAATCATTTTTGGTATAATTTTTTTTTGTATGGAACCTACTTGAAGAGATCCTATAAAAGTATATGGTACTTTGATAGTGGGTATTCTAGAAATATGACCAAATATTACACAATATTTAGGAACTCGGTAAAGGTTGATGGTAGACATGTCACCTTTGGTGAGAATTCTGAAGGAAAAATAATTGGCCTTAGCCAAATCGGCAACAACGATGGAGTACCTGAGAAGGTGATGAAAATGGGAGACACTAGTGGAAAAGAATGGGGGAAGAGAACAATACAGAAGGTGGTAGAGTCAATGATGAAAGTGAGTGATGATAAGCAGTGAGTGGGTGACAGACAACAACAAGTGTGAGTGGCGGTGACAGGAAAGCAGGGCAACAACGAGTAGACTACATGCAACAGTGATCACAGATGATGGTGATGGGGGAAATAATAACGACATGGTATTTGATCAAGGACATGATGATGAGGGAGTGGGGAATGAGGTGAGTGGTTATGATCAAAGGGAGGGAGTTAAATTTTAGGTTTTGAGGAGAGGAAGAACAAACACGCTGCATGAAGCTAGGAAAAAGAAATTTTGAGGCAAATTTTCATTTTGGTTTTGCAACGACCAATCAATTTTGGGCTCTTCCAAAGTATGTTTTCATACTAGTGTTTGAATATGTTCTACCATCTCCACCAAAATCTCTTTTTCATCACCAGTAAGTCCAAACCTTCTCTGTTCATCTCCTGTAATCTGTCATGCTCGATAAAATAAATTCAGTCCCAAATTCATCCTCATGCAATTTTGTTCTTCAAATTTATAATGATTATCATTTTTTAAATTAGATATTTAAAGATATTGTTTTTGATTCACTAAATTTATTATTTTTATTGATTGTTTTTAATTAACTGTATTGATGGTTTTTTAGAAAAAGAAAGAGAAACATTTTGAACACTAATCTTAGGAAATCATTATGCTCGGGCCAACCCTAGTGTGAAAATGTATGTTCCTTTCATATTGTGTATGATTATGAGCCTAGACTGAACTATGTTTGATTTTTTACATTTAATTTAATTTATTTCATTTTTTTCAATTATTATTATTAAATTAAAATGATGGTTTGCGTGTCATACCATACTCATTATTATGTATGGACCTACATGTCCACAGTTTATTTTATGTAATGACCTTTAACCCATCATTGGGTTCTCCTCACTTATGTGTAAGTCACTACTACACATATTCCCTTAAGCAACATGCAAAAAGGATTTTAACAATGCTAAAAAGCACTGTTAATCGCAACACTGATAGGGGGGGGGTCCCCTTTATCAATGATAAAAAAGCGCTGATAAAGGGGGTACCTTATCCACGCTAAAAAAGCGCCGATAAAGGACCCCCTTTATCAGCGCTAAAAATAGAATTGATTAAGGTCTAACTAGTTGTAATGTGATGTTAATATAACAGTACACCTAGTAAAAACCTGTAATTTCAAACAATTCTATATACATTTAATTTACATAATCAATAAAAAAATGTACACCCATGGAATATACGAAAAAACAATGCTATATACATTTCAAATATAACAAACCAGGACGGAGCGCCATCCAACCCGACACCCGACCTGGTTCATAGCATAACCCAAAGGGCATTATCGATCCCCACAAGCTGAAAACTAGTTCCTAGGTATCAAAAATATTCCTTGGGAATGATTTCACCCATTTATATAAGCATAAGATAACAAAAAGAAATAAACATCACAATAATAAATAACCAAAACCAAACAGGGCATAAAAACATTCCAAATTCAAGGGTTACAAATTTAAAAAAACCCAGAAAGGTTATACCAAAAATGGAACAACCAAACTATATGAAACCTCTATGCAACATTAGGGGCATCACCCTCAATCCACCACCAGAAAAACCCACAAGAGAAGACCACTAGCAACCCAAACCACCATCACGGTACACCTTTCCTTTACCTAAGTCAAATGTAACAAAATCTATATACACCCAAATGTGTATGTAAGGTGTGAGCCAAAGCCCAGTAGGATGCCACCCAAGAAGAAGGATTCCATGATATAACATCAAAAGAAAATTTAACATGCTCATTTATATAAAATACTTTGAAACATTTAAAAGAAAACATTTTAAAGGAAAACCATTTTTAGCACAACACTTTTAGGGAAACCACTTTTTAAGGTAACATTTCATAGGAAACATTTATTAAGATAAACTTTCTTTAAGATAAAATACACTCAAGGTCCACCGTATGCCGACAAATGGCACCACCTTTCATAGGTCTCAAGAGAGCACCATGGGTAAATCCCTAAGAGTAATACAGCTCGTGTGGGACACTAGAACCTCATACCTCAGTGAAGGGTGGTATAGTAACCACAATCACAACTTTCTCATGAAATATCTACTAGAAGGGTACACCCTATGGGACCGGTGGTCTCCAAAAATCATCATAGTTTAGTTAGTGTTGTAAGCGTCAATCATTCTAAGTGAAACCTAAACAATCCACTTCCGAATCACTAGCGTACTAGATCTAGTCAGCCCATCTAGATACCCGAGATTCCCTTGTGCTCAAATTCATGTTCACATGTTACACATATCACCACTTTCATAAATCAATGCCAAGCATTCCAAGTAAATCACCATTTTCTATAAACAACCCACTTTCATTTTACACACACCAAAATTATTTAAAAACACTTTTCACACTACTTTCACATTCCATGAAACCCATTTGAAAACATCATAAGGATGAAACATAGTAAATATAACCATTTCCATGGGTAAATCCCCTTTAAAAATTATACATAAATCAATTTCACTTTAAAACATGCTTCACAACATTATACGATTCAAAATTCAAATTAATAGTGCACGAAAAAGAAGCCAACATTCCATAAAAATCCCTTTATTTTTGAAAAACTCACTTCCAAATACATTTTCACTTCAAGTGCCTTTGAAAACATGATTTTTATCATTCAAACAACCCATGAACCACTTCCACCAAACACCACAATAATTAACACACAAAAACATAGGCATTTTCCTTTATAAAATCCATTTTCATCACATAAGATTTCCAAACCCATCCAAAACACATTTCACACCACATAAACAAATCATAGAGCATGTAAAAATTAATCAAGCAAGCATATCAAATCATCCAAATATGTTAGAGCATGTAACCACCTACCTCAAGTGTAGAAACTTTGAGAAATTGCTGTGAAAACACAACCGCACCACCAAATGACCCTAGCAAGGCAAGATCTGACAAAAAATATCAATATCGAATCCTAATAATTAAGATTCAAACCAAAAGAGACCACCCTACCCCACTTTCCATATAAAACCCCCAAGGAGAAGAGGAGAAACCATAGAAAAGAGGGAATAACAAGAGGACTAACCACTTACTTGGAGATTCCTTGATGAATCAGGGTCAAATCTTCCCAAGGAGAGGTGCCCAAGGAGCCTAGGAGAGCTTGGAGGAGGATCCCATGGCTGAAAATTCCATGGGGGTTGAGTGGGAGAGGGATTAGGGTTAAATCCTAAAAGGACACAACTGATATTTTGGAATTTTTAATGACCTGGAAAGGTGAACGATTATCCCACATGATTTGTCAAACTATGCGACGACCACGATCCCCTATCTACTTAAGAGGTACCTACCGCATGGTTAGCCTACATGGCCTGACTATCCTTGTGCAAGCCATATGGTAGCTTCTGTCCGAAACTCAAACCTATCACACGGTTACCTAGGCCAGGGTGCACAGTTTCCCCTAACCATGCGCCGATCGCACACCTCATTTTGTATGACCCAAATTTCCCATTTTTCTCCAAAAAATCAAAGAGAACCCTAGGGGAAAAGCTATACCAAGAATAAAAGGAAATATTTCCTAAAAAACTTAGACCCATTATGCCTGTTCCCTAAGAGAAAAACCGAAACCCATAAATGAACCTGATCCAAAAACAAAAATAAAGACCAGGGTGTGACAATTCTCCCCACTATAATGCTTGTCACCCCTAGAAATCCACAACAAGGCTTGATACAAAAAAACTGATACTCCTCCAAAACTCAAGGAGTTTCCCAAGAAACTTCAAATGAAAAGAAAAAAAGGATACCAAAAAAAAAAGAGGTTCACAAGTTTGAATCCCCACTATGTGCCCTCTTCCCCAGAAAGTTTCAACACTTCCAGTTGATTGATCAAAATAAACATAATTCTCACAATTCCTAACCCAAAATTTCATTCCAAGAAAAATTTATACATTACCAAATGAAAATCACATCACTTACCCAAAACAAACAAACAAACCCAAACAACTTCTTGAGAAACACTTCCACAACCTTACTTCAACAAACCACTGGGTGCACTCCAACCCCAACATTCACTCAAGGGAGGAACTCAGAATTAGATAGCTCTAAATGAGACTACCCATTTCTAAGAAAACACTAGAAACAAAACCAAATTATCAACATGGGGAGGCCCAAACGGACTCCCCACCATTAGAAATAATACAACACTGCTTTACTATGGAATAAATTTTAGCGAGACCCACAATGGGTCTACCCACTATAAGTACAAACCTACTTTCCTAACTAGCACATGACAACATGGGAACCCGACATAGGACAACTTAGGAACTTCCCACATAGACCAAATAGCCACCACAAGAGCCCGATGAAAGAAAATATAAACCAAATGGAAAACACTTAGCAATTCACCATCCCCATGGGACACAACCATATTCAGATGAACACAACCAAAACTGAAACCGATTCACAAGGATGAATACACAAGGAAAACCAAATATATATTCACCTACAAAAAGGTATAACCACTAGAGTTCATGAAAATGAGACTACCATGCCTCCTCATAACCAAGGAGGATCTCTTCCACCAACACAGGTTGTAATGAAGAACAAGGCCTTCACGCCATCACCCATAAAATGTAACCTTTCCAAAAAAAAGGAGTTACAATAGAGAAGATTGAAATATCCCCTTCCATCATTAGAGGCCAAGAGATACCAAGGTCCCTCACACCCCATAAGATTCATGACTGTGCATGAGCTTCACACCAGAGCCTATGGCTGGAGCCCTGATGTTTGAAGCATCTCCTACCTCGTAGTCAGGCGTTAAAGATCTCTAGCCGAAACACTTTCTTTGGTTTCATGATCCACCATGAAACACTATAAGAATAACCAAAGGATTATAACACACCATATAATTTACATTGATTTAACATGGTGCTTCAAACAAGACAAGGACTTAGAAGATGCACATGCATCATCCCTCTTCACCCTGAATGAGAAACAACGGAAATAAGAACACATAGAAGACACTTCCCTTTAAAATGGAGAAATTTGGTATTTATGAAAGGAAAACATACTTCCATTAAAGTAGAAGTTCTCAAAATATTTCACCACATCCACCTTTTCATTTTAAAGAAAACACGACACCATGAAATGCCACCAAACATAACCATTACCAACAAAGAAGAATTACTAAGAAAGGGACTTTAAACTGATCCCCAAACAACACACTACTTCTGCAAACAGACATGATTAATTCTTATAATCAGATTTGACACACTAATGGCACAACATTGGTCCCTCACTTAGAAGAAACTGAAGAAAGATCCAAAGGACTTTTAAGACCACCGCCAACACCAACAAACTTAGGCCACTTTCAATTATTGGAATTTCCCTCCACCACTTCCAGACTAGACCTTCAAGAACAAAGGCAAAAAACTTCACCTTTAATGACTCAGAAAACTCAAGGAAACTAAAGTTTCCTTAAAATTTCCTCTTCCACCCTTCCGATTTGGGAGGATTCTTATGATAATAAAACATAGGAGGATTCAACTTCTGGAACTCAATAAAGAGTTCCATAGGTTGATCAACTGGAGGGTTTTCTAATGGTAAACCACCTGTAGCTGCTCCACAATTTCCATCAAAACATCATGGGGGGAGGGTGCACTTGGAAGTAAGGAAATTGTGAATCTGATCAAACTATTTCATCAAAAAAAAATTACCATAAACAGATACTGAACACACTGGGACCAACTGAAGATCTTCCCAAAACATTTTTCAAAAGAATGCACCAACCATCATCTCAAAACCAACTCATCAGCATAAATTAAACTTGAAACACTATTTAAGAAAGAAGAGTTCTAAAACAAAAAAAACCTCACAAGAAACATTTCTAAATCATAAGAAGAAACACCACACAACTATTGGTTATCAAAACACCACATTTTCTCTTAAAATCACCTTTGAAAATAAAACGAGATTGGTGGGTTTCTCATTCACCAAAGGCATTCGATAGAGTATCACACATGCATATTCTCATGCCAACCAGGCACTCATCCACCTTTCCACACATATCCTATACATGTGGTCACTTATGGAAATACTAAATGCCAAAACAAAACTTTTCCACTTTCCAAAGCAAAACATTCAACCCACACTTCCAACTTTCAAAAATTCATAAAACTTTCCAAAAGTTCACTCGCCACCGATTCAAAAATCACATTAAAATCCCACACATCAAACCATTTCATCCTTTCTCAAAATAAAAATCCATGGATCCCATCCAACCACAATCTATTTTTTTATTTTATTGAAAAAACACTTTGAGGGAAAGTGGGAACCTACATAACTATTCATCTATCATCAAAGACTCACAGCCTCACAAAACACACATTACAAGTTCAAAATTCAAAAAATAAAACAGAACCCTTTACCGTGCCAAACTGTCAGATGCATCCTGATTCAAAATTAAAAAGAGATCAATCGCATTGCAAAACCTATAAGCCGATCCAGGAAGTTGTCGCTAATCTTGACTCTGCAAGAAAACCACTGAAAAAACCATTTCAAAAAGTGAAAATAAAAAAAGAAAATAGACCATCATCACAACTCTATCACCATCACCTCAAGATGCACACACCGACACACTGACTCCACCGCATACCCCCAACATCACCAAGACCTTCTTCGTCACCGTAGAGCACCAGTAGAAACCGTCTTCTCCGTCGATAAGAGCACCAACATCTGCATTAAGAGACACTATTAGAGAATATCATCATCGAGGGAGAATTCACCATCATCACCAATGAGAACATAAACCCATCATTTACATCATAGTCAATGTCACCGAGCCACCGAAGACACCGAAAACAGAATAACAGAGTAGAGACCATGGGAAGAACACCCTAAAGAACCATTAGCCTCAACACCAAACCAACCAAATGCTGGTGGCATCCAGCACCGAAACCCACCATCACGATCATGAATTAACCCAAAACTAGTGAGCTGCCCGAGGAACCCATCACCACGGTCTTCAACCTCATGCCACCGACAACCATTGAGAGACACCGACAAAACACCAAAGAAAAAGAGGGGAAACCAGGGGATGAAAACCTAAAAACAAAAAACTCATTCCACCAAATACTATTTGATTAAAATTTCCTTTTCCCTTATTCAAAACAATTTTTCCATAACCTTTATAATTTTTTTTGGTTTCACAAACAACCCATTTCAATAACTCCAAAATTTTGATCCTAAAAACTTGATCTCATTAAAATAATCCCCATTTCAAAAAAAGACCATTTCGTAAAAATACAATTTTCTAAAGCTTCCTTAAAAATTATTATGAAAATACACTTCCCACTTTCAAAAAATCAAATTATTACCGCTTTAAATCCAGTTTTTACAATTCCAAAACAAGGATTCTCAAACAATTTTCATAACCCAAGAAGACACAAAACAATTCGTAAGGAGAAACTAGTGTCAATGGGTGACTTGACCATATGGTTGGAATCCATATTACAATCACACCATCTCCATAGAGAGTATTCTAGGACCATTTCCCCATCTCTACATGGATTTTTAGGTCCCACAACCTCACTGAGACCATTATCCCTACTCTCTTTTCATTTACAAACACAAAATAACTCGCACGAACCAAAGGAACCAAAAGGAACCTAACATTCCATGGAAACTTGAGTTCTATCATGAGGTGTGTTGGCTAGACACCCTAATCATAACCATAACATCGTGTCCCAATAGTCCTAGCTCCAGTATACCCAAACACTTCCCCAAATAACATGTCCCAAAAAGGGCGTGACCTAATCTGATACCATTTTATCATGAACCAGGTTGGAGCGCCATCTAACCTGAAACTCGATCCAGTTCATGGAATAACCCAAAGGGTATTATCGATCCCCATGGGCTGAAAACTAGTGCATGGGTATCAAAAATATGTTTTGAGAATGATTTCACCCATTTGTATAAGCATAATATAACCAACAGAAATAAACATCACAATAATAAATAACCAAAAACCAAACAGGGCATAACAACATTCCAGATTCAAGGGTTATAACTTTAAACAAAACTAGAAAGGTTGCAACAAAAAGGGAATAACCAAACTGTATCAAACCTCTATGCAACGTGAGAGGAATCACCCTCAATCCACTACCACCAAAACCCATATGATAAGACCAATAACAACCCAAACCACCATCATGATACACCTTTCCTTTACCTAAGTCAAACATAACAAAATATACATACACCCAAAGGTGTATGTAGGGTGTGAGCCAAATCCCATTAGGATTCCATCCAAGAAGAATGATTCCATGCTATAACATCAAAAGAAAATTAAACATGTTCATTTATGTAAAAGCCATTGAAAAATTTCCAAGAAAACATTTTAAAGGAAAACAATTTTTAGCACAACACTTTTAGGGAAATCAATTTTTAAGGTAACATTTCAAAGGAAACATTTATTAAGATAAACTTTCTTTAAGATAAGATTCACTCAAGGTCCACCGTATACCGACATATGGTACGACCTTTCATAGGTCTCAAGAGAGCACCATGGGTAAATCCCTAAGAGTAATCTAGCTCAAGTGGGACACTAAAACCTTGTACCTCAGTGAAGGGTGCTATAGTAACCATAATCAATGTTTTCTCACGCATAATCCACTAGGAGGGGACACCCCATGGGCCTAGTGGTCTCCAAACATCATCATAGTTTAGTTAGTGTTGTAAGAATCAATCATGCTAAGTGAAACCAGGAAAGTCCACTTCCAAATCACTAGCGTACTAGATCTAGTAAGCCCACCTAGATACCCAGGATCCCCTTGTGCTCAAATTAATGTCCACATGTTACACATATCACCACTTTCACAAATCATTTCCAAGCATTCCAAGGCAATCACCATTTTCTATAAACAACCCACTTTCATTTTACACATGCCAAAACTATTTAAAAACACTTTTCACACTACTTGCACATTCCATGAAACCCATTTGAGAACATCACAAGGATAACACATAGTAAATTTAACCATTTCCATGGGTGAATCCCCTATCAAAATCACACATAAATCAATTTCACTTTAAAACACACTTCACAAAATTATAAAATTCACAAGTGAAATTGATAGTGCACAACAAAGAAGCCAACATTCCATAAAAAACCCTTTCTTTTTGAAAAACTCACTTCCAAATACATTTTTACTTCAAGTACCTTTAAAAACATGATTCACACCTTTCAAACAACCCATGAACCACTTCCACCAAACACCATAATAAGGCACACAAAAAAACATAGCCATTTTCCTTTATAAAATCCATTTCCATCACATAATCTTACCAAACCCATATAAAATACATTTCACACCACATAAATAAATCATATATCATGTAAAAGTTAACCAAGAATGCATATCAAATCATCCAAAAATGTTAAATCATGGAACCACCTACCACAAGTATAGAAACTTTCAGAAATTGGCACAAAACCGAAACCGCACCACCACATGACCCTAGAAATGAAATATCTGACCAAAAACATAAATATCAAACTCTAATAATTAAGATTCAACCAAAAAGAGACCACCCCACCCTAGAGGCCATATAAAAACCCCAAGGAGAAGAGAATAAAACCAAGAAAAGAGGGAATAACAAGAAGAATAACCACTTGGAGATTCGTTGATGAATCAGGGTCAAATTCACCCAAGGAGAGGTGCCCAAGGAGCCTAGGAGATCTTGGAGAAGGCCCCCATGGCTGAAAACCCCATGGGGTCGAGTGGGAGAGGGATTAGGGTTAAATCCAAAAAGGACACAACTAGTATTTTGGAATTTTTAATGACCTGGACAGGCGCATGATTAGCCAACATAGTTTTTCAAACCGTGCAACAACCATGAAACCCTCTCTTCCTAATAGGTACCTAATACACGGTTAGCCCATATGGCCTGACTAACCGTGAACAATCCATGCGGTAGCTTCTGTTCGAAAACTCCAACCTATCACATGGTTATTTGGGAAAAAATGCACAATTTCCCCTAACCATGCGTCAACTGTGCGCCTCATGATGTATGACCCAAATTTCCCATTTTTCTCCAAAAAATTAAAGAGAACCCTGGGGGAAAAGCTAGACTAAGAATAAAAGGAAAGATTGCCTAAAAAATTCAGACCTGTCAGACCCGGTCCCTGGGATAAAAATCGAAACCCATAAATGAATTGGAAACAAAAACAAAAATAAAGACCTGGGTGTGACATCAAACAATGTTTTATATAATTACACTTAAAATTATCCAAAAAACATTTAAAAACATTAATATTTCATCTTTTGATGCCTGTGATCCCCTCTCAAAAATGTCTGCTCATGGTATCAGTTGCTGAACAAATCATCTCAACCCAAGTAAAAGATTCCTCCTACATAAGAAAACAAATATTATGTTAGTAATACTATAAAGAAATAAATTAGACATTAATATGAAAGAATACATTAATAAAATGTAAATATCTAATAAGAAAGACACATTTGGAGTGATACTGGTCACAAAGTGCATCGTATTGAGGTTGGGTTGATTCCTACACATCACAAATGATCTATAGATCATTGTCCTAAAACATCAAAATAATCCAAATGTGTTTGCTTGATTTTGAGTATGTCACTTGTTCTTTTACAAAAGTTAATGTCAATTTTAAATAATGACACATTTGGAGTTATACCGATCACACCATGCAATGGATTGAGGTGAGACTATTTCCTACCTATTAGAAATTACTGATGGATTGTTGTCCTAAAGTATCAAAAAGATCTGAATGTGTTTTCTTGGTTTTTAGTATGCCAGTTGTGTTTTTTTTACTAAAATGTCATTTCAAACTGGAAACATGCATTTTGAGTCATACTGGTTGCATCATGCATCAGTTTGATGTGATACTACTTCACACACATCAAAAATTACTTATGAATTTACATCCTAAATTACCAATATAATCGTATCATGTCTGCTTGGTTTTCAGTGAGGAACATGTTTTGAACTAAAATGTCAATTTTAAAATGATAACATACACTCTGAATCATACTATTCACACTGTGTGTTGAATTGAGGTATGATTGATTCATACACATTAAAAATGACTTATAGATCATTTTCCTGAAGTATCAAAACAATTCTAATGCATTTTCTCAGTTTTCAGTATGCTTGTTGTGTTTTTTTACAAAAATGTCATTTCAAACTAGAAACATGCATTTTGAATCTTACTGGTCACATCATGCGCCGGTTTGATATGAGTCTACTTCATACTCATAAAAAATGACTTATAAATCACTTTCCTAAATTATCAAGACAACCCGATCATGTTTTATTGGTTTTCAGTGAGGGACACATTTTGAACTAAAATGTCAATTTTAAATTGATAATGAACACTTTGAGTCATACCGGTAACACTGTTTGTTGGATTGTGGTATGGTTTATTCCTACACATCAAAAATGACTCATTGATCATTTTCTTAAGAAAAACAAATCGAATGAGTTTTCTCGGTTTTTAGTATGTCACTTGTTCTTTTTTACTTAAATTAATGTCCATTTTAAATAAAAAGACACACTTGGAGTCATACCAATCACACCATGAGTCGTATTGAGGTTTGGTTGACTCCTATATGTAAAATATGACTCATGGATTAATTTAATAAAATATCAAAATAATTCGAATGTATTTTCTTGGTTTTTAGTATGTCACTTGTTCTTTTTACTAAAATTAATGTCAATTTTAAATAAAAAGAGACAATTTGAGTCATACCGATCACACCATGTGTTTGATTTAGGTGTGGTTGATTCTTACACATAAAAAATTACTTATAGATCATTTTACTAAATTATAAAAAAAATTAATGCATTTGATTAGTTTTCAGTATGTCACTTGTGTTTTTTCTTACTAAAATGTCATTTCAAACTGGAAACACGTATTTTGAGTCATACCGGTCGCATTGTGCATCACTTTGACATGATAATACTTTATACACATAAAAAATGACTTATTAATTTCTTTTCTAAATTATCAAGACAATCAGAGTGTGTTTTATTGGTTTCTAGTGAGGGAAATGTTTTGAACTAAAATGTCAATTTTAAACTGATAACGGATACTTTGAGTCATACCGGTCACACTGTACATTGTATTGAGGTTTGATTGATTCCTACATGTCTAAAATGACTCATGGATCATTTTTATAAAGTATAAAAACAATCTAAATTCATTTAATCAGTTTTTAGTAAGCCACTTGTTATTTTTTACATAAATTATTGTCAATTTTAAATAAAAAGACACACTTTGAGTCATATCGGTCACACCGTGCGTCATATTGAGGTTTGGTTGACTCTTACACATCAAAAATGACCCATGGATCATTTTCCTAAAATATAAAAACAATCCTAATGTGTTTGCTCAGTTTTCAGTATGTCACTTGTTCTTTTTACTAAATTTAATGTCAATTTTAAATAAAAAGGGACACTTTGAGTCATATCGGTCACACCATATGCTGGATTGATATTTGGTTGATTATTACACGTTAAAAATTACTTATAGATATTTTTCCTAAAGTATAAAAACAATATGAATGTGTTTTCTTAGTTTTCAGTATGTTAGTCATGTTTTTTTTACTAAAATGTCATTTCAAACTGGAAACACATATTTTGAGTCACATCGGTCACATCATGAGTCGGTTTGACATGATAATTCTTAATAAATATAAAAACGAATTATTAATAATTTTATTAAATTATCAAGAAAACCAGAGCATGTTTTCCTAGTTTTCAGTGAGGGGCACATTTTGAACTAAAATGTCAATTTTAAACTGATAATAGAAACTTTGAGTCATACCGGTCACACCATGCATCATATTGAGGTGTGGTTGATTTCTACATGCCAAAAAATGACTCATGTATCATTTTACTAAATCATCAAAACAATATAAATGAGATTTATTGGTTTTTAGTATGTCACTTATTCTTTTTACTTAAATTAATGTCAATTTTAAATAAAAAGACACACTTGGAGTCATACCGGTCACACTGTGTGTCTTATTGAGTTTAGGTTGAATCCTACATGTCAAAAATGAATCATGAGTCATTTTACTAAAACATCAAAACAACACGAATGCATTTTCTTGATTTTTAGTATGTCACCTATTCTTTTTACTAAAATTAATGTCAATTTTAAATAAAAATAGGCACTCTGGGTTATATTGGCCACACCATGCATCATATTGAGGTGATATTGATTCCTACACATCAAAAATGACTTATAGAACATTTTTAAAAGGTATCAAAACAATATAAATGTGTTTTCTTAGTTTTTAGTATGCCAGTTGTGTTTTTTTATTAAAATGTCATTTCAAACTGGAAACACACATTTGGAGTCATACCAATTACATCATGCATTTATTTTATATGAGAACACATCATACACATCAAAAATAATTTATTAATCACTTTCCTAAATTATCAAGACAATCATAGCGTGTTTTCTTGATTTTTAGTGATGGATACGTTTTGAACTAAAATGTCATTTTTAAACTGTTAAAAAAAAACTTTAATTCATACTGGTCATACCATGCATCATATTGAGGTGTGGTTGATTTTTTACATTTCAAAAATGACTCATGGATCGTTTTCATAAAGTATCACAACAATATAAATACATTTTCTTGGTTTTTAGTACATCACTTATTCTTTTTTACTTAAATTAATGTTAATTTTAATTAAAAAGACACACTTGGAGTCATACCGGTCACATTGTGCGTCGTATTGAGGTGTGGTTGACTCATACACATCAAAAATGACTCATGGATAATTGTACTAAAATATCAAAATAATATGAATGTGTTTGCTTGTTTTTCAGTATGTCACTATTCTTTTTATTAAAATTAATGTCAATTTTAAATAAAAAGAGACACTTTGAGTTATACCAGTCGCACCATTCATCATATTGAGGTGCGATTGTTTCTTACACATCAAAAATGACTTATAGATTATTTTCCTAAAGCATAAAAACAATATGAATGTGTTCTCTTGGTTTTTAGTATGTTAGTTTTGTTTTTTACTAAAATTTAATTTCAAATTGGAAACACATATTTTGAGTCATACCAGTCACATCATGTGTCAGTTTGATGTAAGAATGCTTTATACTTGTCTCAAATGATTTATGAATCGCTGTCCTAAATTATCAAGAAAATCAAAGTGCGTTTTCTTATCTTTCAATGAGTGAAACTTTTTAAATTAAGTAGTCAAATATTTAATTTAGATTATGTTAATATAGTAGAGAAGATATAATATTATGAGAAAAAACATAGTTATTAAAAAAACTTTACCTTCTCATTTAATTATAAGTTGCAGCCTCAAATCCCAATCTCTCACGAGCATGAGCATCTTTGAACAAACCACCCCAACTCGAAAAAATGAATCCACATACATAAGAAAACAATTCTTATGTGAGTAATATTAAAAAGAAGAAAATTAAACATAAATATTATACAATACACTACTTCTATGAAAGTAAAATCTTCATGATATTTGTGTACATTATTCCATCAGGTATGTTGGCCATTCATTTCTAATAAAATCTATATTGTATTGTGAATATGAGTCTTTTTGATAGTCATATTAGTACTGAAAAAATATAAATACACAAAGGATTAATAGATATTTTAAACAAAATAGTAATTATCTTAGAAAATAACTCTTTGGGGAAGCTAGTTTATTGATGTAATATGATATCTATCATAAATTTACAAACATAATAACCACAATATTTTCTATTTGTTTGGTTCATACACTGCATAACAATTGAGGAGAATAATTAATTTATTTTTACATGTGATTGGATAGTGAAATATTATTATATATACCCAGATACTAGTCTAGTCATAGAACTTTTCACGGTCTTCTTGATTATCCCCTGACATCATTCCATGTTTTTTATGATATTGATGCACTTCCCTATCATAAAAAAATTGTCATTAAAATATAATCTAAATTATATAAATTGATGTTTAGTTCTAAAACATTGAATGTAGTGAAGTGGTCAGTTTCTGGGAGCATGTCATTCAAGGGAGAAAGTAGTTCTGTAAAACTGGCGTCACTCCATCTTTTGCTTTCTTTCAAATTGTACAACTTTAGTATGGCTAAAAATACTATATATTTAGTGCAACCAACATACAATGGTGTCTTTGAACAAATCTTTAACTTCTCAAACAATTTTAGACAATCATGAAGTTCATCTTAAATTGTCCTTGACATTTCCTCAATACAATCATTATCATCCTTCACATCTATAATCACATCCTTGATATGGTATTCTTCATTTTACACACTTGTAATCATATTAGATGATCCATAAAACATAGTGTTATCCCAGCCACTAGATTCATTCACTTTTCCACCATGTTTATTCCAACATTTATAACTTAGATATATTCCATAATAGATCAAGTGTTCTTAAAACTCCTATGGACTAATTAGTCTTGAATAACAACAGCATAAAAATAAACAAAGGTTTTGAGAAGGTTCATATACATGATCATTTGTAAACTTGATGAACTCTTTCATTCCATATTCATACTCTTTTTTCATATGATTAACATACATCCATTATTTATTCATATACATCCTATCTGATTCAGTAATATTAATATTTAACAAAATAAATTCACAAAACATTGATATAAAAATTAATCAAGGCTAAAAAAATGGTTTTTAATATAGATCATAAGGGTTAACTCACCACTTTAAAAATAAAACATCATTTTATAGAATTTTAACACTTTCAAATAACTGAAACTCTTGGTTTAAAATCCAATTAACATAAGAATAATTTTCAAAACATCAAGTCAGTGATTACCACTGATTCCTCTTGGTCAGAAGTGTTATACAGTGAGTCTTTATATCATTGGAAGTTCAAATCCAAAAACCCCTTTAAGGGATCATCCATTTTGAAATAGAGTTCTAGCTCTAATAAACCATCAAGATATCAAAAAAACTAATTAAAAACCTTCCAGTACTCCTTCCCTAGATTCACCATTAATATTTTAAGTTAAAAAACCTAATAAATGATATCAAGTCTTATACACACCATGATGTACATCAGACATGCTATAACTAATGCAAATAGAACCATTTATATTAACTTGAACTCATCATCTATTTTATGATACTCCTCCATTTAAAGTTTTAAATGTATAGATAAGGGAGTTATCACAAGTTTTAACTCACTCATTCTGAATATTTTCAACACCTTATGGATATAATCCAACTAAGTCAAGAAAAAAGTTATAGACTTTAAGTCTCTTTCAATATTTATCCCCAATATCCACCTTCTAAAACCAAGGTCCTTCATTTGGGAATTTCTAGATAAATCAATCTTTAGCTCTTCCAGCCTTTCCTTTATTGGTCTAACTAAGAGAAATTCATCCACATAAAGAAGTAAAATGAAAAAACTCCTATCATAATGCACCTTCATATAGTAGCAATTATTTACATTACACTACATGAACATTAATTCTACCATGAAAGGATTGAAATTCCAATTACACTATCTTGGTGCCTATTTAAGCCCACAAAACTCCATTTGATACTGGAATCGAACCTTCTATTTCATTTAGTATTAAAACTTCTAGTTGATTTATGTATATCTCTTTCTCCAAATCTCCACTAAGGAATATAATCATGACATCCATTTGTTCTAGAAATAAACCTTAAATGGAAACCAATTCGAGAACCATCTGAATTATTATATGCTTTATAGAAAGAGAGAAAATATAATTGAAATATAATCATTACAATTATTGAAATACATTTACAACTAGAGACACCTTTAATTATTTCATATCATCCACTTTCTCCTTTAGATGATAAATCTATTTTTTTTCTATAGATCCCTATTTCCTGGTTCCAATTCTATTATCTGTAATGTATCAAAATTATAATGGGAATTCAATTATTCCTTTATTTTTTACTCACACTACAATGAGGTCAATAATCAACCTATATTGAATCCTAAAAAAATAGAAAATACACTTGACTTACCCACACATGCCTCATTAGGGACACTCCTATAGAGTAAGAAAACTATACAACTAGGAGAAACTATCTAGTGTGTGAGCTAACTAGTGTAGTGTATATATCTACCTATTTATTAATTCCTAGGGTTCCCATGCATCCAAACAAGTGGAAGTGATAAAAAAAAGTCAATGATCATCACATTGAGGGGGAGGATACCTTAGCATAGAGGGGGTTTAGCGATAGTGGTAGGGTTCGATGGAAGTAGAGCAGTTGGTAGCAGTAGCGGTGATGATGATGAAGATAAAGGAAGGGTTCGACGATGGAGGAGGGGTTCGTGGTGGCAGAGAAGGGGTTCAATGACAGAGGTGGGGTTCGGCGGTGGAGGTGGGGTTCACAACAGTGGGGTTCGACGATAGAGGTGGGGTTCACAGTGGAGGTGGGGTTTGTGGCAGTGGAGGAGGGGTTCGGTCATGGTAGAGGAGGGGTTTGGCAGTGACATAGGTCAGATTCCATGAGAGCTTGAGGTATACGAGAGAAGAAGCTGATTGCTAGGTTTCATTTATAAAATCGTGTAAAGCTTTTATCAGCACTACTTAAAAAGCATGGATAAAGATAGACCTTTATCAAAGTTAAAAAAGCACTGATAAAAGTTGTCTTATCAGTCCTAAAATTATAGCGTTGATAAAGACACTGTTTATCAGCATTTTTTTAGCGCTGATAAAGGCCTATCTTTATCAGTACTAAAAAAACACTGATAAAGATATAATGTTAATAATTTATTTAGATTATTATATATATTTATAAAATTATATATATAATAAATATATATATATATATATATAATAACTATATTTATAAATATTATAAATAAATAAATAAATATTTATAATTATAAATTTGTAATAAATATATTTATTATATTTATAATTATACACAATAAATAGATTTATTATAAATAATTTTAAATAAATATTTATTTATATTTGTAACTATAAATTTATATATATTTATTTAAATAAGTATAAAATTATAATAACCATATTTGTTATATTTATAATTATATATATATTTATATTAATGGGATTTATGCCCATTGGGCCTTTGGGTCATGTACTGAATAAATAACACTTGATGGGTGAGTTATCACTTAGGGGGCTATGGACTGCCTTTCTAGCCTGTGCGTGTGGTGTCTGCATGTTTAATGTAATCGTACCCCCAATCACTTAATATATATATATATATATAAATAATTATTTATAATTAAAAAATTATAAAAATTATATATTTATTTATAGTTATAATTATAAATAAATATATATTTATTTAAATAATTATAAAACTATAACAAATATATTTATTATATTTATAATTTTATTAATGTATATAATTAATATATTTGTTATAATTTTATAATTATTTAAAGATATCTTTATATATTTATAAATATAATTTTAAATATTTTCATTTATGTATATTTTTTATATATTTATAAATATACTTATTTAATTTTATATATTTATAAAATTATAAGAATAATAAATATTTTTTTATAATTTTATAATTATTTAAATAAATATATATTTATTTATAATTATATTTATAAATAAATTTATATTTATATGTAATTAAAAGTTATAATAAATATATATTTAAATAATTATAAAATTATAAGAAATATATTTATTATATTTATAATTTTATATATATATATATAATTAATATATTTATTATAATTTTACAATTATTTAAATATTTCTATATTTATTTAGAATTACAATTATAACTACTTGTATTTATTTATAAATATATGTATATATTTATTTAATTATATATATTTATAAAAAATTGGGTACAACCATGAAAGCGCACACGATGCAAGGAAGAAAATACATGTAAATCACTGGTATAGGGACTTAACCCCATGACCATGCCCCAAACTCTTCCCCACCCTTACCACCCCACCCGAGCGTGGGGGGATTATATATATTTATAACTTTATAAGTATAATAAATATATTTATTATAATTTTATAGTTATTTACATATATATATATATATTTATAAAATTATAATAGATGTATCTATTTTAATTTTATAATTATTTAAATACACACACATATATAGTTATGATTATAATTATAAATAAATATACTTAAAAATTATTTATATATAATTAAAATTTTATAATTAAAAATATAATAAATATATTTATTATTTAAATATATTTATTTTAATTTCATAAGTATACTTTAGAACATAATAGATTAATGGGTATAACATGAATTAATCATATACCTAGTAAAATATAGATAATAAAAAACGAGTCATCACATATGGACAACATGAATAAAAATAAGGGTGTAATGTATAAATGAACATTCATGATGAATACTTAACATATAGACGTCAATAATATTCACACATCAATATATTTTTTGAACAAATTCATTGGAAACATATATTTATTTAAATATATGTTTATTTATTTATAATTATAATTATAAATATAAATATTTAAAAAGTATTTATATATAATTATAAATATGTAATTATAAATATATAATTATAAATATATGATTATAAATATATAATTATAAATATATAATTATAAATATATAATTATAAATATATAATTATAAATATATAATTATAAATATATAATTATAAATATATAATTATAAATATAACAAATATAAGAAATATATTTATTATATAATTTATTATAATCTTATAATTATTTAAATATATATTTATTTAATTATAATCTTATAAATAATTTTTTTAAAACATTAAATATATATATTTGAATTATTAAAACAAATATATTAATTATAAACATGCATTTTTATTCAATGTATATAAATAAAAATTATTTTTGAATATAAATATAATAATTTTATATAAATTAATAATATTTTTTATTAAAAACTGTTATTAGTGATAATAATAGCGCCGATAAATCTATCCTTTATCAGTGCTAAAAAAAGCACTGATAAAGGGTACACATTTATCAGCATTTTTTTAGCACTGATAAAGGGTAGATTTATTAGCGCTTTTAGCAAGTGCTGAAAAAGACCTCCTTTTATCAGTGCATTTTTCTTAGCGCTGATAAAGGTTAGCACTGCCCTTGCGCTGATCTATGGTAGTGAGTAAATACATATGCAATGGATATATATCTCATGTGAGTAGAGGTAGTTCAAGTTTGGATTTGAGATGAAACCAATCAAGGAAATACTTCGTGAACATGTGGAATACTGCATCCCAAGCCAATAACTGGCTCAAAGAGGAATTTTCTCCAAGGTCTATAGTTGGTTTATTATATGCTAGATAAACCAACCATTAGATAATTATCATGATCATACCACTTTATTTATTTATTTCTGTCATTTTCATGATTATTTATTTATTTTGAATGTATGATGATCACATTAAATAAAGGAATTAACAAGCATACAAGATAGAATTAAATAAATTAGATTATGCATAAATTTTATTTGGACATGTCTACTCACTTCAGTGAAATTCTCTTAACATTAACAAGCACATGGTTTGATAAAATGGACTTATTTTACGCATAAGATAATAAATATAATCCCTTGAATAAAATATTACTTTGGTATAGCCTTCCATTACTTGATTTAGAATGAAACCAATAGTTTCAAAGTTCATGACCAACCCCCATCAGGGCACTTTAAATTAAGAGGTAGTTAAAAATAAAGTTTTGGGTTGACTTAACCATATTTATATCAGATTGTTATTTCCATCACTAGTCTTGGTATAAATCTAAAGGTAAGTGTTGAGGAAATCCAAGTATTGGATTTCAGGATTGGAGAGTCCACTCAACAGATCAAGGGGTTGTAAGTGAGCAGTTGTAATAGAATTGCCAACTTAAATAACTTTAAGTATCTTGACCAACCCTCATTGGGGTTATGAGAAGGAAAATATAGATCATTTCCTATAGATTAGCCATGCGATAGGATAATCCGAGTTTTATGGTGAGGGATATAAATACATGATAAAATGGTAGGATATTTCAAATTAAATTTATCATGTCACACTTTTGGTAATCAATGAAAGTACTAAAATATGCTATATTTATTGAAAATGACACAATTTTGACATTATCATTGTGATATATCCTCGATAAGGAAAACCTTGTCACTAACACCGATTTATTTGAATAGTATATATGGTTGCATATTATATTACACCCATAGCATAAATTGTATGTGTCGGATTCCCCAGTTCTTGAGCCACTTGGAAAAGAGCCTAGTGAGGATGAATTGCCTCTCTATGAATAACATATGGATTGTACAATATATGTTTGGTGTTTGATGCTATCGGCCATGTCTAGTGAGCTTAAAAAGCTTCATAAAAGCATGGATGTGTTTAGAATGCTGTCTTATCTCCAAGATCTTTACCAGGAGAAAGTTAGACAAGAGATATTTGAGATCTCCAAGGCACTATTCACATGAAAGCTTGGAGAGTCGGTGCCAACTGTGACTCATGTGGTCAAGATGATAAACTACATGGTGTGCTTGGACATCTTAGGCTTTAAAATGCTGAATGAGTCATTCACAAATCTCATTTTGGCCTCACAAACACCGAATTTCCCCAGTTTTATTGTTAATTATAATATGAGTAATTCTGGGAAGTCTCGTACAAAACTTATCATTCTTTTTCACCAAGTTGATAAGGACATGGGGATAACAAACTTGTGGTCCTTATGGTGAATAAAGGAAGGTGCAAGGAAAAGGGTCTAAATAATCACTCAAAGTCTAAGGCTTATTATAATCAACCTTCCAAGAAGAGGAAGATCCAAAGGAAGATAATATAAAAACAAGACATTAATAAGCATAACACCAAGGTTTATCACCAAGGAATTATAAAACATAATTACCAAGGTTATTCAATAAGGTGTCATAATACATGTCATATATAGAGATTAATTCTTTACCTAATGCATTAATGTGCTATTAGGGCTCACCATTCATATTTATTAATTCATACGTGCCACATAGATCACCATAAAACATTTCTTAATAACATGTTGAAGATAAAGAAATATTTTCTTATAAAATCATTGAATATATAAATGTTTCAAGACTTAAAAATTTCATCATTTTTAACCTATGAGAAGGGAATATGGGTTTTATAAATTTAAATCCCAAATCAAGGAAGTAAAATTACATATATATTAATACCCTTGAATGGAAATAGGGCTAGGTATTCATAACATAAAAAAAGAGGCATAGAAAATTAGAGGATGAATTCACCAACATAACATGTATATAAAAAAAATTATTGAATAGGATTAATGAGAGGGTAGGTAAGTATCTCATTAATAGAACATGATTTGGATAGTAATGGAATCATTTAAATCCATGAAATAACATTAATATGAAAATACATTACTATAAAGGAAGTACTTGAAAGTAAAGGAGGAAAGAGGTAGAGAATTCTCTTACCTTGAAGAGTTGCTTCCTAAAACATGATTATGAAACCTTAATACCTTAAGGAAACCTTGGAGGGACTATTTAGGTGGTAAAATGACCATAAATTCATGGATATAGGATTTGGAGTGGAGAGGAGTGGGAGGATGGGTGGGTAGTTTTAGTAAAAGAGGAGGAATTGTTTAATAATTTCTTAATATATGCCTTAGAATTATAGGTTATGAAAAATGAAAAATAATTGGATTAACCATAATTTTTTAGCATGGTTTTAGAATTTTAATCCATGTTTTATAATATTTTAATTCATTAGAATAAAAATCAATTTTTAATACTACTTTTCCCATGGAAATGTAATTTTTTTATAAAATATAGTTTTTAAAATATTAATTTCCATTTTAGACATTGGAAATTCAATCATAGTTTTGTAAATTAACTAGTAGAAAAATAGTCTTGAACATCGGTTTTTAACCGACATTGAAGTTGCCAATGTAAAAAATATTATTTTTTTACTTCAGTTTTTGTAAACCGACACCAAAAATGAATTACATTTGTTTTTAGCATCGGTTTTGTAAAAAAACGATACCAAAAAAATCAATTCGTATCATTTTTGGTGTCTGTTTCCTTAAAAACCGACGCCAAAAGTTTTAAAAAATAGTTTTAGCATTGGTTTTTTTTTTTAAAACCGACACCATAAATAAAAAAAAATATTTTTGGCGTCGGTTTTTTTTGATTTTGGCATCAGTTTTTTGGAAAACTGACACCAAAAGATTTTTTTATTTATTTTTTGCATCAGTATTCCCCAAAACCGACACCAAAATATTTTTTTTTAATTTTTCGCGTCGGTTTTAACAAAAAACGACGTGAAAAATCATCAATAAATTGGTTTTGGTGTCGGTTTTATTGAAAACTGACACCAAAAAATGGAAAAAAATATTACAATGTTTTTTATAATTTCTTAAGATTCTATTTGACTGGTCGTGGAGCTAAAACGGAGTTACGGATTAAAAGTTATGGTCTTTGAAAGATGAACTTCTTTAAGACTTCTATTAGAGAAGATCAACTTCTGACAACCATAACTTTTAATCCGTAACTCAGTTTTTTATTTACGGCCAGTCAAATTGAAGATTAGGAAATAATCTAAAACTTAGTAAAAGAAAATATAATTTTTGGCATCATTTTTTAAAAAAACCGATGCCAAAAAGTCTTCAGATTTTTTGATTTTAGTGTCGGTTTTTAAGAAAACCGATGCCCAAAGATTTTTTTTGGCGTTAGTTTTCCCCAAAACCGATGCCAAAACATTATTATTATTATTTTCCACGTTATTTTTAACAAAAACTAATGCAAAAAATCATTAAAAAATGGGTTTTGGAGTCGGTTTTACTGAAAACCGACGCTAATAAGTTACCGCACATACTATTGGCATCAGTTTATAAAAAACTGACGTTATTACGTCGACGTTAAATCCTGTATTTCCACTAGTGATTGTTTTAAATCCATTAAAATACATAATATTAATAAAATAATCTATTTTTGGTCATGGATTTAACTTTATTCATTATTAAATCATTATTAAATATTTATGAATTCATAAAACATATTGTAAACACAAAACTATATGTTTATTATTCATTAAAAAATAACGTATTTTAGAAAATTCTAAAAATTTCACCATGAACAAATTTCAAAGTGCTGATTTCAAATATAATGTTTATTTTATAGAAATAAATTTCTTAATATGATAATTTTAACTTTTAAATTAAAAATCCTTATTTATTGAAAAATAACAGTCTTTACAACATAATCAACTTTATGAAACTTATAAACATTCTTAGTACATTATAAAATTATATTATCATTTATATTTAAATAATGTCTTATAAGAATATTTAATGAAAATATATTTTATTTATAATACCTGAATTTATTATAAAAGTGTATATATTTTCTAAAATTAAAATTATGCTTTATTTGCATCCAAAAATCTATTTATCACATTCATCTTATACATATGTGTATTTATTGACGCTCCTTTCCGTCACAGAGTCTAAACGACTGAAAAAGGAATACCTTAAGCACAAAGAGATTCATCCTTTGAAGAACATCAAAAATTGACAAAGGCATGAACAAGGATTTCTTTAAACATGGGTCGTGCAAGTTTCACCATGGTCGTGCAAGTATACTTGCATGCCACATATTGTTCGCGCAGGTGACTTGCACGCCCTATTTGATTTTCACCCAAGGTCCTCAATGGCCTATAAATACCCCCTGTGGGCCCCCATTTCAAGGACAAAAAATCCAGAAGTTAGATTTAATCTCTTTGTGCCCTAGTCTCTACTTGAAGTCTTCCAAATACTTCTAAGGTAATTTCTTACCTAGAATGGAAGATCTAAAGAGGGGGAACAAGGCCTAAGTGTTGAAATTCATAAACACTTGTGCGCCTAAGTGTCTAACCCTTAAGGGAAATAAAGACACTTACGCACCACCTTATCCCTTCAACAGAACTTGCGCGCTGCCCTTTTGGAAGCCTCTAGGGATAATACTAAGGGTTTGAGCCAAGCCTCACCCAACTATTACCTTATGGGTTAAATGTCTCTCAAGTACACATCTGTCATGCAAGTATACTTGCACGACCAGGACTTGTGCGCCCAAATAGGACTTGCGCACCTTCCTCTTTTTGGGTACCCCACCTGCCTATTAATCTTTTTTCTTCAAATCCACCTCTCCTCTTCAAGATTTAGCCTTAAAAACCCTCTTCAAAGCCATTTTTGGCATGGTTCCTTTGTTGGCTTCCTTATCTGAAAGGAATTATGTGGAACATCTCTCAAAACCTAGTGATTTACATATCTTTATGTCACTAAGGTTAGATATTTCCTCCATTCAACCCCATCCTTTAAGATGAGAAGATCTTTAATCTCGGCATCCTCCTTAGGAGTAATCCCCAAGTTCCCTAACCTGGGCCTCCTTTTTAGGAGTAAGCCCGAGTCTAAGTTCCATAATCTGGGCCTCCTTTTCAGGAGTAAGTCCCAGTCCAAGTACTCTTAATATGGGCATCCTTTTTAGGGGTAAGCCCCAAGTTCCCAAATATGGGCATCCTCCTTAGGAGTAAGTCCCAATCATAATTTTCTTTAACTTAGGCCTCCTTATTAGGAGTAAGTCCCAAGTTTCAATTCCCCTTAACCTAGGCCTCCTTCTCAGGAGTAAGCCCCAAGTTTCAAGTCCCCTTAACCCGAGCCTCCTTCTCAGGAGTAAGCCCCAGTCATAATTTTCCTTAACCCGAGCATCCTCCTTAGGAGTAAGCCCCAAATTCTAAATTCCCTTAACATGGGACTCCTTCTCAGGAGTATGCCCCAAGTCTCAATTTCTTTTGATTTGGGCTTCCTTATCAGGATTAAGTCCTAAGTTAAGTATCCAAATCTCCATAAATCACATATAACTTTATGGAACTTGTTCCTGGGTTTCTTCCCTGAAGTAAATCCCAATCTTAATCTATCTAGGCAATCATACATACATAAGCCCCACATCATTCCTTACGATTGCATCTTTCGTGGAACAATCGTTAGGTTTTACTGATACCTCTTTTTTCTCACACCGAGTATGACTCACATGAGCTTAGAGTATAAAAGTAATCATGAAATATTTCTTTGGGCCATCAATCATGGATAAACTCCATATACTCGAACTACATGGGTTCTGATTATTTTTCTAAACAAAGATACTTAGGTATCCCATCTGCGGGTACGATCCCAACTCTAAAATAATCTATGTCCTTCTGAATGAAAATAAACTTCAAGTGCCCCACTGAGTGGCTTTAAAACCAGTATGGTTATCATAATGACCAAGAAATTTCTATATAATGTGTTGAAGGATACCATTAACTAATAATCTCTAACAAATACAGATGATTCTCTATTAATTAAGAACCTCAAATACATATAAAAGATTCTCTAAATCCCATACATATCAATCATAGATTGTCAGATCTAAAGGAAAGCTCATTTTCATACTTGGTAATTTAATAAGGATTCACGAACATAACTCAAATATATAAAGAGAGTCGCAAAGTAGATAATAATCCCCCCCAAAAGGTGTGATGAGTCTGACATCCCATCCTCTCGACCAATGAAAATTCTTAAGCCTCATCGGTCCATAACTAATGAGCACCTACCTTTGGAAAGTATGTCCAAATGGATATAGAATCATTGGATGTTTCCGGTTCTATGAATAAACCCCTTAGAAATTGATTGGAATGTTTGAACCTTAAACAAACAAGGTCATCCCCATTTCCATTGGAAACAAAAAATGGTGAACCCAACGTGAATCCTTAACCAAGTTAAAATGATGTTTTACTTATTTGTTAGGCCCCTATTTAACTCAATGTGAGGGACAACAAAACAATCAATAACATATGTGCTAATCCAAAAGATGTAGTGGCCGAAATTATCTTGATTATATCTGTTATATCAAACAGGAACTCTTTTCCAAGATCTCTCTACGTTACAGAAATGGATTCTCTAAAGTTCACACCTGTGAATGCATCTGCTGGTACTCCTGTTGGATCCTCGTCCGCTCTGAGGATGAAATCACCTACTCAGCATCTTCAACGCTGGGTCTCAAATGCACTGGTTAAGGAATACCGTCAACACGGTACCATTCCAACTCTGGTGGCCGCTCGACAAGCCCTCCAAGTCAATAATTCACCCTGGTTGTCCGGACAGTGACGACCAGTGATCAAGAAGCAGGTGGTGCCAACCACCGTTTCCAATCGTTTTGGGTCGTTATCCCCGGAATGTAATCACCAGTCCCTCCCATATTATGGGGAGGTGAATGAGAAGGTCACTCAAGGCCTTAATTCAAGGATACATGAGTCCTTCCTGAGGGATCCCATGAACAATCGCCACTAGACTCATGCGAAAGTGCGCCCTCAACATGATGAGGGTATCGCCTTTAGGGGTTCGACTCAGGTTCCTCAAAACCAAGTCCACAAGACAAACTACCAGAGGCGAAATCTAGTCAACAGGGAGCAGGTTCTTACTTATGCCCCCTCTGGAGAAGTCCATCAAGCCAACTTGAGTAGGAATATACACCCGTCCGTCCTGATGTTACTGCCCAATAGAATCGTCTAGCATTAACACACCAATCCTTCCAGGCAATTCCAGTGGAGTATTGTAGACAGGAATATACACCTATTTATAACTCATCATCTAGTTAGCAGGCTCGTCTGACTACAACCAAAGAAGCTCGCCAATCTAATATGGTGGCAACTGATAAGTAGGAACATACACCTGTTTACAATCAACAATTCTGTCAGCAGTCTCGTCTGCCAATATTGAAGGAAATTCTTCAACCATACTTGATGAAGAATACACAGCAGGCACATACACCTGCCAATGTTCATCAAGCCTTCCAACAGTCTCGTTTGGTAGCATTTGGAGAAGTCAGTCGGAAATCTCCGACGACAAATTTGGAGCAGACTCAACTCTCCGCCCCCACACATGAGTGCTGTCAGAATTCACTGACAGGAAAAGGAGGATAGGAGCAGGAATACACACCTACTCCAAGCACGGAATGGATGTATATTCCCATTCCGGCATCTGAAGTCACCAAGCACATTCTAACAATGGTGAAAGAGCAGAAGCAAATCCCTGCTCATATTCTGGATGCCTGTCAGAATATTATAATAGCTTCAGTAGCCTCACATAGAAAGAAATACAAATCTGTCCCTACCAGTGGAGTTACACATCAAAATATCACTCCGGAACATATACACACCTCTGTTCTAGTCCAAGAGGGTTGTGGGGCATACTCCCCCATGTCATATGAACAATCAAGTCAGGCACATACACCTGATTTGAATGGAGATAATCAGCCTAACCTGACTATTTCTCCTGAGGAGGCACATATACCTGCCCATAATAACAAATTTCTTCGACAAGTAGTTCCTAAAGTGAGTAAGAAGGCATCTAAGAAAAATACCCATACAACATAGTCAATAAATCAAGAGCCTATCTGTAATAAGGCCTTGATCGATGCTGGAGTTCTTGAAGCCCTCAGACAATTGTCTGTTGCAACTCAAGATTCTACTCTCTCATTTCCCAATAGTGGGAACATTAATTCCTAAGGTCTCCATCAGACACTTCCTCATGAAGGCTTGCTTCATGACAGTTCGGTCGATCTCGAAGTATCATCTTCAGATGAGAGCCATGAGAATCCTCTGCGTGGCCAGAAGATCAAGGAGTAAAATGTTTCATCTTTTTCTATAACCCACCTTGGTGGTCCTCCCCATGATGATGAATTTAGCTATGAAAGTCCTCTCCACAGTAGTAATTCACATTGCCTGGAAAATTCTTCAAAGGAAAATTCAGTAATGAGAATGCCCTCTTATCTTGAGGCACTTGAAAATGTGAATCCAGTCATGTCTGATACTTTACCACTAGCAGGTGAAATACTTTCTCAATCAGAAGGTAGCCCAGGGTGTAGGTCATTATCCGAACCACCCCTGGGTCATTTATCTTCTAGTTTGATAAATGAATTCTCTACCAATCTTGTTGAATCTGATGAAGCAACAAATAAGCACCAGCTTTGGTCTAATCAGGTAGAAGAATATTCATCGAATGATAAAGAGGAAATGCTGAATATGAGAAAACAACTGGCGAAAGGTGAAGTACCAGTCATGTTTTGGACTTTGGCTGACTCTCAGTACGATATTCCAGAAATGTTGACGGAATATTGTATTCATGATATTCTTCTCAACATGTGGAAAAATCTTTGTCAATTGAAAAAGAAATTATTATCTTATGATGAATATGAAAATCATGTCAAGATAATAGAAGGGTTACAACGCCAAATTGATTTGGCATCTCTCTCAGTTTCCTGATATCCGAAGGATGAAAAGCAGCAGAGAGCCCTTCAGCGTTCATGCCTTGGTGCACTAAAAATATTGCGCCAGTTAATTTCCAATGCCCCATCTGGTATTCATATCATGGGATGTGGTGTTCATGGAGCACTACATTTCACTGTACTCTCTAGTCAAAAAAGCCCTCCAAAAATGGTCTCATGCAATGTTATTTCCCATGGACGACCACAACCAATTGGTTTTGTTTGTAATCAAAGGCTTGCTCCGGAACATGCCTCTACTAGTTCTTCCCAAAGTCAGGCATACAAAGAAAAAGTTGTAGAATTACTCTTGCATCAGGCAAATGAGAATATCGAATAGGCTTCTTGTTTAGAGTTGGCGCATCATCAGGTGACTAAAGTGTCAGAAATCATCCAGCAGTCATTTGAGCCAGGTGATTTGAGTGGTTGTAGGTTAATGCATCCAGCCAATTTTCGGACTAAAGTCCGCAAAATTAGGAGAGATTTTAAGAAAGTCTCAGATGTAGCAGCTCAAGAACCACCACAGCTTGCCAGACTAGGGTCTCTTTTAACCCAACCCTCAGAATCAACAAATAGGATTCGAGGAGTTGAGCAGGAACAATAGGAACATCCCCAGTCCACCGGACTGGGGACTTTTTCAAATCCTCAATCTCTTCCTCAGCGAAAGTCAGTCTTCTCTTGATTAGGGAAGAATCCACAAGAGGAACACAAAGCCAAATTATCAGGAGATTCCCTCTAAATTACGGTTCATCAAGAAGTTCTTGAGAGTTAAACTCAACAAAAGGCAATGTCTCATCAAGGACATGGAAGAAGACTGCATCGCAGAAATGCCAATAGAAGGGATGCAATGCATTATGCATCGATAAATGTCATCAATGTCATTATTTCTGATCCTCCAGAACATGAGGCTCACTTATAGGGATCAGATGAAGAAGTTCCTGCTCAATAGGCTGTGCACACAGAGGTAAATGAAGAATGTGTGCATACATGAAATCAAAGGCTTACCCAGAATCTAGGTATTCCTTCAAATAACCAACTTCCCCTCTCTAAAAGGAGTCCAATAAGGGGAAAGGAAAGGATCAGGTTACATTTCACCCTTCCTCTAGAGAATCCCAATCACTCTCACTAGAGAAAAGGTTGACACAACAAGAGGAAGAAATGAAGGAATTAAGGAGGTTGAATGCAGAACTACTTCAAGGTAGTCTTCCTCCTAAGCATGCTGGAGTCAGTCAGTCAAGGGAATTTGTTGCGGCTACTGAGATGGATCAATAATATCCTCCTTTACCATTACACCATCACAGGTCTAATCCTATGGGTCATGCACAACAAAAATTGGTGGTGCTACCATCAGTTGTAGTACCAGCCACCATACCTATCCAAGCTCCAGTTATTGCATCTGCTCAGGCCCAAGCTCAACCAAATGTTTCTCAAAAGTTAATGACTACTATTGAGTCATTAACAGCTCGGTTGGAAGATATGGATGGAAAGCGTGCACAAATTTAACCAGAAAAGAGAGCTTATCCTGAATGGGTTGATGCAATTCCCCCCCCCCCATCAAATTTTGCAAGTACCACATTCCTGATTTTTAATGGTTCAAGAGACCCAGAGCAATACTTAACACATTTTGTTTCTTTTTGTGATCCTATGATGAGAACTCCTCAACAACAAGAGGCAGTTAAACTCAAGTGTTTTTTACAGTCATTACAAGGACCTACCTTTGTCTGGTATACAATCTTGCAATCCCGGTCAATTACCGGGTGGGAAGATCTCCATCAATGATTCCTTCTTCAATTCAACTCAATGTTTCCAAAGATGACAATTTTTGATCTTACAAATTGTAATCAAAGGGAGAATGAAAGAGTTTCTGATTTCATTGCTCGCTGGAAGGGATTAAAATATTCCTTAAGCTTAGCACTCCCTCAAGAAGAATTGTTGCCAATATGTGTGGAAATTTTGCGTGATAAATTATGCACACCGTTGATCCCTGTGAAATACACAGGAGGGTTTCGAGACCTTACGTCAATCGCTCAACATATTGAATACTCTCTTACAAAGACTAAGGATAAAACTCGTGTAATTCCATCAGTTCCAGGAAGGAGAATGGGTAGAGAAGAGACTGCTACAGTTACGCTTAAACAAGCACCTGTACCTTCTTCTACTCCAAAACCTTCATCTTTTCGAAGGGCTCCACCTCCTGAGCTTCAACAACAGAGGCCGTTTCATCAAGATGATCAAAGAGATCAAAGATGTAAACAATTTTAGAAGTTAAATAGAAAAGTTTATTCTTTCTAAAATGAACAAGTTCCTGGTTACTTCATTTCGGCTCTGGAAAATAATTTGGTTCAATTACAAAGGCCTAAAAGGCCGAACAAGGAAGGAGATGAAGACCGTCCCAACTATTGGCCATTTCATCAGATGTTGGGGCATCCCATTCAGGAGTGTTTTGTCTTCAAATACCTCCTACATAAGATGGTGGACTCGGGATAGGTAAAACTGAAAGGTTCTTCAGCCCAGGTAGCATGTGTTACTGCTACAGATCCAGAGGAAGAAGGTGAGTGGCAAGAAGTCAAAAGAAAAAATGCACAGAAATATGAGATTAGATGGTCAGAAAAACGATCAACCGAACTCATGCCATTTTACGAATGAAATTGAAGAAACCAATTGTGTCTTCTAATATGAATGCCACAACAAAACCCCCTTCATCAGAAGGAAAATCCTCAAAGAAATAGCATAATTCAAATAAAGAAGAGCAGTCAGAAAAAGATGAGATCGTGTCAAAGACCAAGTTGTCTTTGTCAATGGAAGATTTTATGACATCTACTTCAAAGCCACGGGCACCGCCCCACCAAAAGACACAACATAAATTGGATAATCAGGCAGAGTATTCATCAAATGAAGAGTTGATATTTGGTTATGTTAACATGATTCACTTAACAGATCCTTATGCCAGTCATAGTTTCGATCTTGATGAGCCTGAGTTCTCTATATCAAACAGATGAATTAGAGGGAGTTCTAGAGGTCTAGGATACAGAGGAAGACGTGGATATCCCAGAAGCCACTATTTCAATCCTACCCCTGCTAGAACTATATATGCAGTAGAAACTTGTGGCAAAGCCCTTCAGCGGGATCAACAAGAACAAGCAAGTTCTTCCACACATGACAGATTCAGTCCTGGCACAATTATTTTGGAAGATCGGTTGGAGGTTACATCTTCTTCCTCTCAGCAAATAAATAGACCTAGTCAGTCTAATCTTCCAAATCCAGGAGTATTTCCAACTCCTACCCCAATACAAGATGCATCTACTTCCAAAGCATAAACTTCTAAGGAACCTGCGAAACCACATGTTCCTATTGGGAAACGTATACCTTTGGATAAAAAATATGATGTCTTGAAACATTTGGACCAAGTACCAGCCAAGTTATCAATTCTGGATGCCTTAAATCTATCAAAGGATCTTTGGTAGGCACTCATTGAGGCTTTGTCAAGTCCTCAGGAATTCAAAACTGAAATTGCTACGGCTGAAATCTACCATATAGAGAATGATCCCGCAGAATGCCATGCAGTGATATATTTTACAGATGAAGATGAAGATGATGTTGTGCATGGACATATTAGACCTTTGTATTTATCTGGAAAGGTCAATGATGTAGACATCTGAAGAGCTTTCATTGATAATGGTTCATGATTCAACCTCATCCCCATTCGTACACTTCGTCGATTGGGCCTCACCGAATCAGATTTATCTCCTTCTACTTTAATATTGCAAGGATATGATAAAAATGAATAAGAACATCTGGGTGAGATCACACTCAGAACTTAGTTTGGAGACCTTGTATCCAATTCAGATTTCATGGTTGTTCATCATGACACAACTTTCAACATTTTTCTTGGAAGACCTTGTCTACATCAACATGTGGCTATACCATCATCATACCATCAATGTCTCAAATATTGTTTCAATGGTCAAATTGGGATATTGTATGGTGATAAATCCCCATTCAAAACATGTGAATCTCAATACATTGAGGCAGAATTCTATCACATGGAAGGAAAGGAGTTATCTATGACAAAGGAGGTTACCAAAATTAATGCTCCATATGGTTTGGAAAATATTCCAGTAAACTCATTCATACATGTGAGTACATATTATGTGTTGCCTATCAGTCAAATCGACAGGGTAGACCCAAATCCAAATACCCTTATGGAAACTTCCATAATTTCAATTATGGCAATCAAGCCAAACAACCTGAGAGAAATTGGCGATTCACCAAGCAATGATGAAAGCTCAAATGGAGATGTATTCATTTCATCCGCTGAAATCTAGCAATTCTATACTTCATCAACCAGGCCAGAAGAAGTTATAGCAATGTCAAAGATGAACGATGATATAGATTCTCAATCCATCATCTCCTATTTATTAACCGAGGAAGACCCTTCATCATCAATGGGGTTAGAAATGATATCCTCTTCATCAATATGTTCAAATTTTAACATCTCTCCTGATCATGGAAATTATACTTCATCATCTACTATTCAAGTAGAAACAGAAGAAATAACATGTGTTGAAGAAGAAGAGGAAGATCTCAGAGATGCTCCTCCAACATTTGAAGAGGGTATCTCTAATACTGTGGATGAACTCAGAGAAATAAATCTGGGTACAAAAGAAGATCCATTCCCCACTTTAATTAGTGTGGCCATGACTCTTTAAGAGCAAGAAATGTATATTTCATTTTTAAATCAAAATCAAGATATATTTTCTTGGAACTATACAGAAATGCCATGGCTTGATCCTAATGTTGCTACTCATTGTTTGGGTTTTCCAGAAGAACATCGAGGATTTAAGTAAGCCGTGAGAAGAACACACCCAACTTATGATTCTAAAATTGAAGCTTAAGTGGATAAGCTTATCAAAGCTAACTTCATCAGAGAAATTCAATATCCCAAATGGCTAGCTAATATTGTCCCTCTTAAAAAGAAGGATGGAAAAATTAGAGTTTGCATTGATTTTAGAGATCTTAATCGGCATTGTCCTAAGGATGATTTTCCAGTTATGATCACAAAACTCTTAATTGATTCAAAAACTGGCTATGAAGCACTTTCCTTCATGGATGGATATTTAGGGTATAATCAAATTTGAATGGCTCCAGAAGATGAATAATATACAACCTTCAGAGCCCCTCAGGGTGTGTTTTCTATTGGGTAATGCCCTTTGGCCTGAAAAATGTAGGTGAAACATATCAACGTGCCATGCACCATATCTTCAAACCCTTTTTAGGGAAGTTTGTTGAATATTATGTGGACAATTTGGTGGTTAAATCCATACAACGTTCTAATCAATTGGATTATTTGGAAATCATATTCCACAAACTTCGACAACACAATTTGAAGATGAACCCCTTGAAATGTGCGTTTGGGGTAACCTCAGGAAAATTTCTCGGCTTTGTTTTACGCCATCATGGTATCGAAGTCGATCCTGAGAAGACAAAGTCAATCCTTGTTTTTTCACCTCCTCGAAATTTAAAATAATTGATAGGACTTCAAGGACACTTGGGCTATATTTGGCGTTTCATCGCCAATCTGGAAGGTAAAAGTTTACCCTTCACCAAA
Source organism: Viscum album (assembly GCA_963277665.1). Classification (NCBI taxonomy): domain Eukaryota; kingdom Viridiplantae; phylum Streptophyta; class Magnoliopsida; order Santalales; family Viscaceae; genus Viscum; species Viscum album. Next base: position 1,797,421,839 of record OY728138.1, read on the forward strand.
TTAATGAAGAAGGGAGTCACTTACCAGTGGACTGAAGAATGTCAAGAAGCATTCAATATTCTCAAGAAATATCTCTTGAGTCCACCGATATTAATGACACCTGCTGAAGGAAGACCACTTATTCTTTATGTTACAGCTTTAGAGCGATCATTGGGTGCCTTCCTTTCCCAAAAGAATGATGCTGGGAATGAAAAAAACCTTTACTATCTCAGTCAGACTATGCTTGAAGCAGAAACCCGATATTCAAGTATTGAAAAGTGCTGCCTAACGTTAATCTTTGCAGTTCAGAAATTGAGACACTACCTGCAACATCATGAGGTCCAATTGGTATCTCGCAATAAACCGCTCAAATTCATCCTTAGTCATCCAATTCTTACAGGACATCTGGCAAGGTGGGCAGTTATTTTGCAGCAATTTGATATCCAGTATGTGTCTCAAAAGGTAATAAAGGGCCAAGCTCTGGCTGATTTCCTTGCTGAACACCCTTCAGTAGAAGATACATCTTTAGATATTGAACTCTCTAATGAGGAAGTCTTTTCTATTCAGGATAATATTTAAACATAGAAAATTTACTTTGATGGTGCTTCCAGGAGTCCAACAGGGAAGAAAATGGAAGATCCTAAATTTAAAAAAGTTGGGTTAGGAATTGTACTTGTTTCCACGGAAAAGGCAGTGCTACCCTATTCCTTCTTATTGAGGGAAGGCGGTACAAATAATGAAGCAGAATATCAAGCTCTCATAGCAGGATTGGAGTTAGCGCTTTAGGCACAAGTGAATCACTTAATGGTGAAAGGTGATTCAGACCTGGTAATCAAACAAGTCAATGGGGATTATGCCATCAGAAAAGAAGAGTTAATCCCTTTGTATGATTATGTCAGAGAGTTAATGGTGGAATTTCCTTCGGAATCGACATTTTCTTATGTCCCGTGATCACAAAATTCCCAAGCTGATGCACTGACTAATATAGCCACACCTCTGGAAGATCCAAATTGGGATGAAACAATCATCATTATCTCCCACCGTCGTACAATTTCACCTTATGTTCAAATAAAAACAGACGAGATCAATGAAATTAGTCCCATTTCTGAACCATATGGTCATATTATAGGATGGATGACACCTATTAGGGAATAACTTCAAAATGGAACACTCCCACCTGATAGAGTCGGGAAAGAACATGTCTAGTGATGTGTGGTAAATTTTACTCTTTATGATAGCCCTAATCACCTAGAAAAAATTATCTACAAAAGAGGTTTTGATGGAATTCTCTTCAAATGCATTGATGGTGAAGAGACAATGACTGTCATGAAAGAAGTACATGCAGGAGTCTGTGGTGCCCACCAGTCTGGACATAGACTATATGATCAAACTCGAAGGCTTGAATACTTTTGGCCTTCAATGATACAAAATTGTGTTGATTTCACTAAGAAGTTTCATTCTTTCCAAGTATGTGCCAACTTCATCCATTAACCCCCAGATTTGCTTCATACAGCTAAATACTCATGGCCATTTTCCACATGGGGAATGGATGTAGTAGGACCTTACCCTTCAGCTATATCCAAGCAGTTTAAGTATATTCTTACTACTACTGACTTCTTTTACAAATGGGCAGAGGCAATACCTCTCAAAGAAGTTAGTTCTAAAAGCATTGTTAGCTTCATCAATTCTAACATCATTACCATATTTGGTGTCCCTTATACCATATTGACGGAAAATGGCACCAAATTCTATTCATTCGAGGTAAGGAAGTTGTATCAAGAATACAACTTCAAATCCAACCATTCATCTTGGTATCATGCAGTGGACAATGGACAAATAGAAGCCTTTAATAAGACTCTTTCAAACATACTGCAAAATATGGTGGATAAAGATAAGAAATCATGGTCTGATAAACTTTTTCATGCTTTATGGGCTTATCGGACCACCATCCACACTGCTACGCGGTCAACTCCATATTCATTGATATATGGAACAGAAGCAGTCTTGCCCATTGAGGTTCAATTACCTTTGCTCAGAGTATCCATTTGTGATCAATCATCTACAGATGAACAATCTTAAAAGCGATTGGATGAATTGGAATGATTAGATGAAAAAATATTGTGCACCCTGCACCACTTGGAAGTCTATCAGAATCGAATAGCATGAGCTTTCAAAAAAAAAAAGTTTGTATTCGTTCATTCATTCAAGGAGAATTGGTATTGGTTCTCATAACTCCAATGATACCAGGAAAGAAACCTCCCAAGCTTGAGCCAAAGTGGGAAGGACCTTACTCAATACATAAAGTCTACTCCAATGGAGCTTATTCTTTAATCTCAATGGATGGAGAACTCATCACGACTCTAACCAATGCAAGATTTTTGAAGAAGTATTTTGTGAAACAAAAATACCCTTACGTTCAAATCCAACCATTCATCTCCAATCATGTTATATTCCAAAGACTATGTGCATACATGGAAATGACCGAACCTTAATCTTGGGTCAAACCATCATTGCATTAAAGTCCCCTTTCACCCTTCACTTGTACGAACCAAATTTGTACACAGGGTATTTCAAGAACTATGTGTGGCTTGATTCCCATACTTATGGGATACATAGGAACATTCGAGCATCCCTTGAATCCAACCCCAAGTCTTTGGTCCTAACCCCAAATTCCACTTTCAGTCCCTTGGATGAAAAGTCCCCCTGTGAAAACATGAATGTGGTATGAAAACCCTGGTCTTCATTCATATCAGTTTTAACAAACACACAATGTGTATTCCTCATTATGGTCCGAGCTCTATAACACTAAACTAAGATCTACTACATTCTCATCTGACATGACGTTAAACTGTATTTCAAGAACTACTTATGTCTTGATTCCCATTCTTATGGGATACGTAGTGAAGTACAACACCTCAATTCAGGACCCATCCACAACATGATTATGGTTAGAATTGGTCTGTGTATCTCTACATGCATTGGACAATGCCCATTTTGTTGTGTCATACTCCTAACCTTAAATACTTCCATATCTCCATAACCCTTTTCTTGACTTCTGATAAAAAAATATCTGATACCCGAGAGTTCTTTTGCCTGACCATGCCGCATGTTCCCTTAGGCGGCCTTGCATAAACAGTCTACATAATGGACCTATCAGCCAAAAGATACTATTATTTGACTATGTAGCCAATGCCCTTAGGTGGACCTGCATAATTCAACCCCCTAACGGGTTTGTCAAATAGTGGTAACTTCATTATTGGGAGGAAAACCTTGTTTTTCCTTATTTGTTTTAATGAAAATATTTAGGGATCCGCAAAAATAGCCATCCTTAACATATTTTTCCCATACTATTTTTCATGATATGAAAGTATTGAAGTCTATGTTTTATATTTCTCCTCCCTACATTTGGGTCAGACCTTCATAGGAGTGACATTCATCCAATTCTCTGACAATCTTAATTAGAAATATCCTCTCCATATTCAAGTGCCTTTCTCCATACAGCAGACTCTATGCTTTGGAACATTTGAATCTCCATAAACTTTCATTGGCTTTTTATCAATAGAAAAGTAAAATTTCTGAGAGTTCTTTTTCCTGACTATGCAACACGTGCCCTTAGGTGGCCTTGCATAATTAGTCTACATAATGGACCTGTCAGCCAAAAGATGCTATTATTTGACTATACAACCAATGCCCTTAAGCGGCCCTGCATAATTAAACCCCCTAACAGGTTTGTTAAATAATGGTAAATTCACTCTTAGGAAATACTTCTTCTAATGCCTTTTAGCCCATTTTTCATATCATTCCTCAGATTCAAAATTTCTTAAGTCATAGTTTACATTTTTTCCCACATAATTGAATATGGTAATATTTTTTTAGATAAATTATCAAGGAATTGAGTCAATTTTTAATCCATTCAGTCAAAGCTATTCGACCTTAAACATTAGCCTTTTTATATTCGACGTGCATGACTTTAAACTACCCACAAAAGACAAGGGAACTCTGAACAAAAGTCAAGTCCCAGCTCACTAAACATACATTTCGTATGGTTTAGGTAATATTGATCAATTAAAAGATGTAAAGTTTGTAGGGTTATTTTTATAATCCTAGTAAGAAAATCAAACTATGCTTACTAGGCCCATTGGCTTAGGTAAAAATTTAAAGCAGGTAGCAAAAGAATTCAGGCACAAATGATTGAAGATGAAAGTGTTTTTCATTGATGCACAAGAGTTAGAAGGACGTCCACATACTGGAGTCTCTTCTATTTTTCAAGAATTACAAGAGGCTTTCAACACAACTCTTCATTTGATTTACGGCATCCTGAGCTTCATCATCATCCACTTGAAGTTCATGCACTCAACCAACTTCATTCTTTTCAGTTTGATGGAGTGATTTCTTGGCATCTGCAATGGCTTTCATACCATTTGTTTTAACTCCATCCAGTGAATTGTTAAGCTGGTCAAGTTCCCCAGTAACAACATCTAACTGTTGCTGAAGGTGCATCTGCTGGACAACTTTATCCTTGATCTTATGCTTCATCTCCTTCAACTTGGCAGCATGATCAGCCTCATCTCAGGACACCAAAACCTCAAATTCACTGATATTGGCCAACAACCTTGCTCTGGTCAAATATTGAAGGTATTTTTGATCCTTCTCCCTTCTTAAAATGACTTGTTTCACCACAGCATGGATCTCTTGATATCCAAAACTGCCAAGTCCCAACATGACGAACAGGGATGAAAGTCACGGGATCTTTGAAGACAGCTCTTTAAGAGGCACTTCAGATACGATCTTTTATATGTTATGCCATGCCTTGCGTCATGAAAACTGGAACATCTTTTGTACCTCCGGGTCTGATTTAGAATCACTATCACAGGGGGGAATATAATCTAGAATTAATGCACTTAAAGAAGTGCCCTATTATGCTCCTTCCCCCCTGACCCTTGTTACTTCACTTTCTATTCTCATTGGGGAGGAGGCTGAGACTTCACCTCCAGATCTAGCCACTGAAATTGATGGCCCTGCATAGTCAATTGAAAGTTTTGATTAGTTTCAAAGGATAACAAAAGTTGATTAAGTTATCTTGCAAATTAAGTGCAGCCAAAAATATTATTGTCTCTTACCCAACAGTAGATCAACAGCATGAGAATGCTCCTCCCCGTATTTCCTAGCTTCAACATGATTTTAAGGACGGGTTTCAGGAAGCTCTACCGAGTTCAGCTCCACTTGAGCTAGTGTCTCTGTAATAGTAGGGTTGTCTATACCCCCTTCAAGCATTGGCAGTTCAGCAGCTTGCTCAGATGGAACTGCACATTTCAACCAATCGTGGTTAGAGATGTAATAAGAAATTTTTAACTGGACGAAGGATAACACTCACATCCAAAATCTTCTAAATTACATGGTAATTTAACTTGATCTAAAATATCTTCAAAATATGTGCCAAGTTTCATTATTTCATCCAATGATATCTCAGATTCCTGGTTAGTCTCACCAGTGGGAGAATTCGATGTATCTTCTTGGAGACCCTCATCCTGCAGCCTTTGACCCCAGACAGTTTCTTCAGAGAAAATTATGGCATTAGTTGCAGTGGCCGCCAAATGTTCTGGTGCAGGTGTTGAACCTAAAGTATCATAGAATGGAATCCAGTTGATGTTTTTATTCAACATTTTATGAAGCATTGTTAATTTACCAGAAGCAGGATCTTCTCTCCTTGTAGCAACAACATGACCAGTACTTGGAACAGATGTTGTCTCTTCTTCAGGAGTAGCCGAGTCAGTATGAACTTGTGATTTTCACGAGCACCCTCCATCGTTCTCAGAGGAGGGTCAGTCCTCTCACTCAAAGGGTAAATTGAAGAATCCCCTACAATCCCAAGAAGTATGATCAATCTTTTCATGGGTTAAGACTCATGACTATCCGAAGGACTTACCACTACTGATGAAGCATTTAGCTGTGGACTTCTTCCTTAGATGCCTTTGCTTCTTTGGATTTTTGGTAGTGTTGACATCATCATCTCCAAATACAATAATTGAAGAATGAAAATCCATGTCTAACTCTTCATCCATGTCTTGCTGGCTTGGAGATATCTCACCCAGATCATGAAGAGATTCATTATCTTCGATGGAAGTACCACCAGGGATATACTGTGGTGAAGGAACCTCAGTAGTTCCTTTCTTTGCAAGCTGTAGGATGAAGAAATTAATTTCCTTGAGTAACAAAGCTTTAACTGAAATCAAGTTTCAAAGAAAATAAGGAAAGAAACTTATATCTTCAGGTGCCACATAATCGTGCCACTCCTCATCTTCGGAAGCACCGATCCTCTCAGTGGTGCCACGATCTATCATTTCCTTCACCCGCTTGGTGACAAGAATGGAATCATCAGTGACATATATGAGCATCTCCAGATCTCTGATGTAGGCCCACACTTCATTGGGGTTATCCTCAAAATAGATATTTGTAGAATCCTGAAGATTCCCTACTCCAAGGATGTGTAGACCTTCGCATAAGTCCAGCCAGGCAGTTTCGACATCGCAATATAAACTCCACCATGTCTGGATAGCCTCTGGTCATAGATATTCAACATGTGTACCAGAAGGCTGCGAGGAGGGTCCTACAATATTGGACTTCAACTTCTTCCCAGCTTCTGCAACTATAGATAAAGGATAAGAAAATAAAACTTGTTGCTCTATAAAATAATGGCAATTAAATTGCCTCAATGAAGTAACTCAACAGGAGTAAATGGAGTGGGTCTCTTGATTCTGACAGGATTATTATATCTGGAATGAGGCCACTTTGACACATGCTGTGCTTCATCATCCCCATCCTGAGAATCCGGCGAGTCAGCCCTGGGTGAGGAACCTGGTGAATTAGCTCCGGGTGTGGAAGAGTCACCTTCCAGATGAAGGGTTTCTTTCTCGACAGTTCTCTTCTTTTTTCCCCACCCGATGAACCAGATGATTTAGTACCCCTTCAGGGTATGATGCTACCCAGTTCTTAGTATACCATGTAGTCAAGTTACTCGCTGCTCTAGCAACTGGTAGATCAAACACTACCCTGGTCTTATCCATAGATGTCAGCAACCATAGTTGGCAGACAACCATCAGATGCTGCTCTGACCTGACATGCACAGGAGGGGATACAATAATCTACTGCAGACACTTGAATTAGCGTGAAAATCTCTATGGAGCGTAGGCCTCGCATATAATCTCTCCGTCAATCCTGGTGGAAAATACACCATCTCTGTAAGCCAGCATGTATAACCTCAATTCCAGGCTGGCTGTTCCATCATCAACAAACCACCTGGTTGGCGGGTTTCTACAAGGAAAGAAATGGAATTCCTTGAACATGCTCAGCCCCGCCTTCATATCATAGGGGTTGAGGGCTAATGGAAAAATTCCAGAATATGCTGGCACTGATGGCCTGAAAGAACTTCCAAGAACCTGTACTCCGTTCTGTACATCGTATGTCCTGAAGTGAGTGGCGATCCATCCCCATAAAACTTAGAATGGTCCCAGTATTCTCAAAGGAGACTTACCCATAAAGACATGGAGTAAGATCCTGTGAATATTTTCCAAAATGGGGGTGACCAACCCAACCATTTTCCTCTCAGCCAACTTGGCTGCAACAACGAAGGTCCCTGGCCTGACGCCTCCCTTAAAATCCCTAACTGAAAAAAGATAAACACTGATCCACAAGGCTAAGAATCCTGCCAGACAGGTCTTTTCTGGGATTATCTAATCCACTTCGTACCCCCATTTTTCAAATTATCCTGCTTCCAGGGTCGGCCAAAATTTTCCAAGAGCACCCCTCTTCTCTGTTCTGGGGTAGGTAGTAGGAAGAGTACAGGTGGGCCCCTTCTCCGTCTTCTTGGTAAGAAACATATCCATCCACTCCTCTGGATGAATATCCTTTCTATAATGAGTTTTGGAGGTCTTTAAATTCTTGAGCTTGTAGAAAATTTTCAATAATTCTCGAGCCAAAGCCGAAGTCTTCACCGAATCATTCCAAGTCTCCTTGGGAGGGATGAATTCATCATACATATTGCCTAAAATTGGATCCCCCGAGATCTTGTAGACATCCCACAAACTGATGCCTACTTCTCCATGAGTCAGATGGAAAGAATTGGTTTCTGGGCTCCAGTGGCTGATTAGCTCCAGCACAAAGTCATCATTCCTGTAGACATATGTCTGCCCAGCCCAGACGGCTTCATATATTGCAGATCCTTTCAGATCCTCGACAAACTCTGCACAATTTTGTCGCACCCAATATGCCCACATCCAAGTTGGCTTCACACCTCCTCCAGGACGGAAGTCCCAACTCTTCTTGCGGGCTTTGGATTGATCCATCTGAGAATTTAGAAAGATTGAGGAATAACAATGTGGTTATAGCTCAGGCTTGTGAGGTTTTAGATCTAGGGCACAAGGGCTATGATGCATTATGTAGTCCTTCTCCACTGTTCTAGCATTAACAAATGATCCTCCAACTGAGAAATTTTCTTAAGAAAAATTGGTGTAATTCTGAAACCAAGAATGCGGGAGATAGTTCTTTGGCTCTGGAATTTTGACTTCTTGCAAATGACCATGACCATACAGAGGCAGGTAAATACTTTGTGGGAAATTCAGATGATACTTCTTCAAGTACTTGGCCAAATCTGGGAAAGCGCTGTCGCAGATATTGTAATAATCATGGCCAACGATGCTCATCATGTCATTAATCCACTTTCTAGCCAGCTCATTAGTCGTTCCAATTATTCTAGGAGCCATTGAATCTGCACAAAGGTTGAATAATTAACTCTTAAGTAAGTTGATTTTTCATAAAATTTGTGAAGAAATTCAAAAAAATGGCTAATGCATTAAGGCGCGCAAGTACCATGTTGGCGCGCAAGTCCAAGTCAGTCGCGCAAGTATGGGTGTGCAGGTATCACCGTACAAGTCCAAATACCTCTACAGAAGCACGACACGAATAGAAGCACAAACCAGCGGAAAACAAGTCACTTGCGTGAACGAGAGCTACTTGCGCGCCGAGAGCTCAAAAGAGTTCAAAGCTGGGTGCTTTACGCGATGTGGTGCCGCAAATTTATAGACAAGGCCGTAACCCGACGCGCCGTGCCCTACGCGGCTCGCACCTGTGCACTCAACACCTACGTGCCCAAATTCCTTGATTTTCCCCTTTACCTCAGAGTCAAACCCACCTTCCTTTTTTGGATCAAACTCTGAGGGGGGACTTTTGTTGACGCTCCTTTCTGTCATAGAGTCTAAATGACTGAAAAAAGGAATACCTTAAGCACAAAGAGATTCATCCTTTGAAGAACAACAAAAATTGACAAAGTCATGAACAATGATTTCTTTAAACATGGGTCGCGCAAGTTTCACCATGGTCGCGCAAGTATACTTGCACGCCACATATTGGTCACGTAGGTGACTTACGTGCCCTATTTGATTTTCGCCCAAGGTCCTCAATGGCCTATAAATACCCCCTGTGGGCCCCCCATTTCAAGGATGAAAAATCCAGAAGTCAGATTTAAGCTCCCGGCGCCCTAGTATCTACTTGAAGTCTTCCGAACACTTCTAAGGTAATTTCTTACCTAGAATAGAAGATCTAAAGAGGGGGAACAAGGCATAAGTGTTGAAATTCATAAACACTTGCACGCCTAAGTGTCTAACCCTTAAGGGAAATAAAGACACTTACGCGCCACCTTATCCCTTCAACAGAACTTACGCGCCACCCTTTTGGAAGCCTCTAGGGATAATACTAAGGGTTTGAGCCAAGCCTCGCCCAAGTATTACCTTATGGGTTAACCGTATCTCAAGTAAACATGTGTCGCGCAAGTATACTTGCGTGACCAGGACTTGCGCGCCCAAACAGGACTTGCACGCCTGCCTCTTTTTGGGTGCCCCTCCTTCCTATTAAGATTTTTTCTTCAAATCCACCTCTCATCTTCAAGATTTAGCCTTAAAAACCCTCTTCAAAGCCATTTTTGGCATGGTTCCTTTGTTGGCTTCCTTATCTGAAAGGAATTCTATGGAACATCTCTCAAAACCTAGTGATTTACATATCTTTATGTCACTAAGGTTAGAGATTTCCTCCATTCAACCCCATCCTTTAAGATGTGAAGATCTTTAATCTGGGAATCCTCCTTAGGAGTAAGCCCAAGTTCCCTAACATAGGCCTCCTTTTTAGGAGTAAGCCCCAGTCCAAGTTCCATAAACTGGGCCTCCTTTTCAGGAGTAAGTCCCAGTCCAAGTTCTCTTAATATGGGCATCCTTCTTAGGGGTAATCCCCAAGTTCCCAAATCTGGGCATCCTTCTTAGGAGTAAGTCCCAATCATAATTTTCTTTAACTTAGGCCTCCTTCTGAGGAGTAAGTCCCAAGTTTCAAGTCCCCTTAACCTGGGCCTCCTTCTTAGGAGTAAGCCCTAAGTTTCAAGTCCCCTTAACCTGGGCCTCCTTCTCAGGAGTAAGCCCCAGTCATAATTTTCCTTAACCCGGGAATCCTCCTTAGGAGTAAGGCCCAAATTCTAAATCCCCTTAACTTGGGCCTCCTTCTCAGGAGTAAGCCCCAAGTCTCAATTTCTTTTGATTTGGGCTTCCTTCCCAGGATTAAGTCCTAAGTTAAGTATCCAAATCTCCATAAATCACATATAACTTTATGGATCTTGTTCCTGGGTTTCTTCCCTGAAGTAAATCCCAATCTTAATCTATCTGGGCAGTCATACATAAGCCCCACATCATTTCTTATGATTGCATATTTCATGGAACAATTTTTAGATTTTACTAATACCTATTTTTTCTCACACCGAGCATGAATCACGTGAGCTTAGAGTGTAAAATTAATCATGACATCTTTCTTTGGGGCATCAATCATGCATAATCTCCATATACTCAAACTATGTGTGTTCTGATTCCTTTTCTAAACAGGGATACATAGGTAGCCCATCTGCGGGTACGATCCCAACTCTAAAATAATCCATGTCCTTCTGAACGACAATAAACTTCAAGTGCCCCACTAAGTGGCTTTAAAACCAGTATGGTTATCATAATGACAAAGATATTTCTATATAATGTGTTGAAGGATACAATTGACTAAGAATCTCTAACAAATACAGATGATTATCTATCAATGAAGAACCTCAAATACATATAAAATATTCTCTAAATCTCATACATATCAATAATTGATTTTCAGATCTAAAGGAAAGCTCATTTTCATACTTGGCAATTTAATAAGGATTCACAAAAATAACTCAAATCTATAAAGAGAGTCCTGGAGTATACAATAATTCTCCCCAAAAAGGTGCGATGAGTCCGACCTTCCATCCTCTCGAACAATGAAAATTCTTAAGCCTCATCGGTCCACAACTAATGAGCACCTACCTTTGGAAAGTAGGTCCAAATGGATATATAATCATTGGATGTTTCCGGTTCTATGAATAAAACAGTTAGAAACCGATTGGAATGTTTGAAGCTTAAACAAAAAAGGTCATCCCCATTTCCAGTGGAAACAGTATTTTATAAAATAATAATAAAAAATGGGATTGAATATATAACTATTTAATTTATAGAAAGTAAATTACACTTTTATTATACTAAGGTCTAGATACATAACCCCTTATTACACTAACATATTCCCTAATGGTAAGGTGTTTGATAGCGATTGTTTCATGGGGTGGCTCAACTAACATTGATTTAGTGGTGATATCCACTAACTTGAACTTCTTCTATAGTTTATTCCTCTCAAGACTTACTTTTTGAAGATCTACTTAGTCTTGGTCAAGGGAGAAACCCAGTGATGCTAACTCCCTCCAAATTTATGATAAATGAGCTTCAAAAGGCACGGTCCTACTGGTTAGGGACATCATTTATCCCTTTTTAATTATTTATAATTTATCATTACCCTTTATAAACACTAATTCTAGTGGAAACATTATTACCAGTAGTTATAATTCCCAATGGTCTAATTACTTTTCCAACATTTGTATCACCACTCCATTGGTCATATCACTATTCCAACAATCATATTACTTCCTAAAAATATCTCTTAATTTCTAAATTAATAATTTACCTCAATTACCCTCAAGGTTCTATATTTTTAAAATGTTTATTGGATTCCTAATGTTTTATCTTCTTTTTACAGTTTTTTTATGGTTGTAATGATTCTAGGGGATCAATATGATCCTAATTTTCCTATTCTTGTAAATTTATTTCTTTTTATTTATTTACCCATTATAATACTTTTAATTATCATGGATATTTCTATAAATATAATGTACTTATGAATTGCATTAACCATTTTATGGGATTCTATTATAAAATATAATAAAATAGTCATTGTGAAACATGAGTTCTTTTATTAAGAATTTTTTGGGTCGTTACATTCTCTCACCTTAAAAAATTTCATCCTAAAAAATTATGTTCATCCTTAAAAAATGTGGGTATTTCTTCTTCAAAGATTCTTTAGGTTCCCAAGTTGCTTCTTCGAACTTGTGATTTCTTCACAAGACTTTCACATGTTAGGTTGTATTTTTCCTCAACACTTATTCCCTTTCATCAAGAATATCGGTTAGTTCTTCATATGATAGATCAAGTTCCAATTACATTCAATTTGTGTCAAGTATATGTGTTGGGCCTTACATATACTTTCTTAACTGGGAAATGTGGAAGATATTTTTTACATTGGAATGATTTGGAGGTAGTGATATCGGATAAGAAACTACTCCAACATGCTACAAAATCTCAAATGGTACAATGTACCTTGGAATCAGTTTCCCATTCTTTTTAAACCTCATTATCCCCTTCCATGGTGATATTGTAAGGAATGCATGATCCTTGAAATAAAAATTTAAGCCCTTCTTTCAATTTTCAATATAAATCTTTTGTTGGCTCTAAGAAACCTTGATATGTTTTTGGATCACGTGTATCTTTTCCATATTGTCATTCATAATTTATAATCCAAAAAATTTTCCTTTCCCAACTTCATTCCAATATGTTAGAGTTCTACACCTCTTCCCATAGATTTCTTCACAAGGAGAAATTTTAATTCTCAAGTGAAAACTATGGTTATATGATAATTCAAAAAGTAGAATATGTTGATCCCTACTCCCTTGAAATTAAAGTACACTATCCTATAACATGTCTTCCAATTTTTGAATATTCATCTCACATTTCCCATCAATTTGAGGATTATAAGTTGTGATTATGTTTAATTTAGTATTCATAACCTTTTAAAGTCTCCTCCAAAACATATAAGTAAATATTGAATCATGGTTAGATACAATTTATTGTGGACCCCCATGAAGTCTCACCACTTCCTGAATATACAGAAGATTAAGGCACTCAATTGATAAATTTTCTCCTATATCAATAAATGGGAATACATTTTTAATCTATCAAAAATTACCCAAATATAATTGTTTCCCTTGGATGTATTTATAATTCTAGTAAAAGAGACCATAGTTATGTTTTCCCACTTCCATATAGGTATGGTTAGTGGTTTCAATGATCCTTTGTGTAGTTTTTTCTCAGCCTTCACTTGCTGATATACCAAACTTCTTGAAATATAATAGGTAATATACCTTTTCATGTTATCCCCCCAATAATGATAATTAAATTATCTATACATTTTTATGATTTTAGGATTTATTAAGAATGCTAGGATATGAGCCTCCTCTATTAGATATTTCTTTAACTTTGTATCAAATATCATATATAGACTTGTACCAAACCTCAACACTCCCTCTTGATTAAAATTGAACTCAAAAATATTTCCATTTTTCATATCTTCTCTCTTATTTTGTAACTTATGATCATCTATATGTGATTTATTTATCTTCTAAAATAATTAGGATTTTGAAATCATTTGGGATAAGATTGATGATATCTCTTCCCTTATGACTTCAATGTCCATACTCACCAAGTCTTTGATCAATGTATTTCCTTCAATCCTCATTATTGTAAGAAATCCGGTGTCTTTCCTACTCAATGCATTAACAAATTTGTTTAATTTTCTAGGGTGATAATGGATAGAAAAATCATAGTTATTAAAAATATAAAACCACCTACTTTGTCCTATATTCAATTCCTTTTGTGTGAATATATACTTTAGACTATAGTGGTCATTTTATAGATCACACTTCTCCCCATAAAGATAGTGTATCTATATCTTTAATGGAAAGATAACTATATCTAACTCCAGATCATGGGTAGGATAATTCTATTCATGAGGATTTAACTATCACGATGCATAGACAATAACTTTTTCATGTTGCATGAGTACACAAAAAATTCCTTTCAAGGATGCATCACTATAAATGAAAAATCCTTCCTTATTAGAGGGAAAAGTTAGAACAGGTGAACTGACTAACCTATTTTTTAGTTCATGTAAACTTACTTCACAATCCTTTATCATGATAATATTAACTCCATTTCAATTTAACTTGGTTAGTGGAATAGAAATCCATGAATATTTTTCCACAAACCTTCGGTAGTATCTTGAAAGACCAATGAAACTATGAATCCCACTTACTGTTATAGGACATGACCTCTCCTCTTATCCTTTTTCTTTACTAGATCCACTGATATTCCTTCATTAGTTACAATCTATCCATAGAATGTTATTTTTTTATAACCAAAACTAAAATTTTATAAATTTACTAAAAAGATTATATTTCCTCAAAGTTTGTTATATGAACTTAGATGAAACTTATGCTCTTCATGACTTTTAGAATATATCATAATATCATCAATAAAGACCAATACAAATTTATCAAGGTAGTCCCTAAATACTCTATTCATAAAATATATAAAAATAAAAAGGATACTTAGTCAATCCAAATGGAATAAAAACAAATTCATATTTTCTATATATTTTTTGAAAGGTAGTATTTGGGACTTTCTTCACCCTCAGATGATGATACCCAGATTGGAGGTCGATCTTGGAGAAGTATTGAGCTCTATGAATCGAGTCAAAAAAATCATAAATCCTTGGAAGAGGGTATTTTTTCTTTACTACAATCCCATTAATTTCTATATAATCAATTCATAACTACATTGATCCATCCTTATTCTTTACAAAGAGAATAGTTGATCCCCAAAGAGATATACAGAGATGAATAAAACCCTTCTCCAAAATATCTTGAAGTTATTTCTTTAATTACTATAACTCCACATATGTAATTCTATATGGGGTCATTGATATCGGCTTGGATCTAGGTATGAGTTTAATTAACACCTCTACCTCTCTTTCTAGGAGAGGTCTAGGAAAATATTGAGTAAATACATAAATGTATTCTCAAAAAATGGGTACATCTCTAATCTTTATAATTTCTCTTATCCTTATTCACTAATTATCTCTATAAATAAAGAAATATAAAGTGGTTCTTAATAAGAATCAAGCTGGGATATCTCTCCTTTGAAGATAATTATGGGATATCCCTTTAAGATAACATAAATATACTTATTTTATAGTTGATCTTGGCATTATACTTTTAAAATAAATCCATCCCAATTATTATATAAAATTACACCCTTGGAATGACCACCAGGTCTATAAAGATATTTCACTCACCAAATTTAATATGGGAATCCATATATATATTTTATACTTGACTAATTACAATATTAGTTTTTACTAATAATTACACCACTATAAATTTAGGGATTAACTTGATGTTCCTTGCAAAATTAAATGAAATAAAAAAATTCATAGAACTAGAATAAAAAAATTTACTTTCTATATTTGAGTGTATGATGAGTGTACTTGACACAACATCATTTGGAACCTTGAATCTAGACATTATGATTAAAAAAGTACAACCTTTATCTCATGTCCTTTACGGGGGATGATTATAGTTTCCCTCCATTATCATCTAATTTAGACATTGATTAGTGAAATGTCCATGCTCTTTACACTTGAAGCATTTCATGGTAGGTTGTTCTTACACTATCTTCCCCTTTTCATTAGTGTTTATATTTTGATTATTAACATCACCATGAATGTTTTGAGAAATACGACCATCTATTCCACACTTTTATCACTTTCCACTTCCTTATGGACAATTCCCCAAATGATTCTTCCCACATTTATTACACATGGTATGTTATGATTTCTTCCTGTCTAGATTCTTTCCAAAATTTTGATCCATACTTCTATTCTTGTCATTCTATCCATGAGTCCATTGGGTATCTAAAAACTCTATTTCAACTTTGAGAGAACATCATACTATATCTTTATATCTCCCAAAGCTTTGTATTTCCAATGATTTTCATAGATGGGGTCTCAGTATGCTACAAAATCAGTCGATCTTCCCATTATAATTGATGAAAAATATTGAAGGATTTAATGTAATCCTTGTAAATTTCATATCATAATTCTACCACCAATTAATTTTTTGTTTCAACTCAAGGAATTCACTCTTCATATTTTTTTAGAGGGGATAAGAAAAATAATTATTGAAAAATACTTTTTTAAGTCCTCCCATTCCATAGAATTAAATTTATCCTATAGATTCATATTCTTAATCAGTATCCACCACTGATCATATTCTCTTTCTAATAGATATACTTCCAACTTAACTCTATATTACTAAAAACAATGAAGTATAAAAAATATATTTTCTATATTACCAATCCATTATTCAGTGATCAATGAATTAGAGGTTTCACTAAAAATAGTTGTTCATTGATACATTAAGGATTAAACTATCAGTTAATCCTTCTTTGGTGAATCCAAATTCTCTATGTGGTTTAAGTTTTTATTCATGACCCAAGTTAATTTATTCACCATCACCATGAAGTTTTCAACTCCAACTTCCATCACATTAGGAAGACTTTCATTGAACTTTTCATTACATTAGTTTTTTACACAAGTACTTATATTTTTTTACCATTTTTCTTAAATAATATAACCTAAGTGATAAATTTTTTATTATTGGAAATCTTAAAGGAAATATTTATCCTAAAAATTTCTAACATCATGATTCTAGGATAATATAATTAAATATATATTTTTTACATTTTCTATATATCCTTCATAATAGTTTGTAAATAACATGTGATTAATTAAATAATATCCTCAAAGAGTGTCAAAATAGGTATACAACAAGTATTATTTTTCATGAATAAGGCGATGATTGAGTTAATACCCAATACGTACTTTTTTGGGTTATTACCCCTAGATAAAATTATTCGAGATCCACATCTACTTGTAGTATCCGGAAAAAGATTTTATTATTTGGAAACCACTATCTTTATACTTCAACAAAATTTTAAGGATGTTTTCCTATATTTGTACCTATCCTTAGAATTATTAATAATTTTTTCTAGTACTAATTTCCATAAATAACTAAAACTTCCTTTGATACCAACTATGGAAAACCACCTTTTTAATACCTAATTTTAACATAATTCCTTAAAAAAATATTACATTAATAACTTCAAAGGATATTTTTAGGTTTTATGACTTGGAAATAAGGTACATAATACATGAATTACATAAGGAAAACATAAAAATAGAATTTTATTTACTCATCTTGAAATTCTCCTTTATTATTCCATCATAGGTCACATCACGAAAAGTGATTTCTTAGGGACATACATCAATAGAAAATGGTGAGTATAAAACCACGTAAGGGAAAAGAAAAGGAAAAAGAATATGAGAGGTCATAAAGGATGAAAAATGAGGCATAACATGAGGTCATAATAATTAGAACATGATATATAACCTGGAAATTTGGATACAACATAAAAATGATACTTTCATAAGTATATTTCTAAGGTTTATGAACAAGGCATTATAAAACATAATTACTAAGGTTATTCAACATGGTATCATAAAAATTTTAATATATTGAGATTATTTATTTACCCAATGAATCATATAACTATCATGTTGCACCATTCATTTTTTTAATTCATGTGTTCCATATAGATCATAATAAAATATTTCATTAATAACCCATAGAAAATAAAGAACGATTTTCTTATAAAACCACTGAGCACATAAATGTTTCACAACTTGAATATTTCATCATTTTTAACCCATGAGGAGAGAATGGGAGTATAATAAATTTAAATATAAAATAAATGAAGTATAATTACATATACATATGAATAAAAATGAATGAAAATAGGATTGGGTATTCATAACATAAAGAGAGGCATGAAATGTAAATGGATGAATTTAGTGACATAATGATTATACAAAAAGGTTATTGAATATGATTAATTATAGGATAGGGAAGTATCTCATTAATATAAAATAATTTGGATACTAAAGGAACTATTTAAATTAAAAAAATAATATTAATATGAAAATACATTACTACATAGGAACTACTTGAAAGTAAAGGAGGAAAGAGGAAGAGAATTCCCTTACCTTGAAGAGTTGCTTCCTAAAACATGAGGACAGAACATTAAGACCTTAAGAACAACTTAGAGGGAATATTTAGAGGTAAAATTACTATAACTTCATAGTTATATGATTTTAAGTAGAGAGTAATGGTAGGACAGGTGGTTATTTATAGTAAAATATAAGGAATTGATTAATAATTTCTAAATATAGACATTGGAATTATAAGTTGTGGAAAATGAAAAACCATTGGACTAACTGGGATTTTTCTAATGGTTTTATACATTTAATTCATATTTCATAATATTTTAATTCATTAGAACTGAAATTAATTTTTAATATTACTTTGTCCATCAAAAAGTAAATTTCCCACAAAATATTGTTTTTAAAATCATAATTTCCATTTTTGAATTTGGAAAGTCATTTATCAGTTTGGAAATTAATCTAAATCCATTAAAATTAATAATATTAATAAAACAATATATTTTTGGTTGTGTATTTATTTTTATTAATTATTACATAATTATTACATATTTATGAATTCATAAAACATATCGTAAACACAAAACTATATTTTTACTATTCACTAAAAAATAATGTATTTTAGAAAATTATAAAAATTTAATCATAACATAATTTTCACATTTTGATTAAAATATAATGTATATTTTATCAAAATAGTTTCCTAAATATGATAATTTTAACTTTTAAATAAAAAATTCCTTTTTATTGAAAAATAACTATCTTTACAACATAGTCGACTTTCTGACACTTATAACAATTCTCTAGGAAATTATAAAATTATATTATCATTTTATATTTAAATAGTGTTTTATTAGAATATTTCATGAAAATAACTTTTAATTATAATACCTAAATTTATTATGAAAGTGTATATATTTTCTAAAAACACACTTATGTTTTATTTTTATCCAAAAATCTATTTACCAAATACATCTTATATTCATGAGTATTTTATAAAATAATAATGAAAATGGGATTAAAGAAATAAATATTTCATTTATACAAAGTAAATACACTTTTATTACACTAATGTCTAGATATATAACCCCTTATTACACTAGTATATTCCATAAGGATAAAGTGTATGGTGGTGGTAGTTTCATGGGGTGGATCAGCTAACATTGATCTAGTAATAATATCCACTAACTTGAACTTCTATCATAGTTGATTCCACTTGAGCATTACTTGTTTAAGCTCAATTTGGGATTGGTTAAGATAAAACCCCAGTGACACTCTATCCCTTCCAAGTTTTGATAATTGGGCTTTAAAAGGCATGATCCTACTGGTTGAGGCCATTGTTTCTCCATTAAAAATTAATTATATTTTTTTAATTACCCTTTATAAGCACTAATTCTAATGGTAACATTATTACAAGTAGTCACAATGCCTAGTGGTCATATTAAACAATGATTATATTGACCAACATTCATGTTACTATTACAAATATGATATCACTATTCCAATAATCATATCACTATTCGAACAATCATATTAATTCTTAAAAATACCTTATAATTTCATTATTCGTCATTTAACTCAATTCCACTAAAGGTTATACATTTCTAAAATTTTTATTATATTACTAATATTTTATCTTCTTTTGATAGATTTGTTCGTGGCTGTGATGATTCTAGGGGATCAATATGATCCTAATTTTTCTATTCTTGTAAATTATTTATTTTTATTTATTTACCCACTATAATAATTTCAATTCTCATGGCTATTTTTATTATATAAATGTAATGTCCTTATAAAATTTATTTCCCTTTTATAGGATTCTATTGTAAAATATAATAAAATAATCATTATGAAACATGAGTTATTTTATTAAGGAAAATTTTGGGATGTTATGAAGAACATCGTATTAGTTTCTTGTCTTGATATGAATAGTTTTTTACAAGTTCAGAAACAATGAATGTTATTTTTACAAAGATAAAATTTTTATGGTATGGACTGACTCAATAACAGTCATTATGTATTAGATTATGAAAACCAAGTATTGGTAGTTAATAAATAATTTATTTCTCATGAATCCTGTAACACCTAGTTGTGGCATCACCATCAAGGTCATGTAAATCATAATCGCTTGAAAAATCTCTATCAAGAAGGGTATTTATACTCTTTTGAGCTAAAACCACTTGAGAAATGTCTCTCTAGTTTACAAGGAAATATAACTGAACCAATATTTAGTGGTATAGGTGAAAGGGCTATAGAGCTTATAGAATTGTTACACACCGAAACGTGTAGAATATTTATAATAGAATTTAGAGGTGTATTCTCATAATTCATCACATTTATTGATGACTTGAGTATATATGGATTCATCTACTTAATGAGGTACAAGTTATAATCATTAGATAAATTCAAGGAGTTCAAGAATTAAGTAGATAATCAGCTTGGAAAGAAGATAAAAAATATTATATTGGACCACAAAGGAGAATATTTTTATTTTATCAACCTTTTATGGGAGTGTGATATTGTATCCCAAATCACCCCCCTTATACACTGAAATGAAATGTTACATGTGAAAGGAGTAATCAAACCTTATTGGAAATCATTAGGTCAATGATGAATCACACTGATATTCCTTTATCCTTTTAGGAATATGCATTACAGAATACAGAGTGCACACTAAAACAGGTTCCAACTAAAGTGATAAAAAATATTCTAGATTTGTTAATGCATGGTAAGAAGTCTGTGTTGTTAAACTTATGTGTATAGGGTTATAAGGTGTTTGTTAAGGCCACTCCAGGAAAAACAATGACACCCGAAGGAATGCGTTTATCTTTATAGATTACCCCAAGGAAAAATGGTTATTAGATATATGAACCCTCATATAAAAAGGTTATAGTGGATCTTAAGGCCATATTCCTTAAGAGTTACCACATCCTCATGAAGGACAGTGGGGGTAAGATTAACATTTATGAAGTTAATGATCAAGATACAATGGAGTTAGAAAAGGAAAAAATTCCAAGAATCCCAATTGAAGAAGATGTTATTAAGAAACATGTATTGTTTAAGATCACCTGAGAGGTTATAGAACTAATAAGTTATAGCGTTATGATCATTGATAATAGAGACTCATCATTATTATAAAATGAAGAAAATATTTCCTACAAGGAGGTAGTAGAGAGATCCAAATCTATAAGATGGAAAAAAGCCATGAATTTTCAGATGGATTCCATGTATCAGAAGCAATTATGGGTTATGGTTGACCCTCTAATTAATGTAATGCTCATTGGGTGAAAATGTGTATTAAAGAGAAAAATAGGCATGAAAGGTAAAGTGGTTACCAATAAAGCATGACTAGTAGCTAAAGGGTTTAAACAACATAAATGTATTGACTATGATGAAACATTTCCCTAGTTTACATTTTTAAATACACCATAATTATAATTTCTATATAATCATTATATAACCATGTGATTTGGTAGTTGGATTTCAAAAAAATATTCCTTAATGGGAACCTTTAGGAAGATGTCTATATGACAAAACCAAAAGGGTTTGTGACTCCAAGTAATTCTAAAAGGGTATGAAAATTGTAGAAATACATTTATGGATTAAATAAAGGATCTAGTTCATAAAATAATCATTTTTATAAATCCATATAGGAGTTTGGTTTCATAAATAATGAATATAATCCATGTGTTTATCAATGGTTTCATGGGAGTGTAGTCATTTTCCGAATAGTATATGTAATTTGGATATTACCTTTTATAAACTTGGTATCATCCTTATAGTTAATTAAGGATAAATTGAACAAGTGTTTATCCATAAAGGACTTAGGTGAAGAAACCTATATCCTTGATATCAATATTCTTCAGAATAGATCCAAGGGGTTTATTTCACTAAGTCAAGGTAAAAACATTGATCATATTCTAAAGAGATCTTCAAAGAGGGGATTGGTTCTAGTGTCACATGGAATTCATCTCTTTAAAATAATATTTCCTAAGACACAATAGGAGAGAGAGAGAGAGGATTAGCAAGGTACATTTTTACATTTTAAATAGGATCAATTATGTATTCCATGTTATTCAATAGTTTTGATATTTATTATGCTATAATAATGAAAAAAATATATCAAGAAAATATAGGAAAATAAAATTGGGCTACTGTTAAGACTATCACAAAGTATTTTAAGCATACTAAAGATATATTCCTGGTGTATGGAGGAGATGAGGATATATTCATTATAGGATACACTGATCATGGTTTCCAAACTAATAAGTATAACATGAGATCGCAATCAGTATATGTTTTCACACTCAACATAGGATTTGTGAGCTATAATATCTCAAAGAAGCTAGTTGTGGCTGGTTCTACAATGGTGTTCGAGTATATTGTGGAATCTGATGTAACTAAATAAGTAGTTTAGATTTTAAACATCACCTATGGGATTGGTTTTTTGCCTATTAGTACAAACCCTATCACATTATATTATGATAATACTGAAATAGTGGCTCTCACAAAGGACTCAAGGTCTCAACAAAGGATGAATCACATACTCTAGAAGTTTCATATCTTGAGGTATTTTTCTCAACAAGGTGAAGTCATAGTGAGAATAGTATCCATGGAGAAAAACATGGAATAACCCTTGAATAAATACTTAACTTAATAGAATCATGAATATCAACTGAGATCTAGAGGGATTAAAATTACTAGCAGTTGTATTTAGTGAAAGTGGGAGTCTATTGGAGTTGGCTGTGCCCTAAAACCAAATTCCCTTATACTTTCGATTACATTTTATATTCATGGTGTTTGAATATAATTATTTACCACATATTAATTTTTCTTATTCATGATAGTGTATGTGATAATTTCCTAAGGATACATGTCACATCGAAAGTATATAGCAGTTCCCCACTATGATGAGATACTTTATATGTTATGACATTATTCCTTAAACCCATGTACTATAGTTGGATGATATCATTTAATGGGACACAAATGATATTGGATATCAGGGGTAGGAGTCCCATAAGACATTTACACACCTTATTATTGTGTTCTCCCTTGGTAATCTCTAAGAAGGGAGGTTATGATAATGGAACTACTAATAAGAATTTCACATGTTTCATGGATATTCCAATATACAGACCTATGTAATGATCATTTGACTCTAAGATTATTATTAATGTGTGCTATGACTTATTTTCTTATATGTATTGCATAAATCGTGATGATCAAAGTTCATTGAGAAGTTGTATATGTGGGGTGCATCATGAGTGGAATCACATTAATGAATAACATGTGATAGGATTTGTCCCTTTTGTAGGAAGTGAATATATTATTCCCATTAATGGAAAATAATACCCAAATTAAGTCTATAGACATGGTGGTTTATCAGAATATTCATTTTTGGAAATTCAAAGAAAGCAAGTTGAAAATATAGGTTAATGACACAAGCTATGCAACCGGTTTGATGAGAGATACCAAGATAAAGGGATTATATTACATGATAAGGGTTCTTAAAATATTTAATGTCATTGTGATATCAACTCTTTCATCTAGGGGTTACTTAGCATGATTCAAGATGCTAACCTTAGAATTTAGGTGGATTAGCCTAATGCCACTATGAAAAGGGCCTAGTGTTCCACACACTAAGTATATCCAAGAACCCAGGTTAAATTCTAAATGAGTTTAAAAAGTATATTAAAATATTATTATCAAGTATGAGAAATAATATTTAATCATGTTTATTAGTTTATTGAAAGTTTTTATTTATCATTGTATAATAAAATTACATTTAATTAATTAATTAAATGAATCGTTGTTATACTTATCCCTATAAATAATGAGGAGGATGATAAGATCGAGTTATGTTCCAGTGAGAATGCAATATTATTTTTGAATAAATATTATTTTATTTATCCAAGAAAAATAATATTTAATTAGTTATCAAGTTATGAATTTGTAAAGTAAATAATAATAATATTATTATTATTTACACATGGGGTATTCTAAGGGTTAATATAATATTAAAGGGGCTTTATTAAAATAATATTCTAACCCTAGATCTATAAATACCTGACTAAAAAATTATCATATAAGAAGATACAATGGTATTTTCCTAATAATTCTTGTTCCCTACATTTGGAACTCCAAATAATTATCTAAGCCCTGAGATATTCTCATGAATGCTCTAAGTTCCATAAGAATTAGTGATCCTCCTCCTCCCTCTCTAGCTTTGAGATAACCCAGAGAATCCAATATTCCTCATTGGGATTCTAAATTTATGATCATAAACAAATGATTCAAGGTATAGGGATATTCGCAATAGCATCCATAGAACCCCACCAAGGAATTCATAGATTCTTGGTGCATGTGTGTATCACTGCTAGAGGTAATATACCCTTGATTCCTTACTCACAATGACAGTTCAACAAGAAGGGTCAACCAAATTTGACAATGAAGAAAGAATCATAGGATAAGGTAATACTTTATCTATATAAATTAATTATAAATCACACATGAGATCCTTTCTTTATTGATTTTTTTAATTCTATTCTATCTAGTTCTGAGGAGAAATCTGAAGAAGCTGATGGTTTTTTTTTGGGAATGGGCCTGACTAATACCACTATGTTCCAGAACCTTCAGCAGGGGGCATCGAGATTTTTTGGGTAGTATCCATAGTGAGGCTAGATAGTTATTGATTCTAGTTGGTTCTAAAGGTTCCAGGTGTAGTGGAATCACCTTGGAGGGTGATAAAACAATTTTTTATTAGATATAATAAATCATTCACATATTGTGCATGACGTGAATGCCATGGCCAATAAAAATTTTCCAATCAGATATTTACATAGAAAATACTAGAACTTGAAGTGGATATTTTGTATGTTAAATTTATAATTAATTTAAATATTATTGAATGAAATGTTACCTTTTTTTGAACATTCTTTGATGAAGATATAGTTGAGTGCTCAAAAATGTTTTTCCGGATTACCTTCATTGAACTTGTAGAATCCAAGTGTAGAATCACTCTAGAGGTGATCCACACGTGCTCCTTTTATTTCCAAATGTTACTAATTGATTACCAGGTGTTAGAGCAATGAATCAATCATATTGCGTTGTTCGTATAGATCAATTTAAGATCCTTTGGGCTTGAAGGAGTTCTTCTCATTATGGAGAAAATGAGTGAAGGAAGAGTCAAGAGAGAAGTCTGTTATGTGAAACGATTCTCAATCCTTTATTATTGATTAAACCTACATAATAGACATAATAGTATATTTATAGGATTAGGGTTTAGGTTAAAATATTATTTTATTGAATTATAACCCTTAAATACTATAATAAACTTTTTATAACAGCATACCATATAATAATAATGTTATTTTTATGGTGTTATCTAAATAGCACAATAATAAATATTATTTTTTTGGATTATAAATTAATATTTATCACCAAACACAATCTTGGTCTTCTCATCCTCTTCTTCATTTATTGAATACCTGAATAAATATTTAATTAAATATTTAATTCATAAATAAATATTTTATGGACACTCTTGAGAATAAATTTTTATTAAATATTCAATAAAATATTTATAATCGATAAAACACAAATAAAATTATTCCTCAGTCTTGAGAATAATATTTATTTCATTAATAAAATTAAAATACAATTTAATTGAGATCAACGAAAATAATTAGTGTGTGATCCTATAGGAATCTTTCTCATTGGAATTAGGAAAACATGTCTAAATTCCAAGATTGTTGTCTAGTAACGAGTCAAGGCACCTAAGAGAAATAACTTAATGTCGCAATGTTGACAACCACATACAAATTCTCATTGTGTAATATAATATTTTTTTTGAAATATCACATTAATAAGGTTTTATATATATGTAATCAACCAATATGCTTGATATGTTTTTCTTGTACTATATAAAATAAACACGTTGTTATTCACCATGAAATTTAATGCGATGGTTTCATTTAAATCAAAGGATCAAGATATCAACTTGAATAAAGATGGAAGGGAAAATCCTTCATCAAATTATTAATAAATAACACATCAATCACGAAATAATGAACATATCCAACTTCACCATGAACAATTATTGTCATGTTTTATGAAATATTTCTAAGTTCATGTGTCATAACATGCACTAATAATAATATTAATGTCTAAGGACTATTAAAAACACTTGAAGATAAGAATATTCAATGATACATCAACATAAAGAATTATTTCTAGCAGGGATGTTCACATAATCTCCCATCTTAGAGATTACCAATTGCGAACTTCATGAGAAGAAGTCTCACCAACTTATGAGTACTCACACCAGATAGTCAACATTCTATGTGTCCCATCATAGCATGTTATCCAACCATAGAAATATATTTAATAATATCATCATATCACTTTAAGGTTCTCATCATAGAGGAGACCTACTACGACCTTATCAATGTGACAAAAACCCTAGGACATTAATACATTGAAGTAATACAGAATAATGAATAATATGTAATAAGATGTTTTTATAAACATTAAAATCTTTTAATATAGATGTAATACAAAGTAAAAACAGTTGGTTATAGAACACCAACTACAATATATTCCCACTTGGACTAGATCCAACTCACTATTATTTTTTCCCTTTAAACCTCACATGATGATCATGTTTTTTTGAGTTGAGGCTTTAGTCAAGGGGCCCACCACATTGTATTCCATGAAAATTGTTCTCAGTGCGACATCACCTCTTTTAAAAAAATAACTAAAGATATGATACTTCTAAGGTATTTACTTAATCTGTTGATGTGACCTTGGATCCATTATAAGATCCACCACTATAGTATTATCACAATAAAGTTTGATATGATAATTACTTACATATACCACATCAAGCTCTTGTATGAAGTTTCATATCCAAAATTATTCTTTAGCTACCTTTGAAGCTGCAATATACTCAGATTCTACTCTAAAATCTACAACTATAACCTACTTTGAGCTCTTCCAACTCTCAACAACTTCATTAAGAGTGAATATATATCCTGTATGTGATTTCATATCATCTTGTTCTATTTAGAAACTAGCATCTACATATCCTTTGATGACTAGTTCCTTATATCTTTCATGGAATATGAACATATCCTTAGTACACATTAGATATTTAAGGATAGTATTGACTACCATCCAATAGTGGTCACCTGGTCCAGCTTGATATATTCCTTATACAATCAAGGAAAAAGAAATATCTATCCTAGTACATATCATATCATACATGACCAGCCCAATCATTGATGAGTATGTAATTATTTCCATCCTCTATCTTTCCTCATGTGTCCAAGGACACATTTTATTATAATGATGAATTCCATGTGACATTTTCAATAATCCCCTCTTGTATTCTTCCATACCAAATAAATTAAGTGTCTTGTAAAAATATATACCATGGCTTAGTCTAATAACTCTCTTAAATACATCATGATGGATCTTGATTCCAAGAATATATACTACCTCACCTATATCCTTTATGGAGAATAATTTATTCAAATATGCCTTAAAAAACTCTAAGACTGGTACTTATTTTCCAATGAGTAGTATGTCATTAATATATAATATTAATAAATTGAACACACTCCCACTAAACCACTTATAGACACAAGGATAACATTTGTTCTTTATGAAACTAAATTCTGTTATGGATACATCAAATCAAATGTTCCATAACCTAGATGCTTTCTTTAATGCATAAATGGATATTTTTAATTTTCATACATTGTTGGTATCCTTTAGAGTCACAAACCCTTTGGGTCTAGTCATACGGACATATTCCTTAAGTTTCCATTAAGAAAGTCTATTTTGAAATCCATTTTCCAAATATCATAGTCATGGTAAGGAGTAATGAAAATTAGAATTCTAATGGATTTTAGCATGTAAACTAGTGAAAATATTTCACCTTAGTCAATGCATGGATGTTGTTTGAACCCTTTTGTAACCTATCATGAATTATAGGTATTGGCTTGTCCATCCATGTCTAATTTCTTCTTGAAAACTCTTTTACAACCAATAGACTTTACATCTATGAGAGGATCTACCAAAATCTATACTTGGTTTTGGTATATGGAATCCATTTCAAAATTTATAGCTTCATGCCACTTGGAAACATCTATTATACTTACCACTTACTTGTAGTTTATAAGATCATTATTATCAACTTATAATGAGTCACCATCCCCAGTGACTAGAAAACCATATATTGCAGGTTATCTAACCTCTATTATACTCCTACGTATTACTTATATCTATAAAAAATCTTCTTCCATGGGGATTTTTGGAATCTAATCCTATTCCAACTCTTATATATCTTGAGCCTAGACCACATTGAATTATATCTCACTCCCACTATCTCTTTTAGATATATGTTCCCCTTTAAGAAATATGGGGTGTTTTTTAACGACAACTTTCTTTTTTTGTAGGTTCATATAGGTAATATAGTTTATTTTCCCTAGGATACCCTATAATTATACACTTAGTACCTTAGGGTGAATTTTTTTTCTATAAATATCCTTAAAAAATTATTTACAACCCCACACTCATATGTCTGACAACATAGGTTTATTTTCATTCCACAATTGGTATATAATACAATCTTCCACTTTATTAGGAACCTAATTTAGTATGTATGTTTCTATTTTTAATGTGTATCCCCAAAAGGAAAATGTAAAACTCATATGACTCATCATTTATCTCTCCATGACTAATAGGGTGTGGTTACTCCTTTTTCTTACACTATTCCACTGAAGTGTATAAAGAGGATCGAGTTGAGATAGAATCCCAAACTCCCATAAATAATCAATGAAGTCTTGATTAATTTATTTTACACTATAGTCTGAGTGTAGTTTCTTAATCTTCTTACCAAGCTGGTTCTCAACTTCATTCATGTATTACTTGAATATTTTAAAAGAATATGACTTATACCTTATTAAGTAGGCATATCCACATATACTTAAATCATCATTACAAGTTATAAAGTGTGAGTAACCGCCCCTTTATTCAACTGAAAATGGTCTACACACATCAACATGAAGTAATTCCAGAATATCCTTAGACCTTTCACATTTTCCCCTAAATGTGAATTATTAATTTTGGCTTGTAAACGTGCGTGACATACACCAAATGGTTTTAGTTCAATGGAATCTAAATATCAATCTTAGTGATTTTTTTCAAATTCCTTTCATTTACATGACCTAACTAGTGATTCCATAGTTAGGTTTGGTATGAGTCATGTGAAGTAGTTTTATTTTCAATTTCCATTACTTGGTTTGTGTAATCCAGCAAATAAAGACCGTTATTTAAATATTAATTACTATGAAAAATGACATCCTTATAAAACAAGTAACATTTATTATTTAATTTAAAAATAAATCCATTCATATCAAGTTTGGACACAGAAATAATATTTTTGATAAAATATGTCACATAATAATAACCTTTTAAAACCAAGACCATTCCCATAGACAACCTGAGGTGGTAGTCCCCGATATCCCCAGTAGAAAGTTTGGCTTCATTGGCTACTTGTAAGTATACCTCCCCATTTCTAGTATTCCTGAATCTACTTGGTTCCTATATTTGAATACATATGTGGTCTTTATATGATTTATCTAGTAAAAAATTTTTAGAAACATATAAATTTTACTAGATAAAAAACACACTTGAATCTTCTCCTTGATTATTTTCTTGGGTAATTTTTTCCTTCTAGTGTCCCTCCTTGCCACATAAAAAACAAACTAAATCTGATTCCCTTTACCATCCCTTGATCCTTCACTTATTATAAGGGTGTTATCAAGAAGATTAGTTATTATATATCTTCACTTTGACTTTCCTTTTTTACCATAAGGACAAAAGGATTTTAATGCTTTGTATCCTTATTTACTTGGTGAAGCATTGTGAGAAGATCTAGAAGATAATTCTCTATGTTGTTTATATTAAAATTCATAACCAACCTGGATAAGGTCTATGGAAGTGATGTAAGAATGAGATCAGTGAATAATTATTTTGGAAATTTAAACCCAAGAACCTATAGGTTCCCAATGTTTCTAATGAGTTTGACTATGTGAGGCCCAACTGTCACACCTTCTCCAAGATTACTCTGAAATCCTTTGAAATTTAAAATTGTTCCTATATTTCTATCTCCTAGTATAAACCATGAAGATGCTCAAGTATTCTATAACCATCCATGTTTTCGTGATACTTCATGAGTTCACTAAACATGGATGAAAGCATTAAACATGAACATCGGCCACATCGCTCATGTGTTTATCATAGATAGTGAACTCTTCAACACTTTCTTCCTTAGTAGAAAGATCATGTAGTGAGGATTCTAGAACATAATATTTCCATTTAGGTAAAAAAACAACCCAAAGGCATTTAAACCATTCATGGAAGTTACTACTAGTAAAGAGATGGCATTTCTCCAATATTGATCGCAATGATATTATGGATGAAAAAGTTTTAATTTATTCTAAAATTTGAAATAGAAGATTATTAGTACTTTTATTGATTAAAAATAATGTGATATATAATGAATTTAATTTTTATTAATAATCCCACTATTTTATCAATTTCCAATAGCCGTCACCATTGAACTCAAAATTTCCAATCACTTAAGACATTCCAGTGGTAAGTATCCATATTTATCTTCTTAATGATACAAACTTTGGCCATGAAAATCATAAGAAGGTATATAGGTAGGAAATATTTTAAAACATGAGATTATAGTTCCTTGATCCATTGGTTGGATTCCCCAATCCAAAAATCCTAATTGGGATTTCCTCAACACCTACCTATAATTTTTTATTGAACAAACTTTGGTCAATAAATTCAATACAAGTTTAGTTAAGTCAACCCATCATCTTAGTTAAGAATCTCCAATAATTAAAAGTTCCCCTGACTTTTTCATGAATTAAAAATTTATCCATGGTTTCATCTTAATTTATATGTTATAAGGCATAGTGAATTAATATTAACTTGAGGGATTGGTTTTATTATTCATAATTATTTATTGTTTTATCCTTTACATATCTTGTTAATATTATGTTTATTTTACTTAAGTGATTAACCATGTTTTGATAAAACATTTATAAATAATCCATTTAATTAAATTACATATTTTCATATTAGTTTATTTATTTATTCGATCATGGTATTTCATCCATAAAATAAATAATGAAAAAGGAAAAAATAAATAAATAAATAAATGACCCGATCATGTGATTATATAATGGTTGATTTATTAAGGGGATAACAAATAATCCTATGACCAAGGGGGAAAATCATTATGTCGAACATGGTATGAGATTTAGCATTCCACCTATCCACCTGTGTCACCCAGGTTGGAATCATCTCAGCTCCATCATGAACCTCCTCCACGTTACTTGGGATACTCCTTTAATTACATGTATTTATAACTCACACATAGGTGAGGGAAACTAAATGATTGGTTAAGGGGAATTATATAAATCACCTTGGACACATAAGTATTATATAATAAAGGAGGGATGAATCACTTACCATTATATTTAATTTAATGTTAAATAAATTCAAACCCATGAAATAAATTAAATTAAATAAAACCAATGCATACGTAGGTTTTGGTCAAGCTCACAAACGGTCGTACACATGCAACGAATATGAAAAAGTACACCAATTAACATTCATTTATATTCATTTTTTATTATTAATATAAAAATTCTTGAATTGATTTATTGATTAATTAATTAATTATCATTTATCTTAATGACCATCTAAATTATCTTAGAGATACCCATCATAAATACATTCATAGAAAATAAACACCATGAAAAATAATTATAGATAATTTCATTAATTTAATCGACCATTTAATAATTATTTAAAACCTTTATTACATAGTCAAACACATCTGGTTCCAATAGTGTAATTATAATCTAATACTATAATTAATTATTTTAATGTAGTTTAATTCTATCCCTTATTGGGATACTACATGGAATGTATTTATGAGCTACATGCCATGTATCTCATTTTAAATGTACATAGGATAAATTCCTAGGGATTTATCATATACCTTAACCGGACTACAAAACATGTACTCCCTAACTACATGACATGTATCATGATTTATTTGTGTTTGATTAATACACTAAAGGACTCAGTGTGTTCTTCAGATGCAGGACCACATGACATGTACTCCATCTATATGTCGTGTGTTCCTCTAGTTGTGTGTCCACGTAACTCACCAAATGACTTGGCATGTATCACAAACATGGTTTATAATAAACTACACACCATGTACCCCAATTACATATATTTTATTTCATTAATGTTCTAGGATGTTAGTATCATGTTGTTTTGACTGTGTATTTGACCACATGGTTAGCATGAATTTCATCACTAAATTGTGTAGACTACATGACGTGCATTCCAACTATGCACCATGTAATCCAACAAGCCATGTGCTAGGTTGTCCTGGTCTACAAACGGTGTTCAATAAATTCACCATGTGTAATTACTTCTTAGTGTATCATGTATCCCATAATATGTCCAAGTATAGTGTACTTAGGTACACGATGTGTACTCTGGCTACACACCGTGTAACCCATACCATCCGACCATAATCCTCGGAACTTCCCAATAGAATCTACATACATTCTTCATCTTTTCTTAGTCCTTTAAGAAAATATTAATCTCAAGAAAAGTAATTAAAATGTACAAATCATGTTAATTACACATCATATTAAAGAAAAAATAATATAAAAATGAAAAATCTAACCACTATTACATACATAGATCAATAATAAAATAAATAATCATAAATTTAAAATGTGATAGCTTTGATATCACTTGAAGATTCTAGCATAGCAGAATCACCATGGTGGGTGATAAACCAAATGTTTTTTGTCGAATACGATCAACCATTCATATATTGTGCATGATGTGATTTCCATGAAAAATGAAAATTTTCCTATCGGATATTGACATAGGAAATCCCGAAACCTAGAGAGGATATTTTTCACATTAAATTAATAATTTATTTAAATATGATATAAATAAAGGTTACATCATCTTAGGAACTTTATTCAATAAAGATATTGTTGAATGTTCATTTTTTTTTCAAAATTACCTTCATTGTGCTTGTAGGATCCAAGTGTAGAATCCATCTACCATTGAACCACCTATGCTCCTTTGATCAATGAATGACAATAATTTATTGTTGGGTGCTAGTGTGATGAATCAATCATATTTCATTTTTTTTCTTGATTGCTTAAATATCCTTTAGGCTTGAAGGATTTCGTCTCATTATTAAGAAGATGAGTGAAGGGAGATTCAAGAGAGAAGTCTATTGTGCACAATGATTCTCAATTAAACCTATAAAATAGACATAATAGTATATTTACAGTGTTAGGGTTTAGGTTAAAATATTATTTAATTTCACAAAAACCCTAAAATAATATAATAAACTTTATATAACCCCATTCCATATAATAATAATATTATTATTTTTATTCCTTGTGCTAACCGATGAAATGATAAATATTATTTTACCGTCTTATAAATTAATATTTATCGTTAGACACAATCTTGGTCCACTCTTTCTTCTCAATATTTATTGAATATCCAAATAAATATTTATTTAAATATTTAATTCATAAATAAATATACTATTCACAATCAAGAAAATAAATATTTATTAAATATTCAATAAAATATTTGCGATTGTTAAAACATGAATAAAATTATTTCTTATTCTTGAGAATAATATTTATTTCATTAATTAAATTCAAATATAATTTAATCGAGATTAATGGAAACACTTATTATGTGACTCTTTAAGATTCATTCTCCTTGACATTATCTGGGCTTTCCTAAAGTCCATGATTAATGTCTAGTAGTGATTCAAGGAACCCAAGAGAAATAACTTGATGTTGCAACATAAAAAACCACATAAGAATGCTCACTGTGTAATATAATATCTTTTTTCATAATATATCATCAATTAGGTTTCACATTTTTTTCATCAAACTATATTCTTGATATGTATTTCTTTAACTATATGAAATAAACACATCATCACACCATGGACATGGAATTTAATGAGACATTTACATTTAAATAAAATGGTCAAGATATCAGTTTCCATAAAGATGGAAGGGACAAATCCTTACTTGAATTATTAATTAATAACACATCACTTTTGACCCACACAATGTATCCAAATTTTCTATTAACTATTATCATCATGGTTTATGAAATACATATAATTGAATGAGTCATAACATTCATTAATAATAATATTAAAGTCTAAGGACCACTACACATGATTTCAGTTAGGAATATCTAATGATTCATAAAAATTTAGAATTCCCATCGGTAAGGTTGTTCTCATAATATCCCATTTTGGACATTACCAAGTGGGAACTTCACAATAACAAGTATCACCATCTTATGAGTACTCACACATGACATTCAACATCCTATATATCCCATTATAGTATATTATATGACCATAAAACAATATTTAAGAATATCATCATAGACCTTCAAGGTTCTCGTTATAGCATGGACATGCTATGACCTTATCAATGAGGCATATACCCTAGGACATTATTAAATTAAAGTCATGAAAAAAAATGAACAATATGTAATAATATATTTTTTATAAAAATTAAAATATTTGAATATACAAGTAATCTAAATTACAAACCACTAGTTCAAGAATGAAAAATCCCATAGGTGTGAGTCATGGGTGGAGGGAATTAGTGAGGGGAGGATAAAGGGAACATAGTAGGGGAATGTGTCAGACCTAGGGTTATCCAATAATCATTTAGGGGTTCATGTCTTGGCCTTGACCAGCCTACTGTGTGTTGGGTGCTGTATGTCACCCTCAAAAAGGACACATCATGGTTCCACACATCTCAAGTCTCAAATGGGGTGTGGGGGGAGCCTCAAGTATGGAATATATTTCTTGTGAGTTTCTCCCCTAGCCAAAGGCATTTTATAGATGTGTGGGATGCTAAAAAAAACATATCAGTATCGGTGAGACCCTAGAGTAGACAATATCATGGATATAGAAGTAGAATATGATCTTAAGAGGGGGATGAAATCAAAAATGGGCGGGGGGAAAATTGGTGTTGTTGTAAATTAATCCAATTTTTACCTTTTCCTTTTTATCCTTTTTTACCTCTATCATTTATTAAGGTGAATGGTTCTCTTGTTATCTCCACTTACCTTAGTTTTTATATGTAACACATCCCAAACAAACACACACACACACACACACAAAGGGGACAATTATTTTTATAAGGTTCACCTATTAGTATGATAAGGATAATCCTTAGTGTGATTGATAACCCACCAAAACCACACTACCCACTAGAAATAACCTATGAGTATAAAAAAGTAGGTTTTAACCTTAAAACTCACATTTTTATGCCCCTAAATAATTATTTGGTTCATATTTCACTCAGGTTCCTCCCAAACATAAAATTATAATTATTAAGGTAATAAAAAGTGAGTCTACCACTACATGAGAACTCTAACAAGCTATTGATGTGATTCTTATTTTATTATTCTTCTCCTTCTTCTCATTCTCTTACTTGTATAGTAGTATACATGCACTCCTTCTCTTGTATGCATAACACATAGATATTTTGTTTTCTTCATGGGATCAAATATTAAATTCTCCCTTTCTTGATTACAAGAAATAATTATTCTTATCATAGAACTTTATGACCAACTGAACTTCTTCTTTTTTCAGTTGCCTCTACTTCTTCTTCTTCAATGCAAAAAAAAACATCACTAGATCCCCCTATTATTTTATTCTTCAATAGACTATGATTATTATGGCTTGAAATTATATTGGGTATTCTATCTTCAATACTCAATTTTTATTTCAGGATTGAATAATATCTGGTATCCTCAAATTAACATCTTTTAACAACTTGAAAAATATATATTCAAGAAAATAAAACAATGTCAGCTATCCTCCATGATATTTTCCTTATATATTCCTTAGTTTTATTCACTGCAATTCATGAATATCTTGATTTGAATTATTAATATTTTCAATAATTAAAAATCCTTGAGTCACTTCCCCTTTTCTTCATCCAGATCCAAAAATATCAGCCTCTTCTTCTCCCTATAAAACTACTTTATAAACTATAACTGCATTGAATGTGAAATAACTATCATAGGTATTCATTCATCAAAACTAGTCCATGAAATCATCTCCTTCCATCCATAATAATCCTTATCCATTAAATATGAATATTAATATATGAATAAATCATGAATGAGATAGTTTTGATAATGGATTCATCCTTTATGATTCAAATCACACACTTTTTCTTCTAGTTTTAGATTCATGCATAAGATTTTATATCAAAAATCACACATTTCTTATTATTTCTACCAAAATCATGATATAATAAAGAATTGTGATATTTTTTTCATTTAAGAACTCATCATCTGAAATCAACTAAATTATCTCCTCCCATAATTCTTTAAACAACAAAAAGAGTTATGATAAAAATATCATGATATTTAGAAACTTGAAATCCTGTATTATAATAAATTGATAGATTTATCATTATGTTGAGGAATATTACCTTTAAATATCTCAGAATTACCTTTATTTATCTTGTTTATACCCTTATGTAGCTCTGAATATTTCTAAACAACCCTTGCACAAATGGATTTTAGCTTTACGTAGATTCCAAGCTACCTTTACATAGGTATCAATTACCCTTACATAGTTTCAGAATTAGTGTGACCTTTACATAGCTGAAACTTACCATTATTCTAAAGAAAAAATACTAGCAATAATATTACATACTACTTGAAATGGATGTATACCTTTATATTGCATGAAAATTACCCTTACATAGTGTGAAGTTACATTTACATATGTCCTTTAAATTATAAATTACCATTACATATATACTGGAATATATTTATTTAGTGCCAAAAATAACCTAACATAGCTCATTGAACTGCAGTGTTACCCTTCCATAACTCAAGTTCTTCAAAAACACCTTATGCAAAAAACATATAATTTTAGCTAAATTTACTTTAAAAAATTCATATGATAAAATTCATAAATTCAACCCATTTGATCAAAGAAATATGGTCAAGATATATGGAAAAAGGAATACAATCAAAGAGTCATACAAATCATCCTAAAATTTTCTTATGCCAATGAAACCCTTCTTATTTTATTCTTCAAAAAAAATTCTGCATGTATCCTTATATGAAAAACACATGCATACACAAGTTTTGACCAAAATGACTCCACCACATTCAATATTCTTAGTTTCAAAATCAATAGTTTGTGGTGTAGAATGAAACAACTGAGGTGAAAAATGATTTTTGTGAGGAATATTACTTAAGAAACTCCAGATCAACCAAATAACACATGCATTTTAAGTGATGAAAATTGTCATTTAAAACCATATCCCACATCAAAAAATTATTAAGTATACCTCTAGTAGATTATACAAGGTGAACTATAGACTGAGTATGAAATCCCTTAAGTGACACCCCATACCAGCATCTCACCCATGTCGCCCCAAATGTGAGTTTCCTCTATCCTTTCTCTTATCCCAACCCACATAGGAGCTCTTCCTCCTTTACACACTACTCAATGCTGGTTTCCAACTTCAAGCTCGAGTGTCCCTATGATCCCCTGACTACTCTGATGGATGTTTTGAATTGAATTAGTATATTTTTTTCATTTAGTATCTTCACTTTTCATTTAAAAAAATACATTAATTCTAGATACTCTATATAGAATCTATTTTTTTTCTTATAAGATTTTGAAAAATATTAATAAATATTTTTGAAGCCAGGCACTGAGACAACATAAGATTTAGAGACCCTATAAGACTAGAATTATTTTTTATAAAAATAATAAATATATTTATATCATGAATGCATATTTCTTTATGAATAATAGAATATATCATGAATGGAGTCTTGAATAGAAAATATAAAACCACGATTGAATAGAGAGGGTGAGTTTTATCCTACACGTGACCTAATATTGGTCGGCATTGGACGTCCGGTTGAGGCAGCCATTGGTGGGTGCATTTAATTAAAATAAATAAATAAATTACTCATATGTTTTATTAAATGATCTAATTAAATTATTCATAAATACCCTATTATGAAAATTTTCCAAGGTTTATCCATATAACCCTGTCTAGATCTAAGTGGATGAGTATAGTGTTCTTCATCGATGGATCAACATTGAATGATGAATAATGATATGATCATGGTGTATTGACAAAAAACAAATACACCAGATCATCTTCATCAATAGAAAATATGTTCTTTACCAACGATCGACCCATAATCAAGGTAGGGATCATCAATTGCAGTTTTCTACCTTGATTAAATGTTTGAGCAT
Organism: Viscum album; assembly: GCA_963277665.1. Classification (NCBI taxonomy): domain Eukaryota; kingdom Viridiplantae; phylum Streptophyta; class Magnoliopsida; order Santalales; family Viscaceae; genus Viscum; species Viscum album. The sequence continues at coordinate 1,797,460,570 of OY728138.1, forward strand.
AGATATTTGATTATATACTTTTGATTCTATGTACCCCCATCCTTCGCATGAGCCATTTTAAATTTGTATCATTTTATTCAATTTATTATTTTCTTGTACATTATATCACTATGGATTTCCCACTTTGCAATTGTTGGCTGAGAATTCTTGGCCAAAAATGCTTATCATCTTTGTAATGGTTCTTTTCTCCCATCATTCTTTGAGTTCTTCACCATTGGCCTATGGGGCCACGATTTGACTTGTCTAGGGATGGTTCAAGTGTGATGAAACCCACAAATTCATGGCGGTTGTGAGAACCATGATTGGGATAGAAATTTGCGGATAGACTAAGATCTGTTGGGGGATCCAGGTGGTGATTCACATGGATCTAAGATCTGGTACTGAGCATCAGTGACTGTAGGAGTACTGGTGAGGGATTTGTGTGAATGTTTGGAATCCATTTTATAGACACTAGAGTCCAGTAAATGATGTTCATAGGTGAATAACACCATTTTTGGGTGGTAAAATGGAAAAAATCATGGTGGAAGTGTCAGATTTGGGAACTGTGTGAAGAACCGATATTTATGTGAAAATCCCAACTATAAGATGTGTACTTGGATAAACAGAAATTGTGTAGTCACCCAACTATGGTGGATAGGGTTTTGGAAAAAAGACAAGGATCGCATGCCATGTGGCTAAGACACATGTCATGTTACCCTCCTTGGGTAGCCAGGCTATGCACCAGTTTCACACTTCTAGGACCTTATATATGAGGACACATCATGTACTCTGGGAGTACATGGGAATTTTATGGTATATGGGTATGGATAGGTAAATGTTCAGGTACAAGACATGGCCGAATAGACATGGGAATGGCCAAAAGCACACAGGTAGGCCCTGGGTGGCCAAGACATGAAGTGTAGTCCCTATACACACCATGTACGATGGTATGGCCACAAAGCTGTGTCCATTAGAGAAAAAATATTGGTAGAAGATAGTGATCAAATTCCATATGGACCCCATACACATAGTGTAACCTATTTTTTAAGAAATTATACCTCTCGCATATCCTTCATTTTGACTCAAATTTTGGCTCTCGAGTAGCCTATCCTGAGTGTTTTTCAACGTAGAATGTGATGGTAGCCTTTATTGTGGAAAATGAGATAAGATGTGAGATGTTCAAAGTGGTATTATTCCTTAGGAATTTATTGATGATAATAGTGATTAGGTAGGATCATTAGATAGTTCAGATAGAGATGGTACTCCCTTGTCACACCAGGGTGAGGGTCCTCTATCCATGGAGATGGTACTCCACTATCTCACCAAGACATGGGTACTACAAACTTGTTGTTCAGATAAAGATTATACTCCCCTATCATATAAGGGAGCGGTTACTCTATCCATGAATATGGTACTCCCCTGTCTCACCAGGGTTTAGGTTCTCCATACTCATTATTCAAATAAATACAACCCACCCCTATCGCACCAGGACACATGTCCTCTATCCATGGAGATGGTACTCCCTTGTCACATAAGGGTAAAATTCCTCCATACCTATTGTTTAGTTGGAGATAGTACTGCCCTATTTAGGGTGTGATTCCTCTATCCATGGTGATGGTCCTCCCCTACCACACCTGGGTGTCAGTCATCCATACTCGTTGTTCATATAAAGATGACACTCCTCTACACGAGTGAATGTCCTCTATCTATGGGGACGATACTCTCTGTTGCACTAGAGCTTGGGTCCCCCATATTTTATGCATAGACATAGAGATGGTACTCCCCTATATGGGTGTGGGTAATCTATATATTGAGTAGAATACTCCTATTTTACTAGGGTATGGATCCTATATATTTTATAGATTACACTCCCTAATGATGTAGAGTAGTGGCAAGGTGAGTAACTTCCTCATGGATTCTTTGAAAAAAAATGCAAGATGATAGTAATCGATGATGGAACTTTGGATTTTCAGGAAGAATCATCATCCTAGGATGGGCTGTGAGATATATATCTTCTTTCTCTCTTGTCTGGGTTTCTTATATGAGAATATATCTTTGTTTTTGGGTTTCATTTCCTTTTTACTTTGGGTTGATATGACTACTTCTATCATGTATTCTATTTTCCCTCTTTTGTTTTCAGGGAATCCTACTTCGTATATATATACTCACCTCTGAATGGGACTTTCCCTCACGTGTCATGTCTCATGCTGATGAAAGATAGGTTGGTGGTTATTTTGGAAGAGTATAGGGATACTTGGGTGCATTGATCACATGTAGTGGTGGGGCTTAGAGATCAGGAGTTGGACACTCTTAGTTATTTTCTACTCCAATTGTTGTCATATTGGGACTTATTTTCTGGGTGGGCAAATATTTTTACCTTTACATTTCAGATTACACTATCATACTCTTTTTATGCCCTAGAGGTTATTACATGAATGGTTTTTACTCCAGATGTTACTATATTTCATTATTATTCCTATGCACTTTTGTATGGATATGGTTGGTGCATGTGTACAGGTAATTCAGGAAAAAGACTCCCACTTTAGTATGTCTTCTTGGTTTTTTGCTAACCCATAGCCTATGGTGGTGGGCTTGGGGTTGTGATGTCCCGACATTCCATCATCCAGGAAGTCCCTAGTGGGTCGGGTCATTATAGAGTGGTATCAGAGGTGGGTTGACCTTGGGATGGTGTTTGGAGTTTTGTAACCTTACGAGGTTTTATTGGGAAATTAGGGCAACAATGTCAAAGTGTCTCAAGAGTGGATTTCAGGTAAGGGAACCTAGTGTTAGTGTGGTGGACAATGTTACTGGAACCAAGGATATTATTTGATGAAAATGGAGTATGGTTTGTGTTTTTTGTCAATCCTCATTGGGTTGAACAAAGAGTTAGCAAGGAAGGCAGTCTTGCATTTGAGGCTGAAAGCAGTATTGAAGGTGGCGCAGTTTCCCAGTGTTTGCCAAATTTTTGGGCCTCAAAATCGAGAGTTTGTTTTTAACAAAGGAAGGATTTTTGTATACGAGTGAAAAAGATGAAAAATGACGAAGGAAATTTAAAAATTAAGGGAACTATGTAGCATGGGACATGAATCACATACCATGTACCGGGAATGGTTCACAGATGATGAAGGGTGCTATGTGGACCGGATGAAAATGGTTTGTGGAATATAAAATAGTTCGTTGTGAAGGTTTGTGGCTCATGTTGAGGCTTGTACTTCACGAGAGGTGAATAGTTCATGACGTGACTTTTCATTGGTGAAAATGAGGAATAGATCAGTTCATGGAAGATATCGGCCGCTACGAAGGGAGAATGGAAGTACACGGAACACTTAGGAAAAATGGTTTGCGGAAGATATGTGGTGTGCGGTGAAGGCAGTGATGCAATGAAGATTTTTTAAATACCGGTTTAGCAATTTTTTTTTATCTATTTTCCTATAGAAGGACCAAAAATCCCTTTTTTAGAATATGAGATTGAGATTAAAAATCCAGGAGAATTTTGGCAAAGTCTAGAGTGGTTCACAGTAATACAACCTTATAAAGGAAGTTATGATTAGAAATTCAGAGAAAGTTGGTGAAGTGTGAAGTGGTTTGCAGGAAGACATGTCCGCATTGGAGATCCAATATGTGGAGGAAGAACTCCATCCATAGATCTCCTACGATACACAGAGAATAAGCAGAGATAGTCTACAGAGTGAAGATGGTTTGCAGAAAGAAATGGTACATAGAAGGAAATTCATGGAGCTGAGAAGTACGCGGAGGAAGCTCTTACAGTACACAGAGCAGGACAATTACTAGAGGAAGCAAGCAGTACACAGAATAGGGTAGTATGTGGTGGAGTTGATAAGTACTTGAAGTAAGAGTAGTAGTATGAGGAGAAACAGTTCGCAAACTACCAGTACATGGAAAAGTGAATTACATATGTGGGTAAAAGTGGAACTTCAACAGTGAATCTATTTATAGTTGAGGATGCATGAATTAATAACAATACATTGAAGTGAACTTCAAGTCAATAAACTAATTTTAGATTCTTCCCAATGCAATGAGCAAGGGGGAGTCAACAGAAGTGATCTGAGGGGCGCAAAGTTCTATCCCTAAAACCTTGTAAAGGTAGTGCCCCTGGCACAAAGTGATAGTGATAAACTTTTGTAATCCAAAACTAGTGAATATTAGTGAATTTTGGTATGACCTACACACTATCAACGTATGATCCTTGGACATATCCCTTAGTAGTGAACCAAGTAAAATTGAAATGTCTTCATTTTTCATTTGATTGTTTATGTTATGAACTTTATCATTAGATATATTTAACGGGTTTCTACAAACATGGGAATAAGATCCATCAAATTAAAATAAAAAGTTGACACCCTGATTCACCCCTCCCCTCTCAAGGTGTTCCGGGGTCCTTTAAATGTATCCATTCATTAGGAATCTGATTACCTAATTTTCAACTTGACATGACGAGACATTGGTTACAAGGAACATTGGTACATGCATATATAGGATTTAGTCCTTTAGATATCCTTCTTGATTAAGATCCCCATATATATATGCTCATCTGACCGTGGTACATATTGATTACATTTAAGATGCCTCCATGAAGACAGCCATCTGGGTTACCGATTTAGGATCATGATGATGATCTGATGAGTGACGAGACATCAGTTCAGGGACCATCTCATGAGATCTTTCCTCTAAGAGGGTAGGTAGTAGTACCCCCTCCTTACAAATAGCATATTATACCAGTATATCAGATTGAGGATGTGTGCAGGCTTAGCGAACTCTGTGAGTTATAGTACTAGAGGCTATTGAGGTTCCACAATGATCTAGATCCCTAGGTAGTTGAGGACTAGCTTGGGTCTGTGATATGAGTTTTTAGAATTTTTCACACCGTCACTGATCAAATGGTTGTACTAACAGCCAGTATTTTTCATGAAGTAGTGGGGGCACTGGTGGATTCTATTCACATAGACTCATGATAAGTTGACACTCTCATGGTTTGAATTCCAACATAAAATTTTTGAGGAGAACTAACCCTTGTGCTTACTCTTAGTTTAGATTCACAATCTTTTAGAGCTTTAGTAGGGAGGAATGATAATTGCTGAGTATGTTTCAAGGCTCACTGAACTTATGAAGTACTTCCTCAAAATTATTTTAGATGGTTACTTCTAGGTATTAATGTTTAAGGAGGGCCTCTGTAGAGACATTCACACAAGTGTAGTAAATTTATGTATTTTCACATACGACGGAGTGCTGGAGCGGGAATTGGTGATGGATAAATTCATATCTAAGGGATATTATATAGCTGCGGCTATTAGTAGGCATCCTAGGGTGAAGTCATATGTAGCAGTTGGTTGACGATAGGTTTTGGGGCACAAAGGTGTACCCATACTCAGAATTAGGAATGTGGTCATATGTATTAGGGATAGTGTAGAGGACCAAGGAATCCTAGAGAGGGGAGATGCTATATATGTGATGAGTAAGATAACATGGCATGTGATTTCCTAACCAGACATGTTGAGGAGGATAGAAAGACAGTGGATGGACTACCATGGAAGAGGCAACACCATGATCAGGGCTATCCTAGGCGTGGTCATGACATCCCTTAGGGTGGAGGAGCTGGAAGAGGAGCATGTGGGGATCTCAGAGGAGGATCTAATAGTGGTGGATGACATTATGAGATACTTCCATCACCACCACTAGGAATACCACATCTAGAATTAAGGAGCTAGTAGTTAGGGCCATGGGAAGCTGTAGGCTATGGAGGCTTATGACCTGGAAGCTCACAAGATAACTATTGGTACAATTTGTGTTTATTCTACCCTTACATCAGTATTATTAGACACAATTACGAGTCATTCATTTATCTCTTTACCCATGGTGTGAGGGATTGGGCTTCTAGTTGATACATTAGCCCAATAACTTTAGTTTGAGGTTATCACAAAGAATTCTTCTTCAATATAACTTATCTTCCGATAGTGAAATATATCACTTGGTGGAGAGAGTTTATCATGGGACAAATTGGTTATCATGATGAGATCTTATGACATCATCTTAGGTATGGACTGATAGTCCATCTTCCAAGTCTAGATTGACTATCACCACAAATAAATCAGATGCCTTCAGATATATCAGATGAGATTCTCTTTTGCAGGTGAGAGAGATATCATGGAGGAGTGAGTGTGTTTTGTGAGTAGGAATATTCAACCCATCACCCATAATTTAGAGAGTTTATCCCTTGGAATAATAGGCTCTTCTGACATCTAGGATCCTTTAGTTATGAAGTATTATATGGATTCCTTCCCCAAGGACATTCTGGGACTACCTTCGAGGTGGGTGATTAGCCACTAAATGAGGCTAGTATTCATTGTTAATATACATAATATTTATGTTTTTTATTATTCATAAACACCATTTTAGTGCATTTTACACTTTGAACATCATTTCACATTATGATTGTAATACCTTCTTAAAATGCACTATTATGTGGTACATTTTTGAACATAATTTGAAGTACCCAATGATTCATCTAATTTTAAGGAATATAATTATACATATTTTAATTTTATATTCTTTTGAACTGGATATTCACTTCAATATGAACATTTTTCATTAAAGTATCAATGAAAGATTCATAAAGGATGATGGATATATTTGTCCATGAGAGGAAGCAATTCTGGAGAAGGCAGATTGGACACCATCCCACTGATGAGAATGTGGGGCCCAACATACAGGCCCAATGAATCCCAAATTTCATGGAATTATATAATAAATGTATAGGAACAAATCAAACTTCAGTATCCAATGCTAATTCGTCCTCCATTGTGTCCATTTAGGTGGCCCAATTTAGAGATAAAATTCTGGGCCAGATTCTGCGGCCCAGAAAAACATCCCACTAATATGATCATATCTCGTAATTCACTACTTAAAATTGGACCCAATTTTACAGGAGATTAGAAGACATCCGGGGATCCATTTTATTATTATATGGACCACTCTTATTCGGCCATATAGAAGGTCTTCCAAGCGCGTATGTTGGGTGAAAGAAAGCTGGCTGCCACCTCGGGTCAAGGGTGGAAAAATCAACTCTCCCTTACTTTCCACCCACCTATGGCCTACCACAATTAATTGAGGAGACTTGTAATATTTGAGGCTCGACCCAAGGGCTCAAAAATTCCTATTTAAGATAGTGGTGTTGGAGTATTGAAGGATTTTTGGTTCTTGGTTTCATTGTAGTGTTATGCTGCCGCTTTGTGTTTGTAATCACATTTCTTGCTCATGTAAGTTGTTTAATTCAGCTTAGTTTCTTAATAAAAGTTCTTCCTTTACTCTTATTATATTCTCATACTTATCACGTTGATACCATTGGTTCAAGGTGTGAATTTATTCACATCATACCTTGTGATATTTATCACACAACGGAGGAGTGATCGATTTTGGTTGTTGTTTTTATTTCTTCAATTCCACCCTCGTAAGTATGCTTCCCACTTCCTTTGAAGACATGTCATCAATGGAGGGCTAAATCTTTTATGGGTTGATCCAAGGGAGTAGCAAGGGGCTGGATTGGATGTTATTTATCACTCCATTAATGGCTAATCACTTCTTTTAAATGAGATTTTTATTTGATGATTTTAAAACCTCTTCATCCTTATTGAATTTAAGGTCACACGTTTCAAGTGCTAATACGAACCTGTACCTTGGAGTACTCAAAACTTTGATCCTTAAAGTGTATATATGATTATTATTAGGGTGTGTAGGCATTAAACCATTAATTTATGATTTTTTTTTATCTTCTTAAATGAATCCATCTCAATTATAAGAAATTGAAATCATTAAAAAAGGAATTCATCCAATCCACCCCGAGCGATAACCTAGGATCAACTCATTACCTTAATTTGAATTAAATTAAATCTGTTAGTGATCTTTTAAAACCATATTAAATAAACCTAAGTTTGCCACTTCATATCCAAAAACAATCCATAGAATGCACGTGTCTGTAGGTACTTCTTAGGTCTCTGAGGATTCGACAACCCAAACTAGACTACAAGGACCGTCCTACCTTCTTCTTTTGGGTAAATTTGAGTGAGAATCAAATTTTGGCGCTGTTGTTGGGGACCTAAGTAAGTTATATTAGACACTATCATCCTTTTTTTTCATCCCTCTTCTCTATTCTCACCCCCACTCTTATGGAAATCAATTTTGAACAAGCCCGAACATGGGAAACCTATCCCTACTTTGATCACCCAACCCCATGTGTGATGTACAATGACCATCCTAATTTCTACATGTGGGATCATCAACAACCTAATGAACCAAATTGTTTTTAACCCTATTATCCACAAAATATCCCAACATATAATGAGTTTCAATACCTACAAAGCCAATCTGAACACCCTCTTGTGCAATTCCAACAACTTAATTATCCACCTAGAATAGACCATTCTGATCAACACGTTATCCATACTAATCCACATCCATTACTTGATAAACTATGTTAACAAATGGAGATAATGAATTTTGAGGTTTCATCATTGAGGTTATAACTACAAATCATTAAAACTTGTGAGGAACTCATCCCTACACAAACTATCCCTTCCATAACCTTATGTGAAGTGTCTAGTTTCCCACAAACCCCACATGAAATTATTGAAGAACCAACGTTTGGATTTGGGAAAGATGAAGAGGATCAAGGAATTGTTTATGGGTGTTTAAATCAAGAGGAAACTGATTTTTTGTATTCACAAGAGGTAAATTTGACATCATGGATTGAGTCTCATGAATATAACTCTATTGATGATTTTTCAAAAACACAAATCACTGAACCATTAATAGAAATCACAAACTTTGAGTCTATACCCATTACTGAAACCGATCTTTCCAATTTGGTGGTTGAATCTTCTATTCAAAAGGAACCAATTCTGTTGAGAAATTTGAAAAATGAAACTGATTTGGATTCAAAATATCAACTTGTGTCTAAATGTCCTATCCAACCTGAGCTCAAAATTATTGTCCTTCCCACCCCTCTAATGAATACATTAATAAGGTATAATCATGATCTTTCAATTGTAATTAACTATTCTATTGAAACCAAAAAGTTGGAATGATCATTGATGTCTTAGGAAAGACTACAGAGGAAACTGGAACAACCATTTCTGATATTCCTTTGATTTTACCACTCATTTTGGAACATAGGTTTGTGCATGAAAAAAATTCTAAAAATATAATGAATCTAAACCTAGTAGAAGTGGTGAAACATGTGGTCCTTAAAATTTTGAAAGTTGGCATTGGGTAAGTTGGGGGGTTCAAGTCGAGCTAATGACGTTAAACAAAGCGCTTCATGGGAGGCAACCCATGGTTTTCAAGTTTCCTATCATTTTGTTGTTTTAATAAAATTTATATTTTAATTAATCATTTTTATATTTAAAAAAAATAGACTGTTGACATGTTCTTCTATTTTGATTATGGATGGGTATGAAAGGGGAGCACCATATTCATCCGTGTCACGTTGTGTGATCCTTGAGTAATTCCTTACCCAGAAATTTAAAAAGAATACAATGTATCATCAGTTTATTTTATTTTAATATTTTTGTAGGTTAAAATAAAAAAAAATATAAAAAATATAATGATAATAATAAAAAGGGACACGTCGTGGGTCGTGGGTCAAACTTCGTCACAACCAGTGAAGCCGCGGGGATTCGAACCCGGGACCGAAGGGAGATAGGGGCGCGCGCTTACCACTGACCTACGCCTTTTTGTGCTTCCTTATTCTATAATTTATATATATATAATTATATTTTACTTTATTATATATATATATATATATATATATTGTTTTGTTTTTTTTTCTTGTTTTGTTTTTCCTTTTTCCACTATGGAACTCTGCAAGCGACATGGATATCAAAGGACTAAATTGGAGCAACAAGAAATTCAAACTTCAACCACCAGGTGACTTCATTCCATGATCCTAATATTTCAATTTCCTTATTGAACTCCCCTTTTATTCCTCTACCCCTTCTAAATTTTCTTTTCTTTAAACACTGGGTACAATTTTATTTTAAGTTGGGGGGGAGATAAAATAAAAAAAATGCTTTTGTGTAAAAAAAATGAATGATTTAAAAAAAATGTGTAAATGGAAGCAAAAATTCCTTTAACTTTGAACATGGTAATACACATTGCACACTTTGAAACTGAATATCAAATAATTTAGCATGCCCTGATTCTGATTTTAATCCTTGTATAATTTCATGAGCATAGATTTTGGAAAGTGTGGCTGTCCAATGTGATATTTCATCATTTATATTTTCATCCAAATAAAAAAAAAGATCACAATGCACATCCTTTGGATAGTGGGGAATTAGTTTGAGTTCATGGGGTCCCCCAAATAAATATCATAGGTTTGGTGATCATTTTAGTTTTATTTGAGTATTCTAAAAAAAAAATTTCACGTAGAACAATGAAATGACCTAATGCGTGGCTTTCGACACTTGGGGATCGTGACTCCATAGTTGTCTGGCCCAAAGTTAGTAATTTTATCTCTATTTTTGGTAATTTGAATTTGTTTTTGACTGAGTTAACTAGAGATGATTCCCGAGTATGTGGGATTCACTTGGTGCCCTATGGTCTTTGAGCCTGGGAGTCATCGACAAAGTCTTGCTACAGGGGTTGACTCTTTTGAGTGCAACTTCAATTACCATGGCAAAATTGCAAAAAAAAAACAAAACAAAAACAAAAAACAAAAAAAATACAATAAAAAAAATTGAATACTCATATTAATATTGAAATGTGATTCCACCTAGCGCTTCCGTCATTTCCCCCTTGAATAAAGATGAACCCCCATGTCTATTGTGATGCACAACACATCCTCATACTTAATTGATATTGGATGAAATATGGAAATGAATTTGAACAAAGGAATGGGCTTGGGATTGGGATCTGCTCATGAAACTATATTGTATTAAAATATTTTTATGGGTTTCATGATTGTTTGGTATATGGGTTTCTAGTGATCATTGTGTATTAAAATGTTTTTGGAAAAGGGAATTCGAATTTCATATTGTTGAGATATATTTTGCTCGGGACTAGAAAAACTCAAGTTGGGGGGTGTGATTAGCCACTAAATGAGGCTAATATTCATTGTTAATATACATAATATTTATGTTCTTTATTATTCATAAACACCATTTTAGTTCATTTTACAATTTGAACATCATTTCACATTATGATTGTAATACCTTCTTAAAATGCACTATTATGTGGTACATTTTTGAACATCATTTGAAGTACCCAATGATTCATATAATTTTAAGGAATATAATTATACATATTTTAATTTTATATTCTTTTTAACTGGATATTAATTTCAATATGAACATTTTTCATTAAAGGATCAATGAAAGATTCATAAAGGATGATGGAGATATTTGGAAATGAAAGGAAGCAATTCTGGAGAAGGAAGATTGGACACCATTCCACTGATGAGAATGTGGGACCCCAAATACAGGCCCAATGAATCCCAAATTTAGTGGGATGCTACAAGACATGTATAGGAACAAATCACTCTTCAGTATCCAATGCTAATTCGGCCTCCATGGTGTCCATTTAGGCGGCCCAAGTTAGAGATAAAATTCTGGGCCAGATTCTGCGGCGCAGAAAAACAACCCACTAATATGATCATATCTCGGAATCCACAACTCCAAATGGGCCCAAATTTTACAGGCGGTTAGAAGAATCCGGGTATCCATTTTCTTCTTCTATGGCCCACTCTGATTTGGCCAACTAGAAGGTCTTCCAAGCGCGTCTGTTCTGTGAAGGAACGCTGGCTGCCACCTCGGGTCAAGGGTGGAAAAATCAACTCTCCCTTACTTTCCACCCACCTATGGCCTACCACAGTTAATTGAGGAGACTTGGACTATTTGAGGCTCAACCCAAGGGCTCAAAAATTCCTATTTAATGCAGTGGTGTTGGAGGATTGAAGGATTTTGGGTGCTTGGTTTCATTGTAGTGTTATGCTGCCACTTTGTGTTTGTAATCACATTTCTTTCTCATGTAAGTTGTTTAATTCACCTTAGTTTCTTAATAAAAGTTCTTACTTTACTCTTATTATATTCTCATAATTATCACGTTGATACTGTTGGTTCAAGGTGTGAATTTACTCACACCATACCTTGTGATATTTATCACACAACGGAGGAGTGATCAATTTTTGTTGTTGTTTTTACTTCTTCAATTACACCTTCGTAAGTCTGCTTCCCGCTTCCTTTGAAGACATGTCATCAATGGAGGGATAACTATTTTATGGGTTGATCCAAGGGAGTATCAAGGGGCTGGATTTGATGTTATTTATCACTCCATTAATGTCTAATCACTTCTTTTAAATGGGATTTTTATTTGATGATTTTAAAACCTCTTCATCCTTATTGAATTTAAGGTCACACATTTCAAGTGATAATACGAACCTCTACCTTGGAGTGATCAAAACTTTGATCCTTCAAGTGTATATATGATTAGTATTAGGGTGTTTAGGAATTAAAACACTAAGTGATGATTTCATTTTATCTTCTTAAATGAATCCATCTCAATTATAAGAAATTGAAATCATTAAAAAAGGAATTCATCCAATCCACCCCGAGCAATAACCTAGGATCAACTCATTACCTTAATTTTAATTAACTTATATCTGTTAGTGATCCTTTAAAACCATCTTAAATAAACCTAAGTTGGCCACTTCATATCCAAAAACAATCCATATAATGCACGTGTCTGTAGATACTTCTTAGGTCTCTGAGGATTCGACAACCCAAACTAGACTACAAGGACCGTCCTACCTTCTTCTTTTGGGTAAATTTGAGCGAGAATCAGTGGGAGATGAATTTTTACATCAAATTACACCCCATGACCACTATGATTTATTCTGAATCATATTGGATATCCCCTACTGATCTCTGAGAGATGAGGGTATATTTGGAATACCTTTGAGAGAAGGGTTTTATCAAACCCAGTGTGTCCCCCAAGAAAGCTCCATTTTTGTTCATTAAAAAGGTGGATGGGAGATTGTATATCTGTGTTTATTATCATTTTCTAAACTAGGCCATGATAAATAACAAGTAACCCTTTCTTAGGATTGGAAACCTCTTTGATCATATTCTTGGAGTGAGATGCTTCTTGAAGATCAATCCCAGATACGACTACCACGAGTTGAGGGTTCATGAGGCTGATATTCCAAAGCTAGAATTTTGATTTCTCTACAGACACTATGAGTTCTTGGTGATGTCATTTGGTGTGAAAAATTCCCCCACTGTTTTTATGAATTTTATGAACCATATATTCCATCCATACTTAAACCATTTTTGGTTGTCTTCATTGATGATGTACTCATCTACTCTGCATTAGAGTATGATTATGCATAGCACTTGAGAATGGGCCTAGACTTACTCCAGGAGAAACAAAATTTATGTTAATCTCTTGAATTTCTAGTTTTAGATCCTTAAGGTTCGATTTATGGGGCATGTATTTTCTGATCATGGATTATCTATGGGTCCGATGAAGATTGATGTAGTGATTTTTTAGGATCCACCCAAGAATGTGTCAGAGGTTTAGAGTTTTCTTGTCTTGGTAGGGTACTATAGGAGGTTTGTGACATAATTCTCTTGGATTTTATCTCCCTTAATTGCCATGATGCAGAAAGGGAATCCATTTACTTGGACTGAGAAGTACTAGAGAGGCATTGAGGAGTTTAGGCTGAGGCTGAATGGTGCTCTTATTTTGAGACTATTAAAGGAGGGCGTATAGTACATAGTGTATTGTGATTAATCTGGAGCTAGGATCGACTACGTGTTGATATAGAGGTAGGTAGTGATCACATATGGGTCAAGGCAGTTGAGATCCCATGAGTAGAACTATGCGACTCATGACTTGGAGTTGGCAGTGGTAGTCTTCTCTATGAGGATGTGGAAGAACTATCTTATAGGAGAGTGCATTATTGTTTTCTCAAACCTTCAGTTTCTTAGGTATGTATTTATGAAGAGATATCTAAACCTAAGATAGAGGTTCTAGTTAGAGTTCCTATAAGATAATGACTTTGAGATAGTCTATACTCCTCGAAAGGAAAATGTGGTGGAAGATTACCGTAGCGAGAAGTCCCATTCACATCTGGAGGAGGAGGAGGTGTCTGAGTAGTTGGATTCCTTGTAGTTGAACTTGATAGAGGATAGGGGTGTAAATTATCTTCATTTGATGGCATTTAATTCTCCACTTCTCCATCATGTGATGGTGGCTCAGTTAAGAGTCACTGACTATGCAGTCTTATGTGATCAGATATCCTCAGGAGACTCACCAGATGAATTATTCAAAGAAGGGAATCACATCATACTTTTCTAGGGATAAAAGGTGGTTATGATCGTGATATGAGAGTAGGTGATGAGGGAGTTTCAAATTTCTCCTTTGAATGTACATATCAACGTAGGGAATTTGTACAATGACCTTTATTAGTAGTTTTTTTGGTCTTGAATGAGGTGGATCATGGATGAGTTCGTCTCTCAGTGTATCATATGTCAGTAGGTTAAGGATGACCACTAGGTTTTGGTATGTTGGTTTCATCCACTTGAGATCCTAGAGTGTAAATGAGATGAAATATCCATGCACTTTATGACAGGGCTACCATAGGCAGTGACAGACCATGATTCCATCTGGGTTATATTTGAATGACATACCAAGTTGGAACACTTCCTTTCTATTAGAGAGTAGAGTTTGGAAGAGGGTTTAAGGCAGTTGTACATGTGGGAGATTGTTTTCCTTCATGAGGTTACCTCAATTATTGTATTTGAACATGATACATGGTTTAAATCATAGTTTTGGAGAGGCCTACTGGAGGAACTTGGGACCCATTTGAGGATGAGTACATATTTTTACTCCTAAATGGATAGGGTAGACCGAGAACACTATCTACGTGTTGGAGGATATTCTGATGGATTATGTGTTATACTTTTAATGGATATAGGAGGACCACTTACCTTTGGTAGAGTTTTCTTATAATAAAAGATATCACTCTACTACTGGTATGAAAACATTCTAGGCCCTGTATAGGAGACCTTGAAGATTACCCTTATACTGGACTGAGACCAGTGAGGCATCTCTTATTGGGCTAGAGATAGTTCAAGCGATGATAGAAAAGGTTCAGGTGATCCATGAGTAGATGAGGAAAGACCATTGACAATAAAAATCTTATATAGATCAATGTCTTAGGCTCTTGGAGTTTGAGCAGGGAGACCATGTGTTCATAAGAGTCCCCCCATGATGAGGATTGTAAAGATTCATCTAGAGAGACAAGTTATCCCTGAGGTTTTTTGGGATGTTCGAGATCCTAAAGAGGGCTGGTGAGGTTTCTTAACACCTCACCTTATCCCATAGTTAGATAAGGTGCATGGAATCTTCCATGTGTCGCATATGAGGAGGTATTTACATGATCCTATGCACATTATTGATTGGAATGATTTGAACATCAAGTATGGATCCACCTTTACAAAGTACTTGATAGTGACCGAGGATCAAAAAAAGAAGATCCAGTGTGGATGGACCATTCCCTTGGTTTGCATGTTATGGTAACATGGGATCATGTAGGAAATATCCTGGGAGAGGGAGAGCCAGATGTGGGATTAGTATCCCAACCTTTTTGTTTGGTGTGTGCTTTTTGGGGCTGAAAATATTTAACGGAGGGAATAATATAAATACTCTGTTTTCTTCCTTTTAAGGATTTAAAATATATTAATAAATATTTTTAGATCTAGATAATGAGACAATGCAAAATTTTGAGGCCCAGTGATCCCGAAATTATTTTTTATAAAAATATTATATATATTTATTTCACGTGTGTGCAGTTTTTCAGAAATAATATAATATCTCCTAAATGGAGTCTCAAATAAAAAATTTGATACTAAAGTTGAATCAATAGTGCAAATTTTACCCTAGGAATGACCTAAGGTTGGTCATCACTAGATGTTTGGTTGAGGAAACTGTTAGTGGGTGTGTTTAATTAGAATAAATAAATAAATTATTTATCTATTTTATTAAATGACCTAATTAAATACTCTAAAAATGCCCTTTTGATAATTTTCCAAGGGTTATCTACATAACCCATTAAAGATCTGAGAAGAGGAGGAGGGCCTTCTTTTTTTGGCGGATCAACATCGAACAATGAATGACAATCGAATCAAGGTAGATTGATAGAAAATAGATGCAGCAGATCATCCTCATCACTGGTAAATATGTTATTCACCAAAGATAAATCCGCAATCAAGGTAGGCCTCTTTAATTACTATTTCCTCCCTTTATTAAATGTTTGAGCATGGATATTTGATTATCTACTTTGGATTCTGCATATCCCCACCCTTTTCATGATCCTAATATCAAATTGAATCATTTTATTCAATTTATTATTTTCTTATTCCATTATCTCACCATTAATTCTCTTCTTTTCAATAGTTGGATAATGAAACGTAGACAATGTTGTTTATCACCCTTGTTATGGTGATTTCCCCCCATCATTCTTTTTATTTTTCACCATCATCAAATGGGGTCACGATTCAATCTTTTTGGGGTAGGTTCAAGCATGATCGAAACCCCAGATTCATGGAGGCTGTGAGAACGATGATTAGGATTGAATTTTTTAAATGAAACATGATTCATTTTAGGACGTGGGTGATGATTCCCATGGATATGGTATTCGAGACTAAGTAGTAGTGACTAGAGGAGAATTTCACATGTGCGGGATTTTTTTAATGAATGAAATCCATTTTCTAGCCACCAGAGGTTGGGAAATGATGGGTTGAGAAGACTACCACTATTTTTTGGGTGGTCAAGTGGTGGAAATAATGGAAAAAGTGGTGGTTCTAGAATCCATATGAAGAACCAGTCTTTCTATGAGAATCATAACTACACAACATGTATCGGGATGAATAAACACCATATAGTCTCCCAAATTCAATGTATAGGGTTTTAGAAAAAAGATAAGGATCACACTCTATGTGGCTAGGCCACATGTTGTGTGACCCTTCCCAGGTAGCCAGGCCACATGCCAGTTGCACACACCCAGGAACCTATGTGGGAGGACACAATATGTAATCTTGGAGTACACATGAATGTTCTAGTACACAAGCATGAGTAGGTACACAACATGACCTAAAGGACACTCTCATGATCAGGAGCACACGGGAAATCCCTAGGTGGCCAAGACACACCATGTGGGCCCTGTACACACTATGTATGGTGGAATGGACACTAAGATGTATCAAAAGGAGAACATGTCCTGGCAGTGGAGTGGGATAAGATGCCTTATGTACCCCATACACTCTATGTACCCTCTTTTTAAGGAACTTCCATATCTTATATCCCCTTCATTTTGACTTGGATTTTGACCAATGAGTATCCTATCATGAGTTTTTTCTACATATAACACAATGGTATCCTTTATTGTGTCAAATGATATACGATGTGGGATATTAAGAGTGGGATGATTCCTTAGGTGGCTCTTGACAATGAAAGTGATCGATCATGATCATTAGAGAGTTTATATAGAGATGGTACTCCCCTATCACACTAGGTAATGGGTCCTCCATAATCATTGTTCAGATAGAGACAACACTCCCCTATCACACCAGAACATGAGTACTCTATCTATAGAGGTGGTACTCCCCTGTCAAACTAGGGTGCGAGTCCTCTATCCATGGAGATGGTACTCCTCTATCACACTAGAAAGTGGGTCCTCGATACATGTTGTTTAGGTAGAGATAGTACTCCCCTATTCAAGGCATATTTCTTATATCCATGAAGATGGTACTCCCCTATCACACTAGGGGATGGGTCCTCTATACTCATTATTCAGATGGAGACAATACTCCCCCGCATAGGCTCAAATCCTCTATCGATAGGGACAATACTCCCCTGTCACACTAGGTAATGAGTCCCCCATACTCAATACATAAATATAGATACAACACTCCCCTAAATGGGAAAAGTTCCCTTATTTAATGAGTGTAATACGCCTATTTTACATGGATGTGGGTCATCTATCTTTTGAATATCGTGCTCCCTCATCCTATGGAGTAATGGAAAGGTGCAGGCCCTCCTCATGATTTCTTCAGATAGACATGTGAGATACTGGGCGTCGATGATGGACCTTTGGATATATAGGTAGAATCATCATCCTAGGATGAGATATGATATAGAAATACCCTTTCTCTATCATCTAGGTTTCTTATACAAGCATATTTCTATGTTATTGGGTTTTATTTCCCTCTTACTTTTTGTGGAGCTGACTAATTATATCATGTATTCTATTTCCCCCTCATCAATTTTCAAGGAGTCCTACTAGGTGTGTGTGTGTATATATATATATATAATCACCCCTGCATGGGATTTTACCACACATTTCTATATTATGTAGATGAAAATAAAATAAATGGTGATTTTAGAGTATAGGGATACTCAGGTGCATTAACCACGTGTAGTTGTCGAGGCCTGGAGATCAGGAGTTGGGCTATCTCAGCTATTTTCTATTCTAGTTATTATTAGGTTGAGACATATTTTTTGGGTGGGCATTAATGGAATGCCTATAATAGGTTATGGAAAAAGAAAATTTTATTTTTCTAATGTATCAAAGAGTCTAACCAGAGTCATCTCACTTGAGGATCATCATAATTAGTTCAATCACTAATTCTATTCCACCCAATCTAACTCTTTTTTTTGTTTTTATTATTTATTGAAAATAATGTTTTTTGGTTTTGAAAAATAATTCAATGAAATAAAATAAAACTATCCTGATATGTAGATGAAAAAAATGAAATTAGGGAAGAAATGTATTAGTACTAGGGTTATTAACATGATTTTATTCACTATTTATTTTTTTGTTTAAATCCAATTTGATAATTCATTTGATAAAACCTCATTAAAAAATTACTTTTATTTGATTTATTGAGTTAGTGATTTTAGAATGAATTCGGCACACCAAACCCCACCTCATCTAATCGTCAAATAGGATAACACCTCAATCAAGAATGTAATTCCTAAAAGACCCAACTCCATCGTATTCCATCCCTTCAGGCAACCCTAAATCCACTGTATGAAGGGGTTTCCTGAGATAAGAAAGGAAAAAAGAATGAATCAAAGAAAAGGAATGGAATTGAAAATAATTCCATGGGGGATGATCACCGCACCCATAAAATACTCTCATATCCACAAAAAATAGAATAAAAATGTGTTGAATTGAAGGACAATAATTAAGAACACCACAACCCCCCCAGGGCCAAGCCTTAGGTTAGTCACTTGCTATTGCAAAGTGAGAAGAGATCATGGTGGAAGATAGGAAGATATAAGGAAATATAATTTGGGATAGAGATAGATAGATATATATGGAATAATAAATGGAAACACTTGAATTAAAAATATACAGATGTGTTACATTACAAAAGGAATTGAAAATAAAAAGAAAATAAAAATCCTAACAGTGGAATCCCTATAGTGCAGTACAATGGAGAATCCTCATGATCTTATTCCTTTATACTCTATCCTAGGATTGTATTTACAAGTCTCAATCCACCATGGGTTCAATCAATATAATCATAAATCAATTAAAAATTCATCCCAAGGGGTCTTGTGGTCATAAAAGTGGGGTACAAGCATTAAATTCCTTCAAAACTGATGTTTTTGAGTGCTGCCCAAATGATTCATATCATGTAAATATTACACGATGCGCAAAGTGTAGGGTTAGAAATTTTCATGGATTAATTCATGTATTTATTCATGGCCTACAAATCTCTCTAGTTATACATCATGGAATTGACTTACATTATGTGTAAGTATGTTTTCCTACTCTTTTCGCAATGAATCAACCTAGTTATTAATTTTTGAGCTATGGTCTTGAGCCTTGACTTATACTTGGTTCTAATACATATAAAATATACCTTAAAAATTATATGTCATACTACACCATGAATTGTCAAGGTATGAAGTGGTTACAACACACTATATTAGTATATTTTTGTTCATTTTTGACCGAACACCAAATCCTACCACAAAACATAAAAAAATTAAGTACCAGTAATAATATTCAATTAAATTGTAAAAAAATTGTATTTTAAATCAAAATAAACATGAAAATACAACTCTATCAGGTTTATATTTTTCTATTTAAATTTCAGATTACATTTTCACATTCTTTTTTATTCTCTAGAGGTTATTACATGCATGATTTTTACTCTAGATGTTACTATCTTTTATTATTATTCCTATGCACTTCTATATGGAGATAGTTGGGTTTGTGCATAAAAGTACTTTAGGAAAATGCCAAATTTTTAGTTATTCCTTCTTAACACTTTTAACCATTACCTATCTTATGAAGGTAGGCCTAGGGTTGTGATGACCCGATCTTCCACTGGCTAGGTGGGTCCTGGTAGGTCAGGTCATTACATATTCATAGACAAACTCCCAACCATGAATTTTCTCTTCTTAACTTATTTTTAATCCTAAATCTCCATGCAACACATAGGTATTAAACTTCTGCAAAATATTCTCCATAGTAATCAAAAAAAATTTCATGGAGAAATAGAATTGTTCATGATAAATTCAATTCTCCATGGAACTTGAATATTCAAACAACTATTTCCTTAACTATACCTACATAACTTCCAATTAAAGAACTCATTTTTTCATATAAAATATGATAATAAACTTAAAAAAAACGTCCAACGTTCTACAATAATAAAGTACCAAATATAAATACCCAATATAAAGTAACACAATTCTTGGGATCCTATTCCTCTTTAATAAGCTTGGGATTATTAAAAAAACATCCAAGAACTTCTTTATAACACTTCTTATTCACTAATTATTCATCATATTTGTAACGACCCGGTTTCGGAAGCCACCCAGAGGCGCCCCGTACATGGTTGTTCACATGGCCTCAAGCGCATTTTCCCAAATGCCAGAGGCTACCGACTAGTAGCGAGGGCCTTGGGTGTGATAGTGGGGAAACTATTCCCTCATTGGCAGAGTACACAGCGGAAGAAAAACAATTAGACAATAGTAAAAACTCTAACCATCCATATAAGAGTAAACGATAAATAGTGGAAGACTAATAGTAAACAACTGGAGCACACACACACATATGTATAAAATGATGCATGATACATATGTATAAGAAAGTATCCAAACAATTCACAATGTTGAATACAATACTAAACCAAAGTGCAAAAGAAAACAGGTAAACTCCTCAGCATCGCAAGCCCTAGCTTGGTCCCATGCTCTCCAGCTCCACAGCAAGTCAAGTACCTGAAGTAGAAGGGCGCTTGCCCTTATCTATACCTGCAACAATATAGCCTGTTTGGGCCCAAAAGCATGGCCCAAATAGGGTGTGAGACAAGGTCTCAGTAGGCAACCACCCAAATATCTATGCCTAATAGTCAGTGAATACATGGCAAGTAAAAGTACAGGAAGCAGTAAACAGGAAAGCACACAGCAACTACAATCCACAGTGTCAAGCATATAAAGTACACAAGTAACAGCCAATCAACATGTAGAACAACAGGTAACCCCCTGGGTAGTTCTCATAGCCTAACCCTTATGGTTCAACCTACAAGTACTAGCAACCCTCTGGGAAGCGCACACAGTCTCACCCCTCTGGTTCAGCTAAAGAATAGACTCTCTAAGGAAGCACTCACCGTCAATTCCCCCAATAGTCTCGTATCGTACTAAAGGCTCTCTGGGGGAGCACTCAACATCACATTCCCCCTGTGGCCTGCGTCGAGGAACTACAGACTCTCTGAGGAAACACTCATCGTCAATTCCCCCTGTGGTCTCACATTGTAAATTAAAGACACTCTGGAGAAACCCTTAAGTCCATTCTCCCTATGGCCCACTACACTAGGTTCTCATAGCCATGTGTAAAACAAACATTCATAGCACACGTATCTCCCCAAGTAAATCTCAAGAACTACTTGGCTATCATTCTAAGGCACAACTGCATAACAGTACAACAGTTCCACTATCCTACAACTAGGCATGGCAACTGGAAAAACGCCAAACAAGAAAAACATACATGGAAAAACATCTAGAGCACAGTAAAAGTTACCCTATTCACAAGAAATGACATCTACTCAAGCAATCAAGAAAAGAAGGAAACAACAGGGGAAAAAATAGGAAACACACAATACCCCGTTCAAGGGAATTGGTGGAATCACACAAAATATTCAAAGACTTCCTACAAAAAGGCACAAACCACCTACCTCGATGCTAGGAGATCGATATACTTGAACCACGATGATTGATTATCCTTAGAACGTCAAAGATCTGAGAAAACATCCAAACTCTCAACCCACGATATCTTTAGAAAGAGGATGAATTGGAAAACAAGGCTCTAGGAGAAGGAAGAACTCACCGCTGCGGTTCCAACGCAATCGAAGGTGGCTGAAACAGATATAGGACGGAAGCTCGGGGGCTCGGAGAAGAATCACAGCCATATGGGAGCTCTCGAATGAACGAGACCTAGAAGAAGGTCATTCTAGAGATTAGGCGTGACCCCAATGCATTTAATGAAAAAAAATAAAATACACGGCGTGTAATTCTGTGGTACACGGTGTGTACTCGGTTTTTCCGTACTCTGCTTTAAGTGGCCTCCACATCACCCCTACACACCGTGTGTGTGGCCTGGACATGGCCAAAACACAGATTCGAGCGGCAAAGGAGAACACAGAGTGTACTCATAAAGTACACGGTGTGTACTTCAAAAATTTCTAAAAACTCCTCTTTTCTCAAAAACTCTAGGAAAAGGAATGAAATACCTAAAAACGAAGACCCGGGTTCTTACAAACTTCCCACCTTAAAGAAATTCGTACATGAATTTCCCTAACGTGGCGTAGAAGAAGAAACCCCGAACAGATCTAGCCACTGCGATCGTACATTGACCTCCCTCTCCCAGGTCTCGTCCTGTACTCACCCATGCTACCATAGCACCCGTACTAGAGGAACAGACCGCCCACGGAGAACCTTCGTACTGCGATCGACAATCCGAATAGGATGCTCCTCAAACAATGTATCCACTTCGAGCTCCACCTCCTTGGGCTGAAAGACATGAGACAGGTCTGAAAAGTAACGTCGAAGCTGAGAGATGTGGAAGACATCGTGCATGTCCCGATACCTCTGAGGTAACTGCAACCGATAGGCAAGCATCCCAACTCTCTCCAATACCTCAAATGACCCGACGTACCACGGTGAAAGATTACCCTGTCTCTGAATCCTCTTGTGTCCCAACCTCAGTGCGACATGCAGAAAAACCTGATCCCCGACCTCGAACTCCAGAGGTCGTCTCCGCTGATCAGCATAAGACTTCTGTCGAGACTATGCTGTAGCCATCCTCTTCTGAATCAACTCTATCTTCTCGGAGGTCTCCTGAACAAGACGAGGTCCCAGTAAAGCTTCCTCTCCTACCTCCAGTCAGCATAAAGGTGATCGGCATGGCCTACCGTACAAAGCCTCGTAAGGTGCCATCTGAATAGTCACCTGAAAACTGTTGATGTAGGCGAACTCCACAAGGGGGATATGCCTCTCCCAAGAACCACCAAAGTCTAGAATGAAAGATCGAAGCATATCCTCAAGCACCTGGATCGTATGCTCAGACTGGCCATCTATCTGGGGATGGTATGCTGTACTCAAAAGTACCTGTGTACCCAAATCCCTCTGAAGCCCCTGTAAGAACCGAGAAGTAAAGCACACATCCCTGTCTGAAACAATGGAGTGTGGAAATCCATGCAGACGTACAATCTCTCGGATGTACAGTCATCCCAGATCATCAACACTGAAGGTCTCCTTGATCGGTAAGAAGTGAGAAACCTTTGTAAGCCTGTCGATGACAACCCAAACAACATCTTTCCCTTGAGGCGACCTCGGCAATCCGGTCACGAATTCCATCGCGAAATCGTCCCACTTCCACTCCGGAATGGGTAACTGCTATAAAAGGCCTGCTAGTCGTTGATGCTCCGCCTTCACCTACTGAAAAGTAGAACACCTCAAGATGAAACCAGCAACATCCTTCTTCATACCTGGCCACCAGTACTAGTGATGAAGATCTCAGTATATCTTGGTGACACCAGGATGAACTGCCCAAACTAAGGAATAAAAATCCTACATCAGCTCCTCACGTATGCCTGCTGGAACCCATACGCATCCCTGGAAATGCAAGATCTCATCCTTTCCCACTGTCCATCTAGGAAGAGGGTCCTCTCCTGACACACTCTCCCGTAGGACTAAGATTTCTGAGTCAGATAGCTGCCTCATCCGTACTTGATCAAGAAGTGTAGAGGTAACAGCTACAGAAGATAGGTAAGCCTGTCGCTATCTATCGTGAACCTCCATATGCATCTCAGAGAATAGATCCATAAGCTGCCACTCACTTCTGGCCTCCTGAACTACCTAAATCTAAGTTCTCCTGCTCAATGCATCTGCCACTGTGTTGCCCTTCCCTAGCGTATAGGAAAGCTCGAAATCAAAAGACTGAAGATATTCGAACCACTTGCACTGTCTTAGATTCAGATCACACTGAGTGAATATGTACTTGATACTATTGTGGTCGGTGAAAATCACAAAGTGATCTCCCAGAAGGTAATGTCTCCAAAATCACAAGGCATGAACAACCACTGCCAACTCCAGATCATGCGTCGGGTAGTTCCTCTCATGTGGCCTCAACTGTCAAGACCCTTACGCAACGACTCCATCTCCCTGCATAAGCACAGCGCCCAACCCAATATCTGAAGCATCACAATAAAAAATATAGCTCTTTCCTGGCTCTGGAAAGACTAGTATCGGTGCTGACGTCAACATTCCCTTCAGCTCCTGAAAGGCTGACTCACAAGAATCTGACCATAAGAACTTCACCCCTTTCTTGGTCAGACCTGTCAATGGTGCTTCTAGGCATGAAAAGTCCTGAATGAAGCGTCTGTAGTATCCAGCCAGCCCTAGGAAACTCCACACCTCAAAAACGTTCTTCGGATGCTCCCAGGAAACTACAGCTCTCACTTTCTCTGGGTCCACAGATACTCCTGCCTCTGAGATTACGTGACCCAAGAAGTGAATCTGATCCATCAAAAAGTGTCACTTAGAGAGTTTAGCATAAAGTCGATGCTCTCTCAGTGTACTCATAACGATCTCAAGATGGGTAGCATGGTCATGTCGAGTGTGAGAGTACACCAAGATACCATCCACGAAGACCACGATGAAGGAATCCAAGTAAGGATGGAACACTCGGTTCATCAGTTCCATGAAAACTACTAGCACATTCGTGAGACCGAACGACATAACTATATACTCATAGAGACCATACCTTCTCCTGAAGGCTTTCAGAGTTATATCTGATGGTCTAATGCACAACTGATGATAACCGGACCTTAAATTGATCTTTGAGAACACCCAGGCTCCTTGAAGCTGATCGAAAAGATCATCAATCCTTGGTAAGGGATATCAGTTCTTGACCGTCAATTGGTTAAGCTTCCGATAATCCACACAGAGCCTAAGGGTACCATCTGCCTTCTTCGCAAATAGGACAGACGAACCCTAAGGAGAAGTACTGGGTTGGGGGAAACCCTTTGCCTACAACTCCTCCAACTGCTTCTTGAGCTCCTGCAACTTAGGGGTAGCCATCCTATAGGGAGGAATGGACACCGGTGCCGCTCCTAGAACGATATCAATAGAGAAGTCTACCTCACGCTCTAGAGGCAACCCTGAAAAGTCATATGGAAAGACATCTCTGAAACAATCCACCACTGGAGGAAAGTCCAACTATAAAGTCCCCTGATCATCCAGATAAAGACTAGCAATCTGGGTCGTAACCCTTCCTAGACCATGATGCTCGAGTCCTGCTCGACTCGTCTGAACATCCCATTCACCTCTATCAAGAAAAGATTCACCCTCTGGTGAAATGAAACTCACCCTACAGCGATAACAGTCGACGAATGCCTGGAAGGGAACCAACTAGTCCATCTAGAGAATGACATCATAGCCTGTCATCTCTAGGAAATAGAGATCCCATAAGAAACGATACCCTGCAACCTCGAGAGGGCACTCTCTACACTGATGTACACTAGATTTCCTCGTCCTCAAAGGTGTGTCTAGTATCAACAAGTCAGCAGAAGAAAAGATACAGAGCCTAAGGCTCTCCACAACAACAACAGAGATAAATCCATGCGTATCACCAGTATCGAAAAGAGATGAAGATAAAACTGAGGCTACTAAAATCATACCTCGAACTATAGAAGGTCCAGGATCTTGCTCCTGATAGGTCTGCTCCACCGCAAAAGTCTGGCATGCCCTGCGGCCCTGTGACCCTGCCTGACCACTCTGAGCTGATCCACTATGCTGACGCTGAAAGACTGGTGACTGACTGCCACAGCCTCAACCTCCACCTCGGCTTGAACAGCCAGAAGAACTCCAGTTCCCCGACTGGTGAGAAACTGGTGGTGGTGCTCCTGAACGAGGAGTCATGGAAGAACCCCCATCACCAGCTTCTGGTGAGAAAACCTGGCAGAAACTCTGAAGGTGACCCATCTTGCCACAAGATCGGCACTCAACTAGGTCTCTCTAGCACTGCGGCCTCGTGTGCCCTGCCCTTTCACACTGGCAGCATACTACCTGGCTACCTGAAGATGTGTCTCTCATCCTCGGATCACCACACATAGACTCCCTACGACGCTTCCTACTGTCAACATGAGGAACACTAGATTTGGAAGCAGAACTACCCTGGCTCGCAGCTCCGGAGTATCTCAGATTGCGTTCCACAATCAGTGGCTGGTTGACGATGGAAGTGATGGAAGTCAACTGGAAGATATTCACCTGCGAGCGGATCTCCCGCCTGAGATCATCCTCAAACTTCCTTGCTAAGAACATCCCATATCCAACCCGGAGGGGTATAAAACGCTGCAGCTCGGTGAAATGGGAGGAATACTCCATAACAGAAAGAGTACCCTGCTCTAGACTCATGAACTCTCGGGCTCGATTGGCCCTCAAGGTCTCTGGCTAGAAGTAGTCATAAAACACGCGCTGAAACTCCTCCCAAGACATAACCTACTGATGACCTGCCTGTGAGATCATGTCCCACCACCTCTTGGTGGAGTCTCGTAGCATATAGGTAGCGAGATTGACCTACCTCTCTAGAGGCGTTTCCAAATGCTCAAAGATAGTCAACATGGCTTCCATCCATGACTCTGCAGCCTGTGGTCCTACTTCCCCCGAGAAAGTAGGAGGATGCTGCTACTGGAAAACCAGTGTCAAGTCTGCCATAGTCGTGGCAGGAGGCGGTGCTCCCTGAAGGTTCTGAATCATCCTCATAAAGCCTTCCCTAAACTGCGCATCAGCGCCTACAACCGGTATAACAGTCGGTGCCAAGGCTGGCACGACTGGAGGATCGGCAGGAAGTCCCTGATCAGCCATATCTGGCATTTGATCACCATCCTTCGACTGACACACAACCAGAGTACGTCTCGGAGGCATAGCTCTGAAAGATCAAAAGCACACCTTAGATTTGGATTATCAAAGACTGAGAACACAAGAGTACAAAATGGGAACAAGAGATGGAAACATTCAAGTTTACAAAACATGACTACACGGCGTGTATAAAAACTACACAGCGTGTTCACTTAAACCATACACATGGGTGTGTACTCCTGCCACCCCTTGTCATGTAACACACCAAACTACATGACGTGTTGTACCCACACACGGCGTTTACATGAACTCTATTCCCCTGCCCGAGTCTCTTTACATGGCTAACCCACACGGTCCTTTTAAACTGAGACTACACGGCGTGTTCCCTTTAGACACGGCGTGTAGTAGACAAGGTTTCAACGACCCGTATTGTTAGTTACACTGCCAATTACACGTCTGAGACTGTACGGTGTGTTCCGAACAAACACGGCATGTACTTGAAGACTTTTCGTGACCCGTGTTGTTGGTGACACGGCCGGGTACACAACTGACCCTTACATGGCGTGTTCCGAAAAAACACAGTGTGTATAGGTGGATATAACACCATCCCGTGTTATTCGTGACACGACTGGGTACCTAGAACAAGGCTACACAGCATGTTCATACAAAACACGGTGTGTATTACATGAGCTTCCCCAACCCGTGTTGTTAGTGACACGGCCGGGTACACGGCTCACTACTACACGGCGTGTTCCTAGAGATTTTTCACAACCCGTGTTTTTGCTCACACAGTTAGTGACACGGTTTAAAAAATATACGGTGTGTATATATAAAGTACACGCCGTGTATTCTGGGTTTTTCCAGGAAGTAGCTCTGAAACTGCACCGAAGCCCATAAAATACTAAAAAACAAGCATGAAGGTGTCAAATTCCAATTTGTGAGGGCCCATACTCCCCGCGAATCAAAGCTTGGCATCCAATACAGTCATATATAAAGAAAAATAGGTCAACGATTCACCAATTTATGATTCAAGAGGGCCCATAACACCTCAAGAACCAAAATTTGGCATTCATTTAAGCAAAGTACAATAAAAACAACCTCTCTATCAAACTGCAGGGATTCTATCAAATCATCTACCACAACAGCATGCATAATCTACACAACATCTATCACAACAACATGTAATTGATAATGCACCTAGATGGTATGGAAAGAATGCATGGCATGTGATTTCTAAAAAGTTCCTATATGATGCATGAGATGGAATACCCTCATCTCATCAGGTTGTGACAGAAATAGAACCACAATATCAACAACAACAACAACACAAAGCATGTGAATCACTCTAGGTGAAATCAGATCAACTATAACATAGAAAAACCAGAAAACTGTAATAAGTAGGGTAGATTGGCTTTTCCCTGTACATGGGTTAGCTACTCCCGAGCACAGCTTAATACCAAGCCCCAAATGCCAGAGGCTGCCGACTAGCAGCAAGGGCCTTGGGTGTGATAGTGGGGAAACTATGCCCTCATTGGCAGAGTACACAGTGGAAGAAAAAAATTAGACAATAGTAGAAACCGTAACCATCCATACAAGAGTAAACGATAAACAACAGAAGACTAAAAGTAAAAAACTAGAGCACACACACACATATATATAAAATTATGCATGATACATATTTTTAGGAAAGCATCCAAACAATTCACAATGCTGAATAAAATACTAAACCAAAGTGTAAAAGAAAATAGGTAAAATCCTCAGCATCACAAGCCCTAGCTTGGTCCCATGCTCTCCAGCTCCACATCAAGTCAAGTACCTAAAGTATAAGGGTGCTTTCCCTTATCTATACCTGAAACAAAATAGTCTATTTGGGACCAAAATCATGGCCCAAATAGGGTGTGAGACAAGATCCCAGTAGGCAACCACCCAAAGATCTATGCCTAACAGTCAGTGAAAACATGAAAAGTAAAAGTACAAGAAGCAGTAAACAGAAAAGCACACAACAATTACAATCCACAGTGTCTAGCATAGAAAGTACACAAGTAACAGCCAATCAACAAGTATAACAACAGGTAACCCCTTGGGTAGTTCTCACAGCCTAACCCCTATGGTACAACCTACAAGTACTAGCAACCCTCTGGGAAGCACACACAGTATTACCCCTCTGGTTTAGCTAAAGAATAGACTCTCTGAGGAAGAACTCACCGTCAATTCCCCCTATAGTCTCGTATCGTACTAAAGACTCTCTGGGGAGGCACTCAACCTTACATTCCCCCTCTAGTCCACGTCGAGGAACTACATACTCTCTGAGGAAGCACTCATCGTCAATTCCCCCTATGGCCTCGCATCATAAATTAAAGACACTCTGGAGAAGCCCTTACGTCTATTCTCCCTATGGTCCCCTACACTAGGTTCTCACAGCCCTGTGTAAAACAAACATGCATAGCGTGCGTATCACCCCAAGTAAACCTCAAGAACTACTTGGCTATCATTCCAAAGAACAACAACATAACAGTACAATAGTTCCACTATCCTACAACTAGGCATAGAAACTGGAAAAACACCTAACAAGAAAAATATGCATGGAAAAACATCCAGAGCACAATAAAAGTTACCCTATTCACAAGCGATGACCTCTACTCAAGCAATCAAGCAAAGTAGGATACAATAGGGGCAAAAATAGGAAACACACAATACCTCGTTCAATGGAATTGGTGGAATCACACAAAATATTAAAAGACTTCCTAAAGAAAGGCACAAACCACCTACCTTGATGCTAGGAGATCGATATACTTGAACCATGATGATTGATTCTCCTTATAACGTCAAAGATTTCAGAAAACGTCCAAACAATCAACCCATGATATCTTGAGAAAGAGGAGGAATTGGAAAACAAGACTCTAGGAGAATGAAGAACTCACCACTGCGGTTCCAACGCAATCGACGACGGCTGAAACAGAGGTCGGGCAGAAGATCAGGGGCTCAGAGAATAATCGTGGCTGTGTGGGAGCACTCGGCCGAACGCGACCTAGAAGAAGGTTGTTTTGGGGATTAGGTGAGACCCCGGTGCGTTTAATGAAAAAAAATAAAATACACAACATGTACTTCTGGGGTACACGGCGTGTACTCGGTTTTTCCATACTTCGCTTTAAGAATCCTCCACATCACCCCTACACACCGTGTGTGTGGCCTGGACATGGCCAACACATGATTTCAAGCGGCAAAGGAGTACATGGCGTGTACTTCAAAAATTTCCAGAAAATCCTCTTTTCTCAAAAACTCCAGGAAAAGGAAAGACATACATAAAAATTAAGACCCGAGTTCTTACAATATTGACATAAATAATCAATGATACTACATATTCATTGAAAAACATTGACAAAAATACAACACACATAAAGAGAGATCAATAATACCCCCCTTTGTATTTTTTTTCAATACCCATATTAAACATTATGTGTCAATATGTACTCAATTATTTCTTGCCCCCTTATTAATAATAAATAATTTTTATTTCCGGAAGTAGTATCAATTCACAATTAAGAAATTTTCCATAAACCATTCCACTCTAAGTCTACTTGATCCATGCTTAGTGTAGAAAACAATAGGGTTTTATTTAGATAACAAAGCTATCACTTATAAAATAACATGATACCAAATGAAATAAGAAACTATTTACCTTTCCTAAAACCTATATAAAAATTTTAGGATGAATAAATTGAAAGAAACCAATTGAGATACAAATTTATCATGAAATAAATATCAACCTAATTTCATAAAATCAATTTAACACATAATTCAACAATATTCTAGTATAAAGTAGTAGGATTTTGACTTCAAGCAAAAACTTTGAATATTTTTTAAACTTCCACTTTTATGTAATTGATTAAAAAATTGTTTCTCCCACTTAAAGTTAGGTTTTGATTTTAATTAACCAAAGATGATATATTAAGAAATCATACCTTTTCTAATTAAATTCCTTTAATAATATTCCATAATATTTTTATTTTCATGAAGTAATTATTTTGGAAGCATAATCATAACCTTCTTCACTTGTATCCCCCTCAAGGAGATACTACAAAAAATACATATAATGGAAAATCTATTCAAAAGATAAATTTAAAATTGTTCCAAGTATAGTGTTAACCCAAAATAGATTACCTCATGTGGCTATCTATATTTGAAAACTTACACATCTTCACTAAGGATTATCTTCTTCATTAGATTTATTTTGGAATACCAATTGAGAAATAATTATAAGAAGGGATCTTCATCATCTTGTTTTCTAGTGTTAATAACATATCTATTTTTTAGGTTCTCCTCCTAAAAATATTCTTCACCTTTAAGTCCATGCACTATAATATTACTAATACAATGCTTAAAGGTTTTTAAATAAGGCTAATCTAATTTATCCTCAATATTAACAACAAGGTTGAGAGTATTTTCTCAACCAATTTTCTCTATAATTTCCATTATTTATGCTTACACATATAAATTTCATACATGAGTTAGATTTTGAAATCATGGATCTATTATCTTATCTTTCTTTTTTATTCTACTTTGTGTGAGACATCAACCTTCATATCTAGTATATCCCCATCCTATTTAAGAATTTTTTTTGTTCTAGGAGAATGGTTAGACAAATTCTAGAATTATTAAAACCTTATTTAAATATTTTACACAATTATTTAATACAAGGATTGTTATTTATTGAAAACCACTCATGAAATTCAACTCATTCATGTGGAATTTCTTCTCTTCCTTTGTCCCTAAATTTTTCCTTTTCTTATTTCATCTTCCTTTCTCTTTCCAAATCTGTTGTCCAAATGACTAAAATATTTTTGTGTACATTGGTAGATTGTTTGTATCCTCTACATGGAATCTTGTTATTTTCTTTATTCTCATCAAATATTTTATCTGATGCACTCCTCTTGAACTTCTTAGGTTTGTTACCCAAGGATGATCCATCAACCTTATTTATAATTTTCTGAGAATAATTCTAATTTGAAACTTCCTTTAGCTTCCTTCACAATATTGGCACTTAATTATTAACCAAATTTTATGGTATTATTTTTACCATCTAATTTTGATAAATGTTGAGATGATAATGCACTATTTATGTGACTATAAATATTGTATACATCATAAATATTTCCAAGTTCTTAAAATATATTTGAGCTTGATAGATTTATCTTAATCTATGAATATTGATTCTTCTATTTTCTCCTCTCCATTGAAATGGGATTCCTATGAACTTTATGAATTAATGGATTGTACCAAAAATACAATGCATAATGCCCAAGATAATTTCACCATAAGCATTAGACAAAAAATCATGATTTCCTTTTCTCTACAACATACTGTCTTGAATTTATTGATATACAAGCAAGATGTTTTTGGGCTATCATCTTCATAGGTTGATCCCTTCTTGGGGAACCAACACTCATAATACTTATTTTATCCACTATAGACATGGTTGTATGAACATATCTATTTATCCTCATCTATATTTTTATGGATTTTTTTATTTAAACCTTAACTATTTATAAAAACAAATTTATTATATACATTTGAATTTATAAAGGATGATACCTTATTTTTTGATTTTTCTTGATAATGATCATCAATTGAAGTAATGATCATAAGTACACATATAATATGTATTTTAAAATTTGGATCCTCCTTTGGATAAAATATGGTAGCATTTCTTTTATTCTTCAAGTGTGAAGTCTCGATATGCATCACCTAAAGGTAGTACAATTTTACTTCCAATTTTAGACACTTCAAATCGAGGATATTATTTTTGATATTCAATGAATGGAATTATATCCTCATAATAATTATTTATCCTTATAGATTCATCTTCATGCATTTTTGTTCTTTCTTGAAGTAAAGTGTCATGTTCCTTGATTTTCTTTACCTTGAAATCCAACTAAGAATTTTTGACATGAATATAATTTTTGTGACTTTTTTCAATTGTATGGATATTCCCTTCAAGATTATTCTTAATATTTTCATTCTATCTAACTTATTTGATTTATTTATTTTCAATTTTGAAACATCTATATTTTAGTTCCATATTTATTCCTCCAATAACTACTACCTATTTGAAGATATTTTTAAAATATATGCTTATATTTCAAATATTTCAACATATTTTTATAATCTTATTCAAGTTGAATGATTTCATCCTACACGATTTTAAAAATACTATATATAATATAGACTAATTATTTGTGAAAAATATACATTATATATTTTAATGGATTAACAAAAACTAGATCGCCCATTTTTCATGCTTCAACACATAATGGTTCTTTAGGATAGAAACTGTATTGGGTATTTTTTCTTTGATACTCAAATGCTTATTTCAAGATGGAATAGTATTGGGTCTCCTCACACAATATTTTCTTCAACAACCTATATAATATATTTTTAATAAAATAAAATAATGATGGTTTTCCTCCATGATATTATCACTATATATTCCTTGTTTTTATTCATGGTACCTCATGAATATATTAGTTTGAATGAATAAAATTTTCAAAAATTCAAACCCCTTGAATCTCCACTTATTATCTTCAACCAAATCCCCAAATACCAATATATTTCTCCCCAAAAAACCACTTCATAAACTATAACTCTATTGATTATGTAGTAACTGTCATAAGTCTTCATTTTTAGAAATTTCTCCATGAAATCATATCTATAGATTCCTAAATATTTGAAAGCATTAAAGATTCATATGAATATATGAATTAATTATGCATGAGACAAATGTAGTCATGGATTCCTCCTTCTCATTACAAAGCATAGGGTTATTATTCCTCCTTAAAATTCATGCATGAGTTTTTATATCACATCTCACACATTTTTTCCTCTTTTATCCAAAATCATGGTAGAACAAAGCACCATGATATTTATTTGAATTTAAGAACACATCACCTAGAATCAAATGAAATTATCTCCTTATTTTATTATTCAAACATCAATAATAATAATAATAAAAAATCACAATATTTGGAAACTTGAAAAACTGACTCACGCTACATTGAAAAAATTATCTTTACACTAAGGTCAAATTACCTTTACATAGCTCAAAAGTTCCTTTACACTTCTTATTTATACCCTTATATTTCTCAAAATATTAATTAATAACCCTAATTAAAATGGATTTTACCTTTATATAGATCCCAGAATACCTTTACACAGGTCTTAACGAACCTTACATTGCTCCAAATTTAGTTTGACCTTTATAAAGCTCACAGTTACCATTATATAGAAAAAATACTAGATATACCTTCATGCACCACTTGAACTGGTTTTATACCTTTATGAAGCACCAAAATGACCCTTATATAGTATGTTATTACTTTTACACAAGCAATTAAAAATTTTAATGACCTTTATACATATTATAGAATACCTTTATACAACACCAAGAGTAACCTTATGTAGATTAATGAACTTTAGTGTTACCCTTTTATAACTGAAGGTCTTCAGAAATAGTTTGGAGAAAAAGGAATATCATTAGAGTTACCTTTATGTGTAAAAATTTATACAATCAAAGTAATTTTTTCAAGTCATATGATCAGAGATGTACACTTAATAAATACAGACAAAGACTTATGATCACTGATTCATATAAATATTCTTATACTTTTATTTATCCAATAAAACTATTATTCTTAAATTCTTTAAAAAAACCTTATGTATATAGCCTAGGATGAAAAAAATTCATAAACAAGATTTTATAAAAATAAATCAACTGAATTTGATCTTCTAAACTTTAAAATTAGTAGTTTTTGGTTCAAATTGAAAAAATTATGACAGAAAATGATTTTTGAAAAGAAGATGATTTAACTAATGTCATATCATCTCAACAACACATGTGTTTTAAGTGATGAACAATGTCACTTAAAACCACACCGCACATCAAAAATTAATTTGGTATGCCAATAGTATACCATATAGGGAGCACTATGGATTGATTGGAAAATCACTTAGGTACCGATCCACGCTGGTGGGTCGCCTGTGCCTCTCTACATGTGAGCATTATCTAGCCTTACTCTTGTACTGACCGGTGCGAGAGATCTTCCTATTTTAATTTTTTTTACTTTTGATTATTGTAATATTAATATTTATTAATATCTTATCACATGATGAGTGTTCTTCTTTGTAAAATTAATATGATAAATTCCTAAGAGTATCTATAAACATTGAAAGGTTATAACAGTTACCTTCTATAATGAGAGCTGTGAAGGGATATGAAAATATTATTAAATGAATGTCCTATGATCTAAATGAAATCTATATAATAGGACACATATAATGTTTAACTATTAGGTGTTGGATTCTTATAAGTATCCAATAATTATTATATTAAAGTTTCACAATTGGTAATATCCAAGAAGGGTGGTTATGAAGTCAGAGCCACAAATAGGAATCCCACATGTAATATGTTTCATTGGATATTCCTATATGTGGATGTGTGTATTGGACTCTAGACTTGAGATTATTTTTAATTTATATAATGAATCACAAACTTTGATGTATTTTCAAAAATTGGGACAAAATATGCTAATAGTGAAGTAAGATACGTTGGGTGCATCATAAGTGATATGAAATTTATTGAATGAGTTAAGAAAGTATTTGTACCTTATAAGTTAATGAAGGAAGATATCTTAGTACATTTTATTGAAATTGAATTGATTGATTAAGTTTATGGACATGGTAGTTCATCAATGAGTTCATTTCATAGAGTCAAAGAAAGATAAATCAAGCTATAGGTTAATGAAAAAAATATGCAACCTTCTTAGGGAGATATAGAGACAAATATATCATATTACACGATAAGAATTCATATAAGATTTTTTTTCATTAATTAAATAACTACTTTATCTATGGGTACCTTGATGTGTTTATAGATGCTGATTTTGGACTTCAAAAAAATTCACCTAATATCATAAAGAAAGAGTCCTAGAGGTTCACACACTAAGTGTATGAAAAATTTCAGATAAATTATATTTGAATTTAATATTAATAATAAATATTATTCTTATTTTGTAGAATAATAATTATTTAGGTTTAGTTGATTACATAAATTCAATTTCCAATTATTCGATTCTAGAATGTATGTGATTTGAACATTAAATAAATATTTATTTGTGAGTGAGTGTTTATATAATATTTATTTATTTATTAGAAAAATAATATAATGATATTATTTATTTAAGTAAATATTTATTTTTCAAGATTTGATAAATTTATAGGAGGATTCACAAGATTAGTCAAAGGTCTGATAGAAATGATGTATATTATTCAATATCATTTAAATAAACATCAATTTATTTACTTAAGAGATGATATGAAAATATTTGTGAGTTGTAAAATTTCATGGAATATAATAATAATAATAATATTTTATATGAGGAATATATTAGATAGAATATTTTTTGAAGGGAATTACTGAAATTATCTAATATTTAAGCCAAACTAATGACCCCAAACCTAGTATCCCGAAGTAGGTGTTTGTTTTATTAAATTGGCATAATATCCAATAGACCACATCCCAAAAGACCGAATAGTTTAGTAGTCTTTGTAAACTAGATTCATTCTTGATTCCCATATTATATTTGAAAATAAAAATTCTAAAATAATTCTTTTTCAAGAATAACATTATTATCTCCATCATATCCTTTCATATCAATCATAGCACACTTCATGTATTCATGAGAAAATAAACAAAATAAGTATGATATAAAATACTTAGTAAGGTTTAAGTACAATGGAAGCTATCATGAATCAATAAGAATAATCAAAATGGAAAGGTAAATAACTGAACACACATTCCATTTAAATAACTTGACTATCATGATAAGATAATAAATAATCAATACGGAAAGGTAAATAACTGAACAAACATTCCATTTAAATAACTTTGTTGGAACCCTTGTTTTAATGATAAAAAAATCATGTTAATTATGTTTTTAATGGTTTTTGCTATTTTATGATAGAATTTTATAATATAAGGAAATATGGTGAAAATATTGGCTAAGCATTGTAAAGACCAACCATCAGATTTGAATCACCACTGAGAATAAGTCACTTCCAGAAATGAATCACTATTGAAGATGAGTCACCACTAGAAAAGACTCACCATTGAAGATGAGTCATCTTCAGAATTCACCTACTATTGAAGATGATTCACTACTAGAAAAGACTCACCATTGAAGATGACTCATTTCCAGACTTCACCTACCATCGAGAATGAGATACGACTGAGGATAACCTTCCATCTAATGAGTCACCATTGAGATGAGTCACCATTGAGATGAGTCACCATTGATATAAGTCACCATTGATATGAGTCACCACTGGACATGAGTTACTGCTAGATGACCACCCATTAGATGACCTACTGCTATCCTGACTCACTGTTGGACTGACTCACCACCAGACATGAGTCACTGTCATAATGTTCCAGCATCGCTATTTTAGGAATTTTGAATTAAATACTTTTAATGGCTAATTTTTTGAAATTAATGCTATTGATTATTAAATTATTATTTTTAACTATTGTAGTAAAAATTTAAAGTTTGTGTTAGAACTTAGTACGAGGATGCAAAAGATCTGAATAATTGTTCTTTAAATGGTTATACCTCCACACACATATTTATATTGAAAAGGAAGTATCCCTCATGTGGATTTGTGTGAATCATATTGTACTAGAGAAAACTAGATTGCTGAATATCACAAGGATCATTTACACAAGAGATTACATGAATCATACTTAATTTATCTAGACTGTGAAAGAGTGGAGCTCACAGAGCATACATACCCTTTCTACAATCAGAACAAAGAGATATTACTATGATCTATTTTACTGATATTTTTAGAGAAAAAAATCAAGCCACTCTCCAAGATATATCCAAGGAGTCTCAAGATTATGGAGGACTTTAGATCGAGAAACACTATCTTATCTACATCTTTATGCTTTCTCTTTCTATTTTTTGAATTTAATTTTGAGAAGTGTGTTGTTTTTTCTTATTTATCAACATATACTATCTCCTGCACTATAACTAGATGATACAAGATATTTCTTCTCTCTCTTTTCATCTATATACCCATGGTGTTTTGGAAGAGGTCCTTGTGTGGCCTATGATTGTTTTCTTCCCCTTATTATTGTGGAAGAGGTCTCTAAGTGTCTTGGACAACTAGTTATATATTTTCTAGTTTCCCAATCTAGGTTATAGATTAATATTATATTTATATAATCATCTTGGTAGTGGGTGATTTACAAGTAGAGAGGATTAGGTATCAAATTTATATTGAACCACTTTTTTTATTCCACTATGTGTGTTTGTTTTTTTCTATCTTTAATATTTTAAACTGTATTTAGATTTAAACTGTAAAAAAATCCTTTTATTTTATAGTTAATCTTAACTAGTTATTATATAAGGTTTTTATTAAGTAAATTATTTTAAAAGTTAAATTAATTTTCATATATTGTTTTAACTGAGATATAATCACTCTTTGAGAAATATTTTAAATGATTAGAAGTTATATCGATATACTATTTTGGTTAACTAGGAACTTTTTTATTAATTGGGGGATTTTATTTAATTTTTTTTAATAGATTTTTTTTGTGAAATCAATTCACTCCCCTGTTGAGTAACTAACTATGACTAACATTTTGTATCAAAGGGTTTTCAAAATCTTTTCAATTGTGATTTTAGTTTTGTTTTAATGATCTTAAATTTTTATTAGTTCTAAATTTATTTCTTTAAATCGATAATAGGAAAAAAGGTTCTACTACCAACAAACCACCCTTATTTAATGGAAATAACTATTGTCAATGGGAAATTAAGATGATAATTAACATTGAAAGCATGGGTTTTTAAATATGTATTACTGTAGATAATAAATATGAATTACCTAAGGCTGATATAAGTGAATGGAATGATGCTACCAAAACTGCTTATAATAATAATTTCAAATCCATGAATGCTATTTAATTTTCTTCATGTGATGAAGAGTTTAATATTATACGTTCTTGTCAAACTGAATATGAAATATGGGACACATTAACTATTTCTCATCAAGGAACAACTAATGTGAAAGAAATGATACTGAATACTTATAAAATTAAATATGATACATTCAAGATGAAACCTTATGAGATGATTTATGATATGTATCTTAGGTTTAATTAAATAGTGAATATAATGAGTTTCTTGGGGAATCCATTTTTAGACAAAGACCAAATCATGTGACTACTGAGATGTCTTCCAGAGATATGGAGGGGGAAATCAGTTTCAATAAGATAATCTCATGACATTAGTAAAATTTATTTCATGGAATTGATTGGAAATTTAATGATGTATGGGGAAGATATTAAATTTAACTTAGAAGAGGAATATGAACCTAAGAGGAAATATGTAGCCTTCAATTCTACCTCATCAAAATAAAATGAAAAATTACAAGATGAAAGCTCCAGTGATGAAGAATCACCAGCTGACAATGATGAGTAGATGACCCATCTAACCAGAAGGTTTAATAAATTATATAATAAAAATAAATTATTCAAGAAACCAAAATACAAGGGAAAGTATGAAAATAAAGTTAATTTAAAGAAAGACTGTAAAAGAGATAATAATTAAATTGAGATTACCTGTTATGAGTTTAAAAGAAAAGGACATGTAAAGGTTGAATATACTATGTTAAAGTACAAAAATAAGTATGATGATATAGATAGAAAGTATAATAAATAAATGAAATACACTTGGAGTGCTACTAAGGATAGATCCAGTGACTCAGACTAGAATCATGAAGAAAATACTGAGATAGGAAATATGTGCTTTAGGATAAACATATCTGAGGTACTTATTGTCTCTCTCGTACATAATTATAATAAGTTTATAGATGAACATAATGACAAAAACATGAAAAATGAGTAAATTATTGAATATTAAAATATTCTTGAAGATACTTTCAATGACCTTAAAGATAAATACAAAATTTTAAAGAAACAACATGTTTTTTTCATCTAGTGTTAAATATGAACTTACTGTTGAAAGAGAGAAGTATGCTCAATTTTTGAAAGAAAATTCTGAACAGAATTTTTCAAATGAGAAATTAAAGAAAAACTTAGAGATATTCACTAATGAAAGAGTAACTATCACTCAAATATAAGGAAAACAAATAGAAATTATGTATTCTACTATCTTAAGTTGTCAACTAGGATAGAGGAGAATGTTAAAGAAAATTTTAATTCTGAAATCCAGTTCTATAAATTCTTCTGCTATTTATTATTCAAGTGAACCAAATAAACTTTTTATTTACCATATTTTACAATATGTTTATAGGAAACCCATCAAGAAAATATGGGTTCCTAAATCTATCATTACTAATATTTCTAGATCCAAGAAATTTTTGGTAACAAAATCATTTTTGGTATAATTTTTTTTTGTATGGAACCTACTTGAAGAGATCCTATAAAAGTATATGGTACTTTGACAGTGGGTATTCTAGAAATATGACCAAATATTACACAATATTTAGGAACTCGATAAAGGTTGATGGTAGACATGTCACCTTTGGTGAGAATTCTGAAGGAAAAATAATTGGCCTTAGCCAAATCGGCAACAACGATGGAGTACCTGAGAAGGTGATGAAAATGGGAGACACTAGTGGAAAAGAATGGGGGAAGAGAACAATACAGAAGGTGGTAGAGTCAATGATGAAAGTGAGTGATGATAAGCAGTGAGTGGGTGACAGACAACAACAAGTGTGAGTGGCGGTGACAGGAAAGCAGGGCAACAACGAGTAGACTACATGCAACAGTGATCACAGATGATGGTGATGGGGGCAATGATAACGACATGGTATTTGATCAAGGACATGATGATGAGGGAGTGGGGAATGAGGTGAGTGGTTATGATCAAAGGGAGGGAGTTAAATTTTAGGTTTTGAGGAGAGGAAGAACAAACACGCTGCATGAAGCTGGGAAAAAAAATTTTGAGGCAAATTTTCATTTTGGTTTTGCAACGACCAATCAATTTTGGGCTCTTCCAAAGTATGTTTTCATACTAGTGTTTGAATATGTTCTACCATCTCCACCAAAATCTCTTTTTCATCACCAGTAAGTCCAAACCTTCTCTGTTCATCTCCTGTAATCTGTCATGCTCGATAAAATAAATTCAGTCCCAAATTCATCCTCATGCAATTTTGTTCTTCAAATTTATAATGATTATCATTTTTTCAATTAGATATTTAAAGATATTGTTTTTGATTCACTAAATTTATTGTTTTTATTGATTGTTTTTAATTAACTGTATTGATGGTTTTTTAGTAAAAGAAAGAGAAACATTTTGAACACTAATCTTAGGAAATCATTATGCTCGGGCCAACCCTAGTGTGAAAATGTATGTTCATTTCATATTGTGTATGATTATGAGCCTAGACTGAACTATGTTTGATTTTTTACATTTAATTTAATTTATTTCATTTTTTTCAATTATTATTATTAAATTAAAATGATGGTTTGCGTGTCATACCATCCTCATTATTATGTATGGACCTACATGTCCACAGTTTATTTTATGTAATGACCTTTAACCCATCATTGGGTTCTCCTCACTTATGTGTAAGTCACTACTACACATATTACCTTAAACAACATGCAAAAAGGATTTTAACAATGCTAAAAAGCACTGTTAATCGCAACACTGATAGGGGGGGGGTCCCCTTTATCAATGATAAAAAAGCGCTGATAAAGGGGGTACCTTATCCACGCTAAAAAAGCGCCGATAAAGGACCCCCTTTATCAGCGCTAAAAATAGAATTGATAAAGGTCTAACTAGTTGTAATGTGATGTTAATATAACAGTACACCTAGTAAAAACCTGTAATTTCAAACAATTCTATATACATTTAATTTACATAATCAATACAAAAATTTACACCCATGGAATATACGAAAAAACAATGCTATATACATTTCAAATATAACAAACCAGGACGGAGCGCCATCCAACCCGACACCCGACCTGGTTCATAGCATAACCCAAAGGGCATTATCGATCCCCACAAGCTGAAAACTAGTTCCTAGGTATCAAAAATATGCCTTGGGAATGATTTCACCCATTTATATAAGC
Source organism: Viscum album (assembly GCA_963277665.1). Classification (NCBI taxonomy): domain Eukaryota; kingdom Viridiplantae; phylum Streptophyta; class Magnoliopsida; order Santalales; family Viscaceae; genus Viscum; species Viscum album. The sequence goes on from OY728138.1 coordinate 1,797,503,156, forward strand.
ATAAGATAACAAAAATAAATAAACATCACAATAATAAATAACCAAAACAAAACAGGGCATAAAAACATTCCAAATTCAAGGGTTACAAATTTAAAAAAACCCAGAAAGGTTATACCAAAAATGGAACAACCAAACTATATGAAACCTCTATGCAACATTAGGGGCATCACCCTCAATCCACCACCAGAAAAACCCACAAGAGAAGACCACTAGCAACCCAAACCACCATCACGGTACACCTTTCCTTTACCTAAGTCAAATGTAACAAAATCTATATACACCCAAATGTGTATGTAAGGTGTGAGCCAAAGCCCAGTAGGATGCCACCCAAGAAGAAGGATTCCATGATATAACATCAAAAGACAATTTAACATGCTCATTTATATAAAATACTTTGAAACATTTAAAAGAAAACATTTTAAAGGAAAACCATTTTTAGCACAACACTTTTAGGGAAACCACTTTTTAAGGTAACATTTCATAGGAAACATTTATTAAGATAAACTTTCTTTAAGATAAAATACACTCAAGGTCCACCGTATGCCGACAAATGGCACCACCTTTCATAGGTCTCAAGAGAGCACCATGGGTAAATCCCTAAGAGTAATACAGCTCGTGTGGGACACTAGAACCTCATACCTCAGTGAAGGGTGGTATAGTAACCACAATCACAACTTTCTCATGAAATATCTACTAGAAGGGTACACCCAATGGGACCGGTGGTCTCCAAAAATCATCATAGTTTAGTTAGTGTTGTAAGAGTCAATCATTCTAAGTGAAACCTAAACAATCCACTTCCGAATCACTAGCGTACTAGATCTAGTCAGCCCATCTAGATACCCGAGATTCCCTTGTGCTCAAATTCATGTTCACATGTTACACATATCACCACTTTCATAAATCAATGCCAAGCATTCCAAGTAAATCACCATTTTCTATAAACAACCCACTTTCATTTTACACACACCAAAATTATTTAAAAACACTTTTCACACTACTTTCACATTCCATGAAACCCATTTGAAAACATCATAAGGATGAAACATAGTAAATATAACCATTTCCATGGGTAAATCCCCTTTAAAAATTATACATAAATCAATTTCACTTTAAAACATGCTTCACAACATTATACGATTCAAAATTCAAATTAATAGTGCACGAAAAAGAAGCCAACATTCCATAAAAATCCCTTTATTTTTGAAAAACTCACTTCCAAATACATTTTCACTTCAAGTGCCTTTGAAAACATGATTTGTATCATTCAAACAACCCATGAACCAATTCCACCAAACACCACAATAATGAACACACAAAAACATAGGCATTTTCCTTTATAAAATCCATTTTCATCACATAAGATTTCCAAACCCATCCAAAAAACATTTCACACCACATAAACAAATCATAGAGCATGTAAAAATTAATCAAGCAAGCATATCAAATCATCCAAATATGTTAGAGCATGTAACCACCTACCTCAAGTGTAGAAACTTTGAGAAATTGCTGTGAAAACACAACCGCACCACCAAATGACCCTAGCAAGGCAAGATCTGACAAAAAATATCAATATCGAATCCTAATAATTAAGATTCAAACCAAAAGAGACCACCCTACCCCACTTTCCATATAAAACCCCCAAGGAGAAGAGGAGAAACCATAGAAAAGAGGGAATAACAAGAGGACTAACCACTTACTTGGAGATTCCTTGATGAATCAGGGTCAAATCTTCCCAAGGAGAGGTGACCAAGGAGCCTAGGAGAGCTTGGAGGAGGATCCCATGGCTGAAAATTCCATGGGGGTTGAGTGGGAGAGGGATTAGGGTTAAATCCTAAAAGGACACAACTGATATTTTGGAATTTTTAATGACCTGGAAAGGTGAACGGTTATCCCACATGATTTGTCAAACTATGCGACGACCACGATCCCCTATCTACTTAAGAGGTACCTACCGCATGGTTATCCTACATGGCCTGACTATCCTTGTGCAAGCCATATGGTAGCTTCTGTCCGAAACTCAAACCTATCACACGGTTACCTAGGTCAGGGTGCACAGTTTCCCCTAACCATGCGCCGATCGCACACCTCATTTTGTATGACCCAAATTTCCCATTTTTCTCCAAAAACTCAAAGAGAACCCTAGGGGAAAAGCTATACCAAGAATAAAAGGAAATATTTCCTAAAAAACTTAGACCCATTATGCCTGTTCCCTAAGAGAAAAACCGAAACCCATAAATGAACCTGATCCAAAAACAAAAATAAAGACCAGGGTGTGACAATTCTCCCCACTATAATGCTTGTCACCCCTAGAAATCCACAACAAGGCTTGATACAAAAAAACTGATACTCCTCCAAAACTCAAGGAGTTTCCCAAGAAACTTCAAATGAAAAGAAAAAAAGGACACCCAAAAAAAAAGAGGTTCACAAGTTTGAATCCCCACTATGTGCCCTCTCCCCCAGAAAGTTTCAACACTTCCAGTTGATTGATCAAAATAAACATAATTCTCACAATTCCTAACCCAAAATTTCATTCCAAGAAAAATTTAGACATTACCAAATGAAAATCACATCACTTACCCAAAACAAACAAACAAACCCAAACAACTTCTTGAGAAACACTTCCACAACCTTACTTCAACAAACCACTGGGTGCACTCCAACCCCAACATTCACTCAAGGGAGGAACTCAGAATTAGATAGCTCTAAATGAGACTACCCATTTCTAAGAAAACACTAGAAACAAAACCAAATTATCAACATGGGGAGGCCCAAACGGACTCCCCACCATTAGAAATAAGACAACACTGCTTTACTATGGAATAAATTTTAGCGAGACCCACAATGGGTCTACCCACTATAATTACAAACCTACTTTCCTAACTAGCACATGACAACATGGGAACCCGACATAGGACAACTTAGGAACTTCCCACATAGACCAAATAGCCACCACAAGAGCCCGATGAAAGAAAATATAAACCAAATGGGAAACACTTAGCAATTCACCATCCCCATGGGACACAACCATATTCAGATGAACACAACCAAAACTGAAACCGATTCACAAGGATGAATACACAAGGAAAACCACATATATATTCACCTCCAAAAAGGTATAACCACTAGAGTTCATGAAAATGAGACTACCATGCCTCCTCATAACCAAGGAGGATCTCTTCCACCAACACAGGTTGTAATGAAGAACAAGGCCTTCACGCCATCACCCATAAAATGTAACCTTTCCAAAAAAAAATGAGTTACAATAGAGAAGATTGAAATATCCCCTTCCATCATTAGAGGCCAATAGATACCAAGGTCCCTCACACCCCATAAGATTCATGACTGTGCATGAGCTTCACACCAGAGCCTATGGCTGGAGCCCTAATGTTTGAAGCATCTCCTACCTCGTAGTCAGGCGTTAAAGATCTCTAGCCGAAACACTTTCTTTGGTTTCATGATCCACCATGAAACACTATAAGAATAACCAAAGGATTATAACACACCATATAATTTACATTGATTTAACATGGTGCTTCAAACAAGACAAGGACTTAGAAGATGCACATGCATCATCCCTCTTCACCCTGAATGAGAAACAACGGAAATAAGAACACATAGAAGACACTTCCCTTTAAAATGGAGAAATTTGGTATTTATGAAAGGAAAACATACTTCCATTAAAGTAGAAGTTCTCAAAATATTTCACCACATCCACCTTTTCATTTTAAAGAAAACACGACACCGTGAAATGCCACCAAACATAACCATTACCAACAAAGAAGAATTACTAAGAAAGGGACTTTAAACTGATCCCCAAACAACACACTACTTCTGCAAACAGACATGATTAATTATTATAATCAGATTTGACACACTAATGGCACAACATTGGTCCCTCACTTAGAAGAAACTGAAGAAAGATCCAAAGGACTTTTAAGACCACCGCCAACACCAACAAACTTAGGCCACTTTCAATTATTGGAATTTCCCTCCACCACTTCCAGACTAGACCTTCAAGAACAAAGGCAAAAAACTTCACCTTTAATGACTCAGAAAACTCAAGGAAACTAAAGTTTCCTTAAAATTTCCTCATCCACCCTTCCGATTTGGGAGGATTCTTATGATAATAAAACATAGGAGGATTCAACTTCTGGAACTCAATAAAGAGTTCCATAGGTTGATCAACTGGAGGGTTTTCTAATGGTAAACCACCTGTAGCTGCTCCACAATTTCCATCAAAACATCATGGGGGGAGGGTGCACTTGGAAGTAAGGAAATTGTGAATCTGATCAAACTATTTCATTAACCAAAAATTACCATAAACAGATACTGAACACACTGGGACCAACTGAAGATCTTCCCAAAACATTTTTCAAAAGAATGCACCAACCATCATCTCAAAACCAACTCATCAGCATAAATTAAACTTGAAACACTATTTAAGAAAGAAGAGTTCTAAAACAAAAAAAAACCTCACAAGAAACATTTCTAAATCATAAGAAGAAACACCACACAACTATTGGTTATCAAAACAGCACATTTTCTCTTAAAATAACCTTTGAAAATAAAACGAGATTGGTGGGTTGCTCATTCACCAAAGGCATTCGATAGAGTATCACACATGCATATTCTCATGCCAACCAGGCACTCATCCACCTTTCCACACATATCCTATACATGTGGTCACTTATGGAAATACTAAATGCCAAAACAAAACTTTTCCACTTTCCAAAGCAAAACATTCAACCCACACTTCTAACTTTCAAAAATTCATAAAACTTTCCAAAAGTTCACTCGCCACCGATTCAAAAATCACATTAAAATCCCACACATCAAACCATTTCATCCTTTCTCAAAATAAAATTCCATGGATCCCATCCAACCACAATCTATTTTTTTATTTTATTGAAAAACCACTTTGAGGGAAAGTGGGAACCTACATAACTATTCATCTATCATCAAAGACTCACAGCCTCACAAAACACACATTACAAGTTCAAAATTCAAAAAATAAAACAGAACCCTTTACCGTGCCAAACTGTCAGATGCATCCTGATTCAAAATTAAAAAGAGATCAATCGCATTGCAAAACCTATAAGCCGATCCAGGAAGTTGTCGCTAATCTTGACTCTGCAAGAAAACCACTGAAAAAACCATTTCAAAAAGTGAAAATAAAAAAAGAAAATAGACCATCATCACAACTCTATCACCATCACCTCAAGATGCACACACCGACACACTGACTCCACCGCATACCCCCAACATCACCAAGACCTTCTTCGTCACCGTAGAGCACCAGTAGAAACCGTCTTCTCCGTCGATAAGAGCACCAACATCTGCATTAAGAGACACTATTAGAGACTATCATCATCGAGGGAGAATTCACCATCATCACCAATGAGAACATAAACCCATCATTTACATCATAGTCAATGTCACCGAGCCACCGAAGACACCGAAAACAGAATAACAGAGTAGAGACCATGGGAAGAACACCCTAAAGAACCATTATCCTCAACACCAAACCAACCAAATGCTGGTGACATCCAGCACCGAAACCCACCATCACGATCATGAATTAAACCAAAACTAGTGAGCTGCCCGAGGAACCCATCACCACGGTCTTCAACCTCATGCCACCGACAACCATTTAGTGACACCGACAAAACACCAAAGAAAAAGAGGGGAAACCAGGGGATGAAAACCTAAAAACAAAAAAATCATTCCACCAAAAACTATTTGATTAAAATTTCCTTTTCCCTTATTCAAAACAATTTTTCCATAACCTTTATAATTTTTTTTGGTTTCACAAACAACCCATTTCAATAACTCCAAAATTTTGATCCTAAAAACTTGATCTCATTAAAATAATCCCCATTTCAAAAAAAGACCATTTCGTAAAAATACAATTTTCTAAAGCTTCCTTAAAAATTATTATGAAAATACACTTCCCCCTTTCCAAAAATCAAATTATTACCGCTTTAAATCCAGTTTTTACAATTCCAAAACAAGGATTCTCAAACAATTTTCATAACCCAAGAAGACACAAAACAATTCGTAAGGAGAAACTAGTGTCAATGGGTGACTTGACCATATGGTTGGAATCCATATTACAATCACACCATCTCCATAGAGAGTATTCTAGGACCATTTCCCCAGCTCTACATGGATTTTTAGGTCCCACAACCTCACTGAGACCATTATCCCTACTCTCTTTTCATTTACAAACACAAAATAACTCGCACGAACCAAAGGAACCAAAAGAAACCTAACATTCCATGGAAACTTGAGTCCTATCATGAGGTGTGTTGGCTAGACACCCTAATCATAACCATAACATCGTGTCCCAATAGTCCTAGCTCCAGTATACCCAAACACTTCCCCAAATAACATGTCCCAAAAAGGGAGTGACCTAATCTGATACCATTTTATCATGAACCAGGTTGGAGCGCCATCTAACCTGAAACTCGATCCAGTTCATGGAATAACCCAAAGGGTATTATCGATCCCCATGGGCTGAAAACTAGTGCATGGGTATCAAAAATATGTTTTGAGAATGATTTCACCCATTTGTATAAGCATAATATAACCAACAGAAATAAACATCACAATAATAAATAACCAAAAACCAAACAGGGAATAACAACATTCCAGATTCAAGGGTTATAACTTTAAACAAAACTAGAAAGGTTGCAAAAAAAAAGGGAATAACCAAACTGTATCAAACCTCTATGCAACGTGAGAGGAATCACCCTCAATCCACTACCACCAAAACCCATATGATAAGACCAATAACAACCCAAACCACCATCACGATACACCTTTCCTTTACCTAAGTCAAACATAACAAAATATACATACACCCAAAGGTGTATGTAGGGTGTGAGCCAAATCCCATTAGGATTCCATCCAAGAAGAATGATTCCATGCTATAACATCAAAAGAAAATTAAACATGTTCATTTATGTAAAAGCCATTGAAACATTTCCAAGAAAACATTTTAAAGGAAAACAATTTTTAGCACAACACTTTTAGGGAAATCAATTTTTAATGTAACATTTCAAAGGAAACATTTATTAAGATAAACTTTCTTTAAGATAAGATTCACTCAAGGTCCACCGTATACCGACAGATGGTACGACCTTTCATAGGTCTCAAGAGAGCACCATGGGTAAATCCCTAAGAGTAATCTAGCTCAAGTGGGACACTAAAACCTTGTACCTCAGTGAAGGGTGCTATAGTAACCATAATCAATGTTTTCTCATGCACAAGCCATAAGGAGGGGACACCCCATGGGCCTAGTGGTCTCCAAACATCATCATAGTTTAGTTAGTGTTGTAAGAATCAATCGTGCTAAGTGAAACCAGGAAAGACCACTTCCAAATCACTAGCGTACTAGATCTAGTAAGCCCACCTAGATACCCAGGATCCCCTTGTGCTCAAATTAATGTCCACATGTTACACATATCACCACTTTCACAAATCATTTTCAAGCATTCCATGGCAATCACCATTTTCTATAAACAACCCACTTTCATTTTACACATGCCAAAACTATTTAAAAACACTTTTCACACTACTTGCACATTCCATGAAACCCATTTGAGAACATCACAAGGATAACACATAGTAAATTTAACCATTTCCATGGGTGAATCCCCTATCAAAATCACACATAAATCAATTTCACTTTAAAACACACTTCACAAAATTATAAAATTCACAAGTGAAATTGATAGTGCACAACAAAGAAGCCAACATTCCATAAAAAACCCTTTCTTTTTGAAAAACTCACTTCCAAATACATTTTTACTTCAAGTACCTTTAAAAACATGATTCACACCTTTCAAACAACCCATGAACCACTTCCACCAAACACCATAATAAGGCACACAAAAAAACATAGCCATTTTCCTTTATAAAATCCATTTCCATCACATAATCTTACCAAACCCATATAAAATACATTTCACACCACATAAATAAATCATATATCATGTAAAAGTTAACCAAGAATGCATATCAAATCATCCAAAAATGTTAAATCATGGAACCACCTACCACAAGTATAGAAACTTTCAGAAATTGGCACAAAACCGAAACCGCACCACCACATGACCCTAGAAATGAAATATCTGACCAAAAACATAAATATCAAACTCTAATAATTAAGATTCAACCAAAAAGAGACCACCCCACCCTAGAGGCCATATAAAAACCCCAAGGAGAAGAGAATAAAACCAAGAAAAGAGGGAATAACAAGAAGAATAACCACTTGGAGATTCGTTGATGAATCAGGGTCAAATTCACCCAAGGAGAGGTGCCCAAGGAGCCTAGGAGATCTTGGAGGAGGCCCCCATGGCTGAAAACCCCATGGGGTCGAGTGGGAGAGGGATTATGGTTAAATCCAAAAAGGACACAACTAGTATTTTGGAATTTTTAATGACCTGGACAGGCGCATGATTAGCCAACATAGTTTTTCAAACCGTGCAACAACCATGAAACCCTCTCTTCCTAATAGGTACCTAATACACGGTTAGCCCATATGGCCTGACTAACCTTGAACAATCCATGCGGTAGCTTCTGTTCAAAAACTCCAACCTATCACATGGTTATTTGGGAAAAAATGCACAATTTCCCCTAACCATGCGTCAACTGTGCGCCTCATGATGTATGACCCAAATTTCCCATTTTTCTCCAAAAAATTAAAGAGAACCCTGGGGGAAAATCTAGACTAAGAATAAAAGGAAAGATTGCCTAAAAAATTCAGACCCGTCAGACCCGGTCCCTGAGAGAAAAATCGAAACCCATAAATGAATTGGAAACAAAAACAAAAATAAAGACCTGGGTGTGACATCAAACAATGTTTTATATAATTACACTTAAAATTATCCAAAAAACATTTAAAAACATTAATATTTCATCTTTTGATGCCTGTGATCCCCTCTCAAAAATGTCTGCTCATGGTATCAGTTGCTGAACAAATCATCTCAACCCAAGTAAAAGATTCCTCCTACATAAGAAAACAAATATTATGTTAGTAATACTATAAAGAAATAAATTAGACATTAATATGAAAGAATACATTAATAAAATGTAAATATCTAATAAGAAAGACACATTTGGAGTGATACTGGTCACAAAGTGCATCGTATTGAGGTTGGGTTGATTCCTACACATCACAAATGATCTATAGATCATTGTCCTAAAACATCAAAATAATCCAAATGTGTTTGCTTGATTTTGAGTATGTCACTTGTTCTTTTACAAAAGTTAATGTCAATTTTAAATAATGACACATTTGGAGTTATACCGATCACACCATGCAATGGATTGAGGTGAGACTATTTCCTACCTATTAGAAATTACTGATGGATTGTTGTCCTAAAGTATCAAAAAGATCTGAATGTGTTTTCTTGGTTTTTAGTATGCCAGTTGTGTTTTTTTTACTAAAATGTCATTTCAAACTGGAAACATGCATTTTGAGTCATACTGGTTGCATCATGCATCAGTTTGATGTGATACTACTTCACACACATCAAAAATTACTTATGAATTTACATCCTAAATTACCAATATAATCGTATCATGTCTGCTTGGTTTTCAGTGAGGAACATGTTTTGAACTAAAATGTCAATTTTAAAATGATAACATACACTCTGAATCATACTATTCACACTGTGTGTTGAATTGAGGTATGATTGATTCATACACATTAAAAATGACTTATAGATCATTTTCCTGAAGTATCAAAACAATTCTAATGCATTTTCTCAGTTTTCAGTATGCTTGTTGTGTTTTTTTACAAAAATGTCATTTCAAACTAAAAACATGCATTTTGAATCTTACTGGTCACATCATGCGCCGGTTTGATATGAGTCTACTTCATACTCATAAAAAATGACTTATAAATCACTTTCCTAAATTATCAAGACAACCCGATCATGTTTTATTGGTTTTCAGTGAGGGACACATTTTGAACTAAAATGTCAATTTTAAATTGATAATGAACACTTTGAGTCATACCGGTAACACTGTTTGTTGGATTGTGGTATGGTTTATTCCTACACATCAAAAATGACTCATTGATCATTTTCTTAAGAAAAACAAATCGAATGAGTTTTCTCGGTTTTTAGTATGTCACTTGTTCTTTTTTACTTAAATTAATGTCCATTTTAAATAAAAAGACACACTTGGAGTCATACCGATCACACCATGAGTCGTATTGAGGTTTGGTTGACTCCTATATGTAAAATATGACTCATGGATTAATTTAATAAAATATCAAAATAATTCAAATGTATTTTCTTGGTTTTTAGTATGTCACTTGTTCTTTTTACTAAAATTAATGTCAATTTTAAATAAAAAGAGACAATTTGAGTCATACCGATCACACCATGTGTTTGATTGAGGTGTGGTTGATTCTTACACATAAAAAATTACTTATAGATCATTTTACTAAATTATAAAAAAAATTAATGCATTTGATTAGTTTTCAGTATGTCACTTGTGTTTTTTCTTACTAAAATGTCATTTCAAACTGGAAACACGTATTTTGAGTCATACCGGTCGCATTGTGCATCACTTTGACATGATAATACTTTATACACATAAAAAATGACTTATTAATTTCTTTTCTAAATTATCAAGACAATCAGAGTGTGTTTTATTGGTTTCTAGTGAGGGAAATGTTTTGAACTAAAATGTCAATTTTAAACTGATAACGGATACTTTGAGTCATACCGGTCACACTGTACATTGGATTGAGGTTTGATTGATTCCTACATGTCTAAAATGACTCATGGATCATTTTTATAAAGTATAAAAACAATCTAAATGCATTTAATCTGTTTTTAGTAAGCCACTTGTTCTTTTTTACATAAATTATTGTCAATTTTAAATAAAAAGACACACTTTGAGTCATATCGGTCACACCGTGCGTCATATTGAGGTTTGGTTGACTCTTACACATCAAAAATGACCCATGGATCATTTTCCTAAAATATAAAAACAATCCTAATGTGTTTTCTCAGTTTTCAGTATGTCACTTGTTCTTTTTACTAAATTTAATGTCAATTTTAAATAAAAAGAGACACTTTGAGTCATATCGGTCACACCATATGCTGGATTGATATTTGGTTGATTATTACACGTTAAAAATTACTTATAGATATTTTTCCTAAAGTATAAAAACAATATGAATGTGTTTTCTTAGTTTTCAGTATGTTAGTCATGTTTTTTTTACTAAAATGTCATTTCAAACTGGAAACACATATTTTGAGTCACATCGGTCACATCATGAGTCGGTTTGACATGATAATTATTAATAAATATAAAAACGAATTATTAATAATTTTATTAAATTATCAAGAAAACCAGAGCATGTTTTCCTAGTTTTCAGTGAGGGGCACATTTTGAACTAAAATGTCAATTTTAAACTGATAATAGAAACTTTGTGTCATACCGGTCACACCATGCGTCATATTGAGGTGTGGTTGATTTCTACATGCCAAAAAATGACTCATGTATCATTTTACTAAATCATCAAAACAATATAAATGAGATTTATTGGTTCTCAGTATGTCACTTATTCTTTTTTACTTAAATTAATGTCAATTTTAAATAAAAAGACACACTTGGAGTCATACCGGTCACACTGTGTGTCTTATTGAGTTTAGGTTGAATCCTACATGTCAAAAATGAATCATGAGTCATTTTACTAAAACATAAAAACAACACGAATTCATTTTCTTGATTTTTAGTATGTCACCTATTCTTTTTACTAAAATTAATGTCAATTTTAAATAAAAATAGGCACTCTGGGTTATATTGGCCACACCATGCATCATATTGAGGTGATATTGATTCCTACACATCAAAAATGACTTATAGACCATTTTTAAAAGGTATCAAAACAATATAAATGTGTTTTCTTAGTTTTTAGTATGCCAGTTGTGTTTTTTTATTAAAATGTCATTTCAAACTGGAAACACACATTTTGAGTCATACCAATTACATCATGCATTTATTTTATATGAGAACACATCATACACATCAAAAATAATTTATTAATCACTTTCCTAAATTATCAAGACAATCATAGCGTGTTTTCTTGATTTTTAGTGATGGATACGTTTTGAACTAAAATGTCATTTTTAAACTGTTAAAAAAAACTTTAATTCATACTGGTCATACCATGCATCATATTGAGGTGTGGTTGATTTTTACATTTCAAAAATGACTCATGGATCGTTTTCATAAAGTATCAAAACAATATAAATACATTTTCTTGGTTTTTAGTACATCACTTATTCTTTTTTACTTAAATTAATGTTAATTTTAATTAAAAAGACACACTTGGAGTCATACCGGTCACATTGTGTGTCGTATTGAGGTGTGGTTGACTCATACACATCAAAAATGACTCATGGATAATTGTACTAAAATATCAAAATAATATGAATGTGTTTGCTTGTTTTTCAGTATGTCACTATTCTTTTTATTAAAATTAATGTCAATTTTAAATAAAAAGAGACACTTTGAGTTATACCAGTCGCACCATTCATCATATTGAGGTGCGATTGTTTCTTACACATCAAAAATGACTTATAGATTATTTTCCTAAAGCATAAAAACAATATGAATGTGTTCTCTTGGTTTTTAGTATGTTAGTTTTGTTTTTTACTAAAATTTAATTTCAAATTGGAAACACATATTTTGAGTCATACCAGTCACATCATGTGTCAGTTTGATGTGAGAATGCTTTATACTTGTCTCAAATGATTTATGAATCGCTGTCCTAAATTATCAAGAAAATCAAAGTGCATTTTTTTTATCTTTCAATGAGTGAAACTTTTTAAATTTAGTAGTCAAATATTTAATTTAGATTATGTTAATATAGTAGAGAAGATATAATATTATGAGAAAAAACATAGTTATTAAAAAAACTTTACCTTCTCATTTAATTATAAGTTGCAGCCTCAAATCCCAATCTCTCACGAGCATGAGCATCTTTGAACAAACCACCCCAACTCGAAAAAATGAATCCACATACATAAGAAAACAATTCTTATGTGAGTAATATTAAAAAGAAGAAAATTAAACATAAATATTATACAATACACTACTTCTATGAAAGTAAAATCTTCATGATATTTGTGTACATTATTCCATCAGGTATGTTGGCCATTCATTTCTAATAAAATCTATATTGTATTGTGAATATGAGTATTTTTGATAGTCATATTAGTACTGAAAAAATATAAATACACAAAGGATTAATAGATATTTTAAACAAAATAGTAATTATCTTAGAAAATAACTCTTTGGGGAAGCTAGTTTATTGATGTAATATGATATCTATCATAAATTTACAAACATAATAACAACAATATTTTCTATTTGTTTGGTTCATACACTGCATAACAATTGAGGAGAATAATTAATTTATTTTTACATGTGATTGGATAGTGAAATATTATTATATATACCCAGATACTAGTCTAGTCATAGAACTTTTCACGGTCCTCTTGATTATCCCCTGACATCATTCCATGTTTTTTATGATATTGATGCACTGCCCTATCATAACAAAATTGTCATTAAAATATAATCTAAATTATATAAATTGATGTTTAGTTCTAAAACATTGAATGTAGTGAAGTGGTCAGTTTCTGGGAGCATGTCATTCAAGGGAGAAAGTAGTTCTGTAAAACTGGTGTCACTCCATCTTTTGCTTTCTTTCAAATTGTACAACTTTAGTATGGCTAAAAATACTGTATATTTAGTGCAACCAACATACAATGGTGTCTTTGAACAAATCTTTAACTTCTCAAACAATTTTGGACAATCATGAAGTTCATCTTAAATTGTCCTTGTCATTTCCTCAATACAATCATTATCATCCTTCAAATCTATAATCACATCCTTGATATGGTATTCTTCATTTTCCACACTTGTAATCATATTAGATGATCCATAAAACATAGTGTTATCCCAGCCACTAGATTCATTCACTTTTCCCCCATGTTTATTCCAACATTTATAACTTAGATATATTCCATAATAGATCAAGTGTTCTTAAAACTCCTATGGACTAATTAGTCTTGAATAACAACAACATAAAAATAAACAAAGGTTTTGAGAAGGTTCATATACATGATCATTTGTAAACTTGATGAACTCTTTCATTCCATATTCATACTCTTTTTTCATATGATTAACATACATCCATTATTTATTCATATACATCCTATCTGATTCAGTAATATTAATATTTAACAAAATAAATTCACAAAACATTGATATAAAAATTAATCAAGGCTAAAAAAATGGTTTTTAATATAGATCATAAGGGTTAACTCACCACTTTAAAAATAAAACATCATTTTATAGAATTTTAACACTTTCAAATAACTGAAACTCTTGGTTTAAAATCCAATTAACATAAGAATAATTTTCAAAACATCAAGTCAGTGATTACCACTGATTCCTCTTGGTCAGCAGTGTTATACAGTGAGTCTTTATATCATTGGAAGTTCAAATCCAAAAACCCCTTTAAGGGATCATCCATTTTGAAATAGAGTTCTAGCTCTAATAAACCATCAAGATATCAAAAAAACTAATTAAAAACCTTCCAGTACTCCTTCCCTAGATTCACCATTAATATTTTAAGTTAAAAAACCTAATAAATGATATCAAGTCTTATACACACCATGATGTACATCAGACATGCTATAACTAATGCAAATAGAACCATTTCTATTAACTTGAACTCATCATCTATTTTATGATACTCCTCCATTTAAAGTTTTAAATGTATAGATAAGGGAGTTATCACAAATTTTAACTCACTCATTCTGAATATTTTCAACACCTTATGGATATACTCCAACTAAGTCAAGAAAAAAGTTATAGACTTTAAGTCTCTTTCAATATTTATCCCCAATATCCACCTTCTAAAACCAAGGTCCTTCATTTGGGAATTTCTAGATAAATCAATCTTTAGCTCTTCCAGCCTTTCCTTTATTGGTCTAACTAAGAGAAATTCATCCACATAAAGAAGTAAAATGAAAAAACTCCTATCATAATGCACCTTCATATAGTAGCAATTATTTACATTACACTACATGAACATTAATTCTACCATGAAAGGATCGAAATTCCAATTACACTATCTTGGTGCCTATTTAAGCCCACAAAACTCCATTTGATACTGGAATCGAACCTTCTATTTCATTTAGTATTAAAAATTCTAGTTGATTTATGTATATCTCTTTCTCCAAATCTCCACTAAGGAATATAATCATGACATCCATTTGTTCTAGAAATAAACCTTAAATGGAAACCAATTCGAGAACCATCTGAATTATTATATGCTTTATAGAAAGAGAGAAAATCTAATTGAAATATAATCATTACAATTATTGAAATACATTTACAACTAGAGACACCTTTAATTATTTCATATCATCCACTTTCTCCTTTAGATGATAAATCTATTTTTTTTCTATAGATCCCTATTTCCTGGTTCCAATTCTATTATCTGTAATGTATCAAAATTATAATGGGAATTCAATTATTCCTTTATTTTTTACTCACACTACAATGAGGTCAATAGTCAACCTATATTGAATCCTAAAAAAATAGAAAATACACTTGACTTACCCACACATGCCTCATTAGGGACACTCCTATAGAGTAAGAAAACTATACAACTAGGAGAAACTAGCTAGTGTGTGAGCTAACTAGTGTAGTGTATATATCTACCTATTTATTAATTCCTAGGGTTCCCATGCATCCAAACAAGTGGAAGTGATAAAAAAAAGTCAATGATCATCACATTGAGGGGGAGGATACCTTAGCATAGAGGGGGTTTAGCGATAGTGGTAGGGTTCGATGGAAGTAGAGCAGTTGGTAGCAGTAGCGGTGATGATGATGAAGATAAAGGAAGGGTTCGACGATGGAGGAGGGGTTCGTGGTGGCAGAGAAGGGGTTCAATGACAGAGGTGGGGTTCGGCGGTGGAGGTGGGGTTCACAACAGTGGGGTTCGACGATAGAGGTGGGGTTCACAGTGGAGGTGGGGTTTGTGGCAGTGGAGGAGGGGTTCAGTCATGGTAGAGGAGGGGTTTGGCAGTGACATAGGTCAGATTCCATGAGAGCTTGAGGTATACGAGAGAAGAAGCTGATTGCTAGGTTTCATTTATAAAATCGTGTAAAGCTTTTATCAGCACTACTTAAAAAGCATGGATAAAGATAGACCTTTATCAAAGTTAAAAAAGCACTTATAAAAGTTGTCTTATCAGTCCTAAAATTATAGCGTTGATAAAGACACTGTTTATCAGCATTTTTTTAGCGCTGATAAAGGCCTATCTTTATCAGTACTAAAAAAACACTGATAAAGATATAATGTTAATAATTTATTTAGATTATTATATATATTTATAAAATTATATATATAATAAATATATATATATATATAATAAATATATTTCTAAATATTATAAATAAATAAATATATATTTATAATTATAAATTTGTAATAAATATATTTATTATATTTATAATTATACACAATAAATATATTTATTATAAATAATTTTAAATAAATATTTATTTATATTTGTAACTATAAATTTATATATATTTATTTAAATAAGTATAAAATTATAATAACCATATTTGTTATATTTATAATTATATATATATTTATATTAATGGGATTTATGCCCATTGGGCCTTTGGGTCATGTACTGAATAAATAACACTTGATGGGTGAGTTATCACTTAGGGGGCTATGGACTGCCTTTCTAGCCTGTGTGTGTGGTGTCTGCATGTTTAATGTAATCGTACCCCCAATCACTTAATATATATATATATATAAATAATTATTTATAATTAAAAAATTATAAAAATTATATATTTATTTATAGTTATAATTATAAATAAATATATATTTATTTAAATAATTATAAAACTATAACAAATATATTTATTATATTTATAATTTTATTAATGTATATAATTAATATATTTGTTATAATTTTATAATTATTTAAAGATATCTTTATTTATTTATAATTATAATTTTAAATATTTTCATTTATGTATATTTTTTTATATATTTATAAATATACTTATTTAATTTTATATATTTATAAAATTATAAGAATAATAAATATTTTTTTATAATTTTATAATTATTTAAATAAATATATATTTTTTTATAATTATAACTATAAATAAATTTATATTTATATGTAATTAAAAGTTATAATAAATATATATTTAAATAATTATAAAATTATAAGAAATATATTTATTATATTTATAATTTTATATATATATATATAATTAATATATTTATTATAATTTTACAATTATTTAAATATTTCTATATTTATTTAGAATTACAATTATAACTACTTGTATTTATTTATAAATATATGTATATATTTATTTAATTATATATATTTATAAAAAATTGGGTACAACCATGAAAGCGCACACGATGCAAGGAAGAAAATACATGTAAATCACTGGTATAGGGACTTAACCCCATGACCATGCCCCAAACCCTTCCCCACCCTTACCACCCCACCCGAGCGTGGGGGGATTATATATATTTATAACTTTATAAGTATAATAAATATATTTATTATAATTTTATAGTTATTTACATATATATATATATATTTATAAAATTATAATAGATGTATCTATTTTAATTTTATAATTATTTAAATACACACACATATATAGTTATGATTATAATTATAAATAAATATATTTAAAAATTATTTATATATAATTAAAATTTTATAATTAAAAATATAATAAATATATTTATTATTTAAATATATTTATTTTAATTTCATAAGTATACTTTAGAACATAATAGATTAATGGGTATAACATGAATTAATCATATACCTAGTAAAATATAGATAATAAAAAACGAGTCATCACATATGGACAACATGAATAAAAATAAGGGTGTAATGTATAAATGAACATTCATGATGAATACTTAACATATAGACGTCAATAATATTCACACATCAATATATTTTTTGAACAAATTCATTGGAAACATATATTTATTTAAATATATGTTTATTTATTTATAATTATAATTATAAATATAAATATTTAAAAAGTATTTATATATAATTATAAATATGTAATTATAAATATATAATTATAAATATATGATTATAAATATATAATTATAAATATATAATTATAAATATATAATTATAAATATATAATTATAAATATATAATTATAAATATAACAAATATAATAAATATATTTATTATATAATTTATTATAATCTTATAATTATTTAAATATATATTTATTTAATTATAATCTTATAAATAATTTTTTTAAAACATCAAATATATATATTTGAATTATTAAAACAAATATATTAATTATAAACATGCATTTTTATTCAATGTATATAAATAAAAATTATTTTTGAATATAAATATAATAATTTTATATAAATTAATAATATTTTTTATTAAAAACTGTTATTAGTGATAATAATAGCGCCGATAAATCTATCCTTTATCAGTGCTAAAAAAAGCACTGATAAAGGGTACACATTTATCAGCATTTTTTTAGCACTGATAAAGGGTAGATTTATTAGCGCTTTTAGCAAGTGCTGAAAAAGACCTCCTTTTATCAGTGCATTTTTCTTAGCGCTGATAAAAGTCAGCACTGCCCTTGCGCCGATCTATGGTAGTGAGTAAATACATATGCAATGGATATATATCTCATGTGAGTAGAGGTAGTTCAAGTTTGGATTTGAGATGAAACCAATCAAGGAAATACTTCGTGAACATGTGGAATACTGCATCCCAAGCCAATAACTGGCTCAAAGAGGATTTTTCTCCAAGGTCTATAGTTGGTTTATTATATGCTAGATAAACCAACCATTATATAATTATCATGATCATACCACTTTATTTATTTATTTCTGTCATTTTCATGATTATTTATTTATTTTGAATGTATGATGATCACATTAAATAAAGGAATTAACAAGCATACAAGATAGAATTAAATAAATTAGATTATGCATAAATTTTATTTGGACATGGCTACTCACTTCAGTGAAATTCTCTTAACATTAACAAGCACATGGTTTGATAAAATGGACTTATTTTACGCATAAGATAATAAATATAATCCCTTGAATAAAATATTACATTGGTATAGCCTTCCATTACTTGATTTAGAATGAAACCAATAGTTTCAAAGTTCATGACCAACCCCCATCAGGGCACTTTAAATTAAGAGGTAGTTAAAAATAAAGTTTTGGGTTGACTTAACCATATTTATATCAGATTTTTATTTCCATCACTAGGCTTGGTATAAATCTAAAGGTAAGTGTTGAGGAAATCCAAGTCTTGGATTTCAGGATTGGAGAGTCCACTCAACAGATCAAGGGGTTGTAAGTGAGCAGTTGTAATAGAATTGCCAACTTAAATAACTTTAAGTATCTTGACCAACCCTCATTGGGGTTATGAGAAGGAAAATATAGATCATTTCCTAGAGATTAGCCATGCGATAGGATAATCCGAGTTTTATGGTGAGGGATATAAATACATGATAAAATGGTAGGATATTTCAAATTAAATTTATCATGTCACACTTTTGGTAATCAATGAAAGTACTAAAATATGCTATATTTATTGAAAATGACACAATTTTGACATTATCATTGTGATATATCCTCGATAAGGAAAACCTTGTCACTAACACCGATTTCTTTGAATAGTATATATGGTTGCATATTATATTACACCCATAGCATAAATTGTATGTGTCGGATTCCCCAGTTCTTGAGCCACTTGGAAAAGAGCCTAGTGAGGATGAATTGCCTCTCTATGAATAACATATGGATTGTACAATATATGTTTGGTGTTTGATGCTATCGGCCATGTCTAGTGAGCTTAAAAAGCTTCATAAAAGCATGGATGTGTTTAGAATGCTGTCTTATCTCCAAGATCTTTACCAGGAGAAAGTTAGACAAGAGATATTTGAGATCTCCAAGGCACTATTCACATGAAAGCTTGGAGAGTCGGTGCCAACTGTGACTCATGTGGTCAAGATGATAAACTACATGGTGTGCTTGGACATCTTAGGCTTTAAAATGCTGAATGAGTCATTCACAAATCTCATTTTGGCCTCACAAACACCGAATTTCCCCAGTTTTATTGTTAATTATAATATGAGTAATTCTGGGAAGTCTCGTACAAAACTTATCATTCTTTTTCACCAAGTTGATAAGGACATGGGGATAACAAACTTGTGGTCCTTATGGTGAATAAAGGAAGGTGCAAGGAAAAGGGTCTAAATAATCACTCAAAGTCTAAGGCTTATTATAATCAACCTTCCAAGAAGAGGAAGATCCAAAGGAAGATAATATAAAAACAAGACATTAATAAGCATAACACCAAGGTTTATCACCAAGGAATTATAAAACATAATTACCAAGGTTATTCAATAAGGTGTCATAATACATGTCATATATAGAGATTAATTCTTTACCTAATGCATTAATGTGCTATTAGGGCTCACCATTCATATTTATTAATTCATACGTGCCACATAGATCACCATAAAACATTTCTTAATAACATGTTGAAGATAAAGAAATATTTTCTTATAAAATCATTGAATATATAAATGTTTCAAGACTTAAAAATTTCATCATTTTTAACCTATGAGAAGGGAATATGGGTTTTATAAATTTAAATCCCAAATCAAGGAAGTATAATTACATATATATTAATACCCTTGAATGGAAATAGGGCTAGGTATTCATAACATAAAAAAAGAGGAATAGAAAATTAGAGGATGAATTCACCAATATAACATGTATATAAAAAAAATTATTGAATAGGATTAATGAGAGGGTAGGTAAGTATCTCATTAATAGAACATGATTTGGATAGTAATGGAATCATTTAAATCCATGAAATAAAATTAATATGAAAATACATTACTATAAAGGAAGTACTTGAAAGTAAAGGAGGAAAGAGGTAGAGAATTCCCTTACCTTGAAGAGTTGCTTCCTAAAACATGATTATGAAACCTTAATACCTTAAGGAAACCTTGGAGGGACTATTTAGGTGGTAAAATGACCATAAATTCATGGATATAGGATTTGGAGTGGAGAGGAGTGGGAGGATGGGTGGGTAGTTTTAGTAAAAGAGGAGGAATTGTTTAATAATTTCTTAATATATGCCTTAGAATTATAGGTTATGAAAAATGAAAAATAATTGGATTAACCATAATTTTTTAGCATGGTTTTAGAATTTTAATCCATGTTTTATAATATTTTAATTCATTAAAATCAAAATCAATTTTTAATACTACTTTTCCCGTGGAAATGTAATTTTTTTATAAAATATAGTTTTTAAAATATTAATTTCCATTTTAGACACTGGAAATTCAATCATAGGTTTGTAAATTAACTAGTAGAAAAATAGTCTTGAACATCGGTTTTTAACCGACATTGAAGTTGCCAATGTAAAAAATATTATTTTTTTACTTCAGTTTTTGTAAACCGACACCAAAAATGAATTACATTTGTTTTTAGCATCGGTTTTGTAAAAAAACGATACCAAAAAAATCAATTCGTATCATTTTTGGTGTCGGTTTCCTTAAAAACCGACGCCAAAAGTTTTAAAAAATAGTTTTAGCATTGGTTTTTTTTAAAACCGACACCATAAATAAAAAAAAATATTTTTGGCGTCGGTTTTTTTGATTTTGGCATCAGTTTTTTGGAAAACTGACACCAAAATATTTTTTTATTTATTTTTTGCATCAGTATTCCCCAAAACCGACACCAAAATATTTTTTTTAATTTTTCGCGTCGGTTTTAACAAAAAACGACGTGAAAAATCATCAATAAATTGGTTTTGGTGTCGGTTTTATTGAAAACGGACACCAAAAAATGGAAAAAATATTACAATGTTTTTTATAATTTCTTAAGATTCTATTTGACTGGTCGTGGAGCTAAAACAGAGTTACGGATTAAAAGTTATGGTCTTTGAAAGATGAACTTCTTTAAGACTTCTATTAGAGAAGATCAACTTCTGACAACCATAACTTTTAATCCGTAACTCAGTTTTTTATTTACGGCCGGTCAAATTGAAGATTAGGAAATAATCTAAAACTTAGTAAAAGAAAATATAATTTTTGGCATCATTTTTTAAAAAAACCGATGCCAAAAAGTCTTCAGATTTTTTGATTTTAGTGTCGGTTTTTAAGAAAACCGATGCCCAAAGATTTTTTTTGGCGTTAGTTTTCCCCAAAACCGATGCCAAAACATTATTATTATTATTATCCACGTTAGTTTTAACAAAAACTAATGCAAAAAATCATTAAAAAATGGGTTTTGGAGTCGGTTTTACTGAAAACCGACGCTAATAAGTTACCGCACATACTATTGGCATCAGTTTATAAAAAACTGACGTTATTACGTCGACGTTAAATCCTGTATTTCCACTAGTGATTGTTTTAAATCCATTAAAATACATAATATTAATAAAATAATCTATTTTTGGTCATGGATTTAACTTTATTCATTATTAAATTATTATTAAATATTTATGAATTCATAAAACATATTGTAAACACAAAACTATATGGTTATTATTCATTAAAAAATAACGTATTTTAGAAAATTCTAAAAATTTCACCATGAACAAATTTCAAAGTGCTGATTTCAAATATAATGTTTATTTTATAGAAATAAATTTCTTAATATGATAATTTTAACTTTTAAATTAAAAATCCTTATTTATTGAAAAATAACAGTCTTTACAACATAATCAACTTTATGAAACTTATAAACATTTCTTAGTACATTATAAAATTATATTATCATTTATATTTAAATAATGATTTATAAGAATATTTAATGAAAATATATTTTATTTATAATACCTGAATTTATTATAAAAGTGTATATATTTTCTAAAATTAAAATTATGCTTTATTTGCATCCAAAAATCTATTTATCACATTCATCTTATACATATGTGTATTTATTGACGCTCCTTTCCGTCACAGAGTCTAAACGACTGAAAAAAGGAATAACTTAAGCACAAAGAGATTCATCCTTTGAAGAACATCAAAAATTGACAAAGGCATGAACAAGGATTTCTTTAAACATGGGTCGTGAAAGTTTCACCATGGTCGCGCAAGTATACTTTCATGCCACATATTGGTCGCGCAGGTGACTTGCACGCCCTATTTGATTTTCGCCCAAGGTCCTCAATGGCCTATAAATACCCCCTGTGGGCCCCCATTTCAAGGACAAAAAATCTAGAAGTTAGATTTAATCTCTTTGTGCCCTAGTCTCTACTTGAAGTCTTCCAAATACTTCTAAGGTAATTTCTTACCTAGAATGGAAGATCTAAAGAGGGGGAACAAGGCCTAAGTGTTGAAATTCATAAACACTTGTGCGCCTAAGTGTCTAACCCTTAAGGGAAATAAAGACACTTACGCACCACCTTATCCCTTCAACAGAACTTGCGCGCTGCCCTTTTGGAAGCCTCTAGGGATAATACTAAGGGTTTGAGCCAAGCCTCACCCAACTATTACCTTATGGGTTAAATGTCTCTCAAGTACACATCTGTCGTGCAAGTATACTTACACGACCAGGACTTGCGCGCCCAAATAGGACTTGCGCACCTTCCTCTTTTTGGGTACCCCTCCTGCCTATTAATCTTTTTTCTTCAAATCCACCTCTCCTCTTCAAGATTTAGCCTTAAAAACCCTCTTCAAAGCCATTTTTGGCATGGTTCCTTTGTTGGCTTCCTTATCTGAAAGGAATTATGTGGAACATCTCTCAAAACCTAGTGATTTACATATCTTTATGTCACTAAGGTTAGATATTTCCTCCATTCAACCCCATCCTTTAAGATGAGAAGATCTTTAATCTGGGCATCCTCCTTAGGAGTAAGCCCCAAGTTCCCTAACCTGGGCCTCCTTTTTAGGAGTAAGCCCGAGTCTAAGTTCCATAATCTGGGCCTCCTTTTCAGGAGTAAGTCCCAGTCCAAGTACTCTTAATATGGGCATCCTTTTTAGGGGTAAGCCCCAAGTTCCCAAATATGGGCATCCTCCTTAGGAGTAAGTCCCAATCATAATTTTCTTTAACTTAGGCCTCCTTATTAGGAGTAAGTCCCAAGTTTCAATTCCCCTTAACCTGGGCCTCCTTCTCAGGAGTAAGCCCCAAGTTTCAAGTCCCCTTAACCCGGGCCTCCTTCTCAGGAGTAAGCCCCAGTCATAATTTTCCTTAACCCGGGCATCCTCCTTAGGAGTAAGCCCCAAATTCTAAATTCCCTTAACTTGGGACTCCTTCTCAGGAGTAAGCCCCAAGTCTCAATTTCTTTTGATTTGGGCTTCCTTATCAGGATTAAGTCCTAATTTAAGTATCCAAATCTCCATAAATCACATATAACTTTATGAAACTTGTTCCTGGGTTTCTTCCCTGAAGTAAATCCCAATCTTAATCTATCTAGGCAATCATACATACATAAGCCCCACATCATTCCTTACGATTGCATCTTTCGTGGAACAATCGTTAGGTTTTACTGATACCTCTTTTTTCTCACACCGAGTATGACTCACATGAGCTTAGAGTATAAAAGTAATCATGAAATATTTCTTTGGGCCATCAATCATGGATAAACTCCATATACTCGAACTACATGGGTTCTGATTATTTTTCTAAACAAAGATACGTAGGTATCCCATCTGCGGGTACGATCCCAACTCTAAAATAATCTATGTCCTTCTGAATGAAAATAAACTTCAAGTGCCCCACTGAGTGGCTTTAAAACCAGTATGGTTATCGTAATGACCAAGAAATTTCTATATAATGTGTTGAAGGATACCATTAACTAATAATCTCTAACAAATACAGATGATTCTCTATTAATTAAGAACCTCAAATACATATAAAAGATTCTCTAAATCCCATACATATCAATCATAGATTGTCAGATCTAAAGGAAAGCTCATTTTCATACTTGGTAATTTAATAAGGATTCACGAACATAACTCAAATATATAAAGAGAGTCCCAAAGTAGACAATAATACCCCCCAAAAGGTGTGATGAGTCTGACATCCCATCCTCTCGACCAATGCAAATTCTTAAGCCTCATCGGTCCATAACTAATGAGCACCTACATTTGGAAAGTATGTCCAAATGGATATAGAATCATTGGATGTTTCCGGTTCTATGAATAAACCCCTTAGAAATTGATTGGAATGTTTGAACCTTAAACAAACAAGGTCATCCCCATTTCCATTGGAAACAAAAAATGGTGAACCCAACGTGAATCCTTAACCAAGTTAAAATGATGTTTTACTTATTTGTTAGGCCCCTATTTAACTCAATGTGAGGGCCAACAAAACAATCAATAACATATGTGCTAATCCAAAAGATGTAGTGGCCGAAATTATCTTGATTATATCTGTTATATCAAACAGGAACTCGTTTCCAAGATCTCTCTACGTTACAGAAATGGATTCTCTAAAGTTCACACCTGTGAATGCATCTGCTGCTACTCCTGTTGGATCCTCGTCCGCTCTGAGGATGACATCACCTACTCAGCATCTTCAACGCTGGGTCTCAAATGCACTGGTTAAGGAATACCGTCAACACGGTACCATTCCAACTCTGGAGGCCGCTCGACAAGCCCTCCAAGTCAATAATTCACCCTGGTTGTCCGGACAGTGACGACCAGTGATCAAGAAGCAGGTGGTTCCAACCACCGTTTCCAATCGTTTTGGGTCGTTATCCCCGGAATGTAATCACCAGTCCCTCCCATATTATGGGGAGGTGAATGAGAAGGTCACTCAAGGCCTTAATTCAAGGATACATGAGTCCTTCCTGAGGGATCCCATGAACAATCGCCACTAGACTCATGCGAAAGTGCACCCTCAACATGATGAGGGTATCGCCTTTAGGGGTTCGACTCAGGTTCCTCAAAACCAAGTCCACAAGACAAACTACCAGAGGCGAAATCTAGTCAACAGGGAGCAAGTTCTTACTTATGCCCCCTCTGGAGAAGTCCATCAAGCCAACTTGAGTAGGAATATACACCAGTCCGTCCTGATGTTACTGCCCAATAGAATTGTCTAGCATTAACACACCAATCCTTCCAGGCAATTCCAGTGGAGTATTGTAGACAGGAATATACACCTATTTATAACTCATCATCTAGTTAGCAGGCTCGTCTGACTACAACCAAAGAAGCTCGCCAATCTAATATGGTGGCAACTGATAAGTAGGAACATACACCTGTTTACAATCAACAATTCTGTCAGCAGTCTCGTCTGCCAATATTGAAGGAAATTCTTCAACCATACTTGATGAAGAATACACAGCAGGCACATACACCTGCCAATGTTCATCAAGCCTTCCAACAGTCTCGTTTGGTAGCATTTGGAGAAGTCAGTCGGAAAGCTCCGACGAAAAATTTGGAGCAGACTCAACTCTCCGCCCCCACACATGAGTGATGTCAGAATTCACTGACAGGAAAAGGAGGATAGGAGCAGGAATACACACCTACTCCAAGCACGGAATGGATGTATATTCCCGTTCTGGCATCTGAAGTCACCAAGCACATTCTAACAATGGTGAAAGAGCAGAAGCAAATCCCTGCTCATATTCTGGATGCCTGTCAGAATATTATAATAGCTTCAGTAGCCTCACATAGAAAGAAATACAAATCTGTCCCTACTAGTGGAGTTACGCATCAAAATATCACTCCGGAACATATACACACCTCTGTTCTAGTCCAAGAGGGTTGTGGGGCATACTCCCCCATGTCATACGAACAATCAAGTCAGGCACATACACCTGATTTGAATGGAGATAATCAGCCTAACCTGACTATTTCTCCTGAGCAGGCACATATACCTGCCCATAATAACAAATTTCTTCGACAAGTAGTTCCTAAAGTGATTAAGAAGGCATCTAAGAAAAATACCCATACAACATAGTCAATAAATCAAGAGCCTATCTGTAATAAGGCCTTGATCGATGCTGGAGTTCTTGAAGCCCTCAGAAAATTGTCTGTTGCAACTCAAGATTATACTCTCTCATTTCCCAATAGTGGGAACATTAATTCCGAAGGTCTCCATCAGACACTTCCTCATGAAGGCTTGCTTCATGACAGTTCGGTCGATCTCGAAGTATCATCTTCAGATGAGAGCCATGAGAACCCTCTGCATGGCCAGAAGATCAAGGAGTAAAATGTTTCATCTTTTGCTATAACCCACCTTGGTGGTCCTCCCCATGATGATGAATTTAGCTATGAAAGTCCTCTCCACAGTAGTAATTCACATTGCCTGGAAAATTCTTCAAAGGACAATGCAGTAATGAGAAAGCCCTCTTATCTTGAGGCACTTACAAATGTGAATCCAGTCATGTCTGATACTTTACCACTAGCAGGTGAAATACTTTCTCAATCAGAAGGTAGCCCAGGGTGTAGGTCATTATCCGAACCACCCCTGGGTCATTTATCTTCTAGCTTGATAAATGAATTCTCTACCAATCTTGTTGAATCTGATGAAGCAACAAATAAGCACCAGCTTTGGTCTAATCAGGTAGAAGAATATTCATCGAATGATAAAGAGGAAATGCTGAATATGAGAAAACAACTGGCGAAAGGTGAAGTACCAGTCATGTTTTGGACTTTGGCTGACTCTCAGTACGATATTCCAGAAATGTTGACGGAATATTGTATTCATGATATTCTTCTCAACATGTGGAAAAATCTTTGTCAATTGAAAAAGAAATTATTATCTTATGATGAATATGAAAATCATGTCAAGATAATAGAAGGGTTACAACGCCAAATTGATTTGGCATCTCTCTCAGTTTCCTGATATCCGAAGGCTGAAAAGCAGCAGAGAGCCCTTCAGCGTTTATGCCTTGGTGCACTAAAAAGATTGCGCCAGTTAATTTCCAATGCCCCATCTGGTATTCATATCAGGGGATGTGGTGTTCATGGAGCACTACATTTCACTGTACTCTCCAGTCAAAAAAGCCCGCCAAAAATGGTCTCATGCAATGTTATTTCCCATGGACGACCACAACCAATTGGTTTTGTTTGTAATCAAAGGCTTGCTCCGGAACATGCCTCTACTAGTTCTTCCCAAAGTCAGGCATACAAAGAAAAAGTTGTAGAATTACTCTTGCATCAGGCAAATGAGAATATCGAATAGGCTTATCGTTTAGAGTGGGCGCATCATCAGGTGACTAAAGTGTCAGAAATCATCCAGCAGTCATTTGAGCCAGGTGATTTGAGTGGTTGTAGGTTAATGCATCCAGCCAATTTTCGGACTAAAGTCCGCAAAATTAGGAGAGATTTTAAGAAAGTCTCAGATGTAGTAGCTCAAGAACCACCACAGCTTGCCAGACTAGGGTCTCTTTTAACCCAACCCTCAGAATCAACAAATAGGATTCGAGGAGTTGAGCAGGAACAACAGGAACATCCCTAGTCCACCGGACTGGGGACTTTTTCAAATCCTCAATCTCTTCCTCAGCGAAAGTCAGTCTTCTCTTGATTAGGGAAGAATCCACAAGAGGAACACAAATCCAAATTATCAGGAGATTCCCTATAAATTACGGTTCATCAAGAAGTTCTTGAGAGTTCAACTCAACAAAAGGCAATGTCTCATCAAGGACATGGAAGAAGACTACATCACAGAAATGCCAATAGAAGGGATGCAATGCATTATGCATCGATAAATGTCATCAATGTCATTATTTCTGATCCTCCAGAACATGAGGCTCACTTATAGGGATCAGATGAAGAAGTTCCTGCTCAATAGGCTGTGCACACAGAGGTAAATGAAGAATGTGTGCATACATGAAATCAAAGGCTTACCCATAATCTAGGTATTCCTTCAAATAACCAACTTCCCCTCTCTAAAAGGAGTCCAATAAGGGGAAAGGAAAGGATCAGGTTACATTTCACCCTTCCTCTAGAGAATCCCAATCACTCTCACTAGAGAAAAGGTTGACACAACAAGAGGAAGAAATGAAGGAATTAAGGAGGTTGAATGCAGAACTACTTCAAGGTAGTCTTCCTCCTAAGCATGCTGGAGTCAGTCAGTCAAGGGAATTTGTTGCGGCTACTGAGATGGATCAATAATATCCTCCTTTACCATTACACCATCACAGGTCTAATCCTATGGGTCATGCACAACAAAAATTGGTGGTGCTACCATCAGTTGTAGTACCAGCCACCATACCTATCCAAGCTCCAGTTATTGCATCTGCTCAGGCCCAAGCTCAACCAAATGTTTCTCAAAAGTTAATGACTACTATTGAGTCATTAACAGCTCGGTTGGAAGATATGGATGGAAAGCGTGCACAAATTTAACCAGAAAAGAGATCTTATCCTGAATGGGTTGATGCAATTCCCCCCCATCAAATTTTGCAAGTACCACATTCCTGATTTTTAATGGTTCAGGAGACCCAGAGCAATACTTAACACATTTTGTTTCTTTTTTTGATCCTATGATGAGAACTCCTCAACAACAAGAGGCAGTTAAACTCAGGTGTTTTTTACAGTCATTACAAGGACCTACCTTTGTCTGGTATACAATCTTGCAATCCCGGTCAATTACCGGGTGGGAAGATCTCCATCAATGATTCCTTCTTCAATTCAGCTCAATGTTTCCAAAGATGACAATTTTTGATCTTACAAATTGTAATCAAAGTGAGAATGAAAGAGTTTCTGATTTCATTGCTCGCTGGAAGGGATTAAAATATTCCTTAAGCTTAGCACTCCCTCAAGAAGAATTGTTGCCAATATGTGTGGAAATTTTGCGTGATAAATTATGCACACCGTTGATCCCTGTGAAATACACAGGAGGGTTTCGAGACCTTACGTCAATCGCTCAACATATTGAATACTCTCTTACAAAGACTAAGGATAAAACTCGTGTAATTCCATCAGTTCCTGGAAGGAGAATGGGTAGAGAAGAGACTGCTACAGTTACGCTTAAACAAGCACCTGTACCTTCTTCTACTCCAAAACCTTCATCTTTTCGAAGGGCTCCACCTCCTGAGCTTCAACAACAGAGGCCGTTTCATCAAGATGATCAAAGAGATCAAATATGTAAACAATTTGAGAAGTTAAATAGAAAAGTTTATTCTTTATAAAATGAAAAAGTTCCTGGTTACTTCATTTCGGCTCTGGAAAATAATTTGGTTCAATTACCAAGGCCTAAAAGGCCGAACAAGGAAGGAGATGAAGACCGTCCCAACTATTGGCCATTTCATCAGATGTTGGGGCATCCCATTCAGGAGTGTTTTGTCTTCAAATACCTCCTACATAAGATGGTGGACTCGGGATAGGTAAAACCGAAAGGTTCTTCAGCCCAGGTAGCATGTGTTACTGCTACAGATCCAGAGGAAGAAGGTGAGTGGCAAGAAGTCAAAAGAAAAAATGCGCAGAAATATGATGATTAGATGGTCAGAAAAACGATCAACCGAACTCATGCCATTTTACGAATGAAATTGAAGAAACCAATTGTGTCTTCTAATATGAATGCCACAACAAAACCCCCTTCATCAGAAGGAAAATCCTCAAAGAAATAGCCTAATTCAAATAAAGAAGAGCTGTCAGAAAAAGATGAGATCGTGTCAAAGACCAAGTTGTCTTTGTCAATGGAAGATTTTATGACATCTACTTCAAAGCCACGGGCACCGCCCCACCAAAAGACACAACATAAATTGGATAATCAGGTAGAGTATTCATCAAATGAAGAGTTGATATTTGGTTATGTTAACATGATTCACTTAACAGATCCTTATGCCAGTCATAGTTTCGATCTTGATGAGCCTGAGTTCTCTATATCAAACAGATGAATTAGAGGGAGTTCTAGAGGTCTAGGATACAGAGGAAGACGTGGATATCCCAGAAGCCACTATTTCAATCCTACCCCTACTAGAACTATATATGCAGTAGAAACTTGTGGCAAAGCCCTTCAGCGGGATCAACAAGAACAAGCAAGTTCTTCCACACATGACAGATTCAGTCCTGGCACAATTATTTTGGAAGATCGGTTGGAGGTTACATCTTCTTCCTCTCAACAAATAAATAGACCTAGTCAGTTTAATCTTCCAAATCCAGGAGTATTTCCAACTCCTACCCCGATACAAGATGCATCTACTTCCAAAGCATAAACTTCTAAGGAACCTGCGAAACCACATGTTCCTATTGGGAAACGTATACCTTTGGATAAAAAATATGATGTCTTGAAACATTTGGACCAAGTACCAGCCAAGTTATCAATTCTGGATGCCTTAAATCTATCAAAGGATCTTTGGTAGGCACTCATTGAGGCTTTGTCAAGTCCTCAGGAATTCAAAACTGAAATTGCTACGGCTGAAATCTACCATATAGAGAATGATCCCGCAGAATGCCATGCAGTGATATATTTTACAGATGAAGATGAAGATGATGTTGTGCATGGACATATTAGACCTTTGTATTTATCTGGAAAGGTCAATGATGTAGACATCTGAAGAGCTTTCATTGATAATGGTTCATGATTCAACCTCATCCCCATTCGTACACTTCGTCGATTGGGCCTCACCGAATCAGATTTATCTCCTTCTACTTTAATATTGCAAGGATATGATAAAAATGAATAAGAACATCTGGGTGAGATCACACTCAGAACTTAGTTTGGAGACCTTGTATCCAATTCAGATTTCATGGTTGTTCATCATGACACAACTTTCAACATTTTTCTTGGAAGACCTTGTCTACATCAACATGTGGCTATACCATCATCATACCATCAATGTCTCAAATATTGTTTCAATGGTCAAATTGGGATATTGTATGGTGATAAATCCCCATTCAAAACATGTGAATATCAATACATTGAGGCAGAATTCTATCACATGGAAGGAAAGGAGTTATCTATGACAAAGGAGGTTACCAAAATTAATGCTCCATATGGTTTGGAAAATATTCCAGTAAACTCATTCATACATGTGAGTACATATTATGTGTTGCCTATCAGTCAAATCGACAGGGTAGACCCAAATCCAAATACCCTTATGGAAACTTCCATAATTTCAATTATGGCAATCAAGCCAAACAACCTGAGAGAAATTGGCGATTCACCAAGCAATGATGAAAGCTCAAATGGAGATGTATTCATTTCATCCGCTGAAATATAGCAATTCTATACTTCATCAACCAGGCCAGAAGAAGTTATAGCAATGTCAAAGATGAACGATGATATAGATTCTCAATCCATCATCTCCTATTTATTAACCGAGGAAGACCCTTCATCATCAATGGGGTTAGAAATGGTAGCCTCTTCATCAATATGTTCAAATTTTAACATCTCTCCTGATCATGGAAATTATACTTCATCATCTACTATTCAAGTAGAAACAGAAGAAATAACATGTGTTGAAGAAGAAGAGGAAGATCTCAGAGATGCTCCTCCAACATTTGAAGAGGGTATCTCTAACACTGTGGATGAACTCAGAGAAATAAATCTGGGTACAAAAGAAGATCCATTCCCCACTTTAATTAGTGTGGCCATGACTCTTGAAGAGCAAGAAATGTATATTTCATTTTTAAATCAAAATCAAGATATATTTTCTTGGAACTATAAAGAAATGCCAGGGCTTGATCCTAATGTTTCTACTCATTGTTTGGGTTTTCCAGAAGAACATCGAGGATTTAAGTAAGCCGTGAGAAGAACACACCCAACTTATGCTTCTAAAATTGAAGCTTAAGTGGATAAGCTTATCAAAGCTAACTTCGTCAGAGAAATTAAATATCCCAAATGGCTAGCTAATATTGTCCCTCTGAAAAAGAAGGATGGAAAAATTAGAGTTTGCATTGATTTTAGAGATCTTAATCGGCATTGTCCCAAGGATGATTTTCCAGTTATGATCACAAAACTCTTAATTGATTCAAAAACTGGCTATGAAGCACTTTACTTCATGGATGGATATTTAGGGTATAATCAAATTTGAATGGCTCCAGAAGATGAATAATATATAACCTTCAGAGCCCCTCAGGGTGTGTTTTCTATTGGGTAATGCCCTTTGGCCTGAAAAATGCAGGTGAAACATATCAACGTGCCATGCACCATATCTTCAAACCCTTTTTAGGGAAGTTTGTTGAATATTATGTGGACAATTTGGTGGTTAAATCCATACAACGTTCTAATCAATTGGATTATTCGGAAATCATATTCCACAAACTTCGACAACACAATTTGAAGATGAACCCCTTGAAATGTGCATTTGGGGTAACCTCAGGAAAATTTCTCGGCTTTGTTTTACGCCATCATGGTATCGAAGTCGATCCTGAGAAGACAAAGTCAATCCGTTTTTTTTCACCTCCTCGAAATT
This sequence comes from Viscum album, assembly GCA_963277665.1. Lineage (NCBI taxonomy): Eukaryota > Viridiplantae > Streptophyta > Magnoliopsida > Santalales > Viscaceae > Viscum > Viscum album. Next base: position 1,797,536,602 of record OY728138.1, read on the forward strand.
TAAAATAATTGATAGGACTTCAAGGACACTTGGCCTATATTTGGCGTTTCATCGCCAATCTGGCAGGTAAAAGTTTACCCTTCACCAAATTAATGAAGAAGGGAGTCACTTACTAGTGGACTGAAGAATGTCAAGAAGCATTCAATATTCTCAAGAAATATCTCTTGAGTCCACCAATATTAATGACACCTGTTGAAGGAAGACCACTTATTCTTTATGTTACAGATTTAGAGCGATCATTGGGGGCCTTCCTTTCCCAAAAGAATGATGCTGGGAATGAAAACAACCTTTACTATCTCAGTCAGACTATGCTTGAAGCAGAAACCCGATATTCAAGTATTGAAAAGTGCTGCCTAACGTTAATCTTTGCAGTTCAGAAATTGAGACACTACCTGCAACATCATGAGGTCCAATTGGTATCTCGCAATAAACCGCTCAAATTCATCCTTAGTCATCCAATGCTTACAGGACATCTGGCAAGGTGGGCAGTTATTTTGCAGCAATTTGATATCCAGTATGTGTCTCAAAAGGTAATAAAGGGCCAAGCTCTGGCTGATTTCCTTGCTGAACACCCTTCAGTAGAAGATACATCTTTAGATATTGAACTCTCTAATGAGGAAGTCTTTTCTATTCAGGATAATATTTAAACATAGAAAATTTACTTTGATGGTGCTTCCAGGAGTCCAACAGGGAAGAAAATGGAAGATCCTAAATTTAAAAAAGTTGGGTTAGGAATTGTACTTATTTCCACGGAAAAGGCAGTGCTACCCTATTCCTTCTTATTGAGGGAAGGCGGTACAAATAATGAAGCAGAATATCAAGCTCTCATCGCAGGATTGGAGTTAGCGCTTTAGGCACAAGTGAATCACTTAATGGTGAAAGGTGATTCAGACCTGGTAATCAAACAAGTCAATGGGGATTATGCCATCAGAAAAGAAGAGTTAATCCCTTTGTATGATTATGTCAGAGAGTTAATGGTGGAATTTCCTTCGGAATCGACATTTTCTTATGTCCCGTGATCACAAAATTCCCAAGCTGATGCACTGACTAATATAGCCACACCTCTGGAAGATCCAAATTGGGATGAAACAATCATCATTATCTCCCACCGTCGTACAATTTCACCTTATGTTCAAATAAAAATAGACGAGATCAAGGAAATTAGTCCCATTTCTGAACCATATGGTCATATTATAGGATGGATGACACCTATTAGGGAATAAATTCAAAATGGAACACTCCCACCTGATAGAGTCGGGAAAGAACATGTCTAGTGATGTGTGGTAAATTTTAATCTTTATGATAGCCCTAATCACCTAGAAAAAATTATCTACAAAAGAGGTTTTGATGGAATTCTCTTCAAATGCATTGATGGTGAAGAGACAATGACTGTCATGAAAGAAGTACATGCAAGAGTCTGTGGTGCCCACCAGTCTGGACATAGACTATATGATCAAACTCGAAGGCTTGAATACTTTTGGCCTTCAATGATACAAAATTGTGTTGATTTCACTAAGAAGTTTCATTCTTTCCAAGTATGTGCCAACTTCATCCATTAACCCCCAGATTTGCTTCATACAGCTAAATACTCATGGACATTTTCCACATGGGGAATGGATCTAGTAGGACCTTACCCTTCAGCTACATCCAAGCAGTTTAAGTATATTCTTACTACTACTGACTTCTTTTACAAATGGGCAGAGGCAATACCTCTCAAAGAAGTTAGTTCTAAAAGCATTGTTAGCTTCATCAATTCTAACATCATTACCATATTTGGTGTCCCTTATACCATATTGATGGAAAATGGCACCAAATTCTATTCATTCGAGGTAAGGAAGTTGTATCAAGAATACAACTTCAAATCCAACCATTCATCTTGGTATCATGCAGTGGCCAATGGACAAATAGAAGCCTTTAATAAGACTCTTTCAAACATACTGCAAAATATGGTGGATAAAGATAAGAAATCATGGTCTGATAAACTTTTTCATGCTTTATGGGCTTATCGGACCACCATCCACACTGCTACGCGGTCAACTCCATATTCATTGATATATGGAACAGAAGCAGTCTTGCCCATTGAGGTTCAATTACCTTTGCTCAGAGTATCCATTTGTGATCAATCATCTACAGATGAACAATCTTAAAAGCGATTGGATGAATTGGAATGATTAGATGAAAAAAGATTGTGCACCCTGCACCACTTGGAAGTCTATCAGAATCGAATAGCATGAGCTTTCAAAAAAAAAGTTTGTATTCGTTCATTCATTCAAGGAGAATTGGTATTGGTTCTCATAACTCCAATGATACCAGGAAAGAAACCTCCCAAGCTTGAGCCAAAGTGGGAAGGACCTTACTCAATACATAAAGTCTACTCCAATGGAGCTTATTCTTTAATCTCAATGGATGGAGAACTCATCACGACTCTAACCAATGCAAAATTTTTGAAGAAGTATTTTGTGAAACAAAAATACCCTTACGTTCAGCAAGACGTTAAACTGCATAACCATCGTCCTAGCTATACGACGTTAAACTGTGTACCTCTTCGTCCCACATGACGTTAAACTGTGAAAAAGTCCCTAATATGTCCTAGCTACATGACGCTAAACTGTATAACACCCTTTCATCCAACATGATGTTAAACTGTGTTGTCCTAGCTATATGACGCCAAACTGTGCAGCACTCGTCCTTGCTATATGATGTTAAACTATACAACCCCTCTTTTTTCCTTACTGCATGACATTAAACTATATAGTCCCCCCTAAGTCCTTACTGCAAGACTTTAAACTGCACAGTCCCTTCTTCGTCCAACATGACGTTAAACTGTGTCCCATCCCTTATGTCTTACATGAAATTAAACTATGCATCGTTAAGGTTGTTGTTACCTCTTGTTTCTCACAACGAGTATGACTCACGTGAGATTCGAGTAAACTTCAACCATAACACTCTCTCTGGGCCGCTAACCATGCGTAAGTCCCAACACCATTTTTAGGTCGTTGTCCTCAAGAACAACTTGATCACCAATTCATTCTTTAATCAAACTACGCAGACTTTGATCCTCGCCTTCTAGGATGGGTACGTAGGCAACCAACCGAGGTTCAAGCCCAAAACCAATCTCTTTCTCTTCACGTCAGTTCACCTCTATATCATATAATGTTGATCCTTGAAGTATCCCCAGAACCAATATTTTTACATTGGTTCACCACGGTCCATGCATATGACATTAAACTATTCACACTTTTATCCTGTATGACAATAAACTACAACATTCTTTGACACCCTCACTTGAGAGGGAATCATTATTTACATTGATCTCCAATCATGTTATATTCCAAAGACTATGTGCATACATGGAAATGACCGAACCTTAATCTTGGGTCAAACCATCATTGCATTAAAGTCCCCTTTCACCCTTCACTTGTACGAACCAAATTTGTACACAGGGTATTTCAAGAACTATGTGTGGCTTGATTCCCATACTTATGGGATACATAGGAACATTCGAGCATCCCTTGAATCCAACCCCAAGTCTTTGGTCCTAACCCCAAATTCCACTTTCAGTCCCTTGGATGAAAAGTCCCCCTGTGAAAACATGAATGTGGTATGAAAACCCTGGTCTTCATTCATATCAGTTTTAACAAACACACAATGTGTATTCCTCATTATGGTCCGAGCTCTATAACACTAAACTAAGATCTACTACATTCTCATCTGACATGACGTTAAACTGTATTTCAAGAACTACTTATGTCTTGATTTCCATTCTTATGGGATACGTAGTGAAGTACAACACCTCAATTCAGGACCCATCCACAACATGATTATGGTTAGAATTGGTCTGTGTATCTCTACATGCATTGGACAATGCCCATTTTGATGTGTCATACTCCTAACCTTAAATACTTCCAGATCTCCATAACCCTTTTCTTGACTTCTGATAAAAAAATGTCTGATACCCGAGAGTTCTTTTGCCTGACCATGCCGCATGTTCCCTTAGGCGGCCTTGCATAAACAGTCTACATAATGGACCTATCAGCCAAAAGATACTATTATTTGACTATGTAGCCAATGCCCTTAGGTGGACCTGCATAATTCAACCCCCTAACGGGTTTGTCAAATAGTGGTAACTTCATTATTGGGAGGAAAACATTGTTTTTCCTTATTTGTCTTAATGAAAATATTTAGGGATCCGCAAAAATATCCATCCTTAACATATTTTTCCCATACTATTTTTCATGATATGAAAGTATTCAAGTCTATGTTTTATATTTCTCCTCCCTACATTTGGGTCAGACCTTCATAGGAGTGACATTCATCCAATTCTCTAACAATCTTAATTAGAAATATCCTCTCCATATTCAAGTGCCTTTCTCCATACAGCAGACTCTATGCTTTGGAACATTTGAATCTCCATAAACTTTCATTGGCTTTTTATCAATAGAAAACTAAAATTTCTGAGAGTTCTTTTGCCTGACTATGCAACACGTGCCCTTAGGTGGCCTTGCATAATTAGTCTACATAATGGACCTGTCAGCCAAAAGATGCTATTATTTGACTATACAACCAATGCCCTTAAGCGGCCCTGCATAATTAAACCCCCTAACAGGTTTGTTAAATAATGGTAAATTCACTCTTAGGAAATACTTCTTCTAATGCCTTTTAGCCCATTTTTCATATCATTCCTCAGATTCAAAATTTCTTAAGTCATAGTTTACATTTTTTCCCACATAATTGAATATGGTAATATTTTTTTAGATAAATTATCAAGGAATTGAGTCAATTTTTAATCCATTCAGTCAAAGCTATTCGACCTTAAACATTCGCCTTTTTATATTCGACATGCATGACTTTAAAATACCCACAAAAGACAAGGGAACTCTGAACAAAAGTCAAGTCCCAGCTCACTAAACATACATTTCGTATGGTTTAGGTAATATTGATCAATTAAAAGATGTAAAGTTTGTAGGGTTATTTTTATAATCCTAGTAAAAAAATCAAACTATGCTTACTAGGCCCATTGGATTAGGTAAAAATTTAAAGCAGGTAGCAAAAGAATTCAGGCACAAATGATTGAAGATGAAAGTGTTTTTCATTGATGCACAAGAGTTAGAAGGACGTCCACATACTGGAGTCTCTTCTATTTTTCAAGAATTACAAGAGGCTTTCAACACAACTCTTCATTTGACTTACGACATCCTGAGCTTCATCATCATCCACTTGAAGTTCATGCACTCAACCAACTTCATTCTTTTCAGTTTGATGGAGTGATTTCTTGGCATCTGCAATGGCTTTCATACCATTTGTTTTAACTCCATCCAGTGAATTGTTAAGCTGGTCAAGTTCCCCAGTAACAACATCTAACTGTTGCTGAAGGTGCATCTGCTGGACAACTTTATCCTTGATCTTATGCTTCATCTCCTTCAACTTGGCAGCATGATCAGCCTCATCTCAGGACACAAAAACCTCAAATTCACTGATATTGGCCAACAACCTTGCTCTGGTCAAATATTGACGGTATTTTTGATCCTTCTCCCTTCTTAAAATGACTTGTTTCACCACAGCATGGATCTCTTGATATCCAAAACTGCCAAGTCCCAACATGACGAACAGGGATGAAAGTCGCGGGATCTTTGAAGACAGCTCTTTAAGAGGCACTTCAAATACGATCTTTTATATGTTATGCCATGCCTTGCGTCATGAAAATTGGAGCATCTTTTGTACCTCCGGGTCTGATTTAGAATCACTATCACAGGGGGGAATATAATCTGGAATTAATGCACTTAAAGAAGTGCCCTATTATGCTCCTTCCCCCCTGACCCTTGTTACTTCACTTTCTATTCTCATTGGGGAGGAGGCTGAGACTTCACCTCCAGATCTAGCCACTGAAATTGATGGCCCTACATAATCAATTGAAAGTTTTGGTTAGTTTCAAAGGATAACAAAAGTTGATTAAGTTATCTTGCAAATTAAGTGCAGCCAAAAATATTATTGTCTCTTACCCAATAGTAGATCAACAGCATGAGAATGCTCCTCCCCGTATTTCCTAGCTTCAACATGATTTTAAGGACGGGTTTCAGGAAGCTCTACCGAGTTCAGCTCCACTTGAGCTAGTGTCTCTGTAATAGTAGGGTTGTCTATACCCCCTTCAGGCATTGGCAGTTCAGCAGCTTGCTCAGATGGAACTGCACATTTCAACCAATCGTGGTTAGAGATGTAATAATAATTTTTTAACAGGACGAAGGATAACACTCACATCCAAAATCTTCTAAATTACATGGTAATTTAACTTGATCTAAAATATCTTCAAAATATGTGCCAAGTTTCATTATTTCATCCAATGATATCTCAGATTCCTGGTTAGTCTCACCAGTGGGAGAATTCGATGTATCTTCTTGGAGACCCTCATCCTGCAGCCTTTGACCCCAGACAGTTTCTTCAGAGAAAATTATGGAATTAGTTGCAGTGGCCGCCAAATGTTCTGGTGCAGGTGTTGAACCTAAAGTATCATAGAATGGAATCCAGTTGATGTTTTTATTCAACATTTTATGAAGCATTGTTAATTTACCAGAAGCAGGATCTTCTCTCCTTGTAGCAACAACATGACCAGTACTTGGAACAGATGTTGTCTCTTCTTCAGGAGTAGCCGAGTCAGTATGAACTTGTGATTTTCACGAGCACCCTCCATCGTTCTCAGAGGAGGGTCAGTCCTCTCACTCAAAGGGTAAATTGAAGAAGCCCCTACAATCCCAAGAAGTATGATCAATCTTTTCATGGGTTAAGACTCGTGACTATCCGAAGGACTTACCACTACTGATGAAGCATTTAGCTGTGGACTTCTTCCTTAGATGCCTTTGCTTCTTTGGATTTTTGGTAGTGTTGACATAATCATCTCCAAATACAATAATTGAAGAATGAAAATCCATGTCTAACTCCTCATCCATGTCTTGCTGGCTTGGAGATATCTCGCCCAGATCATGAAGAGATTCATTATCTTCGATGGAAGTACCACCAGGGATATACTGTGGTGAAGGAACCTCAGTAGTTCCTTTCTTTTCAAGCTATAGGATGAAGAAATTAATTTCCTTGAGTAACAAAGCTTTAACTGAAATCAAGTTTCAAAGAAAATAAGGAAAGAAACTTATATCTTCAGGTGCCACATAATCGTGCCACTCCTCATCTCCGGAAGCACCGATCCTCTCAGTGGTGCCACGATCTATCATTTACTTCACCCGCTTGGTGACAAGAATGGAATCATCAGTGGCATATATGAGCATCTCCAGCTCTCTGATGTAGGCCCACACTTCATTGGGGTTATCCTCAAAATAGATATTTGTAGAATCCTGAAGATTCCCTACTCCAAGGATGTGTAGACCTTCACATAAGTCCAGCCAGGCAGTTTCGACATCGCAATATAAACTCCACCATGTATGGACAACCTCTGGTCATAGATATTCAACATGTGTACCAGAAGGCTGCGAGGAGGGTCCTACAATATTGGACTTCAACTTCTTCCCAGCTTCTGCAACTACAGATAAAGGATAAGAAAATAAAACTTGTTGCTCTATAAATTAATGGCAATTAAATTGCCTCAATGAAGTAACTCAACAGGAGTAGATGGAGTGGGTCTCTTTATTCTGACAGGATTATTATATCTGGAATGAGGCCACTTTGACACATGCTGTGCTTCATCATCCCCATCCTGAGAATCCGGCGAGTCAGCCCTGGGTGAGGAACCTGGTGAATTAGCTCCGGGTGTGGAAGAGTCACCTTCCAGATGAAGGGTTTCTTTCTCGACAGTTCTCTTCTTTTTTCCCCACCCGATGAACCAGATGATTTAGTACCCCTTCAGGGTATGATGCTACCCAGTTCTTAGTATACCATGTAGTCAAGTTACTCGCTGCTCTAGCAACTGGTAGATCAAACACTACCCTGGTCTTATCCATAGATGTCAGCAACCATAGTTGGCAGACAACCATCAGATGCTGCTCTGACCTGACATGCACAGGAGGGGATACAATAATCTACTGCAGACACTTGAATTAGCGTGAAAATCTCTATGGAGCGTAGGCCTCGCATATAATCTCTCCGTCAATCCTGGTGGCAAATACACCATCTCTGTAAGCCAGCATGTATAACCTCAATTCCAGGCTGGCTGTTCCATCATCAACAAACCACCTGGTTGGCGGGTTTCTACAAGGAAAGAAATGGAATTCCTTGAACATGCTCAGCCCCGCCTTCATATCATAGGGGTTGAGGGCTAATGGAAAAATTCCAGAATATGCTGGCACTGATGGCCTGAAAGAACTTCCAAGAACCTGTACTCTGTTCTGTACATCGTATGTCCTGAAGTGAGTGGCGATCCATCCCCATAAAACTTAGAATGGTCCCACTATTCTCAAAGGAGACTTACCCATAAAGACATGGAGTAAGCTCCTGTGAATCTTTTCCAAAATGGGGGTGACCAACCCAACCATTTTCCTCTCATCCAACTTGGCTGCAACAACGAAGGTCCCTGGCCTGACGCCTCCCTTAAAATCCCTAACTGAAAAAAGATAAACACTGATCCACAAGGCTAAGAATCCTGCCAGACAGGTCTTTTCTGGGATTATCTAATCCACTTCGTACCCCCATTTTTCAAATTATCCTGCTTCCAGGGTCGGCCAAAATTTTCCAAGAGCACCTCTCTTCTCTGTTCTGGGGTAGGTAGTAGGAAGAGTACAGGTGGGCCCCTTCTCCGTCTTCTTGGTAAGAAACATATCCATCCACTCCTCTGGATGAATATCCTTTCTATAATGAGTTTTGGAGGTCTTTAAATTCTTGAGCTTGTAGAAAATTTTCAATAATTCTCGAGCCAAAGCCGAAGTCTTCACCGAATCATTCCAAGTCTCCTTGGGAGGGATGAATTCATCATACATATTGCCTAAAATTGGATCCCCCGAGATCTTGTATACATCCCACAAACTGATGCCTACTTCTCCATGAGTCAGATGGAAAGAATTGGTTTCTGGGATCCAGTGGCTGATTAGCTCCAGCACAAAGTCATCATTCCTGTAGACATATGTCTGTCCAGCCCAGACGGCTTCATATATTGCAGATCCTTTCAGATCCTCGACAAAATCTACACAATTTTGTCGCACCCAATATGCCCACATCCAAGTTGGCTTCACACCTCCTCCAGGACGGAAGTCCCAACTCTTCTTGCGGGCTTTGGATTGATCCATCTGAGAATTTAGAAAGATTGAGGAATAACAATGTGGTTATAGCTCAGGCTTGTGAGGTTTCAGATCTAGGGCACAAGGGCTATGATGCATTATGTAGTCCTTCTCCACTGTTCTAGCATTAACAAATGATCCTCCAACTGAGAAATTTTCTTAAGAAAAATTGGTGTAATTCTGAAACCAATAATGCGGGAGATAGTTCTTTGGCTCTGGAATTTTGACTTCTTGCAAATGACCATGACCATACAGAGGCAGGTAAATACTTTGTGGGAAATTCAGATGACACTTCTTCAAGTACTTGGCCAAATCTGGGAAAGCGCTGTCGCAGATATTGTAATAATCATGGCCAACGATGCTCATCATGTCATTAATCCACTTTCTAGCCAGCTCATTAGTCGTTCCAATTACTCTAGGAGCCATTGAATCTGCACAAAGGTTGAATAATTAACTCTTAAGTAAGTTGATTTTTCATAAAATTTGTGAAGAAATTCAAAAAAATGGCTAATGCATTAAGGCGCGCAAGTACCATGTTGGCGCGCAAGTCCAAGTCAGTCGCGCAAGTATGGGTGTGCAGGTATCACCGTACAAGTCCAAATACCTCTACAGAAGCACGACACGAATAGAAGCACAAACCAGCGGAAAACAAGTCACTTGCGTGAACGAGAGCTACTTGCGCGCCGAGATCTCAAAAGAGTTCAAAGCTGGGTGCTTTACGCGATGTGGTGCCGCATATTTATAGACAAGGCCGTAACCCGACGCGCCGTGCCCTACGCGGCTCGCACCTGTGCACTCAACACCTGCGTGCCCAAATTCCTTGATTTTCCCCTTTACCTCAGAGTCAAATCCACCTTCCTTTTTTGGATCAAACTCTGAGGGGGGACTTTTGTTGATGCTCCTTTCTGTCATAGAGTCTAAATGACTGAAAAAAGGAATACCTTAAGCACAAAGAGATTCATCCTTTGAAGAACAACAAAAATTGACAAAGGCATGAACAATGATTTCTTTAAACATGGGTCGCGCAAGTTTCACCATGGTCGCGCAAGTATACTTGCACGCCACATATTGGTCACGTAGGTGACTTGCGTGACCTATTTGATTTTCGCCCAAGGTCCTCAATGGCCTATAAATACCCCCTGTGGGCCCCCCATTTCAAGGATGAAAAATCCAGAAGTCAGATTTAAGCTCCCGGCGCCCTAGTATCTACTTGAAGTCTTCCGAACACTTCTAAGGTAATTTCTTACCTAGAGTAAAAGATCTAAAGAGGGGGAACAAGGCCTAAGTGTTGAAATTCATAAACACTTGCACGCCTAAGTGTCTAACCCTTAAGGGAAATAAAGACACTTACGCACCACCTTATCCCTTCAACAGAACTTACACGCCACCCTTTTGGAAGCCTCTAGGGATAATACTAAGGGTTTGAGCCAAGCCTCGCCCAAGTATTACCTTATGGGTTAACCGTATCTCAAGTAAACATGTGTCGTGCAAGTATACTTGCGTGACCAGGACTTGCGCGCCCAAACAGGACTTGCACGCCTGCCTCTTTTTGGGTGCCCCTCATTCCTATTAAGATTTTTTCTTCAAATCCACCTCTCATCTTCAAGATTTAGCCTTAAAAACCCTCTTCAAAGCCATTTTTGGCATGGTTCCTTTGTTGGCTTCCTTATCTGAAAGGAATTCTATGGAACATCTCTCAAAACCTAGTGATTTACATATCTTTATGTCACTAAGGTTAGAGATTTCCTCCATTCAACCCCATCCTTTAAGATGTGAAGATCTTTAATCTGGGAATCCTCCTTAGGAGTAAGCCCAAGTTCCCTAACATAGGCCTCCTTTTTAGGAGTAAGCCCCAGTCCAAGTTCCATAAACTGGGCCTCCTTTTCAGGAGTAAGTCCCAGTCCAAGTTCTCTTAATATGGGCATCCTTCTTAGGGGTAAGCCCCAAGTTCCCAAATCTGGGCATCCTTCTTAGGAGTAAGTCCCAATCATAATTTTCTTTAACTTAGGCCTCCTTATGAGGAGTAAGTCCCAAGTTTCAAGTCCCCTTAACCTGGGCCTCCTTCTTAGGAGTAAGACCTAAGTTTCAAGTCCCCTTAACCTGGGCCTCCTTCTCAGGAGTAAGCCCCAGTCATAATTTTCCTTAACCCGGGAATCCTCCTTAGGAGTAAGGCCCAAATTCTAAATTCCCTTAACTTGGGCCTCCTTCTCAGGAGTAAGCCCCAAGTCTCAATTTCTTTTGATTTGGGCTTCCTTACCAGGATTAAGTCCTAAGTTAAGTATCCAAATCTCCATAAATCACATATAACTTTATGGATCTTGTTCCTGGGTTTCTTCCCTGAAGTAAATCCCAATCTTAATCTATCTGGGCAGTCATACATACATAAGCCCCACATCATTTCTTATGATTGCATATTTCATGGAACAATTGTTAGATTTTACTGATACCTATTTTTTCTCACACCGAGCATGAATCACGTGAGCTTAGAGTGTAAAAGTAATCATGACATCTTTCTTTGGGGCATCAATCATGCATAATCTCCATATACTCAAACTATGTGTGTTCTGATTCCTTTTCTAAACAGGGATACATAGGTAGCCCATCTGCGGGTACGATCCCAACTCTGAAATAATCCATGTCCTTCTGAACGACAATAAACTTCAAGTGCCCCACTAAGTGGCTTTAAAACCAGTATGGTTATCATAATGACAAAGATATTTCTATATAATGTGTTGAAGGATACAATTGACTAAGAATCTCTAAAAAATACAGATGATTATCTATCAATGAAGAACCTCAAATACATATAAAATATTCTCTAAATCTCATACATATCAATAATTGATTTTCAGATCTAAAGGAAAGCTCATTTTCATACTTGGAAATTTAATAAGGATTCACGAACATAACTCAAATCTATAAAGAGAGTCCTGGAGTATACAATAATTCTCCCCAAAAAGGTGCGATGAGTCCGACCTTCCATCCTCTCGAACAATGAAAATTCTTAAGCCTCATCGGTCCACAACTAATGAGCACCTACCTTTGGAAAGTAGGTCCAAATGGATATATAATCATTGGATGTTTCCGGTTCTATGAATAAAACAATTAGAAACCGATTGGAATGTTTGAAGCTTAAACAAAAAAGGTCATCCCCATTTCCAGTGGAAACAGTATTTTATAAAATAATAATAAAAAATGGGATTGAATATATAACTATTTAATTTATAGAAAGTAAATTACACTTTTATTATACTAAGGTCTAGATACATAACCCCTTATTACACTAACATATTCCCTAATGGTAAGGTGTTTGATAGCGATTGTTTCATGGGGTGGCTCAACTAACATTGATTTAGTGGTGATATCCACTAACTTGAACTTCTTCTATAGTTTATTCCTCTCAAGACTTACTTTTTGAAGATCTACTTAGTCTTGGTCAAGGGAGAAACCCAGTGATGCTAACTCCCTCCAAATTTATGATAAATGAGCTTCAAAAGGCACGGTCCTACTGGTTAGGGACATCATTTATCCCTTTTTAATTATTTATAATTTATCATTACCCTTTATAAACACTAATTCTAGTGGAAACATTATTACCAGTAGTTATAATTCCCAATGGTCTAATTACTTTTCCAACATTTGTATCACCACTCCATTGGTCATAACACTATTCCAACAATCATATTACTTCCTAAAAATATCTATTAATTTCTAAATTAATAATTTACCTCAATTACCCTCAAGGTTCTATATTTTTAAAATGTTTATTGGATTCCTAATGTTTTATCTTCTTTTTACAGTTTTGTTTATGGTTGTGATGATTCTAGGGGATCAATATGATCCTAATTTTCCTATTCTTGTAAATTTATTTCTTTTTATTTATTTACCCATTATAATACTTTTAATTATCATGGATATTTCTATAAATATAATGTACTTATGAATTTCATTAACCATTTTATGGGATTCTATTATAAAATATAATAAAATAGTCATTGTGAAACATGAGTTCTTTTATTAAGAATTTTTCGGGTCGTTACATTCTCTCACCTTAAAAAATTTCATCCTAAAAAATTATGTTCATCCTTAAAAAATGTGGGTATTTCTTCTTCAAAGATTCTTTAGGTTCCCAAGTTGCTTCTTCGAACTTGTGATTTATTCACAAGACTTTCACATGTTAGGTTGTATTTTTCCTCAACACTTATTCCCTTTCATCAAGAATATCGGTTAGTTCTTCATATGATAGATCAAGTTCCAATTACATTCAATTTGTGTCAAGTATATGTGTTGGGCCTTACATATACTTTCTTAACTGGGAAATGTGGAAGATATTTTTTACATTGGAATGATTTGGAGGTAGTGATATCGGATAAGAAACTACTCCAACATGCTACAAAATCTCAAATGGTACAATGTACCTTGGAATCAGTTTCCCATTCTTTTTAAACCTCATTATCCCCTTCCATGGTGATATTGTAAGGAATACATGATCCTTGAAATAAAAATTTAAGCCCTTCTTTCAATTTTCAATATAAATCTTTTGTCGGCTCTAAGAAACCTTGATATGTTTTTGGATCACATGTATCTTTTCCATATTGTCATTCATAATTTATAATCCAAAAAATTTTCCTTTCCCAACTTCATTCCAATATGTTAGAGTTCTACACCTCTTCCCATAGATTTCTTCACAAGGAGAAATTTTAATTCTCAAGTGAAAACTATGGTTATATGATAATTCAAAAAGTAGAATATGTTGATCCCTACTCCCTTGAAATTAAAGTACACTATCCTATAACATGTCTTCCAATTTTTGAATATTCATCTCACATTTCCCATCAATTTGAGGATTATAAGTTGTGATTATGTTTAATTTAGTATTCATAACCTTTTAAAGTCTCCTCCAAAACATATAAGTAAATATTGAATCATGGTTAGATACAATTTATTGTGGACCCCCATGAAGTCTCACCACTTCCTGAATATACAGAAGATTAAGGCACTCAATTGATAAATTTTCTCCTATATCAATAAATGGAAATACATTTTTAATCTATCAAAAATTACCCAAATATAATTGTTTCCCTTGGATGTATTTATAATTCTAGTAAAAGAGACCATAGTTATGTTTTCCCACTTCCATATAGGTATGGTTAGTGGTTTCAATGATCCTTTGTGTAGTTGTTTCTCAGCCTTCACTTGCTGATATACCAAACTTCTTGAAATATAATAGGTAATATACCTTTTCATGTTATCCCCCCAATAATGATAATTAAATTATCTATACATTTTTATGATTTTAGGATTTATTAAGAATGCTAGGATATGAGCTTCCTCTATTAGATATTTCTTTAACTTTGTATCAAATATCATATATAGCCTTGTACCAAACCTCAACACTCCCTCTTGATTAAAATTGAACTCAAAAATATTTCCATTTTTCATATCTTCTATCTTATTTTGTAACTTATGATCATCTATATGTGATTTATTTATCTTCTAAAATAATTAGGATTTTGAAATCATTTGGGATAAGATTGATGATATCTATTCCCTTATGACTTCAATGTCCATACTCACCAAGTCTTTGATCAATGTATTTCCTTCAATCCTCATTATTGTAAGAAATCCGGTGTCTTTCCTACTCAATGCATTAACAAATTTGTTTAATTTTCTAGGGAGATAATGGATAGAAAAATCATAGTTATTAAAAATATAAAACCACCTACTTTGTCCTATATTCAATTCATTTTGTGTGAATATATACTTTAGACTATAGTGGTCATTTTATAGATCACACTTCTCCCCATAAAGATAGTGTATCTATATCTTTAATGGAAAGATAACTATATGTAACTCCGGATCATGGGTAGGATAATTCTATTCATGAGGATTTAACTATCACGATGCATAGACAATCACTTTTTCATGTTGCATGAGTACACAAAAAATTCCTTTCAAGGATGCATCACTATAAATGAAAAATCCTTCCTTATTAGAGGGAAAAGTTAGAACAGGTGAACTGACTAACCTATTTTTTAGTTCATGTAAACTTACTTCACAATCCTTTATCATGATAATATTAACTCCATTTCAATTTAACTTGGTTAGTGGAATAGAAATCCATGAATATTTTTCCACAAACCTTCGGTAGTATCTTGAAAGACCAATGAAACTATGAATCTCACTTACTGTTATAGGACATGACCTCTCCTCTTATCCTTTTTCTTTACTAGATCCACTGATATTCCTTCACTAGTTACAATCTATCCATATAATGTTATTTTTTTATAACCAAAACTAAAATTTTATAAATTTACTAAAAAGATTATATTTCCTCAAAGTTTGTTATATGAACTTAGATGAAACTTATGCTCTTCATGAACTTTAGAATATATCATAACATCATCAATAAAGACCAATACAAATTTATCAAGGTAGTCCCTAAATACTCTATTCATAAAATATATAAAAATAAAAAGGATACTTAGTCAATCCAAATGGAATAAAAACAAATTCATATTTTCTATATATTTTTTGAAAGGTAGTATTTGGGACTTTCTTCACCCTCAGATGATGATACCCAGATTGGAGGTCGATCTTGGAGAAGTATTGAGCTCTATGAATCGAGTCAAAAAAATCATCAATCCTTGGAAGAGGGTATTTTTTCTTTACTACAATCCCATTAATTTCTATATAATCAATTCATAACTGCATTGATCCATCCTTATTCTTTACAAAGAGAATAGTTGATCCCCAAAGAGATATACAGAGATGAATAAAACCCTTCTCCAAAATATCTTGAAGTTATTTCTTTAATTACTATAACTCCACATATGTAATTCTATATGGGGTCATTGATATCAGCTTGGATCTAGGTATGAGTTTAATTAACACCTCTACCTCTCTTTCTAGGAGAGGTCTAGGAAAATATTGAGTAAATACATAAATGTATTCTAAAAAAATGGGTACATCTCTAATCTTTATAATTTCTATTATCCTTATTCACTAATTATCTCTATAAATAAAGAAATATAAAGTGGTTCTTAATAAGAATCAAGCTGGGATATCTCTCCTTTGAAGATAATTATGGGCTATCCCTTTAAGATAACATAAATATACTTATTTTATAGTTGATCTTGGCATTATACTTTTAAAATAAATCCATCCCAATTATTATATAAAATTACACCCTTGGAATGACCACCAGGTCTATAAAGATATTTCACTCACCAAATTTAATATGGGAATCCATATATATATTTTATACTTGACTAATTACAATATTAGTTTTTACTAATAATTACACCACTATAAATTTAGGGATTAACTTGACGTTCCTTGCAAAATTAAATGAAATAAAAAAATTCATAGAACCAGAATAAAAAAATTTACTTTCTATATTTGAGTGTATGATGAGTGTACTTGACACAACATCATTTGGAACCTTGAATCTAGACATTATGATTAAAAAAGTACAACCTTTATCTCATGTCCTTTACGGGGGATGATTATAGTTTCCCTCCATTATCATCTAATTTAGACATTGATTAGTGAAATGTCCATGCTCTTTACACTTGAAGCATTTCATGGTAGGTTGTTCTTACACTATCTTCCCCTTTTCATTAGTGTTTATATTTTGATTATTAACATCACCATGAATGTTTTGAGAAATACGACCATCTATTCCACACTTTTATCACTTTCCACTTCCTTATGGACAATTCCCCAAATGATTCTTCCCACATTTATTACACATGGTATGTTATGATTTCTTCCTGTCTAGATTCTTTCCAAAATTTTGATCCATACTTCTATTCTTGTCATTCTATCCATGAGTCCATTGGGTATCTAAAAACTCTATTTCAACTTTGAGAGAACATCATACTATATCTTTATATCTCCCAAAGCTTTGTATTTCCAATGATTTTCATAGATGGGGTCTCAGTATGCTACAAAATCAGTCGATCTTCCCATTATAATTGATGAAAAATATTGAAGGATTTAATGTAATCCATGTAAATTTCATATCATAATTCTACCACCAATTAATTTTTTGTTTCAACTCAAGGAATTCCCTCTTCATCTTTTTTTAGAGGGGATAAGAAAAATAATTATTGAAAAATACTTTTTTAAGTCTTCCCATTCCATAGAATTAAATTTATCCTATAGATTCATATTCTTAATCAGTATCCACCACTGATCATATTCTCTTTCTAATAGATATACTTCCAACTTAACTCTATATTACTAAAAACAATGAAGTATAAAAAATATATTTTCTATATTACCAATCCATTATTCAGTGATCAATGAATTAGAGGTTTCACTAAAAATAGTTGTTCATTGACACATTAAGGATTAAACTATCAGTTAATCCTTCTTTGGTGAATCCAAATTCTCTATGTGGTTTAAGTTTTTATTCATGACCCAAGTTAATTTATTCACCATCACCATGAAGTTTTCAACTCCAACTTCCATCACATTAGGAAGACTGTCATTGAACTTTTCATTACATTAGTTTTTTACACAAGTACTTATATTTTTTTACCATTTTTCTTAAATAATATAACCTAAGTGATAAATTTTTTATTATTGGAAATCTTAAAGGAAATATTTATCCTAAAAATTTCTAACATCATGATTCTAGGATAATATAATTAAATATATATTTTTTACATTTTCTATATATCCTTCATAATAGTTTGTAAATAACATGTGATTAACTAAATAATATCCTCAAAGAGTGTCAAAATAGGTATACAACAAGTATTATTTTTCATGAATAAGGCGATGATTGAGTTAATACCCAATACGTACTTTTTTGGGTTATTACCCCTAGATAAAATTATTCGAGATCCACATCTACTTGTAGTATCCGGAAAAAGATTTTATTACTTGGAAACCACTATCTTTATACTTCAACAAAATTTTAAGGATGTTTTCCTATATTTGTACTTATCCTTAGAATTATTAATAATTTTTTCTAGTACTAATTTCCATAAATAACTAAAACTTCCTTTGATACCAACTATGGAAAACCACCTTTTTAATACCTAATTTTAACATAATTCCTTAAAAAAATATTACATTAATAACTTCAAAGGATATTTTTAGGTTTTATGACTTGGAAATAAGGTACATAATACATGAATTACATAAGGAAAACATAAAAATAGAATTTTATTTACTCATCTTGAAATTCTCCTTTATTATTCCATCATAGGTCACATCACGACAAGTGATTTCTTAGGGACATACATCAATAGAAAATGGTGAGTATAAAACCACGTAAGGGAAAAGAAAAGGAAAAGGAATATGAGAGGTCATAAAGGATGAAAAATGAGGCATAACATGAGGTCATAATAATTAGAACATGATATATAACCTGGAAATTTGGATACAACATAAAAATGATACTTTCATAAGTATATTTCTAAGGTTTATGAACAAGGCATTATAAAACATAATTACTAAGGTTATTCAACATGGTATCATAAAAATTTTAATATATTGAGATTATTTATTTACCCAATGAATCATATAACTATCATGTTGCACCATTCATTTTTTTAATTCATGTGTTCCATATAGATCATAATAAAATATTTCATTAATAACCCATAGAAAATAAAGAACGATTTTCTTATAAAACCACTGAGCACATAAATGTTTCACAACTTGAATATTTCATCATTTTTAACCCATGAGGAGAGAATGGGAGTATAATAAATTTAAATATAAAATAAATGAAGTATAATTACATATATATATGAATAAAAATGAATGAAAATAGGATTGGGTATTCATAACATAAAGAGAGGCATGAAATGTAAATGGATGAATTTAGTGACATAATGATTATACAAAAAGGTTATTGAATATGATTAATTATAGGATAGGGAAGTATCTCATTAATATAAAATAATTTGGATACTAAAGGAACTATTTAAATTAAAAAAATAATATTAATATGAAAATACATTACTACATAGGAACTACTTGAAAGTAAAGGAGGAAAGAGGAAGAGAATTCCCTTACCTTGAAGAGTTGCTTCCTAAAACATGAGGACAGAACATTAAGACCTTAAGAACACCTTAGAGGGAATATTTAGAGGTAAAATTACTATAACTTCATAGTTATATGATTTTAAGTAGAGAGTAATGGTAGGACAGGTGGTTATTTATAGTAAAATATAAGGAATTGATTAATAATTTCTAAATATAGACATTGGAATTATAAGTTGTGGAAAATGAAAAACCATTGGACTAACTGGGATTTTTCTAATGGTTTTATACATTTAATTCATATTTCATAATATTTTAATTCATTAGAACTGAAATTAATTTTTAATATTACTTTTTCCATCAAAAAGTAAATTTCCCACAAAATATTGTTTTTAAAATCATAATTTCCATTTTCGAATTTGGAAAGTCATTTATCAGTTTGGAAATTAATCTAAATCCATTAAAATTCATAATATTAATAAAACAATATATTTTTGGCTGTGTATTTATTTTTATTAATTATTACATAATTATTACATATTTATGAATTCATAAAACATATCGTAAACACAAAACTATATTTTTACTATTCACTAAAAAATAATGTATTTTAGAAAATTATAAAAATTTAATCATAACATAATTTTCACATTTTGATTAAAAAATAATGTATATTTTATCAAAACAGTTTCCTAAATATGATAATTTTAACTTTTAAATAAAAAATTCATTTTTATTGAAAAATAACTATCTTTACAACATAGTCGACTTTCTGACACTTATAACAATTCTCTAGGAAATTATAAAATTATATTATCATTTTATATTTAAATAGTGTTTTATTAGAATATTTCATGAAAATAACTTTTAATTATAATACCTAAATTTATTATGAAAGTGTATATATTTTCTAAAAACACACGTATGTTTTATTTTTATCCAAAAATCTATTTACCAAATACATCTTATATTCATGAGTATTTTATAAAATAATAATGAAAATGGGATTAAAGAAATAAATATTTCATTTATACAAAGTAAATACACTTTTATTACACTAATGTCTAGATATATAACCCCTTATTACACTAGTATATTCCATAAGGATAAAGTGTACGGTGGTGGTAGTTTCATGGGGTGGATCAGCTAACATTGATCTAGTAATAATATCCACTAACTTGAACTTCTATCATAGTTGATTCCACTTGAGCATTACTTGTTTAAGCTCAATTTGGGATTGGTTAAGATAAAACCCCAGTGACACTCTATCCCTTCCAAGTTTTGATAATTGGGCTTTAAAAGGCATGATCCTACTGGTTGAGGCCATTGTTTCTCCATTAAAAATTAATTATATTTTTTTAATTACCCTTTATAAGCACTAATTCTAATGGTAACATTATTACAAGTAGTCACAATGCCTAGTGGTCATATTAAACAATGATTATATTGACCAACATTCATGTTACTATTACAAATATGATATCACTATTCCAATAATCATATCACTATTCGAACAATCATATTAATTCTTAAAAATACCTTATAATTTCATTATTCATCATTTAACTCAATTCCACTAAAGGTTATACATTTCTAAAATTTTTATTATATTACTAATATTTTGTCTTCTTTTGATAGATTTGTTCGTGGCTGTGATGATTCTAGGGGATCAATATGATCCTAATTTTTCTATTCTTGTAAATTATTTATTTTTATTTATTTACCCACTATAATAATTTCAATTCTCATGGCTATTTTTATTATATAAATGTAATGTCCTTATAAAATTTATTTCCCTTTTATAGGATTCTATTGTAAAATATAATAAAATAATCATTATGAAACATGAGTTATTTTATTAAGGAAAATTTTGGGATGTTATGAAGAACATCGTATTAGTTTCTTGTCTTGATATGAATAGTTTTTTACAAGTTCAGAAACAATGAATGTTATTTTTACAAAGATAAAATTTTTATGGTATGGACTGACTCAATAACAGTCATTATGTATTAGATTATGAAAACCAAGTATTGGTAGTTAATAAATAATTTATTTCTCATGAATCCTGTAACACCTAGTTGTGGCATCACCATCAAGGTCATGTAAATCATAATCGCTTGAAAAATCTCTATCAAGAAGGGTATTTATACTCTTTTGAGCTAAAACCACTTGAGAAATGTCTCTCTAGTTTACAAGGAAATATAACTGAACCAATATTTAGTGGTATAGGTGAAAGGGCTATAGAGCTTATAGAATTGTTACACACCGAAACGTGTAGAATATTTATAATAGAATTTAGAGGTGTATTCTCATAATTCATCACATTTATTGATGACTTGAGTATATATGGATTCATCTACTTAATGAGGTACAAGTTATAATCATTAGATAAATTCAAGGAGTTCAAGAATTAAGTAGATAATCAGCTTGGAAAGAAGATAAAAAATATTATATTGGACCACAAAGGAGAATATTTTTATTTTATCAACCTTTTATGGGAGTGTGATATTGTATCCCAAATCACCCCCCTTATACACTGAAATGAAATGTTACATGTGAAAGGAGTAATCAAAACTTATTGGAAATCATTAGGTCAATGATGAATCACACTGATATTCCTTTATCCTTTTAGGAATATGCATTACAGAATATAGAGTGCACACTAAAACAGGTTCCAACTAAAGTGATAAACAATATTCTAGATTTGTTAATGCATGGTAAGAAGTCTGTGTTGTTAAACTTATGTGTATAGGGTTATAAGGTGTTTGTTAAGGCCACTCCAGGAAAAACAATGACACCCGAAGGAATGCGTTTATCTTTATAGATTACCCCAAGGAAAAATGGTTATTAGATATATGAACCCTCATATAAAAAGGTTATAGTGGATCTTAAGGCCATATTCCTTAAGAGTTACCACATCCTCATGAAGGACAGTGGGGGTAAGATTAACATTTATGAAGTTAATGATCAAGATACAATGGAGTTAGAAAAGGAAAAAATTCCAAGAATCCCAATTGAAGAAGATGTTATTAAGAAACATGTATTGTTTAAGATCACCTGAGAGGTTATAGAACTAATAAGTTATAGCGTTATGATCATTGATAATAGAGACTCATCATTATTAGAAAATGAAGAAAATATTTCCTACAAGGAGGTAGTAGAGAGATCCAAATCTATAAGATGGAAAAAAGCCATGAATTTTCAGATGGATTCCATGTATCAGAAGCAATTATGGGTTATGGTTGACCCTCTAATTAATGTAATTCTCATTGGGTGAAAATGCGTATTCAAGAGAAAAATAGGCATGAAAGGTAAAGTGGTTACCAATAAAGCATGACTAGTAGCTAAAGGGTTTAAACAACATAAAGGTATTGACTATGATGAAACATTTCCCTAGTTTCCATTTTTAAATACACCATAATTATAATTTCTATATAATCATTATATAACCATGTGATTTGGTAGTTGGATTTCAAAAAAATATTCCTTAATGGGAACCTTTAGGAAGATGTCTATATGACAAAACCAAAAGGGTTTGTGACTCCAAGTAATTCTAAAAGGGTATGAAAATTGTAGAAATACATTTATGGATTAAATAAAGGATCTAGTTCATAAAATAATCATTTTTATAAATCCATATAGGAGTTTGGTTTCATAAATAATGAATATAATCCATGTGTTTATCAATGGTTTCATGGGAGTGTAGTCATTTTCCGAATAGTATATGTAATTTGGATATTACTTTTTATAAACTTGGTATCATCCTTATAGTTAATTAAGGATAAATTGAACAAGTGTTTATCCATAAAGGACTTAGGTGAAGAAACCTATATCCTTGATATCAATATTCTTCAGAATAGATCCAAGGGGTTTATTTCACTAATTCAAGGTAAAAACATTGATCATATTCTAAAGAGATCTTCAAAGAGGGGATTGGTTCTAGTGTCACATGGAATTCATCTCTTTAAAATAATATTTCCTAAGACACAATAGGAGAGAGAGAGAGATGATTAGCAAGGTACATTTTTACATTTTAAATAGGATCAATTATGTATTCCATGTTATTCAATAGTTTTGATATTTATTATGCTATAATAATGAAAAAAATATATCAAGAAAATATAGGAAAATAAAATTGGGCTACTGTTAAGACTATCACAAAGTATTTTAAGCATACTAAAGATATATTCCTGGTGTATAGAGGAGATGAGGATATATTCATTATAGGATACACTGATCATGGTTTCCAAACTAATAAGTATAACATGAGATCGCAATCAGTATATGTTTTCACACTCAACATAGGATTTGTGAGCTATAATATCTCAAAGAAGCTAGTTGTGGCTGGTTCTACAATGGTGTTCGAGTATATTGTAGAATCTGATGTAACTAAATAAGTAGTTTAGATTTTAAACATCACCTATGGGATTGGTTTTGTGCCTATTAGTACAAACCCTATCACATTATATTATGATAATACTGAAATAGTGGCTCTCACAAAGGACTCAAGGTCTCAACAAAGGATGAATCACATACTCTAGAAGTTTCATATCTTGAGGTATTTTTCTCAACAAGGTGAAGTCATAGTGAGAAGAGTATCCATGGAGAAAAACATGGAATAACCCTTGAATAAATACTTAACTTAATAGAATCATGAATATCAACTGAGATCTAGAGGGATTAAAATTACTAGCAGTTGTATTTAGTGAAAGTGGGAGTCTATTGGAGTTGGCTGTGCCCTAAAACCAAATTCCCTTATACTTTCGATTACATTTTATATTCATGGTGTTTGAATATAATTATTTACCACATATTAATTTTTCTTATTCATGATAGTGTATGTGATAATTTCCTAAGGATACATGTCACATCGAAAGTATATAGCAGTTCCCCACTATGATGAGATACTTTATATGTTATGACATTATTCCTTAAAACCATGTACTATAGTTGGATGATATCATTTGATGGGACACAAATGATATTGGATATCAGGGGTAGGAGTCCCATAAGACATTTACACACCTTATTATTGTGTTCTCCCTTGGTAATCTCTAAGAAGGGAGGTTATGATAATGGAACTACTAATAAGAATTTCACATGTTTCATGGATATTCCAATATACAGACCTATGTAATGATCATTTGACTCTAAGATTATTATTAATGTGTGCTATGACTTATTTTCTTATATGTATTGCATAAATCGTGATGATCAAAGTTCATTGAGAAGTTGTATATGTGGGGTGCATCATGAGTGGAATCACATTAATGAATAACATGTGATAGGATTTGTCCCTTTTGTAGGAAGTGAATATATTATTCCCATTAATGGAAAATAATACCCAAATTAAGTCTATAGACATGGTGGTTTATCAGAATATTCAGTTTTGGAAATTCAAAGAAAGCAAGTTGAAAATATAGGTTAATGACACAAGCTATGCAACCGGTTTGATGAGAGATACCAAGATAAAGGGATTATATTACATGATAAGGGTTCTTAAAATATTTAATGTCATTGTGATATCAACTCTTTCATCTAGGGGTTACTTAGCATGATTCAAGATGCTAACCTTAGAATTTAGGTGGATTAGCCTAATGCCACTATGAAAAGGGCCTAGTGTTCCACACACTAAGTATATCCAAGAACCCAGGTTAAATTATAAATGAGTTTAAAAAGTATATTAAAATATTATTATCAAGTATGAGAAATAATATTTAATCATGTTTATTAGTTTATTGAAAGTTTTTATTTATCATTGTATAATGAAATTACATTTAATTAATTAATTAAATGAATCGTTGTTATACTTATCCCTATAAATAATGAGGAGGATGATAAGATCGAGTTATGTTCCAGTGAGAATGCAATATTATTTTTGAATAAATATTATTTTATTTATCCAAGAAAAATAATATTTAATTAGTTATCAAGTTATTAATTTGTAAAGTAAATAATAATAATATTATTATTATTTACACATGGGGTATTCTAAGGGTTAAGATAATATTAAAGGGGCTTTATTAAAATAATATTCTAACCCTAGATCTATAAATACCTGACTAAAAAATTATCATATAAGAAGATACAATGGCATTTTCCTAATAATTCTTGTTCCCTACATTTGGAACTCCAAATAATTATCTAAGCCCTGAGATATTCTCATGAATGCTCTAAGTTCCATAAGAATTAGTGATCCTCCTCCTCCCTCTCTAGCTTTGAGAGAACCCAGAGAATCCAATATTCCTCATTGGGATTCTAAATTTATGATCATAAACAAATGATGCAAGGTATAGGGATATTCGCAATAGCATCCATAGAACCCCACCAAGGAATTCATAGATTCTTGGTGAATGTGTGTATCACTGCTAGAGGTAATATACCCTTGATTCCTTACTCACAATGACAGTTCAACAATAAGGGTCAACCAAATTTGACAATGAAGAAAGAATCATAGGATAAGGTAATACTTTATCTATATAAATTAATTATAAATCACACATGATATCCTTTCTTTATTGATTTTTGTAATTCTATTCTATCTAGTTCTGAGGAGAAATCTGAAGAAGCTGATGGATTTTTTTTGGGAATGGGCCTGACTAATACCTCTATGTTCCAGAACCTTCAGTAGGGGGCATCGAGATTTTTTGGGTAGTATCCATAGTGAGGCTAGATAGTTATTGATTCTAGTTGGTTCTAAAGGTTCCAGGTGTAGTGGAATCACCTTGGAGGGTGATAAAACAATTTTTTATTAGATATAATAAATCATTCACATATTGTGCATGACGTGAATGCCATGGCCAATAAAAAATTTTCCAATCAGATATTTACATAGAAAATACTAGAACTTGAAGTGGATATTTTGTATGTTAAATTTATAATTAATTTAAATATTATTGAATGAAATGTTAACTTTTTTTGAACATTCTTTGATGAAGATATAGTTGAGTGCTCAAAAATGTTTTTCCGGATTACCTTCATTGAACTTGTAGAATCCAAGTGTAGAATCACTCTAGAGGTGATCCACACGTGCTCCTTTGATTTCCAAATGTTACTAATTGATTACCAGGTGTTAGAGTAATGAATCAATCATATTGCGTTGTTCGTATAGATCAATTTAAGATCCTTTGGCCTTGAAGGAGTTCTTCTCATTATGGAGAAAATGAGTGAAGGAAGATTCAAGAGAGAAGTCTGTTATGTGAAACGATTCTCAATCCTTTATTATTGATTAAACCTACATAATAGACATAATAGTATATTTATAGGGTTAGGGTTTAGGTTAAAATATTATTTTATTGAATTATAACCCTTAAATACTATAATAAACTTTTTATAACAGCATACCATATAATAATAATGTTATTTTTATGGTGTTATCTAAATAGCACAATAATAAATATTATTTTTTTGGATTATAAATTAATATTTATCACCAAACACAATCTTGGTCTGCTCATCCTCTTCTTCATTTATTGAATACCTGAATAAATATTTAATTAAATATTTAATTCATAAATAAATATTTTATGGACACTCTTGAGAATAAATTTTTATTAAATATTCAATAAAATATTTATAATCGATAAAACACAAATAAAATTATTCCTCAGTCTTGAGAATAATATTTATTTCATTAATAAAATTAAAATACAATTTAATTGAGATCAACGAAAATAATTAGTGTGTGATCCTATAGGAATCTTTCTCATTGGAATTAGGAAAACTTGTCTAAATTCCAAGATTGTTGTCTAGTAACGAGTCAAGGCACCTAAGAGAAATAACTTAATGTCGCAATGTTGACAACCACATACAAATTATCATTGTGTAATATAATATTTTTTTTGAAATATCACATTAATAAGGTTTTATATATATGTAATCAACCAATATGATTGATATGTTTTTCTTGTACTATATAAAATAAACACGCTGTTATTCGCCATGAAATTTAATGCGATGGTTTCATTTAAATCAAAGGATCAAGAAATCAACTTGAATAAAGATGGAAGGAAAAATCCTTCATCAAATTATTAATAAATAACACATCAATCACAAAATAATGAACATATCCAACTTCACCATGAACAATTATTGTCATGTTTTATGAAATATTTCTAAGTTCATGTGTCATAACATGCACTAATAATAATATTAATGTCTAAGGACTATTAAAAACACTTGAAGATAAGAATATTCAATGATACATCAACATAAAGAATTCTTTCTAGCAGGGATGTTCACATAATCTCCCATCTTAGAGATTACCAATTGCAAACTTCATGAGAAGAAGTCTCACCAACTTTTGAGTACTCACACCAGATAGTCAACATTCTATGTGTCCCATCATAGCATGTTATCCAACCATAGAAATATATTTAATAATATCATCATATCACTTTAAGGTTCTCATCATAGATGAGACCTACTACGACCTTATCAATGTGACAAAAACCCTAGGACATTAATACATTGAAGTAATACAGAATAATGAATAATATGTAATAAGATTTTTTTATAAACATTCAAATCTTTTAATATAGATGTAATACAAAGTAAAAACAGTTGGTTATAGAACACCAACTACAATATATTCCCACTTGGACTAGATCCAACTCACTATTATTTTTTCCCTTTAAACCTCACATGATGATCATGTTTTTTTGAGTTGAGGCTTTAGTCAAGGGGCCCACCACATTGTATTCCATGAAAATTGTTCTCAGTGCGACATCACCTCTTTTAAAAAAATAACTAAAGATATGATACTTCTAAGGTATTTACTTAATCTGTTGATGTGACCTTGGATCCATTATAAGATCCACCACTATAGTATTATCACAATAAAGTTTGATATGATAATTACTTACATATACCACATCAATCTCTTGTATGAAGTTTCATATCCAAAATTATTCTTTAGCTACCTTTGAAGCTGCAATATACTCAGATTCTACTCTAAAATCTACAACTATAACCTACTTTGAGCTCTTCCAACTCTCAACAACTTCATTAAGAGTGAATATATATCCTGTATGTGATTTCATATCATCTTGTTCTATTTAGAAACTAGCATCTACATATCCTTTGATGACTAGTTCCTTATATCTTTCATGGAATATGAACATATCCTTAGTACACATTAGATATTTAAGGATAGTATTGACTACCATCCAATAGTGGTCACCTGGTCCAGCTTGATATATTCCTTATACAATCAAGGCAAAAGAAATATCTATCCTAGTACATATCATATCATACATGACCAGCCCAATCATTGATGAGTATGTAATTATTTCCATCCTCTATCTTTCCTCATGTGTCCAAGGACACATTTTATTATAATGATGAATTCCATGTGACATTTTCAATAATCCCCTCTTGTATTCTTCCATACCAAATAAATTAAGTGTCTTGTAAAAATATATACCATGGCTTAGTCTAATAACTCTCTTAAATACATCATGATGGATCTTGATTCCAAGAATATATACTACCTCACCTATATCCTTTATGGAGAATAATTTATTCAAATATGCCTTAAAAAACTCTAAGACTGGTACTTATTTTCCAATGAGTAGTATGTCATTAATATATAATATTAATAAATTGAACACACTCCCAATAAACCACTTATAGACACAAGGATAACATTTTTTCTTTATGAAACTAAATTCTGTTATGGATACATCAAATCAAATGTTCCATAACCTAGATGCTTTCTTTAATGCATAAATGGATATTTTTAATTTTCATACATTGTTGGTATCCTTTAGAGTCACAAACCCTTTGGGTCTAGTCATATGGACATATTCCTTAAGTTTCCATTAAGAAAGTCTATTTTGAAATCCATTTTCCAAATATCATAGTCATGGTAAGGAGTAATGAAAATTAGAATTCTAATGGATTTTAGCATGTAAACTAGTGAAAATATTTCACCTTAGTCAATGCATGGATGTTGTTTGAACCCTTTTGTAACCTATCATGAATTATAGGTATTGGCTTGTCCATCCATGTCTAATTTCTTCTTGAAAACTCTTTTACAACCAATAGACTTTACATCTATGAGAGGATCTACCAAAATCTATACTTGGTTTTGGTATATGGAATCCATTTCAAAATTTATAGCTTCATGCCACTTGGAAACATCTATTATACTTACCACTTACTTGTAGTTTATAAGATCATTATTATCAACTTATAATGAGTCACCATCCCCAGTGACTAGAAAACCATATATTGCAGGTTATCTAACCTCTATTATACTCCTACGTATTACTTATATCTATAAAAAATCTTCTTCCATGGGGATTTTTGGAATCTAATCCTATTCCAACTCTTATATATCTTGAGCCTAGACCACATTGAATTATATCTCACTCCCACTATCTCTTTTAGATATATGTTCCCCTTTAAGAAATATGGGGTGTTTTTTAACGACAACTTTCTTTTTTTGTAGGTTCATATAGGTAATATAGTTTATTTTCCCTAGGATACCCTATAATTATACACTTAGTACCTTAGGGTGAATTTTTTTCTATAAATATCCTTAAAAAATTATTTACAACCCCACACTCATATGTATGACAACATAGGTTTATTTTCATTCCACAATTGGTATATAATAAAATCTTCCACTTTATTAGGAACCTAATTTAGTATGTATGTTTCTATTTTTAATGTGTATCCCCAAAAGGAAAATGTAAAACTCATATGACTCATCATTTATCTCTCCATGACTAATAGGGTGTGGTTCCTCCTTTTTCTTACACTATTCCACTGAAGTGTATAAAGAGGATCGAGTTGAGATAGAATCCCAAACTCCCATAAATAATCAATGAAGTCTTGATTAATTTATTTTACACTATAGTCTGAGTGTAGTTTCTTAATCTTCTTACCAAGCTGGTTCTCAACTTCATTCATGTATTACTTGAATATTTTAAAAGAATATGACTTATACCTTATTAAGTAGGCATATCCACATATACTTAAATCATCATTACAAGTTATAAAGTGTGAGTAACCACCCCTTGATTCAACTGAAAATGGTCTACACACATCAACATGAAGTAATTCCAGAATATCCTTAGACCTTTCACATTTTCCCCTAAATGTGAATTATTAATTTTGGCTTGTAAACGTGCGTGACATACACCAAATGGTTTTAGTTCAATGGAATCTAAATATCAATCTTAGTGATTTTTTTCAAATTCCTTTCATTTACATGACCTAACTAGTGATTCCATAGTTAGGTTTGGTATGAGTCATGTGAAGTAGTTTTATTTTCAATTTCCATTACTTGGTTTGTGTAATCCAGCAAATAAAGACCGTTATTTAAATATTAATTACTATGAAAAATGACATCCTTATAAAACAAGTAACATTTATTATTTAATTTAAAAATAAATCCATTCATATCAAGTTTGGACACAGAAATAATATTTTTGATAAAATATGTCACATAATAATAACCTTTTAAAACCAAGACCATTCCCATAGACAACCTGAGGTGGTAGTCCCCGATATCCCCAGTAGAAAGTTTGGCTTCATTGGCTACTTGTAAGTATACCTCCCCATTTCTAGTATTCCTGAATCTACTTGGTTCCTATATTTGAATACATATGTGGTCTTTATATGATTTATCTAGTAAAATTTTTTTAGAAACATATAAATTTCACTAGATAAAAAACACACTTGAATCTTCTCCTTGATTATTTTCTTGGGTAATTTTTTCCTTCTAGTGTCCCTTCTTGCCACATAAAAAACAAACTAAATCTGATTCCCTTTACCATCCCTTGATCCTTCACTTATTATAAGGGTGTTATCAAGAAGATTAGTTATTATATATCTTCACTTTGACTTTCCTTTTTTACCATAAGGACAAAAGGATTTTAATGCTTTGTATCCTTATTTACTTGGTGAAGCATTGTGAGAAGATCTAGAAGATAATTCTCTATGTTGTTTATATTAAAATTCATAACCAACCTGGATAAGGTCTATGGAAGTGATGTAAGAATGAGATCAGTGAATAATTATTTTGGAAATTTAAACCCAAGAACCTATAGGTTCCCAATGTTTCTAATGAGTTTGACTATGTGAGGCCCAACTGTCACACCTTCTCCAAGATTACTCTGAAATCCTTTGAAATCTAAAATTGTTCCTATATTTCTATCTCCTAGTATAAACCATGAAGATGCTCAAGTATTCTATAACCATCCATGTTTTCGTGATACTTCATGAGTTCACTAAACATGGATGAAAGCATTAAACATGAACATTGGCCACATCGCTCATGTGTTTATCATAGATAGTGAACTCTTCAACACTTTCTTCCTTAGTAGAAAGATCATGTAGTGAGGATTCTAGAACATAATATTTCCATTGAGGTAAAAAAACAACCCAAAGGCATTTAAACCATTCATGGAAGTTACTACTAGTAAAGAGATGGCATTTCTCCAATATTGATCGCAATGATATTATGGATGAAAAAGTTTTAATTTATTCTAAAATTTGAAATAGAAGATTATTAGTACTTTTATTGATTAAAAATAATGTGATATATAATGAATTTAATTTTTATTAATAATCCCACTATTTTATCAATTTCCAATAGCCGTCACCATTGAACTCAAAATTTCCAATCACTTAAGACATTCCAGTGGTAAGTATCCATATTTATCTTCTTAATGATACAAACTTTGGCCATGAAAATCATAAGAAGGTATATAGGTAGGAAATATTTTAAAACATGAGATTATAGTTCCTTGATCCATTGGTTGGATTCCCCAATCCAAAAATCCTAATTGGGATTTCCTCAACACCTACCTACAATTTTTTATTGAACAAACTTTGGTCAATAAATTCAATACAAGTTTAGTTAAGTCAACCCATCATCTTAGTTAAGAACCTCCAATAATTAAAAGTTCCCCTGACTTTTTCATGAATTAAAAATTTATCCATGGTTTCATCTTAATTTATATGTTATAAGGCATAGTGAATTAATATTAACTTGAGGGATTGGTTTTATTATTCATAATTATTTATTGTTTTATCCTTTACATATCTTGTTAATATTATGTTTATTTTACTTAAGTGATTAACCATGTTTTGATAAAACATTTATAAATAATCCATTTATTTAAATTACATATTTTCATATTAGTTTATTTATTTATTCGATCATGGCATTTCATCCATAAAATAAATAATGAAAAAGGAAAAAATAAATAAATAAATAAATGACCCGATCATGTGATTATATAATGGTTGATTTATTAAGGGGATAACAAATAATCCTATGACCAAGGGGGAAAATCATTATGTCGAACATGGTATGAGTTTTAGCATTCCACCTATCCACCTGTGTCACCCAGGTTGGCATCATCTCAGCTCCATCATGAACCTCCTCCACGTTACTTGGGATACTCCTTTAATTACATGTATTTATAACTCACACATAGGTGAGGGAAACTAAATGATTGGTTAAGGGGAATTATATAAATCACCTTGGACACATAAGTATTATATAATAAAGGAGGGATGAATCACTTACCATTATATTTAATTTAATGTTAAATAAATTCAAACCCATGAAATAAATTAAATTAAATAAAACCAATGCATACGTAGGTTTTGGTCAAGCTCACAAACGGTCGTACACATGCAACGAATATGAAAAAGTACACCAATTAACATTCATTTATATTCATTTTTTATTATTAATATAAAAATTCTTGAATTGATTTATTGATTAATTAATTAATTATCATTTATCTTAATGACCATCTAAATTATCTTAGAGATACCCATCATAAATACATTCATAGAAAATAAACACCATGAAAAATAATTATAGATAATTTCATTAATTTAATCGACCATTTAATAATTATTTAAAACCTTTATTACATAGTCAAACACATCTGGTTCCAATAGTGTAATTATAATCTAATACTATAATTAATTATTTTAATGTAGTTTAATTCTATCCCTTATTGGGATACTACATGGAATGTATTTATGAGCTACATGCCATGTATCTCATTTTAAATGTACATAGGATAAATTCCTAGGGATTTATCATATACCTTAACCGGACTACAAAACATGTACTCCCTAACTACATGACATGTATCATGATTTATTTGTGTTTGATTAATACACTAAAGGACTCAGTGTGTTCTTCAGATGCAGGACCACATGACATGTACTCCATCTATATGTCGTGTGTTCCGCTAGTTGTGTGTCCACGTAACTCACCAAATGACTTGGCATGTATCACAAACATGGTTTATAATAAACTACACACCATGTACCCCAATTACATATATTTTATTTCATTAATGTTCTAGGATGTTAGTATCATGTTGTTTTGACTGTGTATTTGACCACATGGTTAGCATGAATTTCATCACTAAATTGTGTAGACTACATGACGTGCATTCCAACTATGCACCATGTAATCCAACAAGCCATGTGCTAGGTTGTCCTGGTCTACAAACGGTGTTCAATAAATTCACCATGTGTAATTACTTCTTAGTGTATCATGTATCCCATAATATGTCCAAGTATAGTGTACTTAGGTACACGATGTGTACTCTGGCTACACACCGTGTAACCCATACCATCCGACCATAATCCTCGGAACTTCCCAATAGAATCTACATACATTCTTCATCTTTTCTTAGTCCTTTAAGAAAATATTAATCTCAAGAAAAGTAATTAAAATGTACAAATCATGTTAATTACACATCATATTAAAGAAAAAATAATATAAAAATGAAAAATCTAACCACTATTACATACATAGATCAATAATAAAATAAATAATTATAAATTTAAAATGTGATAGCTTTGATATCACTTGAAGATTCTAGCATAGCAGAATCACCATGGTGGGTGATAAACCAAATGTTTTTTGTCGAATACGATCAACCATTCATATATTGTGCATGATGTGATTTCCATGAAAAATGAAAATTTTCCTATCGGATATTGACATAGGAAATCCCGAAACCTAGAGAGGATATTTTTCACATTAAATTAATAATTTATTTAAATATGATATAAATAAAGGTTACATCATCTTAGGAACTTTATTCAATAAAGATATTGTTGAATGTTCATTTTTTTTTCAAAATTACCTTCATTGTGCTTGTAGGATCCAAGTGTAGAATCCATCTACCATTGAACCACCTATGCTCCTTTGATCAATGAATGACAATAATTTATTGTTGGGTGCTAGTGTGATGAATCAATCATATTTCATTTTTTTTCTTGATTGCTTAAATATCCTTTAGGCTTGAAGGATTTCGTCTCATTATTAAGAAGATGAGTGAAGGGAGATTCAAGAGAGAAGTCTATTGTGCACAATGATTCTCAATTAAACCTATAAAATAGACATAATAGTATATTTACAGTGTTAGGGTTTAGGTTAAAATATTATTTAATTTCACAAAAACCCTAAAATAATATAATAAACTTTATATAACCCCATTCCATATAATAATAATATTATTATTTTTATTCCTTGTGCTAACCGATGAAATGATAAATATTATTTTACCGTCTTATAAATTAATATTTATCGTTAGACACAATCTTGGTCCACTCTTTCTTCTCAATATTTATTGAATATCCAAATAAATATTTATTTAAATATTTAATTCATAAATAAATATACTATTCACAATCAAGAAAATAAATATTTATTAAATATTCAATAAAATATTTGCGATTGTTAAAACATGAATAAAATTATTTCTTATTCTTGAGAATAATATTTATTTCATTAATTAAATTCAAATATAATTTAATCGAGATTAATGGAAACACTTATTATGTGACTCTTTAAGATTCATTCTCCTTGACATTATCTGGGCTTTCCTAAAGTCCATGATTAATGTCTAGTAGTGATTCAAGGAACCCAAGAGAAATAACTTGATGTTGCAACATAAAAAACCACATAAGAATGCTCACTGTGTAATATAATATCTTTTTTCATAATATATCATCAATTAGGTTTCACATTTTTTTCATCAAACTATATTCTTGATATGTATTTCTTTAACTATATGAAATAAACACATCATCACACCATGGACATGGAATTTAATGAGACATTTACATTTAAATAAAATGGTCAAGATATCAGTTTCCATAAAGATGGAAGGGACAAATCCTTACTTGAATTATTAATTAATAACACATCACTTTTGACCCACACAATGTATCCAAATTTTCTATTAACTATTATCATCATGGTTTATGAAATACATATAATTGAATGAGTCATAACATTCATTAATAATAATATTAAAGTCTAAGGACCACTACACATGATTTCAGTTAGAAATATCTAATGATTCATAAAAATTTAGAATTCCCATCGGTAAGGTTGTTCTCATAATATCCCATTTTGGACATTACCAAGTGGGAACTTCACAATAACAAGTATCACCATCTTATGAGTACTCACACATGACATTCAACATCCTATATATCCCATTATAGTATATTATATGACCATAAAACAATATTTAAGAATATCATCATAGACCTTCAAGGTTCTCGTTATAGCATGGACATGCTATGACCTTATCAATGAGGCATATACCCTAGGACATTATTAAATTAAAGTCATGAAAAAAAATGAACAATATGTAATAATATATTTTTTATAAAAATTAAAATATTTGAATATACAAGTAATCTAAATTACAAACCACTAGTTCAAGAATGAAAAATCCCATAGGTGTGAGTCATGGGTGGAGGGAATTAGTGAGGGGAGGATAAAGGGAACATAGTAGGGGAATGTGTCAGACCTAGGGTTATCCAATAATCATTTAGGGGTTCATGTCTTGGCCTTGACCAGCCTACTGTGTGTTGGGTGCTGTATGTCACCCTCAAAAAGGACACATCTTGGTTCCACACATCTCAAGTCTCAAATGGGGTGTGGGGGGAGCCTCAAGTATGGAATATATTTCTTGTGAGTTTCTCCCCTAGCCAAAGGCATTTTATAGATGTGTGGGATGCTAAAAAAAACATATCAGTATCGGTGAGACCCTAGAGTAGACAATATCATGGATATAGAAGTAGAATATGATCTTAAGAGGGGGATGAAATCAAAAATGGGCGGGGGGAAAATTGGTGTTGTTGTAAATTAATCCAATTTTTACCTTTTCCTTTTTATCCTTTTTTACCTCTATCATTTATTAAGGTGAATGGTTCTCTTGTTATCTCCACTTACCTTAGTTTTTATATGTAACACATCCCAAACAAACACACACACACACACACACAAAGGGGACAATTATTTTTATAAGGTTCACCTATTAGTATGATAAGGATAATCCTTAGTGTGATTGATAACCCACCAAAACCACACTACCCACTAGAAATAACCTATGAGTATAAAAAAGTAGGTTTTAACCTTAAAACTCACATTTTTATGCCCCTAAATAATTATTTGGTTCATATTTCACTCAGGTTCCTCCCAAACATAAAATTATAATTATTAAGGTAATAAAAAGTGAGTCTACCACTACATGAGAACTCTAACAAGCTATTGATGTGATTCTTATTTTATTATTCTTCTCCTTCTTCTCATTCTCTTACTTGTATAGTAGTATACATGCACTCCTTCTCTTGTATGCATAACACATAGATATTTTGTTTTCTTCATGGGATCAAATATTAAATTCTCCCTTTCTTGATTACAAGAAATAATTATTCTTATCATAGAACTTTATGACCAACTGAACTTCTTCTTTTTTCAGTTGCCTCTACTTCTTCTTCTTCAATGCAAAAAAAACATCACTAGATCCCCCTATTATTTTATTCTTCAATAGACTATGATTATTATGGCTTGAAATTATATTGGGTATTCTATCTTCAATACTCAATTTTTATTTCAGGATTGAATAATATCTGGTATCCTCAAATTAACATCTTTTAACAACTTGAAAAATATATATTCAAGAAAATAAAACAATGTCAGCTATCCTCCATGATATTTTCCTTATATATTCCTTAGTTTTATTCACTGCAATTCATGAATATCTTGATTTGAATTATTAATATTTTCAATAATTAAAAATCCTTGAGTCACTTCCCCTTTTCTTCATCCAGATCCAAAAATATCAGCCTCTTCTTCTCCCTATAAAACTGCTTTATAAACTATAACTGCATTGAATGTGAAATAACTATCATAGGTATTCATTCATCAAAACTAGTCCATGAAATCATCTCCTTCCATCCATAATAATCCTTATCCATTAAATATGAATATTAATATATGAATAAATCATGAATGAGATAGTTTTGATAATGGATTCATCCTTTATGATTCAAATCACACACTTTTTCTTCTAGTTTTAGATTCATGCATAAGATTTTATATAAAAAATCACACATTTCTTATTATTTCTACCAAAATCATGATATAATAAAGAATTGTGATATTTTTTTCATTTAAGAACTCATCATCTGAAATCAACTAAATTATCTCCTCCCATAATTCTTTAAACAACAAAAAGAGTTATGATAAAAATATCATGATATTTAGAAACTTGAAATCCTGTATTATAATAAATTGATAGATTTATCATTATGTTGAGGAATATTACCTTTAAATATCTCAGAATTACCTTTATTTATCTTGTTTATACCCTTATGTAGCTCTGAATATTTCTAAACAACCCTTGCACAAATGGATTTTAGCTTTACGTAGATTCCAAGCTACCTTTACATAGGTATCAATTACCCTTACATAGTTTCAGAATTAGTGTGACCTTTACATAGCTGAAACTTACCATTATTCTAAAGAAAAAATACTAGCAATAATATTACATACTACTTGAAATGGATGTATACCTTTATATTGCATTAAAATTACCCTTACATAGTGTGAAGTTACATTTACATATGTCCTTTAAATTATAAATTACCATTACATATATACTGGAATATATTTTTTTAGTGCCAAAAATAACCTTACATAGCTCATTGAACTGCAGTGTTACCCTTCCATAACTCAAGTTCTTCAAAAACACCTTATGCAAAAAACATATAATTTTAGCTAAATTTACTTTAAAAAATTCATATGATAAAATTCATAAATTCAACCCATTTGATCAAAGAAATATGGTCAAGATATAAGGAAAAAGGAATACAATCAAAGAGTCATACAAATCATCCTAAAATTTTCTTATGCCAATGAAACCCTTCTTATTTTATTCTTCAAAAAAAATTCTGCATGTATCCTTATATGAAAAACACATGCATACACAAGTTTTGACCAAAATGACTCCACCACATTCAATATTCTTAGTTTCAAAATCAATAGTTTGTGGTGTAGAATGAAACAACTGAGGTGAAAAATGATTTTTGTGAGGAATATTACTTAAGAAACTCCAGATCAACCAAATAACACATGCATTTTAAGTGATGAAAATTTTCATTTAAAACCATATCCCACATCAAAAAATTATTAAGTATACCTCTAGTAGATTATACAAGGTGAACTATAGACTGAGTATGAAATCCCTTAAGTGACACCCCATACCAGCATCTCACCCATGTCGCCCCAAATGTGAGTTTCCTCTATCCTTTCTCTTATCCCAACCCACATAGGAGCTCTTCCTCCTTTACACACTACTCAATGCTGGTTTCCAACTTCAAGCTCGAGTGTCCCTATGATCCCCTGACTACTCTGATGGATGTTTTGAATTGAATTAGTATATTTTTTTCATTTAGTATCTTCACTTTTCATTTGAAAAAATACATTAATTCTAGATACTCTATATAGAATCTATTTTTTTTCTTATAAGATTTTGAAAAATATTAATAAATATTTTTGAAGCCAGGCACTGAGACAACATAAGATTTAGAGACCCTATAAGACTGGAATTATTTTTTATAAAAATAATAAATATATTTATATCATGAATGCATATTTCTTTATGAATAATAGAATATATCATGAATGGAGTCTTGAATAGAAAATATAAAACCACGATTGAATAGAGAGGGTGAGTTTTATCCTACACGTGACCTAATATTGGTCGGAATTGGACGTCCGGTTGAGGCAGCCATTGGTGGGTGCATTTAATTAAAATAAATAAATAAATTACTCATATGTTTTATTAAATGATCTAATTAAATTATTCATAAATACCCTATTATGAAAATTTTCCAAGGTTTATCCATATAACCCTGTCTAGATCTAAGTGGATGAGTATAGTGTTCTTCATCGATGGATCAACATTGAATGATGAATAATGATATGATCATGGTGTATTGACAAAAAACAAATACACCAGATCATCTTCATCAATAGAAAATATGTTCTTTACCAACGATCGACCCATAATCAAGGTAGGGATCATCAATTGCAGTTTTCTACCTTGATTAAATGTTTGAGCATAGATATTTGATTATATACTTTTGATTCTATGTACCCCCATCCTTCGCATGAGCCATTTTCAATTTGTATCATTTTATTCAATTTATTATTTTCTTGTACATTATATCACTATGGATTTCCCACTTTGCAATTGTTGGCTGAGAATTCTTGGCCAAAAATGCTTATCATCTTTGTAATGGTTCTTTTCTCCCATCATTCTTTGAGTTCTTCACCATTGGCCTATGGGGCCACGATTTGACTTGTCTAGGGATGGTTCAAGTGTGATGAAACCCACGAATTCATGGCGGTTGTGAGAACCATGATTGGGATAGAAATTTGCGGATAGACTAAGATCTGTTGGGGGATCCAGGTGGTGATTCACATGGATCTAAGATCTGGTACTGAGCATCAGTGACTGTAGGAGTACTGGTGAGGGATTTGTGTGAATGTTTGGAAT
This sequence comes from Viscum album, assembly GCA_963277665.1. Classification (NCBI taxonomy): domain Eukaryota; kingdom Viridiplantae; phylum Streptophyta; class Magnoliopsida; order Santalales; family Viscaceae; genus Viscum; species Viscum album. Next base: position 1,797,576,673 of record OY728138.1, read on the forward strand.
CCATTTTATAGACACTAGAGTCCAGTAAATGATGTTCATAGGTGAATAATACCATTTTTGGGTGGTAAAATGGAAAAAATCATGGTGGAAGTGTCAGATTTGGGAACTGTGTGAAGAACCGATATTTATGTGAAAATCCCAACTATAAGATGTGTACTTGGATAAACAGAAATTGTGTAGTCACCCAACTATGGTGGATAGGGTTTTGGAAAAAAGACAAGGATCGCATGCCATGTGGCTAAGACACATGTCATGTTACCCTCCTTGGGTAGCCAGGCTATGCACCAGTTTCACACTTCTAGGACCTTATATATGAGGACACATCATGTACTCTGGGAGTACATGGGAATTTTATGGTATATGGGTATGGATAGGTAAATGTTCAGGTACAAGACATGGCCGAATAGACATGGGAATGGCCAAAAGCACACAGGTAGGCCCTGGGTGGCCAAGACATGAAGTGTAGTCCCTGTACACACCATGTACGATGGTATGGCCACAAAGATGTGTCCATTAGAGAAAAAATATTGGTAGAAGATAGTGATCAAATTCTATATGGACCCCATACACATAGTGTAACCTATTTTTTAAGAAATTATACCTCTCGCATATCCTTCATTTTGACTCAAATTTTGGCTCTCGAGTAGCCTATCCTGAGTGTTTTTCAACGTAGAATGTGATGGTAGCCTTTATTGTGGAAAATGAGATAAGATGTGAGATGTTCAAAGTGGTATTATTCCTTAGGAATTTATTGATGATAATAGTGATTAGGTAGGATCATTAGATAGTTCAGATAGAGATGGTACTCCCTTGTCACACCAGGGTGAGGGTCCTCTATCCATGGAGATGGTACTCCACTATCTCACCAAGACATGGGTACTATAAACTTGTTGTTCAGATAAAGATTATACTCCCCTATCATATAAGGGAGCGGTTACTCTATCCATGAATATGGTACTCCCCTGTCTCACCAGGGTGTAGGTTCTCCATACTCAATATTCAAATAAATACAACCCACCCCTATCGCACCAGGACACATGTCCTCTATCCATGGAGATGGTACTCCCTTGTCACATAAGGGTAAAATTCCTCCATACCTATTGTTTAGTTGGAGATAGTACTGCCCTATTTAGGGTGTGATTCCTCTATCCATGGTGATGGTCCTCCCCTACCACACCTGGGTGTCAGTCATCCATACTCGTTGTTCATATAAAGATGACACTCCTCTACACGAGTGAATGTCCTCTATCTATGGGGACGATACTCTCTGTTGCACTAGAGCTTGGGTCCCCCATATTTTATGCATAGACATAGAGATGGTACTCCCCTATATGGGTGTGGGTAATCTATATATTGAGTAGAATACTCCTATTTTACTAGGGTATGGATCCTATATATTTTATAGATTACACTCCCTAATTATGTAGAGTAGTGGCAAGGTGAGTAACTTCCTCATGGATTCTTTGAAAAAAAATGCAAGATGATAGTAATCGATGATGGAACTTTGGATTTTCAGGAATAATCATCATCCTAGGATGGGCTGTGAGATATATATCTTCTTTCTCTCTTGTCTGGGTTTCTTATATGAGAATATATCTTTGTTTTTGGGTTTCATTTCCTTTTTTACTTTGGGTTGATATGACTACTTCTATCATGTATTCTATTTTCCCTCTTTTGTTTTCAGGGAATCCTACTTCGTATATATATACTCACCTCTGAATGGGATTTTCCCTCACGTGTCATGTCTCATGCTGATGAAAGATAGGTTGGTGGTTATTTTGGAAGAGTATAGGGATACTTGGGTGCATTGATCACATGTAGTGGTGGGGCTTAGAGATCAGGAGTTGGACACTCTTAGTTATTTTCTACTCCAATTGTTGTCATATTGGGACTTATTTTCTGGGTGGGCAAATATTTTTACCTTTACATTTCAGATTACACTATCATACTCTTTTTATGCCCTAGAGGTTATTACATGAATGGTTTTTACTCCAGATGTTACTATATTTCATTATTATTCCTATGCACTTTTGTATGGATATGGTTGGTGCATGTGTACAGGTAATTCAGGAAAAATACTCCCACTTTAGTATGTCTTCTTGGTTTTTTGCTAACCCATAGCCTATGGTGGTGGGATTGGGGTTGTGATGTCCCGACATTCCATCATCCAGGAAGGCCCTAGTGGGTCGGGTCATTATAGAGTGGTATCAGAGGTGGGTTGACCTTGGGATGGTGTTTGGAGTTTTGTAACCTTACGAGGTTTTATTGGGAAATTAGGGCAACAATGTCAAAGTGTCTCAAGAGTGGATTTCAGGTAAGGGAACCTAGTGTTAGTGTGGTGGACAATGTTACTGGAACCAAGGATATTATTTGATGAAAATGGAGTATGGTTTGTGTTTTTTGTCAATCCTCATTGGGTTGAACAAAGAGTTAGCAAGGAAGGCAGTCTTGCATTTGAGGCTGAAAGCAGTATTGAAGGTGGCGCAGTTTCCCAGTGTTTGCCAAATTTTTGGGCCTCAAAATCGAGAGTTTGTTTTTAACAAAGGAAGGATTTTTGTATACGAGTGAAAAAGATGAAAAATGACGAAGGAAATTTAAAAATTAAGGGAACTATGTAGCATGGGACATGAATCACATACCATGTACCGGGAATGGTTCACAGATGATGAAGGGTGCTATGTGGACTGGATGAAAATGGTTTGTGGAATATAAAATAGTTCGTTGTGAAGGTTTGTGGCCCATGTTGAGGCTTGTACTTCACGAGAGGTGAATAGTTCATGACATGACTTTTCATTGGTGAAAATGAGGAATAGATCAGTTCATGGAAGATATCGGCCGCTACGAAGGGAGAATGGAAGTACACGGAACACTTAGGAAAAATGGTTTGCGGAAGATATGTGGTGTGCGGTGAAGGCAGTGATGCAATGAAGATTTTTTAAATACCGGTTTAGCAATTTTTTTTAATCTATTTTCCTATAGAAGGACCAAAAATACCTTTTTTAGAATATGAGATTGAGATTAAAAATCCAGGAGAATTTTGGCAAAGTCTAGAGTGGTTCACAGTAATACAACCTTATAAAGGAAGTTATGATTAGAAATCCAGAGAAAGTTGGTGAAGTGTGAAGTGGTTTGCAGGAAGACATGTCCGCATTGGAGATCTAATATGTGGAGGAAGAACTCCATCCATAGATCTCCTACGATACACAGAGAATAAGCAGAGATAGTCTACAGAGTGAAGATGGTTTGCAGAAAGAAATGGTACATAGAAGGAAATTCATGGAGCTGAGAAGTACGCGGAGGAAGCTCTTACAGTACACAGAGCAGGACAATTACTAGAGGAAGCAAGCAGTACACAGAATAGGGTAGTATGTGGTGGAGTTGATAAGTACTTGAAGTAAGAGTAGTAGTATGAGGAGAAACAGTTCGCAAACTACCAGTACATGGAAAAGTGAATTAAATATGTGGGTAAAAGTGGAACTTCAACAGTGAATCTATTTATAGTTGAGGATGCATGAATTAATAACAATACATTGAAGTGAACTTCAAGTCAATAAACTAATTTTAGATTCTTCCCAATGCAATGAGCAAGGGGGAGTCAACAGAAGTGATCTGAGGGGCGCAAAGTTCTATCCCTAAAACCTTGTAAAGGTAGTGCCCCTGGCACAAAGTGATAGTGATAAACTTTTGTAATCCACAACTAGTGAATATTAGTGAATTTTGGTATGACCTACACACTATCAACGTATGATCCTTGGACATATCCCTTAGTAGTGAACCAAGTAAAATTGAAATGTCTTCATTTTTCATTTGATTGTTTATGTTATGAACTTTATCATTAGATATATTTAACGGGTTTCTACAAACATGGGAATAAGATCCATCAAATTAAAATAAAAAGTTGACACCCTGATTCACCCCTCCCCTCTCAAGGTGTTCCGGGGTCCTTTAAATGTATCCATTCATTAGGAATCTGATTACCTAATTTTCAACTTGACATGACGAGACATTGGTTACAAGGAACATTGGTACATGCATCATATAGGATTTATTCCTTTAGATATCCTTCTTGATTAAGATACCCATATATATATGCTCATCTGACCGTGGTACATATTGATTACATTTAAGATGCCTCCATGAAGACAGCCATCTGGGTTACCGATTTAGGATCATGATGATGATCTGATGAGTGACGAGACATCAGTTCAGGGACCATCTCATGAGATCTTTCCTCTAAGAGGGTAGGTAGTAGTACCCCCTCCTTACAAATAGAATATTATACCAGTATATCAGATTGAGGATGTGTGCAGGCTTAGCGAACTCTGTGAGTTATAGTACTAGAGGCTATTGAGGTTCCACAATGATCTAGATCCCTAGGTAGTTGAGGACTAGCTTGGGTCTGTGATATGAGTTTTTAGAATTTTTCACACCGTCACTGATCAAATGGTTGTACTAACAGCCAGTATTTTTCATGAATTAGTGGGGGCACTGGTGGATTCTATTCACACAGACTCATGATAAGTTGACACTCTCATGGTTTGAATTCCAACATAAAATTTTTGAGGAGAACTAACCCTTGTGCTTACTCTTAGTTTAGATTCAGAATCTTTTAGAGCTTTAGTAGGGAGGAATGATAATTGCTGAGTATGTTTCAAGGCTCACTGAACTTATGAAGTACTTCCTCAAAATGATTTTAGATGGTTACTTCTAGGTATTAATGTTTAAGGAGGGCCTCTGTAGAGACATTCACACAAGTGTAGTAAATTTATGTATTTTCACATACGACGGAGTGCTGGAGCGGGAATTGGTGATGGATAAATTCATATCTAAGGGATATTATATAGCTGCGGCTATTAGTAGGCATCCTAGGGTGAAGTCATATGTAGCAGTTGGTTGACGATAGGTTTTGGGGCACAAGAGGTGTACCCATACTCAGAATTAGGAATGTGGTCATATGTATTAGGGATAGTGTAGAGGACCAAGGAATCCTAGAGAGGGGAGATGCTATATATGTGATGAGTAAGATAACATGGCATGTGATTTCCTAACCAGACATGTTGAGGAGGATAGAAAGACAGTGGATGGACTACCATGGAAGAGGCAACACCATGATCAGGGCTATCCTAGGCGTGGTCATGACAGCCCTTAGGGTGGAGGAGCTGGAAGAGGAGCATGTGGGGATCTCAGAGGAGGATCTAATAGTGGTGGATGACATTATGAGATACTTCCATCACCACCACTAGGAATACCACATCTAGAATTAAGGAGCTAGTAGTTAGGGCCATGGGAAGCTGTAGGCTATGGAGGCTTATGACCTGGAAGCTCACAAGATAACTATTGGTACAATTTGTGTTTATTCTACCCTTACATCAGTATTATTAGACACAATTACGAGTCATTCATTTATCTCTTTACCCATGGTGTGAGGGATTGGGCTTCTAGTTGATACATTAGCCCAATAACTTTAGTTTGAGGTTATCACAAAGAATTCTTCTTCAATATAACTTATCTTCCGATAGTGAAATATATCACTTGGTGGAGAGAGTTTATCATGGGACAAATTGGTTATCATGATGAGATCTTATGACATCATCTTAGGTATGGACTGATAGTCCATCTTCCAAGTCTAGATTGACTATCACCACAAATAAATCAGATGCCTTCAGATATATCAGATGAGATTCTCTTTTGCAGGTGAGAGAGATATCATGGAGGAGTGAGTGTGTTTTGTGAGTAGGAATATTCAACCCATCACCCATAATTTAGAGAGTTTATCCCTTGGAATAATAGGCTCTTCTGACATCTAGGATCCTTTAGTTATGAAGTATTATATGGATTCCTTCCCCAAGGACATTCCAGGACTACCTTCGAGGTGGGTGATTAGCCACTAAATGAGGCTAGTATTCATTGTTAATATACATAATATTTATGTTTTTTATTATTCATAAACACCATTTTAGTGCATTTTACACTTTGAACATCATTTCACATTATGATTGTAATACCTTCTTAAAATGCACTATTATGTGGTACATTTTTTAACATAATTTGAAGTACCCAATGATTCATCTAATTTTAAGGAATATAATTATACATATTTTAATTTTATATTCTTTTGAACTGGATATTCACTTCAATATGAACATTTTTCATTAAAGTATCAATGAAAGATTCATAAAGGATGATGGATATATTTGTCCATGAGAGGAAGCAATTCTGGAGAAGGCAGATTGGACACCATCCCACTGATGAGAATGTGGGGCCCAACATACAGGCCCAATGAATCCCAAATTTCATGGAATTATATAATAAATGTATAGGAAAAAATCAAACTTCAGTATCCAATGCTAATTCGTCCTCCATTGTGTCCATTTAGGTGGCCCAATTTAGAGATAAAATTCTGGGCCAGATTCTGCGGCCCAGAAAAACATCCCACTAATATGATCATATCTCGTAATTCACTACTTAAAATTGGACCCAATTTTACAGGAGATTAGAAGACATCCGGGGATCCATTTTATTATTATATGGACCACTCTTATTCGGCCATATATAAGGTCTTCCAAGCGCGTCTGTTGGGTGAAAGAAAGCTGGCTGCCACCTCGGGTCAAGGGTGGAAAAATCAACTCTCCCTTACTTTCCACCCACCTATGGCCTACCACAATTAATTGAGGAGACTTGTAATATTTGAGGCTCGACCTAAGGGCTCAAAAATTCCTATTTAAGATAGTGGTGTTGGAGTATTGAAGGATTTTTGGTTCTTGGTTTCATTGTAGTGTTATGCTGCCGCTTTGTGTTTGTAATCACATTTCTTTCTCATGTAAGTTGTTTAATTCATCTTAGTTTCTTAATAAAAGTTCTTCCTTTACTCTTATTATATTCTCATACTTATCACGTTGATACCATTGGTTCAAGGTGTGAATTTATTCAAATCATACCTTGTGATATTTATCACACAACGGAGGAGTGATCAATTTTGGTTGTTGTTTTTATTTCTTCAATTCCACCCTCGTAAGTATGCTTCCCACTTCCTTTGAAGACATGTCATCAATGGAGGGCTAAATCTTTTATGGGTTGATCCAAGGGAGTAGCAAGGGGCTGGATTGGATGTTATTTATCACTCCATTAATGGATAATCACTTCTTTTAAATGAGATTTTTATTTGATGATTTTAAAACCTCTTCATCCTTATTGAATTTAAGGTCACACGTTTCAAGTGCTAATACGAACCTATACCTTGGAGTACTCAAAAATTTGATCCTTCAAGTGTATATATGATTATTATTAGGGTGTGTAGGCATTAAACCATTAATTTATTATTTTGTTTTATCTTCTTAAATGAATCCATCTCAATTATAAGAAATTGAAATCATTAAAAAGGGAATTCATCCAATCCACCCCGAGCGATAACCTAGGATCAACTCATTACCTTAATTTGAATTAAATTAAATCTGTTAGTGATATTTTAAAACCATATTAAATAAACCTAAGTTTTACACTTCATATCCAAAAACAATCCATAGAATGCACGTGTCTGTAGGTACTTCTTAGGTCTCTGAGGATTCGACAACCCAAACTAGACTACAAGGACCGTCCTACCTTCTTCTTTTGGGTAAATTTGAGTGAGAATCAAATTTTGGCGCTGTTATTGGGGACCTAATTAAGTTATATTAGACACTATCATCCTTTTTTTTCATCCCTCTTCTCTATTCTCACCCCCACTCTTATGGAAATCAATTTTGAACAAGCCCGAACATGGGAAACCTATCCCTACTTTGATCACCCAACCCCATGTGTGATGTACAATGACCATCCTAATTTCTACATGTGGGATCATCAACAACCTAATGAATCAAATTGTTTTTAACCCTATTATCCACAAAATATCCCAACATATAACGAGTTTCAATACCTACAAAGCCAATCTGAACACCCTCTTGTGCAATTCCAACAACTTAATTATCCACCTAGAATAGACCATTCTGATCAACACGTTATCCATACTAATCCACATCCATTACTTGATAAACTATGTCAACAAATGGAGATAATGAATTTTGAGGTTTCATCATTGAGGTTATAACTACAAATCATTAAAACTTGTGAGGAACCCATCCCTACACAAACTATCCCTTCCATAACCTTATGTGAAGTGTCTAGTTTCCCACAAACCCCACATGAAATTATTGAAGAACCAACGTTTGGATTTGGGAAAGATGAAGAGGATCAAGGAATTGTTTATGGGTGTTTAAATCAAGAGGAAACTGATTTTTGGTATTCACAAGAGGTAAATTTGACATCATGGATTGAGTCTCATGAATATAACTCTATTGATGATTTTTCAAAAACACAAATCACTGAACCATTAATAGAAATCACAAACTTTGAGTCTATACCCATTACTGAAACCGATCTTTCCAATTTGGTGGCTGAATCTTCTATTCAAAAGGAACCAATTCTGTTGAGAAATTTGAAAAATGAAACTGAGTTGGATTCAAAATATCAACTTGTGTCTAAATGTCCTATCCAACCTGAGCTCAAAATTATTGTCCTTCCCACCCCTCTAATGAATACATTAATAAGGTATAATCATGATCTTTCAATTGTAATTAACTATTCTATTGAAACCAAAAAAGTTGGAATGATCATTGATGTCTTAGGAAAGACTACAAAGGAAACTGGAACAACCATTTCTGATATTCCTTTGATTTTACCACTCATTTTGGAACATAGGTTTGTGCATGAAAAAAATTCTAAAAATAGAATGAATCTAAACCTAGTAGAAGTGGTGAAACATGTGGTCCTTAAAATTTTGAAAGTTGGCATTGGGTAAGTTGGGGGGTTCAAGTCGAGCTAATGACGTTAAACAAAGCGCTTCATGGGAGGCAACCCATGGTTTTCAAGTTTCCTATCATTTTGTTGTTTTAATAAAATTTATATTTTAATTAATCATTTTTATATTTAAAAAAAATAGACTGTTGACATGTTCTTCTATTTTGATTATGGATGGGTATGAAAGGGGAGCACCATATTCATCCGTGTCACGTTGTGTGATCCTTGAGTAATTCCTTACCCAGAAATTTAAAAAGAATACAATGTATCATCAGTTTATTTTATTTTAATATTTTTGTAGGTTAAAATAAAAAAAATATAAAAAATATATAATAATAATAATAAAAAGGGACACGTCGTGGGTCGTGGGTCAAACTCCGTCACAACCAGTGAAGCCGCGGGGATTCGAACCCGGGACCGAAGGGAGATAGGGGCGCGCGCTTACCACTGACCTACGCCTTTTTGTGCTTCCTTATTCTATAATTTATATATATATAATTATATTTTACTTTATTATATATATATATATTGTTTTGTTTTTTTTTCTTGTTTTGTTTTTCCTTTTTCCACTATGGAACTCTGCAAGCGACATGGATATCAAAGGACTAAATTGGAGCAGCAAGAACTTCAAACTTCAACCACCAGGTGACTTCATTCCATGATCCTAATATTTCAATTTCCTTATTGAACTCCCATTTTATTCCTCTACCCCTTCTAAATTTTCTTTTCTTTAAACACTGGGTACAATGTTATTTTAAGTTGGGGGGGAGATAAAATAAAAAAAATGCTTTTGTGTAAAAAAAATGAATGATTTAAAAAAAATGTGTAAATGGAAGCAAAAATTCCTTTAACTTTGAACATGGTAATACACATTGCACACTTTGAAACTAAATATCAAATAATTTAGCATGCCCTGATTCTGATTTTAATCCTTGTATAATTTCATGAGCATAGATTTTGGAAAGTGTGGCTGTCCAATGTGATATTTCATCATTTATATTTTCATCCAAATAAAAAAAAGATCACAATGCACATCCTTTGGATAGTGGGGAATTATTTTGAGTTCATGGGGTCCCCCAAATAAATATCATAGGTTTGGTGATCATTTTAGTTTTATTTGAGTATTCTAAAAAAAAATTCACGTAGAACAATGAAATGACCTAATGCGTGGCTTTAGACACTTGGGGATCATGACTCCATAGTTGTCTGGCCCAAAGTTAGTAATTTTATCTCTATTTTTGGTAATTTGAATTTGTTTTTGACTGAGTTAACTGGAGATGATTCCCGAGTATGTGGGATTCACTTGGTGCCCTAAGGTCTTTGAGCCTGGGAGTCATCGACAAAGTCTTGCTACAGGGGTTGACTCTTTTGAGTGCAACTTCAATTACCATGGGAAAATTGCAAAAAAAAAAAAACAAAACAAAAACAAAAAACAAAAAAAATACAATAAAAAAAATTGAATACTCATATTAATATTGAAATGTGATTCCACCTAGCGCTTCCGTCATTTCCCCCTTGAATAAAGATGAACCCCCATGTCTATTGTGATGCACAACACATCCTCATACTTAATTGATATTGGATGAAATATGGAAATGAATTTGAACAAAGGAATGGGCTTGGGATTGGGATCTGCTCATGAAACTATATTGTATTAAAATATTTTTATGGGTTTCATGATTGTTTGGTATATGGGTTTCTAGTGATCATTGTGTATTAAAATGTTTTTGGAAAAGGGAATTTGAATTTCATATTGTTGAGATATATTTTGCTCGGGACTAGAAAAACTCAAGTTGGGGGGTGTGATTAGCCACTAAATGAGGCTAATATTCATTGTTAATATACATAATATTTATGTTATTTATTATTCATAAACACCATTTTAGTTCATTTTACACTTTGAACATCATTTCACATTATGATTGTAATACCTTCTTAAAATGCACTATTATGTGGTACATTTTTGAACATCATTTGAAGTACCCAATGATTCATATAATTTTAAGGAATATAATTATACATATTTTAATTTTATATTCTTTTTAACTGGATATTAATTTCAATATGAACATTTTTCATTAAAGGATCAATGAAAGATTCATAAAGGATGATGGAGATATTTGGCAATGAAAGGAAGCAATTCTAGAGAAGGAAGATTGGACACCATTCCACTGATGAGAATGTGGGCCCCCAAATACAGGCCAAATGAATCCCAAATTTAGTGGGATGCTACAAGACATGTATAGGAACAAATCACTCTTCAGTATCCAATGCTAATTCGGCCTCCATGGTGTCCATTTAGGCGGCCCAAGTTAGAGATAAAATTCTGGGCCAGATTCTGCGGCGCAGAAAAACAACCCACTAATATGATCATATCTCGGAATCCACAACTCCAAATGGGCCCAAATTTTACAGGCGGTTAGAAGAATCCGGGTATCCATTTTCTTCTTCTATGGCCCACTCTGATTTGGCCATCTAGAAGGTCTTCCAAGCACGTCTGTTCTGTGAAGGAAAGCTGGATGCCACCTCGGGTCAAGGGTGGAAAAATCAACTCTCCCTTACTTTCCACCCACCTATGGCCTACCACAGTTAATTGAGGAGACTTGGACTATTTGAGGCTCGACCCAAGGGCTCAAAAATGCCTATTTAATGCAGTGGTGTTGGAGGATTGAAGGATTTTGGGTGCTTGGTTTCATTGTAGTGTTATGCTGCCGCTTTGTGTTTGTAATCACATTTCTTTCTCATGTAAGTTGTTTAATTCACCTTAGTTTCTTAATAAAAGTTCTTACTTTACTCTTATTCTATTCTCATAATTATCACGTTGATACTGTTGGTTCAAGGTGTGAATTTACTCACACCATACCTTGTGATATTTATCACACAACGGAGGAGTGATCAATTTTTGTTGTTGTTTTTACTTCTTCAATTCCACCTTCGTAAGTCTGCTTCCCGCTTCCTTTGAAGACATGTCATCAATGGAGGGATAACTATTTTATGGGTTGATCCAAGGGAGTATCAAGGGGCTGGATTTGATGTTATTTATCACTCCATTAATGTCTAATCACTTCTTTTAAATGGGATTTTTATTTGATGATTTTAAAACCTCTTCATCCTTATTGAATTTAAGGTCACACATTTCAAGTGATAATACGAACCTCTACCTTGGAGTGATCAAAACTTTGATCCTTAAAGTGTATAGATGATTAGTATTAGGGTGTTTAGGAATTAAAACACTAAGTGATGATTTCATTTTATCTTCTTAAATGAATCCATCTCAATTATAAGAAATTGAAATCATTAAAAAAGGAATTCATCCAATCCACCCCGAGCGATAACCTAGGATCAACTCATTACCTTAATTTTAATTAACTTATATCTGTTAGTGATCCTTTAAAACCATCTTAAATCAACCTAAGTTGGCCACTTCATATCCAAAAACAATCCATATAATGCACGTGTCTGTAGATACTTCTTAGGTCTCCGAGGATTCGACAACCCAAACTAGACTACAAGGACCGTCCTACCTTCTTCTTTTGGGTAAATTTGAGCGAGAATCAGTGGGAGATGAATTTTTACATCAAATTACACCCCATGACCACTATGATTTATTCTGAATCATATTGGATATCCCCTACTGATCTCTGAGAGATGAGGGTATATTTGGAATACCTTTGAGAGAAGGGTTTTATCAAACCCAGTGTGTCCCCCAAGAAAGCTCCATTTTTGTTCATTAAAAAGGTGGATGGGAGATTGTATATCTGTGTTTATTATCATTTTCTAAACTAGGCCATGATAAATAACAAGTAACCCTTTCCTAGGATTGGAAACCTCTTTGATCATATTCTTGGAGTGAGATGCTTCTTGAAGATCAATCCCAGATATGACTACCACGAGTTGAGGGTTCATGAGGCTGATATTCCAAAGCTAGAATTTTGATTTCTCTACAGACACTATGAGTTCTTGGTGATGTCATTTGGTGTGAAAAATTCCCCCACTGTTTTTATGAATTTTATGAACCATATATTCCATCAATACTTAAACCATTTTTGGTTGTCTTCATTGATGACGTACTCATCTACTCTGCATTAGAGTACGATTATGCATAGCACTTGAGAATGGTCCTAGACTTACTCCAGGAGGAACAAAATTTATGTTAATATCTTGAATTTCTAGTTTTAAATCCTTAAGGTTCGATTTATGGGGCATGTATTTTCTGATCATGGATTATCTATGGGTCCGATGAAGATTGATGTAGTGATTTTTTAGGATCCACCCAAGAATGTGTCAGAGGTTTAGAGTTTTCTTGTCTTGGTAGGGTACTATAGGAGGTTTGTGACATAATTCTCTTGGATTTTATCTCCCTTAATTGCCATGATGCAGAAAGGGAATCCATTTACTTGGACTGAGAAGTACTAGAGAGGCATTGAGGAGTTGAGGCTGAGGCTGAATGGTGCTCTTATTTTGAGACTATTAAAGGAGGGAGTATAGTACATAGTGTATTGTGATTCATCTGGAGCTAGGATCGACTACGTGTTGATATAGAGGTAGGTAGTGATCACATATGGGTCAAGGCAGTTGAGATCCCATGAGTAGAACTATGCGACTCATGACTTGGAGTTGGCAGCGGTAGTCTTCTCTATGAGGATGTGGAAGAACTATCTTATAGGAGAGTGCATTATTGTTTTCTCAAACCTTCAGTTTCTTAGGTATGTATTTATGAAGAGATATCTAAACCTAAGATAGAGGTTCTAGTTAGAGTTCCTATAAGATAATGACTTTGAGATAGTCTATACTCCTCAAAAGGAAAATGTGGTGGAAGATTACCGTAGCGAGAAGTCCCATTCACATCTGGAGGAGGAGGAGGTGTCTGAGTAGTTGGATTCCTTGTAGTTGACCTTGATAGAGGATAGGGGTGTAAATTATCTTCATTTGATGGCATTTAATTCTCCACTTCTCCATCATGTGATGGTGGCTCAGTTAAGAGTCACCGACTATGCAGTCTTATGTGATCAGATATCCTCAGGAGACTCACCAGATGAATTATTCAAAGAAGGGAATCACATCATACTTTTCTAGGGATAAAAGGTGGTTATGATCATGATATGAGAGTAGGTGATGAGGGAGTTTCAAATTTCTCCTTTGAATGTACATATCAACGTAGTGAATTTGTACAATGACCTTTATTAGTAGTTTTTTTGGTCTTGAATGAGGTGGATCATGGATGAGTTCGTCTCTCAGTGTATCATATGTCAGTAGGTTAAGGATGACCACTAGGTTTTGGTATGTTGGTTGCATCCACTTGAGATCCTAGAGTGTAAATGAGATGAAATATCCATGCACTTTATGACAGGGCTACCATAGGCAGTGACAGACCATGATTCCATCTGGGTTATATTTGAATGACATACCAAGTTGGAACACTTCCTTTCTATTAGAGAGTATAGTTTGGAAGAGGGTTTGAGGCAGTTGTACATGTGGGAGATTGTTTTCCTTCATGAGGTTACCTCAATTATTGTATTTGAACATGATACATGGTTTAAATCATAGTTTTGGAGAGGCCTACTGGAGGAACTTGGGACCCATTTGAGGATGAGTACATATTTTTACTCCTAAATGGATAGGGTAGACCGAGAACACTATCTACGTGTTGGAGGATATTCTGATGGATTATGTGTTATACTTTTAATGGATATAGGAGGACCACTTACCTTTGTTAGAGTTTTCTTATAATAAAAGATATCACTCTACTACTGGTATGAAAACATTCTAGGCCCTGTATAGGAGACCTTGAAGATTACCCTTATACTGGACTGAGACCAGTGAGGCATCTCTTATTGGGCTAGAGATAGTTCAAGCGATGATAGAAAAGGTTCAGGTGATCCATGAGTAGATGAGGAAAGACCATTGACAATAAAAATCTTATATAGATCAATGTCTTAGGCTCTTGGAGTTTGAGCAGGGAGACCATGTGTTCATAAGAGTCCCCCCATGATGAGGATTGTAAAGATTCATCTAGAGAGACAAGTTATCCCTGAGGTTTTTTGGGATGTTCGAGATCCTAAAGAGGGCTGGTGAGGTTTCTTAACACCTCACCTTATCCCATAGTTAGATAAGGTGCATGGAATCTTCCATGTGTCGCATATGAGGAGGTATGTACATGATCCTATGCACATTATTGATTGGAATGATATGAACATCAAGTATGGATCCACCTTTACAAAGTACTTGATAGTGACCGAGGATCAAAAAAAGAAGATCCAGTGTGGATGGACCATTCCCTTGGTTTGCATGTTATGGTAACATGGGATCATGTAGGAAATATCCTGGGAGAGGGAGAGCCAGATGTGGGATTAGTATCCCAACCTTTTTGTTTGGTGTGTGCTTTTTGGGGCTGAAAATATTTAACGAAGGGAATAATATAAATACTCTGTTTTCTTCCTTTTAAGGATTTAAAATATATTAATAAATATTTTTAGATCTAGATAATGAGACAATGAAAAATTTTGAGGCCCAGTGATCCCGAAATTATTTTTTATAAAAATATTATATATATTTATTTCACGTGTGTGCAGTTTTTCAGAAATAATATAATATCTCCTAAATGGAGTCTCAAATAAAAAATTTGATACTAAAGTTGAATCAATAGTGAAAATTTTACCCTATGAATGACCTAAGGTTGGTCAGCACTAGATGTTTGGTTGAGGAAACTGTTAGTGGGTGTGTTTAATTAGAATAAATAAATAAATTATTTATCTATTTTATTAAATGACCTAATTAAATACTCTAAAAATGCCCTTTTGATAATTTTCCAAGGGTTATCTACATAACCCATTAAAGATCTGAGAAGAGGAGGAGGGCCTTCTTTTTTTGGCGGATCAACATCGAACAATGAATGACAATCGAATCGAGGTAGATTGATAGAAAATAGATGCAGCAGATCATCCTCATCACTGGTAAATATGTTATTCACCAAAGATAAATCCGCAATCAAGGTAGGCCTCTTTAATTACTATTTCCTCCCTTTATTAAATGTTTGAGCATGAATATTTGATTATCTACTTTGGATTCTGCATATCCCCACCCTTTTGATGATCCTAATATCAAATTGAATCATTTTATTCAATTTATTATTTTCTTATTCCATTATCTCACCATTAATTCTCTTCTTTTCAATAGTTGGATAATGAAACGTAGACAATGTTGTTTATCACCCTTGTTATGGTGATTTCCCCCCATCATTCTTTTTATTTTTCACCATCATCCAATGGGGTCACGATTCAATCTTTTTGGGGTAGGTTCAAGCATGATCGAAACCCCAGATTCATGGAGGCTGTGAGAACGATGATTATGATTGAATTTTTTAAATGAAACATGATTCATTTTAGGACGTGGGTGATGATTCCCATGGATATGGTATTCGAGACTAAGTAGTAGTGACTAGAGGAGAATTTCACATGTGCGGGATTTTTTTAATGAATGAAATCCATTTTCTAGCCACCAGAGGTTGGGAAATGATGGGTTGAGAAGACTACCACTATTTTTTGGGTGGTCAAGTGGTGGAAATAATGGAAAAAGTGGTGGTTCTAGAATCCACTTGAAGAACCAGTCTTTCTATGAGAATCATAACTACACAACATGTATCGGGATGAATAAACACCATATAGTCTCCCAAATTCAATGTATAGGGTTTTAGAAAAAAGATAAGGATCACACTCTATGTGGCTAGGCCACATGTTGTGTGACCCTTCCCAGGTAGCCAGGCCACATGCCAGTTGCACACACCCAGGAACCTATGTGGGAGGACACAATATGTAATCTTGGAGTACACATGAATGTTCTAGTACACAAGCATGAGTAGGTACACAACATGACCTAAAGGACACTCTCATGATCAGGAGCGCACGAGAAATCCCTAGGTGGCCAAGACACACCATGTGGGCCCTGTACACACTATGTATGGTGGAATGGACACTAAGATGTATCAAAAGGAGAACATGTCCTGGCAGTGGAGTGGGATAAGATGCCTTATGTACCCCACACACTCTATGTACCCTCTTTTTAAGGAACTTCCATATCTTATATCCCCTTCATTTTGACTTGGATTTTGACCAATGAGTATCCTATCATGAGTTTTTTCTATATATAACACAATGGTATCCTTTATTGTGTCAAATGATATACGATGTGGGATATTCAGAGTGGGATGATTCCTTAGGTGGCTCGTGACAATGAAAGTGATCGATCATGATCATTAGAGAGTTTATATAGAGATAGTACTCCCCTATCACACTAGGTAATGGGTCCTCCATAATCATTGTTCAGATAGAGACAACACTCCCCTATCACACCAGAACATGAGTACTCTATCCATAGAGGTGGTAATCCCCTGTCAAACTAGGGTGCGAGTCCTCTATCCATGGAGATGGTACTCCTCTATCACACTAGAAAGTGGGTCCTCGATACATGTTGTTTAGGTAGAGATAGTACTCCCCTATTCAAGGCATATTTCTTATATCCATGAAGATGGTACTCCCCTATCACACTAGGGGATGGGTCCTCTATACTCATTATTCAGATGGAGACAATACTCCCCCGCATAGGCTCAAATCCTCTATCTATAGGGACAATACTCCCCTGTCACACTAGGTAATGAGTCCCCCATACTCAATACATAAATATAGATACAACACTCCCCTAAATGGGAAAAGTTCCCTTATTTAATGAGTGTAATACGCCTATTTTAGATGGATGTGGGTCATCTATCTTTTGAATATCGTGCTCCCTCATCCTATGGAGTAATGGAAAGGTGCAGGCCCTCCTCATGATTTCTTCAGATAGACATGTGAGATACTGGGCGTCGATGATGGACCTTTGGATATATAGGTAGAATCATCATCCTAGGATGAGATATGATATAGAAATACCCTTTCTCTATCATCTAGGTTTCTTATACAAGCATATATCTATGTTATTGGGTTTTATTTCCCTCTTACTTTTTGTTGAGCTGACTAATTATATCATGTATTCTATTTCCCCCTCATCAATTTTCAAGGAGTCCTACTTGGTGTGTGTGTGTATATATATATATATATAATCACCCCTGCATGGTATTTTACCACACATTTCTATATTATGTAGATGAAAATAAAATCAATGGTGATTTTAGAGTATAGGGATACTCAGGTGCATTAACCACATGTAGTTGTCGAGGCCTGGAGATCAGGAGTTGGGCTATCTCAGCTATTTTCTATTCTAGTTATTATTAGGTTGAGACATATTTTTTGGGTGGGAATTAATGGAATGCCTATAATAGGTCATGGAAAAAGAAAATTTTATTTTTCTAATGTATCAAAGAGTCTAACCAGAGTCATCTCACTTGAGGATCATCATAATTAGTTCAATCACTAATTCTATTCCACCCAATCTAACTCTTTTTTTGTTTTTATTATTTATTGAAAATAATGTTTTTTGGTTTTGAAAAATAATTCAATGAAATAAAATAAAACTATCCTGATATGTAGATGAAAAAGAATGAAATTAGGGAAGAAATGTATTAGTACTAGGGTTATTAACATGATTTTATTCACTATTTATTTTTTTGTTTAAATCCAATTTGATAATTCATTTGATAAAACCTCATTAAAAAATTACTTTTATTTGATTTATTGAGTTAGTGATTTTAGAATGAATTCGGCACACCAAACCCCACCTCATATAATCGTCAAATAGGATAACACCTCAATCAAGAATGTAATTCCTAAAAGACCCAACTCCATCGTATTCCATCCCTTCAGGCAACCCTAAATCCACTGTATGAAGGGGTTTCCTGAGATAAGAAAGGAAAAAAGAATGAATCAAAGAAAAGGAATGGAATTGAAAATAATTCCATGGGGGATGATCACCGCACCCATAAAATACTCTCATATCCACAAAAAATAGAATAAAAATGTGTTGAATTGAAGGACAATAATTAAGAACACCACAACCCCCCTAGGGCCAAGCCTTAGGTTAGTCACTTGCTATTGCAAAGTGAGAAGAGATCATGGTGGAAGATAGGAAGATATAAGGAAATATAATTTGGGATAGAGATAGATAGATATATATGGAATAATAAATGGAAACACTTGAATTAAAAATATACAGATGTGTTACATTACAAAAGGAATTGAAAATAAAAAGAAAATAAAAATCCTAACAGTGGAATCCCTATAGTGCAGTACAATGGAGAATCCTCATGATCTTATTCCTTTATACTCTATCCTAGGATTGTATTTACAAGTCTCAATCCACCATGGGTTCAATCAATATAATCATAAATCAATTAAAAATTCATCCCAAGGGGTCTTGTGGTCATAAAAGTGGGGTACAAGCATTAAATTCCTTCAAAACTGATGTTTTTGAGTGCTGCCCAAATGATTCATATCATGTAAATATTACACGATGTGCAAAGTGTAGGGTTAGAACTTTTCATGGATTAATTCATGTATTTATTCATGGCCTACAAATCTCTCTAGTTATACATCATGGAATTGACTTACATTATGTGTAAGTATGTTTTCCTACTCTTTTCACAATGAATCAACCTAGTTATTAATTTTTGAGCTATGGTCTTGAGCCTTGACTTATACTTGGTTCTAATACATATAAAATATACCTTAAAAATTATATGTCATACTACACCATGAATTGTCAAGGTATGAAGTGGTTACAACACACTATATTAGTATATTTTTGTTCATTTTTGACCGAACACCAAATCCTACCACAAAACATAAAAAAATTAAGTACCAGTAATAATATTCAATTAAATTGTAAAAAAATTGTATTTTAAATCAAAATAAACATGAAAATACAACTCTATCAGGTTTATATTTTTCTATTTAAATTTCAGATTACATTTTCACATTCTTTTTTATTCTCTAGAGGTTATTACATGTATGATTTTTACTCTAGATGTTACTATATTTTATTATTATTCCTATGCACTTCTACATGGAGATAGTTGGGTTTGTGCATAAAAGTACTTTAGGAAAATGCCAAATTTTTAGTTATTCCTTCTTAACACTTTTAACCATTACCTATCTTATGAAGGTAGGCCTAGGGTTGTGATGACCCGATCTTCCATTGGCTAGGTGGGTCCCGGTAGGTCAGGTCATTACATATTCATAGACAAACTCCCAACCATGAATTTTCTCTTCTTAACTTATTTTTAATCCTAAATCTCCATGCAACACATAGGTATTAAACTTCTGCAAAATATTCTCCATAGTAATCAAAAAAAATTTCATGGAGAAATAGAATTGTTCATGATAAATTCAATTCTCCATGGAACTTGAATATTCAAACAACTATTTCCTTAACTATACCTACATAACTTCCAATCAAAGAACTCATTTTTTCATATAAAATATGATAATAAACTTAAAAAAAACGTCCAACGTTCTACAACAATAAAGTACCAAATATAAATACCCAATATAAAGTAACACAATTCTTGGGATCCTATTCCTCTTTAATAAGCATGGGATTATTAAAAAAACACCCAAGAACTTCTTTATAACACTTCTTATTCACTAATTATTCATCATATTTGTAACGACCCGGTTTCGGAAGCCACCCAGAGGCGCCCCGTACATGGTTGTTCACATAGCCTCAAGCGCATTTTCCCAAATGCCAGAGGCTACCGACTAGCAGCGAGGGCCTTGGGTGTGATAGTGGGGAAACTATGCCCTCATTGGCAGAGTACACAGCGGAAGAAAAACAATTAGACAATAGTAAAAACTCTAACCATCCATATAAGAGTAAACGATAAATAGTGGAAGACTAATAGTAAACAACTGGAGCACACACACACATATGTATAAAATGATGCATGATACATATTTCTAAGAAAGTATCCAAACAATTCACAATGTTGAATACAATACTAAACCAAAGTGCAAAAGAAAACAGGTAAACTCCTCAGCATCGCAAGCCCTAGCTTGGTCCCATGCTCTCCAGCTCCACAGCAAGTCAAGTACCTGAAGTAGAAGGGCGCTTGCCCTTATCTATACCTGCAACAATATAGCCTGTTTGGGCCCAAAAGAATGGCCCAAATAGGGTGTGAGACAAGGTCCCAGTAGGCAACCACCCAAATATCTGTGCCTAATAGTCAGTGAATACATGGCAAGTAAAAGTACAGGAAGCAGTAAACAGGAAAGCACACAACAACTACTATCCACAGTGTCAAGCATATAAAGTACACAAGTAACAGCCAATCAACATGTAGAACAACAGGTAACCCCCTGGGTAGTTCTCATAGCCTAACCCTTATGGTTCAACCTACAAGTACTAGCAACCCTCTGGGAAGCGCACACAGTCTCACCCCTCTGGTTCAGCTAAAGAATAGACTCTCTAAGGAAGCACTCACCGTCAATTCCCCCAATAGTCTCGTATCGTACTAAAGGCTCTCTGGGGGAGCACTCAACATCACATTCCCCCTGTGGCCTGCGTCGAGGAACTACAGACTCTATGAGGAAACACTCATCGTTAATTCCCCCTGTGGTCTCACATTGTAAATTAAAGACACTCTGGAGAAGCCCTTAAGTCCATTCTCCCTATGGCCCACTACACTAGGTTCTCACAGCCATGTGTAAAACAAACATTCATAGCACACGTATCTCCCCAAGTAAATCTCAAGAACTACTTGGCTATCATTCTAAGGCACAACTGCATAACAGTACAACAGTTCCACTATCCTACAACTAGGCATGGCAACTGGAAAAACGCCAAACAAGAAAAACATACATGGAAAAACATCTAGAGCACAGTAAAAGTTACCCTATTCACAAGAAATGACATCTACTCAAGCAATCAAGCAAATAAGGAAACAACAGGGGAAAAAATAGGAAACACACAATACCCCGTTCAAGGGAATTGGTGGAATCACACAAAATATTCAAAGAATTCCTACAAAAAGGCACAAACCACCTACCTCGATGCTAGGAGATCGATATAATTGAACCACGATGATTGATTATCCGTAGAACGTCGAAGATCTGAGAAAAAATCCAAACTCTCAACCCACGATATCTTTAGAAAGAGGATGAATTGGAAAACAAGGCTCTAGGAGAAGGAAGAACTCACCGCTGCAGTTCCAACGCAATCGAAGGTGGCTGAAACAGATATAGGACGGAAGCTCGGGGGCTCGGAGAAGAATCACAGCCATATGGGAGCTCTAGACTGAACGAGACCTAGAAGAAGGTCGTTCTAGAGATTAGGCGTGACCCCAATGCATTTAATGAAAAAAAATAAAATACACGGCGTGTAATTCTGTGGTACACGGTGTGTACTCGGTTTTTCCGTACTCTGCTTTAAGTGGCCTCCACATCACCCCTACACACCGTGTGTGTGGCCCGGACATGGCCAAAACACAGATTCGAGCAGCAAAGGAGTACACAGAGTGTACTCATAAAGTACACAGTGTGTACTTCAAAAATTTCTAAAAACTGCTCTTTTCTCAAAAACTCTAGGAAAAGGAATGAAATACCTAAAAACGAAGACCCGGGTTCTTACAAACTTCCCACCTTAAAGAAATTCGTACATGAATTTCCCTAACGTGGCGTAGAAGAAGAAACCCCGAACAGCTCTAGCCACTGCGATTGTACATTGACCTCCCTCTCCCAGGTCTCGTCCTGTACTCACCCATGCTACCATAGCACCCGTACTAGAGGAACAGACCGCCCACAGAGAACCTTCGTACTGCGATCGACAATCCGAATAGGATGCTCCTCAAACAATGTATCCACTTCGAGCTCCACCTCCTTGGGCTGAAAGACATGAGACAGGTCTGAAAAGTAACGTCGAAGCTGAGAGATGTGGAAGACATCGTGCATGTCTCGATACCTCTGAGGTAACTGCAACCGATAGGCAACCATCCCAACTCTCTCCAATACCTCAAATGACCCGACATACCACGGTGAAAGATTACCCTGTCTCTGAATCCTCTTGTGTCCCAACCTCAGTGCGACATGCAGAAAAACCTGATCCCCGACCTCGAACTCCAGAGGTCGTCTCCGCTGATCAGCATAAGACTTCTATCGAGACTATGCTGTAGCCATCCTCTTCTAAATCAACTCTATCTTCTCGGAGGTCTCCTGAACAAGACGAGGTCCCAGTAAAGCTTCCTCTCCTACCTCCAGTCAGCATAAAGGTGATCGGCATGGCCTACCGTACAAAGCCTCGTAAGGTGCCATCTGAATAGTCACTTGAAAACTGTTGATGTAGGCGAACTCCACAAGGGGGATATGCCTCTCCCAAGAACCACCAAAGTCTAGAATGAAAGATCGAAGCATATCCTCAAGCACCTGGATCGTATGCTCAGACTGGCCATCTATCTGGGGATGGTATGCTGTACTCAAAAGTACCTGTGTACCCAAATCCATCTGAAGCCCCTGTAAGAACCGAGAAGTAAAGCGCACATCCCTGTCTGAAACAATGGAGTGTGGAAATCCATGCAGACGTACAATCTCTCGGATGTACAGTCATCCCAGATCATCAACACTGAAGGTCTCCTTGATCGGTAAGAAGTGAGAAACCTTTGTAAGCCTGTCGATGACAACCCAAACAACATCTTTCCCTTGAGGCGACCTCGGCAATCCGGTCACGAATTCCATCGCGAAATCGTTCCACTTCCACTCCGGAATGGGTAACTGCTATAAAAGGCCTGCTAGTCGTTGATGCTCCGCCTTCACCTACTGACAAGTAGAACACCTCAAGATGAAACCAGCAACATCCTTCTTCATACCTGGCCACCAGTACTAGTGATGAAGATCTCAGTACATCTTGGTGACACCAGGATGAGCTGCCCAAACTAAGGAATAAAAATCCTACATCAGCTCCTCACGTATGCCTGCTGGAACCCATACGCATCCCTGGAAATGCAAGATCTCATCCTTTCCCACTGTCCATCTAGGAAGAGGGTCCTCTCCTGACACACTCTCCCGTAGGACTAAGATTTCTGAGTCTGATAGCTGCCTCATCTGTACTTGATCAAGAAGTGTAGAGGTAACAGCTACAGAAGATAGGTAAGCCTGTCCCTATCTATCGTGAACCTCCATATGCATCTCAGAGAATAGATCCATAAGCTGCCACTCACTTCTGGCCTCCTGAACTACCTAAATATAAGTTCTCCTGCTCAATGCAT
Source organism: Viscum album (assembly GCA_963277665.1). Classification (NCBI taxonomy): domain Eukaryota; kingdom Viridiplantae; phylum Streptophyta; class Magnoliopsida; order Santalales; family Viscaceae; genus Viscum; species Viscum album. Next base: position 1,797,600,689 of record OY728138.1, read on the forward strand.
CTGCCACTGCGTTGCCCTTCCCTAGCGTATAGGAAAGCTCGAAATCAAAAGACTAAAGATATTCGAACCACCTGCACTGTCTTAGATTCAGATCACACTGAGTGAATATGTACTTGAGACTATTGTGGTCGGTGAAAATCACAAAGTGATCTCCCAGAAGGTAATGTCTCCAAAATCACAAGGCATGAACAACCACTGCCAACTCCAGATCATGCGTCGGGTAGTTCCTCTCATGTGGCCTCAACTGTCAAGACCCTTACGCAACGACTCCATCTCCCTGCATAAGCACAGCGCCCAACCCGATATCTGAAGCATCACAATAAAAAATATAGCTCTTTCCTGGCTCTGGAAAGACTAGTATCGGTGCTGACGTCAACATTCCCTTCAGCTCCTGAAAGGCTGACTCACAAGAATCTGACCATAAGAACTTCACCCCTTTCTTGGTTAGACCTGTCAATGGTGCTTCTAGGCATGAAAAGTCTTGAATGAAGCGTCTGTAGTATCCAGCCAGCCCTAGGAAACTCCACACCTCAAAAACGTTCTTCGGCTGCTCCCAGGAAACTACAGCTCTCACTTTCTCTGGGTCCACAGATACTCCTGCCTCTGAGATTACGTGACCCAAGAAGTGAATCTGATCCATCAAAAAGTGTCACTTAGAGAGTTTAGCATAAAGTCGATGCTCTCTCAGTGTACTCATAACGATCTCAAGATGGGTAGCATGGTCATGTCGAGTGTGAGAGTACACCAAGATACCATCCACGAAGACCACGATGAAGGAATCCAAGTAAGGATGGAACACTCGGTTCATCAGTTCCATGAAAACTACTAGCACATTCGTGAGACCGAACAACATAACTATATACTCATAGAGACCATACCTTCTCCTGAAGGCTGTCAGAGTTATATCTGATGTTCTAATGCACAACTGATGATAACCGGACCTTAAATTGATCTTTGAGAACACCCAGGCTCCTTGAAGCTGATCGAAAAGATCATCAATCCTTGGCAAGGGATATCAGTTCTTGACCGTCAATTGGTTAAGCTTCCGATAATCCACACAGAGCCTAAGGGTACCATCTGCCTTCTTCGCAAATAGGACAGACGAACCCTAAGGAGAAGTACTGGGTTGGGGGAAACCCTTTGCCTACAACTCCTCCAACTGCTTCTTGAGCTCCTGCAACTTAGGGGTAGCCATCCTATAGGGAGGAATGGACACCGGTGCCGCTCCTAGCACGATCTCAATAGAGAAGTCTACCTCACGCTCTAGAGGCAACCCTGAAAAGTCATATGGAAAGACATCTCTGAAAAAATCCACCACTGGAGGAAAGTCCAACTATAAAGTCCCCTGATCATCCAGATAAAGACTAGCAATCTGGGTCGTAACCCTTCCTAGACCATGATGCTCGAGTCCTGCTCGACTCTTCTGAACATCCCATTCACCTCTATCAAGAAAAGATTCACCCTCTGGTGAAATGAAACTCACCCTACATCGATAACAGTTGACGAATGCCTGGAAGGGAACCATCTAGTCCATCTCGAGAATGACATCATAGCCTGTCATCTCTAGGAAATAGAGATCCCATAAGAAACGATACCCTACAACCTCGAGAGGGCACTCTCTACACTGATGTACACTAGATTTCCTCGTCCCCAAAGGTGTGTCTAGTATCAACAAGTCAGCAGAAGAAAAGGTACAGTGCCTAAGGCTCTCCACAAAAACAACAGAGATAAATCCATGCGTATCACCAGTATCAAAAAGAGATGAAGATAAAACTGAGGCTACTAAAATCATACCTCGAACTATAGAAGGTCCAGGATCTTGCTCCTGATAGGTCTGCTCCACCGCAAAAGTCTGGCATGCCCTGCGGCCCTGTGACCCTGCCTGACCACTCTGAGCTGATCCACTATGCTGACGCTGAAAGACTAGTGACTGACTGCCACAGCCTCAACCTCCACCTCGGCTTGAACAGCCAGAAGAACTCCAGTTCCCCGACTGGTGAGAAACTAGTGGTGCTGCTCCTAAATGAGGAGTCATGGAAGAACCCCCATCACCAGCTTCTAGTGAGAAAACCTGGCAGAAACTCTGAAGGTGACCCATCTTGCCACAAGATCGGCACTCAACTAGGTCTCTCTAGCACTGCGGCCTCGTGTGCCCTGCCCTTTCACACTGGCAGCATACTACCTGGCTACCTGAAGACGTGTCTCTCATCCTCGGATCACCACACATAGACTCCCTACGACGCTTCCTACTGTCAACATGAGGAACACTAGATTTGGAAGCAGAACTGCCCTGGCTCGCAGCTCTGGAGTCTCTCAGATTGCGTTCCACAATTAGTGGCTGGTTGACGATGGAAGTGATGGAAGTCAACTGGAAGATATTCACCTGCGAGCGGATCTCCCGCCTGAGATCATCCTCATACTTCCTTGCTAAGAACATCCCATATCCAACCCGGAGGGGTATAAAACGCTGCAGCTCGGTGAAATGGGAGGAATACTCCATAACAGAAAGAGTACCCTGCTCTAGACTCATGAACTCTCGGGCTCGATTGGCCCTCAAGGTATCTGGATAGAATTAGTCATAAAACACGCGCTGAAACTCCTCCCAAGACATAACCTACTGATGACCTGCCTGTGAGATCATGTCCCACCACCTCTTGGTGGAGTCTCGTAGCATATAGGTAGCGAGCTTGACCTACCTCTCTGGAGGCGTTTCCAAATGCTCAAAGATAGTCAGCATGGCTTCCATCCATGACTCTTCAGCCTGTGGTCCTACTTCCCCCGAGAAAGTAGGAGGATGCTGCTACTGGAAAACCAGTGTCAAGTCTGCCATAGTCGTGGAAGGAGGCGGTGCTCCCTGAAGGTTCTGAATCATCCTCATAAAGCCTTCCCTAAACTGCGCATCAGCGCCTACAACCGGTATAACAGTCGGTGCCAAGGCTGGCACGACTGGAGGATCGGCAGGAAGTCCCTGATCAGCCATATCTGGCATTTGATCACCATCCTTCGACTGACACACAACCAGAGGACGTCTCGGAGGCATAGCTCTGAAAGATCAAAAGCACACCTTAGATTTGGATTATCAAAGACTGAGAACACAAGAGTACAAAATGAGAACAAGAGATGGAAACATTCAAGTTTACAAAACATGACTACACGGCGTGTATAAAAACTACACAGCGTGTTCACTTAAACCATACACATGGGTGTGTACTCCTGCCACCCCTTGTCATGTAACACACCAAACTACATGACGTGTTGTACCCACACACGGCATTTACATGAACTCTATTCCCCTGACCGAGTCTCTTTACATGGCTAACCCACACGGTCCTTTTAAACTGAGACTACACGGCGTGTTCCCTCGGGACACGGCGTGTAGTAGACAAGGTTTCAACGACCCGTATTGTTAGTTACACTGCCAATTACACGTCTGAGACTGTACGGTGTGTTCCGAACAAACACGACATGTACTTGAAGACTTTTCGTGACCCGTGTTGTTGGTGACACGGCCGGGTACACAACTGACCCTTACATGGCGTGTTCCGAACAAACACAGTGTGTATAGGTGGATATAACACCATCCCGTGTTATTCGTGACACGACTGGGTACCTAGAACAAGGCTACACAGCATGTTCATACAAAACACGGTGTGTATTACATGAGCTTCCCCAACCCGTGTTGTTAGTGACACGGCCGGGTACACGGCTCACTACTACACGGCGTGTTCCTAGAGATTTTTCACAACCCGTGTTTTTTCTCACACAGTTAGTGACACGGTTTAAAAAATACACGGTGTGTATATATAAAGTACACGCCGTGTATTCTGGGTTTTTCCAGGAAGTAGCTCTGAAACTGCACCGAAGCCCATAAAATACTAAAAAACAAGCATGAAGGTGTCAAATTCCAATTTGTGAGGGCCCATACTCCCCGCGAATCAAAGCTTGGCATCCAATACAGTCATATATAAGGAAAAATAGGTCAATGATTCACCAATTTCTGATTCAAGAGAGCCCATAACACCTCAAGAACCAAAATTTGGCGTTCATTTAAGCAAAGTACAATAAAAACAACCTCTCTATCAAACTGCAGGGATTCTATCAAATCATCTACCACAACAGCATGCATAATCTACACAACATCTATCACAAAAACATGTAATTGATAATGCACCTAGATGGTATGGAAAGAATGCATGGCATGTGATTTCTAAAAAGTTCCTATATGATGCATGAGATGGAATACCCTCATCTCATCGGGTTGTGACAGAAATAGAACCACAATATCAACAACAACAACAACACAAAGCATGTGAATCACTCTAGGTGAAATCAGATCAACTGTAACATAGAAAAACCAGAAAACTGTAATAAGTAGGGTAGATTGGCTTTTCCCTGTACATGGGTTAGCTACTCCCGAGCACAGCTTAATACCAAGCCCCAAATGCCAGAGGCTGCCGACTAGCAGCAAGGGCCTTGGGTGTGATAGTGGGGAAACTATGCCCTCATTGGCAGAGTACACAGTGGAAGAAAAAAATTAGACAATAGTAGAAACCGTAACCATCCATACAAGAGTAAACGATAAACAACGGAAGACTAAAAGTAAACAACTAGAGCACACACACACATATATATAAAATTATGCATGATACATATTTTTAGGAAAGCATCCAAACAATTCACAATGCTGAATAAAATACTAAACCAAAGTGTAAAAGAAAATAGGTAAAATCCTCAGCATCACAAGCCCTAGCTTGGTCCCATGCTCTCCAACTCCACATCAAGTCAAGTACCTAAAGTATAAGGGTGCTTTCCCTTATCTATACCTGAAACAAAATAGTCTATTTGGGACCAAAATCATGGCCCAAATAGGGTGTGAGACAAGATCCCAGTAGGCAACCACCCAAAGATCTATGCCTAACAGTCAGTGAAAACATGAAAAGTAAAAGTACAAGAAGCAGTAAACAGAAAAGCACACAACAATTACAATCCACAGTGTCTAGCATAGAAAGTACACAAGTAACAGCCAATCAACAAGTATAACAACAGGTAACCCCTTGGGTAGTTCTCACAGCCTAACCCCTATGGTTCAACCTACAAGTACTAGCAACCCTCTGGGAAGCACACACAGTCTCACCCCTCTGATTTAGCTAAAGAATAGACTCTCTGAGGAAGAACTCACCGCCAATTCCCCCTATAGTCTCGTATCGTACTAAAGACTCTCTGGGGAGGCACTCAACCTTACATTCCCCCTCTGGTCCACGTCGAGGAACTACATACTCTCTGAGGAAGCACTCATCGTCAATTCCCCCTATGGCCTCGCATCATAAATTAAAGACACTCTGGAGAAGCCCTTACGTCTATTCTCCCTATGGTCCCCTACACTAGGTTCTCACAGCCCTGTGTAAAACAAACATGCATAGCGTGCGTATCACCCCAAGTAAACCTCAAGAACTACTTGGCTATCATTCCAAAGAACAACAACATAACAGTACAATAGTTCCACTATCCTACAACTAGGCATAGCAACTGGAAAAACACCTAACAAGAAAAATATGCATGGAAAAACATCCAGAGCACAATAAAAGTTACCCTATTCACAAGCGATGACCTCTACTCAAGCAATCAAGCAAAGTAGGATACAATAGGGGCAAAAATAGGAAACACACAATACCTCGTTCAATGGAATTGGTGGAATCACACAAAATATTCAAAGACTTCATAAATAAAGGAACAAACCACCTACCTTGATGCTAGGAGATCGATATACTTGAACCATGATGATTGATTCTCCTTATAACGTCAAAGATTTGAGAAAACGTCCAAACAATCAACCCATGATATCTTGAGAAAGAGGAGGAATTGGAAAACAAGACTCTAGGAGAATGAAGAACTCACCACTGCGGTTCCAACGCAATCGACGACGGCTGAAACAGAGGTCGGGCAGAAGATCAGGGGCTCAGAGAATAATCGTGGTTGTGTGGGAGCTCTCGGCCGAACGCGACCTAGAAGAAGGTTGTTTTGGGGATTAGGTGAGACCCCGGTGCGTTTAATGAAAAAAAATAAAATACACAACGTGTACTTCTGGGGTACACGGCGTGTACTCGGTTTTTCCATACTTCGCTTTAAGAATCCTCCACATCACCCCTACACACCATGTGTGTGGCCTGGACATGGCCAACACATGATTTCAAGCGGCAAAGGAGTACACGGCGTGTACTTCAAAAATTTCCAGAAAATCCTCTTTTCTCAAAAACTCCAGGAAAAGGAAAGACATACATAAAAATTAAGACCCGAGTTCTTACAATATTGACATAAATAATCAATGATACTACATATTCATTGAAAAACATTGATAAAAATACAACACACATAAAGAGAGATCAATAATACCCCTCTTTGTATTTTTTTTCAATACCCATATTAAACATTATGTGTCAATATGTACTCAATTATTTCTTGCCCCCTTATTAATAATAAATAATTTTTTTTCCGGAAGTGGTATCAATTCACAATTAAGAAATTTTCCATAAACCATTCCACTCTAAGTCTACTTGATCCATGCTTAGTGTAGAAAACAAGAGGGTTTTATTTAGATAACAAAGCTATCACTTATAAAATAACATGATACCAAATGAAATAAGAAACTATTTACCTTTCCTAAAACCTATATAAAAATTTTAGGATGAATAAATTGAAAGAAACCAATTGAGATACAAATTTATCATGAAATAAATATCAACCTAATTTCATAAAATCAATTTAACACATAATTCAACAATATTCTAGTATAAAGTAGTAGGATTTTGACTTCAAGCAAAAACTTTGAATATTTTTTAAACTTCCACTTTTATGTAATTGATTAAAAAATTGTTTCTCCCACTTAAAGTTAGGTTTTGATTTTAATTAACCAAAGATGATATATTAAGAAATCATACCTTTTCTAATTAAATTCCTTTAATAATATTCCATAATATTTTTATTTTCATGAAGTAATTATTTTGGAAGCATAATCATAACCTTCTTCACTTGTATCCCCCTCAAGGAGATACTACAAAAAATACATATAATGGAAAATCTATTCAAAAGATAAATTTAAAATTGTTCCAAGTATAGTGTTAACCCAAAATAGATTACCTCATGTGGCTATCTATATTTGAAAACTTACACATCTTCACTAAGGATTATCTTCTTCATTAGATTTATTTTGGAATACCAATTGAGAAATAATTCTAAGAAGGGATCTTCATCATCTTGTTTTCTAGTGTTAATAACATATCTATTTTTTAGGTTCTCCTCCTAAAAATATTCTTCACCTTTAAGTCCATGCACTATAATATTACTAATACAATGCTTAAAGGTTTTTAAATAAGGCTAATCTAATTTATCCTCAATATTAACAACAAGGTTGAGAGTATTTTCTCAACCAATTTTCTCTATTATTTCCATTATTTATGCTTACACATATAAATTTCATACATGAGTTAGATTTTGAAATCATGGATCTATTATCTTATCTTTCTTTTTTATTCTACTTTGTGTGAGACATCAACCTTCATATCTAGTATATCCCCATCCTATTTAAGAATTTTTTTTGTTCTAGGAGAATGGTTAGACAAATTATAGAATTATTAAAACCTTATTTAAATATTTTACACAATTATTTAATACAAGGATTGTTATTTATTGAAAACCACTCATGAAATTCAACTCATTCATGTGGAATTTCTTCTCTTCCTTTGTCCCTAAATTTTTCCTTTTCTTATTTCATCTTCCTTTCTCTTTCCAAATCTCTTGTCCAAATGACTAAAATATTTTTGTGTACATTGGTAGATTGTTTGTATCCTCTACATGGAATCTTGTTATTTTCTTTATTCTCATCAAATATTTTATCTGATGCACTCCTCTTGAACTTCTTAGGTTTGTTACCCAAGGATGATCCATCAACCTTATTTATAATTTTCTGAGAATAATTCTAATTTGAAACTTCCTTTAGCTTCCTTCACAATATTGGCACTTAATTATTAACCAAATTTTATGGTATTATTTTTACCATCTAATTTTGATAAATGTTGAGATGATAATGCACTATTTATGTGACTATAAATATTGTATACATCATAAATATTTCCAAGTTCTTAAAATATATTTGAGCTTGATAGATTTATCTTAATCTATGAATATTGATTCTTCTATTTTCTCCTCTCCATTGAAATGGGATTCCTATGAACTTTATGAATTAATGGATTGTACCAAAAATACAATGCATAATGCCCAAGATAATTTCACCATAAGCATTAGACAAAAAATCATGATTTCCTTTTCTCTACAACATACTATCTTGAATTTATTGATATACAAGCAAGATGTTTTTGGGCTATCATTGTCATAGGTTGATCCCTTCTTGGGGAACCAACACTCATAATACTTATTTTATCCACTATAGACATGGTTGTATGAACATATCTATTTATCCTCATCTATATTTTTATGGATTTTTTTATTTAAACCTTAACTATTTATAAAAACAAATTTATTATATACATTTGAATTTATAAAGGATGATACCTTATTTTTTGATTTTTCTTGATAATGATCATCAATTGAAGTAATGATCATAAGTACACATATAATATGTATTTTAAAATTTGGATCCTCCTTTGGATAAAATATGGTATCATTTCTTTTATTCTTCAAGTGTGAAGTCTCGATATGCATCACCTAAAGGTAGTACAGTTTTACTTCCAATTTTAGACACTTCAAATCGAGGATATTATTTTTGATATTCAATGAATGGAATTATATCCTCATAATAATTATTTATCCTTATAGATTCATCTTCATGCATTTTTGTTCTTTCTTGAAGTAAAGTGTCATGTTCCTTGATTTTCTTTACCTTGAAATCCAACTAAGAATTTTTGACATGAATATAATTTTTGTGACTTGTTTCAATTGTATGGATATTCCCTTCAAGATTATTCTTAATATTTTCATTCTATCTAACTTATTTGATATATTTATTTTCAATTTTGAAACATCTATATTTTAGTTCCATATTTATTCCTCCAATAACTACTACCTATTTGAAGATATTTTTAAAATATATGCTTATATTTCAAATATTTCTACATATTTTTATAATCTTATTCAAGTTGAATGATTTCATCCTACACGATTTTAAAAATACTATATATAATATAGACTAATTATTTGTAAAAAATATACATTATATATTTTAATGGATTAACAAAAACTGGATCGCCCATTTTTCATGCTTCAACACATAATGGTTCTTTAGGATACAAACTGTATTGGGTATTTTTTCTTTGATACTCAAATGCTTATTTCAAGATGGAATAGTATTGGGTCTCCTCACACAATATTTTCTTCAACAACCTATATAATATATTTTTAATAAAATAAAATAATGATGGTTGTCCTCCATGATATTATCACTATATATTCCTTGTTTTTATTCATGGTACCTCATGAATATATTAGTTTGAATTAATAAAATTTTCAAAAATTCAAACCCCTTGAATCTCCACTTATTATCTTCAACCAAATCCCCAAATACCAATATATTTCTCCCCAAAAAACCACTTCATAAACTATAACTCTATTGATTATGTAGTAACTGTCATAAGTCTTCATTTTTAGAAATTTATCCATGAAGTCATATCTATAGATTCCTAAATATTCGCAAGCATTAAAGATTCATATGAATATATAAATTAATTATGCATGAGACAAATGTAGTCATGGATTCCTCCTTCTCATCACAAATCATAGGGTTATTATTCCTCCTTAAAATTCATGCATGAGTTTTTATATCACATCTCACACATTTTTTCCTCTTTTATCCAAAATCATGGTAGAACAAAGCACCATGATATTTATTTGAATTTAAGAACACATCACCTAGAATCAAATGAAATTATCTCCTTATTTTATTATTCAAACATCAATAATAATAATAATAAAAAATCACAATATTTGGAAACTTGAAAAACTGACTCACGCTACATTGAAAAAATTATCTTTACACTAAGGTCAAATTACCTTTACATAGCTCAAAATTTCCTTTACACTTCTTATTTATACCCTTATATTTCTCAAAATATTAATTAATAACCCTAATTAAAATGGATTTTACCTTTATATAGATCCCAGAATACCTTTACACAGGTCTTAACGAACCTTACATTGCTCCAAATTTAGTTTGACCTTTATAAAGCTCACAGTTACCATTATATAGAAAAAATACTAGATATACCTTCATGCACCACTTGAACTGGTTTTATACCTTTATGAAGCACCAAAATTACCCTTATATAGTATTTTATTACTTTTACACAAGCAATTAAAAATTTTAATGACCTTTATACATATTATAGAATACCTTTATACAACACCAAGAGTAACCTTATATAGATTAATGAACTTTAGTGTTACCCTTTTATAACTGAAGGTCTTCAGAAATAGTTTGGAGAAAAAGGAATATCATTAGAGTTACCTTTATGTGTGAAAATTTATACAATCAAAGTAATTTTTTCAAGTCATATGATCAGAGATGTACACTTAATAAATACAGACAAAGACTTATGATCACTGATTCATATAAATATTCTTCTACTTTTATTTATCCAATAAAACTATTATTCTTAAATTCTTTAGAAAAACCTTATGTATATAGCCTAGGATGAAAAAAATTCATAAACAAGATTTTATAAAAATAAATCAACTGAATTTGATCTTCTAAACTTTAAAATTAGTAGTTTTTGGTTCAAATTGACAAAATTATGACAGAAAATGATTTTTGAAAAGAAGATGATTTAACTAATTTCATATCATCTCAACAACACATGTGTTTTAAGTGATGAACAATGTCACTTAAAACAACACCGCACATCAAAAATTAATTTGGTATGCCAATAGTATACCATATAGGGAGCACTATGGATTGATTGGAAAATCACTTAGGTACCGATCCACGCTGGTGGGTCGCCTGTGCCTCTCTACATGTGAGCATTATCTAGCCTTACTCTTGTACTGACCGATGCGAGAGATCTTCCTATTTTAATTTTTTTTACTTTTGATTATTGTAATATTAATATTTATTAATATCTTATCACATGATGAGTGTTCTTCTTTGTAAAATTAATATGATAAATTCCTAAGAGTATCTATAAACATTGAAAGGTTATAACAGTTACCTTCTATAATGAGAGCTGTGAAGGGATATGAAAATATTATTAAATGAATGTCCTATGATCTAAATGAAATCTATATAATAGGACACATATAATGTTTAACTATTAGGTGTTGGATTCTTATAAGTATCCAATAATTATTATATTAAAGTTTCACACTTGGTAATATCCAAGAAGGGTGGTTATGAAGTCAGAGCCACAAATAGGAATCCCACATGTAATATGTTTCATTGGATATTCCTATATGTGGATGTGTGTATTGGACTCTAGACTTGAGATTATTTTTAATTTATATAATGAATCACAAACTTTGATGTATTTTCAAAAATTGGGACAATATATGCTAATAGTGAAGTAAGATACGTTGGGTGCATCATAAGTGATATGAAATTTATTGAATGAGTTAAGAAAGTATTTGTACCTTATAAGTTAATGAAGGAAGATATCTTAGTACATTTTATTGAAATTGAATTGATTGATTAAGTTTATGGACATGGTAGTTCATCAATGAGTTCATTTCATAGAGTCAAAGAAAGATAAATCAAGCTATAGGTTAATAAAAAAAATATGCAACCTTCTTAGGGAGATATAGAGACAAATATATCATATTACACGATAAGAATTCATATAAGATTTTTTTTCATTAATTAAATAACTACTTTATCTATGGGTACCTTGATGTGTTTATAGATGCTGATTTTGGACTTCAAAAAAATTCACCTAATATCATAAAGAAAGAGTCCTAGAGGTTCACACACTAAGTGTATGAAAAATTTCAGATAAATTATATTTGAATTTAATATTAATAATAAATATCATTCTTATTTTGTAGAATAATAATTATTTAGGTTTAGTTGATTACATAAATTCAATTTCCAATTATTCGATTCTAGAATGTATGTGAGTTGAACATTAAATAAATATTTATTTGTGAGTGAGTGTTTATATAATATTTATTTATTTATTAGAAAAATAATATAATGATATTATTTATTTAAGTAAATATTTATTTTTCAAGATTTGATAAATTTATAGGAGGATTCACAAGATTAGTCAAAGGTCTGATAGAAATGATGTATATTATTCAATATCATTTAAATAAACATCAATTTATTTACTTAAGAGATGATATGAAAATATTTGTGAGTTGTAAAATTTCATGGAATATAATAATAATAATAATATTTTATATGAGGAATATATTAGATAGAATATTTTTTGAAGGGAATTACTGAAATTATCTAATATTTAAGCCAAACTAATGACCCCAAACCTAGTATCCCAAAGTAGGTGTTTGTTTTATTAAATTGGCATAATATCCAATAGACCACATCCCAAAAGACCGAATAGTTTAGTAGTCTTTGTAAACTAGATTCATTCTTGATTCCCATATTATATTTGAAAATAAAAATTCTAACATAATTCTTTTTCAAGAATAACATTATTATCTCCATCATATCCTTTCATATCAATCATAGAACACTTCATGTATTCATGAGAAAATAAACAAAATAAGTATGATATAAAATACTGAGTAAGGTTTAAGTACAATGGAAGCTATCATGAATCAATAAGAATAATCAAAATGGAAAGGTAAATAACGGAACACACATTCCATTTAAATAACTTGACTATCATGATAAGATAATAAATAATCAATACGGAAAGGTAAATAACTGAACAAACATTCCATTTAAATAACTTTGTTGGAACCCTTGTTTTAATGATAAAAAAATCATGTTAATTATGTTTTTAATGGTTTTTGCTATTTTATGATAGAATTTTATAATATAAGGAAATATGGTGAAAATATTGGCTAAGCATTGTAAAGACCAACCATCAGATTTGAATCACCACTGAGAATAAGTCACTTCCAGAAATGAATCACTATTGAAGATGAGTCACCACTAGAAAAGACTCACCATTGAAGATGAGTCATCTTCAGAATTCACCTACTATTGAAGATGATTCACTACTAGAAAAGACTCACCATTGAAGATGACTCATTTCCAGACTTCACCTACCATCGAGAATGAGATACGACTGAGGATAACCTTCCATCTAATGAGTCACCATTGAGATGAGTCGCCATTGAGATGAGTCACCATTGATATAAGTCACCATTGATATGAGTCACCACTGGACATGAGTTACTTCTAGATGACCAACCATTAGATGACCTACTGCTATCCTGACTCACTGTTGGACTGACTCACCACCAGACACGAGTCACTGTCATAATGTTCCAGTATCGCTATTTTAGGAATTTTGAATTAAATACTTTTAATGGCTAATTTTTTGAAATTAATGCTATTGATTATTAAATTATTATTTTTAACTATTGTAGTAAAAATTTAAATTTTGTGTTAGAACTTAGTACGAGGATGCAAAAGATCTGAATAATTGTTCTTTAAATGGTTATACCTCCACACACATATTTATATTGAAAAGGAAGTATCCCTCATGCGGATTTGTGTGAATCATATTGTACTAGAGAAAACTAGATTTCTGAATATCATAAGGATCATTTACACAAGAGATTACATGAATCATACTTAATTTATTTAGATTGTGAAAGAGTGGAGCTCACAGAACATACATACCCTTTCTACAATCAGAACAAAGAGATCTTACTATGATCTATTTTACTGATATTTTTAGAGAAAAAAATCAAGCCACTCTCCAAGATATATCCAAGGAGTCTCAAGCTTATGGAGGACTTTAGATTGAGAAACACTATCTTATCTACATCTTTATACTTTCTCTTTCTATTTTTTGAATTTAATTTTGAGAAGTGTGTTGTTTTTTCTTATTTATCAACATATACTATCTCCTGCACTATAACTAGATGATACAAGATATTTCTTCTCTCTCTTTTAATCTATATACCCATGGTGTTTTGGAAGAGGTCCTTGTGTGGCCTATGATTGTTTTCTTCCCCTTATTATTGTGGAAGAGGTCTCTAAGTGTCTTGGACAACTAGTTATATATTTTCTAGTTTCCCAATCTAGGTTATAGATTAATATTATATTTATATAATCATCTTGGTAGTGGGTGATTTCCAAGTAGAGAAGATTAGGTATCAAATTTATATTGAACCACTTTTTTTATTCCACTATGTGTGTTTGTTTTTTTCTAACTTTAATATTTTAAACTGTATTTAGCTTTAAACTGTAAAAAAATCCTTTAATTTTATAGTTAATCTTAACTAGTTATTATATAAGGTTTTTATTAAGTAAATTATTTTAAAAGTTAAATTAATTTTCATATATTATTTTAACTGAGATATATCACTCTTTGAGAAATATTTTAAATGATTAGAAGTTATATCGATATACTATTTTGGTTAACTAGGAACTTTTTTATTAATTGGGGGATTTTATTTAATTTTTTTTAATAGATTTTTTTTGTGAAATCAATTCACTCCCCTGTTGAGTAACTAACTATGACTAACATTTTGTATCAATGGGTTTTCAAAATCTTTTCAATTGTGATTTTAGTTTTGTTTTAATGATCTTAAATTTTTATTAGTTCTAAATTTATTTCTTTAAATGGATAATAGGAAAAAAGGTTCTACTACCAACAAACCACCCTTATTTAATGGAAATAACTATTGTCAATGGAAAATTAAGATGATAATTAACATTGAAAGCATGGGTTTTGAAATATGTATTACTGTAGATAATAAATATGAATTACCTAAGGCTGATATAAGTGAATGGAATGATGCTACCAAAACTGCTTATAATAATAATTTCAAATCCATGAATGCTATTTAATTTTCTTCATGTGATGAAGAGTTTAATATTATACATTCTTGTCAAACTGAATATGAAATATGGGACACATTAACTATTTCTCATCAAGGAACAACTAATGTGAAAGAAATGATACTGAATACTTATAAAATTAAATATGATACATTCAAGATGAAACCTTATGAGATGATTTATGATATGTATCTTAGGTTTAATGAGATAGTGAATATAATGAGTTTCTTGGGGAATCCATTTTTAGACAAAGACCAAATCATGTGACTACTGAGATGTCTTCCAGAGATATGGAGGGGGAAATCAGTTTCAATAAGATAATCTCATGACATTAGTAAAATTTATTTCATGGAATTGATTGGAAATTTAATGATGTATGAGGAAGATATTAAATTTAACTTAGAAGAGGAATATGAACCTAAGAGGAAATATGTAGCCTTCAATTCTACCTCATCAAAATAAAATGAAAAATTACAAGATGAAAGCTCCAGTGATGAAGAATCACCAGCTGACAATGATGAGTAGATGACCCATCTAACCAGAAGGTTTAATAAATTATATAATAAAAATAAATTATTCAAGAAACCAAAATACAAGGGAAAGTATGAAAATAAAGTTAATTTAAAGAAAGACTGTAAAAGAGATAATAATTAAATTGAGATTACCTGTTATGAGTTTAAAAGAAAAGGACATGTAAAGGTTGAATATACTATGTTAAAGTACAAAAATAAGTATGATGATATAGATAGAAAGTATAATAAATAAATGAAATACACTTGGAGTGCTACTAAGGATAGATCCAGTGACTCAGACTAGAATCATGAAGAAAATACTGAGATAGGAAATATGTGCTTTAGGATAAACATATCTGAGGTACTTATTGTCTCTCTCGTACATAATTATAATAAGTTTATAGATGAACATAATGACGAAAACATGAAAAATGAGTAAATTATTGAATATTAAAATATTCTTGAAGATACTTTCAATGACCTTAAATATAAATACAAAATTTTAAAGAAACAACATGTTTTTTTCTGCTAGTGTTAAATATGAACTTACTGTTGAAAGAGAGAAGTATGCTCAATTTTTGAAAGAAAATTCTGAACAGAATTTTTCAAATGAGAAATTAAATAAAAACTTAGAGATATTCACTAATGAAAGAGTAACTATCACTCAAATATAAGGAAAACAAATAAAAATTATGTATTCTACTATCTTAATTTGTCAACTAGGATAGAGGAGAATGTTAAAGAAAATTTTAATTCTGAAATCCAGTTCTATAAATTCTTCTGCTATTTATTATTCAAGTGAACCAAATAAACTTTTTATTTACCATATTTTACAATATGTTTATAGGAAACCCATCAAGAAAATATGGGTTACTAAATCTATCATTACTAATATTTCTAGGTCCAAGAAATTTTTGGTAACAAAATCATTTTTGGTATAATTTTTTTTGTATGGAACCTACTTGAAGAGATCCTATAAAAGTATATGGTACTTTGATAGTGGGTATTCTAGAAATATGACCAAATATTACACAATATTTAGGAACTAGGTAAAGGTTGATGGTAGACATGTCACCTTTGGTGAGAATTCTGAAGGAAAAATAATTGGCCTTAGCCAAATCGGCAACAACGATGGAGTACCTGAGAAGGTGATGAAAATGGGAGACACTAGTGGAAAAGAATGGGGGAAGAGAACAATACAGAAGGTGGTAGAGTCAATGATGAAAGTGAGTGATGATAAGCAGTGAGTGGGTGACAGACAACAACAAGTGTGAGTGGCGGTGACAGGAAAGCAGGGCAACAACGAGTAGACTACATGCAACAGTGATCACAGATGATGGTGATGGGGGCAATGATAACGACATGGTATTTGATCAAGGACATGATGATGAGGGAGTGGGGAATGAGGTGAGTGGTTATGATCAAAGGGAGGGAGTTAAATTTTAGGTTTTGAGGAGAGGAAGAACAAACACGCTGCATGAAGCTGGGAAAAAGAAATTTTGAGGCAAATTTTCATTTTGGTTTTGCAACGACCAATCAATTTTGGGCTCTTCCAAAGTATGTTTTCATACTAGTGTTTGAATATGTTCTACCATCTCCACCAAAATCTCTTTTTCATCACCAGTAAGTCCAAACCTTCTCTGTTCATCTCCTGTAATCTGTCATGCTCGATAAAATAAATTCAGTCCCAAATTCATCCTCATGCAATTTTGTTCTTAAAATTTATAATGATTATCATTTTTTCAATTAGATATTTAAAGATATTGTTTTTGATTCACTAAATTTATTATTTTTATTGATTGTTTTTAATTAACTGTATTGATGGTTTTTTAGAAAAAGAAAGAGAAACATTTTTAACACTAATCTTAGGAAATCATTATGCTCGGGCCAACCCTAGTGTGAAAATGTATGTTCATTTCATATTGTGTATGATTATGAGCCTAGACTGAACTATGTTTGATTTTTTACATTTAATTTAATTTATTTCATTTTTTTCAATTATTATTATTAAATTAAAATGATGGTTTGCGTGTCATACCATCCTCATTATTATGTATGGACCTACATGTCCACAGTTTATTTTACGTAATGACCTTTAACCCATCATTGGGTTCTCCTCACTTATGTGTAAGTCACTACTTCACATATTCCCTTAAACAACATGAAAAAAGGATTTTAACAATGCTAAAAAGCACTGTTAATCGCAACACTGATAGGGGGGTCCCCTTTATCAATGATAAAAAAGCGCTGATAAAGGGGGTACCTTATCCACGCTAAAAAAGCGCCGATAAAGGACCCCCTTTATCAGCGCTAAAAATAGAATTGATAAAGGTCTAACTAGTTGTAATGTGATGTTAATATAATAGCACACCTAGTAAAAACCTGTAATTTCAAACAATTCAATATACATTTAATTTACATAATCAATACAAAAATGTACACCCATGGAATATACGAAAAAACAATGCTATATACATCTCAAATATAACAAACCAGGACGGAGCGCCATCCAACCCTACACCCGACCTGGTTCATAGCATAACCCAAAGGGCATTATCGATCCCCACAAGCTGAAAACTAGTTCCTAGGTATCAAAAATATTCCTTGGGAATGATTTCACCCATTTATATAAGCATAAGATAACAAAAAGAAATAAACATCACAATAATAAATAACCAAAACCAAACAGGGCATAAAAACATTCCAAATTCAAGGGTTACAAATTTAAAAAAACCCAGAAAAGTTATACCAAAAATGGAACAACCAAACTATATGAAACCTCTATGCAACATTAGGGGCATCACCCTCAATCCACCACCAGAAAAACCCACAAGAGAAGACCACTAGCAACCCAAACCACCATCACGGTACACCTTTCCTTTACCTAAGTCAAATGTAACAAAATCTATATACACCCAAATGTGTATGTAAGGTGTGAGCCAAAGCCCAGTAGGATGCCACCCAAGAAGAAGGATTCCATGATATAACATCAAAAGACAATTTAACATGCTCATTTATATAAAATACTTTGAAACATTTAAAAGAAAACATTTTAAAGGAAAACCATTTTTAGCACAACACTTTTAGGGAAACCACTTTTTAAGGTAACATTTCATAGGAAACATTTATTAAGATAAACTTTCTTTAAGATAAAATACACTCAAGGTCCACCGTATGCCGACAAATGGCACCACCTTTCATAGGTCTCAAGAGAGCACCATGGGTAAATCCCTAAGAGTAATACAGCTCGTGTGGGACACTAGAACCTCATACCTCAGTGAAGGGTGGTATAGTAACCACAATCACAACTTTCTCATGAAATATCTACTAGAAGGGTACACCCTATGGGACCGGTGGTCTCCAAAAATCATCATAGTTTAGTTAGTGTTGTAAGCGTCAATCATTCTAAGTGAAACCTAAACAATCCACTTCCGAATCACTAGCGTACTAGATCTAGTCAGCCCATCTAGATACCCGAGATTCCCTTGTGCTCAAATTCATGTTCACATGTTACACATATCACCACTTTCATAAATCAATGCCAAGCATTCCAAGTAAATCACCATTTTCTATAAACAACCCACTTTCATTTTACACACACCAAAATTATTTAAAAACACTTTTCACACTACTTTCACATTCCATGAAACCCATTTGAAAACATCATAAGGATGAAACATAGTAAATATAACCATTTCCATGGGTAAATCCCCTTTAAAAATTATACATAAATCAATTTCACTTTAAAACATGCTTCACAACATTATACGATTCAAAATTCAAATTAATAGTGCACGAAAAAGAAGCCAACATTCCATAAAAATCCCTTTATTTTTGAAAAACTCACTTCCAAATACATTTTCACTTCAAGTGCCTTTGAAAACATGATTTGTATCATTCAAACAACCCATGAACCACTTCCACCAAACACCACAATAATGAACACACAAAAACATAGGAATTTTCCTTTATAAAATCCATTTTCATCACATAAGATTTCCAAACCCATCCAAAACACATTTCACACCACATAAACAAATCATAGAGCATGTAAAAATTAATCAAGCAAGCATATCAAATCATCCAAATATGTTAGAGCATGTAACCACCTACCTCAAGTGTAGAAACTTTGAGAAATTGCTGTGAAAACACAACCGCACCACCAAATGACCCTAGCAAGGCAAGATCTGACAAAAAATATCAATATCGAATCCTAATAATTAAGATTCAAACCAAAAGAGACCACCCTACCCCACTTTCCATATAAAACCCCCAAGGAGAAGAGGAGAAACCATAGAAAAGAGGGAATAACAAGAGGACTAACCACTTACTTGGAGATTCCTTGATGAATCAGGGTCAAATCTTCCCAAGGAGAGGTGCCCAAGGAGCCTAGGAGAGCTTGGAGGAGGATCCCATGGCTGAAAATTCCATGGGGGTTGAGTGGGAGAGGGATTAGGGTTAAATCCTAAAAGGACACAACTGATATTTTGGAATTTTTAATGACCTGGAAAGGTGAACGGTTATCCCACATGATTTGTCAAACTATGCGACGACCACAATCCCCTATCTACTTAAGAGGTACATACCGCATGGTTAGCCTACATGGCCTGACTATCCTTGTGCAAGCCATATGGTAGCTTCTGTCCGAAACTCAAACCTATCACACGGTTACCTAGGTCAGGGTGCACAGTTTCCCCTAACCATGCGCCGATCGCACACCTCATTTTGTATGACCCAAATTTCCCATTTTTCTCCAAAAACTCAAAGAGAACCCTAGGGGAAAAGCTATACCAAGAATAAAAGGAAATATTTCCTAAAAAACTTAGACCCATTATGCCTGTTCCCTAAGAGAAAAACCGAAACCCATAAATGAACCTGATCCAAAAACAAAAATAAAGACCAGGGTGTGACAATTATCCCCACTATAATGCTTGTCACCCTTAGAAATCCACAACAAGGCTTGATACAAAAAAACTGATACTCCTCCAAAACTCAAGGAGTTTCCCAAGAAACTTCAAATGAAAAGAAAAAAAGGATACCCAAAAAAAAGAGGTTCACAAGTTTGAATCCCCACTATGTGCCCTCTTCCCCAGAAAGTTTCAACACTTCCAGTTGATTGATCAAAATAAACATAATTCTCACAATTCCTAACCCAAAATTTCATTCCAAGAAAAATTTATACATTACCAAATGAAAATCACATCACTTACCCAAAACAAACAAACAAACCCAAACAACTTCTTGAGAAACACTTCCACAACCTTACTTCAACAAACCACTGGGTGCACTCCAACCCCAAAATTCACTCAAGGGAGGAACTCAGAATTAGATAGCTCTAAATGAGACTACCCATTTCTAAGAAAACACTAGAAACAAAACCAAATTATCAACATGGGGAGGCCCAAACGGACTCCCCACCATTAGAAATAAGACAACACTGCTTTACTATGGAATAAATTTTAGCGAGACCCACAATGGGTCTACCCACTATAAGTACAAACCTACTTTCCTAACTAGCACATGACAACATGGGAACCCGACATAGGACAACTTAGGAACTTCCCACATAGACCAAATAGCCACCACAAGAGCCCGATGAAAGAAAATATAAACCAAATGGAAAACACTTAGCAATTCACCATCCCCATGGGACACAACCATATTCAGATGAACACAACCAAAACTGAAACCGATTCACAAGGATGAATACACAAGGAAAACAACATATATATTCACCTCCAAAAAGGTATAACCACTAGAGTTCATGAAAATGAGACTACCATGCCTCCTCATAACCAAGGAGGATCTCTTCCACCAACACAGGTTGTAATGAAGAACAAGGCCTTCATGCCATCACCCATAAAATGTAACCTTTCCAAAAAAAAGGAGTTACAATAGAGAAGATTGAAATATCCCCTTCCATCATTAGAGGCCAAGAGATACCAAGGTCCCTCACACCCCATAAGATTCATGACTGTGCATAAGCTTCACACCAGAGCCTATGGCTGGAGCCCTGATGTTTGAAGCATCTCCTACCTCGTAGTCAGGCGTTAAAGATCTCTAGCCGAAACACTTTCTTTGGTTTCATGATCCACCATGAAACACTATAAGAATAACCAAAGGATTATAACACACCATATAATTTACATTGATTTAACATGGTGCTTCAAACAAGACAAGGACTTAGAAGATGCACATGCATCATCCCTCTTCACCCTGAATGAGAAACAACGGAAATAAGAACACATAGAAGACACTTCCCTTTAAAATGGAGAAATTTGGTATTTATGAAAGGAAAACATACTTCCATTAAAGTAGAAGTTCTAAAAATATTTCACCACATCCACCTTTTCATTTTAAAGAAAACACGACACCATGAAATGCCACCAAACATAACCATTACCAACAAAGAAGAATTACTAAGAAAGGGACTTTAAACTGATCCCCAAACAACACACTACTTCTGCAAACAGACATGATTAATTCTTATAATCAGATTTGACACACTAATGGCACAACATTGGTCCCTCACTTAGAAGAAACTGAAGAAAGATCCAAAGGACTTTTAAGACCACCGCCAACACCAACAAACTTAGGCCACTTTCAATTATTGGAATTTCCCTCCACCACTTCCAGACTAGACCTTCAAGAACAAAGGCAAAAAACTTCACCTTTAATGACTCAGAAAACTCAAGGAAACTAAAGTTTCCTTAAAATTTCCTCTTCCACCCTTCCGATTTGGGAGGATTCTTATGATAATAAAACATAGGAGGATTCAACTTATGGAACTCAATAAAGAGTTCCATAGGTTGATCAACTGGAGGGTTTTCTAATGGTAAACCACCTGTAGCTGCTCCACAATTTCCATCAAAACATCATGGGGGGAGGGTGCACTTGGAAGTAAGGAAATTGTGAATCTGATCAAACTATTTCATCAACCAAAAATTACCATAAACAGATACTGAACACACTGGGACCAACTGAAGATCTTCCCAAAACATTTTTCAAAAGAATGCACCAACCATCATCTCAAAACCAACTCATCAGCATAAATTAAACTTGAAACACTATTTAAGAAAGAAGAGTTCTAAAACAAAAAAAACCTCACAAGAAACATTTCTAAATCATAAGAAGAAACACCACACAACTATTGGTTATCAAAACACCACATTTTCTCTTAAAATCACCTTTGAAAATAAAACGAGATTGGTGGGTTTCTCATTCACCAAAGGCATTCGATAGAGTATCACACATGCATATTCTCATGCCAACCAGGCACTCATCCACCTTTCCACACATATCCTATACATGTGGTCACTTATGGAAATACTAAATGCCAAAACAAAACTTTTCCACTTTCCAAAGCAAAACATTCAACCCACACTTCCAACTTTCAAAAATTCATAAAACTTTCCAAAAGTTCACTCGCCACCGATTCAAAAATCACATTAAAATCCCACACATCAAACCATTTCATCCTTTCTCAAAATAAAAATCCATGGATCCCATCCAACCACAATCTATTTTTTTATTTTATTGAAAAACCACTTTGAGGGAAAGTGGGAACCTACATAACTATTCATCTATCATCAAAGACTCACAGCCTCACAAAACACACATTACAAGTTCAAAATTCAAAAAATAAAACAGAACCCTTTACCGTGCCAAACTGTCAGATGCATCCTGATTCAAAATTAAAAAGAGATCAATCGCATTGCAAAACCTATAAGCCGATCCAGGAAGTTGTCGCTAATCTTGACTCTGCAAGAAAACCACTGAAAAAACCATTTCAAAAAGTGAAAATAAAAAAAGAAAATAGACCATCATCACAACTCTATCACCATCACCTCAAGATGCACACACCGACACACTGACTCCACCGCATACCCCCAACATCACCAAGACCTTCTTCGTCACCGTAGAGCACCAGTAGAAACCGTCTTCTCCGTCGATAAGAGCACCAACATCTGCATTAAGAGACACTATTAGAGAATATCATCATCGAGGGAGAATTCACCATCATCACCAATGAGAACATAAACCCATAATTTACATCATAGTCAATGTCACCGAGCCACCGAAGACACCGAAAACAGAATAACAGAGTAGAGACCATGGGAAGAACACCCTAAAGAACCATTAGCCTCAACACCAAACCAACCAAATGCTGGTGACATCCAGCACCGAAACCCACCATCACGATCATGAATTAACCCAAAACTAGTGAGCTGCCCGAGGAACCCATCACCACGGTCTTCAACCTCATGCCACCGACAACCATTGAGAGACACCGACAAAACACCAAAGAAAAAGAGGGGAAACCAGGGGATGAAAACCTAAAAACAAAAAACTCATTCCACCAAATACTATTTGATTAAAATTTCCTTTTCCCTTATTCAAAACAATTTTTCCATAACCTTTATAATTTTTTTTGGTTTCACAAACAACCCATTTCAATAACTCCAAAATTTTGATCCTAAAAACTTGATCTCATTAAAATAATCCCCATTTCAAAAAAAGACCATTTCGTAAAAATACAATTTTCTAAAGCTTCCTTAAAAATTATTATGAAAATACACTTCCCCCTTTCAAAAAATCAAATTATTACCGCTTTAAATCCAGTTTTTACAATTCCAAAACAAGAATTCTCAAACAATTTTCATAACCCAAGAAGACACAAAACAATTCGTAAGGAGAAACTAGTGTCAATGGGTGACTTGACCATATGGTTGGAATCCATATTACAATCACACCATCTCCATAGAGAGTATTCTAGGACCATTTCCCCATCTCTACATGGATTTTTAGGTCCCACAACCTCACTGAGACCATTATCCCTACTCTCTTTTCATTTACAAACACAAAATAACTCGCACGAACCAAAGGAACCAAAAGAAACCTAACATTCCATGGAAACTTGAGTTCTATCATGAGGTGTGTTGGCTAGACACCCTAATCATAACCATAACATCGTGTCCCAATAGTCCTAGCTCCAGTATACCCAAACACTTCCCCAAATAACATGTCCCAAAAAGGGCGTGACCTAATCTGATACCATTTTATCATGAACCAGGTTGGAGCGCCATCTAACCTGAAACTCGATCCAGTTCATGGAATAACCCAAAGGGTATTATCGATCCCCATGGGATGAAAACTAGTGCATGGGTATCAAAAATATGTTTTGAGAATGATTTCACCCATTTGTATAAGCATAATATAACCAACAGAAATAAACATCACAATAATAAATAACCAAAAACCAAACAGGGCATAACAACATTCCAGATTCAAGGGTTATAACTTTAAACAAAACTAGAAAGGTTGCAACAAAAAGGGAATAACCAAACTGTATCAAACCTCTATGCAACGTGAGAGGAATCACCCTCAATCCACTACCACCAAAACCCATATGATAAGACCAATAACAACCCAAACCACCATCACGATACACCTTTCCTTTACCTAAGTCAAACATAACAAAATATACATACACCCAAAGGTGTATGTAGGGTGTGAGCCAAATCCCATTAGGATTCCATCCAAGAAGAATGATTCCATGCTATAACATCAAAAGAAAATTAAACATGTTCATTTATGTAAAAGCCATTGAAACATTTCCAAGAAAACATTTTAAAGGAAAACAATTTTTAGCACAACACTTTTAGGGAAATCAATTTTTAAGGTGACATTTCAAAGGAAACATTTATTAAGATAAACTTTCTTTAAGATAAGATTCACTCAAGGTCCACCGTATACCGACATATGGTACGACCTTTCATAGGTCTCAAGAGAGCACCATGGGTAAATCCCTAAGAGTAATCTAGCTCAAGTGGGACACTAAAACCTTGTACCTCAGTGAAGGGTGCTATAGTAACCATAATCAATGTTTTCTCACGCACAAGCCACTAGGAGGGGACACCCCATGGGCCTAGTGGTCTCCAAACATCATCATAGTTTAGTTAGTGTTGTAAGAATCAATCATGCTAAGTGAAACCAGGAAAGTCCACTTCCAAATCACTAGCGTACTAGATCTAGTAAGCCCACCTAGATACCCAGGATCCCCTTGTGCTCAAATTAATGTCCACATGTTACACATATCACCACTTTCACAAATCATTTCCAAGCATTCCAAGGCAATCACCATTTTCTATAAACAACCCACTTTCATTTTACACATGCCAAAACTATTTAAAAACACTTTTCACACTACTTGCACATTCCATGAAACCCATTTGAGAACATCACAAGGATAACACATAGTAAATTTAACCATTTCCATGGGTGAATCCCCTATCAAAATCACACATAAATCAATTTCACTTTAAAACACACTTAACAAAATTATAAAATTCACAAGTGAAATTGATAGTGCACAACAAAGAAGCCAACATTCCATAAAAAACCCTTTCTTTTTGAAAAACTCACTTCCAAATACATTTTTACATCAAGTACCTTTAAAAACATGATTCACACCTTTCAAACAACCCATGAACCACTTCCACCAAACACCATAATAAGGCACACAAAAAAACATAGCCATTTTCCTTTATAAAATCCATTTCCATCACATAATCTTACCAAACCCATATAAAATACATTTCACACCACATAAATAAATCATATATCATGTAAAAGTTAACCAAGAATGCATATCAAATCATCCAAAAATGTTAAATCATGGAACCACCTACCACAAGTATAGAAACTTTCAGAAATTGGCACAAAACCGAAACCGCACCACCACATGACCCTAGAAATGAAATATCTGACCAAAAACATAAATATCAAACTCTAATAATTAAGATTCAACCAAAAAGAGACCACCCCACCCTAGAGGCCATATAAAAACCCCAAGGAGAAGAGAATAAAACCAAGAAAAGAGGGAATAACAAGAAGAATAACCACTTGGAGATTCGTTGATGAATCAGGGTCAAATTCACCCAAGGAGAGGTGCCCAAGGAGCCTAGGAGATCTTGGAGAAGGCCCCCATGGCTGAAAACCCCATGGGGTCGAGTGGGAGAGGGATTAGGGTTAAATCCAAAAAGGACACAACTAGTATTTTGGAATTTTTAATGACCTGGACAGGCGCATGATTAGCCAACATAGTTTTTCAAACCGTGCAACAACCATGAAACCCTCTCTTCCTAATAGGTACCTAATACACGGTTAGCCCATATGGCCTGACTAACCGTGAACAATCCATGCGGTAGCTTCTGTTCGAAAACTCCAACCTATCACATGGTTATTTGGGAAAAAATGCACAATTTCCCCTAACCATGCGTCAACTGTGCGCCTCATGATGTATGACCCAAATTTCCCATTTTTCTCCAAAAAATTAAAGAGAACCCTGGGGGAAAAGCTAGACTAAGAATAAAAGGAAAGATTGCCTAAAAAATTCAGACCTGTCAGACCCGGTCCCTGGGATAAAAATTGAAACCCATAAATGAATTGGAAACAAAAACAAAAATAAAGACCTGGGTGTGACATAAAACAATGTTTTATATAATTACACTTAAAATTATCCAAAAAACATTTAAAAACATTAATATTTCATCTTTTGATGCCTGTGATCCCCTCTCAAAAATGTCTGCTCATGGTATCAGTTGCTGAACAAATCATCTCAACCCAAGTAAAAGATTCCTCCTACATAAGAAAACAAATATTATGTTAGTAATACTATAAAGAAATAAATTAGACATTAATATGAAAGAATACATTAATAAAATGTAAATATCTAATAAGAAAGACACATTTGGAGTGATACTGGTCACAAAGTGCATCGTATTGAGGTTGGGTTGATTCCTACACATCACAAATGATCTATAGATCATTTTCCTAAAACATCAAAATAATCCAAATGTGTTTGCTTGATTTTGAGTATGTCACTTGTTCTTTTACAAAAGTTAATGTCAATTTTAAATAATGACACATTTGGAGTTATACCGATCACACCATGCAATGGATTGAGGTGAGACTATTTCCTACCTATTAGAAATTACTGATGGATTGTTGTCCTAAAGTATCAAAAAGATCTGAATGTGTTTTCTTGGTTTTTAGTATGCCAGTTGTGTTTTTTTTACTAAAATGTCATTTCAAACTGGAAACATGCATTTTGAGTCATACTGGTTGCATCATGCATCAGTTTGATGTGATACTACTTCACACACATCAAAAATTACTTATGAATTTACATCCTAAATTACCAATATAATCGTATCATGTCTGCTTGGTTTTCAGTGAGGAACATGTTTTGAACTAAAATGTCAATTTTAAAATGATAACATACACTCTGAATCATACTATTCACACTGTGTGTTGAATTGAGGTATGATTGATTCATACACATTAAAAATGACTTATAGATCATTTTCATGAAGTATCAAAACAATTCTAATGCATTTTCTCAGTTTTCAGTATGCTTGTTGTGTTTTTTTACAAAAATGTCATTTCAAACTAGAAACATGCATTTTGAATCTTACTGGTCACATCATGCGCCGGTTTGATATGAGTCTACTTCATACTCATAAAAAATGACTTATAAATCACTTTCCTAAATTATCAAGACAACCCGATCATGTTTTATTGGTTTTCAGTGAGGGACACATTTTGAACTAAAATGTCAATTTTAAATTGATAATGAACACTTTGAGTCATACCGGTAACACTGTTTGTTGGATTGTGGTATGGTTTATTCCTACACATCAAAAATGACTCATTGATCATTTTCTTAAGAAAAACAAATCGAATGAGTTTTCTCGGTTTTTAGTATGTCACTTGTTCTTTTTTACTTAAATTAATGTCCATTTTAAATAAAAAGACACACTTGGAGTCATACCAATCACACCATGAGTCGTATTGAGGTTTGGTTGACTCCTATATGTAAAATATGACTCATGGATTAATTTAATAAAATATCAAAATAATTCGAATGTATTTTCTTGGTTTTTAGTATGTCACTTGTTCTTTTTACTAAAATTAATGTCAATTTTAAATAAAAAGAGACAATTTGAGTCATACCGATCACACCATGTGTTTGATTGAGGTGTGGTTGATTCTTACACATAAAAAATTACTTATAGATCATTTTACTAAATTATAAAAAAAATTAATGCATTTGATTAGTTTTCAGTATGTCACTTGTGTTTTTTCTTACTAAAATGTCATTTCAAACTGGAAACACGTATTTTGAGTCATACCGGTCGCATTGTGCATCACTTTGACATGATAATACTTTATACACATAAAAAATGACTTATTAATTTCTTTTCTAAATTATCAAGACAATCAGAGTGTGTTTTATTGGTTTCTAGTGAGGGAAATGTTTTGAACTAAAATGTCAATTTTAAACTGATAACGGATACTTTGAGTCATACCGGTCACACTGTACATTGGATTGAGGTTTGATTGATTCCTACATGTCTAAAATGACTCATGGATCATTTTTATAAAGTATAAAAACAATCTAAATTCATTTAATCAGTTTTTAGTAAGCCACTTGTTCTTTTTTACATAAATTATTGTCAATTTTAAATAAAAAGACACACTTTGAGTCATATCGGTCACACCGTGCGTCATATTGAGGTTTGGTTGACTCTTACACATCAAAAATGACCCATGGATCATT
This sequence comes from Viscum album, assembly GCA_963277665.1. Lineage (NCBI taxonomy): Eukaryota > Viridiplantae > Streptophyta > Magnoliopsida > Santalales > Viscaceae > Viscum > Viscum album. The sequence goes on from OY728138.1 coordinate 1,797,629,805, forward strand.
TTCCTAAAATATAAAAACAATCCTAATGTGTTTGCTCAGTTTTCATTATGTCACTTGTTCTTTTTACTAAATTTAATGTCAATTTTAAATAAAAAGAGACACTTTGAGTCATATCGGTCACACCATATGCTGTATTGATATTTGGTTGATTATTACACGTTAAAAATTACTTATAGATATTTTTCCTAAAGTATAAAAACAATATGAATGTGTTTTCTTAGTTTTCAGTATGTTAGTCATGTTTTTTTTACTAAAATGTCATTTCAAACTGGAAACACATATTTTGAGTCACATCGGTCACATCATGAGTCGGTTTGACATGATAATTCTTAATAAATATAAAAACGAATTATTAATAATTTTATTAAATTATCAAGAAAACCAGAGCATGTTTTCCTAGTTTTCAGTGAGGGGCACATTTTGAACTAAAATGTCAATTTTAAACTGATAATAGAAACTTTGAGTCATACCGGTCACACCATGCGTCATATTGAGGTGTGGTTGATTTCTACATGCCAAAAAATGACTCATGTATCATTTTACTAAATCATCAAAACAATATAAATGAGATTTATTGGTTTTCAGTATGTCACTTATTCTTTTTACTTAAATTAATGTCAATTTTAAATAAAAAGACACACTTGGAGTCATACCGGTCACACTGTGTGTCTTATTGAGTTTAGGTTGAATCCTACATGTCAAAAATGAATCATGAGTCATTTTACTAAAACATCAAAACAACACGAATGCATTTTCTTGATTTTTAGTATGTCACCTATTCTTTTTACTAAAATTAATGTCAATTTTAAATAAAAATAGGCACTCTGGGTTATATTGGCCACATCATGCATCATATTGAGGTGATATTGATTCCTACACATCAAAAATGACTTATAGACCATTTTTAAAAGGTATCAAAACAATATAAATGTGTTTTCTTAGTTTTTAGTATGCCAGTTGTGTTTTTTTATTAAAATGTCATTTCAAACTAGAAACACACATTTTGAGTCATACCAATTACATCATGCATTTATTTTATATGAGAACACATCATACACATCAAAAATAATTTATTAATCACTTTCCTAAATTATCAAGACAATCATAGCGTGTTTTCTTGATTTTTAGTGATGGATACGTTTTGAACTAAAATGTCATTTTTAAACTGTTAAAAAAAACTTTAATTCATACTGGTCATACCATGCATCATATTGAGGTATGGTTGATTTTTTACATTTCAAAAATGACTCATGGATCGTTTTCATAAAGTATCAAAACAATATAAATACATTTTCTTGGTTTTTAGTACATCACTTATTCTTTTTTACTTAAATTAATGTTAATTTTAATTAAAAAGACACACTTGGAGTCATACCGGTCACATTGTGCGTCGTATTGAGGTGTGGTTGACTCATACACATCAAAAATGACTCATGGATAATTGTACTAAAATATCAAAATAATATGAATGTGTTTGCTTGTTTTTCAGTATGTCACTATTCTTTTTATTAAAATTAATGTCAATTTTAAATAAAAAGAGACACTTTGAGTTATAGCAGTCGCACCATTCATCATATTGAGGTGCGATTGTTTCTTACACATCAAAAATGACTTATAGATTATTTTCCTAAAGCATAAAAACAATATGAATGTGTTCTCTTGGTTTTTAGTATGTTAGTTTTGTTTTTTACTAAAATTTAATTTCAAATTGGAAACACATATTTTGAGTCATACCAGTCACATCATGTGTCAGTTTGATGTGAGAATGCTTTATACTTGTCTCAAATGATTTATGAATCGCTGTCCTAAATTATCAAGAAAATCAAAGTGCGTTTTCTTATCTTTCAATGAGTGAAACTTTTTAAATTAAGTAGTCAAATATTTAATTTAGATTATGTTAATATAGTAGAGAAGATATAATATTATGAGAAAAAACATAGTTATTAAAAAAACTTTACCTTCTCATTTAATTATAAGTTGCAGCCTCAAATCCCAATCTCTCACGAGCATGAGCATCTTTGAACAAACCACCCCAACTCGAAAAAATGAATCCATATACATAAGAAAACAATTCTTATGTGAGTAATATTAAAAAGAAGAAAATTAAACATAAATATTATACAATACACTACTTCTATGAAAGTAAAATCTTCATGATATTTGTGTACATTATTCCATCAGGTATGTTGGCCATTCATTTCTAATAAAATCTATATTGTATTGTGAATATGAGTCTTTTTGATAGTCATATTAGTACTGAAAAAATATAAATACACAAAGGATTAATAGATATTTTAAACAAAATAGTAATTATCTTAGAAAATAACTCTTTGGGGAAGCTAGTTTATTGATGTAATATGATATCTATCATAAATTTACAAACATAATAACCACAATATTTTCTATTTGTTTGGTTCATACACTGCATAACAATTGAGGAGAATAATTAATTTATTTTTACATGTGATTGGATAGTGAAATATTATTATATATACCCAGATACTAGTCTAGTCATAGAACTTTTCACGGTCCTCTTGATTATCCCCTGACATCATTCCATGTTTTTTATGATATTGATGCACTTCCCTATCATAAAAAAATTGTCATTAAAATATAATCTAAATTATATAAATTGATGTTTAGTTCTAAAACATTGAATGTAGTGAAGTGGTCAGTTTCTGGGAGCATGTCATTCAAGGGAGAAAGTAGTTCTGTAAAACTGGCGTCACTCCATCTTTTGGTTTCTTTCAAATTGTACAACTTTAGTATGGCTAAAAATACTATATATTTAGTGCAACCAACATACAATGGTGTCTTTGAACAAATCTTTAACTTCTCAAACAATTTTGGACAATCATGAAGTTCATCTTAAATTGTCCTTGACATTTCCTCAATACAATCATTATCATCCTTCACATCTATAATCACATCCTTGATATGGTATTCTTCATTTTCCACACTTGTAATCATATTAGATGATCCATAAAACATAGTGTTATCCCAGCCACTAGATTCATTCACTTTTCCACCATGTTTATTCCAACATTTATAACTTAGATATATTCCATAATAGATCAAGTGTTCTTAAAACTCCTATGGACTAATTAGTCTTGAATAACAACAGCATAAAAATAAACAAAGGTTTTGAGAAGGTTCATATACATGATCATTTGTAAACTTGATGAACTCTTTCATTCCATATTCATACTCTTTTTTCATATGATTAACATAAATCCATTATTTATTCATATACATCCTATCTGATTCAGTAATATTAATATTTAACAAAATAAATTCACAATACATTGATATAAAAATTAATCAAGGCTAAAAAAATGGTTTTTAATATAGATCATAAGGGTTAACTCACCACTTTAAAAATAAAACATCATTTTATAGAATTTTAACACTTTCAAATAACTGAAACTCTTGGTTTAAAATCCAATTAACATAAGAATAATTTTCAAAACATCAAGTCAGTGATTACCACTGATTCCTCTTGGTCAGAAGTGTTATACAGTGAGTCTTTATATCATTGGAAGTTCAAATCCAAAAACCCCTTTAAGGGATCATCCATTTTGAAATAGAGTTCTAGCTCTAATAAACCATCAAGATATCAAAAAAACTAATTAAAAACCTTCCAGTACTCCTTCCCTAGATTCACCATTAATATTTTAAGTTAAAAAACCTAATAAATGATATCAAGTCTTATACACACCATGATGTACATCAGACATGCTATAACTAATGCAAATAGAACCATTTCTATTAACTTGAACTCATCATCTATTTTATGATACTCCTCCATTTAAAGTTTTAAATGTATAGATAAGGGAGTTATCACAAGTTTTAACTCACTCATTCTGAATATTTTCAACACCTTATGGATATAATCCAACTAAGTCAAGAAAAAAGTTATAGACTTTAAGTCTCTTTCAATATTTATCCCCAATATCCACCTTCTAAAACCAAGGTCCTTCATTTGGGAATTTCTAGATAAATCAATCTTTAGCTCTTCCAGCCTTTCCTTTATTGGTCTAACTAAGAGAAATTCATCCACATAAAGAAGTAAAATGAAAAAACTCCTATCATAATGCACCTTCATATAGTAGCAATTATTTACATTACACTACATGAACATTAATTCTACCATGAAAGGATTGAAATTCCAATTACACTATCTTGGTGCCTATTTAAGCCCACAAAACTCCATTTGATACTGGAATCGAACCTTCTATTTCATTTAGTATTAAAACTTCTAGTTGATTTATGTATATCTCTTTCTCCAAATCTCCACTAAGGAATATAATCATGACATCCATTTGTTCTAGAAATAAACCTTAAATGGAAACCAATTCGAGAACCATCTGAATTATTATATGCTTTATAGAAAGAGAGAAAATCTAATTGAAATATAATCATTACAATTATTGAAATACATTTACAACTAGAGACACCTTCAATTATTTCATATCATCCACTTTCTCCTTTAGATGATAAATCTATTTTTTTTCTATAGATCCCTATTTCCTGGTTCCAATTCTATTATCTGTAATGTATCAAAATTATAATGGGAATTCAATTATTCCTTTATTTTTTACTCACACTACAATGAGGTCAATAATCAACCTATATTGAATCCTAAAAAAATAGAAAATACACTTGACTTACCCACACATGCCTCATTAGGGACACTCCTATAGAGTAAGAAAACTATACAACTAGGAGAAACTAGCTAGTGTGTGAGCTAACTAGTGTAGTGTATATATCTACCTATTTATTAATTCCTAGGGTTCCCATGCATCCAAACAAGTGGAAGTGATAAAAAAAAGTCAATGATCATCACATTGAGGGGGAGGATACCTTAGCATAGAGGGGGTTTAGCGATAGTGGTAGGGTTCGATGGAAGTAGAGCAGTTGGTAGCAGTAGCGGTGATGATGATGAAGATAAAGGAAGGGTTCGACGATGGAGGAGGGGTTCGTGGTGGCAGAGAAGGGGTTCAATGACAGAGGTGGGGTTCGACGGTGGAGGTGGGGTTCACAACAGTGGGGTTCGACGATAGAGGTGGGGTTCACAGTGGAGGTGGGGTTTGTGGCAGTGGAGGAGGGGTTCGGTCATGGTAGAGGAGGGGTTTGGCAGTGACATAGGTCAGATTCCATGAGAGCTTGAGGTATACGAGAGAAGAAGCTGATTGCTAGGTTTCATTTATAAAATCGTGTAAAGCTTTTATCAGCACTACTTAAAAAGCATGGATAAAGATAGACCTTTATCAAAGTTAAAAAAGCACTGATAAAAGTTGTCTTATCAGTCCTAAAATTATAGCGTTGATAAAGACACTGTTTATCAGCATTTTTTTAGCGCTGATAAAGGCCTATCTTTATCAGTACTAAAAAAACACTGATAAAGATATAATGTTAATAATTTATTTAGATTATTATATATATTTATAAAATTATATATATAATAAATATATATATATATATATAATAACTATATTTATAAATATTATAAATAAATAAATATATATTTATAATTATAAATTTGTAATAAATATATTTATTATATTTATAATTATACACAATAAATATATTTATTATAAATAATTTTAAATAAATATTTATTTATATTTGTAACTATAAATTTATATATATTTATTTAAATAAGTATAAAATTATAATAACCATATTTGTTATATTTATAATTATATATATATTTATATTAATGGGATTTATGCCCATTGGGCCTTTGGGTCATGTACTGAATAAATAACACTTGATGGGTGAGTTATCACTTAGGGGGCTATGGACTGCCTTTCTAGCCTGTGCGTGTGGTGTCTGCATGTTTAATGTAATCGTACCCCCAATCACTTAATATATATATATATAAATAATTATTTATAATTAAAAAATTATAAAAATTATATATTTATTTATAGTTATAATTATAAATAAATATATATTTATTTAAATAATTATAAAACTATAACAAATATATTTATTATATTTATAATTTTATTAATGTATATAATTAATATATTTGTTATAATTTTATAATTATTTAAAGATATCTTTATTTATTTATAATTATAATTTTAAATATTTTCATTTATGTATATTTTTTTATATATTTATAAATATACTTATTTAATTTTATATATTTATAAAATTATAAGAATAATAAATATTTTTTTATAATTTTATAATTATTTAAATAAATATATATTTATTTATAATTATATTTATAAATAAATTTATATTTATATGTAATTAAAAGTTATAATAAATATATATTTAAATAATTATAAAATTATAAGAAATATATTTATTATATTTATAATTTTATATATATATATATAATTAATATATTTATTATAATTTTACAATTATTTAAATATTTCTATATTTATTTAGAATTACAATTATAACTACTTGTATTTATTTATAAATATATGTATATATTTATTTAATTATATATATTTATAAAAAATTGGATACAACCATGAAAGCGCACACGATGCAAGGAAGAAAATACATGTAAATCACTGGTATAGGGACTTAACCCCATGACCATGCCCCAAACTCTTCCCCACCCTTACCACCCCACCCGAGCGTGGGGGGATTATATATATTTATAACTTTATAAGTATAATAAATATATTTATTATAATTTTATAGTTATTTACATATATATATATATATTTATAAAATTATAATAGATGTATCTATTTTAATTTTATAATTATTTAAATACACACACATATATAGTTATGATTATAATTATAAATAAATATACTTAAAAATTATTTATATATAATTAAAATTTTATAATTAAAAATATAATAAATATATTTATTATTTAAATATATTTATTTTAATTTCATAAGTATACTTTAGAACATAATAGATTAATGGGTATAACATGAATTAATCATATACCTAGTAAAATATAGATAATAAAAAACGAGTCATCACATATGGACAACATGAATAAAAATAAGGGTGTAATGTATAAATGAACATTCATGATGAATACTTAACATATAGACGTCAATAATATTCACACATCAATATATTTTTTGAACAAATTCATTGGAAACATATATTTATTTAAATATATGTTTATTTATTTATAATTATAATTATAAATATAAATATTTAAAAAGTATTTATATATAATTATAAATATGTAATTATAAATATATAATTATAAATATATGATTATAAATATATAATTATAAATATATAATTATAAATATATAATTATAAATATATAATTATAAATATATAATTATAAATATATAATTATAAATATATAATTATAAATATATAATTATAAATATAACAAATATAACAAATATATTTATTATATAATTTATTATAATCTTATAATTATTTAAATATATATTTATTTAATTATAATCTTATAAATAATTTTTTTAAAACATTAAATATATATATTTGAATTATTAAAACAAATATATTAATTATAAACATGCATTTTTATTCAATGTATATAAATAAAAATTATTTTTGAATATAAATATAATAATTTTATATAAATTAATAATATTTTTTATTAAAAACTGTTATTAGTGATAATAATAGCGCCGATAAATCTATCCTTTATCAGTGCTAAAAAAAGCACTGATAAAGGGTACACATTTATCAGCATTTTTTTAGCACTGATAAAGGGTAGATTTATTAGCACTTTTAGCAAGTGCTGAAAAAGACCTCCTTTTATCAGTGCATTTTTCTTAGCGCTGATAAAAGTTAGCACTGCCCTTGCGCCGATCTATGGTAGTGAGTAAATACATATGCAATGGATATATATCTCATGTGAGTAGAGGTAGTTCAAGTTTGGATTTGAGATGAAACCAATCAAGGAAATACTTCGTGAACATGTGGAATACTGCATCCCAAGCCAATAACTGGCTCAAAGAGGAATTTTCTCCAAGGTCTATAGTTGGTTTATTATATGCTAGATAAACCAACCATTAGATAATTATCATGATCATACCACTTTATTTATTTATTTCTGTCATTTTCATGATTATTTATTTATTTTGAATGTATGATGATCACATTAAATAAAGGAATTAACAAGCATACAAGATAGAATTAAATAAATTAGATTATGCATAAATTTTATTTGGACATGGCTACTCACTTCAGTGAAATTCTCTTAACATTAACAAGCACATGGTTTGATAAAATGGACTTATTTTACGCATAAGATAATAATTATAATCCCTTGAATAAAATATTACTTTGGTATAGCCTTCCATTACTTGATTTAGAATGAAACCAATAGTTTCAAAGTTCATGACCAACCCCCATCAGGGCACTTTAAATTAAGAGGTAGTTAAAAATAAAGTTTTGGGTTGACTTAACCATATTTATATCAGATTGTTATTTCCATCACTAGTCTTGGTATAAATCTAAAGGTAAGTGTTGAGGAAATCCAAGTCTTGGATTTCAGGATTGGAGAGTCCACTCAACAGATCAAGGGGTTGTAAGTGAGCAGTTGTAATAGAATTTCCAACTTAAATAACTTTAAGTATCTTGACCAACCCTCATTGGGGTTATGAGAAGGAAAATATAGATCATTTCCTATAGATTAGCCATGCGATAGGATAATCCGAGTTTTATGGTGAGGGATATAAATACATGATAAAATGGTAGGATATTTCAAATTAAATTTATCATGTCACACTTTTGGTAATCAATGAAAGTACTAAAATATGCTATATTTATTGAAAATGACACAATTTTGACATTATCATTGTGATATATCCTCGATAAGGAAAACCTTGTCACTAACACCGATTTCTTTGAATAGTATATATGGTTGCATATTATATTACACCCATAGCATAAATTGTATGTGTCGGATTCCCCAGTTCTTGAGCCACTTGGAAAAGAGCCTAGTGAGGATGAATTGCCTCTCTATGAATAACATATGGATTGTACAATATATGTTTGGTGTTTGATGCTATCGGCCATGTCTAGTGAGCTTAAAAAGCTTCATAAAAGCATGGATGTGTTTAGAATGCTGTCTTATCTCCAAGATCTTTACCAGGAGAAAGTTAGACAAGAGATATTTGAGATCTCCAAGGCACTATTCACATGAAAGCTTGGAGAGTCGGTGCCAACTGTGACTCATGTGGTCAAGATGATAAACTACATGGTGTGCTTGGACATCTTAGGCTTTAAAATGCTGAATGAGTCATTCACAAATCTCATTTTGGCCTCACAAACACCGAATTTCCCCAGTTTTATTGTTAATTATAATATGAGTAATTCTGGGAAGTCTCGTACAAAACTTATCATTCTTTTTCACCAAGTTGTTAAGGACATGGGGATAACAAACTTGTGGTCCTTATGGTGAATAAAGGAAGGTGCAAGGAAAAGGGTCTAAATAATCACTCAAAGTCTAAGGCTTATTATAATCAACCTTCCAAGAAGAGGAAGATCCAAAGGAAGATAATATAAAAACAAGACATTAATAAGCATAACACCAAGGTTTATCACCAAGGAATTATAAAACATAATTACCAAGGTTATTCAATAAGGTGTCATAATACATGTCATATATAGAGATTAATTCTTTACCTAATGCATTAATGTTCTATTAGGGATCACCATTCATATTTATTAATTCATACGTGCCACATAGATCACCATAAAACATTTCTTAATAACATGTTGAAGATAAAGAAATATTTTCTTATAAAATCATTGAATATATAAATGTTTCAAGACTTAAAAATTTCATCATTTTTAACCTATGAGAAGGGAATATGGGTTTTATAAATTTAAATCCCAAATCAAGGAAGTAAAATTACATATATATTAATACCCTTGAATGGAAATAGGGCTAGGTATTCATAACATAAAAAAAGAGGCATAGAAAATTAGAGGATGAATTCACCAACATAACATGTATATAAAAAAAATTATTGAATAGGATTAATGAGAGGGTAGGTAAGTATCTCATTAATAGAACATGATTTGGATAGTAATGGAATCATTTAAATCCATGAAATAACATTAATATGAAAATACATTACTATAAAGGAAGTACTTGAAAGTAAAGGAGGAAAGAGGTAGAGAATTCCCTTACCTTGAAGATTTGCTTCCTAAAACATGATTATGAAACCTTAATACCTTAAGGAAACCTTGGAGGGACTATTTAGGTGGTAAAATGACCATAAATTCATGGATATAGGATTTGGAGTGGAGAGGAGTGGGAGGATGGGTGGGTAGTTTTAGTAAAAGAGGAGGAATTGTTTAATAATTTCTTAATATATGCCTTAGAATTATAGGTTATGAAAAATGAAAAATAATTGGATTAACCATAATTTTTTAGCATGGTTTTAGAATTTTAATCCATGTTTTATAATATTTTAATTCATTAGAATCAAAATCAATTTTTAATACTACTTTTCCCATGGAAATGTAATTTTTTTATAAAATATAGTTTTTAAAATATTAATTTCCATTTTAGAAATTGGAAATTCAATCATAGGTTTGTAAATTAACTAGTAGAAAAATAGTCTTGAACATCGGTTTTTAACCGACATTGAAGTTGCCAATGTAAAAAATATTATTTTTTTACTTCAGTTTTTGTAAACCGACACCAAAAATGAATTACATTTGTTTTTAGCATCGGTTTTGTAAAAAAACGATACCAAAAAAATCAATTCGTATCATTTTTGGTGTCGGTTTCCTTAAAAACCGACGCCAAAAGTTTTAAAAAATAGTTTTAGCATTGGTTTTTTTTAAAACCGACACCATAAATAAAAAAAAATATTTTTGGCATCGGTTTTTTTGATTTTGGCATCAGTTTTTTGGAAAACTGACACCAAAAGATTTTTTTATTTATTTTTTGCATCAGTATTCCCCAAAACCGACACCAAAATATTTTTTTTTAATTTTTCGCGTCGGTTTTAACAAAAAATGACGTGAAAAATCATCAATAAATTGGTTTTGGTGTCGGTTTTATTGAAAACTGACACCAAAAAATGGAAAAAAATATTACAATGTTTTTTATAATTTCTTAAGATTCTATTTGACTGGTCGTGGAGCTAAAACGGAGTTACGGATTAAAAGTTATGGTCTTTGAAAGATGAACTTCTTTAAGACTTCTATTAGAGAAGATCAACTTCTGACAACCATAACTTTTAATCCGTAACTCAGTTTTTTATTTACGGCCAGTCAAATTGAAGATTAGGAAATAATCTAAAACTTAGTAAAAGAAAATATAATTTTTGGCATCATTTTTTAAAAAAACCGATGCCAAAAAGTCTTCAGATTTTTTGATTTTAGTGTCGGTTTTTAAGAAAACCGATGCCCAAAGATTTTTTTTGGCGTTAGTTTTCCCCAAAACCGATGCCAAAACATTATTATTATTATTTTCCACGTTATTTTTAACAAAAACTAATTCAAAAAATCATTAAAAAATGGGTTTTGGAGTCGGTTTTACTGAAAACCGACGCTAATAAGTTACCGCACATACTATTGGCATCAGTTTATAAAAAACTGACGTTATTACGTCGACGTTAAATCCTGTATTTCCACTAGTGATTGTTTTAAATCCATTAAAATACATAATATTAATAAAATAATCTATTTTGGTCATGGATTTAACTTTATTCATTATTAAATCATTATTAAATATTTATGAATTCATAAAACATATTGTAAACACAAAACTATATGTTTATTATTCATTAAAAAATAACGTATTTTAGAAAATTCTAAAAATTTCACCATGAACAAATTTCAAAGTGCTGATTTCAAATATAATGTTTATTTTATAGAAATAAATTTCTTAATATGATAATTTTAACTTTTAAATGAAAAATCCTTATTTATTGAAAAATAACAGTCTTTACAACATAATCAACTTTATGAAACTTATAAACATTTCTTAGTACATTATAAAATTATATTATCATTTATATTTAAATAATGTCTTATAAGAATATTTAATGAAAATATATTTTATTTATAATACCTGAATTTATTATAAAAGTGTATATATTTTCTAAAATTAAAATTATGCTTTATTTGCATCCAAAAATCTATTTATCACATTCATCTTATACATATGTGTATTTATTGACGCTCCTTTTCGTCACAGAGTCTAAACGACTGAAAAAGGAATACCTTAAGCACAAAGAGATTCATCCTTTGAAGAACATCAAAAATTGACAAAGGCATGAACAAGGATTTCTTTAAACATGGGTCGTGCAAGTTTCACCATGGTTGTGCAAGTATACTTGCATGCCACATATTGGTCGTGCAGGTGACTTGCACGCCCTAATTGATTTTCGCCCAAGGTCCTCAATGGCCTATAAATACCCCCTGTGGGCCCCCATTTCAAGGACAAAAAATCCAGAAGTTAGATTTAATCTCTTTGTGCCCTAGTCTCTACTTGAAGTCTTCCAAATACTTCTAAGGTAATTTCTTACCTAGAATGGAAGATCTAAAGAGGGGGAACAAGGCCTAAGTGTTGAAATTCATAAACACTTGTGCGCCTAAGTGTCTAACCCTTAAGGGAAATAAAGACACTTACGCACCACCTTATCCCTTCAACAGAACTTGTGCGCTGCCCTTTTGGAAGCCTCTAGGGATAATACTAAGGGTTTGAGCCAAGCCTCACCCAACTATTACCTTATGGGTTAAATTTCTCTCAAGTACACATCTGTCATGCAAGTATACTTGCACGACCAGGACTTGCGCGCCCAAATAGGACTTGCGCACCTTCCTCTTTTTGGGTACCCCTCCTGCCTATTAATCTTTTTTCTTCAAATCCACCTCTCCTCTTCAAGATTTAGCCTTAAAAACCCTCTTCAAAGCCATTTTTGGCATGGTTCCTTTGTTGGCTTCCTTATCTGAAAGGAATTATGTGGAACATCTCTCAAAACCTAGTGATTTACATATCTTTATGTCACTAAGGTTAGATATTTCCTCCATTCAACCCCATCCTTTAAGATGAGAAGATCTTTAATCTGGGCATCCTCCTTAGGAGTAAGCCCCAAGTTCCCTAACCTGGGCCTCCTTTTTAGGAGTAAGCCCGAGTCTAAGTTCCATAATCTGGGCCTCCTTTTCAGGAGTAAGTCCCAGTCCAAGTACTCTTAATATGGGCATCCTTTTTAGGGGTAAGCCCCAAGTTCCCAAATATGGGCATCCTCCTTAGGAGTAAGTCCCAATCATAATTTTCTTTAACTTAGGCCTCCTTATTAGGAGTAAGTCCCAAGTTTCAATTCCCCTTAACCTGGGCCTCCTTCTCAGGAGTAAGCCCCAAGTTTCAAGTCCCCTTAACCCGGGCCTCCTTCTCAGGAGTAAGCCCCAGTCATAATTTTCCTTAACCCGAGCATCCTCCTTAGGAGTAAGCCCCAAATTCTAAATTCCCTTAACTTGGGACTCCTTCTCAGGAGTAAGCCCCAAGTCTCAATTTCTTTTGATTTGGGCTTCCTTATCAGGATTAAGTCCTAAGTTAAGTATCCAAATCTCCATAAATCACATATAACTTTATGGAACTTGTTCCTGGGTTTCTTCCCTGAAGTAAATCCCAATCTTAATCTATCTAGGCAATCATACATACATAAGCCCCACATCATTCCTTACGATTGCATCTTTCGTGGAACAATCGTTAGGTTTTACTGATACCTCTTTTTTCTCACACCGAGTATGACTCACATGAGCTTAGAGTATAAAAGTAATCATGAAATATTTCTTTGGGCCATCAATCATGGATAAACTCCATATACTCAAACTACATGGGTTCTAATTATTTTTCTAAACAAAGATACGTAGGTATCCCATCTGCGGGTATGATCCCAACTCTAAAATAATCTATGTCCTTCTGAATGAAAATAAACTTCAAGTGCCCCACTGAGTGGCTTTAAAACCAGTATGGTTATCATAATGACCAAGAAATTTCTATATAATGTGTTGAAGGATACCATTAACTAATAATCTCTATCAAATACAGATGATTCTCTATTAATTAAGAACCTCAAATACATATAAAAGATTCTCTAAATCCCATACATATCAATCATAGATTGTCAGATCTAAAGGAAAGCTCATTTTCATACTTGGTAATTTAATAAGGATTCACGAACATAACTCAAATATATAAAGAGAGTCCCAAAGTAGACAATAATCCCCCCCAAAAGGTGTGATGAGTCTGACATCCCATCCTCTCGACCAATGAAAATTCTTAAGCCTCATCGGTCCATAACTAATGAGCACCTACCTTTGGAAAGTATGTCCAAATGGATATAGAATCATTGGATGTTTCCGGTTCTATGAATAAACCCCTTAGAAATTGATTGGAATGTTTGAACCTTAAACAAACAAGGTCATCCCCATTTCCATTGGAAACAAAAAATGGTGAACCCAACATGAATCCTTAACCAAGTTAAAATGATGTTTTACTTATTTGTTAGGCCCCTATTTAACTCAATGTGAGGGCCAACAAAACAATCAATAACATATGTGCTAATCCAAAAGATGTAGTGGCCGAAATTATCTTGATTATATCTGTTATATCAAACAGGAACTCTTTTCCAAGATCTCTCTACGTTACAGAAATGGATTCTCTAAAGTTCACACCTGTGAATGCATCTGCTGGTACTCCTGTTGGATCCTCGTCCGCTCTGAGGATGAAATCACCTACTCAGCATCTTCAACGCTGGGTCTCAAATGCACTGGTTAAGGAATACCGTCAACACGGTACCATTCCAACTCTGGAGGCCGCTCGACAAGCCCTCCAAGTCAATAATTCACCCTGGTTGTCCGGACAGTGACGACCAGTGATCAAGAAGCAGGTGGTTCCAACCACCGTTTCCAATCGTTTTGGGTCGTTATCCCCGGAATGTAATCACCAGTCCCTCCCATATTATGGGGAGGTGAATGAGAAGGTCACTCAAGGCCTTAATTCAAGGATACATGAGTCCTTCCTGAGGGATCCCATGAACAATCGCCACTAGACTCGTGCGAAAGTGCGCCCTCAACATGATGAGGGTATCGCCTTTAGGGGTTCGACTCAGGTTCCTCAAAACCAAGTCCACAAGACAAACTACCAGAGGCGAAATCTAGTCAACAGGGAGTAGGTTCTTACTTATGCCCCCTCTGGAGAAGTCCATCAAGCCAACTTGAGTAGGAATATACACCCGTCCGTCCTGATGTTACTGCCCAATAGAATCGTCTAGCATTAACACACCAATCCTTCCAGGCAATTCCAGTGGAGTATTGTAGACATGAATATACACCTATTTATAACTCATCATCTAGTTAGCAGGCTCGTCTGACTACAACCAAAGAAGCTCGCCAATCTAATATGGTGGCAACTGATAAGTAGGAACATACACCTGTTTACAATCAACAATTCTGTCAGCAGTCTCGTCTGCCAATATTGAAGGAAATTCTTCAACCATACTTGATGAAGAATACACAGCAGGCACATACACCTGCCAATGTTCATCAAGCCTTCCAACAGTCTCGTTTGGTAGCATTTGGAGAAGTCAGTCGGAAATCTCCGACGACAAATTTGGAGCAGACTCAACTCTCCGCCCCCACACATGAGTGCTGTCAGAATTCACTGACAGGAAAAGGAGGATAGGAGCAGGAATACACACCTACTCCAAGCACGGAATGGACGTATATTCCCGTTCCGGCATCTGAAGTCACCAAGCACATTCTAACAATGGTGAAAGAGCAGAAGCAAATCCCTGCTCATATTCTGGATGCCTGTCAGAATATTATAATAGCTTCAGTAGCCTCACATAGAAAGAAATACAAATCTGTCCCTACCAGTGGAGTTACACATCAAAATATCACTCTGGAACATATACACACCTCTGTTCTAGTCCAAGAGGGTTGTGGGGCATACTCCCCCATGTCATACGAACAATCAAGTCAGGCACATACACCTGATTTGAATGGAGATAATCAGCCTAACCTGACTATTTCTCCTGATCAGGCACATATACCTGCCCATAATAACAAATTTCTTCGACAAGTAGTTCCTAAAGTGAGTAAGAAGACATCTAAGAAAAATACCCATACAGCATAGTCAATAAATCAAGAGCCTATCTGTAATAAGGCCTTGATCGATGCTGGAGTTCTTGAAGCCCTCAGACAATTGTCTGTTGCAACTCAAGATTCTACTCTCTCATTTCCCAATAGTGGGAACATTAATTCCGAAGGTCTCCATCAGACACTTCCTCATGAAGGCTTGCTTCATGACAGTTCGGTCGATCTCGAAGTATCATCTTCAGATGAGAGCCATGAGAACCCTCTGTGTGGCCAGAAGATCAAGGAGTAAAATGTTTCATCTTTTTCTATAACCCACCTTGGTGGTCCTCCCCATGATGATGAATTTAGCTATGAAAGTCCTCTCCACAGTAGTAATTCACATTGCCTGGAAAATTCTTCAAAGGACAATTCAGTAATGAGAAAGCCCTCTTATCTTGAGGCACTTGCAAATGTGAATCCAGTCATGTCTTATACTTTACCACTAGCAGGTGAAATACTTTCTCAATCAGAAGGTAGCCCAGGGTGTAGGTCATTATCCGAACCACCCCTGGGTCATTTATCTTCTAGTTTTATAAATGAATTCTCTACCAATCTTGTTGAATCTGATGAAGCAACAAATAAGCACCAGCTTTGGTCTAATCAGGTAGAAGAATATTCATCGAATGATAAAGAGGAAATGCTGAATATGAGAAAACAACTGGCGAAAGGTGAAGTACCAGTCATGTTTTGGACTTTGGCTGACTCTCAGTACGATATTCCAGAAATGTTGACGGAATATTGTATTCATGATATTCTTCTCAACATGTGGAAAAATCTTTGTCAATTGAAAAAGAAATTATTATCTTATGATGAATATGAAAATCATGTCAAGATAATAGAAGGGTTACAATGCCAAATTGATTTGGCATCTCTCTCAGTTTCCTGATATCCGAAGGATGAAAAGCAGCAGAGAGCCCTTCAGCGTTCATGCCTTGGTGCACTAAAAATATTGCGCCAGTTAATTTCCAATGCCCCATCTGGTATTCATATCAGGGGATGTGGTGTTCATGGAGCACTACATTTCACTGTACTCTCTAGTCAAAAAAGCCCTCCAAAAATGGTCTCATGCAATGTTATTTCCCATGGACGACCACAACCAATTGGTTTTGTTTGTAATCAAAGGCTTGCTCCGGAACATGCCTCTACTAGTTCTTCCCAAAGTCAGGCATACAAAGAAAAAGTTGTAGAATTACTCTTGCATCAGGAAAATGAGAATATCGAATAGGCTTCTCGTTTAGAGTTGGCGCATCATCAGGTGACTAAAGTGTCAGAAATCATCCAGCAGTCATTTGAGCCAGGTGATTTGAGTGGTTGTAGGTTAATGCATCCAGCCAAATTTCGGACTAAAGTCCGCAAAATTAGGAGAGATTTTAAGAAAGTCTCAGATGTAGCAGCTCAAGAACCACCACAGCTTGCCAGACTAGGGTCTCTTTTAACCCAACCCTCAGAATCAACAAATAGGATTCGAGGAGTTGAGCAGGAACAATAGGAACATCCCCAGTCCACCAGACTGGGGACTTTTTCAAATCCTCAATCTTTTCCTTAGCGAAAGTCAGTCTTCTCTTGATTAGGGAAGAATCCACAAGAGGAACACAAAGCCAAATTATTAGGAGATTCCCTCTAAATTACGGTTCATCAAGAAGTTCTTGAGAGTTCAACTCAACAAAAGGCAATGTCTCATCAAGGACATGGAAGAAGACTGCATCGCAGAAATGCCAATAGAAGGGATGCAATGCATTATGCATCGATAAATGTCATCAATGTCATTATTTCTGATCCTCCAGAACATGAGGCTCACTTATAGGGATCAGATGAAGAAGTTCCTGCTCAATAGGCTGTGCACACAGAGGTAAATGAAGAATGTGTGCATACATGAAATCAAAGGCTTACCCAGAATCTAGGTATTCCTTCAAATAACCAACTTCCCCTCTCTAAAAGGAGTCCAATAAGGGGAAAGGAAAGGATCAGGTTACATTTCACCCTTCCTCTAGAGAATCCCAATCACTCTCACTAGAGAAAAGGTTGACACAACAAGAGGAAGAAATGAAGGAATTAAGGAGGTTGAATGCAGAACTACTTCAAGGTAGTCTTCCTCCTAAGCATGCTGGAGTCAGTCAGTCAAGGGAATTTGTTGCGGCTACTGAGATGGATCAATAATATCCTCCTTTACCATTACACCATCACAGGTCTAATCCTATGGGTCATGCACAACAAAAATTGGTGGTGCTACCATCAGTTGTAGTACCAGCCACCATACCTATCCAAGCTCCAGTTATTGCATCTGCTCAGGCCTAAGCTCAACCAAATGTTTCTCAAAAGTTAATGACTACTATTGAGTCATTAACAGCTCGGTTGGAAGATATGGATGGAAAGCGTGCACAAATTTAACCAGAAAAGAGAGCTTATCCTGAATGGGTTGATGCAATTCCCCCCCCCCCCCATCAAATTTTGCAAGTACCACATTCCTGATTTTTAATGGTTCAGGAGACCCAGAGCAATACTTAACACATTTTGTTTCTTTTTGTGATCCTATGATGAGAACTCCTCAACAACAAGAGGCAGTTAAACTCAGGTGTTTTTTACAGTCATTACAAGGACCTACCTTTGTCTGGTATACAATCTTGCAATCCCAGTCAATTACCGGGTGGGAAGATCTCCATCAATGATTCCTTCTTCAATTCAGCTCAATGTTTCCAAAGATGACAATTTTTGATCTTACAAATTGTAATCAAAGGGAGAATGAAAGAGTTTCTGATTTCATTGCTCGCTGGAAGGGATTAAAATATTCCTTAAGCTTAGCACTCCCTCAAGAAGAATTGTTGCCAATATGTGTGGAAATTTTGCGTGATAAATTATGCACACCGTTGATCCCTGTGAAATACACAGGAGGGTTTCGAGACCTTACGTCAATCGCTCAACATATTGAATACTCTCTTACAAAGACTAAGGATAAAACTCGTGTAATTCCATCAGTTCCAGGAAGGAGAATGGGTAGAGAAGAGACTGCTACAGTTACGCTTAAACAAGCACCTGTACCTTCTTCTACTCCAAAACCTTCATCTTTTCGAAGGGATCCACCTCCTGAGCTTCAACAACAGAGGCCGTTTCATCAAGATGATCAAAGAGATCAAAGATGTAAACAATTTGAGAAGTTAAATAGAAAAGTTTATTCTTTCTAAAATGAACAAGTTCCTGGTTACTTCATTTCGGCTCTGGAAAATAATTTGGTTCAATTACAAAGGCCTAAAAGGCCGAACAAGGAAGGAGATGAAGACCGTCCCAACTATTGGCCATTTCATCAGATGTTGGGGCATCGCATTCAGGAGTGTTTTGTCTTCAAATACCTCCTACATAAGATGGTGGACTCGGGATAGGTAAAACTGAAAGGTTCTTCAGCCCAGGTAGCATGTGTTACTGCTACAGATCCAGAGGAAGAAGGTGAGTGGCAAGAAGTCAAAAGAAAAAATGCGCAGAAATATGAGATTAGATGGTCAGAAAAACGATCAACCGAACTCATGCCATTTTACGAATGAAATTGAAGAAACCAATTGTGTCTTCTAATATGAATGCCACAACAAAACCCCCTTCATCAGAAGGAAAATCCTCAAAGAAATAGCATAATTCAAATAAAGAAGAGCAGTCAGAAAAAGATGAGATCGTGTCAAAGACCAAGTTGTCTTTGTCAATGGAAGATTTTATGACATCTACTTCAAAGCCACGGGCACTGCCCCACCAAAAGACACAACATAAATTGGATAATCAGGCAGAGTATTCATCAAATGAAGAGTTGATATTTGGTTATGTTAACATGATTCACTTAACAGATCCTTATGCCAGTCATAGTTTCGATCTTGATGAGCCTGAGTTCTCTATATCAAACAGATGAATTAGAGGGAGTTCTAGAGGTCTAGGATACAGAGGAAGACGTGGATATCCCAGAAGCCACTATTTCAATCCTACCCCTGCTAGAACTATATATGCAGTAGAAACTTGTGGCAAAGCCCTTCAGCGGGATCAACAAGAACAAGCAAGTTCTTCCACACATGACAGATTCAGTCCTGGCACAATTATTTTGGAAGATCGGTTGGAGGTTACATCTTCTTCCTCTCAGCAAATAAATAGACCTAGTCAGTCTAATCTTCCAAATCCAGGAGTATTTCCAACTCCTACCCCGATACAAGATGCATCTACTTCCAAAGCATAAACTTCTAAGGAACCTGCGAAACCACATGTTCCTATTGGGAAACGTATACCTTTGGATAAAAAAATATGATGTCTTGAAACATTTGGACCAAGTACCAGCCAAGTTATCAATTCTGGATGCCTTAAATCTATCAAAGGATCTTTGGTAGGCACTCATTGAGGCTTTGTCAAGTCCTCAGGAATTCAAAACTGAAATTGCTACGGCTGAAATCTACCATATAGAGAATGATCCCGCAGAATGCCATGCAGTGATATATTTTACAGATGAAGATGAAGATGATGTTGTGCATGGACATATTAGACCTTTGTATTTATCTGGAAAGGTCAATGATGTAGACATCTGAAGAGATTTCATTGATAATGGTTCATGATTCAACCTCATCCCCATTCGTACACTTCGTCGATTGGGCCTCACCGAATCAGATTTATCTCCTTCTACTTTAATATTGCAAGGATATGATAAAAATGAATAAGAACATCTGGGTGAGATCACACTCAGAACTTAGTTTGGAGACCTTGTATCCAATTCAGATTTCATGGTTGTTCATCATGACACAACTTTCAACATTTTTCTTGGAAGACCTTGTCTACATCAACATGTGGCTATACCATCATCATACCATCAATGTCTCAAATATTGTTTCAATGGTCAAATTGGGATATTGTATGGTGATAAATCCCCATTCAAAACATGTGAATCTCAGTACATTGAGGCAGAATTCTATCACATGGAAGGAAAGGAGTTATCTATGACAAAGGAGGTTACCAAAATTAATGCTCCATATGGTTTGGAAAATATTCCAGTAAACTCATTCATACATGTGAGTACATATTATGTGTTGCCTATCAGTCAAATCGACAGGGTAGACCCAAATCCAAATACCCTTATGGAAACTTCCATAATTTCAATTATGGAAATCAAGCCAAACAACCTGAGAGAAATTGGCGATTCACCAAGCAATGATGAAAGCTCAAATGGAGATGTATTCATTTCATCCGCTGAAATCTAGCAATTCTATACTTCATCAACCAGGCCAGAAGAAGTTATAGCAATGTCAAAGATGAATGATGATATAGATTCTCAATCCATCATCTCCTATTTATTAACCGAGGAAGACCCTTCATCATCAATGGGGTTAGAAATGGTAGCCTCTTCATCAATATGTTCAAATTTTAACATCTCTCCTGATCATGGAAATTATACTTCATCATCTACTATTCAAGTAGAAATAGAAGAAATAACATGTGTTGAAGAAGAAGAGGAAGATCTCAGAGATGCTCCTCCAACATTTGAAGAGGGTATCTCTAACACTGTGGATGAACTCAGAGAAATAAATCTGGGTACAAAAGAAGATCCATTCCCCACTTTAATTAGTGTGGCCATGACTCTTGAAGAGTAAGAAATGTATATTTCATTTTTAAATCAAAATCAAGATATATTTTCTTGGAACTATACAGAAATGCCAGGGCTTGATCCTAATGTTGCTACTCATTGTTTGGGTTTTCCAGAAGAACATCGAGGATTTAAGTAAGCCGTGAGAAGAACACACCCAACTTATGCTTCTAAAATTGAAGCTTAAGTGGATAAGCTTATCAAAGCTAACTTCATCAGAGAAATTCAATATCCCAAATGGCTAGCTAATATTGTCCCTCTTAAAAAGAAGGATGGAAAAATTAGAGTTTGCCTTGATTTTAGAGATCTTAATCGGCATTGTCCCAAGGATGATTTTCCAGTTATGATCACAAAACTCTTAATTGATTCAAAAACTGGCTATGAAGCACTTTCCTTCATGGATGGATATTTAGGGTATAATCAAATTTGAATGGCTCCAGAAGATGAATAATATACAACCTTCAGAGCCCCTCAGGGTGTGTTTTCTATTGGGTAATGCCCTTTGGCCTGAAAAATGCAGGTGAAACATATCAACGTGCCATGCACCATATCTTCAAACCCTTTTTAGGGAAGTTTGTTGAATATTATGTGGACAATTTGGTGGTTAAATCCATACAACGTTCTAATCAATTGGATTATTTGGAAATCATATTCCACAAACTTCGACAACACAATTTGAAGATGAACCCCTTGAAATGTGCGTTTGGGGTAACCTCAGGAAAATTTCTCGGCTTTGTTTTACGCCATCATGGTATCGAAGTCGATCCTGAGAAGACAAAGTCAATCCTTGTTTTTTCACCTCCTCGAAATTTAAAATAATTGATAGGACTTCAAGGACACTTGGGCTATATTTGGCGTTTCATCGCCAATCTGGAAGGTAAAAGTTTACCCTTCACCAAATTAATGAAGAAGGGAGTCACTTACCAGTGGACTGAAGAATGTCAAGAAGCATTCAATATTCTCAATAAATATCTCTTGAGTCCACCGATATTAATGACACCTGTTGAAGGAAGACCACTTATTCTTTATGTTACAGCTTTAGAGCGATCATTGGGTGCCTTCCTTTCCCAAAAGAATGATGCTGGGAATGAAAACAACCTTTACTATCTCAGTCAGACTATGCTTGAAGCAGAAACCCGATATTCAAGTATTGAAAAGTGCTGCCTAACGTTAATCTTTGCAGTTCAGAAATTGAGACACTACCTGCAACATCATGAGGTCCAATTGGTATCTCGCAATAAACCGCTCAAATTCATCCTTATTCATCCAATTCTTACAGGACATCTGGCAAGGTGGGCAGTTATTTTGCAGCAATTTGATATCCAGTATGTGTCTCAAAAGGTAATAAAGGGCCAAGCTCTGGCTGATTTCCTTGCTGAACACCCTTCAGTAGAAGATACATCTTTAGATATTGAACTCTCTAATGAGGAAGTCTTTTCTATTCAGGATAATATTTAAACATAGAAAATTTACTTTGATGGTGCTTCCAGGAGTCCAACAGGGAAGAAAATGGAAGATCCTAAATTTAAAAAAGTTGGGCTAGGAATTGTACTTGTTTCCACGGAAAAGGCAGTGCTACCCTATTCCTTCTTATTGAGGGAAGGCGGTACAAATAATGAAGCAGAATATCAAGCTCTCATCGCAGGATTGGAGTTAGCGCTTTAGGCACAAGTGAATCACTTAATGGTGAAAGGTGATTCAGACCTGGTAATCAAACAAGTCAATGGGGATTATGCCATCAGAAAAGAAGAGTTAATCCCTTTGTATGATTATGTCAGAGAGTTAATGGTGGAATTTCCTTCGGAATCGACATTTTCTTATGTCCCGTGATCACAAAATTCCCAAGCTGATGCACTGACTAATATAGCCACACCTCTGGAAGATCCAAATTGGGATGAAACAATCATCATTATCTCCCACCGTCGTACAATTTCACCTTATGTTCAAATAAAAACAGACGAGATCAATGAAATTAGTCCCATTTCTGAACCATATGGTCATATTATAGGATGGATGACACCTATTAGGGAATAACTTCAAAATGGAACACTACCACCTGATAGAGTCGGGAAAGAACATGTCTAGTGATGTGTGGTAAATTTTACTCTTTATGATAGCCCTAATCACCTAGAAAAAATTATCTACAAAAGAGGTTTTGATGGAATTCTCTTCAAATGCATTGATGGTGAAGAGACAATGACTGTCATGAAAGAAGTACATGCAGGAGTCTGTGGTGCCCACCAGTCTGGACATAGACTATATGATCAAACTCGAAGGCTTGAATACTTTTGGCCTTCAATGATACAAAATTGTGTTGATTTCACTAAGAAGTTTCATTCTTTCCAAGTATGTGCCAACTTCATCCATTAACCCCCAGATTTGCTTCATACAGCTAAATACTCATGGCTATTTTCCACATGGGGAATGGATGTAGTAGGACCTTACCCTTCAGCTACATCCAAGCAGTTTAAGTATATTCTTACTACTACTGACTTCTTTTACAAATGGGCAGAGGCAATACCTCTCAAAGAAGTTAGTTCTAAAATCATTGTTAGCTTCATCAATTCTAACATCATTACCATATTTGGTGTCCCTTATACCATATTGACGGAAAATGGCACCAAATTCTATTCATTCGAGGTAAGGAAGTTGTATCAAGAATACAACTTCAAATCCAACCATTCATCTTGGTATCATGCAGTGGCCAATGGACAAATAGAAGCCTTTAATAAGACTCTTTCAAACATACTGCAAAATATGGTGGATAAAGATAAGAAATCATGGTCTGATAAACTTTTTCATGCTTTATGGGATTATCGGACCACCATCCACACTGCTACGCGGTCAACTCTATATTCATTGATATATGGAACAGAAGCAGTCTTGCCCATTGAGGTTCAATTACCTTTGCTCAGAGTATCCATTTGTGATCAATCATCTACAGATGAACAATCTTAAAAGCGATTGGATGAATTGGAATGATTAGATGAAAAAATATTGTGCACCCTGCACCACTTGGAAGTCTATCAGAATCGAATAGCATGAGCTTTCAAAAAAAAAAAGTTTGTATTCGTTCATTCATTCAAGGAGAATTGGTATTGGTTCTCATAACTCCAATGATACCAGGAAAGAAACCTCCCAAGCTTGAGCCAAAGTGGGAAGGACCTTACTCAATACATAAAGTCTACTCCAATGGAGCTTATTCTTTAATCTCAATGGATGGAGAACTCATCACGACTCTAACCAATGCAAGATTTTTGAAGAAGTATTTTGTGAAACAAAAATACCCTTACGTTCAGCAAGACGTTAAACTGCATAACCATTGTCCTAGCTATACGACGTTAAACTGTGTACCTCTCCGTCCCACATGACGTTAAACTGTGAAAAAGTCCCTAATATGTCCTAGCTACATGACGCTAAACTGTATAACACCCTTTCATCCAACATGATGTTAAACTGTGTTGTCCTAGCTATATGACGCCAAACTGTGCAGCACTCGTCCTTGCTATATGATGTTAAACTATACAACCCCTCTTTTTCCTTACTGCATGACATTAAACTATATAGTCCCCCCTAAGTCCTTACTGCAAGACTTTAAACTGCACAGTCCCTTCTTCGTCCAACATGACGTTAAACTGTGTCCCATCCCTTATGTCTTACATGAAATTAAACTGTGCATCGTTAAGGTTGTTGTTACCTCTTGTTTCTCACAACGAGTATGACTCATGTGATATTCGAGTAAACTTCAACCATAACACTCTCTCTGGGCCGCTAACCATGCGTAAGTCCCAACACCATTTTTAGGTCGTTGTCCTCAAGAACAACTTGATCACCAATTCATTCTTTAATCAAACTACGCAGACTTTGATCCTCGCCTTCTAGGATGGGTACGTAGGCAACCACCCGAGGTTCAAGCCCAAAACCAATCTCTTTCTCTTCACGTCAGTTCACCTCTATATCATATAATGTTGATCCGTGAAGTATCCCCAGAACCAATATTTTTACATTGGTTCACCACGGTCCATGCATATGACATTAAACTATTCACACTTTTATCCTGTACGACAATAAACTACAACATTCTTTGACACCCTCACCTGAGAGGGAATCATTATTTACATTGATCTCCAATCATGTTATATTCCAAAGACTATGTGCATACATGGAAATGACCGAACCTTAATCTTGGGTCAAACCATCATTGCATTAAAGTCCCCTTTCACCCTTCACTTGTACGAACCAGATTTGTACACATGGTATTTCAAGAACTATGTGTGGCTTGATTCCCATACTTATGGGATACATAGGAACATTCGAGCATCCCTTGAATCCAACCCCAAGTCTTTGGGCCTAACCCCAAATTCCACTTTCAGTCCCTTGGATGAAAAGTCCCCCTGTGAAAACATGAATGTGGTATGAAAACCCTGGTCTTCATTCATATCAGTTTTAACAAACACACAATGTGTATTCCTCATTATGGTCCGAGTTCTATAACACTAAACTAAGATCTACTACATTCTCATCCGACATGACGTTAAACTGTATTTCAAGAACTACTTATATCTTGATTCCCATTCTTATGGGATATGTAGTGAAGTACAACACCTCAATTCAGGACCCATCCACAACATGATTATGGTTAGAATTGGTCTGTGTATCTCTACATGCATTGGACAATGCCCATTTTGATGTGTCATACTCCTAACCTTAAATAATTCCAGATCTCCATAACCCTTTTCTTGACTTCTGATAAAAAAATGTCTGATACCCGAGAGTTCTTTTGCCTGACCATGCCGCATGTTCCCTTAGGCGGCCTTGCATAAACAGTCTACATAATGGACCTATCAGCCAAAAGATACTATTATTTGACTATGTAGCCAATTCCCTTAGGTGGACCTGCATAATTCAACCCCCTAACGGGTTTGTCAAATAGTGGTAACTTCATTATTGGGAGGAAAACCTTGTTTTTCCTTATTTGTTTTAATGAAAATATTTAGGGATCCGCAAAAATAGCCATCCTTAACATATTTTTCCCATACTATTTTTCATGATATGAAAGTATTCAAGTCTATGTTTTATATTTCTCCTCCCTACATTTGGGTCAGACCTTCATAGGAGTGACATTCATCCAATTCTCTGACAATCTTAATTAGAAATATCCTCTCCATATTCAAGTGCCTTTCTCCATACAGCAGACTCTATGCTTTGGAACATTTGAATCTCCATAAACTTTCATTGGCTTTTTATCAATAGAAAAGTAAAATTTCTGAGAGTTCTTTTTCCTGACTATGCAACACGTGCCCTTAGGTGGCCTTGCATAATTAGTCTACATAATGGACCTGTCAGCCAAAAGATGCTATTATTTGACTATACAACCAATGCCCTTAAGCGGCCCTGCATAATTAAACCCCCTAACAGGTTTGTTAAATAATGGTAAATTCACTCTTAGGAAATACTTCTTCTAATGCCTTTTAGCCCATTTTTCATATCATTCCTCAGATTCAAAATTTCTTAAGTCATAGTTTACATTTTTTCCCACATAATTGAATATGGTAATATTTTTTTAGATAAATTATCAAGGAATTGAGTCAATTTTTAATCCATTCAGTCAAAGCTATTCGACCTTAAACATTAGCCTTTTTATATTCGACATGCATGACTTTAAACTACCCACAAAAGACAAGGGAACTCTGAACAAAATTCAAGTCCCAGCTCACTAAACATACATTTCGTATGGTTTAGGTAATATTGATCAATTAAAAGATGTAAAGTTTGTAGGGTTATTTTTATAATCCTAGTAAAAAAATCAAACTATGCTTACTAGGCCCATTGGCTTAGGTAAAAATTTAAAGCAGGTAGCAAAAGAATTCAGGCACAAATGATTGAAGATGAAAGTGTTTTTCATTGATGCACAAGAGTTAGAAGGACGTCCACATACTGGAGTCTCTTCTATTTTTCAAGAATTACAAGAGGCTTTCAACACAACTCTTCATTTGATTTACGGCATCCTGAGCTTCATCATCATCCACTTGAAGTTCATGCACTCAACCAACTTCATTCTTTTCAGTTTGATGGAGTGATTTCTTGGCATCTGCAATGGCTTTCATACCATTTGTTTTAACTCCATCCAGTGAATTGTTAAGCTGGTCAAGTTCCCCAGTAACAACATCTAACTGTTGCTGAAGGTGCATCTGCTGGACAACTTTATCCTTGATCTTATGCTTCATCTCCTTCAACTTGGCAGCATGATCAGCCTCATCTCAGGACACCAAAACCTCAAATTCACTGATATTGGCCAACAACCTTGCTCTGGTCAAATATTGACGGTATTTTTGATCCTTCTCCCTTCTTAAAATGAATTGTTTCACCACAGCATGGATCTCTTGATATCCAAAACTGCCAAGTCCCAACATGACGAACAGGGATGAAAGTCGCGGGATCTTTGAAGACAGCTCTTTAAGAGGCACTTCAGATACGATCTTTTATATGTTATGCCATGCCTTGCGTCATGAAAACTGGAGCATCTTTTGTACCTCCGGGTCTGATTTAGAATCACTATCACAGGGGGGAATATAATCTAGAATTAATGCACTTAAAGAAGTGCCCTATTATGCTCCTTCCCCCCTGACCCTTGTTACTTCACTTTCTATTCTCATTGGGGAGGAGGCTGAGACTTCACCTCCAGATCTAGCCACTGAAATTGATGGCCCTGCATAGTCAATTCAAAGTTTTGGTTAGTTTCAAAGGATAACAAAAGTTGATTAAGTTATCTTGCAAATTAAGTGCATCCAAAAATATTATTGTCTCTTACCCAACAGTAGATCAACAGCATGAGAATGCTCCTCCCCGTATTTCCTAGCTTCAACATGATTTTAAGGACGGGTTTCAGGAAGCTCTACCGAGTTCAGCTCCACTTGAGCTAGTGTCTCTGTAATAGTAGGGTTGTCTATACCCCCTTCAAGCATTGGCAGTTCAGCAGCTTGCTCAGATGGAACTGCACATTTCAACCAATCGTGGTTAGAGATGTAATAAGAAATTTTTAACTGGACGAAGGATAACACTCACATCCAAAATCTTCTAAATTACATGGTAATTTAACTTGATCTAAAATATCTTCAAAATATGTGCCAAGTTTCATTATTTCATCCAATGATATCTCAGATTCCTGGTTAGTCTCACCAGTGGGAGAATTCGATGTATCTTCTTGGAGACCCTCATCCTGCAGCCTTTGACCCCAGACAGTTTCTTCAGAGAAAATTATGGCATTAGTTGCAGTGGCCGCCAAATGTTCTGGTGCAGGTGTTGAACCTAAAGTATCATAGAATGGAATCCAGTTGATGTTTTTATTCAACATTTTATGAAGCATTGTTAATTTACCAGAAGCAGGATCTTCTCTCCTTGTAGCAACAACATGACCAGTACTTGGAACAGATGTTGTCTCTTCTTCAGGAGTAGCCGAGTCAGTATGAACTTGTGATTTTCACGAGCACCCTCCATCGTTCTCAGAGGAGGGTCAGTCCTCTCACTCAAAGGGTAAATTGAAGAAGCCCCTACAATCCCAAGAAGTATGATCAATCTTTTCATGGGTTAAGACTCATGACTATCCGAAGGACTTACCACTACTGATGAAGCATTTAGCTGTGGACTTCTTCCTTAGATGCCTTTGCTTCTTTGGATTTTTGGTAGTGTTGACATCATCATCTCCAAATACAATAATTGAAGAATGAAAATCCATGTCTAACTCTTCATCCATGTCTTGCTGGCTTGGAGATATCTCACCCATATCATGAAGAGATTCATTATCTTCGATGGAAGTACCACCAGGGATATACTGTGGTGAAGGAACCTCAGTAGTTCCTTTCTTTGCAAGCTGTAGGATGAAGAAATTAATTTCCTTGAGTAACAAAGCTTTAACTGAAATCAAGTTTCAAAGAAAATAAGGAAAGAAACTTATATCTTCAGGTGCCACATAATCGTGCCACTCCTCATCTCCGGAAGCACCGATCCTCTCAGTGGTGCCACGATCTATCATTTCCTTCACCCGCTTGGTGACAAGAATGGAATCATCAGTGGCATATATGAGCATCTCCAGATCTCTGATGTAGGCCCACACTTCATTGGGGTTATCCTCAAAATAGATATTTGTAGAATCCTGAAGATTCCCTACTCCAAGGATGTGTATACCTTCGCATAAGTCCAGCCAGGCAGTTTCGACATCGCAATATAAACTCCACCGTGTCTGGACAGCCTCTGGTCATAGATATTCAACATGTGTACCAGAAGGCTGCGAGGAGGGTCCTATAATATTGGACTTCAACTTCTTCCCAGCTTCTGCAACTACAGATAAAGGATAAGAAAATAAAACTTGTTGCTCTATAAAATAATGGCAATTAAATTGCCTCAATGAAGTAACTCAACAGGAGTAGATGGAGTGGGTCTCTTGATTCTGATAGGATTATTATATCTGGAATGAGGCCACTTTGACACATGCTGTGCTTCATCATCCCCATCCTGAGAATCCGGCGAGTCAGCCCTGGGTGAGGAACCTGGTGAATTAGCTCCGGGTGTGGAAGAGTCACCTTCCAGATGAAGGGTTTCTTTCTCGACAGTTCTCTTCTTTTTTCCCCACCCGATGAACCAGATGATTTAGTACCCCTTCAGGGTATGATGCTACCCAGTTCTTAGTATACCATGTAGTCAAGTTACTCGCTGCTCTAGCAACTGGTAGATCAAACACTACCCTGGTCTTATCCATAGATGTCAGCAACCATAGTTGGCAGACAACCATCAGATGCTGCTCTGACCTGACATGCACAGGAGGGGATACAATAATCTACTGCAGACACTTGAATTAGCGTGAAAATCTCTATGGAGCGTAGGCCTCACATATAATCTCTCTGTCAATCCTGGTGGAAAATACACCATCTCTGTAAGCCAGCATGTATAACCTCAATTCCAGGCTGGCTGTTCCATCATCAACAAACCACCTGGTTGGCGGGTTTCTACAAGGAAAGAAATGGAATTCCTTGAACATGCTCAGCCCCGCCTTCATATCATAGGGGTTGAGGGCTAATGGAAAAATTCCAGAATATGCTGGCACTGATGGCCTGAAAGAACTTCCAAGAACCTGTACTCCGTTCTGTACATCGTATGTCCTGAAGTGAGTGGCGATCCATCCCCATAAAACTTAGAATGGTCCCAGTATTCTCAAAGGAGACTTACCCATAAAGACATGGAGTAAGATCCTGTGAATCTTTTCCAAAATGGGGGTGACCAACCCAACCATTTTCCTCTCAGCCAACTTGGCTGCAACAACGAAGGTCCCTGGCCTGACGCCTCCCTTAAAATCCCTAACTGAAAAAAGATAAACACTGATCCACAAGGCTAAGAATCCTGCCAGACAGGTCTTTTCTGGGATTATCTAATCCACTTCGTACCCCCATTTTTCAAATTATCCTGCTTCCAGGGTCGGCCAAAATTTTCCAAGAGCACCCCTCTTCTCTGTTCTGGGGTAGGTAGTAGGAAGAGTACAGGTGGGCCCCTTCTCCGTCTTCTTGGTAAGAAACATATCCATCCACTCCTCTGGATGAATATCCTTTCTATAATGAGTTTTGGAGGTCTTTAAATTCTTGAGCTTGTAGAAAATTTTCAATAATTCTCGAGCCAAAGCCGAAGTCTTCACTGAATCATTCCAAGTCTCCTTGGGAGGGATGAATACATCATACATATTGCCTAAAATTGGATCCCCCGAGATCTTGTAGACATCCCACAAACTGATGCCTACTTCTCCATGAGTCAGATGGAAAGAATTGGTTTCTGGGCTCCAGTGGCTGATTAGCTCCAGCACAAAGTCATCATTCCTGTAGACATATGTCTGCCCAGCCCAGACGGCTTCATATATTGCAGATCCTTTCAGATCCTCGACAAACTCTGCACAATTTTGTCGCACCCAATATGCCCACATCCAAGTTGGCTTCACACCTCCTCCAGGACGGAAGTCCCAACTCTTCTTGCGGGCTTTGGATTGATCCATCTGAGAATTTAGAAAGATTGAGGGATAACAATGTGGTTATAGCTCAGGCTTGTGAGGTTTCAGATCTAGGGCACAAGGGCTATGATGCATTATGTAGTCCTTCTCCACTGTTCTAGCATTAACAAATGATCCTCCAACTGAGAAATTTTCTTAAGAAAAATTGGTGTAATTTTGAAACCAAGAATGCGGGAGATAGTTCTTTGGCTCTGGAATTTTGACTTCTTGCAAATGACCATGACCATACAGAGGCAGGTAAATACTTTGTGGGAAATTCAGATGATACTTCTTCAAGTACTTGGCCAAATCTGGGAAAGCGCTGTCGCAGATATTGTAATAATCATGGCCAACGATGCTCATCATGTCATTAATCCACTTTCTAGCCAGCTCATTAGTCGTTCCAATTATTCCAGGAGCCATTGAATCTGCACAAAGGTTGAATAATTAACTCTTAAGTAAGTTGATTTTTCATAAAATTTGTGATGAAATTCAAAAAAATGGCTAATGCATTAAGGCGCGCAAGTACCATGTTGGCGCGCAAGTCCAAGTCAGTCGTGCAAGTATGGGTGTGCAGGTATCACCGTACAAGTCCAAATACCTCTACAGAAGCACGACACGAATAGAAGCACAAACCAGCGGAAAACAAGTCACTTGCGTGAACGAGAGCTACTTGCGCGCCGAGAGCTCAAAAGAGTTCAAAGCTGGGTGCTTTACGCGATGTGGTGCCGCATATTTATAGACAAGGCCGTAACCCGACGCGCCGTTCCCTACGCGGCTCGCACCTGTGCACTCAACACCTACGTGCCCAAATTCCTTGATTTTCCCCTTTACCTCAGAGTCAAATCCACCTTCCTTTTTTGGATCAAACTCTGAGGGGGGACTTTTGTTGACGCTCCTTTCTGTCATAGAGTCTAAATGACTGAAAAAAGGAATACCTTAAGCACAAAGAGATTCATCCTTTGAAGAACAACAAAAATTGACAAAGTCATGAACAATGATTTCTTTAAACATGGGTCGCGCAAGTTTCACCATGGTCGCGCAAGTATACTTGCACGCCACATATTGGCCACGTAGGTGACTTGCGTGCCCTATTTGATTTTCGCCCAAGGTCCTCAATGGCCTATAAATACCCCCTGTGGGCCCCCCATTTCAAGGATGAAAAATCCAGAAGTCAGATTTAAGCTCCCGACGCCCTAGTATCTACTTGAAGTCTTCCGAACACTTCTAAGGTAATTTCTTACCTAGAATAGAAGATCTAAAGAGGGGGAACAAGGAATAAGTGTTGAAATTCATAAACACTTGCACGCCTAAGTGTCTAACCCTTAAGGGAAATAAAGACACTTACGCGCCACCTTATCCCTTCAACAGAACTTACGCGCCACCCTTTTGGAAGCCTCTAGGGATAATACTAAGGGTTTGAGCCAAGCCTCGCCCAAGTATTACCTTATGGGTTAACCGTATCTCAAGTAAACATGTGTCGCGCAAGTATACTTGCGTGACCAGGACTTGCGCGCCCAAACAGGACTTGCACGCCTGCCTCTTTTTGGGTTCCCCTCCTTCCTATTAAGATTTTTTCTTCAAATCCACCTCTCATCTTCAAGATTTAGCCTTAAAAACCCTCTTCAAAGCCATTTTTGGCATGGTTCCTTTGTTGGCTTCCTTATCTGAAAGGAATTCTATGGAACATCTCTCAAAACCTAGTGATTTACATATCTTTATGTCACTAAGGTTAGATATTTCCTCCATTCAACCCCATCCTTTAAGATGTGAAGATCTTTAATCTGGGAATCCTCCTTAGGAGTAAGCCCAAGTTCCCTAACATAGGCCTCCTTTTTAGGAGTAAGCCCCAGTCCAAGTTCCATAAACTAGGCCTCCTTTTCAGGAGTAAGTCCCAGTCCAAGTTCTCTTAATATGGGCATCCTTCTTAGGGGTAATCCCCAAGTTCCCAAATCTGGGCATCCTTCTTAGGAGTAAGTCCCAATCATAATTTTCTTTAACTTAGGCCTCCTTCTGAGGAGTAAGTCCCAAGTTTCAAGTCCCCTTAACCTGGGCCTCCTTCTTAGGAGTAAGCCCTAAGTTTCAAGTCCCCTTAATCTGGGCCTCCTTCTCAGGAGTAAGCCCCAGTCATAATTTTCCTTAACCCGGGAATCCTCCTTAGGAGTAAGGCCCAAATTCTAAATTCCCTTAACTTGGGCCTCCTTCTCAGGAGTAAGCCCCAAGTCTCAATTTCTTTTGATTTGGGCTTCCTTCCCAGGATTAAGTCCTAAGTTAAGTATCCAAATCTCCATAAATCACATATAACTTTATGGATCTTGTTCCTGGGTTTCTTCCCTGAAGTAAATCCCAATCTTAATCTATCTGGGCAGTCATACATACATAAGCCCCACATCATTTCTTATGATTGCATATTTCATGGAACAATTTTTAGATTTTACTGATACCTATTTTTTCTCACACCGAGCATGAATCACGTGAGCTTAGAGTGTAAAAGTAATCATGACATCTTTCTTTGGGGCATTAATCATGCATAATCTCCATATACTCAAACTATGTGTGTTATGATTCCTTTTCTAAACAGGGATACATAGGTAGCCCATCTGCGGGTACGATCCCAACTCTGAAATAATCCATGTCCTTCTGAACGACAATAAACTTCAAGTGCCCGACTAAGTGGCTTTAAAACCAGTATGGTTATCATAATGACAAAGATATTTCTATATAATGTGTTGAAGGATACAATTGACTAAGAATCTCTAACAAATACAGATGATTATCTATCAATGAAGAACCTCAAATACATATAAAATATTCTCTAAATCTCATACATATCAATAATTGATTTTCAGATCTAAAGGAAAGCTCATTTTCATACTTGGCAATTTAATAAGGATTCACGAAAATAACTCAAATCTATAAAGAGAGTCCTGGAGTATACAATAATTCTCCCCAAAAAGGTGCGATGAGTCCGACCTTCCATCCTCTCGAACAATGAAAATTCTTAAGCCTCATCGGTCCACAACTAATGAGCACCTACCTTTGGAAAGTAGGTCCAAATGGATATATAATCATTGGATGTTTCCGGTTCTATGAATAAAATAGTTAGAAACCGATTGGAATGTTTGAAGCTTAAACAAAAAAGGTCATCCCCATTTCCAGTGGAAACAGTATTTTATAAAATAATAATAAAAAATGGGATTGAATATATAACTATTTAATTTATAGAAAGTAAATTACACTTTTATTATACTAAGGTCTAGATACATAACCCCTTATTACACTAACATATTCCCTAATGGTAAGGTGTTTGATAGCGATTGTTTCATGGGGTGGCTCAACTAACATTGATTTAGTGGTGATATCCACTAACTTGAACTTCTTCTATAGTTTATTCCTCTCAAGACTTACTTTTTGAAGATCTACTTAGTCTTGGTCAAGGGAGAAACCCAGTGATGCTAACTCCCTCCAAATTTATGATAAATGAGCTTCAAAAGGCACGGTCCTACTGGTTAGGGACATCATTTATCCCTTTTTAATTATTTATAATTTATCATTACCCTTTATAAACACTAATTCTAGTGGAAACATTATTACCAGTAGTTATAATTCCCAATGGTCTAATTACTTTTCCAACATTTGTATCACAACTCCATTGGTCATATCACTATTCCAACAATCATATTACTTCCTAAAAATATCTCTTAATTTCTAAATTAATAATTTACCTCAATTACCCTCAAGGTTCTATATTTTTAAAATGTTTATTGGATTCCTAATGTTTTATCTTATTTTTACAGTTTTTTTTATGGTTGTAATGATTCTAGGGGATCAATATGATCCTAATTTTCCTATTCTTGTAAATTTATTTCTTTTTATTTATTTACCAATTATAATACTTTTAATTATCATGGATATTTCTATAAATATAATGTACTTATGAATTGCATTAACCATTTTATGGGATTCTATTATAAAATATAATAAAATAGTCATTGTGAAACATGAGTTCTTTTATTAAGAATTTTTTGGGTCGTTACATTCTCTCACCTTAAAAAATTTCATCCTAAAAAATTATGTTCATCCTTAAAAAATGTGGGTATTTCTTCTTCAAAGATTCTTTAGGTTCCCAAGTTGCTTCTTCGAACTTGTGATTTCTTCACAAGACTTTCACATGTTAGGTTGTATTTTTCCTCAACACTTATTCCCTTTCATCAAGAATATCGGTTAGTTCTTCATATGATAGATCAAGTTCCAATTACATTCAATTTGTGTCAAGTATATGTGTTGGGCCTTACATATACTTTCTTAACTGGGAAATGTGGAAGATATTTTTTACATTGGAATGATTTGGAGGTAGTGATATCGGATAAGAAACTACTCCAACATGCTACAAAATCTCAAATGGTACAATGTACCTTGGAATCAGTTTCCCATTCTTTTTAAACCTCATTATCCCCTTCCATGGTGATATTGTAAGGAATGCATGATCCTTGAAATAAAAATTTAAGCCCTTCTTTCAATTTTCAATATAAATCTTTTGTTGGATCTAAGAAACCTTGATATGTTTTTGGATCACGTGTATCTTTTCCATATTGTCATTCATAATTTATAATCCAAAAAATTTTCCTTTCCCAACTTCATTCCAATATGTTAGAGTTCTACACCTCTTCCCATAGATTTCTTCACAAGGAGAAATTTTAATTCTCAAGTGAAAACTATGGTTATATGATAATTCAAAAAGTAGAATATGTTGATCCCTACTCCCTTGAAATTAAAGTACACTATCCTATAACATGTCTTCCAATTTTTGAATATTCATCTCACATTTCCCATCAATTTGAGGATTATAAGTTGTGATTATGTTTAATTTAGTATTCATAACCTTTTAAAGTCTCCTCCAAAACATATTAGTAAATATTGAATCATGGTTAGATACAATTTATTGTGGACCCCCATGAAGTCTCACCACTTCCTGAATATACAGAAGATTAAGGCACTCAATTGATAAATTTTCTCCTATATCAATAAATGGGAATACATTTTTAATCTATCAAAAATTACCCAAATATAATTGTTTCCCTTGGATGTATTTATAATTCTAGTAAAAGAGACCATAGTTATGTTTTCCCACTTCCATATAGGTATGGTTAGTGGTTTCAATGATCCTTTGTGTAGTTTTTTCTCAGCCTTCACTTGCTGATATACCAAACTTCTTGAAATATAATAGGTAATATACCTTTTCATGTTATCCCCCCAATAATGATAATTAAATTATCTATACATTTTTATGATTTTAGGATTTATTAAGAATGCTAGGATATGAGCTTCCTCTATTAGATATTTCTTTAACTTTGTATCAAATATCATATATAGCCTTGTACCAAACCTCAACACTCCCTCTTGATTAAAATTGAACTCAAAAATATTTCCATTTTTCATATCTTCTATCTTATTTTGTAACTTATGATCATCTATATGTGATTTATTTATCTTCTAAAATAATTAGGATTTTGAAATCATTTGGGATAAGATTGATGATATCTCTTCCCTTATGACTTCAATGTCCATACTCACCAAGTCTTTGATCAATGTATTTCCTTCAATCCTCATTATTGTAAGAAATCCGGTGTCTTTCCTACTCAATGCATTAACAAATTTGTTTAATTTTTTAGGGTGATAATGGATAGAAAAATCATAGTTATTAAAAATATAAAACCACCTACTTTGTCCTATATTCAATTCCTTTTGTGTGAATATATACTTTAGACTATAGTGGTCATTTTATAGATCACACTTCTCCCCATAAAGATAGTGTATCTATATCTTTAATGGAAGGATAACTATATCTAACTCCAGATCATGGGTAGGATAATTCTATTCATGAGGATTTAACTATCACGATGCATAGACAATCACTTTTTCATGTTGCATGAGTACACAAAAAATTCCTTTCAAGGATGCATCACTATAAATGAAAAATCCTTCCTTATTAGAGGGAAAAGTTAGAACAGGTGAACTGACTAACCTATTTTTTAGTTCATGTAAACTTACTTCACAATCCTTTATCATGATAATATTAACTCCATTTCAATTTAACTTGGTTAGTGGAATAGAAATCCATGAATATTTTTCCACAAACCTTCGGTAGTATCTTGAAAGACCAATGAAACTATGAATCTCACTTACTGTTATAGGACATGACCTCTCCTCTTATCCTTTTTCTTTACTAGATCCACTGATATTCCTTCACTAGTTACAATCTATCCATAGAATGTTATTTTTTTATAACCAAAACTAAAATTTTATAAATTTACTAAAAAGATTATATTTCCTCAAAGTTTGTTATATGAACTTAGATGAAACTTATGCTCTTCATGACTTTTAGAATATATCATAACATCATCAATAAAGACCAATACAAATTTATCAAGGTAGTCCCTAAATACTCTATTCATAAAATATATAAAAATAAAAAGGATACTTAGTCAATCCAAATGGAATAAAAACAAATTCATATTTTCTATATATTTTTTGAAAGGTAGTATTTGGGACTTTCTTCACCCTCAGATGATGATACCCAGATTGGAGGTCGATCTTGGAGAAGTATTGAGCTCTATGAATCGAGTCAAAAAAATCATCAATCCTTGGAAGAGGGTATTTTTTCTTTACTACAATCCCATTAATTTCTATATAATCAATTCATAACTGCATTGATCCATCCTTATTCTTTACAAAGAGAATAGTTGATCCCCAAAGAGATATACAGAGATGAATAAAACCCTTCTCCAAAATATCTTGAAGTTATTTCTTTAATTACTATAACTCCACATATGTAATTCTATATGGGGTCATTGATATCGGCTTGGATCTAGGTATGAGTTTAATTAACACCTCTACCTCTCTTTCTAGGATAGGTCTAGGAAAATATTGAGTAAATACATAAATGTATTCTCAAAAAATGGGTACATCTCTAATCTTTATAATTTCTCTTATCCTTATTCACTAATTATCTCTATAAATAAAGAAATATAAAGTGGTTCTTAATAAGAATCAAGCTGGGATATCTCTCCTTTGAAGATAATTATGGGCTATCCTTTTAAGATAACATAAATATACTTATTTTATAGTTGATCTTGGCATTATACTTTTAAAATAAATCCATCCCAATTATTATATAAAATTACACCCTTGGAATGACCACCAGGTCTATAAAGATATTTCACTCACCAAATTTAATATGGGAATCCATATATATATTTTATACTTGACTAATTACAATATTAGTTTTTACTAATAATTACACCACTATAAATTTAGGGATTAACTTGATGTTCCTTGCAAAATTAAATGAAATAAAAAAATTCATAGAACCAGAATAAAAAAATTTACTTTCTATATTTGAGTGTATGATGAGTGTACTTGACACAACATCATTTGGAACCTTGAATCTAGACATTATGATTAAAAAAGTACAACCTTTATCTCATGTCCTTTACGGGGGATGATTATAGTTTCCCTCCATTATCATCTAATTTAGACATTGATTAGTGAAATGTCCATGCTCTTTACACTTGAAGCATTTCATGGTAGGTTGTTCTTACACTATCTTCCCCTTTTCATTAGTGTTTATATTTTGATTATTAACATCACCATGAATGTTTTGAGAAATACGACCATCTATTCCACACTTTTATCACTTTCCACTTCCTTATGGACAATTCCCCAAATGATTCTTCCCACATTTATTACACATGGTATGTTATGATTTCTTCCTGTCTAGATTCTTTCCAAAATTTTGATCCATACTTCTATTCTTGTCATTCTATCCATGAGTCCATTGGGTATCTAAAAACTCTATTTCAACTTTGAGAGAACATCATACTATATCTTTATATCTCCCAAAGCTTTGTATTTCCAATGATTTTCATAGATGGGGTCTCAGTATGCTACAAAATCAGTCGATCTTCCCATTATAATTGATGAAAAATATTGAAGGATTTAATGCAATCCTTGTAAATTTCATATCATAATTCTACCACCAATTAATTTTTTGTTTCAACTCAAGGAATTCACTCTTCATATTTTTTTAGAGGGGATAAGAAAAATAATTATTGAAAAATACTTTTTTAAGTCCTCCCATTCCATAGAATTAAATTTATCCTATAGATTCATATTCTTAATCAGTATCCACCACTGATCATATTCTATTTCTAATAGATATACTTCCAACTTAACTCTATATTACTAAAAACAATGAAGTATAAAAAATATATTTTCTATATTACCAATCCATTATTCAGTGATCAATGAATTAGAGGTTTCACTAAAAATAGTTGTTCATTGACACATTAAGGATTAAACTATCAGTTAATCCTTCTTTGGTGAATCCAAATTCTCTATGTGGTTTAAGTTTTTATTCATGACCCAAGTTAATTTATTCACCATCACCATGAAGTTTTCAACTCCAACTTCCATCACATTAGGAAGACTATCATTGAACTTTTCATTACATTAGTTTTTTACACAAGTACTTATATTTTTTTACCATTTTTCTTAAATAATATAACCTAAGTGATAAATTTTTTATTATTGGAAATCTTAAAGGAAATATTTATCCTAAAAATTTCTAACATCATGATTCTAGGATAATATAATTAAATATATATTTTTTACATTTTCTATATATCCTTCATAATAGTTTTTAAATAACATGTGATTAACTAAATAATATCCTCAAAGAGTGTCAAAATAGGTATACAACAAGTATTATTTTTCATGAATAAGGTGATGATTGAGTTAATACCCAATACGTACTTTTTTGGGTTATTACCCCTAGATAAAATTATTCGAGATCCACATCTACTTGTAGTATCCGGAAAAAGATTTTATTACTTGGAAACCACTATCTTTATACTTCAACAAAATTTTAAGGATGTTTTCCTATATTTGTACCTATCCTTAGAATTATTAATAATTTTTTCTAGTACTAATTTCCATAAATAACTAAAACTTCCTTTGATACCAACTATGGAAAACCACCTTTTTAATACCTAATTTTAACATAATTCCTTAAAAAAATATTACATTAATAACTTCAAAGGATATTTTTAGGTTTTATGACTTGGAAATAAGGTACATAATACATGAATTACATAAGGAAAACATAAAAATAGAATTTTATTTACTCATATTGAAATTCTCCTTTATTATTCCATCATAGGTCACATCACGACAAGTGATTTCTTAGGGACATACATCAATAGAAAATGGTGAGTATAAAACCACGTAAGGGAAAAGAAAAGGAAAAGGAATATGAGAGGTCATAAAGGATGAAAAATGAGGCATAACATGAGGTCATAATAATTAGAACATGATATATAACCTGGAAATTTGGATACAACATAAAAATGATACTTTCATAAGTATATTTCTAAGGTTTATGAACAAGGCATTATAAAACATAATTACTAAGGTTATTCAACATGGTATCATAAAAATTTTAATATATTGAGATTATTTATTTACCCAATGAATCATATAACTATCATGTTGCACCATTCATTTTTTTAATTCATGTGTTCCATATAGATCATAATAAAATATTTCATTAATAACCCATAGAAAATAAAGAACGATTTTCTTATAAAACCACTGAGCACATAAATGTTTCACAACTTGAATATTTCATCATTTTTAACCCATGAGGAGAGAATGGGAGTATAATAAATTTAAATATAAAATAAATGAAGTATAATTACATATACATATGAATAAAAATGAATGAAAATAGGATTGGGTATTCATAACATAAAGAGAGGCATGAAATGTAAATGGATGAATTTAGTGACATAATGATTATACAAAAAGGTTATTGAATATGATTAATTATAGGATAGGGAAGTATCTAATTAATATAAAATAATTTGGATACTAAAGGAACTATTTAAATTAAAAAAATAATATTAATATGAAAATACATTACTACATAGGAACTACTTGAAAGTAAAGGAGGAAAGAGGAAGAGAATTCCATTACCTTGAAGAGTTGCTTCCTAAAACATGAGGACAGAACATTAAGACCTTAAGAACACCTTAGAGGGAATATTTAGAGGTAAAATTACTATAACTTCATAGTTATATGATTTTAAGTAGAGAGTAATGGTAGGACAGGTGGTTATTTATAGTAAAATATAAGGAATTGATTAATAATTTCTAAATATAGACATTGGAATTATAAGTTGTGGAAAATGAAAAACCATTGGACTAACTGGGATTTTTCTAATGGTTTTATACATTTAATTCATATTTCATAATATTTTAATTCATTAGAACTGAAATTAATTTTTAATATTACTTTGTCCATCAAAAAGTAAATTTCCCACAAAATATTGTTTTTAAAATCATAATTTCCATTTTCGAATTTGGAAAGTCATTTATCAGTTTGGAAATTAATCTAAATCCATTAAAATTCATAATATTAATAAAACAATATATTTTTGGTTGTGTATTTATTTTTATTAATTATTACATAATTATTACATATTTATGAATTCATAAAACATATCGTAAACACAAAACTATATTTTTACTATTCACTAAAAAATAATGTATTTTAGAAAATTATAAAAATTTAATCATAACATAATTTTCACATTTTGATTAAAATATAATGTATATTTTATCAAAACAGTTTCCTAAATATGATAATTTTAACTTTTAAATAAAAAATTCCTTTTTATTGAAAAATAACTATCTTTACAACATAGTCGACTTTCTGACACTTATAACAATTCTCTAGGAAATTATAAAATTATATTATCATTTTATATTTAAATAGTGTTTTATTAGAATATTTCATGAAAATAACTTTTAATTATAATACCTAAATTTATTATGAAAGTGTATATATTTTCTAAAAACACACTTATGTTTTATTTTTATCCAAAAATCTATTTACCAAATACATCTTATATTCATGAGTATTTTATAAAATAATAATGAAAATGGGATTAAAGAAATAAATATTTCATTTATACAAAGTAAATACACTTTTATTACACTAATGTCTAGATATATAACCCCTTATTACACTAGTATATTCCATAAGGATAAAGTGTACGGTGGTGGTAGTTTCATGGGGTGGATCAGCTAACATTGATCTAGTAATAATATCCACTAACTTGAACTTCTATCATAGTTGATTCCACTTGAGCATTACTTGTTTAAGCTCAATTTGGGATTGGTTAAGATAAAACCCCAGTGACACTCTATCCCTTCCAAGTTTTGATAATTGGGCTTTAAAAGGCATGATCCTACTGGTTGAGGCCATTGTTTCTCCATTAAAAATTAATTATATTTTTTTAATTACCCTTTATAAGCACTAATTCTAATGGTAACATTATTACAAGTAGTCACAATGCCTAGTGGTCATATTAAACAATGATTATATTGACCAACATTCATGTTACTATTACAAATATGATATCACTATTCCAATAATCATATCACTATTCGAACAATCATATTAATTCTTAAAAATACCTTATAATTTCATTATTCATCATTTAACTCAATTCCACTAAAGGTTATACATTTCTAAAATTTTTATTATATTACTAATATTTTGTCTTCTTTTGATAGATTTGTTCATGGCTGTGATGATTCTAGGGGATCAATATGATCCTAATTTTTCTATTCTTGTAAATTATTTATTTTTATTTATTTACCCACTATAATAATTTCAATTCTCATGGCTATTTTTATTATATAAATGTAATGTCCTTATAAAATTTATTTCCCTTTTATAGGATTCTATTGTAAAATATAATAAAATAATAATTATGAAACATGAGTTATTTTATTAAGGAAAATTTTGGGATGTTATGAAGAACATCGTATTAGTTTCTTGTCTTGATATGAATAGTTTTTTACAAGTTCAGAAACAATGAATGTTATTTTTACAAAGATAAAATTTTTATGGTATGGACTGACTCAATAACAGTCATTATGTATTAGATTATGAAAACCAAGTATTGGTAGTTAATAAATAATTTATTTCTCATGAATCCTGTAACACCTAGTTGTGGCATCACCATCAAGGTCATGTAAATCATAATCGCTTGAAAAATCTCTATAAAGAAGGGTATTTATACTCTTTTGAGCTAAAACCACTTGAGAAATGTCTCTCTAGTTTACAAGGAAATATAACTGAACCAATATTTAGTGGTATAGGTGAAAGGGCTATAGAGCTTATAGAATTGTTACACACCGAAACGTGTAGAATATTTATAATAGAATTTAGAGGTGTATTCTCATAATTCATCACATTTATTGATGACTTGAGTATATATGGATTCATCTACTTAATGAGGTACAAGTTATAATCATTAGATAAATTAAAGGAGTTCAAGAATTAAGTAGATAATCAGCTTGGAAAGAAGATAAAAAATATTATATTGGACCACAAAGGAGAATATTTTTATTTTATCAACCTTTTATGGGAGTGTGATATTGTATCCCAAATCACCCCCCTTATACACTGAAATGAAATGTTACATGTGAAAGGAGTAATCAAACCTTATTGGAAATCATTAGGTCAATGATGAATCACACTGATATTCCTTTATCCTTTTAGGAATATGCATTACAGAATATAGAGTGCACACTAAAACAGGTTCCAACTAAAGTGATAAAAAATATTCTAGATTTGTTAATGCATGGTAAGAAGTCTGTGTTGTTAAACTTATGTGTATAGGGTTATAAGGTGTTTGTTAAGGCCACTCCAGGAAAAACAATGACACCCGAAGGAATGCGTTTATCTTTATAGATTACCCCAAGGAAAAATGGTTATTAGATATATGAACCCTCATATAAAAAGGTTATAGTGGATCTTATGGCCATATTCCTTAAGAGTTACCACATCCTCATGAAGGAC
Organism: Viscum album; assembly: GCA_963277665.1. Classification (NCBI taxonomy): domain Eukaryota; kingdom Viridiplantae; phylum Streptophyta; class Magnoliopsida; order Santalales; family Viscaceae; genus Viscum; species Viscum album. The sequence continues at coordinate 1,797,674,453 of OY728138.1, forward strand.
AGTGGGGGTAAGATTAACATTTATGAAGTTAATGATCAAGATACAATGGAGTTAGAAAAGGAAAAAATTCCAAGAATCCCAATTGAAGAAGATGTTATTAAGAAACATGTATTGTTTAAGATCACCTGAGAGGTTATAGAACTAATAAGTTATAGCGTTATGATCATTGATAATAGAGACTCATCATTATTATAAAATGAAGAAAATATTTCCTACAAGGAGGTAGTAGAGAGATCCAAATCTATAAGATGGAAAAAAGCCATGAATTTTCAGATGGATTCCATGTATCAGAAGCAATTATGGGTTATGGTTGACCCTCTAATTAATGTAATGCTCATTGGGTGAAAATGCGTATTAAAGAGAAAAATAGGCATGAAAGGTAAAGTGGTTACCAATAAAGCATGACTAGTAGCTAAAGGGTTTAAACAACATAAAGGTATTGACTATGATGAAACATTTCCCTAGTTTCCATTTCTAAATACACCATAATTATAATTTCTATATAATCATTATATAACCATGTGATTTGGTAGTTGGATTTCAAAAAAATATTCCTTAATGGGAACCTTTAGGAAGATGTCTATATGACAAAACCAAAAGGGTTTGTGACTCCAAGTAATTCTAAAAGGGTATGAAAATTGTAGAAATACATTTATGGATTAAATAAAGGATCTAGTTCATAAAATAATCATTTTTATAAATCCATATAGGAGTTTGGTTTCATAAATAATGAATATAATCCATGTGTTTATCAATGGTTTCATGGGAGTGTAGTCATTTTCCGAATAGTATATGTAATTTGGATATTACTTTTTATAAACTTGGTATCATCCTTATAGTTAATTAAGGATAAATTGAACAAGTGTTTATCCATAAAGGACTTAGGTGAAGAAACCTATATCCTTGATATCAATATTCTTCAGAATAAATCCAAGGGGTTTATTTCACTAAGTCAAGGTAAAAACATTGATCATATTCTAAAGAGATCTTCAAAGAGGGGATTGGTTCTAGTGTCACATGGAATTCATCTCTTTAAAATAATATTTCCTAAGACACAATAGGAGAGAGAGAGAGAGGATTAGCAAGGTACATTTTTACATTTTAAATAGGATCAATTATGTATTCCATGTTATTCAATAGTTTTGATATTTATTATGCTATAATAATGAAAAAAATATATCAAGAAAATATAGGAAAATAAAATTGGGCTACTGTTAAGACTATCACAAAGTATTTTAAGCATACTAAAGATATATTCCTGGTGTATGGAGGAGATGAACATATATTCATTATAGGATACACTGATCATGGTTTCCAAACTAATAAGTATAACATGAGATCGTAATCAGTATATGTTTTCACACTCAACATAGGATTTGTGAGCTATAATATCTCAAAGAAGCTAGTTGTGGCTGGTTCTACAATGGTGTTCGAGTATATTGTGGAATCTGATGTAACTAAATAAGTAGTTTAGATTTTAAACATCACCTATGGGATTGGTTTTGTGCCTATTAGTACAAACCCTATCACATTATATTATTATAATACTGAAATAGTGGCTCTCACAAAGGACTCAAGGTCTCAACAAAGGATGAATCACATACTCTAGAAGTTTCATATCTTGAGGTATTTTTCTCAACAAGGTGAAGTCATAGTGAGAAGAGTATCCATGGAGAAAAACATGGAATAACCCTTGAATAAATACTTAACTTAATATAATCATGAATATCAACTGAGATCTAGAGGGATTAAAATTACTAGCAGTTGTATTTAGTGAAAGTGGGAGTCTATTGGAGTTGGTTGTGCCCTAAAACCAAATTCCCTTATACTTTCGATTACATTTTATATTCATGGTGTTTGAATATAATTATTTACCACATATTAATTTTTCTTATTCATGATAGTGTATGTGATAATTTCCTAAGGATACATGTCACATCGAAAGTATATAGCAGTTCCCCACTATGATGAGATACTTTATATGTTATGACATTATTCCTTAAACCCATGTACTATAGTTGGATGATATCATTTAATGGGACACAAATGATATTGGATATCAGGGGAAGGAGTCCCATAAGACATTTACACACCTTATTATTGTGTTCTCCCTTGGTAATCTCTAAGAAGGGAGGTTATGATAATGGAACTACTAATAAGAATTTCACATGTTTCATGGATATTCCAATATACAGACCTATGTAATGATCATTTGACTCTAAGATTATTATTAATGTGTGCTATGACTTATTTTCTTATATGTATTGCATAAATCGTGATGATCAAAGTTCATTGAGAAGTTGTATATGTGGGGTGCATCATGAGTGGAATCACATTAATGAATAACATGTGATAGGATTTGTCCCTTTTGTAGGAAGTGAATATATTATTCCCATTAATGGAAAATAATACCCAAATTAAGTCTATAGACATGGTCGTTTATCAGAATATTCAGTTTTGGAAATTCAAAGAAAGCAAGTTGAAAATATAGGTTAATGACACAAGCTATGCAACCGGTTTGATGAGAGATACCAAGATAAAGGGATTATATTACATGATAAGGGTTCTTAAAATATTTAATGTCATTGTGATATCAACTCTTTCATCTAGGGGTTACTTAGCATGATTCAAGATGCTAACCTTAGAATTTAGGTGGATTAGCCTAATGCCACTATGAAAAGGGCCTAGTGTTCCACACACTAAGTATATCCAAGAACCCAGGTTAAATTCTAAATGAGTTTAAAAAGTATATTAAAATATTATTATCAAGTATGAGAAATAATATTTAATCATGTTTATTAGTTTATTGAAAGTTTTTATTTATCATTGTATAATGAAATTACATTTAATTAATTAATTAAATGAATCGTTGTTATACTTATCCCTATAAATAATGAGGAGGATGATAAGATCGAGTTATGTTCCAGTGAGAATGCAATATTATTTTTGAATAAATATTATTTTATTTATCCAAGAAAAATAATATTTAATTAGTTATCAAGTTATGAATTTGTAAAGTAAATAATAATAATATTATTATTATTTACACATGGGGTATTCTAAGGGTTAAGATAATATTAAAGGGGATTTATTAAAATAATATTCTAACCCTAGATCTATAAATACCTGACTAAAAAATTATCATATAAGAAGATACAATGGTATTTTCCTAATAATTCTTGTTCCCTACATTTGGAACTCCAAATAATTATCTAAGCCCTGAGATATTCTCATGAATGCTCTAAGTTCCATAAGAATTAGTGATCCTCCTCCTCCCTCTCTAGCTTTGAGATAACCCAGAGAATCCAATATTCCTCATTGGGATTCTAAATTTATGATCATAAACAAATGATGCAAGGTATAGGGATATTCGCAATAGCATCCATAGAACCCCACCAAGGAATTCATAGATTCTTGGTGCATGTGTGTATCACTGCTAGAGGTAATATACCCTTGATTCCTTACTCACAATGATAGTTCAACAAGAAGGGTCAACCAAATTTGACAATGAAGAAAGAATCATAGGATAAGGTAATAATTTATCTATATAAATTAATTATAAATCACACATGAGATCCTTTCTTTATTGATTTTTGTAATTCTATTCTATCTAGTTCTGAGGAGAAATCTGAAGAAGCTGATGGATTTTTTTTGGGAATGGGCCTGACTAATACCACTATGTTCCAGAACCTTCAGCAGGGGGCATCGAGATTTTTTGGGTAGTATCCATAGTGAGGCTAGATAGTTATTGATTCTAGTTGGTTCTAAAGGTTCCAGGTGTAGTGGAATCACCTTGGAGGGTGATAAAACAATTTTTTATTAGATATAATAAATCATTCACATATTGTGCATGACGTGAATTCCATGGCCAATAAAAATTTTCCAATCAGATATTTACATAGAAAATACTAGAACTTGAAGTGGATATTTTGTATGTTAAATTTATAATTAATTTAAATATTATTGAATGAAATGTTACCTTTTTTTGAACATTCTTTGATGAAGATATAGTTGAGTGCTCAAAAATGTTTTTCCGGATTACCTTCATTGAACTTGTAGAATCCAAGTGTAGAATCACTCTAGAGGTGATCCACACGTGCTCCTTTGATTTCCAAATGTTACTAATTGATTACCAGGTGTTAGAGCAATGAATCAATCATATTGCGTTGTTCGTATAGATCAATTTAAGATCCTTTGGGCTTGAAGGAGTTCTTCTCATTATGGAGAAAATGAGTGAAGGAAGAGTCAAGAGAGAAGTCTGTTATGTGAAACAATTCTCAATCCTTTATTATTGATTAAACCTACATAATAGACATAATTGTATATTTATAGGCTTAGGGTTTAGGTTAAAATATTATTTTATTGAATTATAACCCTTAAATACTATAATAAACTTTTTATAACAGCATACCATATAATAATAATGTTATTTTTATGGTGTTATCTAAATAGCACAATAATAAATATTATTTTTTTGGATTATAAATTAATATTTATCACCAAACACAATCTTGGTCTGCTCATCCTCTTCTTCATTTATTTAATACCTGAATAAATATTTAATTAAATATTTAATTCATAAATAAATATTTTATGGACACTCTTGAGAATAAATTTTTATTAAATATTCAATAAAATATTTATAATCGATAAAACACAAATAAAATTATTCCTTAGTCTTGAGAATAATATTTATTTCATTAATAAAATTAAAATACAATTTAATTGAGATCAACGAAAATAATTAGTGTGTGATCCTATAGGAATCTTTCTCATTGGAATTAGGAAAACATGTCTAAATTCCAAGATTGTTGTCTAGTATCGAGTCAAGGCACCTAAGAGAAATAACTTAATGTCGCAATGTTGACAACCACATACAAATTCTCATTGTGTAATATAATATTTTTTTTGAAATATCACATTAATAAGGTTTTATATATATGTAATCAACCAATATGCTTGATATGTTTTTCTTGTACTATATAAAATAAACACGCTGTTATTCGCCATGAAATTTAATGCGATGGTTTCATTTAAATCAAAGGATCAAGATATCAACTTGAATAAAGATGGAAGGGAAAATCCTTCATCAAATTATTAATAAATAACACATCAATCACGAAATAATGAACATATCCAACTTCACCATGAACAATTATTGTCATGTTTTATGAAATATTTCTAAGTTCATGTGTCATAACATGCACTAATAATAATATTAATGTCTAAGGACTATTAAAAACACTTGAAGATAAGAATATTCAATGATACATCAACATAAAGAATTATTTCTAGCAGGGATGTTCACATAATCTCCCATCTTAGAGATTACCAATTGCGAACTTCATGAGAAGAAGTCTCACCAACTTATGAGTACTCACACCAGATAGTCAACATTCTATGTGTCCCATCATAGCATGTTATCCAACCATAGAAATATATTTAATAATACCATCATATCACTTTAAGGTTCTCATCATAGAGGAGACCTACTACGACCTTATCAATGTGACAAAAACCCTAGGACATTAATACATTGAAGTAATACAGAATAATGAATAATATGTAATAAGATGTTTTTATAAACATTAAAATCTTTTAATATAGATGTAATACAAAGTAAAAACAGTTGGTTATAGAACACCAACTACAATATATTCCCACTTGGACTAGATCCAACTCACTATTATTTTTTCCCTTTAAACCTCACATGATGATCATGTTTTTTTGAGTTGAGGCTTTAGTCAAGGGGCCCACCACATTGTATTCCATGAAAATTGTTCTCAGTGCGACATCACCTCTTTTAAAAAAATAACTAAAGATATGATACTTCTAAGGTATTTACTTAATCTATTGATGTGACCTTGGATCCATTATAAGATCCACCACTATAGTATTATCACAATAAAGTTTGATATGATAATTACTTACATATACCACATCAAGCTCTTGTATGAAGTTTCATATCCAAAATTATTCTTTAGCTACCTTTGAAGCTGCAATATACTCAGATTCTACTCTAAAATCTACAACTATAACCTACTTTGAGCTCTTCCAACTCTCAAAAACTTCATTAAGAGTGAATATATATCCTGTATGTGATTTCATATCATCTTGTTCTATTTAGAAACTAGCATCTACATATCCTTTGATGACTAGTTCCTTATATCTTTCATGGAATATGAACATATCCTTAGTACACATTAGATATTTAAGGATAGTATTGACTACCATCCAATAGTGGTCACCTGGTCCAGCTTGATATATTCCTTATACAATCAAGGCAAAATAAATATCTATCCTAGTACATATCATATCATACATGACCAGCCCAATCATTGATGAGTATGTAATTATTTCCATCCTCTATCTTTCCTCATGTGTCCAAGGACACATTTTATTATAATGATGAATTCCATGTGACATTTTCAATAATCCCCTCTTGTATTCTTCCATACCAAATAAATTAAGTGTCTTGTAAAAATATATACCATGGATTAGTCTAATAACTCTCTTAAATACATCATGATGGATCTTGATTCCAAGAATATATACTACCTCACCTATATCCTTTATGGAGAATCATTTATTCAAATATGCCTTAAAAAACTCTAAGACTGGTACTTATTTTCCAATGAGTAGTATGTCATTAATATATAATATTAATAAATTGAACACACTCCCACTAAACCACTTATAGACACAAGGATAACATTTGTTCTTTATGAAACTAAATTCTGTTATGGATACATCAAATCAAATGTTCCATAACCTAGATGCTTTCTTTAATGCATAAATGGATATTTTTAATTTTCATACATTGTTGGTATCCTTTAGAGTCACAAACCCTTTGGGTCTAGTCATATGGACATATTCCTTAAGTTTCCATTAAGAAAGTCTATTTTGAAATCCATTTTCCAAATATCATAGTCATGGTAAGGAGTAATGAAAATTAGAATTCTAATGGATTTTAGCATGTAAACTAGTGAAAATATTTCACCTTAGTCAATGCATGGATGTTTTTTGAACCCTTTTGTAACCTATCATGAATTATAGGTATTGGCTTGTCCATCCATGTCTAATTTCTTCTTGAAAACTCTTTTACAACCAATAGACTTTACATCTATGAGAGGATCTACCAAAATCTATACTTGGTTTTGGTATATGGAATCCATTTCAAAATTTATAGCTTCATGCTACTTGGAAACATCTATTATAATTACCACTTACTTGTAGTTTATAAGATCATTATTATCAACTTATAATGAGTCACCATCCCCAGTGACTAGAAAACCATATATTGCAGGTTATCTAACCTCTATTATACTCCTACGTATTACTTATATCTATAAAAAATCTTCTTCCATGGGGATTTTTGGAATCTAATCCTATTCCAACTCTTATATATCTTGAGCCTAGACCACATTGAATTATATCTCACTCCCACTATCTCTTTTAGATATATGTTCCCCTTTAAGAAATATGGGGTGTTTTTTAACGACAACTTTCTTTTTTTGTAGGTTCATATAGGTAATATAGTTTATTTTCCCTAGGATACCCTATAATTATACACTTAGTACCTTAGGGTGAATTTTTTTTTCTATAAATATCCTTAAAAAATTATTTACAACCCCACACTCATATGTATGACAACATAGGTTTATTTTCATTCCACAATTGGTATATAATACAATCTTCCACTTTATTAGGAACCTAATTTAGAATGTATGTTTCTATTTTTAATGTGTATCCCCAAAAGGAAAATGTAAAACTCATATGACTCATCATTTATCTCTCCATGACTAATAGGGTGTGGTTACTCCTTTTTCTTACACTATTCCACTGAAGTGTATAAAGAGGATCGAGTTGAGATAGAATCCCAAACTCCCATAAATAATCAATGAAGTCTTGATTAATTCATTTTACACTATAGTCTGAGTGTAGTTTCTTAATCTTCTTACCAAGCTGGTTCTCAACTTCATTCATGTATTACTTGAATATTTTAAAAGAATATGACTTATACCTTATTAATTAGTCATATCCACATATACTTAAATCATCATTATAAGTTATAAAGTGTGAGTAACCGCCCCTTGATTCAACTGAAAATGGTCTACACACATCAACATGAAGTAATTCCAGAATATCCTTAGACCTTTCACATTTTCCCCTAAATGTGAATTATTAATTTTGGCTTGTAAACGTGCGTGACATACACCAAATGGTTTTAGTTCAATGGAATCTAAATATCAATCTTTGTGATTTTTTTCAAATTACTTTCATTTACATGACCTAACTAGTGATTCCATAGTTAGGTTTGGTATGAGTCATGTGAAGTAGTTTTATTTTCAATTTCCATTACTTGGTTTGTGTAATCCAGCAAATAAAGACCGTTATTTAAATATTAATTACTATGAAAAATGACATCCTTATAAAACAAGTAACATTTATTATTTAATTTAAAAATAAATCCATTCATATCAAGTTTGGACACAGAAATAATATTTTTGATAAAATATGTCACATAATAATAACCTTTTAAAACCAAGACCATTCCCATAGACAACCTGAGGTGGTAGTCCCCGATATCCCCAGTAGAAAGTTTGGCTTCATTGGCTACTTGTAAGTATACCTCCCCATTTCTAGTATTCCTAAATCTACTTGGTTCCTATATTTGAATACATATGTGGTCTTTATATGATTTATCTAGTAAAAAATTTTTAGAAACATATAAATTTCACTAGATAAAAAACACACTTGAATCTTCTCCTTGATTATTTTCTTGGGTAATTTTTTCCTTCTAGTGTCCCTTCTTGCCACATAAAAAACAAACTAAATCTGATTCCCTTTACCATCCCTTGATCCTTCACTTATTATAAGGGTGTTATCAAGAATATTAGTTATTATATATCTTCACTTTGACTTTCCTTTTTTACCATAAGTACAAAAGGATTTTAATGCTTTGTATCCTTATTTACTTGGTGAAGCATTGTGAGAAGATCTAGAAGATAATTCTCTATGTTGTTTATATTAAAATTCATAACCAACCTGGATAAGGTCTATGGAAGTGATGTAAGAATGAGATCAGTGAATAATTATTTTGGAAATTTAAACCCAAGAACCTATAGGTTCCCAATGTTTCTAATGAGTTTGACTATGTGAGGCCCAACTGTCACACCTTCTCCAAGATTACTCTGAAATCCTTTGAAATCTAAAATTGTTCCTATATTTCTATCTCCTAGTATAAACCATGAAGATGCTCAAGTATTCTATAACCATCCATGTTTTCGTGATACTTCATGAGTTCACTAAACATGGATGAAAGCATTAAACATGAACATCGGCCACATCGCTCATGTGTTTATCATAGATAGTGAACTCTTCAACACTTTCTTCCTTAGTAGAAAGATCATGTAGTGAGGATTCTAGAACATAATATTTCCATTCAGGTAAAAAAACAACCCAAAGGCATTTAAACCATTCATGGAAGTTACTACTAGTAAAGAGATGGCATTTCTCCAATATTGATCGCAATGATATTATGGATGAAAAAGTTTTAATTTATTCTAAAATTTGAAATAGAAGATTATTAGTACTTTTATTGATTAAAAATAATGTGATATATAATGAATTTAATTTTTATTAATAATCCCACTATTTTATCAATTTCCAATAGCCGTCACCATTGAACTCAAAATTTCCAATCACTTAAGACATTCCAGTGGTAAGTATCCATATTTATCTTCTTAATGATACAAACTTTGGCCATGAAAATCATAAGAAGGTATATAGGTAGGAAATATTTTAAAACATGAGATTATAGTTCCTTGATCCATTGGTTGGATTCCCCAATCCAAAAATCCTAATTGGGATTTCCTCAACACCTACCTACAATTTTTTATTGAACAAACTTTGGTCAATAAATTCAATACAAGTTTAGTTAAGTCAACCCATCATCTTAGTTAAGACTCTCCAATAATTAAAAGTTCCCCTGACTTTTTCATGAATTAAAAATTTATCCATGGTTTCATCTTAATTTATATGTTATAAGGCATAGTGAATTAATATTAACTTGAGGGATTGGTTTTATTATTCATAACTATTTATTGTTTTATCCTTTACATATCTTGTTAATATTATGTTTATTTTACTTAAGTGATTAACCATGTTTTGATAAAACATTTATAAATAATCCATTTATTTAAATTACATATTTTCATATTAGTTTATTTATTTATTCGATCATGGTATTTCATCCATAAAATAAATAATGAAAAAGGAAAAAATAAATAAATAAATAAATGACCCGATCATGTGATTATATAATGGTTGATTTATTAAGGGGATAACAAATAATCCTATGACCAAGGGGGAAAATCATTATGTCGAACATGGTATGAGTTTTAGCATTCCACCTATCCACCTGTGTCACCCAGGTTGGCATCATCTCAGCTCCATCATGAACCTCCTCCACGTTACTTGGGATACTCCTTTAATTACATGTATTTATAACTCACACATAGGTGAGGGAAACTAAATGATTGGTTAAGGGGAATTATATAAATCACCTTGGAAACATAAGTATTATATAATAAAGGAGGGATGAATCACTTACCATTATATTTAATTTAATGTTAAATAAATTCAAACCCATGAAATAAATTAAATTAAATAAAACCAATGCATACGTAGGTTTTGGTCAAGCTCACAAACGGTCGTACACATGCAACGAATATGAAAAAGTACACCAATTAACATTCATTTCTATTCATTTTTTATTATTAATATAAAAATTCTTGAATTGATTTATTGATTAATTAATTAATTATCATTTATCTTAATGACCATCTAAATTATCTTAGAGATACCCATCATAAATACATTCATAGAAAATAAACACCATGAAAAATAATTATAGATAATTTCATTAATTTAATCGACCATTTAATAATTATTTAAAACCTTTATTACATAGTCAAACACATCTGGTTCCAATAGTGTAATTATAATCTAATACTATAATTAATTATTTTAATGTAGTTTAATTCTATCCCTTATTGGGATACTACATGGAATGTATTTATGAGCTACATGCCATGTATCTCATTTTAAATGTACATAGGATAAATTCCTAGGGATTTATCATATACCTTAACCGGACTACAAAACATGTACTCCCTAACTACATGACATGTATCATGATTTATTTGTGTTTGATTAATACACTAAAGGACTCAGTGTGTTCTTCAGATTAAGGACCACATGACATGTACTCCATCTATATGTCGTGTGTTCCGCTAGTTGTGTGTCCATGTAACTCACCAAATGACTTGGCATGTATCACAAACATGGTTTATAATAAACTACACACCATGTACCCCAATTACATATATTTTATTTCATTAATGTTCTAGGATGTTAGTATCATGTTGTTTTGACTGTGTATTTGACCACATGGTTAGCATGAATTTCATCACTAAATTGTGTAGACTACATGACGTGCATTCCAACTATGCACCATGTAATCCAACAAGCCATGTGCTAGGTTGTCCTGGTCTACAAACGGTGTTCAATAAATTCACCATGTGTAATTACTTCTTAGTGTATCATGTATCCCATAATATGTCCAATTATAGTGTACTTAGGTACACGATGTGTACTCTGGCTACACACCGTGTAACCCATACCATCCGACCATAATCCTCGGAACTTCCCAATAGAATCTACATACATTCTTCATCTTTTCTTAGTCCTTTAAGAAAATATTAATCTCAAGAAAAGTAATTAAAATGTAAAAATCATGTTAATTACACATCATATTAAAGAAAAAATAATATAAAAATGAAAAATCTAACCACTATTACATACATAGATCAATAATAAAATAAATAATTATAAATTTAAAATGTGATATCTTTGATATCACTTGAAGATTCTAGCATAGCAGAATCACCATGGTGGGTGATAAACCAAATGTTTTTTGTTGAATACGATCAACCATTCATATATTGTGCATGATGTGATTTCCATGAAAAATGAAAATTTTCCTATCGGATATTGACATAGGAAATCCCGAAACCTAGAGAGGATATTTTTCACATTAAATTAATAATTTATTTAAATATGATATAAATAAAGGTTACATCATCTTAGGAACTTTATTCAATAAAGATATTGTTGAATGTTCATTTTTTTTTCAAAATTACCTTCATTGTGCTTGTAGGATCCAAGTGTAGAATCCATCTACCATTGAACCACCTATGCTCCTTTGATCAATGAATGACAATAATTTATTGTTGGGTGCTAGTGTGATGAATCAATCATCTTTCATTTTTTTTCTTGATTGCTTAAATATCCTTTAGGCTTGAAGGATTTCGTCTCATTATTAAGAAGATGAGTGAAGGGAGATTCAAGAGAGAAGTCTATTGTGCACAATGATTCTCAATTAAACCTATAAAATAGACATAATAGTATATTTACAGTGTTAGGGTTTAGGTTAAAATATTATTTAATTTCACAAAAACCCTAAAATAATATAATAAACTTTATATAACCCCATTCCATATAATAATATTATTATTATTTTTATTCCTTGTGCTAACCGATGAAATGATAAATATTATTTTACCATCTTATAAATTAATATTTATCGTTAGACACAATCTTGGTCCACTCTTTCTTCTCAATATTTATTGAATATCCAAATAAATATTTATTTAAATATTTAATTCATAAATAAATATACTATTCACAATCAAGAAAATAAATATTTATTAAATATTCAATAAAATATTTGCGATTGTTAAAACATGAATAAAATTATTTCTTATTCTTGAGAATAATATTTATTTCATTAATTAAATTCAAATATAATTTAATCGAGATTAATGGAAACACTTATTATGTGACTCTTTAAGATTCATTCTCCTTGACATTATCTGGGCTTTCCTAAAGTCCATGATTAATGTCTAGTAGTGATTCAAGGAACCCAAGAGAAATAACTTGATGTTGCAACATAAAAAACCACATAAGAATGCTCACTGTGTAATATAATATCTTTTTTCATAATATATCATCAATTAGGTTTCACATTTTTTTCATCAAACTATATTCTTGATATGTATTTCTTTAACTATATGAAATAAACACATCATCACACCATGGACATGGAATTTAATGAGACATTTACATTTAAATAAAATGGTCAAGATATCAATTTCCATAAAGATGGAAGGGACAAATCCTTACTTGAATTATTAATTAATAACACATCACTTTTGACCCACACAATGTATCCAAATTTTCTATTAACTATTATCATCATGGTTTATGAAATACATATAATTGAATGAGTCATAACATTCATTAATAATAATATTAAAGTCTAAGGACCACTACACATGATTTCAGTTAGGAATATCTAATGATTCATAAAAATTTAGAATTCCCATCGGTAAGGTTGTTCTCATAATATCCCATTTTGGACATTACCAAGTGGGAACTTCACAATAACAAGTATCACCATCTTATGAGTACTCACACATGACATTCAACATCCTATATATCCCATTATAGTATATTATATGACCATAAAACAATATTTAAGAATATCATCATAGACCTTCAAGGTTCTCGTTATAGCATGGACATGCTATGACCTTATCAATGAGGCATATACCCTAGGACATTATTAAATTAAAGTCATGAAAAAAAATGAACAATATGTAATAATATATTTTTTATAAAAATTAAAATATTTGAATATACAAGTAATCTAAATTACAAACCACTAGTTCAAGAATGAAAAATCCCATAGGTGTGAGTCATGGGTGGAGGGAATTAGTGAGGGGAGGATAAAGGGAACATAGTAGGGGAATGTGTCAGACCTAGGGTTATCCAATAATCATTTAGGGGTTCATGTCTTGGCCTTGACCAGCCTACTGTGTGTTGGGTGCTGTATGTCACCCTCAAAAAGGACACATCATGGTTCCACACATCTCAAGTCTCAAATGGGGTGTGGGGGGAGCCTCAAGTATGGAATATATTTCTTGTGAGTTTCTCCCCTAGCCAAAGGCATTTTATAGATGTGTGGGATGCTAAAAAAAACATATCAGTATCGGTGAGACCCTAGAGTAGACAATATCATGGATATAGAAGTAGAATATGATCTTAAGAGGGGGATTAAATCAAAAATGGGCGGGGGGAAAATTGGTGTTGTTGTAAATTAATCCAATTTTTACCTTTTCCTTTTTATCCTTTTTTACCTCTATCATTTATTAAGGTGAATGGTTCTCTTGTTATCTCCACTTACCTTAGTTTTTATATGTAACACATCCCAAACAAACACACACACACACACACACAAAGGGGACAATTATTTTTATAAGGTTCACCTATTAGTATGATAAGGATAATCCTTAGTGTGATTGATAACCCACCAAAACCACACTACCCACTAGAAATAACCTATGAGTATAAAAAAGTAGGTTTTAACCTTAAAACTCACATTTTTATGCCCCTAAATAATTATTTGGTTCATATTTCACTCAGGTTCCTCCCAAACATAAAATTATAATTATTAAGGTAATAAAAAGTGAGTCTACCACTACATGAGAACTCTAACAAGCTATTGATGTGATTCTTATTTTATTATTCTTCTCCTTCTTCTCATTCTCTTACTTGTATAGTAGTATACATGCACTCCTTCTCTTGTATGCATAACACATAGATATTTTGTTTTCTTCATGGGATCAAATATTAAATGCTCCCTTTCTTGATTACAAGAAATAATTATTCTTATCATAGAACTTTATGACCAACTGAACTTCTTCTTTTTTCAGTTGCCTCTACTTCTTCTTCTTCAATGCAAAAAAAAAACATCACTAGATCCCCCTATTATTTTATTCTTCAATAGAATATGATTATTATGGCTTGAAATTATATTGGGTATTCTATCTTCAATACTCAATTTTTATTTCAGGATTGAATAATATCTGGTATCCTCAAATTAACATCTTTTAACAACTTGAAAAATATATATTCAAGAAAATAAAACAATGTCAGCTATCCTCCATGATATTTTCCTTATATATTCCTTAGTTTTATTCACTGCAATTCATGAATATCTTGATTTGAATTATTAATATTTTCAATAATTAAAAATCCTTGAGTCACTTCCCCTTTTCTTCATCCAGATCCAAAAATATCAGCCTCTTCTTCTCCCTATAAAACTACTTTATAAACTATAACTGCATTGAATGTGAAATAACTATCATAGGTATTCATTCATCAAAACTAGTCCATGAAATCATCTCCTTCCATCCATAATAATCCTTATCCATTAAATATGAATATTAATATATGAATAAATCATGAATGAGATAGTTTTGATAATGGATTCATCCTTTATGATTCAAATCACACACTTTTTCTTCTAGTTTTAGATTCATGCATAAGATTTTATATCAAAAATCACACATTTCTTATTATTTCTACCAAAATCATGATATAATAAAGAATTGTGATATTTTTTTCATTTAAGAACTCATCATCTGAAATCAACTAAATTATCTCCTCCCATAATTCTTTAAACAACAAAAAGAGTTATGATAAAAATATCATGATATTTAGAAACTTGAAATCCTGTATTATAATAAATTGATAGATTTATCATTATTTTGAGGAATATTACCTTTAAATATCTCAAAATTACCTTTATTTATCTTTTTTATACCCTTATGTAGCTCTGAATATTTCTAAACAACCCTTGCACAAATGGATTTTAGCTTTACGTAGATTCCAAGCTACCTTTACATAGGTATCAATTACCCTTACATAGTTTCAGAATTAGTGTGACCTTTACATAGCTGAAACTTACCATTATTCTAAAGAAAAAATACTAGCAATAATATTACGTACTACTTGAAATGGATGTATACCTTTATATTGCATGAAAATTACCCTTACATAGTGTGAAGTTACATTTACATATGTCCTTTAAATTATAAATTACCATTACATATATACTGGAATATATTTATTTAGTGCCAAAAATAACCTTACATAGCTCATTGAACTGCAGTGTTACCCTTCCATAACTCAAGTTCTTGAAAAACACCTTATGCAAAAAACATATAATTTTAGCTAAATTTACTTTAAAAAATTCATATGATAAAATTCATAAATTCAACCCATTTGATCAAAGAAATATGGTCAAGATATATGGAAAAAGGAATACAATCAAAGAGTCATACAAATCATCCTAAAATTTTCTTATGCCAATGAAACCCTTCTTATTTTATTCTTCAAAAAAAATTCTGCATGTATCCTTATATGAAAAACACATGCATACACAATTTTTGACCAAAATGACTCCACCACATTCAACATTCTTAGTTTCAAAATAAATAGTTTGTGGTGTAGAATGAAACAAATGAGGTGAAAAATGATTTTTGTGAGGAATATTACTTAAGAAACTCCAGATCAACCAAATAACACATGCATTTTAAGTGATGAAAATTGTCATTTAAAACCATATCCCACATCAAAAAATTATTAAGTATACCTCTAGTAGATTATACAAGGTGAACTATAGACTGAGTATGAAATCCCTTAAGTGAAACCCCATACCAGCATCTCACCCATGTCGCCCCAAATGTGAGTTTCCTCTATCCTTTCTCTTATCCCAACCCACATAGGAGCTCTTCCTCCTTTACACACTACTCAATGCTGGTTTCCAACTTCAAGCTCGAGTGTCCCTATGATCCCCTGACTACTCTGATGGATGTTTTGAATTGAATTAGTATATTTTTTTCATTTAGTATCTTCACTTTTCATTTGAAAAAATACATTAATTCTAGATACTCTATATAGAATCTATTTTTTTTCTTATAAGATTTTGAAAAATATTAATAAATATTTTTGAAGCCAGGCACTGAGACAACATAAGATTTAGAGACCCTATAAGACTAGAATTATTTTTTATAAAAATAATAAATATATTTATATCATGAATGCATATTTCTTTATGAATGATAGAATATACCATGAATGGAGTCTTGAATAGAAAATATAAAACCACGATTGAATACAGAGGGTGAGTTTTATCCTACACGTGACCTAATATTGGTCGGCATTGGACGTCCGGTTGAGGCAACCATTGGTGGGTGCATTTAATTAAAATAAATAAATAAATTACTCATATGTTTTATTAAATGATCTAATTAAATTATTCATAAATACCCTATTATGAAAATTTTCCAAGGTTTATCCATATAACCCTGTCTAGATCTAAGTGGATGAGTATAGTGTTCTTCATCAATGGATCAACATTGAATGATGAATAATGATATGATCATGGTGTATTGACAAAAAAAAAATACACCAGATCATCTTCATCAATAGAAAATATGTTCTTTACCAACGATCGACCCATAATCAAGGTAGGGATCATCAATTGCAGTTTTCTACCTTGATTAAATGTTTGAGCATAGATATTTGATTATATACTTTTGATTCTATGTACCCCCATCCTTCGCATGAGCCATTTTCAATTTGTATCATTTTATTCAATTTATTATTTTCTTGTACATTATATCACTATGGATTTCCCACTTTGCAATTGTTGGCTGAGAATTCTTGGCCAAAAATGCTTATCATCTTTGTAATGGTTCTTTTCTCCCATCATTCTTTGAGTTCTTCACCATTGGCCTATGGGGCCACGATTTGACTTGTCTAGGGATGGTTCAAGTGTGATGAAACCCACGAATTCATGGCGGTTGTGAGAACCATGATTGGGATAGAAATTTGCGGATAGACTAAGATCTGTTGGGGGATCCAGGTGGTGATTCACATGGATCTAAGATCTGGTACTGAGCATCAGTGACTGTAGGAGTACTGGTGAGGGATTTGTGTGAATGTTTGGAATCCATTTTATAGCCACTAGAGTCCAGTAAATGATGTTCATAGGTGAATAACACCATTTTTGGGTGGTAAAATGGAAAAAATCATGGTGGAAGTGTCAGATTTGGGAACTGTGTGAAGAACCGATATTTATGTGAAAATCCCAACTATAAGATGTGTACTTGGATAAACAGAAATTGTGTAGTCACCCAACTATGGTGGATAGGGTTTTGGAAAAAAGACAAGGATCGCATGCCATGTGGCTAAGACACATGTCATGTTACCCTCCTTGGGTAGCCAGGCTATGCACCAGTTTCACACTTCTAGGACCTTATATATGAGGACACATCATGTACTCTGGGAGTACATGGGAATTTTATGGTATATGGGTATGGATAGGTAAATGTTCAGGTACAAGACATGGACGAATAGACATGGGAATGGCCAAAAGCACACAGGTAGGCCCTGGGTGGCCAAGACATGAAGTGTAGTCCCTGTACACACCATGTACGATGGTATGGCCACAAAGCTGTGTCCATTAGAGAAAAAATATTGGTAGAAGAGAGTGATCAAATTCCATATGGACCCCATACACATAGTGTAACCTATTTTTTAAGAAATTATACCTCTCGCAGATCCTTCATTTTGACTCAAATTTTGGCTCTCGAGTAGCCTATCCTGAGTGTTTTTCAACGTAGAATGTGATGGTAGCCTTTATTGTGGAAAATGAGGTAAGATGTGAGATGTTCAAAGTGGTATTATTCCTTAGGAATTTATTGATGATAATAGTGATTAGGTAGGATCATTAGATAGTTCAGATAGAGATGGTACTCCCTTGTCACACCAGGGTGAGGGTCCTCTATCCATGGAGATGGTACTCCACTATCTCACCAAGACATGGGTACTACAAACTTGTTGTTCAGATAAAGATTATACTCCCCTATCATATAAGGGAGCGGTTACTCTATCCATGAATATGGTACTCCCCTGTCTCACCAGGGTGTAGGTTCTCCATACTCATTATTCAAATAAATACAACCCACCCCTATCGCACCAGGACACATGTCCTCTATCCATGGAGATGGTACTCCCTTGTCAAATAAGGGTAAAATTCCTCCATACCTATTGTTTAGTTGGAGATAGTACTGCCCTATTTAGGGTGTGATTCCTCTATCCATGGTGATGGTCCTCCCCTACCACACCTGGGTGTCAGTCATCCATACTCGTTGTTCATATAAAGATGACACTCCTCTACACGAGTGAATGTCCTCTATCTATGGGGACGATACTCTCTGTTGCACTAGAGCTTGGGTCCCCCATATTTTATGCATAGACATAGAGATGGTAATCCCCTATATGGGTGTGGGTAATCTATATATTGAGTAGAATACTCCTATTTTACTAGGGTATGGATCCTATATCTTTTATAGATTACACTCCCTAATGATGTAGAGTAGTGGCAAGGTGAGTAACTTCCTCATGGAATCTTTGAAAAAAAATGCAAGATGATAGTAATCGATGATGGAACTTTGGATTTTCAGGAAGAATCATCATCCTAGGATGGGCTGTGAGATATATATCTTCTTTCTCTCTTGTATGGGTTTCTTATATGAGAATATATCTTTGTTTTTGGGTTTCATTTCCTTCTTACTTTGGGTTGATATGACTACTTCTATCATGTATTCTATTTTCCCTCTTTTGTTTTCAGGGAATCCTACTGCGTATATATATACTCACCTCTGAATGGGATTTTCCCTCACGTGTCATGTCTCATGCTGATGAAAGATAGGTTGGTGGTTATTTTGGAAGAGTATAGGGATACTTGGGTGCATTGATCACATGTAGTGGTGGGGCTTAGAGATCAGGAGTTAGACACTCTTAGTTATTTTCTACTCCAATTGTTGTCATATTGGGACTTATTTTCTGGGTGGGAAAATATTTTTACCTTTACATTTCAGATTACACTATCATACTCTTTTTATGCCCTAGAGGTTATTACATGAATGGTTTTTACTCCAGATGTTACTATATTTCATTATTATTCCTATGCACTTTTGTATGGAGATGGTTGGTGCATGTGTACAGGTAATTCAGGAAAAAGACTCCCACTTTAGTATGTCTTCTTGGTTTTTTGCTAACCCATATCCTATGGTGGTGGGCTTGGGGTTGTGATGTCCCGACATTCCATCATCCAGGAAGGCCCTAGTGGGTCGGGTCATTATAGAGTGGTATCAGAGGTGGGTTGACCTTGGGATGGTGTTTGGAGTTTTGTAACCTTACGAGGTTTTATTGGGAAATTAGGGCAACAATGTCAAAGTGTCTCAAGAGTGGATTTCAGGTAAGGGAACCTAGTGTTAGTGTGGTGGACAATGTTACTAGAACCAAGGATATTATTTGATGAAAATGGAGTATGGTTTGTGTTTTTTTTCAATCCTCATTGGGTTGAACAAAGAGTTAGCAAGGAAGGCGGTCTTGCATTTGAGGCTGAAAGCAGTATTGAAGGTGGCGCAGTTTCCCAGTGTTTGCCAAATTTTTGGGCCTCAAAATCGAGAGTTTGTTTTTAACAAAGGAAGGATTTTTGTATACGAGTGAAAAAGATGAAAAATGACGAAGGAAATTTAAAAATTAAGGGAACTATGTAGCATGGGACATGAATCACATACCATGTACCGGGAATGGTTCACAGATGATAAAGGGTGCTATGTGGACCGGATGAAAATGGTTTGTGGAATATAAAACAGTTCGTTGTGAAGGTTTGTGGATCATGTTGAGGCTTGTACTTCACGGGAGGTGAATAGTTCATGACATGACTTTTCATTGGTGAAAATGAGGAATAGATCAGTTCATGGAAGATATCGGCCGCTACGAAGGGAGAATGGAAGTACACGGAACACTTAGGAAAAATGGTTTGCGGAAGATATGTGGTGTGTGGTGAAGGAAGTGATGCAATGAAGATTTTTTAAATATCAGTTTAGCAATTTTTTTTTATCTATTTTCCTATATAAGGACCAAAAATCTCTTTTTTAGAATATGAGATTGAGATTAAAAATCCAGGATAATTTTGGCAAAGTCTAGAGTGGTTCACAGTAATACAACTTTATAAAGGAAGTTATGATTAGAAATTCAGAGAAAGTTGGTGAAGTGTGAAGTGGTTTGCAGGAAGACATGTCCGCATTGGAGATCCAATATGTGGAGGAAGAACTCCATCCATAGATCTCCTACGATACACAGAGAATAAGCAGAGATAGTCTACAGAGTGAAGATGGTTTGCAGAAAGAAATGGTACATAGAAGGAAATTCATGGAGCTGAGAAGTATGCGGAGGAAGCTCTTACAGTACACAGAGCAGGACAATTACTAGAGGAAGCAAGCAGTACACAGAATAGGGTAGTATGTGGTGGAGTTGATAAGTACTTGAAGTAAGAGTAGTAGTATGAGGAGAAACAGTTCGCAAACTACCAGTACATGGAAAAGTGAATTACATATGTGGGTAAAAGTGGAACTTCAACAGTGAATCTATTTATAGTTGAGGATACATGAATTAATAACAATACATTGAAGTGAACTTCAAGTCAATAAACTAATTTTAGATTCTTCCCAATGCAATGAGAAAGGGGGAGTCAACAGAAGTGATCTGAGGGGCGCAAAGTTCTATCCCTAAAACCTTGTAAAGGTAGTGCCCCTGGCACAAAGTGATAGTGATAAACTTTTGTAATCCACAACTAGTGAATATTAGTGAATTTTGGTATGACCTACACACTATCAACGTATGATCCTTGGACATATCCCTTAGTAGTGAACCAAGTAAAATTGAAATGTCTTCATTTTTCATTTGATTGTTTATGTTATGAACTTTATCATTAGATATATTTAACAGGTTTCTACAAACATGGGAATAAGATCCATCAAATTAAAATAAAAAGTTGACACCCTGATTCACCCCTCCCCTCTCAAGGTGTTCCGGGGTCCTTTAAATGTATCCATTCATTAGGAATCTGATTACCTAATTTTCAACTTGACATGACGAGACATTGGTTACAAGGAACATTGGTACATGCATCATATAGGATTTAGTCCTTTAGATATCCTTCTTGATTAAGATCCCCATATATATATGCTCATCTGACCGTGGTACATATTGATTACATTTAAGATGCCTCCATGAAGACAGCCATCTGGGTTACCGATTTAGGATCATGATGATGATCTGATGAGTGACGAGACATCAGTTCAGGGACCATCTCATGAGATCTTTCCTCTAAGAGGGTAGGTAGTAGTACCCCCTCCTTACAAATAGCATATTATACCAGTATATCAGATTGAGGATGTGTGCAGGCTTAGCGAACTCTGTGAGTTATAGTACTAGAGGCTATTGAGGTTCCACAATGATCTAGATCCCTAGGTAGTTGAGGACTAGCTTGGGTCTGTGATATGAGTTTTTAGAATTTTTCACACCGTCACTGATCAAATGGTTGTACTAACAGCCAGTATTTTTCATGAAGTAGTGGGGGCACTGGTGGATTCTATTCACACAGACTCATGATAAGTTGACACTCTCATGGTTTGAATTCCAACATAAAATTTTTGAGGAGAACTAACCCTTGTGCTTACTCTTAGTTTAGATTCAAAATCTTTTAGAGCTTTAGTAGGGAGGAATGATAATTGCTGAGTATGTTTCAAGGATCACTGAACTTATGAAGTACTTCCTCAAAATTATTTTAGATGGTTACTTCTAGGTATTAATGTTTAAGGAGGGCCTCTGTAGAGACATTCACACAAGTGTAGTAAATTTATGTATTTTCACATACGACGGAGTGCTGTAGCGGGAATTGGTGATGGATAAATTCATATCTAAGGGATATTATATAGCTGCGGCTATTAGTAGGCATCCTAGGGTGAAGTCATATGTAGCAGTTGGTTGACGATAGGTTTTGGGGCACAAGAGGTGTACCCATACTCAGAATTAGGAATGTGGTCATATGTATTAGGGATAGTGTAGAGGACCAAGGAATCCTAGAGAGGGGAGATGCTATATATGTGATGAGTAAGATAACATGGCATGTGATTTCCTAACCAGACATGTTGAGGAGGATAGAAAGACAGTGGATGGACTACCATGGAAGAGGCAACACCATGATCAGGGCGATCCTAGGCGTGGTCATGACATCCCTTAGGGTGGAGGAGCTGGAAGAGGAGCATGTGGGGATCTCAGAGGAGGATCTAATAGTGGTGGATGACATTATGAGATACTTCCATCACCACCACTAGGAATACCACATCTAGAATTAAGGAGCTAGTAGTTAGGGCCATGGGAAGCTGTAGGCTATGGAGGCTTATGACCTGGAAGCTCACAAGATAACTATTGGTACAATTTGTGTTTATTCTACCCTTACATCAGTATTATTAGACACAGTTACGAGTCATTAATTTATCTCTTTACCCATGGTGTGAGGGATTGGGCTTCTAGTTGATACATTAGCCCAATAACTTTAGTTTGAGGTTATCACAAAGAATTCTTCTTCAATATAACTTATCTTCCGATAGTGAAATATATCACTTGGTGGAGAGAGTTTATCATGGGACAAATTGGTTATCATGATGAGATCTTATGACATCATCTTAGGTATGGACTGATAGTCCATCTTCCAAGTCTAGATTGACTATCACCACAAATAAATCAGATGCCTTCAGATATATCAGATGAGATTCTCTTTTGTAGGTGAGAGAGATATCATGGAGGAGTGAGTGTGTTTTGTGAGTAGGAATATTCAACCCATCACCCATAATTTAGAGAGTTTATCCCTTGGAATAATAGGCTCTTCTGACATCTAGGATCCTTTAGTTATGAAGTATTATATGGATTCCTTCCCCAAGGACATTCCAGGACTACCTTCGAGGTGGGTGATTAGCCACTAAATGAGGCTAGTATTCATTGTTAATATACATAATATTTATGTTTTTTATTATTCATAAACACCATTTTAGTGCATTTTACACTTTGAACATCATTTCACATTATGATTGTAATACCTTCTTAAAATGCACTATTATGTGGTACATTTTTGAACATAATTTGAAGTACCCAATGATTCATCTAATTTTAAGGAATATAATTATACATATTTTAATTTTATATTCTTTTGAACTGGATATTCACTTCAATATGAACATTTTTCATTAAAGTATCAATGAAAGATTCATAAAGGATGATGGATATATTTGTCCATGAGAGGAAGCAATTCTGGAGAAGGCAGATTGGACACCATCCCACTGATGAGAATGTGGGGCCCAACATACAGGCCCAATGAATCCCAAATTTCATGGAATTATATAATAAATGTATAGGAACAAATCAAACTTCAGTATCCAATGCTAATTCGTCCTCCATTGTGTCCATTTAGGTGGCCCAATTTAGAGATAAAATTATGGGCCAGATTCTGCGGCCCAGAAAAACATCCCACTAATATGATCATATCTCGTAATTCACTACTTAAAATTGGACCCAATTTTACAGGAGATTAGAAGACATCCGGGGATCCATTTTATTATTATATGGACCACTCTTATTCGGCCATATAGAAGGTCTTCCAAGCGCGTCTGTTGGGTGAAAGAAAGCTGGCTGCCACCTCGGGTCAAGGGTGGAAAAATCAACTCTCCCTTACTTTCCACCCACCTATGGCCTACCACAATTAATTGAGGAGACTTGTAATATTTGAGGGTCGACCCAAGGGCTCAAAAATTCCTATTTAAGATAGTGGTGTTGGAGTATTGAAGGATTTTTGGTTCTTGGTTTCATTGTAGTGTTATGCTGCCGCTTTGTGTTTGTAATCACATTTCTTTCTCATGTAAGTTGTTTAATTCAGCTTAGTTTCTTAATAAAAGTTCTTCCTTTACTCTTATTATATTCTCATACTTATCACGTTGATACCATTGGTTCAAGGTGTGAATTTATTCACATCATACCTTGTGATATTTATCACACAACGGAGGAGTGATCGATTTTGGTTGTTGTTTTTATTTCTTCAATTCCACCCTCGTAAGTATGCTTCCCACTTCCTTTGAAGACATGTCATCAATGGAGGGCTAAATCTTTTATGGGTTGATCCAAGGGAGTAGCAAGGGGCTGGATTGGATGTTATTTATCACTCCATTAATGGCTAATCACTTCTTTTAAATGAGATTTTTATTTGATGATTTTAAAACCTCTTCATCCTTATTGAATTTAAGGTCACACGTTTCAAGTGCTAATACGAACCTATACCTTGGAGTACTCAAAACTTTGATCCTTCAAGTGTATATATGATTATTATTAGGGTGTGTAGGCATTAAACCATTAATTTATGATTTTGTTTTATCTTCTTAAATGAATCCATCTCAATTATAAGAAATTGAAATCATTAAAAAAGGAATTCATCCAATCCACCCCGAGCGATAACCTAGGATCAACTCATTACCTTAATTTGAATTAAATTAAATCTGTTAGTGATCTTTTAAAACCATATTAAATAAACCTAAGTTTGCCACTTCATATCCAAAAACAATCCATAGAATGCACGTGTCTGTAGGTACTTCTTAGGTCTCTGAGGATTCGACAACCCAAACTAGACTACAAGGACCGTACTACCTTCTTCTTTTGGGTAAATTTGAGTGAGAATCAAATTTTGGCGCTGTTGTTGGGGACCTAAGTAAGTTATATTAGACACTATCATCCTTTTTTTTCATCCCTCTTCTCTATTCTCACCCCCACTCTTATGGAAATCAATTTTGAACAAGCCCGAACATGGGAAACCTATCCCTACTTTGATCACCCAACCCCATGTGTGATGTACAATGACCATCCTAATTTCTACATGTGGGATCATCAACAACCTAATGAACCAAATTGTTTTTAACCCTATTATCCACAAAATATCCCAACATATAATGAGTTTCAATACCTACAAAGCCAATCTGAACACCCTCTTGTGCAATTCCAACAACTTAATTATCCACCTAGAATAGACCATTCTGATCAACACGTTATCCATACTAATCCACATCCATTACTTGATAAACTATGTCAACAAATGGAGATAATGAATTTTGAGGTTTCATCATTGAGGTTATAACTACAAATCATTAAAACTTGTGAGGAACCCATCCCTACACAAACTATCCCTTCCATAACCTTATGTGAAGTGTCTAGTTTCCCACAAACCCCACATGAAATTATTGAAGAACCAACGTTTGGATTTGGGAAAGATGAAGAGGATCAAGGAATTGTTTATGGGTGTTTAAATCAAGAGGAAACTGATTTTTTGTATTCACAAGAGGTAAATTTGACATCATGGATTGAGTCTCATGAATATAACTCTATTGATGATTTTTCAAAAACACAAATCACTGAACCATTAATAGAAATCACAAACTTTGAGTCTATACCCATTACTGAAACCGATCTTTCCAATTTGGTGGTTGAATCTTCTATTCAAAAGGAACCAATTCTGTTGAGAAATTTGAAAAATGAAACTGAGTTGGATTCAAAATATCCACTTGTGTCTAAATGTCCTATCCAACCTGAGCTCAAAATTATTGTCCTTCCCACCCCTCTAATGAATACATTAATAAGGTATAATCATGATCTTTCAATTGTAATTAACTATTCTATTGAAACCAAAAAAGTTGGAATGATCATTGATGTCTTAGGAAAGACTACAGAGGAAACTGGAACAACCATTTCTGATATTCCTTTGATTTTACCACTCATTTTGGAACATAGGTTTGTGCATGAAAAAAATTCTAAAAATAGAATGAATCTAAACCTAGTAGAAGTGGTGAAACATGTGGTCCTTAAAATTTTGAAAGTTGGCATTGGGTAAGTTGGGGGGTTCAAGTTGAGCTAATGACGTTAAACAAAGCGCTTCATGGGAGGCAACCCATGGTTTTCAAGTTTCCTATCATTTTGTTGTTTTAATAAAATTTATATTTTAATTAATCATTTTTATATTTAAAAAAAATAGACTGTTGACATGTTCTTCTATTTTGATTATGGATGGGTATGAAAGGGGAGCACCATATTCATCCGTGTCACGTTGTGTGATCCTTGAGTAATTCCTTACCCAGAAATTTAAAAAGAATACAATGTATCATCAGTTTATTTTATTTTAATATTTTTGTAGGTTAAAATAAAAAAAAATATAAAAAATATAATAATAATAATAAAAAGGGACACGTCGTGGGTCGTGGGTCAAACTTCGTCACAACCAGTGAAGCCGCGGGGATTCGAACCCGGGACCGAAGGGAGATAGGGGCACGCGCTTACCACTGACCTACGCCTTTTTGTGCTTCCTTATTCTATAATTTATATATATATAATTATATTTTACTTTATTATATATATATATATATTGTTTTGTTTTTTTTCTTGTTTTGTTTTTCCTTTTTCCACTATGGAACTCTGCAAGCGACATGGATATCAAAGGACTAAATTGGAGCAGCAAGAACTTCAAACTTCAACCACCAGGTGACTTCATTCCATGATCCTAATATTTCAATTTCCTTATTGAACTCCCCTTTTATTCCTCTACCCCTTCTAAATTTTCTTTTCTTTAAACACTGGGTACAATGTTATTTTAAGTTGGGGGGGAGATAAAATAAAAAAAATGCTTTTGTGTAAAAAAAATGAATGATTTAAAAAAAATGTGTAAATGGAAGCAAAAATTCCTTTAACATTGAACATGGTAATACACATTACACACTTTGAAACTGAATATCAAATAATTTAGCATGCCCGGATTCTGATTTTAATCCTTGTATAATTTCATGAGCATAGATTTTGGAAAGTGTGGCTGTCCAATGTGATATTTCATCATTTATATTTTCATCCAAATAAAAAAAAGATCACAATGCACATCCTTTGGATAGTGGGGAATTATTTTGAGTTCATGGGGTCCCCCAAATAAATATCATAGGTTTGGTGATCATTTTAGTTTTATTTGAGTATTCTAAAAAAAAATTTCACGTAGAACAATGAAATGACCTAATGCGTGGCTTTCGACACTTGGGGATCGTGACTCCATAGTTGTCTGGCCCAAAGTTAGTAATTTTATCTCTATTTTTGGTAATTTGAATTTGTTTTTGACTGAGTTAACTAGAGATGATTCCCGAGTATGTGGGATTCACTTGGTGCCCTAAGGTCTTTGAGCCTGGGAGTCATCGACAAAGTCTTGCTACAGGGGTTGACTCTTTTGAGTGCAACTTCAATTACCATGGCAAAATTGCAAAAAAAAAAAAACAAAACAAAAACAAAAAACAAAAAAAATACAATATAAAAAATTGAATACTCATATTAATATTGAAATGTGATTCCACCTAGCGCTTCCATCATTTCCCCCTTGAATAAAGATGAACCCCCATGTCTATTGTGATGCACAACACATCCTCATACTTAATTGATATTGGATGAAATATGGAAATGAATTTGAATAAAGGAATGGTCTTGGGATTGGGATCTTCTCATGAAACTATATTGTATTAAAATATTTTTATGGGTTTTATGATTGTTTGGTATATGGGTTTCTAGTGATCATTGTGTATTAAAATGTTTTTGGAAAAGGGAATTCGAATTTCATATTGTTGAGATATATTTTGCTCGGGACTAGAAAAACTCAAGTTGGGGGGTGTGATTAGCCACTAAATGAGGCTAATATTCATTGTTAATATACATAATATTTATGTTCTTTATTATTCATAAACACCATTTTAGTTCATTTTACACTTTGAACATCATTTCACATTATGATTGTAATACCTTCTTAAAATGCACTATTATGTGGTACATTTTTGAACATCATTTGAAGTACCCAATGATTCATATAATTTTAAGGAATATAATTATACATATTTTAATTTTATATTCTTTTTAACTGGATATTAATTTCAATATGAACATTTTTCATTAAAGGATCAATGAAAGATTCATAAAGGATGATGGAGATATTTGGAAATGAAAGGAAGCAATTCTGGAGAAGGAAGATTGGACACCATTCCACTGATGAGAATGTGGGACCCCAAATACAGGCCCAATGAATCCCAAATTTAGTGGGATGCTACAAGACATGTATAGGAACAAATCACTCTTTAGTATCCAATGCTAATTCGGCCTCCATGGTGTCCATTTAGGCGGCCCAAGTTAGAGATAAAATTCTGGGCCAGATTCTGCGGTGCAGAAAAACAACCCACTAATATGATCATATATCGGAATCCACAACTCCAAATGGGCCCAAATTTTACAGGCGGTTAGAAGAATCCGGGTATCCATTTTCTTCTTCTATGGCCCACTCTGATTTGGCCATCTAGAAGGTCTTCCAAGCGCGTCTGTTCTGTGAAGGAAAGCCGGCTGCCACCTCGGGTCAGGGGTGGAAAAATCAACTCTCCCTTACTTTCCACCCACCTATGGCCTACCACAGTTAATTGAGGAGACTTGGACTATTTGAGGCTCGACCCAAGGGCTCAAAAATGCCTATTCAATGTAGTGGTGTTGGAGGATTGAAGGATTTTGGGTGCTTGGTTTCATTGTAGTGTTATGCTGCCGCTTTGTGTTTGTAATCACATTTCTTTCTCATGTAAGTTGTTTAATTCACCTTAGTTTCTTAATAAAAGTTCTTACTTTACTCTTATTCTATTATCATAATTATCACGTTGATACTGTTGGTTCAAGGTGTGAATTTACTCACACCATACCTTGTGATATTTATCACACAACGGAGGAGTGATCAATTTTTGTTGTTGTTTTTACTTCTTCAATTACACCTTCGTAAGTCTGCTTCCCGCTTCCTTTGAAGACATGTCATCAATGGAGGGATAACTATTTTATGGGTTGATCCAAGGGAGTATCAAGGGTCTGGATTTTATGTTATTTATCACTCCATTAATGTCTAATCACTTCTTTTAAATGGGATTTTTATTTGATGATTTTAAAACCTCTTCATCCTTATTGAATTTAAGGTCACACATTTCAAGTGATAATACGAACCTCTACCTTGGAGTGATCAAAACTTTGATCCTTCAAGTGTATATATGATTAGTATTAGGGTGTTTAGGAATTAAAACACTAAGTGATGATTTCATTTTATCTTCTTAAATGAATCCATCTCAATTATAAGAAATTGAAATCATTAAAAAAGGAATTCATCCAATCCACCCCGAGCGATAACCTAGGATCAACTCATTACCTTAATTTTAATTAACTTATATATGTTAGTGATCCTTTAAAACCATATTAAATAAACCTAAGTTGGCCACTTCATATCCAAAAACAATCCATATAATGCACGTGTCTGTAGATACTTCTTAGGTCTCTGAGGATTCGACAACCCAAACTAGACTACAAGGACCGTCCTACCTTCTTCTTTTGGGTAAATTTGAGCGAGAATCAGTGGGAGATGAATTTTTACATCAAATTACACCCCATGACCACTATGATTTATTCTGAATCATATTGGATATCCCCTACTGATCTCTGAGAGATGAGGGTATATTTGGAATACCTTTGAGAGAAGGGTTTTATCAAACCCAGTGTGTCCCCCAAGAAAGCTCCATTTTTGTTCATTAAAAAGGTGGATGGGAGATTGTATATCTGTGTTTATTATCATTTTCTAAACTAGGCCATGATAAATAACAAGTAACCCTTTCCTAGGATTGGAAACCTCTTTGATCATATTCTTGGAGTGAGATGCTTCTTGAAGATCAATCCCAGATACGACTACCATGAGTTGAGGGTTCATGAGGCTGATATTCCAAAGCTAGAATTTTGATTTCTCTACAGACACTATGAGTTCTTGGTGATGTCATTTGGTGTGAAAAATTCCCCCACTGTTTTTATGAATTTTATGAACCATATATTCCATCCATACTTAAACCATTTTTGGTTGTCTTCCTTGATGACGTACTCATCTACTCTGCATTAGAGTATGATTATGCATAGAACTTGAGAATGGTCCTAGACTTACTCCAGGAGAAACAAAATTTATGTTAATCTCTTGAATTTCTAGTTTTATATCCTTAAGGTTCGATTTATAGGGCATGTATTTTCTGATCATGGATTATCTATGGGTCCGATGAAGATTGATGTAGTGATTTTTTAGGATCCACCCAAGAATGTGTCAGAGGTTTAGAGTTTTCTTGTCTTGGTAGGGTACTATAGGAGGTTTGTGACATAATTCTCTTGGATTTTATCTCCCTTAATTGCCATGATGCAGAAAGGGAATCCATTTACTTGGACTGAGAAGTACTAGAGAGGCATTGAGGAGTTTAGGCTGAGGCTGAATGGTGCTCTTATTTTGAGACTATTAAAGGAGGGCGTATAGTACATAGTGTATTGTGATTCATCTGGAGCTAGGATCGACTACGTGTTGATATAGAGGTAGGTAGTGATCACATATGGGTCAAGGCAGTTGAGATCCCATGAGTAGAACTATGCGACTCATGACTTGGAGTTGGCAGCGGTAGTCTTCTCTATGAGGATGTGGAAGAACTATCTTATAGGAGAGTGCATTATTGTTTTCTCAAACCTTCAGTTTATTAGGTATGTATTTATGAAGAGATATCTAAACCTAAGATAGAAGTTCTAGTTAGATTTCCTATAAGATAATGACTTTGAGATAGTCTATACTCCTCGAAAGGAAAATGTGGTGGAAGATTACCGTAGCGAGAAGTCCCATTCACATCTGGAGGAGGAGGAGGTGTCTGAGTAGTTGGATTCCTTGTAGTTGACCTTGATAGAGGATAGGGGTGTAAATTATCTTCATTTGATGTCATTTAATTCTCCACTTCTCCATCATGTGATGGTGGCTCAGTTAAGAGTCACCGACTATGTAGTCTTATGTGATCAGATATCCTCAGGAGACTCACCAGATGAATTATTCAAAGAAGGGAATCACATCATAATTTTCTAGGGATAAAAGGTGGTTATGATCGTGATATGAGAGTAGGTGATGAGGGAGTTTCAAATTTCTCCTTTGAATGTACATATCAACGTAGGGAATTTGTACAATGACCTTTATTAGTAGTTTTTTTGGTCTTGAATGAGGTGGATCATGGATGAGTTCGTCTCTCAGTGTATCATATGTCAGTAGGTTAAGGATGACCACTAGGTTTTGGTATGTTGGTTTCATCCACTTGAGATCCTAGAGTGTAAATGAGATGAAATATCCATGCACTTTATGACAGGGCTACCATAGGCAGTGACAGACCATGATTCCATCTGGGTTATATTTGAATGACATACCAAGTTGGAACACTTCCTTTCTATTAGAGAGTAGAGTTTGGAAGAGGGTTTGAGGCAGTTGTACATGTGGGAGATTGTTTTCCTTCATGAGGTTACCTCAATTATTGTATTTGAACATGATACATGGTTTAAATCATAGTTTTGGAGAGGCCTACTGGAGGAACTTGGGACCCATTTGAGGATGAGTACATATTTTTACTCCTAAATGGATAGGGTAGACCGAGAACACTATCTACGTGTTGGAGGATATTCTGATGGATTATGTGTTATACTTTTAATGGATATAGGAGGACCACTTACCTTTGGTAGAGTTTTCTTATAATAAAAGATATCACTCTACTACTGGTATGAAAACATTCTAGGCCCTGTATAGGAGACCTTGAAGATTACCCTTATACTGGACTGAGACCAGTGAGGCATCTCTTATTGGGCTAGAGATAGTTCAAGCGATGATAGAAAAGGTTCAGGTGATCCATGAGTAGATGAGGAAAGACCATTGACAATAAAAATCTTATATAGATCAATGTCTTAGGCTCTTGGAGTTTGAGCAGGGAGACCATGTGTTCATAAGAGTCCCCCCATGATGAGGATTGTAAAGATTCATCTAGAGAGACAAGTTATCCCTGAGGTTTTTTGGGATGTTCGAGATCCTAAAGAGGGCTGGTGAGGTTTCTTAACACCTCACCTTATCCCATAGTTAGATAAGGTGCATGGAATCTTCCATGTGTCGCATATGAGGAGGTATGTACATGATCCTATGCACATTATTGATTGGAATGATTTGAACATCAAGTATGGATCCACCTTTACAAAGTACTTGATAGTGACCGAGGATCAAAAAAAGAAGATCCAGTGTGGATGGACCATTCCCTTGGTTTGCATGTTATGGTAACATGGGATCATGTAGGAAATATCCTGGGAGAGGGAGAGCCAGATGTGGGATTAGTATCCCAACCTTTTTGTTTGGTGTGTGCTTTTTGGGGCTGAAAATATTTAACGGAGGGAATAATATAAATACTCTGTTTTCTTCCTTTTAAAGATTTAAAATATATTAATAAATATTTTTAGATCTAGATAATGAGACAATGCAAAATTTTGAGGCCCAGTGATCCCGAAATTATTTTTTATAAAAATATTATATATATTTATTTCACGTGTGTGCAGTTTTTCAGAAATAATATAATATCTACTAAATGGAGTCTCAAATAAAAAATTTGATACTAAAGTTGAATCAATAGTGCAAATTTTACCCTAGGAATGACCTAAGGTTGGTCAGCACTAGATGTTTGGTTGAGGAAACTGTTAGTGGGTGTGTTTAGTTAGAATAAATAAATAAATTATTTATCTATTTTATTAAATGACCTAATTAAATACTCTAAAAATGCCCTTTTGATAATTTTCCAAGGGTTATCTACATAACCCATTAAAGATCTGAGAAGAGGAGGAGGGCCTTCTTTTTTTGGCGGATCAACATCGAACAATGAATGACAATCGAATCGAGGTAGATTGATAGAAAATAGATGCAGCAGATCATCCTCATCACTGGTAAATATGTTATTCACCAAAGATAAATCCTCAATCAAGGTAGGCCTCTTTAATTACTATTTCCTCCCTTTATTAAATGTTTGAGCATGGATATTTGATTATCTACTTTGGATTCTGCATATCCCCACCCTTTTCATGATCCTAATATCAAATTGAATCATTTTATTCAATTTATTATTTTCTTATTCCATTATCTCACCATTAATTCTCTTCTTTTCAATAGTTGGATAATGAAACGTAGACAATGTTGTTTATCACCCTTGTTATGGTGATTTCCCCCCATCATTATTTTTATTTTTCACCATCATCAAATGGGGTCACGATTCAATCTTTTTGGGGTAGGTTCAAGCATGATCGAAACCCCAGATTCATGGAGGTTGTGAGAACGATGATTAGGATTGAATTTTTTAAATGAAACATGGTTAATTTTAGGACGTGGGTGATGATTCCCATGGATATGGTATTCGAGACTAAGTAGTAGTGACTAGAGGAGAATTTCACATGTGCGAGATTTTTTTAATGAATGAAATCCATTTTCTAGCCACCAGAGGTTGGGAAATGATGGGTTGAGAAGACTACCACTATTTTTTGGGTGGTCAAGTGGTGGAAATAATGGAAAAAGTGGTGGTTCTAGAATCCACATGAAGAACCAGTCTTTCTATGAGAATCATAACTACACAACATGTATCGGGATGAATAAACACCATATAGTCTCCCAAATTCAATGTATAGGGTTTTAGAAAAAAGATAAGGATCACACTCTATGTGGCTAGGCCACATGTTGTGTGACCCTTCCCAGGTAGCCAGGCCACATGCCAGTTGCACACACCCAGGAACCTATGTGGGAGGACACAATATGTAATCTTGGAGTACACATGAATGTTCTAGTACACAAGCATGAGTAGGTACACAACATGACCTAAAGGACACTCTCATGATCAGGAGCACACGGGAAATCCCTAGGTGGCCAAGACACACCATGTGGGCCCTGTACACACTATGTATGGTGGAATGGACACTAAGATGTATCAAAAGGAGAACATGTCCTGGCAGTGGAGTGGGATAAGATGCCTTATGTACCCCATACACTCTATGTACCCTCTTTTTAAGGAACTTCCATATCTTATATCCCCTTCATTTTGACTTGGATTTTGACCAATGAGTATCCTATCATGAGTTTTTTCTACATATAACACAATGGTATCCTTTATTGTGTCAAATGATATACGATGTGGGATATTCAGAGTGGGATGATTCCTTAGGTGGCTCTTGACAATGAAAGTGATCGATCATGATCATTAGAGAGTTTATATAGAGATGGTACTCCCCTATCACACTAGGTAATGGGTCCTCCATAATCATTGTTCAGATAGAGACAACACTCCCCTATCACACCAGAACATGAGTACTCTATCTATAGAGGTGGTACTCCCCTGTCAAACTAGGGTGCGAGTCCTCTATCCATGGAGATGGTACTCCTCTATCACACTAGAAAGTGGGTCCTCGATACATGTTGTTTAGGTAGAGATAGTACTCCCCTATTCAAGGCATATTTCTTATATCCATGAAGATGGTACTCCCCTATCACACTAGGGGATGGGTCCTCTATACTCATTATTCAGATGGAGACAATACTCCCCCGCATAGGCTCAAATCCTCTATCTATAGGGACAATACTCCCCTGTCACACTAGGTAATGAGTCCCCCATACTCAATACATAACTATAGATACAACACTCCCCTAAATGGGAAAAGTTCCCTTATTTAATGAGTGTAATACGCCTATTTTACATGGATGTGGGTCATCTATCTTTTGAATATCGTGCTCCCTCATCCTATGGAGTAATGGAAAGGTGCAGGCCCTCCTCATGATTTCTTCAGATAGACATGTGAGATACTGGGCGTCGATGATGGACCTTTGGATATATAGGTAGAATCATCATCCTAGGATGAGATATGATATAGAAATACCCTTTCTCTATCATCTAGGTTTCTTATACAAGCATATTTCTATGTTATTGGGTTTTATTTCCCTCTTACTTTTTGTTGAGCTGACTAATTATATCATGTATTCTATTTCCCCCTCATCAATTTTCAAGGAGTCCTACTAGGTGTGTGTGTGTATATATATATATATATAATCACCCCTGCATGGGATTTTACCACACATTTCTATATTATGTAGATGAAAATAAAATAAATGGTGATTTTAGAGTATAGGGATACTCAGGTGCATTAACCACGTGTAGTTGTCGAGGCCTGGAGATCAGGAGTTGGGCTATCTCAGCTATTTTCTATTCTAGTTATTATTAGGTTGAGACATATTTTTTGGGTGGGCATTAATGGAATGCCTATAATAGGTCATGAAAAAAGAAAATTTTATTTTTCTAATGTATCAAAGAGTCTAACCAGAGTCATCTCACTTGAGGATCATCATAATTAGTTCAATCACTAATTCTATTCCACCCAATCTAACTCTTTTTTTTTGTTTTTATTATTTATTGAAAATAATGTTTTTTGGTTTTGAAAAATAATTCAATGAAATAAAATAAAACTATCCTGATATGTAGATGAAAAAAATGAAATTAGGGAAGAAATGTATTAGTACTAGGGTTATTAACATGATTTTATTCACTATTTATTTTTTTGTTTAAATCCAATTTGATAATTCATTTGATAAAACCTCATTAAAAAATTACTTTTATTTGATTTATTGAGTTAGTGATTTTAGAATGAATTCGGCACACCAAACCCCACCTCATCTAATCGTCAAATAGGATAACACCTCAATCAAGAATGTAATTCCTAAAAGACCCAACTCCATCGTATTCCATCCCTTCAGGCAACCCTAAATCCACTGTATGAAGGGGTTTCCTGAGATAAGAAAGGAAAAAAGAATGAATCAAAGAAAAGGAATGGAATTGAAAATAATTCCATGGGGGATGATCACCGCACCCATAAAATACTCTCATATCCACAAAAAATAGAATAAAAATGTGTTGAATTGAAGGACAATAATTAAGAACACCACAACCCCCCTAGGGCCAAGCCTTAGGTTAGTCACTTTCTATTGCAAAGTGAGAAGAGATCATGGTGGAAGATAGGAAGATATAAGGAAATATAATTTGGGATAGAGATAGATAGATATATATGGAATAATAAATGGAAACACTTGAATTAAAAATATACAGATGTGTTACATTACAAAAGGAATTGAAAATAAAAAGAAAATAAAAATCCTAACAGTGGAATCCCTATAGTGCAGTACAATGGAGAATCCTCATGATCTTATTCCTTTATACTCTATCCTAGGATTGTATTTACAAGTCTCAATCCACCATGGGTTCAATCAATATAATCATAAATCAATTAAAAATTCATCCCAAGGGGTCTTGTGGTCATAAAAGTGGGGTACAAGCATTAAATTCCTTCAAAACTGATGTTTTTGAGTGCTGCCCAAATGATTCATATCATGTAAATATTACACGATGTGCAAAGTGTAGGGTTAGAACTTTTCATGGATTAATTCATGTATTTATTCATGGCCTACAAATCTCTCTAGTTATACATCATGGAATTGACTTACATTATGTGTAAGTATGTTTTCCTACTCTTTTCGCAATGAATCAACCTAGTTATTAATTTTTGAGCTATGGTCTTGAGCCTTGACTTATACTTGGTTCTAATACATATAAAATATACCTTAAAAATTATATGTCATACTACACCATGAATTGTCAAGGTATGAAGTGGTTACAACACACTATATTAGTATATTTTTGTTCATTTTTGACCGAACACCAAATCCTACCACAAAACATAAAAAAATTAAGTACCAGTAATAATATTCAATTAAATTGTAAAAAAATTGTATTTTAAATCAAAATAAACATGAAAATACAACTCTATCAGGTTTATATTTTTCTATTTAAATTTCAGATTACATTTTTACATTCTTTTTTATTCTCTAGAGGTTATTACATGCATGATTTTTACTCTAGATGTTACTATCTTTTATTATTATTCCTATGAACTTCTATATGGAGATAGTTGGGTTTGTGCATAAAATTACTTTAGGAAAATGCCAAATTTTTAGTTATTCCTTCTTAACACTTTTAACCATTACCTATCTTATGAAGGTAGGCCTAGGGTTGTGATGACCCGATCTTCCACTGGCTAGGTGGGTCCTGGTAGGTCAGGTCATTACATATTCATAGACAAACTCCCAACCATGAATTTTCTCTTCTTAACTTATTTTTAATCCTAAATCTCCATGCAACACATAGGTATTAAACTTCTGCAAAATATTCTCCATAGTAATCAAAAAAAATTTCATGGAGAAATAGAACTGTTCATGATAAATTCAATTCTCCATGGAACTTGAATATTCAAACAACTATTTCCTTAACTATACCTACATAACTTCCAATTAAAGAACTCATTTTTTCATATAAAATATGATAATAAACTTAAAAAAAAAGTCCAACGTTCTACAATAATAAAGTACCAAATATAAATACCCAATATAAAGTAACACAATTCTTGGGATCCT
The DNA here is from genome assembly GCA_963277665.1 of Viscum album. Classification (NCBI taxonomy): domain Eukaryota; kingdom Viridiplantae; phylum Streptophyta; class Magnoliopsida; order Santalales; family Viscaceae; genus Viscum; species Viscum album. The sequence continues at coordinate 1,797,712,716 of OY728138.1, forward strand.
ATTCCTCTTTAATAAGCTTGGGATTATTAAAAAAACATCCAAGAACTTCTTTATAACACTTCTTATTCACTAATTATTCATCATATTTGTAACGACCCGGTTTCGGGAGCCACCCAGAGGCGCCCCGTACATGGTTGTTCACATGGCCTCAAGCGCATTTTCCCAAATGCCAGAGGCTACCGACTAGTAGCGAGGGCCTTGGGTGTGATAGTGGGGAAACTATTCCCTCATTGGCAGAGTACACAGCGGAAGAAAAACAATTAGACAATAGTAAAAACTCTAACCATCCATATAAGAGTAAACGATAAATAGTGGAAGACTAATATTAAACAACTGGAGCACACACACACATATGTATAAAATGATGCATGATACATATGTCTAAGAAAGTATCCAAACAATTCACAATGTTGAATACAATACTAAACCAAAGTGCAAAAGAAAACAGGTAAACTCCTCAGCATCGCAAGCCCTAGCTTGGTCCCATGCTCTCCAGCTCCACAGCAAGTCAAGTACCTGAATTAGAAGGGCGCTTGCCCTTATCTATACCTGCAACAATATAGCCTGTTTGGGCCCAAAAGCATGGCCCAAATAGGGTGTGAGACAAGGTCCCAGTAGGCAACCACCCAAATATCTATGCCTAATAGTCAGTGAATACATGGCAAGTAAAAGTACAGGAAGCAGTAAACAGGAAAGCACACAGCAACTACAATCCACAGTGTCAAGCATATAAAGTACACAAGTAACAGCCAATCAACATGTAGAACAACAGGTAACCCCCTGGGTAGTTCTCATAGCCTAACCCTTATGGTTCAACCTACATGTACTAGCAACCCTCTGGGAAGCGCACACAGTCTCACCCCTCTGGTTCAGCTAAAGAATAGACTCTCTATGGAAGCACTCACCGTCAATTCCCCCAATAGTCTCGTATCGTACTAAAGGGTCTCTGGGGGAGCACTCAACATCACATTCCCCCTGTGGCCTGCGTCGAGGAACTACGGACTCTCTGAGGAAACACTCATCGTCAATTCCCCCTGTGGTCTCACATTGTAAATTAAAGACACTCTGGAGAAACCCTTAAGTCCATTCTCCCTATGGCCCACTACACTAGGTTCTCATAGCCATGTGTAAAACAAACATTCATAGCACACGTATCTCCCCAAGTAAATCTCAAGAACTACTTGGCTATCATTCTAAGGCACAACTGCATAACAGTACAACAATTCCACTATCCTACAACTAGGCATGGCAACTGGAAAAACGCCAAACAAGAAAAACATACATGGAAAAACATCTAGAGCACAGTAAAAGTTACCCTATTCACAAGAAATGACATCTACTCAAGCAATCAAGCAAAGAAGGAAACAACAGGGGAAAAAATAGGAAACACACAATACCCCGTTCAAGGGAATTGGTGGAATCACACAAAATATTCAAAGACTTCCTACAAAAAGGCACAAACCACCTACCTCGATGCTAGGAGATCGATATACTTGAACCACGATGATTGATTATCCTTAGAACGTCGAAGATCTGAGAAAACATCCAAACTCTCAACCCACGATATCTTTAGAAAGAGGATGAATTGGAAAACAAGGCTCTAGGAGAAGGAAGAACTCACCGCTGCGGTTCCAACGCAATCGAAGGTGGCTGAAACAGATATAGGACGGAAGCTCGGGGGCTCGGAGAAGAATCACAGCCATATGGGAGCTCTCGACTGAACGAGACCTAGAAGAAGGTCATTCTAGAGATTAGGCGTGACCCCAATGCATTTAATGAAAAAAAATAAAATACACGGCGTGTAATTCTGTGGTACACGGTGTGTACTCGGTTTTTCCGTACTCTGCTTTAAGTGGCCTCCACATCACCCCTACACACCGTGTGTGTGGCCTGGACATGGCCAAAACACAGATTCGAGCGGCAAAGGAGTACACAGAGTGTACTCATAAAGTACACGGTGTGTACTTCAAAAATTTCTAAAAACTCCTCTTTTCTCAAAAACTCTAGGAAAAGGAATGAAATACCTAAAAACGAAGACCCGGGTTCTTACAAACTTCCCACCTTAAAGAAATTCGTACATGAATTTCCCTAATGTGGCGTAGAAGAAGAAACCCCGAACAGCTCTAGCCACTGCGATCGTACATTGACCTCCCTCTCCCAGGTCTCGTCCTGTACTCACCCATGCTACCATAGCACCCGTACTAGAGGAACAGACCGCCCATGGAGAACCTTCGTACTGCGATCGACAATCCGAATAGGATGCTCCTCAAACAATGTATCCACTTCGAGCTCCACCTCCTTGGGCTGAAAGACATGAGACAGGTCTGAAAAGTAACGTCGAAGCTGAGAGATGTGGAAGACATCGTGCATGTCCCGATACCTCTGAGGTAACTGCAACCGATAGGCAAGCATCCCAACTCTCTCCAATACCTCAAATGACCCGACGTACCACGGTGAAAGATTACCCTGTCTCTGAATCCTCTTGTGTCCCAACCTCAGTGCGACATGCAGAAAAACCTGATCCCCGACCTCGAACTCCAGAGGTCGTCTCCGCTGATCAGCATAAGACTTCTGTCGAGACTATGATGTAGCCATCCTCTTCTGAATCAACTCTATCTTCTCGGAGGTCTCCTGAACAAGACGAGGTCCCAGTAAAGCTTCCTCTCCTACCTCCAGTCAGCATAAAGGTGATCGGCATGGCCTACCGTACAAAGCCTCGTAAGGTGCCATCTGAATAGTCACCTGAAAACTGTTGATGTAGGCGAACTCCACAAGGGGGATATGCCTCTCCCAAGAACCACCAAATTCTAGAATGAAAGATCGAAGCATATCCTCAAGCACCTGGATCGTATGCTCAGACTGGCCATCTATCTGGGGATGGTATGCTGTACTCAAAAGTACCTGTGTACCCAAATCCCTCTGAAGCCCCTATAAGAACCGAGAAGTAAAGCGCACATCCCTGTCTGAAACAATGGAGTGTGGAAATCCATGCAGACGTACAATCTCTCGGATGTACAGTCATCCCAGATCATCAACACTGAAGGTCTCCTTGATCGGTAAGAAGTGAGAAACCTTTGTAAGCCTGTCGATGACAACCCAAACAACATCTTTCCCTTGAGGCGACCTCGGCAATCCGGTCACAAATTCCATCGCGAAATCGTTCCACTTCCACTCCGGAATGGGTAACTGCTATAAAAGGCCTGCTAGTCGTTGATGCTCCGCCTTCACCTACTGACAAGTAGAACACCTCAAGATGAAACCAGCAACATCCTTCTTCATACCTGGCCACCAGTACTAGTGATGAAGATCTCAGTATATCTTGGTGACACCAGGATGAACTGCCCAAACTAAGGAATAAAAATCCTACATCAGCTCCTCACGTATGCCTGCTGGAACCCATACGCATCCCTGGAAATGCAAGATCTCATCCTTTCCCACTGTCCATCTAGGAAGAGGGTCCTCTCCTGACACACTCTCCCGTAGGACTAAGATTTCTGAGTCAGATAGCTGCCTCATCTGTACTTGATCAAGAAGTGTAGAGGTAACAGCTACAGAAGATAGGTAAGCCTGTCCCTATCTATCGTGAACCTCCATATGCATCTCAGAGAATAGATCCATAAGCTGCCACTCACTTCTGGCCTCCTGAACTACCTAAATCTAAGTTCTCCTGCTCAATGCATCTGCCACTGCGTTACCCTTCCCTAGCGTATAGGAAAGCTCGAAATCAAAAGACTGAAGATATTCGAACCACCTGCACTGTCTTAGATTCAGATCACACTGAGTGAATATGTACTTGAGACTATTGTGGTCGGTGAAAATAACAAAGTGATCTCCCAGAAGGTAATGTCTCCAAAATCACAAGGCATGAACAACCACTGCCAACTCCAGATCATGCGTCGGGTAGTTCCTCTCATGTGGCCTCAACTGTCAAGACCCTTACGCAACGACTCCATCTACCTGCATAAGCACAGCGCCCAACCCAATATCTGAAGCATCACAATAAAAAATATAGCTCTTTCCTAGCTCTGGAAAGACTAGTATCGGTGCTGACGTCAACATTCCCTTCAGCTCCTGAAAGGCTGACTCACAAGAATCTGACCATAAGAACTTCACCCCTTTCTTGGTCAGACCTGTCAATGGTGCTTCTAGGCATGAAAAGTCCTGAATGAAGCGTTTGTAGTATCCAGCCAGCCCTAGGAAACTCCACACCTCAAAAACGTTCTTCGGCTGCTCCCAGGAAACTACAGCTCTCACTTTCTCTGGGTCCACAGATACTCCTGCCTCTGAGATTACGTGACCCAAGAAGTGAATCTGATCCATCAAAAAGTGTCACTTAGAGAGTTTAGCATAAAGTCGATGCTCTCTCAGTGTACTCATAACGATCTCAAGATGGGTAGCATGGTCATGTCGAGTGTGAGAGTACACCAAGATACCATCCACGAAGACCACGATGAAGGAATCCAAGTAAGGATGGAACACTCGGTTCATCAGTTCCATGAAAACTACTAGCACATTCGTGAGACCGAACGTCATAACTATATACTCATAGAGACCATACCTTCTCCTGAAGGCTTTCAGAGTTATATCTGATGGTCTAATGCACAACTGATGATAACCGGACCTTAAATTGATCTTTGAGAACACCCAGGCTCCTTGAAGCTGATCGAAAAGATCATCAATCCTTGGCAAGGGATATCAGTTCTTGACCGTCAATTGGTTAAGCTTCCGATAATCCACACAGAGCCTAAGGGTACCATCTGCCTTCTTCGCAAATAGGACAGACGAACCCTAAGGAGAAGTACTGGGTTGGGGGAAACCCTTTGCCTACAACTCCTCCAACTGCTTCTTGAGCTCCTGCAACTTAGGGGTAGCCATCCTATAGGGAGGAATGGACACCGGTGCCGCTCCTAGAACGATCTCAATAGAGAAGTCTACCTCACGCTCTAGAGGCAACCCTGAAAAGTCATATGGAAAGACATCTCTGAAACAATCCACCACTGGAGAAAAGTCTAACTATAAAGTCCCCTGATCATCCAGATAAAGACTAGCAATCTGGGTCGTAACCCTTCCTAGACCATGATGCTCGAGTCCTGCTTGACTCGTCTGAACATCCCATTCACCTCTATCAAGAAAAGATTCACCCTCTGGTGAAATGAAACTCACCCTACAGCGATAACAGTCGACGAATGCCTGGAAGGGAACCAACTAGTCCATCTTGAGAATGACATCATAGCCTGTCATCTCTAGGAAATAGAGATCCCATAAGAAACAATACCCTGCAACCTCGAGAGGGCACTCTCTACACTGATGTACACTAGATTTCCTCGTCCCCAATGGTGTGTCTAGTATCAACAAGTCAGCAGAAGAAAAGATACAGAGCCTAAGGCTCTCCACAACAACAACAGAGATAAATCCATGCGTATCACCAGTATCGAAAAGAGATGAAGATAAAACTGAGGCTACTAAAATCATACCTCGAACTATAGAAGGTCCAGGATCTTGCTCCTGATAGGTCTGCTCCACCGCAAAAGTCTGGCATGCCCTGCGGCCCTGTGACCCTGCCTGACCACTCTGAGCTGATCCACTATGCTGACGCTGAAAGACTGGTGACTGACTGCCACAGCCTCAACCTCCACCTCGGCTTGAACAGCCAGAAGAACTCCAGTTCCCCGACTGGTGAGAAACTGGTGGTGCTGCTCCTGAACGAGGAGTCATGGAAGAACCCCCATCACCAGCTTCTGGTGAGAAAACCTGGCAGAAACTCTGAAGGTGACCCATCTTGCCACAAGATCGGCACTCAACTAGGTCTCTCTAGCACTGCGGCCTCGTGTGCCCTGCCCTTTCACACTGGCAGCATACTACCTGGCTACCTGAAGATGTGTCTCTCATCCTCGGATCACCACACATAGACTCCCTACGACGCTTCCTACTGTCAACATGAGGAACACTAGATTTGGAAGCAGAACTGCCCTGGCTCGCAGCTCCGGAGTCTCTCAGATTGCGTTCCACAATCAGTGGCTGGTTGACGATGAAAGTGATGGAAGTCAACTGGAAGATATTCACCTGCGAGCGGATCTCCCACCTGAGATCATCCTCAAACTTCCTTGCTAAGAACATCCCATATCCAACCCGGAGGGGTATAAAACACTGCAGCTCGGTGAAATGGGAGGAATACTCCATAACAGAAAGAGTACCCTGCTCTAGACTCATGAACTCTCGGGCTCGATTGGCCCTCAAGGTCTCTGGCTAGAAGTAGTCATAAAACACGCGCTGAAACTCCTCCCAAGACATAACCTACTGATGACCTTCCTGTGAGATCATGTCCCACCACCTCTTGGTGGAGTCTCGTAGCATATAGGTAGCGAGCTTGACCTACCTCTCTAGAGGCGTTTCCAAATTCTCAAAGATAGTCAGCATGGCTTCCATCCATGACTCTGCAGCCTGTGGTCCTACTTCCCCCGAGAAAGTAGGAGGATGCTGCTACTGGAAAACCAGTGTCAAGTCTGCCATAGTCGTGGCAGGAGGTGGTGCTCCCTGAAAGTTCTGAATCATCCTCATAAAGCCTTCCCTAAACTGCGCATCAGCGCCTACAACCGGTATAATAGTCGGTGCCAAGGCTGGCACGACTGGAGGATCGGCAGGAAGTCCCTGATCAGCCATATCTGGCATTTGATCACCATCCTTCGACTGACACACAACCAGAGGACGTCTCGGAGGCATAGCTCTGAAAGATCAAAAGCACACCTTAGATTTGGATTATCAAAGACTGAGAACACAAGAGTACAAAATGGGAACAAGAGATGGAAACATTCAAGTTTACAAAACATGACTACACGGCGTGTATAAAAACTACACAGCGTGTTCAGTTAAACCATACACATGGGTGTGTACTCCTGCCACCCCTTGTCATGTAACACACCAAACTACATGACGTGTTGTACCCACACACGGCGTTTACATGAACTCTATTCCCCTGCCCGAGTCTCTTTACATGGCTAACCCACACGATCCTTTTAAACTGAGACTACACGGCGTGTTCCCTTTAGACACGGCGTGTAGTAGACAAGGTTTCAATGACCCGTATTGTTAGTTACACTGCCAATTACACGTCTGAGACTGTACGGTGTGTTCCGAACAAACACGGCATGTACTTGAAGACTTTTCGTGACCCGTGTTGTTGGTGACACGGCCGGGTACACAACTGACCCTTACATGGCGTGTTCCGAACAAACACAGTGTGTATAGGTGGATATAACACCATCCCGTGTTATTCGTGACACGACTGGGTACCTAGAACAAGGCTACACAACATGTTCATACAAAACACGGTGTGTATTACATGAGCTTCCCCAACCCGTGTTGTTAGTGACACGGCCGGGTACACGGCTCACTACTACACGGCGTGTTCCTAGAGATTTTTCACAACCCGTGTTTTTGCTCACACAGTTAGTGACACGGTTTAAAAAATACACGGTGTGTATATATAAAGTACACGCCGTGTATTCTGGGTTTTTCCAGGAAGTAGCTCTGAAACTGCACCGAAGCCCATAAAATACTAAAAAACAAGCATGAAGGTGTCAAATTCCAATTTGTGAGGGCCCATACTCCCCGCGAATCAAAGCTTGGCATCCAATACAGTCATATATAAAGAAAAATAGGTCAACGATTCACCAATTTATGATTCAAGAGGGCCCATAACACCTCAAGAACCAAAATTTGGCATTCATTTAAGCAAAGTACAATAAAAACAACCTCTCTATCAAACTGCAGGGATTCTATCAAATCATCTACCACAACAGCATGCATAATCTACACAACATCTATCACAACAACATGTAATTGATAATGCACCTAGATGGTATGGAAAGAATGCATGGTATGTGATTTCTAAAAAGTTCCTATATGATGCATGAGATGGAATACCCTCATCTCATCAGGTTGTGACAGAAATAGAACCACAATATCAACAACAACAACAACACAAAGCATGTGAATCACTCTAGGTGAAATCAGATCAACTGTAACAAAGAAAAACCAGAAAACTGTAATAAGTAGGGTAGATTGGCTTTTCCCTGTACATGGGTTAGCTACTCCCGAGCACAGCTTAATACCAAGCCCCAAATGCCAGAGGCTGCCGACTAGCAGCAAGGGCCTTGGGTGTGATAGTGGGGAAACTATGCCCTCATTGGCAGAGTACACAGTGGAAGAAAAAAATTAGACAATAGTAGAAACCGTAACCATCCATACAAGAGTAAACGATAAACAACAGAAGACTAAAAGTAAACAACTAGAGCACACACACACATATATATAAAATTATGCATGATACATATTTTTAGGAAAGCATCCAAACAATTCACAATGCTGAATAAAATACTAAACCAAAGTGTAAAAGAAAATAGGTAAAATCCTCAGCATCACAAGCCCTAGCTTGGTCCCATGCTCTCCCGCTCCACATCAAGTCAAGTACCTAAAGTATAAGGGTGTTTTCCCTTATCTATACCTGAAACAAAATAGTCTATTTGGGACCAAAATCATGGCCCAAATAGGGTGTGAGACAAGATCCCAGTAGGCAACCACCCAAAGATCTATGCCTAACAGTCAGTGAAAACATGAAAAGTAAAAGTACAAGAAGCAGTAAACAGAAAAGCACACAACAATTACAATTCACAATGTCTAGCATAGAAAGTACACAAGTAACAGCCAATCAACAAGTATAACAATAGGTAACCCCTTGGGTAGTTCTCACAGCCTAACCCCTATGGTACAACCTACAAGTACTAGCAACCCTCTGAGAAGCACACACAGTCTTACCCCTCTGGTTTAGCTAAAGAATAGACTCTCTGAGGAAGAACTCACCGTCAATTCCCCCTATAGTCTCGTATCGTACTAAAGACTCTCTGGGGAGGCACTCAACCTTACATTCCCCCTCTGGTCCACGTCGAGGAACTACATACTCTCTGAGGAAGCACTCATCGTCAATTCCCCCTATGGCCTCGCTTCATAAATTAAAGACACTCTGGAGAATCCCTTACGTCTATTCTCCCTATGGTCCCCTACACTAGGTTCTCACAGCCCTGTGTAAAACAAACATGCATAGCGTGCGTATCACCCCAAGTAAACCTCAAGAACTACTTGGCTATCATTCCAAAGAACAACAACATAACAGTACAATAGTTCCACTATCCTACAACTAGGCATAGCAACTGGAAAAACACCTAACAAGAAAAATATGCATGGAAAAACATCCAGAGCACAATAAAAGTTACCCTATTCACAAGCGATGACCTCTACTCAAGCAATCAAGCAAAGTAGGATACAATAGGGGAAAAAATAGGAAACACACAATACCTCGTTCAATGGAATTGGTGGAATCACACAAAATATTCAAATACTTCCTAAAGAAAGGCACAAACCACCTACCTTGATGCTAGGAGATAGATATACTTGAACCATGATGATTGATTCTCCTTATAACGTCAAAGATTTGAGAAAACGTCCAAACAATCAACCCATGATATCTTGAGAAAGAGGAGGAATTGGAAAACAAGACTCTAGGAGAATGAAGAACTCACCACTGCGGTTCCAACGCAATCGACGACGACTGAAACAGAGGTCGGGCAGAAGATCAGGGGCTCAGAGAATAATCGTGGCTGTGTGGGAGCACTTGGCCGAACGCGACCTAGAAGAAGGTTGTTTTGGGGATTAGGTGAGACCCCGGTGCGTTTAATGAAAAAAATAAAATACACAACATGTACTTCTGGGGTACACGGCGTGTACTCGGTTTTTCCATACTTCGCTTTAAGAATCCTCCACATCACCCCTACACACCGTGTGTGTGGCCTGGACATGGCCAACACATGATTTCAAGCGGCAAAGGAGTACATGGCGTGTACTTCAAAAATTTCCAGAAAATCCTCTTTTCTCAAAAACTCCAGGAAAAGGAAAGACATACATAAAAATTAAGACCCGAGTTCTTACAATATTGACATAAATAATCAATGATACTACATATTCATTGAAAAACATTGACAAAAATACAACACACATAAAGAGAGATCAATAATACCCCCCTTTGTATTTTTTTTCAATACCCATATTAAACATTATGTGTCAATATGTACTCAATTATTTCTTTCCCCCTTATTAATAATAAATAATTTTTATTTCCGGAAGTGGTATCAATTCACAATTAAGAAATTTTCCATAAACCATTCCACTCTAAGTCTACTTGATCCATGCTTAGTGTAGAAAACAATAGGGTTTTATTTAGATAACAAAGCTATCACTTATAAAATAACATGATACCAAATGAAATAAGAAACTATTTACCTTTCCTAAAACCTATATAAAAATTTTAGGATGAATAAATTGAAAGAAACCAATTGAGATACAAATTTATCATGAAATAAATATCAACCTAATTTCATAAAATCAATTTAACACATAATTCAACAATATTCTAGTATAAAGTAGTAGGATTTTGACTTCAAGCAAAAACTTTGAATATTTTTTAAACTTCCACTTTTATGTAATTGATTAAAAAATTGTTTCTCCCACTTAAAGTTAGGTTTTGATTTTAATTAACCAAAGATGATATATTAAGAAATCATACCTTTTCTAATTAAATTCCTTTAATAATATTCCATAATATTTTTATTTTCATGAAGTAATTATTTTGGAAGCATAATCATAACCTTCTTCACTTGTATCCCCCTCAAGGAGATACTACAAAAAATACATATAATGGAAAATCTATTCAAAAGATAAATTTAAAATTGTTCCAAGTATAGTGTTAACCCAAAATAGATTACCTCATGTGGCTATCTATATTTGAAAACTTACACATCTTCACTAAGGATTATCTTCTTCATTAGATTTATTTTGGAATACCAATTGAGAAATAATTATAAGAAGGGATCTTCATCATCTTGTTTTCTAGTGTTAATAACATATCTATTTTTTAGGTTCTCCTCCTAAAAATATTCTTCACCTTTAAGTCCATGCACTATAATATTACTAATACAATGCTTAAAGGTTTTTAAATAAGGCTAATCTAATTTATCCTCAATATTAACAACAAGGTTGAGAGTATTTTCTCAACCAATTTTCTCTATTATTTCCATTATTTATGCTTACACATATAAATTTCATACATGAGTTAGATTTTGAAATCATGGATCTATTATCTTATATTTCTTTTTTATTCTACTTTGTGTGAGACATCAACCTTCATATCTAGTATATCCCCATCCTATTTAAGAATTTTTTTTGTTCTAGGAGAATGGTTAGACAAATTCTAGAATTATTAAAACCTTATTTAAATATTTTACACAATTATTTAATACAAGGATTGTTATTTATTGAAAACCACTCATGAAATTCAACTCATTCATGTGGAATTTCTTCTCTTCCTTTGTCCCTAAATTTTTCCTTTTCTTATTTCATCTTCCTTTCTCTTTCCAAATCTGTTGTCCAAATGACTAAAATATTTTTGTGTACATTGGTAGATTGTTTGTATCCTCTACATGGAATCTTGTTATTTTCTTTATTCTCATCAAATATTTTATCTGATGCACTCCTCTTGAACTTCTTAGGTTTGTTACCCAAGGATGATCCATCAACCTTATTTATAATTTTATGAGAATAATTCTAATTTGAAACTTCCTTTAGCTTCCTTCACAATATTGGCACTTAATTATTAACCAAATTTTATGGTATTATTTTTACCATCTAATTTTGATAAATGTTGAGATGATAATGCACTATTTATGTGACTATAAATATTGTATACATCATAAATATTTCCAAGTTCTTAAAATATATTTGAGCTTGATAGATTTATCTTAATCTATGAATATTGATTCTTCTATTTTCTCCTCTCCATTGAAATGGGATTCCTATGAACATTATGAATTAATGGATTGTACCAAAAATACAATGCATAATGCCCAAGATAATTTCACCATAAGCATTAGACAAAAAATCATGATTTCCTTTTCTCTACAACATACTGTTTTGAATTTATTGATATACAAGCAAGATGTTTTTGGGCTATCATCGTCATAGGTTGATCCCTTCTTGGGGAACCAACACTCATAATACTTATTTTATCCACTATAGACATGGTTGTATGAACATATCTATTTATCCTCATCTATATTTTTATGGATTTTTTTATTTAAACCTTAACTATTTATAAAAACAAATTTATTATATACATTTGAATTTATAAAGGATGATACCTTATTTTTTGATTTTTCTTGATAATGATCATCAATTGAAGTAATGATCATAAGTACACATATAATATGTATTTTAAAATTTGGATCCTCCTTTGGATAAAATATGGTAGCATTTCTTTTATTCTTCAAGTGTGAAGTCTCGATATGCATCACCTAAAGGTAGTACAATTTTACTTCCAATTTTAGACACTTCAAATCGAGGATATTATTTTTGATATTCAATGAATGGAATTATATCCTCATAATAATTATTTATCCTTATAGATTCATCTTCATGCATTTTTGTTCTTTCTTGAAGTAAAGTGTCATGTTCCTTGATTTTCTTTACCTTGAAATCCAACTAAGAATTTTTGACATGAATATAATTTTTGTGACTTGTTTCAATTGTATGGATATTCCCTTCAAGATTATTCTTAATATTTTCATTCTATCTAACTTATTTGATTTATTTATTTTCAATTTTGAAACATCTATATTTTAGTTCCATATTTATTCCTCCAATAACTACTACCTATTTGAAGATATTTTTAAAATATATGCTTATATTTCAAATATTTCAACATATTTTTATAATCTTATTCAAGTTGAATGATTTCATCCTACACGATTTTAAAAATACTATATATAATATAGACTAATTATTTGTGAAAAATATACATTATATATTTTAATGGATTAACAAAAACTGGATCGCCCATTTTTCATGCTTCAACACATAATGGTTCTTTAGGATAGAAACTGTATTGGGTATTTTTTCTTTGATACTCAAATGCTTATTTCAAGATGGAATAGTATTGGGTCTCCTCACACAATATTTTCTTCAACAACCTATATAATATATTTTTAATAAAATAAAATAATGATGGTTGTCCTCCATGATATTATCACTATATATTCCTTGTTTTTATTCATGGTACCTCATGAATATATTAGTTTGAATGAATAAAATTTTCAAAAATTCAAACCCCTTGAATCTCCACTTATTATCTTCAACCAAATCCCCAAATACCAATATATTTCTCCCCAAAAAACCACTTAATAAACTATAACTCTATTGATTATGTAGTAACTGTCATAAGTCTTCATTTTTAGAAATTTCTCCATGAAATCATATCTATAGATTCCTAAATATTCGCAAGCATTAAAGATTCATATGAATATATGAATTAATTATGCATGAGACAAATGTAGTCATGGATTCCTCCTTCTCATTACAAAGCATAGGGTTATTATTCCTCCTTAAAATTCATGCATGAGTTTTTATATCACATCTCACACATTTTTTCCTCTTTTATCCAAAATCATGGTAGAACAAAGCACCATGATATTTATTTGAATTTAAGAACACATCACCTAGAATCAAATGAAATTATCTCCTTATTTTATTATTCAAACATCAATAATAATAATAATAAAAAATCACAATATTTGGAAACTTGAAAAACTGACTCACGCTACATTGAAAAAATTATCTTTACACTAAGGTCAAATTACCTTTACATAGCTCAAAAGTTCCTTTACACTTCTTATTTATACCCTTATATTTCTCAAAATATTAATTAATAACCCTAATTAAAATGGATTTTACCTTTATATAGATCCCAGAATACCTTTACACAGGTCTTAACGAACCTTACATTGCTCCAAATTTAGTTTGACCTTTATAAAGCTCACAGTTACCATTATATAGAAAAAATACTAGATATACCTTCATGCACCACTTGAACTGGTTTTATACCTTTATGAAGCACCAAAATGACCCTTATATAGTATGTTATTACATTTACACAAGCAATTAAAAATTTTAATGACCTTTATACATATTATAGAATACCTTTATACAACACCAAGAGTAACCTTATGTAGATTAATGAACTTTAGTGTTACCCTTTTATAACTGAAGGTCTTCAGAAATAGTTTGGAGAAAAAGGAATATCATTAGAGTTACCTTTATGTGTGAAAATTTATACAATCAAAGTAATTTTTTCAAGTCATATGATCAGAGATGTACACTTAATAAATACAGACAAAGACTTATGATCACTGATTCATATAAATATTCTTCTACTTTTATTTATCCAATAAAACTATTATTCTTAAATTCTTTAAAAAAACCTTATGTATATAGCCTAGGATGAAAAAAATTCATAAACAAGATTTTATAAAAATAAATCAACTGAATTTGATCTTCTAAACTTTAAAATTAGTAGTTTTTGGTTCAAATTGAAAAAATTATGACAGAAAATGATTTTTGAAAAGAAGATGATTTAACTAATGTCATATCATCTCAACAACACATGTGTTTTAAGTGATGAACAATGTCACTTAAAACCACACCGCACATCAAAAATTAATTTGGTATGCCAATAGTATACCATATAGGGAGCACTATGGATTGATTGGAAAATCACTTAGGTACCGATCCACGCTGGTGGGTCGCCTGTGCCTCTCTACATGTGAGCATTATCTAGCCTTACTCTTGTACTGACCGGTGCGAGAGATCTTCCTATTTTAATTTTTTTTACTTTTGATTATTGTAATATTAATATTTATTAATATCTTATCACATGATGAGTGTTCTTCTTTGTAAAATTAATATGATAAATTCCTAAGAGTATCTATAAACATTGAAAGGTTATAACAGTTACCTTCTATAATGAGAGCTGTGAAGGGATATGAAAATATTATTAAATGAATGTCCTATGATCTAAATGAAATCTATATAATAGGACACATATAATGTTTAACTATTAGGTGTTGGATTCTTATAAGTATCCAATAATTATTATATTAAAGTTTCACACTTGGTAATATCCAAGAAGGGTGGTTATGAAGTCAGAGCCACAAATAGGAATCCCACATGTAATATGTTTCATTGGATATTCCTATATGTGGATGTGTGTATTGGACTCTAGACTTGAGATTATTTTTAATTTATATAATGAATCACAAACTTTGATGTATTTTCAAAAATTGGGACAATATATGCTAATAGTGAAGTAAGATACGTTGGGTGCATCATAAGTGATATGAAATTTATTGAATGAGTTAAGAAAGTATTTGTACCTTATAAGTTAATGAAGGAAGATATCTTAGTACATTTTATTGAAATTGAATTGATTGATTAAGTTTATGGACATGGTAGTTCATCAATGAGTTCATTTCATAGAGTCAAAGAAAGATAAATCAAGGTATAGGTTAATGAAAAAAATATGCAACCTTCTTAGGGAGATATAGAGACAAATATATCATATTACACGATAAGAATTCATATAAGATTTTTTTTCATTAATTAAATAACTACTTTATCTATGGGTACCTTGATGTGTTTATAGATGCTGATTTTGGACTTCAAAAAAATTCACCTAATATCATAAAGAAAGAGTCCTAGAGGTTCACACACTAAGTGTATGAAAAATTTCAGATAAATTATATTTGAATTTAATATTAATAATAAATATGATTCTTATTTTGTAGAATAATAATTATTTAGGTTTAGTTGATTACATAAATTCAATTTCCAATTATTCGATTCTAGAATGTATGTGAGTTGAACATTAAATAAATATTTATTTGTGAGTGAGTGTTTATATAATATTTATTTATTTATTAGAAAAATAATATAATGATATTATTTATTTAAGTAAATATTTATTTTTCAAGATTTGATAAATTTATAGGAGGATTCACAAGATTAGTCAAAGGTCTGATAGAAATGATGTATATTATTCAATATCATTTAAATAAACATCAATTTATTTACTTAAGAGATGATATGAAAATATTTGTGAGTTGTAAAATTTCATGGAATATAATAATAATAATAATATTTTATATGAGGAATATATTAGATAGAATATTTTTTGAAGGGAATTACTGAAATTATCTAATATTTAAGCCAAACTAATGACCCCAAACCTAGTATCCCGAAGTAGGTGTTTGTTTTATTAAATTGGCATAATATCCAATAGACCACATCCCAAAAGACCGAATAGTTTAGTAGTCTTTGTAAACTAGATTCATTCTTGATTCCCATATTATATTTGAAAATAAAAATTCTAAAATAATTCTTTTTCAAGAATAACATTATTATCTCCATCATATCCTTTCATATCAATCATAGCACACTTCATGTATTCATGAGAAAATAAACAAAATAAGTATGATATAAAATACTGAGTAAGGTTTAAGTACAATGGAAGCTATCATGAATCAATAAGAATAATCAAAATGGAAAGGTAAATAACCGAACACACATTCCATTTAAATAACTTGACTATCATGATAAGATAATAAATAATCAATACGGAAAGGTAAATAACTGAACAAACATTCCATTTAAATAACTTTGTTGGAACCGTTGTTTTAATGATAAAAAAATCATGTTAATTATGTTTTTAATGGTTTTTGCTATTTTATGATAGAATTTTATAATATAAGGAAATATGGTGAAAATATTGGCTAAGCATTGTAAAGACCAACCATCAGATTTGAATCACCACTGAGAATAAGTCACTTCCAGAAATGAATCACTATTGAAGATGAGTCACCACTAGAAAAGACTCACCATTGAAGATGAGTCATCTTCAGAATTCACCTATTATTGAAGATGATTCACTACTAGAAAAGACCCACCATTGAAGATGACTCATTTCCAGACTTCACCTACCATCGAGAATGAGATACGACTGAGGATAACCTTCCATCTAATGAGTCACCATTGAGATGAGTCACCATTTAGATGAGTCACCATTGATATAAGTCACCATTGATATGAGTCACCACTGGACATGAGTTACTGCTATATGACCACCCATTAGATGACCTACTGCTATCCTGACTCACTGTTGGACTGACTCACCACCAGACATGAGTCACTGTCATAATGTTCCAGCATCGCTATTTTAGGAATTTTGAATTAAATACTTTTAATGGCTAATTTTTTGAAATTAATGCTATTGATTATTAAATTATTATTTTTAACTATTGTAGTAAAAATTTAAAGTTTGTGTTAGAACTTAGTACGAGGATGCAAAAGATCTGAATAATTGTTCTTTAAATGGTTATACCTCCACACACATATTTATATTGAAAAGGAAGTATCCCTCATGTGGATTTGTGTGAATCATATTGTACTAGAGAAAACTAGATTGCTGAATATCACAAGGATCATTTACACAAGAGATTACATGAATCATACTTAATTTATTTAGACTGTAAAAGAGTGGAGCTCACAGAACATACATACCCTTTCTACAATCAGAACAAAGAGATCTTACTATGATCTATTTTACTGATATTTTTAGAGAAAAAAATCAAGCCACTCTCCAAGATATATCCAAGGAGTCTCAAGCTTATGGAGGACTTTAGATCGAGAAACACTATCTTATCTACATCTTTATACTTTCTCTTTCTATTTTTTGAATTTAATTTTGAGAAGTGTGTTGTTTTTTCTTATTTATCAACCTATACTATCTCCTGCACTATAACTAGATGATACAAGATATTTCTTCTCTCTCT
This sequence comes from Viscum album, assembly GCA_963277665.1. Taxonomy (NCBI): domain Eukaryota; kingdom Viridiplantae; phylum Streptophyta; class Magnoliopsida; order Santalales; family Viscaceae; genus Viscum; species Viscum album. The sequence goes on from OY728138.1 coordinate 1,797,730,481, forward strand.
TTTCATCTATATACCCATGGTGTTTTGGAAGAGGTCCTTGTGTGGCCTATGATTGTTTTCTTCCCCTTATTATTGTGGAAGAGGTCTCTAAGTGTCTTGGACAACTAGTTATATATTTTCTAGTTTCCCAATCTAGGTTATAGATTAATATTATATTTATATAATCATCTTGGTAGTGGGTGATTTACAAGTAGAGAGGATTAGGTATCAAATTTATATTGAACCACTTTTTTTATTCCACTATGTGTGTTTGTTTTTTTCTATCTTTAATATTTTAAACTGTATTTAGATTTAAACTGTAAAAAAATCCTTTAATTTTATAGTTAATCTTAACTAGTTATTATATAAGGTTTTTATTAAGTAAATTATTTTAAAAGTTAAATTAATTTTCATATATTGTTTTAACTGAGATATAATCACTCTTTGAGAAATATTTTAAATGATTAGAAGTTATATCGATATACTATTTTGGTTAACTAGGAACTTTTTTATTAATTGGGGGATTTTATTTAATTTTTTTTAATAGATTTTTTTTGTGAAATCAATTCACTCCCCTGTTGAGTAACTAACTATGACTAACATTTTGTATCAAAGGGTTTTCAAAATCTTTTCAATTGTGATTTTAGTTTTGTTTTAATGATCTTAAATTTTTATTAGTTCTAAATTTATTTCTTTAAATCGATAATAGGAAAAAAGGTTCTACTACCAACAAACCACCCTTATTTAATGGAAATAACTATTGTCAATGGAAAATTAAGATGATAATTAACATTGAAAGCATGGGTTTTTAAATATGTATTACTGTAGATAATAAATATGAATTACCTAAGGCTGATATAAGTGAATGGAATGATGCTACCAAAACTGCTTATAATAATAATTTCAAATCCATGAATGCTATTTAATTTTCTTCATGTGATGAAGAGTTTAATATTATACGTTCTTGTCAAACTGAATATGAAATATGGGACACATTAACTATTTCTCATCAAGGAACAACTAATGTGAAAGAAATGATACTGAATACTTATAAAATTAAATATGATACATTCAAGATGAAACCTTACGAGATGATTTATGATATGTATCTTAGGTTTAATTAGATAGTGAATATAATGAGTTTCTTGGGGAATCCATTTTAGACAAAGACCAAATCATGTGACTACTGAGATGTCTTCCAGAGATATGGAGGGGGAAATCAGTTTCAATAAGATAATCTCATGACATTAGTAAAATTTATTTCATGGAATTGATTGGAAATTTAATGATGTATGGGGAAGATATTAAATTTAACTTAGAAGAGGAATATGAACCTAAGAGGAAATATGTAGCCTTCAATTCTACCTCATCAAAATAAAATGAAAAATTACAAGATGAAAGCTCCAGTGATGAAGAATCACCAGCTGACAATGATGAGTAGATGACCCATCTAACCAGAAGGTTTAATAAATTATATAATAAAAATAAATTATTCAAGAAACCAAAATACAAGGGAAAGTATGAAAATAAAGTTAATTTAAAGAAAGACTGTAAAAGAGATAATAATTAAATTGAGATTACCTGTTATGAGTTTAAAAGAAAAGGACATGTAAAGGTTGAATATACTATGTTAAAGTACAAAAATAAGTATGATGATATAGATAGAAAGTATAATAAATAAATGAAATACACTTGGAGTGCTACTAAGGATAGATCCAGTGACTCAGACTAGAATCATGAAGAAAATACTGAGATAGGAAATATGTGCTTTAGGATAAACATATCTGAGGTACTTATTGTCTCTCTCGTACATAATTATAATAAGTTTATAGATGAACATAATGACGAAAACATGAAAAATGAGTAAATTATTGAATATTAAAATATTCTTGAAGATACTTTCAATGACCTTAAAGATAAATACAAAATTTTAAAGAAACAACATGTTTTTTTCTGCTAGTGTTAAATATGAACATACTGTTGAAAGAGAGAAGTATGCTCAATTTTTGAAAGAAAATTCTGAACAGAATTTTTCAAATGAGAAATTAAAGAAAAACTTAGAGATATTCACTAATGAAAGAGTAACTATCACTCAAATATAAGGAAAACAAATAGAAATTATGTATTCTACTATCTTAAGTTGTCAACTAGGATAGAGGAGAATGTTAAAGAAAATTTTAATTCTGAAATCCAGTTCTATAAATTCTTCTGCTATTTATTATTCAAGTGAACCAAATAAACTTTTTATTTACCATATTTTACAATATGTTTATAGGAAACCCATCAAGAAAATATGGGTTCCTAAATCTATCATTACTAATATTTCTAGATCCAAGAAATTTTTGGTAACAAAATCATTTTTGGTATAATTTTTTTTTGTATGGAACCTACTTGAAGAGATCCTATAAAAGTATATGGTACTTTGATAGTGGGTATTCTAGAAATATGACCAAATATTACACAATATTTAGGAACTTGATAAAGGTTGATGGTAGACATGTCACCTTTGGTGAGAATTCTGAAGGAAAAATAATTGGCCTTAGCCAAATCGGCAACAACGATGGAGTACCTGAGAAGGTGATGAAAATGGGAGATACTAGTGGAAAAGAATGGGGGAAGAGAACAATACAGAAGGTGGTAGAGTCAATGATGAAAGTGAGTGATGATAAGCAGTGAGTGGGTGACAGACAACAACAAGTGTGAGTGGCGGTGACAGGAAAGCAGGGCAACAACGAGTAGACTACATGCAACAGTGATCACAGATGATGGTGATGGGGGAAATGATAACGACATGGTATTTGATCAAGGACATGATGATGAGGGAGTGGGGAATGAGGTGAGTGGTTATGATCAAAGGGAGGGAGTTAAATTTTAGGTTTTGAGGAGAGGAAGAACAAACACGCTGCATGAAGCTGGGAAAAAAAATTTTGAGGCAAATTTTCATTTTGGTTTTGCAACGACCAATCAATTTTGGGCTCTTCCAAAGTATGTTTTCATACTAGTGTTTGAATATGTTCTACCATCTCCACCAAAATCTCTTTTTCATCACCAGTAAGTCCAAACCTTCTCTGTTCATCTCCTGTAATCTGTCATGCTCGATAAAATAAATTCAGTCCCAAATTCATCCTCATGCAATTTTGTTCTTCAAATTTATAATGATTATCATTTTTTCAATTAGATATTTAAAGATATTGTTTTTGATTCACTAAATTTATTATTTTTATTGATTGTTTTTAATTAACTGTATTGATGGTTTTTTAGTAAAAGAAAGAGAAACATTTTGAACACTAATCTTAGGAAATCATTATGCTCGGGCCAACCCTAGTGTGAAAATGTATGTTCATTTCATATTGTGTATGATTATGAGCCTAGACTGAACTATGTTTGATTTTTTACATTTAATTTAATTTATTTCATTTTTTTCAATTATTATTATTAAATTAAAATGATGGTTTGCGTGTCATACCATCCTCATTATTATGTATGGACCTACATGTCCACAGTTTATTTTATGTAATGACCTTTAACCCATCATTGGGTTCTCCTCACTTATGTGTAAGTAACTACTACAAATATTCCCTTAAACAACATGCAAAAAGGATTTTAACAATGCTAAAAAGCACTGTTAATCGCAACACTGATAGGGGGGTCCCCTTTATCAATGATAAAAAAGCGCTGATAAAGGGGGTACCTTATCCACGCTAAAAAAGCGCCGATAAAGGACCCCCTTTATCAGCGCTAAAAATAGAATTGATAAAGGTCTAACTAGTTGTAATGTGATGTTAATATAACAGTACACCTAGTAAAAACCTGTAATTTCAAACAATTCTATATACATTTAATTTACATAATCAATACAAAAATTTACACCCATGGAATATACGAAAAAACAATGCTATATACATTTCAAATATAACAAACCAGGATGGAGCGCCATCCAACCCGACACCTGACCTGGTTCATAGCATAACCCAAAGGGCATTATCGATCCCCACAAGCTGAAAACTAGTTCCTAGGTATCAAAAATATGCCTTGGGAATGATTTCACCCATTTATATAAGCATAAGATAACAAAAAGAAATAAACATCACAATAATAAATAACCAAAACCAAACAGGGCATACAAACATTCCAAATTCAAGGGTTACAAATTTAAAAAAACCCAGAAAGGTTATACCAAAAATGGAACAACCAAACTATATGAAACCTCTATGCAACATTAGGGGCATCACCCTCAATCCACCACCAGAAAAACCCACAAGAGAAGACCACTAGCAACCCAAACCACCATCACGGTACACCTTTCCTTTACCTAAGTCAAATGTAACAAAATCTATATACACCCAAATGTGTATGTAAGGTGTGAGCCAAAGCCCAGTAGGATGCCACCCAAGAAGAAGGATTCCATGATATAACATCAAAAGACAATTTAACATGCTCATTTATATAAAATACTTTGAAACATTTAAAAGAAAACATTTTAAAGGAAAACCATTTTTAGCACAACACTTTTAGGGAAACCACTTTTTAAGGTAACATTTCATAGGAAACATTTATTAAGATAAACTTTCTTTAAGATAAAATACACTCAAGGTCCACCGTATGCCGACAAATGGCACCACCTTTCATAGGTCTCAAGAGATCACCATGGGTAAATCCCTAAGAGTAATACGGCTCGTGTGGGACACTAGAACCTCATACCTCAGTGAAGGGTGGTATAGTAACCACAATCACAACTTTCTCATGAAATATCTACTAGAAGGGTACACCCTATGGGACCGGTGGTCTCCAAAAATCATCATAGTTTAGTTAGTGTTGTAAGCGTCAATCATTCTAAGTGAAACCTAAACAATCCACTTCCGAATCACTAGCGTACTAGATCTAGTCAGCCCATCTAGATACCCGAGATTCCCTTGTGCTCAAATTCATGTTCACATGTTACACATATCACCACTTTCATAAATCAATGCCAAGCATTCCAAGTAAATCACCATTTTCTATAAACAACCCACTTTCATTTTACACACACCAAAATTATTTAAAAACACTTTTCACACTACTTTCACATTCCATGAAACCCATTTGAAAACATCATAAGGATGAAACATAGTAAATATAACCATTTCCATGGGTAAATCCCCTTTAAAAATTATACATAAATCAATTTCACTTTAAAACATGCTTCACAACATTATACGATTCAAAATTCAAATTAATAGTGCACGAAAAAGAAGCCAACATTCCATAAAAATCCCTTTATTTTTGAAAAACTCACTTCCAAATACATTTTCACTTCAAGTGCCTTTGAAAACATGATTTGTATCATTCAAACAACCCATGAACCACTTCCACCAAACACCACAATAATGAACACACAAAAACATAGGCATTTTCCTTTATAAAATCCATTTTCATCACATAAGATTTCCAAACCCATCCAAAACACATTTCACACCACATAAACAAATCATAGAGCATGTAAAAATTAATCAAGCAAGCATATCAAATCATCCAAATATGTTAGAGCATGTAACCACCTACCTCAAGTGTAGAAACTTTGAGAAATTGCTGTGAAAACACAACCGCACCACCAAATGACCCTAGCAAGGCAAGATCTGACAAAAAATATCAATATCGAATCCTAATAATTAAGATTCAAACCAAAAGAGACCACCCTACCCCACTTTCCATATAAAACCCCCAAGGAGAAGAGGAGAAACCATAGAAAAGAGGGAATAACAAGAGGACTAACCACTTACTTGGAGATTCCTTGATGAATCAGGGTAAAATCTTCCCAAGGAGAGGTGACCAAGGAGCCTAGGAGAGCTTGGAGGAGGATCCCATGGCTGAAAATTCCATGGGGGTTGAGTGGGAGAGGGATTAGGGTTAAATCCTAAAAGGACACAACTGATATTTTGGAATTTTTAATGACCTGGAAAGGTGAACGGTTATCCCACATGATTTGTCAAACTATGCGACGACCACAATCCCCTATCTACTTAAGAGGTACCTACCGCATGGTTAGCCTACATGGCCTGACTATCCTTGTGCAAGCCATATGGTAGCTTCTGTCCGAAACTCAAACCTATCACACGGTTACCTAGGTCAGGGTGCACAGTTTCCCCTAACCATGCGCCGATCGCACACCTCATTTTGTATGACCCAAATTTCCCATTTTTCTCCAAAAACTCAAAGAGAACCCTAGGGGAAAAGCTATACCAAGAATAAAAGGAAATATTTCCTAAAAAACTTAGACCCATTATGCCTGTTCCCTAAGAGAAAAACCGAAACCCATAAATGAACCTGATCCAAAAACAAAAATAAAGACCAGGGTGTGACAATTCTCCCCACTATAATGCTTGTCACCCCTAGAAATCCACAACAAGGCTTGATACAAAAAAACTGATACTCCTCCAAAACTCAAGGAGTTTCCCAAGAAACTTCAAATGAAAAGAAAAAAAGGACACCCAAAAAAAAAGAGGTTCACAAGTTTGAATCCCCACTATGTGCCCTCTTCCCCAGAAAGTTTCAACACTTCCAGTTGATTGATCAAAATAAACATAATTCTCACAATTACTAACCCAAAATTTCATTCCAAGAAAAATTTAGACATTACCAAATGAAAATCACATCACTTACCCAAAACAAACAAACAAACCCAAACAACTTCTTGAGAAACACTTCCACAACCTTACATCAACAAACCACTGGGTGCACTCCAACCCCAACATTCACTCAAGGGAGGAACTCAGAATTAGATAGCTCTAAATGAGACTACCCATTTCTAAGAAAACACTAGAAACAAAACCAAATTATCAACATGGGGAGGCCCAAACGGACTCCCCACCATTAGAAATAAGACAACACTGCTTTACTATGGAATAAATTTTAGCGAGACCCACAATGGGTCTACCCACTATAAGTACAAACCTACTTTCCTAACTAGCACATGACAACATGGGAACCCGACATAGGACAACTTAGGAACTTCCCACATAGACCAAATAGCCACCACAAGAGCCCGATGAAAGAAAATATAAACCAAATGGGAAACACTTAGCAATTCACCATCCCCATGGGACACAACCATATTCAGATGAACACAACCAAAACTGAAACCGATTCACAAGGATGAATACACAAGGAAAACCACATATATATTCACCTCCAAAAAGGTATAACCACTAGATTTCATGAAAATGAGACTACCATGCCTCCTCATAACCAAGGAGGATCTCTTCCACCAACACAGGTTGTAATGAAGAACAAGGCCTTCACGCCATCACCCATAAAATGTAACCTTTCCAAAAAAAAGGAGTTACAATAGAGAAGATTGAAATATCCCCTTCCATCATTAGAGGCCAAGAGATACCAAGGTCCCTCACACCCCATAAGATTCATGACTGTGCATGAGCTTCACACCAGAGCCTATGGCTGGAGCCCTAATGTTTGAAGCATCTCCTACCTCGTAGTCAGGCGTTAAAGATCTCTAGCCGAAACACTTTCTTTGGTTTCATGATCCACCATGAAACACTATAAGAATAACCAAAGGATTATAACACACCATATAATTTACATTGATTTAACATGGTGCTTCAAACAAGACAAGGACTTAGAAGATGCACATGCATCATCCCTCTTCACCCTGAATGAGAAACAACGGAAATAAGAACACATAGAAGACACTTCCCTTTAAAATGGAGAAATTTGGTATTTATGAAAGGAAAACATACTTCCATTAAAGTAGAAGTTCTCAAAATATTTCACCACATCCACCTTTTCATTTTAAAGAAAACACGACACCATGAAATGCCACCAAACATAACCATTACCAACAAAGAAGAATTACTAAGAAAGGGACTTTAAACTGATCCCCAAACAACACACTACTTCTGCAAACAGACATGATTAATTATTATAATCAGATTTGACACACTAATGGCACAACATTGGTCCCTCACTTAGAAGAAACTGAAGAAAGATCCAAAGGACTTTTAAGACCACCGCCAACACCAAAAAACTTAGGCCACTTTCAATTATTGGAATTTCCCTCCACCACTTCCAGACTAGACCTTCAAGAACAAAGGAAAAAAACTTCACCTTTAATGACTCAGAAAACTCAAGGAAACTAAAGTTTCCTTAAAATTTCCTCTTCCACCCTTCCGATTTGGGAGGATTCTTATGATAATAAAACATAGGAGGATTCAACTTCTGGAACTCAATAAAGAGTTCCATAGGTTGATCAACTGGAGGGTTTTCTAATGGTAAACCACCTGTAGCTGCTCCACAATTTCCATCAAAACATCATGGGGGGAGGGTGCACTTGGAAGTAAGGAAATTGTGAATCTGATCAAACTATTTCATCAACCAAAAATTACCATAAACAGATACTGAACACACTGGGACCAACTGAAGATCTTCCCAAAACATTTTTCAAAAGAATGCACCAACCATCATCTCAAAACCAACTCATCAGCATAAATTAAACTTAAAACACTATTTAAGAAAGAAGAGTTCTAAAACAAAAAAAAACCTCACAAGAAACATTTCTAAATCATAAGAAGAAACACCACACAACTATTGGTTATCAAAACAGCACATTTTCTCTTAAAATAACCTTTGAAAATAAAACGAGATTGGTGGGTTGCTCATTCACCAAAGGCATTCGATAGAGTATCACACATGCATATTCTCATGCCAACCAGGCACTCATCCACCTTTCCACACATATCCTATACATGTGGTCACTTATGGAAATACTAAATGCCAAAACAAAACTTTTCCACTTTCCAAAGCAAAACATTCAACCCACACTTCCAACTTTCAAAAATTCATAAAACTTTCCAAAAGTTCACTCGCCACCGATTCAAAAATCACATTAAAATCCCACACATCAAACCATTTCATCCTTTCTCAAAATAAAATTCCATGGATCCCATCCAACCACAATCTATTTTTTTATTTTATTGAAAAACCACTTTGAGGGAAAGTGGGAACCTACATAACTATTCATCTATCATCAAAGACTCACAGCCTCACAAAACACACATTACAAGTTCAAAATTCAAAAAATAAAACAGAACCCTTTACCGTGCCAAACTGTCAGATGCATCCTGATTCAAAATTAAAAATAGATCAATCGCATTGCAAAACCTATAAGCCGATCCAGGAAGTTGTCGCTAATCTTGACTCTGCAAGAAAACCACTGAAAAAACCATTTCAAAAAGTGAAAATAAAAAAAGAAAATAGACCATCATCACAACTCTATCACCATCACCTCAAGATGCACACACCGACACACTGACTCAACCGCATACCCCCAACATCACCAAGACCTTCTTCGTCACCGTAGAGCACCAGTAGAAACCGTCTTCTCCGTCGATAAGAGCACCAACATCTGCATTAAGAGACACTATTAGAGACTATCATCATCGAGGGAGAATTCACCATCATCACCAATGAGAACATAAACCCATCATTTACATCATAGTCAATGTCACCGAGCCACCGAAGACACCGAAAACAGAATAACAGAGTAGAGACCATGGGAAGAACACCCTAAAGAACCATTAGCCTCAACACCAAACCAACCAAATGCTGGTGACATCCAGCACCGAAACCCACCATCACGATCATGAATTAAACCAAAACTAGTGAGCTGCCCGAGGAACCCATCACCACGGTCTTCAACCTCATGCCACCGACAACCATTTAGAGACACCGACAAAACACCAAAGAAAAAGAGGGGAAACCAGGGGATGAAAACCTAAAAACAAAAAAATCATTCCACCAAATACTATTTGATTAAAATTTCCTTTTCCCTTATTCAAAACAATTTTTCCATAACCTTTATAATTTTTTTTTGGTTTCACAAACAACCCATTTCAATAACTCCAAAATTTTGATCCTAAAAACTTGATCTCATTAAAATAATCCCCATTTCAAAAAAAGACCATTTCGTAAAAATATAATTTTTTAAAGCTTCCTTAAAAATTATTATGAAAATACACTTCCCCCTTTCCAAAAATCAAATTATTACCGCTTTAAATCCAGTTTTTACAATTCCAAAATAAGGATTCTCAAACAATTTTCATAACCCAAGAAGACACAAAACAATTCGTAAGGAGAAACTAGTGTCAATGGGTGACTTGACCATATGGTTGGAATCCATATTACAATCACACCATCTCCATAGAGAGTATTCTAGGACCATTTCCCCAGCTCTACATGGATTTTTAGGTCCCACAACCTCACTGAGACCATTATCCCTACTCTCTTTTCATTTACAAACACAAAATAACTCGCACGAACCAAAGGAACCAAAAGAAACCTAACATTCCATGGAAACTTGAGTCCTATCATGAGGTGTGTTGGCTAGACACCCTAATCATAACCATAACATCGTGTCCCAATAGTCCTAGCTCCAGTATACCCAAACACTTCCCCAAATAACATGTCCCAAAAAGGGAGTGACCTAATCTGATACCATTTTATCATGAACCAGGTTGGAGCGCCATCTAACCTGAAACTCGATCCAGTTCATGGAATAACCCAAAGGGTATTATCGATCCCCATGGGCTGAAAACTAGTGCATGGGTATCAAAAATATGTTTTGAGAATGATTTCACCCATTTGTATAAGCATAATATAACCAACAGAAATAAACATCACAATAATAAATAACCAAAAACCAAACAGGGCATAACAACATTCCAGATTCAAGGGTTATAACTTTAAACAAAACTAGAAAGGTTGCAAAAAAAAAGGGAATAACCAAACTGTATCAAACCTCTATGCAACGTGAGAGGAATCACCCTCAATCCACTACCACCAAAACCCATATGATAAGACCAATAACAACCCAAACCACCATCACGATACACCTTTCCTTTACCTAAGTCAAACATAACAAAATATACATACACCCAAAGGTGTATGTAGGGTGTGAGCCAAATCCCATTACGATTCCATCCAAGAAGAATGATTCCATGCTATAACATCAAAAGAAAATTAAACATGTTCATTTATGTAAAAGCCATTGAAACATTTCCAAGAAAACATTTTAAAGGAAAACAATTTTTAGCACAACACTTTTAGGGAAATCAATTTTTAATGTAACATTTCAAAGGAAACATTTATTAAGATAAACTTTCTTTAAGATAAGATTCACTCAAGGTCCACCGTATACCGACAGATGGTACGACCTTTCATAGGTCTCAAGAGAGCACCATGGGTAAATCCCTAAGAGTAATCTAGCTCAAGTGGGACACTAAAACCTTGTACCTCAATGAAGGGTGCTATAGTAACCATAATCAATGTTTTCTCACGCACAAGCCACAAGGAGGGGACACCCCATGGGCCTAGTGGTCTCCAAACATCATCATAGTTTAGTTAGTGTTGTAAGAATCAATCATGCTAAGTGAAACCAGGAAAGACCACTTCCAAATCACTAGCGTACTAGATCTAGTAAGCCCACCTAGATACCCAGGATCCCCTTGTGCTCAAATTAATGTCCACATGTTACACATATCACCACTTTCACAAATCATTTCCAAGCATTCCAAGGCAATCACCATTTTCTATAAACAACCCACTTTCATTTTACACATGCCAAAACTATTTAAAAACACTTTTCACACTACTTGCACATTCCATGAAACCCATTTGAGAACATCACAAGGATAACACATAGTAAATTTAACCATTTCCATGGGTGAATCCCCTATCAAAATCACACATAAATCAATTTCACTTTAAAACACACTTCACAAAATTATAAAATTCACAAGTGAAATTGATAGTGCACAACAAAGAAGCCAATATTCCATAAAAAACCCTTTCTTTTTTAAAAACTCACTTCCAAATACATTTTTACTTCAAGTACCTTTAAAAACATGATTAACACCTTTCAAACAACCCATGAACCACTTCCACCAAACACCATAATAAGGCACACAAAAAAACATAGCCATTTTCCTTTATAAAATCCATTTCCATCACATAATCTTACCAAACCCATATAAAATACATTTCACACCACATAAATAAATCATATATCATGTAAAAGTTAACGAAGAATGCATATCAAATCATCCAAAAATGTTAAATCATGGAACCACCTACCACAAGTATAGAAACTTTCAGAAATTGGCACAAAACCGAAACCGCACCACCACATGACCCTAGAAATGAAATATCTGACCAAAAACATAAATATCAAACTCTAATAATTAAGATTCAACCAAAAAGAGACCACCCCACCCTAGAGGCCATATAAAAACCCCAAGGAGAAGAGAATAAAACCAAGAAAAGAGGGAATAACAAGAAGAATAACCACTTGGAGATTCGTTGATGAATCAGGGTCAAATTCACCCAAGGAGAGGTGCCCAAGGAGCCTAGGAGATCTTGGAGGAGGCCCCCATGGCTGAAAACCCCATGGGGTCGAGTGGGAGAGGGATTATGGTTAAATCCAAAAAGGACACAACTAGTATTTTGGAATTTTTAATGACCTGGACAGGCGCATGATTAGCCAACATAGTTTTTCAAACCGTGCAACAACCATGAAACCCTCTCTTCCTAATAGGTACCTAATACACGGTTAGCCCATATGGCCTGACTAACCTTGAACAATCCATGCGGTAGCTTCTGTTCGAAAACTCCAACCTATCACATGGTTATTTGGGAAAAAATGCACAATTTCCCCTAACCATGCGTCAACTGTGCGCCTCATGATGTATGACCCAAATTTCCCATTTTTCTCCAAAAAATTAAAGAGAACCCTGGGGGAAAATCTAGACTAAGAATAAAAGGAAAGATTGCCTAAAAAATTCAGACCCGTCAGACCCGGTCCCTGAGAGAAAAATCGAAACCCATAAATGAATTGGAAAAAAAAACAAAAATAAAGACCTGGGTGTGACATCAAACAATGTTTTATATAATTACACTTAAAATTATCCAAAAAACATTTAAAAACATTAATATTTCATCTTTTGATGCCTGTGATCCCCTCTCAAAAATGTCTGCTCGTGGTATCAGTTGCTGAACAAATCATCTCAACCCAAGTAAAAGATTCCTCCTACATAAGAAAACAAATATTATGTTAGTAATACTATAAAGAAATAAATTAGACATTAATATGAAAGAATACATTAATAAAATGTAAATATCTAATAAGAAAGACACATTTGGAGTGATACTGGTCACAAAGTGCATCGTATTGAGGTTGGGTTGATTCCTACACATCACAAATGATCTATAGATCATTGTCCTAAAACATCAAAATAATCCAAATGTGTTTGCTTGATTTTGAGTATGTCACTTGTTCTTTTACAAAAGTTAATGTCAATTTTAAATAATGACACATTTGGAGTTATACCGATCACACCATGCAATGGATTGAGGTGAGACTATTTCCTACCTATTAGAAATTACTGATGGATTGTTGTCCTAAAGTATCAAAAAGATCTGAATGTGTTTTCTTGGTTTTTAGTATGCCAGTTGTGTTTTTTTTACTAAAATGTCATTTCAAACTGGAAACATGCATTTTGAGTCATACTGGTTGCATCATGCATCAGTTTGATGTGATACTACTTCACACACATCAAAAATTACTTATGAATTTACATCCTAAATTACCAATATAATCGTATCATGTCTGCTTGGTTTTCAGTGAGGAACATGTTTTGAACTAAAATGTCAATTTTAAAATGATAACATACACTCTGAATCATACTATTCACACTGTGTGTTGAATTGAGGTATGATTGATTCATACACATTAAAAATGACTTATAGATCATTTTCCTGAAGTATCAAAACAATTCTAATGCATTTTCTCAGTTTTCAGTATGCTTGTTGTGTTTTTTTACAAAAATGTCATTTCAAACTAAAAACATGCATTTTGAATCTTACTGGTCACATCATGCGCCGGTTTGATATGAGTCTACTTCATACTCATAAAAAATGACTTATAAATCACTTTCCTAAATTATCAAGACAACCCGATCATGTTTTATTGGTTTTCAGTGAGGGACACATTTTGAACTAAAATGTCAATTTTAAATTGATAATGAACACTTTGAGTCATACCGGTAACACTGTTTGTTGGATTGTGGTATGGTTTATTCCTACACATCAAAAATGACTCATTGATCATTTTCTTAAGAAAAACAAATCGAATGAGTTTTCTCGGTTTTTAGTATGTCACTTGTTCTTTTTTACTTAAATTAATGTCCATTTTAAATAAAAAGACACACTTGGAGTCAAACCGATCACACCATGAGTCGTATTGAGGTTTGGTTGACTCCTATATGTAAAATATGACTCATGGATTAATTTAATAAAATATCAAAATAATTCAAATGTATTTTCTTGGTTTTTAGTATGTCACTTGTTCTTTTTACTAAAATTAATGTCAATTTTAAATAAAAAGAGGCAATTTGAGTCATACCGATCACACCATGTGTTTGATTGAGGTGTGGTTGATTCTTACACATAAAAAATTACTTATAGATCATTTTACTAAATTATAAAAAAAATTAATGCATTTGATTAGTTTTCAGTATGTCACTTGTGTTTTTTCTTACTAAAATGTCATTTCAAACTGGAAACACGTATTTTGAGTCATACCGGTCGCATTGTGCATCACTTTGACATGATAATACTTTATACACATAAAAAATGACTTCTTAATTTCTTTTCTAAATTATCAAGACAATCAGAGTGTGTTTTATTGGTTTCTAGTGAGGGAAATGTTTTGAACTAAAATGTCAATTTTAAACTGATAACGGATACTTTGAGTCATACCGGTCACACTGTACATTGGATTGAGGTTTGATTGATTCCTACATGTCTAAAATGACTCATGGATCATTTTTATAAAGTATAAAAACAATCTAAATGCATTTAATCTGTTTTTAGTAAGCCACTTGTTCTTTTTTACATAAATTATTGTCAATTTTAAATAAAAAGACACACTTTGAGTCATATCGGTCACACCGTGCGTCATATTGAGGTTTGGTTAACTCTTACACATCAAAAATGACCCATGGATCATTTTCCTAAAATATAAAAACAATCCTAATGTGTTTGCTCAGTTTTCAGTATGTCACTTGTTCTTTTTACTAAATTTAATGTCAATTTTAAATAAAAAGAGACACTTTGAGTCATATCGGTCACACCATATGCTGGATTGATATTTGGTTGATTATTACACGTTAAAAATTACTTATAGATATTTTTCCTAAAGTATAAAAACAATATGAATGTGTTTTCTTAGTTTTCAGTATGTTAGTCATGTTTTTTTACTAAAATGTCATTTCAAACTGGAAACACATATTTTGAGTCACATCGGTCACATCATGAGTCGGTTTGACATGATAATTATTAATAAATATAAAAACGAATTATTAATAATTTTATTAAATTATCAAGAAAACCAGAGCATGTTTTCCTAGTTTTCAGTGAGGGGCACATTTTGAACTAAAATGTCAATTTTAAACTGATAATAGAAACTTTGAGTCATACCGGTCACACCATGCGTCATATTGAGGTGTGGTTGATTTCTACATGCCAAAAAATGACTCATGTATCATTTTACTAAATCATCAAAATAATATAAATGAGATTTATTGGTTCTCAGTATGTCACTTATTCTTTTTACTTAAATTAATGTCAATTTTAAATAAAAAGACACACTTGGAGTCATACCGGTCACACTGTGTGTCTTATTGAGTTTAGGTTGAATCCTACATGTCAAAAATGAATCATGAGTCATTTTACTAAAACATCAAAACAACACGAATTCATTTTCTTGATTTTTAGTATGTCACCTATTCTTTTTACTAAAATTAATGTCAATTTTAAATAAAAATAGGCACTCTGGGTTATATTGGCCACACCATGCATCATATTGAGGTGATATTGATTCCTACACATCAAAAATGACTTATAGACCATTTTTAAAAGGTATCAAAACAATATAAATGTGTTTTCTTAGTTTTTAGTATGCCAGTTGTGTTTTTTTATTAAAATGTCATTTCAAACTGGAAACACACATTTTGAGTCATACCAATTACATCATGCATTTATTTTATATGAGAACACATCATACACATCAAAAATAATTTATTAATCACTTTCCTAAATTATCAAGACAATCATAGCGTGTTTTCTTGATTTTTAGTGATGGATACGTTTTGAACTAAAATGTCATTTTTAAACTGTTAAAAAAAACTTTAATTCATACTGGTCATACCATGCATCATATTGAGGTGTGGTTGATTTTTTACATTTCAAAAATGACTCATGGATCGTTTTCATAAAGTATCAAAACAATATAAATACATTTTCTTGGTTTTTAGTACATCACTTATTCTTTTTTACTTAAATTAATGTTAATTTTAATTAAAAAGACACACTTGGAGTCATACCGGTCACATTGTGCGTCGTATTGAGGTGTGGTTGACTCATACACATCAAAAATGACTCATGGATAATTGTACTAAAATATCAAAATAATATGAATGTGTTTGCTTGTTTTTCAGTATGTCACTATTCTTTTTATTAAAATTAATGTCAATTTTAAATAAAAAGAGACACTTTGAGTTATACCAGTCGCACCATTCATCATATTGAGGTGCGATTGTTTCTTACACAGCAAAAATGACTTATAGATTATTTTCCTAAAGCATAAAAACAATATGAATGTGTTCTCTTGGTTTTTAGTATGTTAGTTTTGTTTTTTACTAAAATTTAATTTCAAATTGGAAACACATATTTTGAGTCATACCAGTCACATCATGTGTCAGTTTGATGTGAGAATGGTTTATACTTGTCTCAAATGATTTATGAATCGCTGTCCTAAATTATCAAGAAAATCAAAGTGCGTTTTCTTATCTTTCAATGAGTGAAACTTTTTAAATTAAGTAGTCAAATATTTAATTTAGATTATGTTAATATAGTAGAGAAGATATAATATTATGAGAAAAAACATAGTTATTAAAAAAACTTTACCTTCTCATTTAATTATAAGTTGCAGCCTCAAATCCCAATCTCTCACGAGCATGAGCATCTTTGAACAAACCACCCCAACTCGAAAAAATGAATCCACATACATAAGAAAACAATTCTTATGTGAGTAATATTAAAAAGAAGAAAATTAAACATAAATATTATACAATACACTACTTCTATGAAAGTAAAATCATCATGATATTTGTGTACATTATTCCATCAGGTATGTTGGCCATTCATTTCTAATAAAATCTATATTGTATTGTGAATATGAGTCTTTTTGATAGTCATATTAGTACTGAAAAAATATAAATACACAAAGGATTAATAGATATTTTAAACAAAATAGTAATTATCTTAGAAAATAACTCTTTGGGGAAGCTAGTTTATTGATGTAATATGATATCTATCATAAATTTACAAACATAATAACCACAATATTTTCTATTTGTTTGGTTCATACACTGCATAACAATTGAGGAGAATAATTAATTTATTTTTACATGTGATTGGATAGTGAAATATTATTATATATACCCAGATACTAGTCTAGTCATAGAACTTTTCACGGTCCTCTTGATTATCCCCTGACATCATTCCATGTTTTTTATGATATTGATGCACTGCCCTATCATAACAAAATTGTCATTAAAATATAATCTAAATTATATAAATTGATGTTTAGTTCAAAAACATTGAATGTAGTGAAGTGGTCAGTTTCTGGGAGCATGTCATTCAAGGGAGAAAGTAGTTCTGTAAAACTGGCGTCACTCCATCTTTTGCTTTCTTTCAAATTGTACAACTTTAGTATGGCTAAAAATACTGTATATTTAGTGCAACCAACATACAATGGTGTCTTTGAACAAATCTTTAACTTCTCAAACAATTTTGGACAATCATGAAGTTCATCTTAAATTGTCCTTGAAATTTCCTCAATACAATCATTATCATCCTTCACATCTATAATCACATCCTTGATATGGTATTCTTCATTTTCCACACTTGTAATCATATTAGATGATCCATAAAACATAGTGTTATCCCAGCCACTAGATTCATTCACTTTTCCCCCATGTTTATTCCAACATTTATAACTTAGATATATTCCATAATAGATCAAGTGTTCTTAAAACTCCTATGGACTAATTAGTCTTGAATAATAACAGTATAAAAATAAACAAAGGTTTTGAGAAGGTTCATATACATGATCATTTGTAAACTTGATGAACTCTTTCATTCCATATTCATACTCTTTTTTCATATGATTAACATACATCCATTATTTATTCATATACATCCTATCTGATTCAGTAATATTAATATTTAAAAAAATAAATTCACAAAACATTGATATAAAAATTAATCAAGGCTAAAAAAATGGTTTTTAATATAGATCATAAGGGTTAACTCACCACTTTAAAAATAAAACATCATTTTATAGAATTTTAACACTTTCAAATAACTGAAACTCTTGGTTTAAAATCCAATTAACATAAGAATAATTTTCAAAACATCAAGTCAGTGATTACCACTGATTCCTCTTGGTCAGCAGTGTTATACAGTGAGTCTTTATATCATTGGAAGTTCAAATCCAAAAACCCCTTTAAGGGATCATCCATTTTGAAATAGAGTTCTAGCTCTAATAAACCATCAAGATATCAAAAAAACTAATTAAAAACCTTCCAGTACTCCTTCCCTAGATTCACCATTAATATTTTAAGTTAAAAAACCTAATAAATGATATCAAGTCTTATACACACCATGATGTACATCAGACATGCTATAACTAATGCAAATAGAACCATTTCTATTAACTTGAACTCATCATCTATTTTATGATACTCCTCCATTTAAAGTTTTAAATGTATAGATAAGGGAGTTATCACAAGTTTTAACTCACTCATTCTGAATATTTTCAACACCTTATGGATATACTCCAACTAAGTCAAGAAAAAAGTTATAGACTTTAAGTCTCTTTCAATATTTATCCCCAATATCCACCTTCTAAAACCAAGGTCCTTCATTTGGGAATTTCTAGATAAATCAATCTTTAGCTCTTCCAGCCTTTCCTTTATTGGTCTAACTAAGAGAAATTCATCCACATAAAGAAGTAAAATGAAAAAACTCCTATCATAATGCACCTTCATATAGTAGCAATTATTTACATTACACTACATGAACATTAATTCTACCATGAAAGGATTGAAATTCCAATTACACTATCTTGGTGCCTATTTAAGCCCACAAAACTCCATTTGATACTGGAATCGAACCTTCTATTTCATTTAGTATTAAAAATTCTAGTTGATTTATGTATATCTCTTTCTCCAAATCTCCACTAAGGAATATAATCATGACATCCATTTGTTCTAGAAATAAACCTTAAATGGAAACCAATTCGAGAACCATCTGAATTATTATATGCTTTATAGAAAGAGAGAAAATCTAATTGAAATATAATCATTACAATTATTGAAATACATTTACAACTAGAGACACCTTTAATTATTTCATATCATCCACTTTCTCCTTTAGATGATAAATCTATTTTTTTTTCTATAGATCCCTATTTCCTGGTTCCAATTCTATTATCTGTAATGTATCAAAATTATAATGGGAATTCAATTATTCCTTTATTTTTTACTCACACTACAATGAGGTCAATAGTCAACCTATATTGAATCCTAAAAAAATAGAAAATACACTTGACTTACCCACACATGCCTCATTAGGGACACTCCTATAGAGTAAGAAAACTATACAACTAGGAGAAACTAGCTAGTGTGTGAGCTAACTAGTGTAGTGTATATATCTACCTATTTATTAATTCCTAGGGTTCCCATGCATCCAAACAAGTGGAAGTGATAAAAAAAAGTCAATGATCATCACATTGAGGGGGAGGATACCTTAGCATAGAGGGGGTTTAGCGATAGTGGTAGGGTTCGATGGAAGTAGAGCAGTTGGTAGCAGTAGCGGTGATGATGATGAAGATAAAGGAAGGGTTCGACGATGGAGGAGGGGTTCGTGGTGGCAGAGAAGGGGTTCAATGACAGAGGTGGGGTTCGGCGGTGGAGGTGGGGTTCACAACAGTGGGGTTCGACGATAGAGGTGGGGTTCACAGTGGAGGTGGGGTTTGTGGCAGTGGAGGAGGGGTTCGGTCATGGTAGAGGAGGGGTTTGGCAGTGACATAGGTCAGATTCCATGAGAGCTTGAGGTATACGAGAGAAGAAGCTGATTGCTAGGTTTCATTTATAAAATCGTGTAAAGATTTTATCAGCACTACTTAAAAAGCATGGATAAAGATAGACCTTTATCAAAGTTAAAAAAGCACTTATAAAAGTTGTCTTATCAGTCCTAAAATTATAGCGTTGATAAAGACACTGTTTATCAGCATTTTTTTAGCGCTGATAAAGGCCTATCTTTATCAGTACTAAAAAAACACTGATAAAGATATAATATTAATAATTTATTTAGATTATTATATATATTTATAAAATTATATATAATATATATATATATATATATATATAATAAATATATTTATAAATATTATAAATAAATAAATATATATTTATAATTATAAATTTGTAATAAATATATTTATTATATTTATAATTATACACAATAAATATATTTATTATAAATAATTTTAAATAAATATTTATTTATATTTGTAACTATAAATTTATATATATTTATTTAAATAAGTATAAAATTATAATAACCATATTTGTTATATTTATAATTATATATATATTTATATTAATGGGATTTATGCCCATTGGGCCTTTGGGTCATGTACTGAATAAATAACACTTGATGGGTGAGTTATCACTTAGGGGGCTATGGACTGCCTTTCTAGCCTGTGCGTGTGGTGTCTGCATGTTTAATGTAATCGTACCCCCAATCACTTAATATATATATATATAAATAATTATTTATAATTAAAAAATTATAAAAATTATATATTTATTTATAGTTATAATTATAAATAAATATATATATATTTAAATAATTATAAAACTATAACAAATATATTTATTATATTTATAATTTTATTAATGTATATAATTAATATATTTGTTATAATTTTATAATTATTTAAAGATATCTTTATTTATTTATAATTATAATTTTAAATATTTTCATTTATGTATATTTTTTTATATATTTATAAATATACTTATTTAATTTTATATATTTATAAAATTATAAGAATAATAAATATTTTTTTATAATTTTATAATTATTTAAATAAATATATATTTATTTATAATTATACCTATAAATAAATTTATATTTATATGTAATTAAAAGTTATAATAAATATATATTTAAATAATTATAAAATTATAAGAAATATATTTATTATATTTATAATTTTATATATATATATATATAATTAATATATTTATTATAATTTTACAATTATTTAAATATTTCTATATTTATTTAGAATTACAATTATAACTACTTGTATTTATTTATAAATATATGTATATATTTATTTAATTATATATATTTATAAAAAATTGGGTACAACCATGAAAGCGCACACGATGCAAGGAAGAAAATACATGTAAATCACTGGTATAGGGACTTAACCCTATGACCATGCCCCAAACCCTTCCCCACCCTTACCACCCCACCCGAGCGTGGGGGGATTATATATATTTATAACTTTATAAGTATAATAAATATATTTATTATAATTTTATAGTTATTTACATATATATATATATATATATATTTATAAAATTATAATAGATGTATCTATTTTAATTTTATAATTATTTAAATACACACACATATATAGTTATGATTATAATTATAAATAAATATATTTAAAAATTATTTATATATAATTAAAATTTTATAATTAAAAATATAATAAATATATTTATTATTTAAATATATTTATTTTAATTTCATAAGTATACTTTAGAACATAATAGATTAATGGGTATAACATGAATTAATCATATACCTAGTAAAATATAGATAATAAAAAACGAGTCATCACATATGGACAACATGAATAAAAATAAGGGTGTAATGTATAAATGAACATTCATGATGAATACTTAACATATAGACGTCAATAATATTCACACATCAATATATTTTTTGAACAAATTCATCGGAAACATATATTTATTTAAATATATGTTTATTTATTTATAATTATAATTATAAATATAAATATTTAAAAAGTATTTATATATAATTATAAATATGTAATTATAAATATATAATTATAAATATATGATTATAAATATATAATTATAAATATATAATTATAAATATATAATTATAAATATATAATTATAAATATATAATTATAAATATAACAAATATAATAAATATATTTATTATATAATTTATTATAATCTTATAATTATTTAAATATATATTTATTTAATTATAATCTTATAAATAATTTTTTTAAAACATCAAATATATATATTTGAATTATTAAAACAAATATATTAATTATAAACATGCATTTTTATTCAATGTATATAAATAAAAATTATTTTTGAATATAAATATAATAATTTTATATAAATTAATAATATTTTTTATTAAAAACTGTTATTAGTGATAATAATAGCGCCGATAAATCTATCCTTTATCAGTGCTAAAAAAAGCACTGATAAAGGGTACACATTTATCAGCATTTTTTTAGCACTGATAAAGGGTAGATTTATTAGCGCTTTTAGCAAGTGCTGAAAAAGACCTCCTTTTATCAGTGCATTTTTCTTAGCGCTGATAAAAGTCAGCACTGCCCTTGCGCCGATCTATGGTAGTGAGTAAATATATATGCAATGGATATATATCTCATGTGAGTAGAGGTAGTTCAAGTTTGGATTTGAGATGAAACCAATCAAGGAAATACTTCGTGAACATGTGGAATACTGCATCCCAAGCCAATAACTGGCTCAAAGAGGATTTTTCTCCAAGGTCTATAGTTGGTTTATTATATGCTAGATAAACCAACCATTATATAATTATCATGATCATACCACTTTATTTATTTATTTCTGTCATTTTCATGATTATTTATTTATTTTGAATGTATGATGATCACATTAAATAAAGGAATTAACAAGCATACAAGATAGAATTAAATAAATTAGATTATGCATAAATTTTATTTGGACATGGCTACTCACTTCAGTGAAATTCTCTTAACATTAACAAGCACATGGTTTGATAAAATGGACTTATTTTACGCATAAGATAATAAATATAATCCCTTGAATAAAATATTACATTGGTATAGCCTTCCATTACTTGATTTAGAATGAAACCAATAGTTTCAAAGTTCATGACCAACCCCCATCAGGGCACTTTAAATTAAGAGGTAGTTAAAAATAAAGTTTTGGGTTGACTTAACCATATTTATATCAGATTTTTATTTCCATCACTAGGCTTGGTATAAATCTAAAGGTAAGTGTTGAGGAAATCCAAGTCTTGGATTTCAGGATTGGAGAGTCCACTCAACAGATCAAGGGGTTGTAAGTGAGCAGTTGTAATAGAATTGCCAACTTAAATAACTTTAAGTATCTTGACCAACCCTCATTGGGGTTATGAGAAGGAAAATATAGATCATTTCCTAGAGATTAGCCATGCGATAGGATAATCCGAGTTTTATGGTGAGGGATATAAATACATGATAAAATGGTAGGATATTTCAAATTAAATTTATCATGTCACACTTTTGGTAATCAATGAAAGTACTAAAATATGCTATATTTATTGAAAATGACACAATTTTGACATTATCATTGTGATATATCCTCGATAAGGAAAACCTTGTCACTAACACCGATTTCTTTGAATAGTATATATGGTTGCATATTATATTACACCCATAGCATAAATTGTATGTGTCGGATTCCCCTGTTCTTGAGCCACTTGGAAAAGAGCCTAGTGAGGATGAATTGCCTCTCTATGAATAACATATGGATTGTACAATATATGTTTGGTGTTTGATGCTATCGGCCATGTCTAGTGAGCTTAAAAAGCTTCATAAAAGCATGGATGTGTTTAGAATGCTGTCTTATCTCCAAGATCTTTACCAGGAGAAAGTTAGACAAGAGATATTTGAGATCTCCAAGGCACTATTCACATGAAAGCTTGGAGAGTCGGTGCCAACTGTGACTCATGTGGTCAATATGATAAACTACATGGTGTGCTTGGACATCTTAGGCTTTAAAATGCTGAATGAGTCATTCACAAATCTCATTTTGGCCTCACAAACACCGAATTTCCCCAGTTTTATTGTTAATTATAATATGAGTAATTCTGGGAAGTCTCGTACAAAACTTATCATTCTTTTTCACCAAGTTGATAAGGACATGGGGATAACAAACTTGTGGTCCTTATGGTGAATAAAGGAAGGTGCAAGGAAAAGGGTCTAAATAATCACTCAAAGTCTAAGGCTTATTATAATCAACCTTCCAAGAAGAGGAAGATCCAAAGGAAGATAATATAAAAACAAGACATTAATAAGCATAACACCAAGGTTTATCACCAAGGAATTATAAAACATAATTACCAAGGTTATTCAATAAGGTGTCATAATACATGTCATATATAGAGATTAATTATTTACCTAATGCATTAATGTGCTATTAGGGCTCACCATTCATATTTATTAATTCATACGTGCCACATAGATCACCATAAAACATTTCTTAATAACATGTTGAAGATAAAGAAATATTTTCTTATAAAATCATTGAATATATAAATGTTTCAAGACTTAAAAATTTCATCATTTTTAACCTATGAGAAGGGAATATGGGTTTTATAAATTTAAATCCCAAATCAAGGAAGTAAAATTACATATATATTAATACCCTTGAATGGAAATAGGGCTAGGTATTCATAACATAAAAAAAGAGGCATAGAAAATTAGAGGATGAATTCACCAACATAACATGTATATAAAAAAAATTATTGAATAGGATTAATGAGAGGGTAGGTAAGTATCTCATTAATAGAACATGATTTGGATAGTAATGGAATCATTTAAATCCATGAAATAACATTAATATGAAAATACATTACTATAAAGGAAGTACTTGAAAGTAAAGGAGGAAAGAGGTAGAGAATTCCCTTACCTTAAAGAGTTGCTTCCTAAAACATGATTATGAAACCTTAATACCTTAAGGAAACCTTGGAGGGACTATTTAGGTGGTAAAATGACCATAAATTCATGGATATAGGATTTGGATTGGAGAGGAGTGGGAGGATGGGTGGGTAGTTTTATTAAAAGAGGAGGAATTGTTTAATAATTTCTTAATATATGCCTTAGAATTATAGGTTATGAAAAATGAAAAATAATTGGATTAACCATAATTTTTTAGCATGGTTTTAGAATTTTAATCCATGTTTTATAATATTTTAATTCATTAAAATCAAAATCAATTTTTAATACTACTTTTCCCGTGGAAATGTAATTTTTTTATAAAATATAGTTTTTAAAATATTAATTTCCATTTTAGACATTGGAAATTCAATCATAGGTTTGTAAATTAACTAGTAGAAAAATAGTCTTGAACATCGGTTTTTAACCGACATTGAAGTTGCCAATGTAAAAAATATTATTTTTTTACTTCAGTTTTTGTAAACCGACACCAAAAATGAATTACATTTGTTTTTAGCATCGGTTTTGTAAAAAAACGATACCAAAAAAATCAATTCGTATCATTTTTGGTGTCGGTTTCCTTAAAAACCGACGCCAAAAGTTTTAAAAAATAGTTTTAGCATTGGTTTTTTTTAAAACCGACACCATAAATAAAAAAAAATATTTTTGGCGTCGGTTTTTTTGATTTTGGCATCAGTTTTTTGGAAAACTGACACCAAAAGATTTTTTTATTTATTTTTTGCATCAGTATTCCCCAAAACCGACACCAAAATATTTTTTTTAATTTTTCGCGTCGGTTTTAACAAAAAACGACGTGAAAAATCATCAATAAATTGGTTTTGGTGTCAGTTTTATTGAAAACTGACACCAAAAAATGGAAAAAAATATTACAATGTTTTTTATAATTTCTTAAGATTTTATTTGACTGGTCGTGGAGCTAAAACGGCGTTACGGATTAAAAGTTATGGTCTTTGAAAGATGAACTTCTTTAAGACTTCTATTAGAGAAGATCAACTTCTGACAACCATAACTTTTAATCCGTAACTCAGTTTTTTATTTACGGCCAGTCAAATTGAAAATTAGGAAATAATCTAAAACTTAGTAAAAGAAAATATAATTTTTGGCATCATTTTTTAAAAAAACCGATGCCAAAAACTCTTCAGATTTTTTGATTTTAGTGTCGGTTTTTAAGAAAACCGATGCCCAAAGATTTTTTTTGGCGTTAGTTTTCCCCAAAACCGATGCCAAAACATTATTATTATTATTTTCCACGTTAGTTTTAACAAAAACTAATGCAAAAAATCATTAAAAAATGGGTTTTGGAGTCGGTTTTACTGAAAACCGACGCTAATAAGTTACCGCACATACTATTGGCATCAGTTTATAAAAAACTGACATTATTACGTCGACGTTAAATCCTGTATTTCCACTAGTGATTGTTTTAAATCCATTAAAATACATAATATTAATAAAATAATCTATTTTTGGTCATGGATTTAACTTTATTCATTATTAAATCATTATTAAATATTTATGAATTCATAAAACATATTGTAAACACAAAACTATATGTTTATTATTCATTAAAAAATAACGTATTTTAGAAAATTTTAAAAATTTCACCATGAACAAATTTCAAAGTGCTGATTTCAAATATAATGTTTATTTTATAGAAATAAATTTCTTAATATGATAATTTTAACTTTTAAATTAAAAATCCTTATTTATTGAAAAATAACAGTCTTTACAACATAATCAACTTTATGAAACTTATAAACATTTCTTAGTACATTATAAAATTATATTATCATTTATATCTAAATAATGTTTTATAAGAATATTTAATGAAAATATATTTTATTTATAATACCTGAATTTATTATAAAAGTGTATATATTTTCTAAAATTAAAATTATGCTTTATTTGCATCCAAAAATATATTTATCACATTCATCTTATACATATGTGTATTTATTGACGCTCCTTTCCGTCACAGAGTCTAAACGACTGAAAAAAGGAATACCTTAAGCACAAAGAGATTCATCCTTTGAAGAACATCAAAAATTGACAAAGGCATGAACAAGGATTTCTTTAAACATGGGTTGTGCAAGTTTCACCATGGTCGTGCAAGTATACTTGCATGCCACATATTGGTCGCGCAGGTGACTTGCACGCCCTATTTGATTTTCGCCCAAGGTCCTCAATGGCCTATAAATACCCCCTGTGGGCCCCCATTTCAAGGACAAAAAATCAAGAAGTTAGATTTAATCTCTTTGTGCCCTAGTCTCTACTTGAAGTCTTCCAAATACTTCTAAGGTAATTTCTTACCTAGAATGGAAGATCTAAAGAGGGGGAACAAGGCCTAAGTGTTGAAATTCATAAACACTTGTGCGCCTAAGTGTCTAACCCTTAAGGGAAATAAAGACACTTACGCACCACCTTATCCCTTCAACAGAACTTGCGCGCTGCCCTTTTGGAAGCCTCTAGGGATAATACTAAGGGTTTGAGCCAAGCCTCACCCAACTATTACCTTATGGGTTAAATGTCTCTCAAGTACACATCTGTCGTGCAAGTATACTTGCACGACCAGGACTTGCGCGCCCAAATAGGACTTGCGCACCTTCCTCTTTTTGGGTACCCCTCCTGCCTATTAATCTTTTTTCTTCAAATCCACCTCTCCTCTTCAAGATTTAGCCTTAAAAACCCTCTTCAAAGCCATTTTTGGCATGGTTCCTTTGTTGGCTTCCTTATCTGAAAGGAATTATGTGGAACATCTCTCAAAACCTAGTGATTTACATATCTTTATGTCACTAAGGTTAGATATTTCCTCCATTCAACCCCATCCTTTAAGATGAGAAGATCTTTAATCTGGGCATCCTCCTTAGGAGTAAGCCCCAAGTTCCCTAACCTGGGCCTCCTTTTTAGGAGTAAGCCTGAGTCTAAGTTCCATAATCTGGGCCTCCTTTTCAGGAGTAAGTCCCAGTCCAAGTACTCTTAATATGGGCATCCTTTTTAGGGGTAAGCCCCAAGTTCCCAAATATGGGCATCCTCCTTAGGAGTAAGTCCCAATCATAATTTTCTTTAACTTAGGCCTCCTTATTAGGAGTAAGTCCCAAGTTTCAATTCCCCTTAACCTGGGCCTCCTTCTCAGGAGTAAGCCCCAAGTTTCAAGTCCCCTTAACCCGGGCCTCCTTCTCAGGAGTAAGCCCCAGTCATAATTTTCCTTAACCCGGGCATCCTCCTTAGGAGTAAGCCCCAAATTCTAAATTCCCTTAACTTGGGACTCCTTCTCAGGAGTAATCCCCAAGTCTCAATTTCTTTTGATTTGGGCTTCCTTATCAGGATTAAGTCCTAATTTAAGTATCCAAATCTCCATAAATCACATATAACTTTATGGAACTTGTTCCTGGGTTTCTTCCCTGAAGTAAATCCCAATCTTAATCTATCTAGGCAATCATACATACATAAGCCCCACATCATTCCTTACGATTGCATCTTTCGTGGAACAATCGTTAGGTTTTACTGATACCTCTTTTTTCTCACACCGAGTATGACTCACATGAGCTTAGAGTATAAAAGTAATCATGAAATATTTCTTTGGGCCATCAATCATGGATAAACTCCATATACTCGAACTACATGGGTTCTGATTATTTTTCTAAACAAAGATACGTAGGTATCCCATCTGCGGGTACGATCCCAACTCTAAAATAATCTATGTCCTTCTGAATGAAAATAAACTTCAAGTTCCCCACTGAGTGGCTTTAAAACCAGTATGGTTATCATAATGACCAAGAAATTTCTATATAATGTGTTGAAGGATACCATTAACTAATAATCTCTAACAAATACAGATGATTCTCTATTAATTAAGAACCTCAAATACATATAAAAGATTCTCTAAATCCCATACATATCAATCATAGATTGTCAGATCTAAAGGAAAGCTCATTTTCATACTTGGTAATTTAATAAGGATTCACGAACATAACTCAAATATATAAAGAGAGTCCCAAAGTAGACAATAATCCCCCCCAAAAGGTGTGATGAGTCTGACATCCCATCCTCTCGACCAATGCAAATTCTTAAGCCTCATCGGTCCACAACTAATGAGCACCTACCTTTGGAAAGTATGTCCAAATGGATATAGAATCATTGGATGTTTCCGGTTCTATGAATAAACCCCTTAGAAATTGATTGGAATGTTTGAACCTTAAACAAACAAGGTCATCCCCATTTCCATTGGAAACAAAAAATGGTGAACCCAACGTGAATCCTTAACCAAGTTAAAATGATGTTTTACTTATTTGTTAGGCCCCTATTTAACTCAATGTGAGGGCCAACAAAACAATAAATAACATATGTGCTAATCCAAAAGATGTAGTGGCTGAAATTATCTTGATTATATCTGTTATATAAAACAGGAACTCGTTTCCAAGATCTCTCTACGTTACAGAAACGGATTCTCTAAAGTTCACACCTGTGAATGCATTTGCTGCTACTCCTATTGGATCCTCGTCCGCTCTGAGGATGACATCACCTACTCAGCATCTTCAACGCTGGGTCTCAAATGCACTGGTTAAGGAATACCGTCAACACGGTACCATTCCAACTCTGGAGGCCGCTCGACAAGCCCTCCAAGTCAATAATTCACCCTGGTTGTCCGGACAGTGACGACCAGTGATCAAGAAGCAGGTGGTGCCAACCACCGTTTCCAATCGTTTTGGGTCGTTATCCACGGAATGTAATCACCAGTCCCTCCCATATTATGGGGAGGTGAATGAGAAGGTCACTCAAGGCCTTAATTCAAGGATACATGAGTCCTTCCTGAGGGATCCCATGAACAATCGCCACTAGACTCGTGCGAAAGTGCGCCCTCAACATGATGAGGGTATCACCTTTGAAAATAAAACGAGATTGGTGGGTTTCTCATTCACCAAAGGCATTCGATAGAGTATCACACATGCATATTCTCATGCCAACCAGACACTCATCCACCTTTCCACACATATCCTATACATGTGGTCACTTATGGAAATACTAAATGCCAAAACAAAACTTTTCCACTTTCCAAAGCAAAACATTCAACCCACACTTCCAACTTTCAAAAATTCATAAAACTTTCCAAAAGTTCACTCGCCACCGATTCAAAAATCACATTAAAATCCCACACATCAAACCATTTCATCCTTTCTCAAAATAAAAATCCATGGATCCCATCCAACCACAATCTATTTTTTTATTTTATTGAAAACCCACTTTGAGGGAAAGTGGGAACCTACATAACTATTCATCTATCATCAAAGACTCACAGCCTCACAAAACACACATTACAAGTTCAAAATTAAAAAAATAAAACAGAACCCTTTACCGTGCCAAACTGTCAGATGCATCCTGATTCAAAATTAAAAAGAGATCAATCGCATTGCAAAACCTATAAGCCGATCCAGGAAGTTGTCGCTAATCTTGACTCTGCAAGAAAACCACTGAAAAAACCATTTCAAAAAGTGAAAATAAAAAAAGAAAATAGACCATCATCACAACTCTATCACCATCACCTCAAGATGCACACACCGACACACTGACTCCACCGCATACCCCCAACATCACCAAGACCTTCTTCGTCACCGTAGAGCACCAGTAGAAACCGTCTTCTCCGTCGATAAGAGCACCAACATCTGCATTAAGAGACACTATTAGAGACTATCATCATCGAGGGAGAATTCACCATCATCACCAATGAGAACATAAACCCATCATTTACATCATAGTCAATGTCACCGAGCCACCGAAGACACCGAAAACAGAATAACAGAGTAGAGACCATGGGAAGAACACCCTAAAGAACCATTAGCCTCAACACCAAACCAACCAAATGCTGGTGGCATCCAGCACCGAAACCCACCATCACGATCATGAATTAACCCAAAACTAGTGAGCTGCCCGAGGAACCCATCACCACGGTCTTCAACCTCATGCCACCGACAACCATTGAGAGACATCGACAAAACACCAAAGAAAAAGAGGGGAAACCAGGGGATGAAAACCTAAAAACAAAAAACTCATTCCACCAAATACTATTTGATTAAAATTTCCTTTTCCCTTATTCAAAACAATTTTTCCATAACCTTTATAATTTTTTTTGGTTTCACAAACAACCCATTTCAATAACTCCAAAATTTTGATCCTAAAAACTTGATCTCATTAAAATAATCCCCATTTCAAAAAAAGACCATTTCGTAAAAATACAATTTTCTAAAGCTTCCTTAAAAATTATTATGAAAATACACTTCCCCTTTCAAAAAATCAAATTATTACCGCTTTAAATCCAGTTTTTACAATTCCAAAACAAGGATTCTCAAACAATTTTCATAACCCAAGAAGACACAAAACAATTCGTAAGGAGAAACTAGTGTCAATGGGTGACTTGACCATATGGTTGGAATCCATATTACAATCACAACATCTCCATAGAGAGTATTCTAGGACCATTTCCCCATCTCTACATGGATTTTTAGGTCCCACAACCTCACTGAGACCATTATCCCTACTCTCTTTTCATTTACAAACACAAAATAACTCGCACGAACCAAAGGAATGAAAAGAAACATAACATTCCATGGAAACTTGAGTTCTATCATGAGGTGTGTTGGCTAGACACCCTAATCATAACCATAACATCGTGTCCCAATAGTCCTAGCTCCAGTATACCCAAACACTTCCCCAAATAACATGTCCCAAAAAGGGCGTGACCTAATCTGATACCATTTTATCATGAACCAGGTTGGAGCGCCATCTAACCTGAAACTCGATCCAGTTCATGGAATAACCCAAAGGGTATTATCGATCCCCATGGGCTGAAAACTAGGGCATGGGTATCAAAAATATGTTTTGAGAATGATTTCACCCATTTGTATAAGCATAATATAACCAACAGAAATAAACATCACAATAATAAATAACCAAAAACCAAACAGGGCATAACAACATTCCAGATTCAAGGGTTATAACTTTAAACAAAACTAGAAAGGTTGCAACAAAAAGGGAATAACCAAACTGTATCAAACCTCTATGCAACGTGAGAGGAATCACCCTCAATCCACTACCACCAAAACCCATATGATAAGACCAATAACAACCCAAACCACCATCACGATACACCTTTCCTTTACCTAAGTCAAACATAACAAAATATACATACACCCAAAGGTGTATGTAGGGTGTGAGCCAAATCCCATTAGGATTCCATCCAAGAAGAATGATTCCATGCTATAACATCAAAAGAAAATTAAACATGTTCATTTATGTAAAAGCCATTGAAAAATTTCCAAGAAAACATTTTAAAGGAAAACAATTTTTAGCACAACACTTTTAGGGAAATCAATTTTTAAGGTAACATTTCAAAGGAAACATTTATTAAGATAAACTTTCTTTAAGATAAGATTCACTCAAGGTCCACCGTATACCGACATATGGTACGACCTTTCATAGGTCTCAAGAGAGCACCATGGGTAAATCCCTAAGAGTAATCTAGCTCAAGTGGGACACTAAAACCTTGTACCTCAGTGAAGGGTGCTATAGTAACCATAATCAATGTTTTCTCACGCACAAGCCACTAGGAGGGGACACCCCATGGGCCTAGTGGTCTCCAAACATCATCATAGTTTAGTTAGTGTTGTAAGAATCAATCATGCTAAGTCAAACCAGGAAAGTCCACTTCCAAATCACTAGCGTACTAGATCTAGTAAGCCCACCTAGATACCCAGGATCCCCTTGTGCTCAAATTAATGTCCACATGTTACACATATCACCACTTTCACAAATCATTTCCAAGCATTCCAAGGCAATCACCATTTTCTATAAACAACCCACTTTCATTTTACACATGCCAAAACTATTTAAAAACACTTTTCACACTACTTGCACATTCCATGAAACCCATTTGAGAACATCACAAGGATAACACATAGTAAATTTAACCATTTCCATGGGTGAATCCCCTATCAAAATCACACATAAATCAATTTCACTTTAAAACACACTTCACAAAATTATAAAATTCACAAGTGAAATTGATAGTGCACAAAAAAGAAGCCAACATTCCATAAAAAACCCTTTCTTTTTGAAAAACTCACTTCCAAATACATTTTTACTTCAAGTACCTTTAAAAACATGATTCACACCTTTCAAACAACCCATGAACCACTTCCACCAAACACCATAATAAGGCACACAAAAAAACATAGACATTTTCCTTTATAAAATCCATTTCCATCACATAATCTTACCAAACCCATATAAAATACATTTCACACCACATAAATAAATCATATATCATGTAAAAGTTAACCAAGAATGCATATCAAATCATCCAAAAATGTTAAATCATGGAACCACCTACCACAAGTATAGAAACTTTCAGAAATTGGCACAAAACCGAAACCGCACCACCACATGACCCTAGAAATGAAATATCTGACCAAAAACATAAATATCAAACTCTAATAATTAAGATTCAACCAAAAAGAGACCACCCCACCCTAGAGGCCATATAAAAACCCCAAGGAGAAGAGAATAAAACCAAGAAAAGAGGGAATAACAAGAAGAATAACCACTTGGAGATTCGTTGATGAATCAGGGTCAAATTCACCCAAGGAGAGGTGCCCAAGGAGCCTAGGAGATCTTGGAGAAGGCCCCCATGGCTGAAAACCCCATGGGGTCGAGTGGGAGAGGGATTAGGGTTAAATCCAAAAAGGACACAACTAGTATTTTGGAATTTTTAATGACCTGGACAGGCGCATGATTAGCCAACATAGTTTTTCAAACCGTGCAACAACCATGAAACCCTCTCTTCCTAATAGGTACCTAATACACGGTTAGCCCATATGGCCTGACTAACCGTGAACAATCCATGCGGTAGCTTCTGTTCGAAAACTCCAAACTATCACATGGTTATTTGGGAAAAATGCACAATTTCCCCTAACCATGCGTCAACTGTGCGCCTCATGATGTATGACCCAAATTTCCCATTTTTCTCCAAAAATTTAAAGAGAACCCTGGGGGAAAAGCTAGACTAAGAATAAAAGGAAAGATTGCCTAAAAAATTCAGACCTGTCAGACCCGGTCCCTGGGATAAAAATCGAAACCCATAAATGAATTGGAAACAAAAACAAAAATAAAGACCTGGGTGTGACATCAAACAATGTTTTATATAATTACACTTAAAATTATCCAAAAAACATTTAAAAACATTAATATTTCATCTTTTGATGCCTGTGATCCCCTCTCAAAAATGTCTGCTCATGGTATCAGTTGCTGAACAAATCATCTCAACCCAAGTAAAAGATTCCTCCTACATAAGAAAACAAATATTATGTTAGTAATACTATAAAGAAATAAATTAGACATTAATATGAAAGAATACATTAATAAAATGTAAATATCTAATAAGAAAGACACATTTGGAGTGATACTGGTCACAAAGTGCATCGTATTGAGGTTGGGTTGATTCCTACACATCACAAATGATCTATAGATCATTGTCCTAAAACATCAAAATAATCCAAATGTGTTTGCTTGATTTTGAGTATGTCACTTGTTCTTTTACAAAAGTTAATGTCAATTTTAAATAATGACACATTTGGAGTTATACCGATCACACCATGCAATGGATTGAGGTGAGACTATTTCCTACCTATTAGAAATTACTGATGGATTGTTGTCCTAAAGTATCAAAAAGATCTGAATGTGTTTTCTTGGTTTTTAGTATGCCAGTTGTGTTTTTTTTACTAAAATGTCATTTCAAACTGGAAACATGCATTTTGAGTCATACTGGTTGCATCATGCATCAGTTTGATGTGATACTACTTCACACACATCAAAAATTACTTATGAATTTACATCCTAAATTACCAATATAATCGTATCATGTCTGCTTGGTTTTCAGTGAGGAACATGTTTTGAACTAAAATGTCAATTTTAAAATGATAACATACACTCTGAATCATACTATTCACACTGTGTGTTGAATTGAGGTATGATTGATTCATACACATTAAAAATGACTTATAGATCATTTTCCTGAAGTATCAAAACAATTCTAATGCATTTTCTCGGTTTTCAGTATGCTTGTTGTGTTTTTTTACAAAAATGTCATTTCAAACTAGAAACATGCATTTTGAATCTTACTGGTCACATCATGCGCCGGTTTGATATGAGTCTACTTCGTACTCATAAAAAATGACTTATAAATCACTTTCCTAAATTATCAAGACAACCCGATCATGTTTTATTGGTTTTCAGTGAGGGACACATTTTGAACTAAAATGTCAATTTTAAATTGATAATGAACACTTTGAGTCATACCGGTAACACTGTTTGTTGGATTGTGGTATGGTTTATTCCTACACATCAAAAATGACTCATTGATCATTTTCTTAAGAAAAACAAATCGAATGAGTTTTCTCGGTTTTTAGTATGTCACTTGTTCTTTTTTACTTAAATTAATGTCCATTTTAAATAAAAAGACACACTTGGAGTCATACCAATCACACCATGAGTCGTATTGAGGTTTGGTTGACTCCTATATGTAAAATATGACTCATGGATTAATTTAATAAAATATCAAAATAATTCGAATGTATTTTCTTGGTTTTTAGTATATCACTTGTTCTTTTTACTAAAATTAATGTCAATTTTAAATAAAAAGAGACAATTTGAGTCATACCGATCACACCATGTGTTTGATTGAGGTGTGGTTGATTCTTACACATAAAAAATTACTTATAGATCATTTTACTAAATTATAAAAAAAATTAATGCATTTGATTAGTTTTCAGTATGTCACTTGTGTTTTTTCTTACTAAAATGTCATTTCAAACTGGAAACACGTATTTTGAGTCATACCGGTCGCATTGTGCATCACTTTGACATGATAATACTTTATACACATAAAAAATGACTTATTAATTTCTTTTCTAAATTATCAAGACAATCAGAGTGTGTTTTATTGGTTTCTAGTGAGGGAAATGTTTTGAACTAAAATGTCAATTTTAAACTGATAACGGATACTTTGAGTCATACCGGTCACACTGTACATTGGATTGAGGTTTGATTGATTCCTACATGTCTAAAATGACTCATGGATCATTTTTATAAAGTATAAAAACAATCTAAATTCATTTAATCAGTTTTTAGTAAGCCACTTGTTCTTTTTTACATAAATTATTGTCAATTTTAAATAAAAAGACACACTTTGAGTCATATCGGTCACACCGTGCGTCATATTGAGGTTTGGTTGACTCTTACACATCAAAAATGACCCATGGATCATTTTCCTAAAATATAAAAACAATCCTAATGTGTTTGTGCAGTTTTCAGTATGTCACTTGTTCTTTTTACTAAATTTAATGTCAATTTTAAATAAAAAGAGACACTTTGAGTCATATCGGTCACACCATATGCTGGATTGATATTTGGTTGATTATTACACGTTAAAAATTACTTATAGATATTTTTCCTAAAGTATAAAAACAATATGAATGTGTTTTCTTAGTTTTCAGTATGTTAGTCATGTTTTTTTTACTAAAATGTCATTTCAAACTGGAAACCCATATTTTGAGTCACATCAGTCACATCATGAGTCGGTTTGACATGATAATTCTTAATAAATATAAAAACGAATTATTAATAATTTTATTAAATTATCAAGAAAACCAGAGCATGTTTTCCTAGTTTTCAGTGAGGGGCACATTTTGAACTAAAATGTCAATTTTAAACTGATAATAGAAACTTTGAGTCATACCGGTCACACCATGCGTCATATTGAGGTGTGGTTGATTTCTACATGCCAAAAAATGACTCATGTATCATTTTACTAAATCATCAAAACAATATAAATGAGATTTATTGGTTTTCAGTATGTCACTTATTCTTTTTACTTAAATTAATGTCAATTTTAAATAAAAAGACAAACTTGGAGTCATACCGGTCACACTGTGTGTCTTATTGAGTTTAGGTTGAATCCTACATGTCAAAAATGAATCATGAGTCATTTTACTAAAACATCAAAACAAAACGAATGCATTTTCTTGATTTTTAGTATGTCACCTATTCTTTTTACTAAAATTAATGTCAATTTTAAATAAAAATAGGCACTCTGGGTTATATTGGCCACACCATGCATCATATTGAGGTGATATTGATTCCTACACATCAAAAATGACTTATAGACCATTTTTAAAAGGTATCAAAACAATATAAATGTGTTTTCTTAGTTTTTAGTATGCCAGTTGTGTTTTTTTATTAAAATGTCATTTCAAACTGGAAACACACATTTTGAGTCATACCAATTACATCATGCATTTATTTTATATGAGAACACATCATACACATCAAAAATAATTTATTAATCACTTTCCTAAATTATCAAGACAATCATAGCGTGTTTTCTTGATTTTTAGTGATGGATACGTTTTGAACTAAAATGTCATTTTTAAACTGTTAAAAAAAACTTTAATTCATACTGGTCATACCATGCATCATATTGAGGTGTGGTTGATTTTTTACATTTCAAAAATGACTCATGGATCATTTTCATAAAGTATCAAAACAATATAAATACATTTTCTTGGTTTTTAGTACATCACTTATTCTTTTTTACTTAAATTAATGTTAATTTTAATTAAAAAGACACACTTGGAGTCATACCGGTCACATTGTGCGTCGTATTGAGGTGTGGTTGACTCATACACATCAAAAATGACTCATGGATAATTGTACTAAAATATCAAAATAATATGAATGTGTTTGCTTGTTTTTCAGTATGTCACTATTCTTTTTATTAAAATTAATGTCAATTTTAAATAAAAAGAGACACTTTGAGTTATACCAGTCGCACCATTCATCATATTGAGGTGCGATTGTTTCTTACACATCAAAAATGACTTATAGATTATTTTCCTAAAGCATAAAAACAATATGAATGTGTTCTCTTGGTTTTTAGTATGTTAGTTTTGTTTTTTACTAAAATTTAATTTCAAATTGGAAACACATATTTTGAGTCATACCAGTCACATCATGTGTCAGTTTGATGTGAGAATGGTTTATACTTGTCTCAAATGATTTATGAATCGCTGTCCTAAATTATCAAGAAAATCAAAGTGCGTTTTCTTATCTTTCAATGAGTGAAACTTTTTAAATTAAGTAGTCAAATATTTAATTTAGATTATGTTAATATAGTAGAGAAGATATAATATTATGAGAAAAAACATAGTTATTAAAAAAACTTTACCTTCTCATTTAATTATAAGTTGCAGCCTCAAATCCCAATCTCTCACGAGCATGAGCATCTTTGAACAAACCACCCCAACTCGAAAAAATGAATCCACATACATAAGAAAACAATTCTTATGTGAGTAATATTAAAAAGAAGAAAATTAAACATAAATATTATACAATACACTACTTCTATGAAAGTAAAATCTTCATGATATTTGTGTACATTATTCCATCAGGTATGTTGGCCATTCATTTCTAATAAAATCTATATTGTATTGTGAATATGAGTCTTTTTGATAGTCATATTAGTACTGAAAAAATATAAATACACAAAGGATTAATAGATATTTTAAACAAAATAGTAATTATCTTAGAAAATAACTCTTTGGGGAAGCTAGTTTATTGATGTAATATGATATCTATCATAAATTTACAAACATAATAACCACAATATTTTCTATTTGTTTGGTTCATACACTGCATAACAATTGAGGAGAATAATTAATTTATTTTTACATGTGATTGGATAGTGAAATATTATTATATATACCCAGATACTAGTCTAGTCATAGAACTTTTCACGGTCCTCTTGATTATCCCCTGACATCATTCCATGTTTTTTATGATATTGATGCACTTCCCTATCATAAAAAAATTGTCATTAAAATATAATCTAAATTATATAAATTGATGTTTAGTTCTAAAACATTGAATGTAGTGAAGTGGTCAGTTTCTGGGAGCATGTCATTCAAGGGAGAAAGTAGTTCTGTAAAACTGGCGTCACTCCATCTTTTGCTTTCTTTCAAATTGTAAAACTTTAGTATGGCTAAAAATACTATATATTTAGTGCAACCAACATACAATGGTGTCTTTGAACAAATCTTTAACTTCTCAAACAATTTTGGACAATCATGAAGTTCATCTTAAATTGTCCTTGACATTTCCTCAATACAATCATTATCATCCTTCACATCTATAATCACATCCTTGATATGGTATTCTTCATTTTCCACACTTGTAATCATATTAGATGATCCATAAAACATAGTGTTATCCCAGCCACTAGATTCATTCACTTTTCCACCATGTTTATTCCAACATTTATAACTTAGATATATTCCATAATAGATCAAGTGTTCTTAAAACTCCTATGGACTAATTAGTCTTGAATAACAACAGCATAAAAATAAACAAAGGTTTTGAGAAGGTTCATATACATGATCATTTGTAAACTTGATGAACTCTTTCATTCCATATTCATACTCTTTTTTCATATGATTAACATACATCCATTATTTATTCATATACATCCTATCTGATTCAGTAATATTAATATTTAACAAAATAAATTCACAAAACATTGATATAAAAATTAATCAAGGCTAAAAAAATGGTTTTTAATATAGATCATAAGGGTTAACTCACCACTTTAAAAATAAAACATCATTTTATAGAATTTTAACACTTTCAAATAACTGAAACTCTTGGTTTAAAATCCAATTAACATAAGAATAATTTTCAAAACATCAAGTCAGTGATTACCACTGATTCCTCTTGGTCAGAAGTGTTATACAGTGAGTCTTTATATCATTGGAAGTTCAAATCCAAAAACCCCTTTAAGGGATCATCCATTTTGAAATAGAGTTCTAGCTCTAATAAACCATCAAGATATCAAAAAAACTAATTAAAAACCTTCCAGTACTCCTTCCCTAGATTCACCATTAATATTTTAAGTTAAAAAACCTAATAAATGATATCAAGTCTTATACACACCATGATGTACATCAGACATGCTATAACTAATGCAAATAGAACCATTTCTATTAACTTGAACTCATCATCTATTTTATGATACTCCTCCATTTAAAGTTTTAAATGTATAGATAAGGGAGTTATCACAAGTTTTAACTCACTCATTCTGAATATTTTCAACACCTTATGGATATAATCCAACTAAGTCAAGAAAAAAGTTATAGACTTTAAGTCTCTTTCAATATTTATCCCCAATATCCACCTTCTAAAACCAAGGTCCTTCATTTGGGAATTTCTAGATAAATCAATCTTTAGCTCTTCCAGCCTTTCCTTTATTGGTCTAACTAAGAGAAATTCATCCACATAAAGAAGTAAAATGAAAAAACTCCTATCATAATGCACCTTCATATAGTAGCAATTATTTACATTACACTACATGAACATTAATTCTACCATGAAAGGATTGAAATTCCAATTACACTATCTTGGTGCCTATTTAAGCCCACAAAACTCCATTTGATACTGGAATCAAACCTTCTATTTCATTTAGTATTAAAACTTCTAGTTGATTTATGTATATCTCTTTCTCCAAATCTCCACTAAGGAATATAATCATGACATCCATTTGTTCTAGAAATAAACCTTAACTGGAAACCAATTCGAGAACCATCTGAATTATTATATGCTTTATAGAAAGAGAGAAAATCTAATTGAAATATAATCATTACAATTATTGAAATACATTTACAACTAGAGACACCTTTAATTATTTCATATCATCCACTTTCTCCTTTAGATGATAAATCTATTTTTTTTCTATAGATCCCTATTTCCTGGTTCCAATTCTATTATCTGTAATGTATCAAAATTATAATGGGAATTCAATTATTCCTTTATTTTTTACTCACACTACAATGAGGTCAATAATCAACCTATATTTAATCCTAAAAAAATAGAAAATACACTTGACTTACCCACACATGCCTCATTAGGGACACTCCTATAGAGTAAGAAAACTATACAACTAGGAGAAACTAGCTAGTGTGTGAGCTAACTAGTGTAGTGTATATATCTACCTATTTATTAATTCCTAGGGTTCCCATGCATCCAAACAAGTGGAAGAGATAAAAAAAAGTCAATGATCATCACATTGAGGGGGAGGATACCTTAGCATAGAGGGGGTTTAGCGATAGTGGTAGGGTTCGATGGAAGTAGAGCAGTTGGTAGCAGTAGCGGTGATGATGATGAAGATAAAGGAAGGGTTCGACGATGGAGGAGGGGTTCGTGGTGGCAGAGAAGGGGTTCAATGACAGAGGTGGGGTTCGGCGGTGGAGGTGGGGTTCACAACAGTGGGGTTCGACGATAGAGGTGGGGTTCACAGTGGAGGTGGGGTTTGTGGCAGTGGAGGAGGGGTTCGGTCATGGTAGAGGAGGGGTTTGGCAGTGACATAGGTCAGATTCCATGAGAGCTTGAGGTATACGAGAGAAGAAGCTGATTGCTAGGTTTCATTTATAAAATCGTGTAAAGCTTTTATCAGCACTACTTAAAAAGCATGGATAAAGATAGACCTTTATCAAAGTTAAAAAAGCACTGATAAAAGTTGTCTTATCAGTCCTAAAATTATAGCGTTGATAAAGACACTGTTTATCAGCATTTTTTTAGCGCTGATAAAGGCCTATCTTTATCAGTACTAAAAAAACACTGATAAAGATATAATGTTAATAATTTATTTAGATTATTATATATATTTATAAAATTATATATATAATAAATATATATATATATATAATAACTATATTTATAAATATTATAAATAAATAAATAAATATTTATAATTATAAATTTGTAATAAATATATTTATTATATTTATAATTATACACAATAAATATATTTATTATAAATAATTTTAAATAAATATTTATTTATATTTGTAACTATAAATTTATATATATTTATTTAAATAAGTATAAAATTATAATAACCATATTTGTTATATTTATAATTATATATATATTTATATTAATGGGATTTATGCCCATTGGGCCTTTGGGTCATGTACTGAATAAATAACACTTGATGGGTGAGTTATCACTTAGGGGGCTATGGACTGCCTTTCTAGCCTGTGCGTGTGGTGTCTGCATGTTTAATGTAATCGTACCCCCAATCACTTAATATATATATATATATAAATAATTATTTATAATTAAAAAATTATAAAAATTATATATTTATTTATAGTTATAATTATAAATAAATATATATTTATTTAAATAATTATAAAACTATAACAAATATATTTATTATATTTATAATTTTATTAATGTATATAATTAATATATTTGTTATAATTTTATAATTATTTAAAGATATCTTTATTTATTTATAATTATAATTTTAAATATTTTCATTTATGTATATTTTTTTATATATTTATAAATATACTTATTTAATTTTATATATTTATAAAATTATAAGAATAATAAATATTTTTTTATAATTTTATAATTATTTAAATAAATATATATTTATTTATAATTATATTTATAAATAAATTTATATTTATATGTAATTAAAAGTTATAATAAATATATATTTAAATAATTATAAAATTATAAGAAATATATTTATTATATTTATAATTTTATATATATATATATAATTAATATATTTATTATAATTTTACAATTATTTAAATATTTCTATATTTATTTAGAATTACAATTATAACTACTTGTATTTATTTATAAATATATGTATATATTTATTTAATTATATATATTTATAAAAAATTGGGTACAACCATGAAAGCGCACACGATGCAAGGAAGAAAATACATGTAAATCACTGGTATAGGGACTTAACCCCATGACCATGCCCCAAACTCTTCCCCACCCTTACCACCCCACCCGAGCGTGGGGGGATTATATATATTTATAACTTTATAAGTATAATAAATATATTTATTATAATTTTATAGTTATTTACATATATATATATATATATATTTATAAAATTATAATAGATGTATCTATTTTAATTTTATAATTATTTAAATACACACACATATATAGTTATGATTATAATTATAAATAAATATACTTAAAAATTATTTATATATAATTAAAATTTTATAATTAAAAATATAATAAATATATTTATTATTTAAATATATTTATTTTAATTTCATAAGTATACTTTAGAACATAATAGATTAATGGGTATAACATGAATTAATCATATACCTAGTAAAATATAGATAATAAAAAACGAGTCATCACATATGGACAACATGAATAAAAATAAGGGTGTAATGTATAAATGAACATTCATGATGAATACTTAACATATAGACGTCAATAATATTCACACATCAATATATTTTTTGAACAAATTCATTGGAAACATATATTTATTTAAATATATGTTTATTTATTTATAATTAAAATTATAAATATAAATATTTAAAAAGTATTTATATATAATTATAAATATGTAATTATAAATATATAATTATAAATATATGATTATAAATATATAATTATAAATATATAATTATAAATATATATTTATAAATATATAATTATAAATATATAATTATAAATATATAATTATAAATATATAATTATAAATATAACAAATATAATAAATATATTTATT
Source organism: Viscum album (assembly GCA_963277665.1). Lineage (NCBI taxonomy): Eukaryota > Viridiplantae > Streptophyta > Magnoliopsida > Santalales > Viscaceae > Viscum > Viscum album. The sequence goes on from OY728138.1 coordinate 1,797,774,319, forward strand.
ATATAATTTATTATAATCTTATAATTATTTAAATATATATTTATTTAATTATAATCTTATAAATAATTTTTTTAAAACATTAAATATATATATTTGAATTATTAAAACAAATATATTAATTATAAACATGCATTTTTATTCAATGTATATAAATAAAAATTATTTTTGAATATAAATATAATAATTTTATATAAATTAATAATATTTTTTATTAAAAACTGTTATTAGTGATAATAATAGCGCCGATAAATCTATCCTTTATCAGTGCTAAAAAAAGCACTGATAAAGGGTACACATTTATCAGAATTTTTTTAGCACTGATAAAGGGTAGATTTATTAGCACTTTTAGCAAGTGCTGAAAAAGACCTCCTTTTATCAGTGCATTTTTCTTAGCGCTGATAAAAGTCAGCACTGCCCTTGCGCCGATCTATGGTAGTGAGTAAATACATATGCAATGGATATATATCTCATGTGAGTAGAGGTAGTTCAAGTTTGGATTTGAGATGAAACCAATCAAGGAAATACTTCGTGAACATGTGGAATACTGCATCCCAAGCCAATAACTGGCTCAAAGAGGAATTTTCTCCAAGGTCTATAGTTGGTTTATTATATGCTAGATAAACCAACCATTAGATAATTATCATGATCATACCACTTTATTTATTTATTTCTGTCATTTTCATGATTATTTATTTATTTTGAATGTATGATGATCACATTAAATAAAGGAATTAACAAGCATACAAGATAGAATTAAATAAATTAGATTATGCATAAATTTTATTTGGACATGGCTACTCACTTCAGTGAAATTCTCTTAACATTAACAAGCACATGGTTTGATAAAATGGACTTATTTTACGCATAAGATAATAAATATAATCCCTTGAATAAAATATTACTTTGGTATAGCCTTCCATTACTTGATTTAGAATGAAACCAATAGTTTCAAAGTTCATGACCAACCCCCATCAGGGCACTTTAAATTAAGAGGTAGTTAAAAATAAAGTTTTGGGTTGACTTTACCATATTTATATCAGATTGTTATTTCCATCACTAGTCTTGGTATAAATCTAAAGGTAAGTGTTGAGGAAATCCAAGTCTTGGATTTCAGGATTGGAGAGTCCACTCAACAGATCAAGGGGTTGTAAGTGAGAAGTTGTAATAGAATTGCCAACTTAAATAACTTTAAGTATCTTGACCAACCCTCATTGGGGTTATGAGAAGGAAAATATAGATCATTTCCTATAGATTAGCCATGCGATAGGATAATCCGAGTTTTATGGTGAGGGATATAAATACATGATAAAATGGTAGGATATTTCAAATTAAATTTATCATGTCACACTTTTGGTAATCAATGAAAGTACTAAAATATGCTATATTTATTGAAAATGACACAATTTTGACATTATCATTGTGATATATCCTCGATAAGGAAAACCTTGTCACTAACACCGATTTCTTTGAATAGTATATATGGTTGCATATTATATTACACCCATAGCATAAATTGTATGTGTCGGATTCCCCAGTTCTTGAGCCACTTGGAAAAGAGCCTAGTGAGGATGAATTGCCTCTCTATGAATAACATATGGATTGTACAATATATGTTTGGTGTTTGATGCTATCGGCCATGTCTAGTGAGCTTAAAAAGCTTCATAAAAGCATGGATGTGTTTAGAATGCTGTCTTATCTCCAAGATCTTTACCAGGAGAAAGTTAGACAAGAGATATTTGAGATCTCCAAGGCACTATTCACATGAAAGCTTGGAGAGTCGGTGCCAACTGTGACTCATGTGGTCAAGATGATAAACTACATGGTGTGCTTGGACATCTTAGGCTTTAAAATGCTGAATGAGTCATTCACAAATCTCATTTTGGCCTCACAAACACCGAATTTCCCCAGTTTTATTGTTAATTATAATATGAGTAATTCTGGGAAGTCTCGTACAAAACTTATCATTCTTTTTCACCAAGTTGATAAGGACATGGGGATAACAAACTTGTGGTCCTTATGGTGAATAAAGGAAGGTGCAAGGAAAAGGGTCTAAATAATCACTCAAAGTCTAAGGCTTATTATAATCAACCTTCCAAGAAGAGGAAGATCCAAAGGAAGATAATATAAAAACAAGACATTAATAAGCATAACACCAAGGTTTATCACCAAGGAATTATAAAACATAATTACCAAGGTTATTCAATAAGGTGTCATAATACATGTCATATATAGAGATTAATTCTTTAGCTAATGCATTAATGTTCTATTAGGGCTCACCATTCATATTTATTAATTCATACGTGCCACATAGATCACCATAAAACATTTCTTAATAACATGTTGAAGATAAAGAAATATTTTCTTATAAAATCATTGAATATATAAATGTTTCAAGACTTAAAAATTTCATCATTTTTAACCTATGAGAAGGGAATATGGGTTTTATAAATTTAAATCCCAAATCAAGGAAGTAAAATTACATATATATTAATACCCTTGAATGGAAATAGGGCTAGGTATTCATAACATAAAAAAAGAGGCATAGAAAATTAGAGGATGAATTCACCAACATAACATGTATATAAAAAAAATTATTGAATAGGATTAATGAGAGGGTAGGTAAGTATCTCATTAATAGAACATGATTTGGATAGTAATGGAATCATTTAAATCCATGAAATAACATTAATATGAAAATACATTACTATAAAGGAAGTACTTGAAAGTAAAGGAGGAAAGAGGTAGAGAATTCCCTTACCTTGAAGAGTTGCTTCCTAAAACATGATTATGAAACCTTAATACCTTAAGGAAACCTTGGAGGGACTATTTAGGTGGTAAAATGACCATAAATTCATGGATATAGGATTTGGAGTGGAGAGGAGTGGGAGGATGGGTGGGTAGTTTTAGTAAAAGAGGAGGAATTGTTTAATAATTTCTTAATATATGCCTTAGAATTATAGGTTATGAAAAATGAAAAATAATTGGATTAACCATAATTTTTTAGCATGGTTTTAGAATTTAAATCCATGTTTTATAATATTTTAATTCATTAGAATCAAAATCAATTTTTAATACTACTTTTCCCATGGAAATGTAATTTTTTTATAAAATATAGTTTTTAAAATATTAATTTCCATTTTAGACATTGGAAATTCAATCATAGGTTTGTAAATTAACTAGTAGAAAAATAGTCTTGAACATCGGTTTTTAACCGACATTGAAGTTTCCAATGTAAAAAATATTATTTTTTTACTTCAGTTTTTGTAAACCGACACCAAAAATGAATTACATTTGTTTTTAGCATCGGTTTTGTAAAAAAACGATACTAAAAAAATCAATTCGTATCATTTTTGGTGTCAGTTTCCTTAAAAACCGACGCCAAAAGTTTTAAAAAATAGTTTTAGCATTGGTTTTTTTTAAAACCGACACCATAAATAAAAAAAAATATTTTTGGCGTCGGTTTTTTTTGATTTTGGCATCAGTTTTTTGGAAAACTGACACCAAAAGATTTTTTTTATTTATTTTTTGCATCAGTATTCCCCAAAACCGACACCAAAATATTTTTTTTTAATTTTTCGCATCGGTTTTAACAAAAAACGACGTGAAAAATCATCAATAAATTGGTTTTGGTGTCGGTTTTATTGAAAACTGACACCCAAAAATGGAAAAAAATATTACAATGTTTTTTATAATTTCTTAAGATTCTATTTGACTGGTCGTGGAGCTAAAACGGAGTTACGGATTAAAAGTTATGGTCTTTGAAAGATGAACTTCTTTAAGACTTCTATTAGAGAAGATCAACTTCTGACAACCATAACTTTTAATCCGTAACTCAGTTTTTTATTTACGGCCAGTCAAATTGAAGATTAGGAAATAATCTAAAACTTAGTAAAAGAAAATATAATTTTTGGCATCATTTTTTAAAAAAACCGATGCCAAAAAGTCTTCAGATTTTTTGATTTTAGTGTCGGTTTTTAAGAAAACTGATGCCCAAAGATTTTTTTTGGCGTTAGTTTTCCCCAAAACCGATGCCAAAACATTATTATTATTATTTTCCACGTTATTTTTAACAAAAACTAATGCAAAAAATCATTAAAAAATGGGTTTTGGAGTCGGTTTTACTGAAAACCGACGCTAATAAGTTACCGCACATACTATTGGCATCAGTTTATAAAAAACTGACGTTATTACGTCGACGTTAAATCCTGTATTTCCACTAGTGATTGTTTTAAATCCATTAAAATACATAATATTAATAAAATAATCTATTTTTGGTCATGGATTTAACTTTATTCATTATTAAATCATTATTAAATATTTATGAATTCATAAAACATATTGTAAACACAAAACTATATGTTTATTATTCACTAAAAAATAACGTATTTTAGAAAATTCTAAAAATTTCACCATGAACAAATTTCAAAGTGCTGATTTCAAATATAATGTTTATTTTATAGAAATAAATTTCTTAATATGATAATTTTAACTTTTAAATTAAAAATCCTTATTTATTGAAAAATAACAGTCTTTACAACATAATCAACTTTATGAAACTTATAAACATTTCTTAGTACATTATAAAATTATATTATCATTTATATTTAAATAATGTCTTATAAGAATATTTAATGAAAATATATTTTATTTATAATACCTGAATTTATTATAAAAGTGTATATATTTTCTAAAATTAAAATTATGCTTTATTTGCATCCAAAAATCTATTTATCACATTCATCTTATACATATGTGTATTTATTGACGCTCCTTTCCGTCACAGAGTCTAAACGACTGAAAAAGGAATACCTTAAGCACAAAGAGATTCATCCTTTGAAGAACATCAAAAATTGACAAAGGCATGAACAAGGATTTCTTTAAACATGGGTCGTGCAAGTTTCACCATGGTCGTGCAAGTATACTTGCATGCCACATATTGGTCGCGCAGGTGACTTGCACGCCCTATTTGATTTTCGCCCAAGGTCCTCAATGGCCTATAAGTACCCCCTGTGGGCCCCCATTTCAAGGACAAAAAATCCAGAAGTTAGATTTAATCTCTTTGTGCCCTAGTCTCTACTTGAAGTCTTCCAAATACTTCTAAGGTAATTTCTTACCTAGAATGTAAGATCTAAAGAGGGGGAACAAGGCCTAAGTGTTGAAATTCATAAACACTTGTGCGCCTAAGTGTCTAACCCTTAAGGGAAATAAAGACACTTACGCACCACCTTATCCCTTCAACAGAACTTGCGCGCTGCCCTTTTGGAAGCCTCTAGGGATAATACTAAGGGTTTGAGCCAAGCCTCACCCAACTATTACCTTATGGGTTAAATGTCTCTCAAGTACACATCTGTCATGCAAGTATACTTGCACGACCAGGACTTGCGCGCCCAAATAGGACTTGCGCACCTTCCTCTTTTTGGGTACCCCTCCTGCCTATTAATCTTTTTTCTTCAAATCCACCTCTCCTCTTCAAGATTTAGCCTTAAAAACCCTCTTCAAAGCCATTTTTGGCATGGTTCCTTTGTTGGCTTCCTTATCTGAAAGGAATTATGTGGAACATCTCTCAAAACCTAGTGATTTACATATCTTTATGTCACTAAGGTTAGATATTTCCTCCATTCAACCCCATCCTTTAAGATGAGAAGATCTTTAATCTGGGCATCCTCCTTAGGAGTAAGCCCCAAGTTCCCTAACCTGGGCCTCCTTTTTAGGAGTAAGCCCGAGTCTATGTTCCATAATCTGGGCCTCCTTTTCAGGAGTAAGTCCCAGTCCAAGTACTCTTAATATGGGCATCCTTTTTAGGGGTAAGCCCCAAGTTCCCAAATATGGGCATCCTCCTTAGGAGTAAGTCCCAATCATAATTTTCTTTAACTTAGGCCTCCTTATTAGGAGTAAGTCCCAAGTTTCAATTTCCCTTAACCTGGGCCTCCTTCTCAGGAGTAAGCCCCAAGTTTCAAGTCCCCTTAACCCGGGCCTCCTTCTCAGGAGTAAGCCCCAGTCATAATTTTCCTTAACCCGAGCATCCTCCTTAGGAGTAAGCCCCAAATTCTAAATTCCCTTAACTTGGGACTCCTTCTCAGGAGTAAGCCCCAAGTCTCAATTTCTTTTGATTTGGGCTTCCTTATCAGGATTAAGTCCTAAGTTAAGTATCCAAATCTCCATAAATCACATATAACTTTATGGAACTTGTTCCTGGGTTTCTTCCCTGAAGTAAATCCCAATCTTAATCTATCTAGGCAATCATACATACATAAGCCCCACATCATTCCTTACGATTGCATCTTTCGTGGAACAATCGTTAGGTTTTACTGATACCTCTTTTTTCTCACACCGAGTATGACTCACATGAGCTTAGAGTATAAAAGTAATCATGAAATATTTCTTTGGGCCATCAATCATGGATAAACTCCATATACTCGAACTACATGGGTTCTGATTATTTTTCTAAACAAAGATACGTAGGTATCCCATCTGCGGGTACGATCCCAACTCTAAAATAATCTATGTCCTTCTGAATGAAAATAAACTTCAAGTGCCCCACTGAGTGGCTTTAAAACCAGTATGGTTATCATAATGATCAAGAAATTTCTATATAATGTGTTGAAGGATACCATTAACTAATAATCTCTAACAAATACAGATGATTCTCTATTAATTAAGAACCTCAAATACATATAAAAGATTCTCTAAATCCCATACATATCAATCATAGATTGTCAGATCTAAAGGAAAGCTCATTTTCATACTTGGTAATTTAATAAGGATTCACGAACATAACTCAAATATATAAAGAGAGTCCCAAAGTAGACAATAATCCCCCCCAAAAGGTGTGATGAGTCTGACATCCCATCCTCTCGACCAATGAAAATTCTTAAGCCTCATCGATCCATAACTAATGAGCACCTACCTTTGGAAAGTATGTCCAAATGGATATAGAATCATTGGATGTTTCCGGTTCTATGAATAAACCCCTTAGAAATTGATTGGAATGTTTGAACCTTAAACAAACAAGGTCATCCCCATTTCCATTGGAAACAAAAAATGGTGAACCCAACGTGAATCCTTAACCAAGTTAAAATGATGTTTTACTTATTTGTTAGGCCCCTATTTAACTCAATGTGAGGGCCAACAAAACAATCCATAACATATGTGCTAATCCAAAAGATGTAGTGGCCGAAATTATCTTGATTATATCTGTTATATCAAACAGGAACTCTTTTCCAAGATCTCTCTACGTTACAGAAATGGATTCTCTAAAGTTCACACCTGTGAATGCATCTACTGGTACTCCTGTTGGATCCTCGTCTGCTCTGAGGATGAAATCACCTACTCAGCATCTTCAACGCTGGGTCTCAAATGCACTGGTTAAGGAATACCGTCAACACGGTACCATTCCAACTCTGGAGGCCGCTCGACAAGCCCTCCAAGTCAATAATTCACCCTGGTTGTCCGGACAGTGACGACCAGTGATCAAGAAGCAGGTGGTGCCAACCACCGTTTCCAATCGTTTTGGGTCGTTATCCCCGGAATGTAATCACCAGTCCCTCCCATATTATGGGGAGGTGAATGAGAAGGTCACTCAAGGCCTTAATTCAAGGATACATGAGTCCTTCCTGAGGGATCCCATGAACAATCGCCACTAGACTCGTGCGAAAGTGCGCCCTCAACATGATGAGGGTATCGCCTTTAGGGGTTCGACTCAGGTTCCTCAAAACCAAGTCCACAAGACAAACTACCAGAGGCGAAATCTAGTCAACAGGGAGCAGGTTCTTACTTATGCCCCCTCTGGAGAAGTCCATCAAGCCAACTTGAGTAGGAATATACACCCGTCCGTCCTGATGTTACTGCCCAATAGAATCGTCTAGCATTAACACACCAATCCTTCCAGGCAATTCCAGTGGAGTATTGTAGACAGGAATATACACCTATTTATAACTCATCATCTAGTTAGCAGGCTCGTCTGACTACAACCAAAGAAGCTCGCCAATCTAATATGGTGGCAACTGATAAGTAGGAACATACACCTATTTACAATCAACAATTCTGTCAGCAGTCTCGTCTGCCAATATTGAAGGAAATTCTTCAACCATACTTGATGAAGAATACACAGCAGGCACATACACCTGCCAATGTTCATCAAGCCTTCCAACAGTCTCGTTTGGTAGCATTTGGAGAAGTCAGTCAGAAATCTCCGACGACAAATTTGGAGCAGACTCAACTCTCCGCCCCCACACATGAGTGCTGTCAGAATTCACTGACAGGAAAAGGAGGATAGGAGCAGGAATACACACCTACTCCAAGCACGGAATGGACGTATATTCCCGTTCCGGCATCTGAAGTCACCAAGCACATTCTAACAATGGTGAAAGAGCAGAAGCAAATCCCTGCTCATATTCTGGATGCCTGTCAAAATATTATAATAGCTTCAGTAGCCTCACATAGAAAGAAATACAAATCTGTCCCTACCAGTGGAGTTACACATCAAAATATCACTCCGGAACATATACACACCTCTGTTCTAGTCCAAGAGGGTTGTGGGGCATACTCCCCCATGTCATACGAACAATCAAGTCAGGCACATACACCTGATTTGAATGGAGATAATCAGCCTAACCTGACTATTTCTCCTGAGCAGGCACATATACCTGCCCATAATAACAAATTTCTTCGACAAGTAGTTCCTAAAGTGAGTAAGAAGGCATCTAAGAAAAATACCCATACAGCATAGTCAATAAATCAAGAGCCTATCTGTAATAAGGCCTTGATCGATGCTGGAGTTCTTGAAGCCCTCAGACAATTGTCTGTTGCAACTCAAGATTCTACTCTCTCATTTTCCAATAGTGGGAACATTAATTCCGAAGGTCTCCATCAGACACTTCCTCATGAAGGCTTGCTTCATGACAGTTCGGTCGATCTCGAAGTATCATCTTCAGATGAGAGCCATGAGAACCCTCTGCGTGGCCAGAAGATCAAGGAGTAAAATGTTTCATCTTTTTCTATAACCCACCTTGGTGGTCCTCCCCATGATGATGAATTTAGCTATGAAAGTCCTCTCCACAGTAGTAATTCACATTGCCTGGAAAATTCTTCAAAGGACAATTCAGTAATGAGAAAGCCCTCTTATCTTGAGGCACTTGCAAATGTGAATCCAGTCATGTCTGATACTTTACCACTAGCAGGTGAAATACTTTCTCAATCAGAAGGTAGCCCAGGGTGTAGGTCATTATCCGAACCACCCCTGGGTTAGTTTGATAAATGAATTCTCTACCAATCTTGTTGAATCTGATGAAGCAACAAATAAGCACCAGCTTTGGTCTAATCAGGTAGAAGAATATTCATCGAATGATAAAGAGGAAATGCTGAATATGAGAAAACAACTGGCGAAAGGTGAAGTACCAGTCATGTTTTGGACTTTGGCTGACTCTCAGTACGATATTCCAGAAATGTTGACGGAATATTGTATTCATGATATTCTTCTAAACATGTGGAAAAATCTTTGTCAATTGAAAAAGAAATTATTATCTTATGATGAATATGAAAATCATGTCAAGATAATAGAAGGGTTACAACGCCAAATTGATTTGGCATCTCTCTCAGTTTCCTGATATCCGAAGGATGAAAAGCAGCAGAGATCCCTTCAGCGTTCATGCCTTGGTGCACTAAAAATATTGCGCCAGTTAATTTCCAATGCCCCATCTGGTATTCATATCAGGGGATGTGGTGTTCATGGAGCACTACATTTCACTGTACTCTCTAGTCAAAAAAGCCCTCCAAAAATGGTCTCATGCAATGTTATTTCCCATGGACGACCACAACCAATTGGTTTTGTTTGTAATCAAAGGCTTGCTCCGGAACATGCCTCTACTAGTTCTTCCCAAAGTCAGGCATACAAAGAAAAAGTTGTAGAATTACTCTTGCATCAGGCAAATGAGAATATCGAATAGGATTCTCGTTTAGAGTTGGCGCATCATCAGGTGACTAAAGTGTCAGAAATCATCCAGCAGTCATTTGAGCCAGGTGATTTGAGTGGTTGTAGGTTAATGCATCCAGCCAATTTTCGGACTAAAGTCCGCAAAATTAGGAGAGATTTTAAGAAAGTCTCAGATGTAGCAGCTCAAGAACCACCACAGCTTGCCAGACTAGGGTCTCTTTTAACCCAACCCTCAGAATCAACAAATAGGATTCGAGGAGTTGAGCAGGAACAATAGGAACATCCCCAGTCCACCAGACTGGGGACTTTTTCAAATCCTCAATCTCTTCCTCAGCGAAAGTCAGTCTTCTCTTGATTAGGGAAGAATCCACAAGAGGAACACAAAGCCAAATTATTAGGAGATTCCCTCTAAATTACGGTTCATCAAGAAGTTCTTGAGAGTTCAACTCAACAAAAGGCAATGTCTCATCAAGGACATGGAAGAAGACTGCATCGCAGAAATGCCAATAGAAGGGATGCAATGCATTATGCATCGATAAATGTCATCAATGTCATTATTTCTGATCCTCCAGAACATGAGGCTCACTTATAGGGATCAGATGAAGAAGTTCCTGCTCAATAGTCTGTGCACACAGAGGTAAATGAAGAATGTGTGCATACATGAAATCAAAGGCTTACCCAGAATCTAGGTATTCCTTCAAATAACCAACTTCCCCTCTCTAAAAGGAGTCCAATAAGGGGAAAGGAAAGGATCAGGTTACATTTCACCCTTCCTCTAGAGAATTCCAATCACTCTCACTAGAGAAAAGGTTGACACAACAAGAGGAAGAAATGAAGGAATTAAGGAGGTTGAATGCAGAACTACTTCAAGGTAGTCTTCCTCCTAAGCATGCTGGAGTCAGTCAGTCAAGGGAATTTGTTGCGGCTACTGAGATGGATCAATAATATCCTCCTTTACCATTACACCATCACAGGTCTAATCCTATGGGTCATGCACAACTAAAATTGGTGGTGCTACCATCAGTTGTAGTACCAGCCACCATACCTATCCAAGCTCTAGTTATTGAATCTGCTCAGGCCCAAGCTCAACCAAATGTTTCTCAAAAGTTAATGACTACTATTGAGTCATTAACAGCTCGGTTGGAAGATATGGATGGAAAGCGTGCACAAATTTAACCAGAAAAGAGAGCTTATCCTGAATGGGTTGATGCAATTCCCCCCCCCCATCAAATTTTGCAAGTACCACATTCCTGATTTTTAATGGTTCAGGAGACCCAGAGCAATACTTAACACAATTTGTTTCTTTTTGTGATCCTATGATGAGAACTCCTCAACAACAAGAGGCAGTTAAACTCAGGTGTTTTTTACAGTCATTACAAGGACCTACCTTTGTCTGGTATACAATCTTGCAATCCCGGTCAATTACCGGGTGGGAAGATCTCCATCAATGATTCCTTCTTCAATTCAGCTCAATGTTTCCAAAGATGACAATTTTTGATCTTACAAATTGTAATCAAAGGGATAATGAAAGAGTTTCTGATTTCATTGCTCGCTGGAAGGGATTAAAATATTCCTTAAGCTTAGCACTCCCTCAAGAAGAATTGTTGCCAATATGTGTGGAAATTTTGCATGATAAATTATGCACACCGTTGATCCCTGTGAAATACACAGGAGGGTTTCGAGACCTTACGTCAATCGCTCAACATATTGAATACTCTCTTACAAAGACTAAGGATAAAACTCGTGTAATTCCATCAGTTCCAGGAAGGAGAATGGGTAGAGAAGAGACTGCTACAGTTACGCTTAAACAAGCACCTGTACCTTCTTCTACTCCAAAACCTTCATCTTTTCGAAGGGCTCCACCTCCTGAGCTTCAACAACAGAGGCCGTTTCATCAAGATGATCAAAGAGATCAAAGATGTAAACAATTTGAGAAGTTAAATAGAAAAGTTTATTCTTTCTAAAATGAACAAGTTCCTGGTTACTTCATTTCGGCTCTGGAAAATAATTTGGTTCAATTACAAAGGCCTAAAAGGCCGAACAAGGAAGGAGATGAAGACCGTCCCAACTATTGGCCATTTCATCAGATGTTGGGGCATCCCATTCAGGAGTGTTTTGTCTTCAAATACCTCCTATATAAGATGGTGGACTCGGGATAGGTAAAACTGAAAGGTTCTTCAGCCCAGGTAGCATGTGTTACTGCTACAGATCCAGAGGAAGAAGGTGAGTGGCAAGAAGTCAAAAGAAAAAATGCGCAGAAATATGATGATTAGATGGTCAGAAAAACGATCAACCGAACTCATGCCATTTTACGAATGAAATTGAAGAAACCAATTGTGTCTTCTAATATGAATGCCACAACAAAACCCCCTTCATCAGAAGGAAAATCCTCAAAGAAATAGCATAATTCAAATAAAGAAGAGCAGTCAGAAAAAGATGAGATCGTGTCAAAGACCAAGTTGTCTTTGTCAATGGATGATTTTATGACATCTACTTCAAAGCCACGGGCACCGCCCCACCAAAAGACACAACATAAATTGGATAATCAGGCAGAGTCTTCATCAAATGAAGAGTTGATATTTGGTTATGTTAACATGATTCACTTAACAGATCCTTATGCCAGTCATAGTTTCGATCTTGATGAGCCTGAGTTCTCTATATCAAACAGATGAATTAGAGGGAGTTCTAGAGGTCTAGGATACAGAGGAAGACGTGGATATCCCAGAAGCCACTATTTCAATCCTACCCCTGCTAGAACTATATATGCAGTAGAAACTTGTGGCAAAGCCCTTCAGCGGGATCAACAAGAACAAGCAAGTTCTTCCACACATGACAGATTCAGTCCTGGCACAATTATTTTGGAAGATCGGTTGGAGGTTACATCTTCTTCCTCTCAGCAAATAAATATACCTAGTCAGTCTAATCTTCCAAATCCAGGAGTATTTCCAACTCCTACCCCGATACAAGATGCATCTACTTCCAAAGCATAAACTTCTAAGGAACCTGCGAAACCACATGTTCCTATTGGGAAACGTATACCTTTGGATAAAAAATATGATGTCTTGAAACATTTGGACCAAGTACCAGCCAAGTTATCAATTCTGGATGCCTTAAATCTATCAAAGGATCTTTGGTAGGCACTCATTGAGGCTTTGTCAAGTCCTCAGGAATTCAAAACTGAAATTGCTACGGCTGAAATCTACCATATAGAGAATGATCCCGCAGAATGCCATGCAGTGATATATTTTACAGATGAAGATGAAGATGATGTTGTGCATGGACATATTAGACCTTTGTATTTATCTGGAAAGGTCAATGATGTAGACATCTGAAGAGCTTTCATTGATAATGGTTCATGATTCAACCTCATCCCCATTCGTACACTTCGTCGATTGGGCCTCACCGAATCAGATTTATCTCCTTCTACTTTAATATTGCAAGGATATGATAAAAATGAATAAGAACATCTGGGTGAGATCACACTCAGAACTTAGTTTGGAGACCTTGTATCCAATTCAGATTTCATGGTTGTTCATCATGACACAACTTTCAACATTTTTCTTGGAAGACCTTGTCTACATCAACATGTGGCTATACCATCATCATACCATCAATGTCTCAAATATTGTTTCAATGCTCAAATTGGGATATTGTATGGTGATAAATCCCCATTCAAAACATGTGAATCTCAATACATTGAGGCAGAATTCTATCACATGGAAGGAAAGGAGTTATCTATGACAAAGGAGGTTACCAAAATTAATTCTCCATATGGTTTGGAAAATATTCCAGTAAACTCATTCATACATGTGAGTACATATTATGTGTTGCCTATCAGTCAAATCGACAGGGTAGACCCAAATCCAAATACCCTTATGGAAACTTCCATAATTTGAATTATAGAAATCAAGCCAAACAACCTGAGAGAAATTGGCGATTCACCAAGAAATGATGAAAGCTCAAATGGAGATGTATTCATTTCATCCGCTGAAATCTAGCAATTCTATACTTCATCAACCAGGCCAGAAGAAGTTATAGCAATGTCAAAGATGAACGATGATATAGATTCTCAATCCATCATCTCCTATTTATTAACCGAGGAAGACCCTTCATCATCAATGGGGTTAGAAATGGTAGCCTCTTCATCAATATGTTAAAATTTTAACATCTCTCCTGATCATGGAAATTATACTTCATCATCTACTATTCAAGTAGAAACAGAAGAAATAACATGTGTTGAAGAAGAAGAGGAAGATCTCAGAGATGCTCCTCCAACATTTGAAGAGGGTATCTCTAACACTGTGGATGAACTCAGAGAAATAAATCTGGGTACAAAAGAAGATCCATTCCCCACTTTAATTAGTGTGGCCATGACTCTTGAAGAGCAAGAAATGTATATTTCATTTTTAAATCAAAATCAAGATATATTTTCTTGGAACTATAAAGAAATGCCAGGGCTTGATCCTAATGTTGCTACTCATTGTTTGGGTTTTCCAGAAGAACATCGAGGATTTAAGTAAGTCGTGAGAAGAACACACCCAACTTATGCTTCTAAAATTGAAGCTTAAGTGGATAAGCTTATCAAAGCTAACTTCGTCGGAGAAATTCAATATCCCAAATGGCTAGCTAATATTGTCCCTCTGAAAAAGAAGGATGGAAAAATTAGAGTTTGCATTGATTTTAGAGATCTTAATCGGCATTGTCCCAAGGATGATTTTCCAGTTATGATCACAAAACTCTTAATTGATTCAAAAACTGGCTATGAAGCACTTTACTTCATGGATGGATATTTAGGGTATAATCAAATTTGAATGGCTCCAGAAGATGAATAATATACAACCTTCAGAGCCCCTCAGGGTGTGTTTTCTATTGGGTAATGCCCTTTGGCCTGAAAAATGCAGGTGAAACATATCAACGTTCCATGCACCATATCTTCAAACCCTTTTTAGGGAAGTTTGTTGAATATTATGTGGACAATTTGGTGGTTAAATACATACAACGTTCTAATCAATTGGATTATTTGGAAATCATATTCCACAAACTTCGACAACACAATTTGAAGATGAACCCCTTGAAATGTGCGTTTGGGGTAACCTCAGGAAAATTTCTCGGCTTTGTTTTACGCCATCATGGTATCGAAGTCGATCCTGAGAAGACAAAGTCAATCCTTGTTTTTTCACCTCCTCGAAATTTAAAATAATTGATAGGACTTCAAGGACACTTGGCCTATATTTGGCGTTTCATCGCCAATCTGGCAGGTAAAAGTTTACCCTTCACCAAATTAATGAAGAAGGGAGTCACTTACCAGTGGACTGAAGAATGTCAAGAAGCATTCAATATTCTCAAGAAATATCTCTTGAGTCCACCGATATTAATGACACCTGTTGAAGGAAGACCACTTATTCTTTATGTTACAGATTTAGAGTGATCATTGGGTGCCTTCCTTTCCCAAAAGAATGATGCTGGGAATGAAAACAACCTTTACTATCTCAGTCAGACTATGCTTGAAGTAGAAACACGATATTCAAGTATTGAAAAGTGCTGCCTAACGTTAATCTTTGCAGTTCAGAAATTGAGACACTACCTGCAACATCATGAGGTCCAATTGGTATCTCGCAATAAACCGCTCAAATTCATCCTTAGTCATCCAATGCTTACAAGACATCTGGCAAGGTGGGCAGTTATTTTGCAGCAATTTGATATCCAGTATGTGTCTCAAAAGGTAATAAAGGGCCAAGCTCTGGCTGATTTCCTTGCTGAACACCCTTCAGTAGAAGATACATCTTTAGATATTGAACTCTCTAATGAGGAAGTCTTTTCTATTCAGGATAATATTTAAACATAGAAAATTTACTTTGATGGTGCTTCCAGGAGTCCAACAGGGAAGAAAATGGAAGATCCTAAATTTAAAAAAGTTGGGTTAGGAATTGTACTTATTTCCACGGAAAAGGCAGTGCTACCCTATTCCTTCTTATTGAGGGAAGGCGGTACAAATAATGAAGCAGAATATCAAGCTCTCATCGCAGGATTGGAGTTAGCGCTTTAGGCACAAGTGAATCACTTAATGGTGAAAGGTGATTCAGACCTGGTAATCAAACAAGTCAATGGGGATTATGCCATCAGAAAAGAAGAGTTAATCCCTTTGTATGATTATGTCAGAGAGTTAATGGTGGAATTTCCTTCGGAATCGACATTTTCTTATGTCCCGTGATCACAAAATTCCCAAGCTGATGCACTGACTAATATAGCCACACCTCTGGAAGATCCAAATTGGGATGAAACAATCATCATTATCTCCCACCGTCGTACAATTTCACCTTATGTTCAAATAAAAATAGACGAGATCAATGAAATTAGTCCCATTTCTGAACCATATGGTCATATTATAGGATGGATGACACCTATTAGGGAATAAATTCAAAATGGAACACTCCCACCTGATAGAGTCGGGAAAGAACATGTCTAGTGATGTGTGGTAAATTTTAATCTTTATGATAGCCCTAATCACCTAGAAAAAATTATCTACAAAAGAGGTTTTGATGGAATTCTCTTCAAATGCATTGATGGTGAAGAGACAATGACTGTCATGAAAGAAGTACATGCAGGAGTCTGTGGTGCCCACCAGTCTGGACATAGACTATATGATCAAACTCGAAGGCTTGAATACTTTTGGCCTTCAATGATACAAAATTGTGTTGATTTCACTAAGAAGTTTCATTCTTTCCAAGTATGTGCCAACTTCATCCATTAACCCCCAGATTTGCTTCATACAGATAAATACTCATGGCCATTTTCCACATGGGGAATGGATGTAGTAGGACCTTACCCTTCAGCTACATCCAAGCAGTTTAAGTATATTCTTACTACTACTGACTTCTTTTACAAATGGGCAGAGGCAATACCTCTCAAAGAAGTTAGTTCTAAAAGCATTGTTAGCTTCATCAATTCTAACATCATTACCATATTTGGTGTCCCTTATACCATATTGACGGAAAATGGCACCAAATTCTATTCATTCGAGGTAAGGAAGTTGTATCAAGAATACAACTTAAAATCCAACCATTCATCTTGGTATCATACAGTGGCCAATGGAAAAATAGAAGCCTTTAATAAGACTCTTTCAAACATACTGCAAAATATGGTGGATAAAGATAAGAAATCATGGTCTGATAAAAATTTTCATGCTTTATGGGCTTATCGGACCACCATCCACACTGCTACGCGGTCAACTCCATATTCATTGATATATGGAACAGAAGCAGTCTTGCCCATTGAGGTTCAATTACCTTTGCTCAGAGTAGCCATTTGTGATCAATCATCTACAGATGAACAATCTTAAAAGCGATTGGATGAATTGGAATGATTAGATGAAAAAAGATTGTGCACCCTACACCACTTGGAAGTCTATCAGAATCGAATAGCATGAGCTTTCAAAAAAAAAGTTTGTATTCGTTCATTCATTCAAGGAGAATTGGTATTGGTTCTCATAACTCCAATGATACCAGGAAAGAAACCTCCCAAGCTTGAGCCAAAGTGGGAAGGACCTTACTCAATACATAAAGTCTACTCCAATGGAGCTTATTCTTTAATCTCAATGGATGGAGAACTCATCACGACTCTAACCAATGCAAAATTTTTGAAGAAGTATTTTGTGAAACAAAAATACCCTTACGTTCAGCAAGACGTTAAACTGCATAACCATCGTCCTAGCTATACGACGTTAAACTGTGTACCTCTTCGTCCCACATGACGTTAAACTGTGAAAAAGTCCCTAATATGTCCTAGCTACATGACGCTAAACTGTATAACACCCTTTCATCCAACATGATGTTAAACTGTGTTGTCCTAGCTATATGACGCCAAACTGTGCAGCACTCGTCCTTGCTATATGATGTTAAACTATACAACCCCTCTTTTTTCCTTACTGCATGACATTAAACTATATAGTCCCCCCTAAGTCCTTACTGCAAGACTTTAAACTGCACAGTCCCTTCTTCGTCCAACATGACGTTAAACTGTGTCCCATCCCTTATGTCTTACATGAAATTAAACTGTGCATCGTTAAGGTTGTTGTTACCTCTTGTTTCTCACAACGAGTATGACTCACGTGAGATTCGAGTAAACTTCAACCATAACACTCTCTCTGGGCCACTAACCATGCGTAAGTCCCAACACCATTTTTAGGTCGTTGTCCTCAAGAACAACTTGATCACCAATTCATTCTTTAATCAAACTACGCAGACTTTGATCCTCGCCTTCTAGGATGGGTACGTAGGCAACCACCCGTGGTTCAAGCCCAAAACCAATCTCTTTCTCTTCACGTCAGTTCACCTCTATATCATATAATGTTGATCCTTGAAGTATCCCCAGAACCAATATTTTTACATTGGTTCACCACGGTCCATGCATATGACATTAAACTATTCACACTTTTATCCTGTACGACAATAAACTACAACATTCTTTGACACCCTCACCTGAGAGGGAATCATTATTTACATTGATCTCCAATCATGTTATATTCCAAAGACTATGTGCATACATGGAAATGACCGAACCTTAATCTTGGGTCAAACCATCATTGCATTAAAGTCCCCTTTCACCCTTCACTTGTACGAACCAAATTTGTACACAGGGTATTTCAAGAACTATGTGTGGCTTGATTCCCATACTTATGGGATACATAGGAACATTTGAGCATCCCTTGAATCCAACCCCAAGTCTTTGGTCCTAACCCCAAATTCCACTTTCAGTCCCTTGGATGAAAAGTCCCCCTGTGAAAACATGAATGTGGTATGAAAACCCTGGTCTTCATTCATATCAGTTTTAACAAACACACAATGTGTATTCCTCATTATGGTCCGAGCTCTATAACACTAAACTAAGATCTACTACATTCTCATCCGAAATGACGTTAAACTGTATTTCAAGAACTACTTATGTCTTGATTCCCATTCTTATGGGATACGTAGTGAAGTACAACACCTCAATTCAGGACCCATCCACAACATGATTATGGTTAGAATTGGTCTGTGTATCTCTACATGCATTGGAAAATGCCCATTTTGATGTGTCATACTCCTAACCTTAAATACTTCCAGATCTCCATAACCCTTTTCTTGACTTCTGATAAAAAAATGTCTGATACCCGAGAGTTCTTTTGCCTGACCATGCCGCATGTTCCCTTAGGCGGCCTTGCATAAACAGTCTACATAATGGACCTATCAGCCAAAAGATACTATTATTTGACTATGTAGCCAATGCCCTTAGGTGGAACTGCATAATTCAACCCCCTAACGGGTTTGTCAAATAGTGGTAACTTCATTATTGGGAGGAAAACATTGTTTTTCCTTATTTGTCTTAATGAAAATATTTAGGGATCCGCAAAAATAGCCATCCTTAACATATTTTTCCCATCCTATTTTTCATGATATGAAAGTATTCAAGTCTATGTTTTATATTTCTCCTCCCTACATTTGGGTCAGACCTTCATAGGAGTGACATTCATCCAATTCTCTGACAATCTTAATTAGAAATATCCTCTCCATATTCAAGTGCCTTTCTCCATACAGCAGACTCTATGCTTTGGAACATTTGAATCTCCATAAACTTTCATTGGCTTTTTATCAATAGAAAAGTAAAATTTCTGAGAGTTATTTTGCCTGACTATGCAACACGTGCCCTTAGGTGGCCTTGCATAAGTAGTCTACATAATGGACCTGTCAGCCAAAAGATGCTATTATTTGACTATACAACCAATGCCCTTAAGCGGCCCTGCATAATTAAACCCCCTAACAGGTTTGTTAAATAATGGTAAATTCACTCTTAGGAAATACTTCTTCTAATGCCTTTTAGCCCATTTTTCATATCATTCCTCAGATTCAAAATTTCTTAAGTCATAGTTTACATTTTTTCCCACATAATTGAATATGGTAATATTTTTTTAGATAAATTATCAAGGAATTGAGTCAATTTTTAATCCATTCAGTCAAAGCTATTCGACCTTAAACATTAGCCTTTTTATATTCGACATGCATGACTTTAAACTACCCACAAAAGACAAGGGAACTCTGAACAAAAGTCAAGTCCCAGCTCACTAAACATACATTTCGTATGGTTTAGGTAATATTGATCAATTAAAAGATGTAAAGTTTGTAGGGTTATTTTTATAATCCTAGTAAAAAAATCAAACTATGCTTACTAGGCCCATTGGATTAGGTAAAAATTTAAAGCAGGTAGAAAAAGAATTCAGGCACAAATGATTGAAGATGAAAGTGTTTTTCATTAATGCACAAGAGTTAGAAGGACGTCCACATACTGGAGTCTCTTCTATTTTTCAAGAATTACAAGAGGCTTTCAACACAACTCTTCATTTGATTTACGGCATCCTGAGCTTCATCATCATCCACTTGAAGTTCATGCACTCAACCAACTTCATTCTTTTCAGTTTGATGGAGTGATTTCTTGGCATCTGCAATGGCTTTCATACCATTTGTTTTAACTCCAACCAGTGAATTGTTAAGCTGGTCAAGTTCCCCAGTAACAACATCTAACTGTTGCTGAAGGTGCATCTGCTGGACAACTTTATCCTTGATCTTATGCTTCATCTCCTTCAACTTGGCAGCATGATCAACCTCATCTCAGGACACCAAAACATCAAATTCACTGATATTGGCCAACAACCTTGCTCTGGTCAAATATTGACAGTATTTTTGATCCTTCTCCCTTCTTAAAATGACTTGTTTCACCACAGCATGGATCTCTTGATATCCAAAACTGCCAAGTCCCAACATGACGAACAGGGATGAAAGTCGCGGGATCTTTGAAGACAGCTCTTTAAGAGGCACTTCAGATACGATCTTTTATATGTTATGCCATGCCTTGCGTCATGAAAACTGGAGCATCTTTTGTACCTCCGGGTCTGATTTAGAATCACTATCACACGGGGGAATATAATCTGGAATTAATGCACTTAAAGAAGTGCCCTATTATGCTCCTTCCCCCCTGACCCTTGTTACTTCACTTTCTATTCTCATTGGGGAGGAGGCTGAGACTTCACCTCCAGATCTAGCCACTGAAATTGATGGCCCTACATAGTCAATTGAAAGTTTTGGTTAGTTTCAAAGGATAACAAAAGTTGATTAAGTTATCTTGCAAATTAAGTGCAGCCAAAAATATTATTGTCTCTTACCCAACAGTAGATCAACAGCATGAGAATGCTCCTCCCCGTATTTCCTAGCTTCAACATGATTTTAAGGACGGGTTTCAGGAAGCTCTACCGAGTTCAGCTCCACTTGAGCTAGTGTCTCTGTAATAGTAGGGTTGTCTATACCCCCTTCAGGCATTGGCAGTTCAGCAGCTTGCTCAGATGGAACTGCACATTTCAACCAATCGTGGTTAGAGATGTAATAAGAAATTTTTAACAGGACGAAGGATAACAATCACATCCAAAATCTTCTAAATTACATGGTAATTTAACTTGATCTAAAATATCTTCAAAATATGTGCCAAGTTTCATTATTTCATCCAATGATATCTCAGATTCCTGGTTAGTCTCACCAGTGGGAGAATTCGATGTATCTTCTTGGAGACCCTCATCCTGCAGCCTTTGACCCCAGACAGTTTCTTCAGTGAAAATTATGGAATTAGTTGCAGTGGCCGCCAAATGTTCTGGTGCAGGTTTTGAACCTAAAGTATCATAGAATGGAATCTAGTTGATGTTTTTATTCAAGATTTTATGAAGCATTGTTAATTTACCAGAAGCAGGATCTTCTCTCCTTGTAGCAACAACATGACCAGTACTTGGAACAAATGTTGTCTCTTCTTCAGGAGTAGCCGAGTCAGTATGAACTTGTGATTTTCACGAGCACCCTCCATCGTTCTCAGAGGAGGGTCAGTCCTCTCACTCAAAGGGTAAATTGAAGAATCCCCTACAATCCCAAGAAGTATGATCAATCTTTTCATGGGTTAAGACTCATGACTATCCGAAGGACTTACCACTACTGATGAAGCATTTAGCTGTGGACTTCTTCCTTAGATGCCTTTGCTTCTTTGGCTTTTTGGTAGTGTTGACATCATCATCTCCAAATATAATAATTGAAGAATGGAAATCCATGTCTAACTCCTCATCCATGTCTTGCTGGCTTGGAGATATCTCGCCCAGATCATGAAGAGATTCATTATCTTCGATGGAAGTACCACCAGGGATATACTGTGGTGAAGGAACCTCAGTAGTTCCTTTCTTTGCAAGCTATAGGATGAAGAAATTAATTTCCTTGAGTAACAAAGCTTTAACTGAAATCAAGTTTCAAAGAAAATAAGGAAAGAAACTTATATCTTCAGGTGCCACATAATCGTGCCACTCCTCATCTCCGGAAGCACCGATCCTCTCAGTGGTGCCACGATCTATCATTTCCTTCACCCGCTTGGTGACAAGAATGGAATCATCAGTGGCATATATGAGCATCTCCAGCTCTCTAATGTAGGCCCACACTTCATTGGGGTTATCCTCAAAATAGATATTTGTAGAATCCTGAAGATTCCCTACTCCAAGGATGTGTAGACCTTCGCATAAGTCCAGCCAGGCAGTTTCGACATCGCAATATAAACTCCACCATGTCTGGACAGCCTCTGGTCATAGATATTCAACAAGTGTACCAGAAGGCTGCGAGGAGGGTCCTACAATATTGGACTTCAACTTCTTCCCAGCTTCTGCAACTACAGATAAAGGATAAGAAAATAAAACTTGTTGCTCTATAAAATAATGGCAATTAAATTGCCTCAATGAAGTAACTCAACAGGAGTAGATGGAGTGGGTCTCTTGATTCTGACAGGATTATTATATCTGGAATGAGGCCACTTTGACACATGCTGTGCTTCATCATCCCCATCCTGAGAATCCGGCGAGTCAGCCCTGGGTGAGGAACCTGGTGAATTAGCTCCGGGTGTGGAAGAGTCACCTTCCAGATGAAGGGTTTCTTTCTCGACAGTTCTCTTCTTTTTTCCCCACCCGATGAACCAGATGATTTAGTACCCCTTCAGGGTATGATGCTACCCAGTTCTTAGTATACCATGTAGTCAAGTTACTCGCTGCTCTAGAAACTGGTAGATCAAACACTACCCTGGTCTTATCCATAGATGTCAGCAACCATAGTTGGCAGACAACCATCAGATGCTGCTCTGACCTGACATGCACAGGAGGGGATACAATAATCTACTGCAGACACTTGAATTAGCGTGAAAATCTCTATGGAGCGTAGGCCTCACATATAATCTCTCCGTCAATCCTGGTGGCAAATACACCATCTCTGTAAGCCAGCATGTATAACCTCAATTCCAGGCTGGCTGTTCCATCATCAACAAACCACCTGGTTGGCGGGTTTCTACAAGGAAAGAAATGGAATTCCTTGAACATGCTCAGCCCCGCCTTCATATCATAGGGGTTGAGGGCTAATGGAAAAATTCCAGAATATGCTGGCACTAATGGCCTGAAAGAACATCCAAGAACCTGTACTCCGTTCTGTACATCGTATGTCCTGAAGTGAGTGGCGATCCATCCCCATAAAACTTAGAATGGTCCCACTATTCTCAAAGGAGACTTACCCATAAAGACATGGAGTAAGCTCCTGTGAATCTTTTCCAAAATGGGGGTGACCAACCCAACCATTTTCCTCTCAGCCAACTTGGCTGCAACAACGAAGGTCCCTGGCCTGACGCCTCCCTTAAAATCCCTAACTGAAAAAAGATAAACACTGATCCACAAGGCTAAGAATCCTGCCAGACAGGTCTTTTCTGGGATTATCTAATCCACTTCGTACCCCCATTTTTCAAATTATCCTGCTTCCAGGGTCGGCCAAAATTTTCCAAGAGCACCCCTCTTCTCTGTTCTGGGGTAGGTAGTAGGAAGAGTACAGGTGGGCCCCTTCTCCGTCTTCTTGGTAAGAAACATATCCATCCACTCCTTTGGATGAATATCCTTTCTATAATGAGTTTTGGAGGTCTTTAAATTCTTGAGCTTGTAGAAAATTTTCAATAATTCTCGAGCCAAAGCCGAAGTCTTCACCGAATCATTCCAAGTCTCCTTGGGAGGGATGAATTCATCATACATATTGCCTAAAATTGGATCCCCCGAGATCTTGTAGACATCCCACAAACTGATGCCTACTTCTCCATGAGTCAGATGGAAAGAATTGGTTTCTCGGATCCAGTGGCTGATTAGCTCCAGCACAAAGTCATCATTCCTGTAGACATATGTCTGCCCAGCCCAGACGGCTTCATATATTGCAGATCCTTTCAGATCCTCGACAAACTCTGCACAATTTTTTCGCACCCAATATGCCCACATCCAAGTTGGCTTCACACCTCCTCCAGGACGGAAGTCCCAACTCTTCTTGCGGGCTTTGGATTGATCCATCTGAGAATTTAGAAAGATTGAGGAATAACAATGTGGTTATAGCTCAGGCTTGTGAGGTTTCAGATCTAGGGCACAAGGGCTATGATGCATTATGTAGTCCTTCTCCACTGTTCTAGCATTAACAAATGATCCTCCAACTGAGAAATTTTCTTAAGAAAAATTGGTGTAATTTTGAAACCAAGAATGCGGGAGATAGTTCTTTGGCTCTGGAATTTTGACTTCTTGCAAATGACCATGACTATACAGAGGCAGGTAAATACTTTGTGGGAAATTCAGATGACACTTCTTCAAGTACTTGGCCAAATCTGGGAAAGCGTTGTCGCAGATATTGTAATAATCATGGCCAACGATGCTCATCATGTCATTAATCCACTTTCTAGCCAGCTCATTAGTCGTTCCAATTATTCTAGGAGCCATTGAATCTGCACAAAGGTTGAATAATTAACTCTTAAGTAAGTTGATTTTTCATAAAATTTGTGAAGAAATTCAAAAAAATGGCTAATGCATTAAGGCGCGCAAGTACCATGTTGGCGCGCAAGTCCAATTCAGTCGCGCAAGTATGGGTGTGCAGGTATCACCGTACAAGTCCAAATACCTCTACAGAAGCATGACACGAATAGAAGCACAAACCAGCGGAAAACAAGTCACTTGCGTGAATGAGAGCTACTTGCGCGCCGAGAGCTCAAAAGATTTCAAAGTTAGGTGCTTTACGCGATGTGGTGCCGCATATTTATAGACAAGGCCGTAACCCGACGCGCCGTGCCCTACGCGGCTCGCACCTGTGCACTCAACACCTGCGTGCCCAAATTCCTTGATTTTCCCCTTTACCTCAGAGTCAAATCCACCTTCCTTTTTTGGATCAAACTCTGAGGGGGGACTTTTGTTGATGCTCCTTTCTTTCATAGAGTCTAAATGACTAAGAAAAGGAATACCTTAAGCACAAAGAGATTCATCCTTTGAAGAACAACAAAAATTGACAAAGGAATGAACAATGATTTCTTTAAACATGGGTCGCGCAAGTTTCACCATGGTCGCGCAAGTATACTTGCACGCCACATATTGGTCACGTAGGTGACTTGCGTGACCTATTTGATTTTCGCCCAAGGTCCTCAATGGCCTATAAATACCCCATGTGGGCCCCCCATTTCAAGGATGAAAAATCCAGAAGTCAGATTTAAGCTCCCGGCGCCCTAGTATCTACTTGAAGTCTTCCGAACACTTCTAAGGTAATTTCTTACCTAGAATAGAAGATCTAAAGAGGGGGAACAAGGCATAAGTGTTGAAATTCATAAACACTTGCACGCCTAAGTGTCTAACCCTTAAGGGAAATAAAGACACTTACGCGCCACCTTATCCCTTCAACAGAACTTACACGCCACCCTTTTGGAAGCCTCTAGGGATAATACTAAGGGTTTGAGCCAAGCCTCGCCCAAGTATTACCTTATGGGTTAACCGTATCTCAAGAAAACATGTGTCGCGCAAGTATACTTGCGTGACCAGGACTTGCGCGCCCAAACAGGTCTTGCACGCCTGCCTCTTTTTGGGTGCCCCTCCTTCCTATTAAGATTTTTTCTTCAAATCCACCTCTCATCTTCAAGATTTAGCCTTAAAAACCCTCTTCAAAGCCATTTTTGGAATGGTTCCTTTGTTGGCTTCCTTATCTGAAAAGAATTCTATGGAACATCTCTCAAAACCTAGTGATTTACATATCTTTATGTCACTAAGGTTAGAGATTTCCTCCATTAAACCCCATCCTTTAAGATGTGAAGATCTTTAATCTGGGAATCCTCCTTAGGAGTAAGCCCAAGTTCCCTAACATAGGCCTCCTTTTTAGGAGTAAGCCCCAGTCCAAGTTCCATAAACTGGGCCTCCTTTTCAGGAGTAAGTCCCAGTCCAAGTTCTCTTAATATGGGCATCCTTCTTAGGGGTAAGCCCCAAGTTCCCAAATCTGGGCATCCTTCTTAGGAGTAAGTCCCAATCATAATTTTCTTTAACTTAGGCCTCCTTATTAGGAGTAAGTCCCAAGTTTCAAGTCCCCTTAACCTGGGCCTCCTTCTTAGGAGTAAGCCCTAAGTTTCAAGTCCCCTTAACCTGGGCCTCCTTCTCATGAGTAAGCCCCAGTCATAATTTTCCTTAACCCGGGAATCCTCCTTAGGAGTAAGGCCCAAATTCTAAATTCCCTTAACTTGGGCCTCCTTCTCAGGAGTAAGCCCCAAGTCTCAATTTCTTTTGATTTGGGCTTCCTTCCCAGGATTAAGTCCTAAGTTAAGTATCCAAATCTCCATAAATCACATATAACTTTATGGATCTTGTTCCTGGGTTTCTTCCCTGAAGTAAATCCCAATCTTAATCTATCTGGGCAGTCATACATACATAAGCCCCACATCATTTCTTATGATTGCATATTTCATGGAACAATTGTTAGATTTTACTGATACCTATTTTTTCTCACACCGAGCATGAATCACGTGAGCTTAGAGTGTAAAAGTAATCATGACATCTTTCTTTGGGGCATCAATCATGCATAATCTCCATATACTCAAACTATGTGTGTTCTGATTCCTTTTCTAAACAGGGATACATAGGTAGCCCATCTGCGGGTACGATCCCAACTCTGAAATAATCCATGTCCTTCTGAACGACAATAAACTTCAAGTGCCCCACTAAGTGGCTTTAAAACCAGTATGGTTATCATAATGACAAAGATATTTCTATATAATGTGTTGAAGGATACAATTGACTAAGAATCTCTAACAAATACAGATGATTATCTATCAATGAAGAACCTTAAATACATATAAAATATTCTCTAAATCTCATACATATCAATAATTGATTTTCAGATCTAAAGGAAAGCTCATTTTCATACTTGGCAATTTAATAAGGATTCACGAACATAACTCAAATCTATAAAGAGAGTCCTGGAGTATACAATAATTCTCCCCAAAAAGGTGCGATGAGTCCGACCTTCCATCCTCTCGAACAATGAAAATTCTTAAGCCTCATCGGTCCACAACTAATGAGCACCTACCTTTGGAAAGTAGGTCCAAATGGATATATAATCATTGGATGTTTCCGGTTCTATGAATAAAACAGTTAGAAACCGATTGGAATGTTTGAAGCTTAAACAAAAAAGGTCATCCCCATTTCCAGTGGAAACAGTATTTTATAAAATAATAATAAAAAATGGGATTGAATATATAACTATTTAATTTATAGAAAGTAAATTACACTTTTATTATACTAAGGTCTAGATACATAACCCCTTATTACACTAACATATTCCCTAATGGTAAGGTGTTTGATAGCGATTGTTTCATGGGGTGGCTCAACTAACATTGATTTAGTGGTGATATCCACTAACTTGAACTTCTTCTATAGTTTATTCCTCTCAAGACTTACTTTTTGAAGATCTACTTAGTCTTGGTCAAGGGAGAAACCCAGTGATGCTAACTCCCTCCAAATTTATGATAAATGAGCTTCAAAAGGCACGGTCCTACTGGTTAGGGACATCATTTATCCCTTTTTAATTATTTATAATTTATCATTACCCTTTATAAACACTAATTCTAGTGGAAACATTATTACCAGTAGTTATAATTCCCAATGGTCTAATTACTTTTCCAACATTTGTATCACCACTCCATTGGTCATATCACTATTCCAACAATCATATTACTTCCTAAAAATATCTCTTAATTTCTAAATTAATAATTTACCTCAATTACCCTCAAGGTTCTATATTTTTAAAATGTTTATTGGATTCCTAATGTTTTATCTTCTTTTTACAGTTTTGTTTATGGTTGTGATGATTCTAGGGGATCAATATGATCCTAATTTTCCTATTCTTGTAAATTTATTTCTTTTTATTTATTTACCCATTATAATACTTTTAATTATCATGGATATTTCTATAAATATAATGTACTTATGAATTGCATTAACCATTTTATGGGATTATATTATAAAATATAATAAAATAGTCATTGTGAAACATGAGTTCTTTTATTAAGAATTTTTTGGGTCGTTACATTCTCTCACCTTAAAAAATTTCATCCTAAAAAATTATGTTCATCCTTAAAAAATGTGGGTATTTCTTCTTCAAAGATTCTTTAGGTTCCCAAGTTGCTTCTTCGAACTTGTGATTTCTTCACAAGACTTTCACATGTTAGGTTGTATTTTTCCTCAACACTTATTCCCTTTCATCAAGAATATCGGTTAGTTCTTCATATGATAGATCAAGTTCCAATTACATTCAATTTGTGTCAAGTATATGTGTTGGGCCTTACATATACTTTCTTAACTGGGAAATGTGGAAGATATTTTTTACATTGGAATGATTTGGAGGTAGTGATATCGGATAAGAAACTTCTCCAACATGCTACAAAATCTCAAATGGTACAATGTACCTTGGAATCAGTTCCCCATTCTTTTTAAACCTCATTATCCCCTTCCATGGTGATATTGTAAGGAATGCATGATCCTTGAAATAAAAATTTAATCCCTTCTTTCAATTTTCAATATAAATCTTTTGTCGGCTCTAAGAAACCTTGATATGTTTTTGGATCACATGTATCTTTTCCATATTGTCATTCATAATTTATAATCCAAAAAATTTTCATTTCCCAACTTCATTCCAATATGTTAGAGTTCTACACCTCTTCCCATAGATTTCTTCACAAGGAGAAATTTTAATTCTCAAGTGAAAACTATGGTTATATGATAATTCAAAAAGTAGAATATGTTGATCCCTACTCCCTTGAAATTAAAGTACACTATCCTATAACATGTCTTCCAATTTTTGAATATTCATCTCACATTTCCCATCAATTTGAGGATTATAAGTTGTGATTATGTTTAATTTAGTATTCATAACCTTTTAAAGTCTCCTCCAAAACATATAAGTAAATATTGAATCATGGTTAGATACAATTTATTGTGGACCCCCATGAAGTCTCACCACTTCCTGAATATACAGAAGATTAAGGCACTCAATTGATAAATTTTCTCCTATATCAATAAATGGGAATACATTTTTAATCTATCAAAAATTACCCAAATATAATTGTTTCCCTTGGATGTATTTATAATTCTAGTAAAAGAGACCATAGTTATGTTTTCCCACTTCCATATAGGTATGGTTAGTGGTTTCAATGATCCTTTGTGTAGTTGTTTCTCAGCCTTCACTTGCTGATATACCAAACTTCTTGAAATATAATAGGTAATATACCTTTTCATGTTATCCCCCCAATAATGATAATTAAATTATCTATACATTTTTATGATTTTAGGATTTATTAAGAATGCTAGGATATGAGCTTCCTCTATTAGATATTTCTTTAACTTTGTATCAAATATCATATATAGCCTTGTACCAAACCTCAACACTCCCTCTTGATTAAAATTGAACTCAAAAATATTTCCATTTTTCATATCTTCTATCTTATTTTGTAACTTATGATCATCTATATGTGATTTATTTATCTTCTAAAATAATTAGGATTTTGAAATCATTTGGGATAAGATTGATGATATCTCTTCCCTTATGACTTCAATGTCCATACTCACCAAGTCTTTGATCAATGTATTTCCTTCAATCCTCATTATTGTAAAAAATCCGGTGTCTTTCCTA
Source organism: Viscum album (assembly GCA_963277665.1). Classification (NCBI taxonomy): domain Eukaryota; kingdom Viridiplantae; phylum Streptophyta; class Magnoliopsida; order Santalales; family Viscaceae; genus Viscum; species Viscum album. The sequence goes on from OY728138.1 coordinate 1,797,804,295, forward strand.
CTCAATGCATTAACAAATTTGTTTAATTTTCTAGGGTGATAATGGATAGAAAAATCATAGTTATTAAAAATATAAAACCACCTACTTTGTCCTATATTCAATTCCTTTTGTGTGAATATATACTTTAGACTATAGTGGTCATTTTATAGATCACACTTCTCCCCATAAAGATAGTGTATCTATATCTTTAATGGAAAGATAACTATATCTAACTCCAGATCATGGGTAGGATAATTCTATTCATGAGGATTTAACTATCACGATGCATAGACAATCACTTTTTCATGTTGCATGAGTACACAAAAAATTCCTTTCAAGGATGCATCACTATAAATGAAAAATCCTTCCTTATTAGAGGGAAAAGTTAGAACAGGTGAACTGACTAACCTATTTTTTAGTTCATGTAAACTTACTTCACAATCCTTTATCATGATAATATTAACTCCATTTCAATTTAACTTGGTTAGTGGAATAGAAATCCATGAATATTTTTCCACAAACCTTCGGTAGTATCTTGAAATACCAATGAAACTATGAATCTCACTTACTGTTATAGGACATGACCTCTCCTCTTATCCTTTTTCTTTACTAGATCCACTGATATTCCTTCACTAGTTACAATCTATCCATAGAATGTTATTTTTTTATAACCAAAACTAAAATTTTATAAATTTACTAAAAAGATTATATTTCCTCAAAGTTTGTTATATGAACTTAGATGAAACTTATGCTCTTCATGACTTTTAGAATATATCATAACATCATCAATAAAGACCAATACAAATTTATCAAGGTAGTCCCTAAATACTCTATTCATAAAATATATAAAAATAAAAAGGATACTTAGTCAATCCAAATGGAATAAAAACAAATTCATATTTTCTATATATTTTTTGAAAGGTAGTATTTGGGACTTTCTTCACCCTCAGATGATGATACCCAGATTGGAGGTCGATCTTGGAGAAGTATTGAGCTCTATGAATCGAGTCAAAAAAATCATCAATCCTTGGAAGAGGGTATTTTTTCTTTACTACAATCCCATTAATTTCTATATAATCAATTCATAACTGCATTGATCCATCCTTATTCTTTACAAAGAGAATAGTTGATCCCCAAAGAGATATACAGAGATGAATAAAACCCTTCTCCAAAATATCTTGAAGTTATTTCTTTAATTACTATAACTCCACATATGTAATTCTATATGGGGTCATTGATATCGGCTTGGATCTAGGTATGAGTTTAATTAACACCTCTACCTCTCTTTCTAGGAGAGGTCTAGGAAAATATTGAGTAAATACATAAATGTATTCTAAAAAAATGGGTACATCTCTAATCTTTATAATTTCTCTTATCCTTATTCACTAATTATCTCTATAAATAAAGAAATATAAAGTGGTTCTTAATAAGAATCAAGCTGGGATATCTCTCCTTTGAAGATAATTATGGGATATCCCTTTAAGATAACATAAATATACTTATTTTATAGTTGATCTTGGCATTATACTTTTAAAATAAATCCATCCCAATTATTATATAAAATTACACCCTTGGAATGACCACCAGGTCTATAAAGATATTTCACTCACCAAATTTAATATGGGAATCCATATATATATTTTATACTTGACTAATTACAATATTAGTTTTTACTAATAATTACACCACTATAAATTTAGGGATTAACTTGACGTTCCTTGAAAAATTAAATGAAATAAAAAAATTCATAGAACCAGAATAAAAAAATTTACTTTCTATATTTGAGTGTATGATGAGTGTACTTGACACAACATCATTTGGAACCTTGAATCTAGACATTATGATTAAAAAAGTACAACCTTTATCTCATGTCCTTTACGGGGGATGATTATAGTTTCCCTCCATTATCATCTAATTTAGACATTGATTAGTGAAATGTCCATGCTCTTTACACTTGAAGCATTTCATGGTAGGTTGTTCTTACACTATCTTCCCCTTTTCATTAGTGTTTATATTTTTATTATTAACATCACCATGAATGTTTTGAGAAATATGACCATCTATTCCACACTTTTATCACTTTCCACTTCCTTATGAACAATTCCCCAAATGATTCTTCCCACATTTATTACACATGGTATGTTATGATTTCTTCCTGTCTAGATTCTTTCCAAAATTTTGATCCATACTTCTATTCTTGTCATTCTATCCATGAGTCCATTGGGTATCTAAAAACTCTATTTCAACTTTGAGAGAACATCATACTATATCTTTATATCTCCCAAAGCTTTATATTTCCAATGATTTTCATAGATGGGGTCTCAGTATGCTACAAAATCAGTCGATCTTCCCATTATAATTGATGAAAAATATTGAAGGATTTAATGTAATCCTTGTAAATTTCATATCATAATTCTACCACCAATTAATTTTTTGTTTCAACTCAAGGAATTCACTCTTCATCTTTTTTTAGAGGGGATAAGAAAAATAATTATTGAAAAATACTTTTTTAAGTCTTCCCATTCCATAGAATTAAATTTATCCTATAGATTCATATTCTTAATCAGTATCCACCACTGATCATATTCTCTTTCTAATAGATATACTTCCAACTTAACTCTATATTACTAAAAACAATGAAGTATAAAAAATATATTTTCTATATTACCAATCCATTATTCAGTGATCAATGAATTAGAGGTTTCACTAAAAATAGTTGTTCATTGACACATTAAGGATTAAACTATCAGTTAATCCTTCTTTGGTGAATCCAAATTCTCTATGTGGTTTAAGTTTTTATTCATGACCCAAGTTAATTTATTCACCATCACCATGAAGTTTTCAACTCCAACTTCCATCACATTAGGAAGACTATCATTGAACTTTTCATTACATTAGTTTTTTACACAAGTACTTATATTTTTTTACCATTTTTCTTAAATAATATAACCTAAGTGATAAATTTTTTATTATTGGAAATCTTAAAGGAAATATTTATCCTAAAAATTTCTAACATCATGATTCTAGGATAATATAATTAAATATATATTTTTTCATTTTCTATATATCCTTCATAATAGTTTGTAAATAACATGTGATTAACTAAATAATATCCTCAAAGAGTGTCAAAATAGGTATACAACAAGTATTATTTTTCATGAATAAGGCGATGATTGAGTTAATACCCAATACGTACTTTTTTGGGTTATTACCCCTAGATAAAATTATTCGAGATCCACATCTACTTGTAGTATCCGGAAAAAGATTTTATTACTTGGAAACCACTATCTTTATACTTCAACAAAATTTTAAGGATGTTTTCCTATATTTGTACCTATCCTTAGAATTATTAATAATTTTTTCTAGTACTAATTTCCATAAATAACTAAAACTTCCTTTGATACCAACTATGGAAAACCACCTTTTTAATACCTAATTTTAACATAATTCCTTAAAAAAATATTACATTAATAACTTCAAAGGATATTTTTAGGTTTTATGACTTGGAAATAAGGTACATAATACATGAATTACATAAGGAAAACATAAAAATAGAATTTTATTTACTCATCTTGAAATTCTCCTTTATTATTCCATCATAGGTCACATCACGACAAGTGATTTCTTAGGGACATACATCAATAGAAAATGGTGAGTATAAAACCACGTAAGGGAAAAGAAAAGGAAAAGGAATATGAAAGGTCATAAAGGATGAAAAATGAGGCATAACATGAGGTCATAATAATTAGAACATGATATATAACCTGGAAATTTGGATACAACATAAAAATGATACTTTCATAAGTATATTTCTAAGGTTTATGAACAAGGCATTATAAAACATAATTACTAAGGTTATTCAACATGGTATCATAAAAATTTTAATATATTGAGATTATTTATTTACCCAATGAATAATATAACTATCATGTTGCACCATTCATTTTTTTAATTCATGTGTTCCATATATATCATAATAAAATATTTCATTAATAACGCATAGAAAATAAAGAACGATTTTCTTATAAAACCACTGAGCACATAAATGTTTCACAACTTGAATATTTCATCATTTTTAACCCATGAGGAGAGAATGGGAGTATAATAAATTTAAATATAAAATAAATGAAGTATAATTACATATATATATATGAATAAAAATGAATGAAAATAGGATTGGGTATTCATAACATAAAGAGAGGCATGAAATGTAAATGGATGAATTTAGTGACATAATGATTATACAAAAAGGTTATTGAATATGATTAATTATAGGATATGGAAGTATCTCATTAATATAAAATAATTTGGATACTAAAGGAACTATTTAAATTAAAAAAATAATATTAATATGAAAATACATTACTACATAGGAACTACTTGAAAGTAAAGGAGGAAAGAGGAAGAGAATTCCCTTACCTTGAAGAGTTGCTTCCTAAAACATGAGGACAGAACATTAAGACCTTAAGAACACCTTAGAGGGAATATTTAGAGGTAAAATTACTATAACTTCATAGTTATATGATTTTAAGTAGAGAGTAATGGTAGGACAGGTGGTTATTTATAGTAAAATATAAGGAATTGATTAATAATTTCTAAATATAGACATTGGAATTATAAGTTGTGGAAAATGAAAAACCATTGGACTAACTGGGATTTTTCTAATGGTTTTATACATTTAATTCATATTTCATAATATTTTAATTCATTAGAACTGAAATTAATTTTTAATATTACTTTGTCCATCAAAAAGTAAATTTCCCACAAAATATTGTTTTTAAAATCATAATTTCCATTTTCGAATTTGGAAAGTCATTTATCAGTTTGGAAATTAATCTAAATCCATTAAAATTCATAATATTAATAAAACAATATATTTTTGGTTGTGTATTTATTTTTATTAATTATTACATAATTATTACATATTTATGAATTCATAAAACATATCGTAAACACAAAACTATATTTTTACTATTCACTAAAAAATAATGTATTTTAGAAAATTATAAAAATTTAATCATAACATAATTTTCACATTTTGATTAAAATATAATGTATATTTTATCAAAACAGTTTCCTAAATATGATAATTTTAACTTTTAAATAAAAAATTCCTTTTTATTGAAAAATAACTATCTTTACAACATAGTCGACTTTCTGACACTTATAACAATTCTCTAGGAAATTATAAAATTATATTATCATTTTATATTTAAATATGTTTTATTAGAATATTTCATGAAAATAACTTTTAATTATAATACCTAAATTTATTATGAAAGTGTATATATTTTCTAAAAATACACTTAGGTTTTATTTTTATCCAAAAATCTATTTACCAAATACATCTTATATTCATGAGTATTTTATAAAATAATAATGAAAATGGGATTAAAGAAATAAATATTTCATTTATACAAAGTAAATACACTTTTATTACACTAATGTCTAGATATATAACCCCTTATTACACTAGTATATTCCATAAGGATAAAGTGTACGGTGGTGGTAGTTTCATGGGGTGGATCAGCTAACATTGATCTAGTAATAATATCCACTAACTTGAACTTCTATCATAGTTGATTCCACTTGAGCATTACTTGTTTAAGCTCAATTTGGGATTGGTTAAGATAAAACCTCAGTGACACTCTATCCCTTCCAAGTTTTGATAATTGGGCTTTAAAAGGCATGATCCTACTGGTTGAGGCCATTGTTTCTCCATTAAAAATTAATTATATTTTTTTAATTACCCTTTATAAGCACTAATTCTAATGGTAACATTATTACAAGTAGTCACAATGCCTAGTGGTCATATTAAACAATGATTATATTGACCAACATTCATGTTACTATTACAAATATGATATCACTACTCCAATAATCATATCACTATTCGAACAATCATATTAATTCTTAAAAATACCTTATAATTTCATTATTCATCATTTAACTCAATTCCACTAAAGGTTATACATTTCTAAAAATTTTATTATATTACTAATATTTTGTCTTCTTTTGATAGATTTGTTCGTGGCTGTGATGATTCTAGGGGATCAATATGATCCTAATTTTTATATTCTTGTAAATTATTTATTTTTATTTATTTACCCACTATAATAATTTCAATTCTCATGGCTATTTTTATTATATAAATGTAATGTCCTTATAAAATTTATTTCCCTTTTATAGGATTCTATTGTAAAATATAATAAAATAATCATTATGAAACATGAGTTATTTTATTAAGGAAAATTTTGGGATGTTATGAAGAACATCGTATTAGTTTCTTGTCTTGATATGAATAGTTTTTTACAAGTTCAGAAACAATGAATGTTATTTTTACAAAGATAAAATTTTTATGGTATGGACTGACTCAATAACAGTCATTATGTATTAGATTATGAAAACCAAGTATTGGTAGTTAATAAATAATTTATTTCTCATGAATCCTGTAACACCTAGTTGTGGCATCACCATCAAGGTCATGTAAATCATAATCGCTTGAAAAATCTCTATCAAGAAGGGTATTTATACTCTTTTGAGCTAAAACCACTTGAGAAATGTCTCTCTAGTTTACAAGGAAATATAACTGAACCAATATTTAGTGGTATAGGTGAAAGGGCTATAGAGCTTATAGAATTGTTACACACCGAAACGTGTAGAATATTTATAATAGAATTTAGAGGTGTATTCTCATAATTCATCACATTTATTGATGACTTGAGTATATATGGATTCATCTACTTAATGAGGTACAAGTTATAATCATTAGATAAATTCAAGGAGTTCAAGAATTAAGTAGATAATCAGCTTGGAAAGAATATAAAAAATATTATATTGGACCACAAAGGAGAATATTTTTATTTTATCAACCTTTTATGGGAGTGTGATATTGTATCCCAAATCACCCCCCTTATACACTGAAATGAAATGTTACATGTGAAAGGAGTAATCAAACCTTATTGGAAATCATTAGGTCAATGATGAATCACACTGATATTCCTTTATCCTTTTAGGAATATGCATTACAGAATATAGAGTGCACACTAAAACAGGTTCCAACTAAAGTGATAAACAATATTCTAGATTTGTTAATGCATGGTAAGAAGTCTGTGTTGAAAAACTTATGTGTATAGGGTTATAAGGTGTTTGTTAAGGCCACTCCAGGAAAAACAATGACACCCGAAGGAATGCGTTTATCTTTATAGATTACCCCAAGGAAAAATGGTTATTAGATATATGAACCCTCATATAAAAAGGTTATAGTGGATCTTAAGGCCATATTCCTTAAGAGTTACCACATCCTCATGAAGGAAAGTGGGGGTAAGATTAACATTTATGAAGTTAATGATCAAGATACAATGGAGTTAGAAAAGGAAAAAATTCCAAGAATCCCAATTGAAGAAGATGTTATTAAGAAACATGTATTGTTTAAGATCACCTAAGAGGTTATAGAACTAATAAGTTATAGCGTTATGATCATTGATAATAGAGACTCATCATTATTAGAAAATGAAGAAAATATTTCCTACAAGGAGGTAGTAGAGAGATCCAAATCTATAAGATGGAAAAAAAGCCATGAATTTTCAGATGGATTCCATGTATCAGAAGCAATTATGGGTTATGGTTGACCCTCTAATTAATGTAATGCTCATTGGGTGAAAATGCGTATTCAAGAGAAAAATAGGCATGAAAGGTAAAGTGGTTACCAATAAAGCATGACTAGTAGCTAAAGGGTTTAAACAACATAAAGGTATTTACTATGATGAAACATTTCCCTAGTTTCCATTTTTAAATACACCATAATTATAATTTCTATATAATCATTATATAACCATGTGATTTGGTAGTTGGATTTCAAAAAAATATTCCTTAATGGGAACCTTTAGGAAGATGTCTATATGACAAAACCAAAAGGGTTTGTGACTCCAAGTAATTCTAAAAGGGTATGAAAATTGTAGAAATACATTTATGGATTAAATAAAGGATCTAGTTCATAAAATAATCATTTTTATAAATCCATATAGGAGTTTGGTTTCATAAATAATGAATATAATCCATGTGTTTATCAATGGTTTCATGGGAGTGTAGTCATTTTCCGAATAGTATATGTAATTTGGATATTACTTTTTATAAACTTGGTATCATCCTTATAGTTAATTAAGGATAAATTGAACAAGTGTTTATCCATAAAGGACTTAGGTTAAGAAACCTATATCCTTGATATCAATATTCTTCAGAATAGATCCAAGGGGTTTATTTCACTAAGTCAAGGTAAAAACATTGATCATATTCTAAAGAGATCTTCAAAGAGGGGATTGGTTCTAGTGTCACATGGAATTCATCTCTTTAAAATAATATTTCCTAAGACACAATAGGAGAGAGAGAGAGAGGATTAGCAAGGTACATTTTTACATTTTAAATAGGATCAATTATGTATTCCATGTTATTCAATAGTTTTGATATTTATTATGCTATAATAATGAAAAAAATATATCAAGAAAATATAGGAAAATAAAATTGGGCTACTGTTAAGACTATCACAAAGTATTTTAAGAATACTAAAGATATATTCCTGGTGTATGGAGGAGATGAGGATATATTCATTATAGGATACACTGATCATGGTTTCCAAACTAATAAGTATAACATGAGATCGCAATCAGTATATGTTTTCACACTCAACATAGGATTTGTGAGCTATAATTTCTCAAAGAAGCTAGTTGTGGCTGGTTCTACAATGGTGTTCGAGTATATTGTGGAATCTGATGTAACTAAATAAGTAGTTTAGATTTTAAACATCACCTATGGGATTGGTTTTGTGCCTATTAGTACAAACCCTATCACATTATATTATGATAATACTGAAATAGTGGCTCTCACAAAGGACTCAAGGTCTCAACAAAGGATGAATCACATACTCTAGAAGTTTCATATCTTGAGGTATTTTTCTCAACAAGGTGAAGTCATAGTGGGAAGAGTATCCATGGAGAAAAACATGGAATAACCCTTGAATAAATACTTAACTTAATAGAATCATGAATATCAACTGAGATCTAGAGGGATTAAAATTACTAGCAGTTGTATTTAGTGAAAGTGGGAGTCTATTGGAGTTGGCTGTGCCCTAAAACCAAATTCCCTTATACTTTCGATTACATTTTATATTCATGGTGTTTGAATATAATTATTTACCACATATTAATTTTTCTTATTCATGATAGTGTATGTGATAATTTCCTAAGGATACATGTCACATCGAAAGTATATAGCAGTTCCCCACTATGATGAGATACTTTATATGTTATGACATTATTCCTTAAACCCATGTACTATAGTTGGATGATATCATTTGATGGGACACAAATGATATTGGATATCAGGGGTAGGAGTCCCATAAGACATTTACACACCTTATTATTGTGTTCTCCCTTGGTAATCTCTAAGAAGGGGGGTTATGATAATGGAACTACTAATAAGAATTTCACATGTTTCATGGATATTCCAATATACAGACCTATGTAATGATCATTTGACTCTAAGATTATTATTAATGTGTGCTATGACTTATTTTCTTATATGTATTGCATAAATCGTGATGATCAAAGTTCATTGAGAAGTTGTATATGCGGGGTGCATCATGAGTGGAATCACATTAATGAATAACATGTGATAGGATTTGTCCCTTTTGTAGGAAGTGAATATATTATTCCCATTAATGGAAAATAATACCCAAATTAAGTCTATAGACATGGTGGTTTATCAGAATATTAAGTTTTGGAAATTCAAAGAAAGCAAGTTGAAAATATAGGTTAATGACACAAGCTATGCAACCGGTTTGATGAGAGATACCAAGATAAAGGGATTATATTACATGATAAGGGTTCTTAAAATATTTAATGTCATTGTGATATCAACTCTTTCATCTAGGGGTTACTTAGAATGATTCAAGATGCTAACCTTAGAATTTAGGTGGATTAGCCTAATGCCACTATGAAAAGGGCCTAGTGTTCCACACACTAAGTATATCCAAGAACCCAGGTTAAATTCTAAATGAGTTTAAAAAGTATATTAAAATATTATTATCAAGTATGAGAAATAATATTTAATCATGTTTATTAGTTTATTGAAAGTTTTTATTTATCATTGTATAATGAAATTACATTTAATTAATTAATTAAATGAATCGTTGTTATACTTATCCCTATAAATAATGAGGAGGATGATAAGATCGAGTTATGTTCCAGTGAGAATGCAATATTATTTTTGAATAAATATTATTTTATTTATCCAAGAAAAATAATATTTACTTAGTTATCAAGTTATGAATTTGTAAAGTAAATAATAATATTATTATTATTATTTACACATGGGGTATTCTAAGGGTTAAGATAATATTAAAGGGGCTTTCTTAAAATAATATTCTAACCCTAGATCTATAAATACCTGACTAAAAAAATATCATATAAGAAGATACAATGGTATTTTCCTAATAATTCTTGTTCCCTACATTTGGAACTCCAAATAATTATCTAAGCCCTGAGATATTCTCATGAATGCTCTAAGTTCCATAAGAATTAGTGATCCTCCTCCTCCCTCTCTAGCTTTGAGAGAACCCAGAGAATCCAATATTCCTCATTGGGATTCTAAATTTATGATCATAAACAAATGATGCAAGGTATAGGGATATTCGCAATAGCATCCATAGAACCCCACCAAGGAATTCATAGATTCTTGGTGCATGTGTGTATCACTGCTAGAGGTAATATACCCTTGATTCCTTACTCACAATGACAGTTCAACAAGAAGGGTCAACAAAATTTGACAATGAAGAAAGAATCATAGGATAAGGTAATACTTTATCTATATAAATTAATTATAAATCACACATGAGATCCTTTCTTTATTGATTTTTGTAATTCTATTCTATCTAGTTCTGAGGAGAAATCTGAAGAAGCTGATGGATTTTTTTTGGGAATGGGCCTGACTAATACCACTATGTTCCAGAACCTTCAGCAGGGGGCATCGAGATTTTTTGGGTAGTATCCATAGTGAGGCTAGATAGTTATTGATTCTAGTTGGTTCTAAAGGTTCCAGGTGTAGTGGAATCACCTTGGAGGGTGATAAAACAATTTTTTATTAGATATAATAAATCATTCACATATTGTGCATGACGTGAATGCCATGGCCAATAAAAATTTTCCAATCAGATATTTACATAGAAAATACTAGAACTTGAAGTGGATATTTTGTATGTTAAATTTATAATTAATTTAAATATTATTGAATGAAATGTTACCTTTTTTTGAACATTCTTTGATGAAGATATAGTTGAGTGCTCAAAAATGTTTTTCCGGATTACCTTCATTGAACTTGTAGAATCCAAGTGTAGAATCACTCTAGAGGTGATCCACACGTGCTCCTTTGATTTCCAAATGTTACTAATTGATTACCAGGTGTTAGAGCAATGAATCAATCATATTGCGTTGTTCGTATAGATCAATTTAAGATCCTTTGGGCTTGAAGGAGTTCTTCTCATTATGGAGAAAATGAGTGAAGGAAGAGTCAAGAGAGAAGTCTGTTATGTGAAACTATTCTCAATCCTTTATTATTGATTAAACCTACATAATAGACATAATAGTATATTTATAGGGTTAGGGTTTAGGTTAAAATATTATTTTATTGAATTATAACCCTTAAATACTATAATAAACTTTTTATAACAGCATACCATATAATAATAATGTTATTTTTATGGTGTTATCTAAATAGCACAATAATAAATATTATTTTTTTGGATTATAAATTAATATTTATCACCAAACACAATCTTGGTATGCTCATCCTCTTCTTCGTTTATTGAATACCTGAATAAATATTTAATTAAATATTTAATTCATAAATAAATATTTTATGGACACTCTTGAGAATAAATTTTTATTAAATATTCAATAAAATATTTATAATCGATAAAACACAAATAAAATTATTCCTCAGTCTTGAGAATAATATTTATTTCATTAATAAAATTAAAATACAATTTAATTGAGATCAACGAAAATAATTAGTGTGTGATCCTATAGGAATCTTTCTCATTGGAATTAGGAAAACTTGTCTAAATTCCAAGATTGTTGTCTAGTAACGAGTCAAGGCACCTAAGAGAAATAACTTAATGTCGCAATGTTGACAACCACATACAAATTCTCATTGTGTAATATAATATTTTTTTTGAAATATCACATTAATAAGGTTTTATATATATGTAATCAACCAATATGCTTGATATGTTTTTCTTGTACTATATAAAATAAACACGTTGTTATTCGCCATGAAATTTAATGCGATGGTTTCATTTAAATCAAAGGATCAAGATATCAACTTGAATAAAGATGGAAGGGAAAATCCTTCATCAAATTATTAATAAATAACACATCAATCACGAAATAATGAACATATCCAACTTCACCATGAACAATTATTGTCATGTTTTATGAAATATTTCTAAGTTCATGTGTCATAACATGCACTAATAATAATATTAATGTCTAAGGACTATTAAAAACACTTGAAGATAAGAATATTCAATGATACATCAATATAAAGAATTCTTTCTAGCAGGGATGTTCACATAATCTCCCATCTTAGAGATTACCAATTGCGAACTTCATGAGAAGAAGTCTCACCAACTTATGAGTACTCACACCAGATAGTCAACATTCTATGTGTCCCATCATAGCATGTTATCCAACCATAGAAATATATTTAATAATATCATCATATCACTTTAAGGTTCTCATCATAGAGGAGACCTACTACGACCTTATCAATGTGACAAAAACCCTAGGACATTAATACATTGAAGTAATACAGAATAATGAATAATATGTAATAAGATGTTTTTATAAACATTCAAATCTTTTAATATAGATGTAATACAAAGTAAAAACAGTTGGTTATAGAACACCAACTACAATATATTCCCACTTGGACTAGATCCAACTCACTATTATTTTTTCCCTTTAAACCTCACATGATGATCATGTTTTTTTGAGTTGAGGCTTTAGTCAAGGGGCCCACCACATTGTATTCCATGAAAATTTTTCTCAGTGCGACATCACCTCTTTTAAAAAAATAACTAAAGATATGATACTTCTAAGGTATTTACTTAATCTGTTGATGTGACCTTGGATCCATTATAAGATCCACCACTATAGTATTATCACAATAAAGTTTGATATGATAATTACTTACATATACCACATCAAGCTCTTGTATGAAGTTTCATATCCAAAATTATTCTTTAGCTACCTTTGAAGCTGCAATATACTCAGATTCTACTCTAAAATCTACAACTATAACCTACTTTGAGCTCTTCCAACTCTCAACAACTTCATTAAGAGTGAATATATATCCTGTATGTGATTTCATATCATCTTGTTCTATTTAGAAACTAGCATCTACATATCCTTTGATGACTAGTTCCATATATCTTTCATGGAATATGAACATATCTTTAGTACACATTAGATATTTAAGGATAGTATTGACTACCATCCAATAGTGGTCACCTGGTCCAGCTTGATATATTCCTTATACAATCAAGGCAAAAGAAATATCTATCCTAGTACATATCATATCATACATGACCAGCCCAATCATTGATGAGTATGTAATTATTTCCATCCTCTATCTTTCCTCATGTGTCCAAGGACACATTTTATTATAATGATGAATTCCATGTGACATTTTCAATAATCCCCTCTTGTATTCTTCCATACCAAATAAATTAAGTGTCTTGTAAAAATATATACCATGGCTTAGTCTAATAACTCTCTTAAATACATCATGATGGATCTTGATTCCAAGAATATATACTACCTCACCTATATCCTTTATGGAGAATCATTTATTCAAATATGCCTTAAAAAACTCTAAGACTGGTACTTATTTTCCAATGAGTAGTATGTCATTAATATATAATATTAATAAATTGAACACACTCCCAATAAACCACTTATAGACACAAGGATAACATTTGTTCTTTATGAAACTAAATTCTGTTATGGATACATCAAATCAAATGTTCCATAACCTAGATGCTTTCTTTAATGCATAAATGGATATTTTTAATTTTCATACATTGTTGGTATCCTTTAGAGTCACAAACCCTTTGGGTCTAGTCATATGGACATATTCCTTAAGTTTCCATTAAGAAAGTCTATTTTGAAATCCATTTTCCAAATATCATAGTCATGGTAAGGAGTAATGAAAATTAGAATTCTAATGGATTTTAGCATGTAAACTAGTGAAAATATTTCACCTTAGTCAATGCATGGATGTTGTTTGAACCCTTTTGTAACCTATCATGAATTATAGGTATTGGCTTGTCCATCCATGTCTAATTTCTTCTTGAAAACTCTTTTACAACCAATAGACTTTACATCTATGAGAGGATCTACCAAAATCTATACTTGGTTTTGTTATATGGAATCCATTTCAAAATTTATAGCTTCATGCCACTTGGAAACATCTATTATACTTACCACTTACTTGTAGTTTATAAGATCATTATTATCAACTTATAATGAGTCACCATCCCCAGTGACTAGAAAACCATATATTGCAGGTTATCTAACCTCTATTATACTCCTACGTATTACTTATATCTATAAAAAATCTTCTTCCATGGGGATTTTTGGAATCTAATCCTATTCCAACTCTTATATATCTTGATCCTAGACCACATTGAATTATATCTCACTCCCACTATCTCTTTTAGATATATGTTCCCCTTTAAGAAATATGGGGTGTTTTTTAACGACAACTTTCTTTTTTTGTAGGTTCATATAGGTAATATAGTTTATTTTCCCTAGGATACCCTATAATTATACACTTAGTACCTGAGGGTGAATTTTTTTTTCTATAAATATCCTTAAAAAATTATTTACAACCCCACACTCATATGTATGACAACATAGGTTTATTTTCATTCCACAATTGGTATATAATACAATCTTCCACTTTATTAGGAACCTAATTTAGTATGTATGTTTCTATTTTTAATGTGTATCCCCAAAAGGAAAATGTAAAACTCATATGACTCATCATTTATCTCTCCATGACTAATAGGGTGTGGTTACTCCTTTTTCTTACACTATTCCACTGAAGTGTATAAAGAGGATCGAGTTGAGATAGAATCCCAAACTCCCATAAATAATCAATGAAGTCTTGATTAATTTATTTTACACTATAGTCTGAGTGTAGTTTCTTAATCTTCTTACCAAGATGGTTCTCAACTTCATTCATGTATTACTTGAATATTTTAAAAGAATATGACTTATACCTTATTAAGTAGGCATATCCACATATACTTAAATCATCATTACAAGTTATAAAGTGTGAGTAACCGCCCCTTGATTCAACTGAAAATGGTCTACACACATCAACATGAAGTAATTCCAGAATATCCTTAGACCTTTCACATTTTCCCCTAAATGTGAATTATTAATTTTGGCTTGTAAACGTGCGTGACATACACCAAATGGTTTTAGTTCAATGGAATCTAAATATCAATCTTAGTGATTTTTTTCAAATTCCTTTCATTTACATGACCTAACTAGTGATTCCATAGTTAGGTTTGGTATGAGTCATGTGAAGTAGTTTTATTTTCAATTTCCATTACTTGGTTTGTGTAATCCAGCAAATAAAGACCGTTATTTAAATATTAATTACTATGAAAAATGACATCCTTATAAAACAAGTAACATTTATTATTTAATTTAAAAATAAATCCATTCATATCAAGTTTGGACACAGAAATAATATTTTTGATAAAATATGTCACATAATAATAACCTTTTAAAACCAAGACCATTCCCATAGACAACCTGAGGTGGTAGTCCCCGATATCCCCAGTAGAAAGTTTGGCTTCATTGGCTACTTGTAAGTATACCTCCCCATTTCTAGTATTCCTGAATCTACTTGGTTCCTATATTTGAATACATATGTGGTCTTTATATGATTTATCTAGTAAAAAATTTTTAGAAACATATAAATTTCACTAGATAAAAAACACACTTGAATCTTCTCCTTGATTATTTTCTTGGGTAATTTTTTCCTTCTAGTGTCCCTTCTTGCCACATAAAAAACAAACTAAATCTGATTCCCTTTACCATCCCTTGATCCTTCACTTATTATAAGGGTGTTATCAAGAAGATTAGTTATTATATATCTTCACTTTGACTTTCCTTTTTTACCATAAGGACAAAAGGATTTTAATGCTTTGTATCCTTATTTACTTGGTGAAGCATTGTGAGAAGATCTAGAAGATAATTCTCTATGTTGTTTATATTAAAATTCATAACCAACCTGGATAAGGTCTATGGAAGTGATGTAAGAATGAGATCAGTGAATAATTATTTTGGAAATTTAAACCCAAGAACCTATAGGTTCCCAATGTTTCTAATGAGTTTGACTATGTGAGGCCCAACTGTCACACCTTCTCCAAGATTACTCTGAAATCCTTTGAAATATAAAATTGTTCCTATATTTCTATCTCCTAGTATAAACCATGAAGATGCTCAAGTATTCTATAACCATCCATGTTTTCGTGATACTTCATGAGTTCACTAAACATGGATGAAAGCATTAAACATGAACATCGGCCACATCGCTCATGTGTTTATCATAGATAGTGAACTCTTCAACACTTTCTTCCTTAGTAGAAAGATCATGTAGTGAGGATTCTAGAACATAATATTTCCATTCAGGTAAAAAAACAACCCAAAGGCATTTAAACCATTCATGGAAGTTACTACTAGTAAAGAGATGGCATTTCTCCAATATTGATCGCAATGATATTATGGATGAAAAAGTTTTAATTTATTCTAAAATTTGAAATAGAAGATTATTAGTACTTTTATTGATTAAAAATAATGTGATATATAATGAATTTAATTTTTATTAATAATCCCACTATTTTATCAATTTCCAATAGCCGTCACCATTGAACTCAAAATTTCCAATCACTTAAGACATTCCAGTGGTAAGTATCCATATTTATCTTCTTAATGATACAAACATTGGCCATGAAAATCATAAGAAGGTATATAGGTAGGAAATATTTTAAAACATGAGATTATAGTTCCTTGATCCATTGGTTGGATTCCCCAATCCAAAAATCCTAATTGGGATTTCCTCAACACCTACCTACAATTTTTTATTGAACAAACTTTGGTCAATAAATTCAATACAAGCTTAGTTAATTCAACCCATCATCTTAGTTAAGACTCTCCAATAATTAAAAGTTCCCCTGACTTTTTCATGAATTAAAAATTTATCCATGGTTTCATCTTAATTTATATGTTATAAGGCATAGTGAATTAATATTAACTTGAGGGATTGGTTTTATTATTCATAATTATTTATTGTTTTATCCTTTACATATCTTGTTAATATTATGTTTATTTTACTTAAGTGATTAACCATGTTTTGATAAAACATTTATAAATAATCCATTTATTTAAATTACATATTTTCATATTAGTTTATTTATTTATTCGATCATGGTATTTCATCCATAAAATAAATAATGAAAAAGGAAAAAATAAATAAATAAATAAATGACCCGATCATGTGATTATATAATGGTTGATTTATTAAGGGGATAACAAATAATCCTATGACCAAGGGGGAAAATCATTATGTCGAACATGGTATGAGTTTTAGCATTCCACCTATCCACCTGTGTCACCCAGGTTGGCATCATCTCAGCTCCATCATGAACCTCCTCCACGTTACTTGGGATACTCCTTTAATTACATGTATTTATAACTCACACATAGGTGAGGGAAACTAAATGATTGGTTAAGGGGAATTATATAAATCACCTTGGACACATAAGTATTATATAATAAAGGAGGGATGAATCACTTACCATTATATTTAATTTAATGTTAAATAAATTCAAACCCATGAAATAAATTAAATTAAATAAAACCAATGCATACGTAGGTTTTGGTCAAGCTCACAAACGGTCGTACACATGCAACGAATATGAAAAAGTACACCAATTAACATTCATTTCTATTCATTTTTTATTATTAATATAAAAATTCTTGAATTGATTTATTGATTAATTAATTAATTATCATTTATCTTAATGACCATCTAAATTATCTTAGAGATACCCATCATAAATACATTCATAGAAAATAAACACCATGAAAAGTAATTATAGATAATTTCATTAATTTAATCGACCATTTAATAATTATTTAAAACCTTTATTACATAGTCAAACACATCTGGTTCCAATAGTGTAATTATAATCTAATACTATAATTAATTATTTTAATGTAGTTTAATTCTATCCCTTATTGGGATACTACATGAAATGTATTTATGAGCTACATGCCATGTATCTCATTTTAAATGTACATAGGATAAATTCCTAGGGATTTATCATATACCTTAACCGGACTACAAAACATGTACTCCCTAACTACATGACATGTATCATGATTTATTTGTGTTTGATTAATACACTAAAGGACTCAGTGTGTTCTTCAGATGCAGGACCACATGACATGTACTCCATCTATATGTCGTGTGTTCCGCTAGTTGTGTGTCCACGTAACTCACCAAATGACTTGGCATGTATCACAAACATGGTTTATAATAAACTACACACCATGTACCCCAATTACATATATTTTATTTCATTAATGTTCTAGGATGTTAGTATCATGTTGTTTTGACTGTGTATTTGACCACATGGTTAGCATGAATTTCATCACTAAATTGTGTAGAATACATGACGTGCATTCCAACTATGCACCATGTAATCCAACAAGCCATGTGCTAGGTTGTCCTGGTCTACAAACGGTGTTCAATAAATTCACCATGTGTAATTACTTCTTAGTGTATCATGTATCCCATAATATGCCCAAGTATAGTGTACTTAGGTACACGATGTGTACTCTGGCTACACACCGTGTAACCCATACCATCCGACCATAATCCTCGGAACTTCCCAATAGAATCTACATACATTCTTCATCTTTTCTTAGTCCTTTAAGAAAATATTAATCTCAAGAAAAGTAATTAAAATGTACAAATCATGTTAATTACACATCATATTAAAGAAAAAATAATATAAAAATGAAAAATCTAACCACTATTACATACATAGATCAATAATAAAATAAATAATTATAAATTTAAAATGTGATAGCTTTGATATCACTTGAAGATTCTAGCATAGCAGAATCACCATGGTGGGTGATAAACCAAATGTTTTTTGTCGAATACGATCAACCATTCATATATTGTGCATGATGTGATTTCCATGAAAAATGAAAATTTTCCTATCAGATATTGACATAGGAAATCCCGAAACCTAGAGAGGATATTTTTCACATTAAATTAATAATTTATTTAAATATGATATAAATAAAGGTTACATCATCTTAGGAACTTTATTCAATAAAGATATTGTTGAATGTTCATTTTTTTTTTCAAAATTACCTTCATTGTGCTTGTAGGATCCAAGTGTAGAATCCATCTACCATTGAACCACCTATGCTCCTTTGATCAATGAATGACAATAATTTATTGTTGGGTGCTAGTGTGATGAATCAATCATCTTTCATTTTTTTTCTTGATTGCTTAAATATCCTTTAGGCTTGAAAGATTTCGTCTCATTATTAAGAAGATGAGTGAAGGGAGATTCAAGAGAGAAGTCTATTGTGCACAATGATTCTCAATTAAACCTATAAAATAGACATAATAGTATATTTATAGTGTTAGGGTTTAGGTTAAAATATTATTTAATTTCACAAAAACCCTAAAATAATATAATAAACTTTATATAACCCCATTCCATATAATAATAATATTATTATTTTTATTCCTTGTGCTAACCGATGAAATGATAAATATTATTTTACCGTCTTATAAATTAATATTTATCGTTAGACACAATCTTGGTCCACTCTTTCTTCTCAATATTTATTGAATATCCAAATAAATATTTATTTAAATATTTAATTCATAAATAAATATACTATTCACAATCAAGAAAATAAATATTTATTAAATATTCAATAAAATATTTGCGATTGTTAAAACATGAATAAAATTATTTCTTATTCTTGAGAATAATATTTATTTTATTAATTAAATTCAAATATAATTTAATCGAGATTAATGGAAACACTTATTATGTGACTCTTTAAGATTCATTCTCCTTGACATTATCTGGGCTTTCCTAAAGTCCATGATTAATGTCTAGTAGTGATTCAAGGAACCCAAGAGAAATAACTTGATGTTGCAACATAAAAAACCACATAAGAATGCTCACTGTGTAATATAATATCTTTTTTCATAATATATCATCAATTAGGTTTCACAATTTTTTCATCAAACTATATTCTTGATATGTATTTCTTTAACTATATGAAATAAACACATCATCACACCATGGACATGGAATTTAATGAGACATTTACATTTAAATAAAATGGTCAAGATATCAATTTCCATAAAGATGGAAGGGACAAATCCTTACTTGAATTATTAATTAATAACACATCACTTTTGACCCACACAATGTATCCAAATTTTCTATTAACTATTATCATCATGGTTTATGAAATACATATAATTGAATGAGTCATAACATTCATTAATAATAATATTAAAGTCTAAGGACCACTACACATGATTTCAGTTAGGAATATCTAATTATTCATAAAAATTTAGAATTCCCATCGGTAAGGTTGTTCTCACAATATCCCATTTTGGACATTACCAAGTGGGAACTTCACAATAACAAGTATCACCATCTTATGAGTACTCACACATGACATTCAACATCCTATATATCCCATTATAGTATATTATATGACCATAAAACAATATTTAAGAATATCATCATAGACCTTCAAGGTTCTCGTTATAGCATGGACATGCTATGACCTTATCAATGAGGCATATACCCTAGGACATTATTAAATTAAAGTCATGAAAAAAATGAACAATATGTAATAATATATTTTTTATAAAAATTAAAATATTTGAATATACAAGTAATCTAAATTACAAACCACTAGTTCAAGAATAAAAAATCCCATAAGTGTGAGTCATGGGTGGAGGGAATTAGTGAGGGGAGGATAAAGGGAACATAGTAGGGGAATGTGTCAGACCTAGGGTTATCCAATAATCATTTAGGGGTTCATGTCTTGGCCTTGACCAACCTACTGTGTGTTGGGTGCTGTATGTCACCCTCAAAAAGGACACATCATGGTTCCACACATCTCAAGTCTCAAATGGGGTGTGGGGGGAGCCTCAAGTATGGAATATATTTCTTGTGAGTTTCTCCCCTAGCCAAAGGCATTTTATAGATGTGTGGGATGCTAAAAAAAACATATCAGTATCGGTGAGACCCTAGAGTAGACAATATCATGGATATAGAAGTAGAATATGATCTTAAGAGGGGGATGAAATCAAAAATGGGCGGGGGGAAAATTGGTGTTGTTTTAAATTAATCCAATTTTTACCTTTTCCTTTTTATCCTTTTTTACCTCTATCATTTATTAAGGTGAATGGTTCTCTTGTTATCTCCACTTACCTTAGTTTTTATATGTAACACATCCCAAACAAACACACACACACACACACACAAAGGGGACAATTATTTTTATAAGGTTCACCTATTAGTATGATAAGGATAATCCTTAGTGTGATTGATAACCCACCAAAACCACACTACCCACTAGAAATAACCTATGAGTATAAAAAAGTAGGTTTTAACCTTAAAACTCACATTTTTATGCCCCTAAATAATTATTTGGTTCATATTTCACTCAGGTTCCTCCCAAACATAAAATTATAATTATTAAGGTAATAAAAAGTGAGTCTACCACTACATGAGAACTCTAACAAGCTATTGATGTGATTCTTATTTTATTATTCTTCTCCTTCTTCTCATTATCTAACTTGTATAGTAGTATACATGCACTCCTTCTCTTGTATGCATAACACATAGATATTTTGTTTTCTTCATGGGATCAAATATTAAATGCTCCCTTTCTTGATTACAAGAAATAATTATTCTTATCATAGAACTTTATGACCAACTGAACTTCTTCTTTTTTCAGTTGCCTCTACTTCTTCTTCTTCAATGCAAAAAAAAACATCACTAGATCCCCCTATTATTTTATTCTTCAATAGACTATGATTATTATGGCTTGAAATTATATTGGGTATTCTATCTTCAATACTCAATTTTTATTTCAGGATTGAATAATATCTGGTATCCTCAAATTAACATCTTTTAACAACTTGAAAAATATATATTCAAGAAAATAAAACAATGTCAGCTATCCTCCATGATATTTTCCTTATATATTCCTTATTTTTATTCACTGCAATTCATGAATATCTTGATTTGAATTATTAATATTTTCAATAATTAAAAATCCTTGAGTCACTTCCCCTTTTCTTCATCCAGATCCAAAAATATCAGCCTCTTCTTCTCCCTATAAAACTACTTTATAAACTATAACTACATTGAATGTGAAATAACTATCATAGGTATTCATTCATCAAAACTAGTCCATGAAATCATCTCCTTCCATCCATAATAATACTTATCCATTAAATATGAATATTAATATATGAATAAATCATGAATGAGATAGTTTTGATAATGGATTCATCCTTTATGATTCAAATCACACACTTTTTCTTCTAGTTTTAGATTCATGCATAAGATTTTATATCAAAAATCACACATTTCTTATTATTTCTACCAAAATCATGATATAATAAAGAATTTTGATATTTTTTTCATTTAAGAACTCATCATCTGAAATCAACTAAATTATCTCCTCCCATAATTCTTTAAACAACAAAAAGAGTTATGATAAAAATATCATGATATTTAGAAACTTGAAATCCTGTATTAAAATAAATTGATAGATTTATCATTATGTTGAGGAATATTACCTTTAAATATCTCAGAATTACCTTTATTTATCTTGTTTATACCCTTATGTAGCTCTGAATATTTCTAAACAACCCTTGCACAAATGGATTTTAGCTTTACGTAGATTCCAAGCTACCTTTACATAGGTATCAATTACCCTTACATAGTTTCAGAATTAGTGTGACCTTTACATAGCTGAAACTTACAATTATTCTAAAGAAAAAATACTAGCAATAATATTACATACTACTTGAAATGGATGTATACCTTTATATTGCATGAAAATTACCCTTACATAGTGTGAAGTTACATTTACATATGTGCTTTAAATTATAAATTACCATTACATATATACTGGAATATATTTATTTAGTGCCAAAAATAACCTTACATAGCTCATTGAACTGCAGTGTTACCCTTCCATAACTCAAGTTCTTCAAAAACACCTTATGCAAAAAACATATAATTTTAGCTAAATTTACTTTAAAAAATTCATATGATAAAATTCATAAATTCAACCCATTTGGTCAAAGAAATATGGTCAAGATATATGGAAAAAGGAATACAATCAAAGAGTCATACAAATCATCCTAAAATTTTCTTATGCCAATGAAACCCTTCTTATTTTATTCTTCAAAAAAAATTCTGCATGTATCCTTATATGAAAAACACATGCATACACAAGTTTTGACCAAAATGACTCCACCACATTCAATATTCTTAGTTTAAAAATCAATAGTTTGTGGTGTAGAATGAAACAAATGAGGTGAAAAATGATTTTTGTGAGGAATATTACTTAAGAAACTCCAGATCAACCAAATAACACATGCATTTTAAGTGATGAAAATTGTCATTTAAAACCATATCCCACATCAAAAAATTATTAATTATACCTCTAGTAGATTATACAAGGTGAACTATAGACTGAGTATGAAATCCCTTAAGTGAAACCCCATACCAGCATCTCACCCATGTCGCCCCAAATGTGAGTTTCCTCTATCCTTTCTCTTATCCCAACCCACATAGGAGATCTTCCTCCTTTACACACTACTCAATGCTGGTTTCCAACTTCAAGCTCGAGTGTCCCTATGATCCCCTGACTACTCTGATGGATGTTTTGAATTGAATTAGTATATTTTTTTCATTTAGTATCTTCACTTTTCATTTGAAAAAATACATTAATTCTAGATACTCTATATAGAATCTATTTTTTTTCTTATAAGATTTTGAAAAATATTAATAAATATTTTTGAAGCCAGGCACTGAGACAACATAAGATTTAGAGACCCTATAAGACTAGAATTATTTTTTATAAAAATAATAAATATATTTATATCATGAATGCATATTTCTTTATGAATAATAGAATATATCATGAATGGAGTCTTGAATAGAAAATATAAAACCACGATTGAATACAGAGGGTGAGTTTTATCCTACACGTGACCTAATATTGGTCGGCATTGGACGTCCGGTTGAGGCAGCCATTGGTGGGTGCATTTAATTAAAATAAATAAATAAATTACTCATATGTTTTATTAAATGATCTAATTAAATTATTCATAAATACCCTATTATGAAAATTTTCCAAGGTTTATCCATATAACCCTGTCTAGATCTAAGTGGATGAGTATAGTGTTCTTCATCGATGGATCAACATTGAATGATGAATAATTATATGATCATGGTGTATTGACAAAAAACAAATACACCAGATCATCTTCATCAATAGAAAATATGTTCTTTACCAACGATCGACCCATAATCAAGGTAGGGATCATCAATTGCAGTTTTCTACCTTGATTAAATGTTTGAGCATAGATATTTGATTATATACTTTTGATTCTATGTACCCCCATCCTTCGCATGAGCCATTTTCAATTTGTATCATTTTATTCAATTTATTATTTTCTTGTACATTATATCACTATGGATTTCCCACTTTGCAATTGTTGGCTGAGAATTCTTGGCCAAAAATGCTTATCATCTTTGTAATGGTTCTTTTCTCCCATCATTATTTGAGTTCTTCACCATTGGCCTATGGGGCCACGATTTGACTTGTCTAGGGATGGTTCAAGTGTGATGAAACCCACGAATTCATGGAGGTTGTGAGAACCATGATTGGGATAGAAATTTACGGATAGACTAAGATCTGTTGGGGGATCCAGGTGGTGATTCACATGGATCTAAGATCTGGTACTGAGCATCAGTGACTGTAGGAGTACTGGTGAGGGATTTGTGTGAATGTTTGGAATCCATTTTATAGCCACTAGAGTCCAGTAAATGATGTTCATAGGTGAATAACACCATTTTTGGGTGGTAAAATGGAAAAAATCATGGTGGAAGTGTCAGATTTGGGAACTGTGTGAAGAACTGATATTTATGTGAAAATCCCAACTATAAGATGTGTACTTGGATAAAAAGAAATAGTGTAGTCACCCAACTATGGTGGATAGGGTTTTGGAAAAAAGACAAGGATCGCATGCCATGTGGCTAAGACACATGTCATGTTACCCTCCTTGGGTAGCCAGGCTATGCACCAGTTTCACACTTCTAGGACCTTATATATGAGGACACATCATGTACTCTGGGAGTACATGGGAATTTTATGGTATATGGGTATGGATAGGTAAATGTTCAGGTACAAGACATGGCCGAATAGACATGGGAATGGCCAAAAGCACACAGGTAGGCCCTGGGTGGCCAAGACATGAAGTGTAGTCCCTATACACACCATGTACGATGGTATGGCCACAAAGCTGTGTCCATTAGAGAAAAAATATTGGTAGAAGAGAGTGATCAAATTCCATATGGACCCCATACACATAGTGTAACCTATTTTTTAAGAAATTATACATCTCGCATATCCTTCATTTTGACTCAAATTTTGGCTCTCGAGTAGCCTATCCTGAGTGTTTTTCAACGTAGAATGTGATGGTAGCCTTTATTGTGGAAAATGAGATAAGATGTGAGATGTTCAAAGTGGTATTATTCCTTAGGAATTTATTGATGATAATAGTGATTAGGTAGGATCATTAGATAGTTCAGATAGAGATGGTACTCCCTTGTCACACCAGGGTGAGGGTCCTCTATCCATGGAGATGGTACTCCACTATCTCACCAAGACATGGGTACTACAAACTTGTTGTTCAGATAAAGATTATACTCCCCTATCATATAAGGGAGCGGTTACTCTATCCATGAATATGGTACTCCCCTGTCTCACCAGGGTGTAGGTTCTCCATACTCATTATTCAAATAAATACAACCCACCCCTATCGCACCAGGACACATGTCCTCTATCCATGGAGATGGTACTCCCTTGTCACATAAGGGTAAAATTCCTCCATACCTATTGTTTAGTTGGAGATAGTACTGCCCTATTTAGGGTGTGATTCCTCTATCCATGGTGATGGTCCTCCCCTACCACACCTGGGTGTCAGTCATCCATACTCGTTGTTCATATAAAGATGACACTCCTCTACACGAGTGAATGTCCTCTATCTATGGGGACGATACTCTCTGTTGCACTAGAGCTTGGGTCCCCCATATTTTATGCATAGACATAGAGATGGTAATCCCCTATATGGGTGTGGGTAATCTATATATTGAGTATAATACTCCTATTTTACTAGGGTATGGATCCTATATCTTTTATAGATTACACTCCCTAATGATGTAGAGTAGTGGCAAGGTGAGTAACTTCCTCATGGATTCTTTGAAAAAAAATGCAAGATGATAGTAATCGATGATGGAACTTTGGATTTTCAGGAAGAATCATCATCCTAGGATGGGCTGTGAGATATATATCTTCTTTCTCTCTTGTCTGGGTTTCTTATATGAGAATATATCTTTGTTTTTGGGTTTCATTTCCTTCTTACTTTGGGTTGATATGACTACTTCTATCATGTATTCTATTTTCCCTCTTTTGTTTTCAGGGAATCCTACTGCGTATATATATACTCACCTCTGAATGGGATTTTCCCTCACGTGTCATGTCTCATGCTGATGAAAGATAGGTTGGTGGTTATTTTGGAAGAGTATAGGGATACTTGGGTGCATTGATCACATGTAGTGGTGGGGCTTAGAGATCAGGAGTTGGACACTCTTAGTTATTTTCTACTCCAATTGTTGTCATATTGGGACTTATTTTCTGGGTGGGCAAATATTTTTACCTTTACATTTCAGATTACACTATCATACTCTTTTTATGCCCTAGAGGTTATTACATGAATGGTTTTTACTCCAGATGTTACTATATTTCATTATTATTCCTATGCACTTTTGTATGGAGATGGTTGGTGCATGTGTACAGGTAATTCAGGAAAAAGACTCCCACTTTAGTATGTCTTCTTGGTTTTTTGCTAACCCATAGCCTATGGTGGTGGGCTTGGGGTTGTGATGTCCCGACATTCCATCATCCAGGAAGGCCCTAGTGGGTCGGGTCATTATAGAGTGGTATCAGAGGTGGGTTGACCTTGGGATGGTGTTTGGAGTTTTGTAACCTTACGAGGTTTTATTGGGAAATTAGGGCAACAATGTCAAAGTGTCTCAAGAGTGGATTTCAGGTAAGGGAACCTAGTGTTAGTGTGGTGGACAATGTTACTGGAACCAAGGATATTATTTGATGAAAATGGAGTATGGTTTGTGTTTTTTGTCAATCCTCATTGGGTTGAACAAAGAGTTAGCAAGGAAGGCAGTCTTGCATTTGAGGCTGAAAGCAGTATTGAAGGTGGCGCAGTTTCCCAGTGTTTGCCAAATTTTTGGGCCTCAAAATCGAGAGTTTGTTTTTAACAAAGGAAGGATTTTTGTATACGAGTGAAAAAGATGAAAAATGACGGAGGAAATTTAAAAATTAAGGGAACTATGTAGCATGGGACATGAATCACATACCATGTACCGGGAATGGTTCACAGATGATAAAGGGTTCTATGTGGACCGGATGAAAATGGTTTGTGGAATATAAAACAGTTCGTTGTGAAGGTTTGTGGCTCATGTTGAGGCTTGTACTTCACGGGAGGTGAGTAGTTCATGACATGACTTTTCATTGGTGAAAATGAGGAATAGATCAGTTCATGGAAGATATCGGCCGCTACGAAGGGAGAATGGAAGTACACGGAACACTTAGGAAAAATGGTTTGCGGAGGATATGTGGTGTGCGGTGAAGGCAGTGATGCAATGAAGATTTTTTAAATATCGGTTTAGCAATTTTTTTTATCTATTTTCCTATATAAGAACCAAAAATCCCTTTTTTAGAATATGAGATTGAGATTAAAAATCCAGGAGAATTTTGGCAAAGTCTAGAGTGGTTCACAGTAATACAACCTTATAAAGGAAGTTATGATTAGAAATTCAGAGAAAGTTGGTGAAGTGTGAAGTGGTTTGCAGGAAGACATGTCCGCATTGGAGATCCAATATGTGGAGGAAGAACTCCATCCATAGATCTCCTACGATACACAGAGAATAAGAAGAGATAGTCTACAGAGTGAAGATGGTTTGCAGAAAGAAATGGTACATAGAAGGAAATTCATGGAGCTGAGAAGTACGTGGAGGAAGCTCTTACAGTACACAGAGCAGGACAATTACTAGAGGAAGCAAGCAGTACACAGAATAGGGTAGTATGTGGTGGAGTTGATAAGTACTTGAAGTAAGAGTAGTAGTATGAGGAGAAACAGTTCGCAAACTACCAGTACATGGAAAAGTGAATTACATATGTGGGTAAAAGTGGAACTTCAACAGTGAATCTATTTATAGTTGAGGATGCATGAATTAATAACAATACATTGAAGTGAACTTCAAGTCAATAAACTAATTTTAGATTCTTCCCAATGCAATGAGCAAGGGGGAGTCAACAGAAGTGATCTGAGGGGCGCAAAGTTCTATCCCTAAAACCTTGTAAAGGTAGTGCCCCTGGCACAAAGTGATAGTGATAAACTTTTGTAATCCACAACTAGTGAATATTATTGAATTTTGGTATGACCTACACACTATCAACGTATGATCCTTGGACATATCCCTTAGTAGTGAACCAAGTAAAATTGAAATGTCTTCATTTTTCATTTGATTGTTTATGTTATGAACTTTATCATTAGATATATTTAATGGGTTTCTACAAACATGGGAATAAGATCCATCAAATTAAAATAAAAAGTTGACACCCTGATTCAACCCTCCCCTCTCAAGGTGTTCCGGGGTCCTTTAAATGTATCCATTCATTAGGAATCTGATTACCTAATTTTCAACTTGACATGACGAGACATTGGTTACAAGGAACATTGGTACATGCATCATATAGGATTTAGTCCTTTAGATATCCTTCTTGATTAAGATCCCCATATATATATGCTCATCTGACCGTGGTACATATTGATTACATTTAAGATGCCTCCATGAAGACAGCCATCTGGGTTACCGATTTAGGATCATGATGATGATCTGATGAGTGACGAGACATCAGTTCAGGGACCATCTCATGAGATCTTTCCTCTAAGAGGGTAGGTAGTAGTACCCCCTCCTTACAAATAGCATATTATACCAGTATATCAGATTGAGGATGTGTGCAGGCTTAGCGAACTCTGTGAGTTATAGTACTAGAGGCTATTGAGGTTCCACAATGATCTAGATCCCTAGGTAGTTGAGGACTAGCTTGGGTCTGTGATATGAGTTTTTAGAATTTTTCACACCGTCACTGATCAAATGGTTGTACTAACAGCCAGTATTTTTCATGAATTAGTGGGGGCACTGGTGGATTCTATTCACACATACTCATGATAAGTTGACACTCTCATGGTTTGAATTCCAACATAAAATTTTTGAGGAGAAATAACCCTTGTGCTTACTCTTAGTTTAGATTCAGAATCTTTTAGAGCTTTAGTAGGGAGGAATGATAATTGCTGAGTATGTTTCAAGGCTCACTGAACTTATGAAGTACTTCCTCAAAATGATTTTAGATGGTTACTTCTAGGTATTAATGTTTAAGGAGGGCCTCTGTAGAGACATTCACACAAGTGTAGTAAATTTATGTATTTTCACATACGACGGAGTGCTGGAGCGGGAATTGGTGATG
Organism: Viscum album; assembly: GCA_963277665.1. Taxonomy (NCBI): domain Eukaryota; kingdom Viridiplantae; phylum Streptophyta; class Magnoliopsida; order Santalales; family Viscaceae; genus Viscum; species Viscum album. The sequence continues at coordinate 1,797,834,327 of OY728138.1, forward strand.
GATAAATTCATATCTAAGGGATATTATATAGCTGCGGCTATTAGTAGGCATCCTAGGGTGAAGTCATATGTAGCAGTTGGTTGACGATAGGTTTTGGGCCACAAGAGGTGTACCCATACTCAGAATTAGGAATGTGGTCATATGTATTAGGGATAGTGTAGAGGACCAAGGAATCCTAGAGAGGGGAGATGCTATATATGTGATGAGTAAGATAACATGGCATGTGATTTCCTAACCAGACATGTTGAGGAGGATAGAAAGACAGTGGATGGACTACCATGGAAGAGGCAACACCATGATCAGGGCTATCCTAGGCGTGGTCATGACAGCCCTTAGGGTGGAGGAGCTGGAAGAGGAGCATGTGGGGATCTCAGAGGAGGATCTAATAGTGGTGGATGACATTATGAGATACTTCCATCACCACCACTAGGAATACCACATCTAGAATTAAGGAGCTAGTAGTTAGGGCCATGGGAAGCTGTAGGCTATGGAGGCTTATGACCTGGAAGCTCACAAGATAACTATTGGTACAATTTGTGTTTATTCTACCCTTACATCAGTATTATTAGACACAATTACGAGTCATTCATTTATCTCTTTACCCATGGTGTGAGGGATTGGGCTTCTAGTTGATACATTAGCCCAATAACTTTAGTTTGAGGTTATCACAAAGAATTCTTCTTCAATATAACTTATCTTCCGATAGTGCAAGATATCACTTGGTGGAGAGATTTTATCATGGGACAAATTGGTTATCATGATGAGATCGTATGACATCATCTTAGGTATGGACTGATAGTCCATCTTCCAAGTCTAGATTGACTATCACCACAAATAAATCAGATGCCTTCAGATATATCAGATGAGATTCTCTTTTGCAGGTGAGAGAGATATCATGGAGGAGTGAGTGTGTTTTGTGAGTAGGAATATTCAACCCATCACCCATAATTTAGAGAGTTTATCCCTTGGAATAATAGGCTCTTCTGACATCTAGGATCCTTTAGTTATGAAGTATTATATAGATTCCTTCCCCAAGGACATTCCAGGACTACCTTCGAGGTGGGTGATTAGACACTAAATGAGGCTAGTATTCATTGTTAATATACATAATATTTATGTTTTTTATTATTCATAAACACCATTTTAGTGCATTTTACACTTTGAACATCATTTCACATTATGATTGTAATACCTTCTTAAAATGCACTATTATGTGGTACATTTTTGAACATAATTTGAAGTACCCAATGATTCATCTAATTTTAAGGAATATAATTATACATATTTTAATTTTATATTCTTTTGAACTGGATATTAACTTCAATATGAACATTTTTCATTAAAGTATCGATGAAAGATTCATAAAGGATGATGGATATATTTGTCCATGAGAGGAAGCAATTCTGGAGAAGGCAGATTGGACACCATCCCACTGATGAGAATGTGGGGCCCAACATACAGGCCCAATGAATCCCAAATTTCATGGAATTATATAATACATGTATAGGAACAAATAAAACTTCAGTATCCAATGCTAATTCGTCCTCCATTGTGTCCATTTAGGTGGCCCAATTTATAGATAAAATTCTGGGCCAGATTCTGCGGCCCAGAAAAACATCCCAGTAATATGATCATATCTCGTAATTCACTACTTAAAATTGGACCCAATTTTACAGGAGGTTAGAAAACATCCGGGGATCCATTTTATTATTATATGGACCACTCTTATTCGGCCATATAGAAGGTCTTCCAAGCGCGTCTGTTGGGTGAAAGAAAGCTGGCTTCCACCTCGGGTCAAGGGTGGAAAAATCAACTCTCCCTTACTTTTCACCCACCTATGGCCTACCACAATTAATTGAGGAGACTTGTAACATTTGAGGCTCGACCCAAGGGCTCAAAAATTCCTATTTAAGATAGTGGTGTTGGAGTATTGAAGGATTTTTGGTTCTTGGTTTCATTGTAGTGTTATGCTGCCGCTTTGTGTTTGTAATCACATTTCTTTCTCATGTAAGTTGTTTAATTCAGCTTAGTTTCTTAATAAAAGTTCTTCCTTTACTCTTATTATATTCTCATACTTATCACGTTGATACCATTGGTTCAAGGTGTGAATTTATTCACATCATACCTTGTGATATTTATCACACAACGGAGGAGTGATCGATTTTGGTTGTTGTTTTTATTTCTTAAATTCCACCCTCGTAAGTATGCTTCCCACTTCCTTTGAAGTCATGTCATCAATGGAGGGCTAAATCTTTTATGGGTTGATCCAAGGGAGTAGCAAGGGGCTGGATTGGATGTTATTTATCACTCCATTAATGGCTAATCACTTCTTTTAAATGAGATTTTTATTTGATGATTTTAAAACCTCTTCATCCTTATTGAATTTAAGGTCACACGTTTCAAGTGCTAATACGAACCTATACCTTGGAGTACTCAAAACTTTGATCCCTCAAGTGTATATATGATTAGTATTAGGGTGTGTAGGCATTAAACCACTAATTGATGATTTTGTTTTATCTTCTTAAATGAATCCATCTCAATTATAAGAAATTGAAATCATTAAAAAAGGAATTCATCCAATCCACCCCGAGCGATAACCTAGGATCAACTCATTACCTTAATTTGAATTAAATTAAATCTGTTAGTGATCTTTTAAAACCATATTAAATCAACCTAAGTTTGCCACTTCATATCCAAAAACAATCCATAGAATGCACGTGTCTGTAGGTACTTCTTAGGTCTCTGAGGATTCGACAACCCAAACTAGACTACAAGGACCGTCCTACCTTCTTCTTTTGGGTAAATTTGAGTGAGAATCAAATTTTGGCGCTGTTGTTGGGGACCTAAGTAAGTTATATTAGACACTATCATCCTTTTTTTTCATCCCTCTTCTCTATTCTCACCCCCACTCTTATGGAAATCAATTTTGAACAAGCCCGAACATGGGAAACCTATCCCTACTTTGATCACCCAACCCCATGTGTGATGTACAATGACCATCCTAATTTCTACATGTGGGATCATCAACAACCTAATGAACCAAATTGTTTTTAACCCTATTATCCACAAAATATCCCAACATATAATGAGTTTCAATACCTACAAAGCCAATCTGAACACCCTCTTGTGCAATTCCAACAACTTAATTATCCACCTAGAATAGACCATTCTGATCAACACGTTATCCATACTAATCCACATCCATTACTTGATAAACTATGTCAACAAATGGAGATAATGAATTTTGAGGTTTCATCATTGAGGTTATAACTACAAATCATTAAAACTTGTGAGGAACCCATCCCTACACAAACTATCCCTTCCATAACCTTATGTGAAGTGTCTAGTTTCCCACAAACCCCACATGAAATTATTGAAGAACCAACCTTTGGATTTGGGAAAGATGAAGAGGATCAAGGAATTGTTTATGGGTGTTTAAATCAAGAGGAAACTGATTTTTTGTATTCACAAGAGGTAAATTTGACATCATGGATTGAGTCTCATGAATATAACTCTATTGATGATTTTTCAAAAACACAAATCACTGAACCATTAATAGAAATCACAAACTTTGAGTCTATACCCATTACTGAAACCGATCTTTCCAATTTGGTGGTTGAATCTTCTATTCAAAAGGAACCAATTCTGTTGAGAAATTTGAAAAATGAAACTGAATTGGATTCAAAATATCAACTTGTGTCTAAATGTCCTATCCAACCTGAGCTCAAAATTATTGTCCTTCCCACCCCTCTAATGAATACATTAATAAGGTATAATCACGATCTTTCAATTGGAATTAACTATTCTATTGAAACCAAAAAAGTTGGAATGATCATTGATGTCTTAGGAAAGACTACAGAGGAAACTGGATCAACCATTTCTGATATTCCTTTGATTTTACCACTCATTTTGGAACATAGGTTTGTGCATGAAAAAAATTCTAAAAATAGAATGAATCTAAACCTAGTAGAAGTGGTGAAACATGTGGTCCTTAAAATTTTGAAAGTTGGCATTGGGTAAGTTGGGGGGTTCAAGTCGAGCTAATGACGTTAAACAAAGCGCTTCATGGGAGGCAACCCATGGTTTTCAAGTTTCCTATCATTTTGTTGTTTTAATAAAATTTATATTTTAATTAATCATTTTTATATTTAAAAAAAATATACTGTTGACATGTTCTTCTATTTTGATTATGGATGGGTATGAAAGGGGAGCACCATATTCATCCGTGTCACGTTGTGTGATCCTTGAGTAATTCCTTACCCAGAAATTTAAAAAGAATACAATGTATCATCAGTTTATTTTATTTTAATATTTTTGTAGGTTAAAATAAAAAAATATATAAAAAATATATAATAATAATAATAAAAAGGGACACGTCGTGGGTCGTGGGTCAAACTCCGTCACAACCAGTGAAGCCGCGGGGATTCGAACCCGGGACCGAAGGGAGATAGGGGCGCGCGCTTACCACTGACCTACGCCTTTTTGTGCTTCCTTATTCTATAATTTATATATATATAATTATATTTTACTTTATTATATATATATATATATTGTTTTGTTTTTTTTTCTTGTTTTGTTTTTCATTTTTCCACTATAGAACTCTGCAAGCGACATGGATATCAAAGGACTAAATTGGAGCAGCAAGAACTTCAAACTTCAACCGCCAGGTGACTTCATTCCATGATCCTAATATTTCAATTTCCTTATTGAACTCCCCTTTTATTCCTCTACCCCTTCTAAATTTTCTTTTCTTTAAACACTGGGTACAATGTTATTTTAAGTTGGGGGGGAGATAAAATAAAAAAAATGCTTTTGTGTAAAAAAAAATGAATGATTTAAAAAAAATGTGTAAATGGAAGAAAAAATTCCTTTAACTTTGAACATGGTAATACACATTGCACACTTTGAAACTGAATATCAAATAATTTAGCATGCCCTGATTCTGATTTTAATCCTTGTATAATTTCATGAGCATAGATTTTGGAAAGTGTGGCTGTCCAATGTGATATTTCATCATTTATATTTTCATCCAAATAAAAAAAAAGGTCACAATGCACATCCTTTGGATAGTGGGGAATTAGTTTGAGTTCATGGGGTCCCCCAAATAAATATCATAGGTTTGGTGATCATTTTAGTTTTATTTGAGTATTCTAAAAAAAATTTCACGTAGAACAATGAAATGACCTAATGCGTGGCTTTCGACACTTGGGGATCGTGACTCCATAGTTGTCTGGCCCAAAGTTAGTAATTTTATCTCTATTTTTGGTAATTTGAATTTGTTTTTGACTGAGTTAACTAGAGATGATTCCCGAGTATGTGGGATTCACTTGGTGCCCTATGGCCTTTGAGCCTGGGAGTCATCGACAAAGTCTTGCTACAGGGGTTGACTCTTTTGAGTGCAACTTCAATTACCAAGGCAAAATTGCAAAAAAAAAACAAAACAAAAACAAAAAACAAAAAAAATACAATAAAAAAAATTGAATACTCATATTAATATTGAAATGTGATTCCACCTAGCGCTTCCTTCATTTCCCCCTTTAATAAAGATGAACCCCCCATGTCTATTGTGATGCACAACACATCCTCATACTTAATTGATATTGGATGAAATATGGAAATGAATTTGAACAAAGGAATGGGCTTGGGATTGGGATCTGCTCATGAAACTATATTGTATTAAAATATTTTTATGGGTTTCATGATTGTTTGGTATATGGGTTTCTAGTGATCATTGTGTATTAAAATGTTTTTGGAAAAGAGAATTCGAATTTCATATTGTTGAGATATATTTTGCTCGGGACTAGAAAAACTAAAGTTGGGGGGTGTGATTAGCCACTAAATGAGGCTAATATTCATTGTTAATATACATAATATTTATGTTCTTTATTATTCATAAACACCATTTTAGTTCATTTTACACTTTGAACATCATTTCACATTATGATTGTAATACCTTCTTAAAATGCACTATTATGTGGTACATTTTTGAACATCATTTGAATTACCCAATGATTAATATAATTTTAAGGAATATAGTTATACATATTTTAATTTTATATTCTTTTTAACTGGATATTAATTTCAATATGAACATTTTTCATTAAAGGATCAATGAAAGATTCATAAAGGATGATGGAGATATTTGGCAATGAAAGGAAGCAATTCTGGAGAAGGAAGATTGGACACCATTCCACTGATGAGAATGTGGGCCCCCAAATACAGGCCCAATGAATCCCAAATTTAGTGGGATGCTACAAGAAATGTATAGGAACAAATCACTCTTCAGTATCCAAGGCTAATTCGGCCTCCATGGTGTCCATTTAGGCGGCCCAAGTTAGAGATAAAATTCTGGGCCAGATTCTGCGGCGCAGAAAAACAACCCACTAATATGATCATATCTCGGAATCCACAACTCCAAATGGGCCCAAATTTTACATGCGGTTAGAAGAATCCGGGTATCCATTTTCTTCTTCTATGGCCCACTCTGATTTGGCCATCTAGAAGGTCTTCCAAGCGCGTCTGTTCTGTGAAGGAAAGCTGGCTGCCACCTCGGGTCAAGGGTGGAAAAATCAACTCTCCCTTACTTTCCACCCACCTATGGCCTACCACAGTTAATTGAGGAGACTTGGACTATTTGAGGCTCGACCCAAGGGCTCAAAAATGCCTATTTAATGCAGTGGTGTTGGAGGATTGAAGGATTTTGGGTGCTTGGTTTCATTGTAGTGTTATGCTACCGCTTTGTGTTTGTAATCACATTTCTTTCTCATGTAAGTTGTTTAATTCACCTTAGTTTCTTAATAAAAGTTCTTACTTTACTCTTATTCTATTCTCATAATTATCACGTTGATACTGTTGGTTCAAGGTGTGAATTTACTCACACCATACCTTGTGATATTTATCACACAACGGAGGAGTGATCAATTTTTGTTGTTGTTTTTACTTCTTCAATTCCACCTTCGTAAGTCTGCTTCCCGCTTCCTTTGAAGACATGTCATCAATGGAGGGATAACTATTTTATGGGTTGATCCAAGGGAGTATCAAGGGGCTGGATTTTATGTTATTTATCACTCCATTAATGTCTAATCACTTCTTTTAAATGGGATTTTTATTTGATGATTTTAAAACCTCTTCATCCTTATTGAATTTAAGGTCACACATTTCAAGTGATAATACGAACCTCTACCTTGGAGTGATCAAAACTTTGATCCTTCAAGTGTATAGATGATTAGTATTAGGGTGTTTAGGAATTAAAACACTAAGTGATGATTTCATTTTATCTTCTTAAATGAATCCATCTCAATTATAAGAAATTGAAATCATTAAAAAAGGAATTCATCCAATCCACCCCGAGCGATAACCTAGGATCAACTCATTACCTTAATTTTAATTAACTTATATCTGGTAGTGATCCTTTAAAACCATCTTAAATCAACCTAAGTTGGCCACTTCATATCCAAAAACAATCCATATAATGCACGTGTCTGTAGATACTTCTTAGATCTATGAGGATTCGACAACCCAAACTAGACTACAAGGACCATCCTACCTTCTTCTTTTGGGTAAATTTGAGCGAGAATAAGTGGGAGATGAATTTTTACATCAAATTACACCCCATGACCACTATGATTTATTCTGAATCATATTGGATATCCCCTACTGATCTCTGAGAGATGAGGGTATATTTGGAATACCTTTGAGAGAAGGGTTTTATCAAACCCAGTGTGTCCCCCAAGAAAGCTCCATTTTTGTTCATTAAAAAGGTGGATGGGAGATTGTATATCTGTGTTTATTATCATTTTCTAAACTAGGCCATGATAAATAACAAGTAACCCTTTCCTAGGATTGGAAACCTCTTTGATCATATTCTTGGAGTGAGATGCTTCTTGAAGATCAATCCCAGATACGACTACCACGAGTTGAGGGTTCATGAGGCTGATATTCCAAAGCTAGAATTTTGATTTCTCTACAGACACTATGAGTTCTTGGTGATGTCATTTGGTGTGAAAAATTCCCCCACTGTTTTTATGAATTTTATGAACCATATATTCCATCCATACTTAAACCATTCTTGGTTGTCTTCATTGATGACGTACTCATCTACTCTGCATTAGAGTACGATTATGCATAGCACTTGAGAATGGTCCTAGACTTACTCCAGGAGAAACAAAATTTATGTTAATCTCTTGAATTTCTAGTTTTAGATCCTTAAGGTTCGATTTATGGGGCATGTATTTTCTGATCATGGATTATCTATGGGTCCGATGAAGATTGATGTAGTGATTTTTTAGGATCCACCCAAGAATGTGTCAGAGGTTTAGAGTTGTCTTGTCTTGGTAGGGTACTATAGGAGGTTTGTGACATAATTCTCTTGGATTTTATCTCCCTTAATTGCCATGATTCAGAAAGGGAATCCATTTACTTGGACTGAGAAGTACTAGAGAGGCATTGAGGAGTTGAGGCTGAGGCTGAATGGTGCTCTTATTTTGGGACTATTAAAGGAGGGCGTATAGTACATAGTGTATTGTGATTCATCTGGAGCTAGGATCGACTACGTGTTGATATAGAGGTAGGTAGTGATCACATATGGGTCAAGGCAGTTGAGATCCCATGAGTAGAACTATGCGACTCATGACTTGGAGTTGGCAGCGGTAGTCTTCTCTATGAGGATGTGGAAGAACTATCTTATAGGAGAGTGCATTATTGTTTTCTCAAACCTTCAGTTTCTTAGGTATGTATTTATGAAGAGATATCTAAACCTAAGATAGAGGTTCTGGTTAGAGTTCCTATAAGATAATGACTTTGAGATAGTCTATACTCCTCGAAAGGAAAATGTGGTGGAGGATTACCGTAGCGAGAAGTCCCATTCACATCTGGAGGAGGAGGAGGTGTCTGAGTAGTTGGATTCCTTGTAGTTGACCTTGATAGAGGATAGGGGTGTAAATTATCTTCATTTGATGGCATTTAATTCTCCACTTCTCCATCATGTGATGGTGGCTCAGTTAAGAGTCACCGACTATGCAGTCTTATGTGATCAGATATCCGCAGGAGACTCACCAGATGAATTATTCAAAGAAGGGAATCACATCATACTTTTCTAGGGATAAAAGGTGGTTATGATCGTGATATGAGAGTAGGTGATGAGGGAGTTTCAAATTTATCCTTTTAATGTACATATCAACGTAGGGAATTTGTACAATGACCTTTAGTAGTAGTTTTTTTGGTCTTGAATGAGGTGGATCATGGATGAGTTCGTCTCTCAGTGTATCATATGTCAGTAGGTTAAGGATGACCACTAGGTTTTGGTATGTTGGTTGCATCCACTTGAGATCCTAGAGTGTAAATTAGATGAAATATCCATGCACTTTATGACAGGGCTACCATAGGCAGTGACAGACCATGATTCCATCTGGGTTATATTTGAATGACATACCAAGTTGGAACACTTCCTTTCTATTAGAGAGTAGAGTTTGGAAGAGGGTTTGAGGCAGTTGTACATTTGGGAGATTGTTTTCCTTCATGAGGTTACCTCAATTATTGTATTTGAACATGATACATGGTTTAAATCATAGTTTTGGAGAGGCCTACTGGAGGAACTTGGGACCCATTTGAGGATGAGTACATATTTTTACTCCTAAATGGATAGGGTAGACCGAGAACACTATCTACGTGTTGGAGGATATTCCGATGGATTATGTGTTATACTTTTAATGGATATAGGAGGACCACTTACCTTTGGTAGAGTTTTCTTATAATAAAAGATATCACTCTACTACTGGTATGAAAACATTCTAGGCCCTGTATAGGAGACCTTGAAGATTACCCTTATACTGGACTGAGACCAGTGAGGCATCTCTTATTGGGCTAGAGATAGTTCAAGCGATGATAGAAAAGGTTCAGGTGATCCATGAGTAGATGAGGAAAGACCATTGACAATAAAAATCTTATATAGATCAATGTCTTAGGCTCTTGGAGTTTGAGCAGGGAGACCATGTGTTCATAAGAGTCCCCCCATGATGAGGATTGTAAAGATTCATCTAGAGAGACAAGTTATCCCTGAGGTTTTTTGGGATGTTCGAGATCCTAAAGAGGGCTGGTGAGGTTTCTTAACACCTCACCTTATCCCATAGTTAGATAAGGTGCATGGAATCTTCCATGTGTCGCATATGAGGAGGTATGTACATGATCCTATGCACATTATTGATTGGAATGATATGAACATCAAGTATGGATCCACCTTTACAAAGTACTTGATAGTGACCGAGGATCAAAAAAAGAAGATCCAGTGTGGATGGACCATTCCCTTGGTTTGCATGTTATGGTAACATGGGATCATGTAGGAAATATCCTGGGAGAGGGAGAGCCAGATGTGGGATTAGTATCCCAACCTTTTTGTTTGGTGTGTGCTTTTTGGGGATGAAAATATTTAACGGAGGGAATAATATAAATACACTGTTTTCTTCCTTTTAAGGATTTAAAATATATTAATAAATATTTTTAGATCTAGATAATGAGACAATGCAAAATTTTGAGGCCCAGTGATCCCGAAATTATTTTTTATAAAAATATTATATATATTTATTTCACGTGTGTGCAGTTTTTCAGAAATAATATAATATCTCTTAAATGGAGTCTCAAATAAAAAATTTGATACTAAAGTTGAATCAATAGTGCAAATTTTACCCTAGGAATGACCTAAGGTTGGTCAGCACTAGATGTTTGGTTGAGGAAACTGTTAGTGGGTGTGTTTAATTAGAATAAATAAATAAATTATTTATCTATTTTATTAAATGACCTAATTAAATACTCTAAAAATGCCCTTTTGATAATTTTCCAAGGGTTATCTACATAACCCATTAAAGATCTGAGAAGAGGAGGAGGGCCTTCTTTTTTTGGCGGATCAACATCGAACAATGAATGACAATCGAATCGAGGTAGATTGATAGAAAATAGATGCAGCAGATCATCCTAATCACTGGTAAATATGTTATTCACCAAAGATAAATCCGCAATCAAGGTAGGCCTCTTTAATTACTATTTCCTCCCTTTATTAAATGTTTGAGCATGGATATTTGATTATCTACTTTGGATTCTGCATATCCCCACCCTTTTCATGATCCTAATATCAAATTGAATCATTTTATTCAATTTATTATTTTCTTATTCCATTATCTCACCATTAATTCTCTTCTTTTCAATAGTTGGATAATGAAACGTAGACAATGTTGTTTATCACCCTTGTTATGGTGGTTTCCCCCCATCATTCTTTTTATTTTTCACCATCATCCAATGGGGTCACGATTCAATCTTTTTGGGGTAGGTTCAAGCATGATCGAAACCCCAGATTCATGGAGGCTGTGAGAACGATGATTAGGATTGAATTTTTTAAATGAAACATGATTCATTTTAGGACGTGGGTGATGATTCCCATGGATATGGTATTCGAGACTAAGTAGTAGTGACTAGAGGAGAATTTCACATGTGCGGGATTTTTTTAATGAATGAAATCCATTTTCTAGCCACCAGAGGTTGGGAAATGATGGGTTGAGAAGACTACCACTATTTTTTGGGTGGTCAAGTGGTGGAAATAATGGAAAAAGTGGTGGTTCTAGAATCCACATGAAGAACCAGTCTTTCTATGAGAATCATAACTATACAACATGTATCGGGATGAATAAACACCATATAGTCTCCCAAATTCAATGTATAGGGTTTTAGAAAAAAGATAAGGATCACACTCTATGTGGCTAGGCCACATGTTGTGTGACCCTTCCCAGGTAGCTAGGCCACATGCCAGTTGCACACACCCAGGAACCTATGTGGGAGGACACAATATGTAATCTTGGAGTACACATGAATGTTTTAGTACACAAGCATGAGTAGGTACACAACATGACCTAAAGGACACTCTCATGATCAGGAGCACACGGGAAATCCCTAGGTGGCCAAGACACACCATGTGGGCCCTGTACACACTATGTATGGTGGAATGGACACTAAGATGTATCAAAAGGAGAACATGTCCTGAGAGTGGAGTGGGATAAGATGCCTTATGTACCCCATACACTCTATGTAACCTCTTTTTAAGGAACTTACATATCTTATATCCCCTTCATTTTGACTTGGATTTTGACCATTGAGTATCCTATCATGAGTTTTTTCTACATATAACACAATGGTATCCTTTATTGTGTCAAATGATATACGATGTGGGATATTCAGAGTGGGATGATTCCTTAGGTGGCTCTTGACAATGAAAGTGATCGATCATGATCATTAGAGAGTTTATATAGAGATGGTACTCCCCTATCACACTAGGTAATGAGTCCTCCATAATCATTGTTCAGATAGAGACAACACTCCCCTATCACACCAGAACATGAGTACTCTATCCATAGAGGTGGTACTCCCCTGTCAAACTAGGGTGCGAGTCCTCTATCCATGGAGATGGTACTCCTCTATCACACTAGAAAGTGGGTCCTCGATACATGTTGTTTAGGTAGAGATAGTACTCCCCTATTCAAGGCATATTTCTTATATCCATGAAGATGGTACTCCCCTATCACACTAGGGGATGGGTCCTCTATACTCATTATTCAGATGGAGACAATACTCCCCCGCATAGGCTCAAATCCTCTATCTATAGGGACAATACTCCCCTGTCACACTAGGTAATGAGTCCCTCATACTCAATACATAAATATAGATACAACACTCCCCTAAATGGGAAAAGTTCCCTTATTTAATGAGTGTAATACGCCTATTTTACATGGATGTGGGTCATCTATCTTTTGAATATCGTGCTCCCTCATCCTATGGAGTAATGGAAAGGTGCATGCCCTCCTCATGATTTCTTCAGATAGACATGTGAGATACTGGGCGTCGATGATGGACCTTTGGATATATAGGTAGAATCATCATCCTAGGATGAGATATGATATAGAAATACCCTTTCTCTATCATCTAGGTTTCTTATACAAGCATATATCTATGTTATTGGGTTTTATTTCCCTCTTACTTTTTGTTGAGCTGACTAATTATATCATGTATTCTATTTCCCCCTCATCAATTTTCAAGGAGTCCTACTAGGTGTGTGTGTGTGTGTATATATATATATAATCACCCCTGCATGGGATTTTACCACACATTTCTATATTATGTAGATGAAAATAAAATCAATGGTGATTTTAGAGTATAGGGATACTCAGGTGCATTAACCACGTGTAGTTGTCGAGGCCTGGAGATCAGGAGTTGGGCTATCTCAGCTATTTTCTATTCTAGTTATTATTAGGTTGAGACATATTTTTTGGGTGGGCATTAATGGAATGCCTATAATAGGTCATGGAAAAAGAAAATTTTATTTTTCTAATGTATCAAAGAGTCTAACCAGAGTCATCTCACTTGAGGATCATCATAATTAGTTCAATCACTAATTCTATTCCACCCAATCTAACTCTTTTTTTTGTTTTTATTATTTATTGAAAATAATGTTTTTTGGTTTTGAAAAATAATTCAATGAAATAAAATAAAACTATACTGATATGTAGATGAAAAAAATGAAATTAGGGAAGAAATGTATTAGTACTAGGGTTATTAACATGATTTTATTCACTATTTATTTTTTTGTTTAAATCCAATTTGATAATTCATTTGATAAAACCTCATTAAAAATTACTTTTATTTGATTTATTGAGTTAGTGATTTTAGAATGAATTCGGCACACCAAACCCCACCTCATCTAATCGTCAAATAGGATAACACCTCAATCAAGAATGTAATTCCTAAAAGACCCAACTCCATCGTATTCCATCCCTTCAGGCAACCCTAAATCCACTGTATGAAGGGGTTTCCTGAGATAAGAAAGGAAAAAAGAATGAATCAAAGAAAAGGAATGGAATTGAAAATAATTCCATGGGGGATGATCACCGCACCCATAAAATACTCTCATATCCACAAAAAATAGAATAAAAATGTGTTGAATTGAAGGACAATAATTAAGAACACCACAACCCCCCTAGGTCCAAGCCTTAGGTTAGTCACTTGCTATTGCAAAGTGAGAAGAGATCATGGTGGAAGATAGGAAGATATAAGGAAATATAATTTGGGATAGATATAGATAGATATATATGGAATAATAAATGGAAACACTTGAATTAAAAATATACAGATGTGTTACATTACAAAAGGAATTGAAAATAAAAAGAAAATAAAAAACCTAATAGTGGAATCTCTATAGTGCAGTACAATGGAGAATCCTCATGATCTTATTCCTTTATACTCTATCCTAGGATTGTATTTACAAGTCTCAATCCACCATGGGTTCAATCAATATAATCATAAATCAATTAAAAATTCATCCCAAGGGGTCTTGTGGTCATAAAAGTGGGGTACAAGCATTAAATTCCTTCAAAACTGATGTTTTTGAGTGCTGCCCAAATGATTCATATCATGTAAATATTACACGATGTGCAAAGTGTAGGGTTAGAACTTTTCATGGATTAATTCATGTATTTATTCATGGCCTACAAATCTCTCTAGTTATACATCATGGAATTGACTTACATTATGTGTAAGTATGTTTTCCTACTCTTTTTGCAATGAATCAACCTAGTTATTAATTTTTGAGCTATGGTCTTGAGCCTTGACTTATACTTGGTTCTAATACATATAAAATATACCTTAAAAATTATATGTCATACTACACCATGAATTGTCAAGGTATGAAGTGGTTACAACACACTATATTAGTATATTTTTGTTCATTTTTGACCGAACACCAAATCCTACCACAAAACATAAAAAAATTAAGTACCAGTAATAATATTCAATTAAATTGTAAAAAAATTGTATTTTAAATCAAAATAAACATGAAAATACAACTCTATCAGGTTTATATTTTTCTATTTAAATTTCAGATTACATTTTCACATTATTTTTTATTCTCTAGAGGTTATTACATGCATGATTTTTACTCTAGATGTTACTATCTTTTATTATTATTCCTATGCACTTCTACATGGAGATAGTTGGGTTTGTGCATAAAAGTACTTTAGGAAAATGCCAAATTTTTAGTTATTCCTTCTTAACACTTTTAACCATTACCTATCTTATGAAGGTAGGCCTAGGGTTGTGATGACCCGATCTTCCACTGGCTAGGTGGGTCCCGGTAGGTCAGGTCATTACATATTCATAGACAAACTCCCAACCATGAATTTTCTCTTCTTAACTTATTTTTAATCCTAAATCTCCATGCAACACATAGGTATTAAACTTCTGCAAAATATTCTCCATAGTAATCAAAAAAAATTTCATGGAGAAATAGAATTGTTCATGATAAATTCAATTCTCCATGGAACTTGAATATTCAAACAACTATTTCCTTAACTATACCTACATAACTTCCAATGAAAGAACTCATTTTTTCATATAAAATATGATAATAAACTTAAAAAAAACGTCCAACGTTCTACAATAATAAAGTACCAAATATAAATACCCAATATAAAGTAACACAATTCTTGGGATCTTATTCCTCTTTAATAAGCTTGGGATTATTAAAAAAACATCCAAGAACTTCTTTATAACGCTTCGTATTCACTAATTATTCATCATATTTGTAACGACCCGGTTTCGGAAGCCACCCAGAGGCGCCCCATACATGGTTGTTCACATGGCCTCATGCGCATTTCCCCAAATGCCAGAGGCTACCGACTAGCAGCGAGGGCCTTGGGTGTGATAGTGGGGAAACTATGCCCTCATTGGCAGAGTACACAACGGAAGAAAAACAATTAGACAATAATAAAAACTCTAACCATCCATATAAGAGTAAACGATAAATAGTAGAAGACTAATAGTAAACAACTGGAGCACACACACACATTTGTATAAAATGATGCATGATACATATGTCTAAGAAAGTATCCAAACAATTCACAATGTTGAATAGAATACTAAACCAAAGTGAAAAAGAAAACAGGTAAACTCCTCAGCATCGCAAGCCCTAGCTTGGTCCCATGCTCTCCAGCTCCACAGAAAGTCAAGTACCTGAAGTAGAAGTTCGCTTGCCCTTATCTATACCTGCAACAATATAGCTTGTTTGGGCCCAAAAGCATGGCCCAAATAGGGTGTGATACAAGGTCCCAGTAGGCAACCACCCAAATATTTGTGCCTAATAGTCAGTGAATACATGGCAAGTAAAAGTACAGGAAGCAGTAAACAGGAAATCACACAGCAACTACAATCCACAGTGTCAAGCATATAAAGTACACAAGTAACAGCCAATCAACATGTAGAACAACAGGTAACCCCCTGGGTAGTTCTCATATCCTAACCCTTATGGTTCAACCTACAAGTACTAGCAACCCTCTGGGAAGCGCACACAGTCTCACCCCCTCTGGTTCAGCTAAAGAATAGACTCTCTAAGGAAGCACTCACCGTCAATTCCCCCAATAGTCTCGTATCGTACTAAAGGCTCTCTGGGGGGAGCACTCAACATCACATTACCCCTGTGGCCTGCGTTGAGGAACTACAGACTCTCTGAGGAAGCACTCATCGTCAATTCCCCCTGTGGTCTCACATTGTAAATTAAAGACACTCTGGAGAAGCCCTTAAGTCCATTCTCCCTATGGCCCACTACACTAGGTTCTCATAGCCATGTGTAAAACGAACATTCATAGCACACGTATCTCCCCAAGTAAATCTCAAGAACTACTTGGCTATCATTCTAAGGCACAACTGCATAACAGTACAACAGTTCCACTATCCTACAACTAGGCATGGCAACTGGAAAAACGCCAAACAAGAAAAACATACATGGAAAAACATCTAGAGCACAGTAAAAGTTACCCTATTCACAAGAAATGACATCTACTCAAGCAATCAAGCAATGAAGGAAACAACAGGGGAAAAAATAAGAAACACACAATACCCCGTTCAAGGGAATTGGTGGAATCACACAAAATATTCAAAGACTTCCTACAAAAATGCACAAACCACCTACCTCGATGCTAGGAGATCGATATACTTGAACCACGATGATTGATTATCCTTAGAACGTCGAAGATCTGAGAAAACATCCAAACTCTCAACCCACGATATCTTTAGAAAGAGGATGAATTGGAAAACAAGGCTCTAGGAGAAGGAAGAACTCACCGCTGCGGTTCCAACGCAATCGAAGCTGGCTGAAACAGATATAGGACGGAATCTCGGGGTCTCGGAGAAGAATCGCAGCCATATGGGAGCTCTCGACTGAACGAGACCTAGAAGAAGGTCGTTCTAGCGATTAGGCGTGACCCCAATGCATTTAATGAAAAAAAATAAAATACACGGCGTGTAATTCTGTGGTACACGGTGTGTACTCGGTTTTTCTGTACTCTGCTTTAAGTGGCCTCCACATCACCCCTACACACCGTGTGTGTGGCCCGGACATGGCCAAAACACAGATTCGAGCGGCAAAGGAGTACACAGAGTGTACTCATAAAGTACACGGTGTGTACTTCAAAATTTTTTAAAAACTCCTCTTTTCTCAAAAACTCTAGGAAAAGGAATGAAATACCTAAAAACGAAGACCCGGGTTCTTACAAACTTCCCACCTTAAAGAAATTCGTACATGAATTTCCCTAACGTGGCGTAGAAGAAGAAACCCCGAACAGCTCTAGCCACTGCGATCGTACATTGACCTCCCTCTCCCAGGTCTCGTCCTGTACTCACCCATGCTACCATAGCACCCGTACTAGAGGAACAGACCGCCCACGTAGAACCTTCGTACTGCGATCGACAATCCGAATAAGATGCTCCTCAAACAATGTATCCACTTTGAGCTCCACCTCCTTGGGCTGAAAGACATGAGACAGGTCTGAAAAGTAACGTCGAAGCTGAGAGATGTGGAAGACATCGTGCATGTCCCGATACCTCTGAGGTAACTGCAACCGATAGGCAACCATCCCAACTCTCTCCAATACCTCAAATGACCCGACGTACCACGGTGAAAGATTACCCTGTCTCTGAATCCTCTTGTGTCCCAACTTCAGTGCGACATGCAGAAAAACCTGATCCCCGACCTCGAACTCCAGAGGTCATCTCCGCTGATCAGCATAAGACTTCTGTCGAGACTATGCTGTAGCCATCCTCTTCTGAATCAACTCTATCTTCTCGGAGGTCTCCTGAACAAGACGAGGTCCCAGTAAAGCTTCCTCTCCTACCTCCAGTCAGCATAAAGGTGATCGGCATGGCCTACCGTACAAAGCCTCGTAAGGTGCCATCTGAATAGTCACCTGAAAACTGTTGATGTAGGCGAACTCCACAAGGAGGATATGCCTCTCCCAAGAACCACCAAAGTCTAGAATGAAAGATCTAAGCATATCCTCAAGCACCTGGATCGTACGCTCAGACTGGCCATCTATCTGGGGATGGTATGCTGTACTCAAAAGTACCTGTGTACCCAAATCCCTCTAAAGCCCCTGTAAGAACCGAGAAGTAAAGCGCACATCCCTGTCTGAAACAATGGAGTGTGGAAATCCATGCAGACGTACAATCTCTCGGATGTACAGTCATCCCAGATCATCAACACTGAAGGTCTCCTTGATCGGTAAGAAGTGAGAAGCCTTTTTAAGCCTGTCGATGACAACCCAAACAACATCTTTCCCTTGAGGCGACCTCGGCAATCCGGTCACGAATTCCATCGCGAAATCGTTCCACTTCCACTCCGGAATGGGTAACTGCTATAAAAGGCCTGCTAGTCGTTGATGCTCCGCCTTCACCTACTGACAAGTAGAACACCTCAAGATGAAACCAGCAACATCCTTCTTCATACCTGGCCACCAGTACTAGTGATGAAGATCTCAGTACATCTTGGTGACACCAGGATGAACTGCCCAAACTAAGGAATAAAAATCCTACATCAGCTCCTCACATATGCCTGCTGGAACCCATACGCATCCCTGGAAACGCAAGATCTCATCCTTTCCCACTGTCCATCCAGGAAGAGGGTCCTCTCCTGACACACTCTCCCGTAGGACTAAGATTTCTGAGTCTGATAGCTGCCTCATCTGTACTTGATCAAGAAGTGTAGAGGTAACAGCTACAGAAGATAGGTAAGCCTGTCCTTATCTATCGTGAACCTTCATATGCATCTCAGAGAATAGATCCATAAGCTGCCACTCACTTATGGCCTCCTGAACTACCTAAATCTAAGTTCTCCTGCTCAATGCATCTGCCGCTGCGTTGCCCTTCCCTAGCGTATAGGAAAGCTCGAAATCAAAAGACTGAAGATATTCGAACCACCTGCACTGTCTTAGATTCAGATCACACTGATTGAATATGTACTTGAGACTATTGTGGTCGGTGAAAATCAAAAAGTGATCTCTCAGAAGGTAATGTCTCCAAAATCACAAGGCATGAACAACCACTGCCAACTCCAGATCATGCGTCGGGTAGTTCCTCTCATGTGGCCTCAACTGTCAAGACCCTTACGCAACGACTCCATCTCCCTGCATAAGCACAACGCCCAACCCGATATCTGAATCATCACAATAAAAAATATAGCTCTTTCCTGGCTCTGGAAAGACTAGTATCGGTGCTGACGTCAACATTCCCTTCAGCTCCTGAAAGGCTGACTCACAAGAATCTGACCATAAGAACTTCACCCCTTTCTTGGTCAGACCTGTCAATGGTGCTTCTAGGCATGAAAAGTCCTGAATGAAGCGTCTGTAGTATCCAGCCAGCCCTAGGAAACTCCACACCTCAAAAACGTTCTTCGGCTGCTCCCAGGAAACTACAGCTCTCACTTTCTCTGGGTCCACAGATACTCCTGCCTCTGAGATTACGTGACCCAAGAAGTGAATCTGATCCATCAAAAAGTGTCACTTAGAGAGTTTAGCATAAAGTCGATGCTCTCTCAGTGTACTCATAACGATCTCAAGATGGGTAGCATGGTCATGTCGAGTGTGAGAGTACACCAAGATACCATCCACGAAGACCACGATGAAGGAATCCAAGTAAGGATGGAACACTCGGTTCATCAGTTCCATGAAAACTACTAGCACATTCGTGAGACCGAACGACATAACTATATACTCATAGAGACCATACCTTCTCCTGAAGGCTGTCAGAGTTATATCTGATGGTCTAATGCACAACTGATGATAACCGGACCTTAAATTGATCTTTGAGAACACCCAGGCTCCTTGAAGCTGATCGAAAAGATCATCAATCCTTGGCAAGGGATATCAGTTCTTGACTGTCAATTGGTTAAGCTTCCGATAATCCGCACAGATCCTAAGGGTACCATCTGACTTCTTCGCAAATAGGACAGACGAACCCTAAGGAGAAGTACTGGGTTGGGGGAAACCCTTTGCCTACAACTCCTCCAACTGCTTCTTGAGGTCCTGCAACTTAGGGGTAGCCATCCTATAGGGAGGAATGGACACCGGTGCCGCTCCTAGCACAATCTCAATAGAGAAGTCTACCTCACGCTCTAGAGGCAACCCTGAAAAGTCATATGGAAAGACATCTCTGAAACAATCCACCACGGGAGGAAAGTCCAACTATAAAGTCCCCTGATCATCCAGATAAAGACTAGCAATCTGGGTCGTAACCCTTCCTAGACCATGATGCTCGAGTCCTGCTCGACTCGTCTGAACATCCCATTCACCTCTATCAAGAAAAGATTCACCCTCTGGTGAAATGAAACTCACCCTATAGCGATAACAGTCGACGAATGCCTGGAAGGGAACCAACTAGTCCATCTCGAGAATGACATCATAGCCTGTCATCTCTAGGAAATAGAGATCCCATAAGAAACGATACCCTGCAACCTCGAGAGGGAACTCTCTACACTGATGTACACTATATTTCCTCGTCCCCAAAGGTGTGTCTAGTTCAACAAGTCAGCAGAAGAAAAGATACAGAGCCTAAGGCTCTCCACAACAACAACAGAGATAAAGCCATGCGTATCACCAGTATCGAAAAGAGATGAAGATAAAACTGAGGCTACTAAAATCATACCTCGAACTATAGAAGGTCCAGGATCTTTCTCCTGATAGGTCTGCTCCACCGCAAAAGTCTGGCATGCCCTGCGGCCCTGTGACCCTGCCTGACCACTCTGAGCTGATCCACTATGCTGACGCTGAAAGACTGGTGACTGACTGCCACAGCCTCAACCTCCACCTCGGCTTGAACAGCCAGAAGAACTCCAGTTCCCCGACTGGTGAGAAACTGGTGGTGCTGCTCCTGAACGAGGAGTGATGGAAGAACCCCCATCACGAGCTTCTGGTGAGAAAACCTGGCAGAAACTCTGAAGGTGACCCATCTTGCCACAAGATCGGCACTCAACTAGGTCTCTCTAGCACTGCGGCCTCGTGTGCCCTGCCCTTTCACACTGGCAGCATACTACCTGGCTACCTGAAGATGTGTCTCTCATCCTCGGATCACCACACATAGACTCCCTACGACACTTCCTACTGTCAACATGAGGAACACTAGATTTGGAAGCAGAACTGCCCTGGCTCGCAGCTCCGGAGTCTCTCAGATTGCGTTCCACAATCAGTGGCTGGTTGACGATGGAAGTGATGGAAGTCAACTGGAAGATATTCACCTGCGAGCGGATCTCCCACCTGAGATCATCCTCAAACTTCCTTGCTAAGAACATCCCATATCCAACCCGGAGGGGTATAAAACACTGCAGCTCGGTGAAATGGGAGGAATACTCCATAACAGAAAGAGTACCCTGCTCTAGACTCATGAACTCTCGGGCTCGATTGGCCCTCAAGGTCTCTGGCTAGAAGTAGTCATAAAACACACGCTGAAACTCCTCCCAAGACATAACCTACTGATGACCTGCCTGTGAGATCATGTCCCACCACCTCTTGGTGGAGTCTCGTAGCATATAGGTAGCGAGCTTGACCTACCTCTCTGGAGGCGTTTCCAAATGCTCAAAGATAGTCAGCATGGCTTCCATCCATGACTCTGCAGCCTGTGGTCCTACTTCCCCCGAGAAAGTAGGAGGATGCTGCTACTGGAAAACCAGTGTCAAGTCTGCCATAGTCGTGGCAGGAGGCGGTGCTCCCTGAAGGTTCTGAATCATCCTCATAAAGCCTTCCCTAAACTGCGCATCAGCGCCTACAACCGGTATAACAGTCGGTGCCAAGGCTGGCACGACTGGAGGATCGGCAGGAAGTCCCTGATCAGCCATATCTGGCATTTGATCACCATCCTGCGACTGACACACAACCAGAGGACGTCTCGGAGGCATAGCTCTGAAAGATCAAAATCACACCTTAGATTTGGATTATCAAAGACTGAGAACACAAGAGTACAAAATGGGAACAAGAGATGGAAACATTCAAGTTTACAAAACATGACTACACGGCGTGTATAAAAACTACACAGCGTGTTCACTTAAACCATACACATGGGTGTGTACTCCTGCCACCCCTTGTCATGTAACACACCAAACTACATGACGTGTTGTACCCACACACGGCGTTTACATGAACTCTATTCCCCTGCCCGAGTCTCTTTACATGGCTAACCCACACGGTCCTTTTAAACTGAGACTACACGGCGTGTTCCCTCTGGACACGGCGTGTAGTAGACAAGGTTTCAACGACCCGTATTGTTAGTTACACTGCCAATTACACGTCTGAGACTGTACGGTGTGTTCCGAACAAACACGGCATGTACTTGAAGACTTTTCGTGACCCGTGTTGT
Organism: Viscum album; assembly: GCA_963277665.1. NCBI lineage: Eukaryota > Viridiplantae > Streptophyta > Magnoliopsida > Santalales > Viscaceae > Viscum > Viscum album. Next base: position 1,797,857,031 of record OY728138.1, read on the forward strand.
TGGTGACACGGCCAGGTACACAACTGACCCTTAAATGGCGTGTTCCGAACAAACACAGTGTGTATAGGTGGATATAACACCATCCCGTGTTATTCGTGACACGACTGGGTACCTAGAACAAGGCTACACAGCATGTTCATACAAAACACGGTGTGTATTACATGAGCTTCCCCAACCCGTGTTGTTAGTGACACGGCCGGGTACACGGCTCACTACTACACGGCGTGTTCCTAGAGATTTTTCACAACCCGTGTTTTTTCTCACACAGTTAGTGACACGGTTTAAAAAATACACGGTGTGTATATATAAAGTACACGCCGTGTATTCTGGGTTTTTCCAGGAAGTAGCTCTGAAACTGCACCGAAGCCCATAAAATACTAAAAAACAAGCATGAAGGTGTCAAATTCCAATTTGTGAGGGCCCATACTACCCGCGAATCAAAGCTTGGCATCCAATACAGTCATATATAAGGAAAAATAGGTCAATGATTCACCAATTTCTGATTCAAGAGGGCCCATAACACCTCAAGAACCAAAATTTGGCGTTCATTTAAGCAAAGTACAATAAAAACAACCTCTCTATCAAACTGCAGGGATTCTATCAAATCATCTACCACAACAGCATGCATAATCTACACAACATCTATCACAACAACATGTAATTGATAATGCACCTAGATGGTATGGAAAGAATGCATGGCATGTGATTTCTAAAAAGTTCCTATATGATGCATGAGATGGAATACCCTCATCTCATCGGGTTGTGACAGAAATAGAACCACAATATCAACAACAACAACAACACAAAGCATGTGAATCACTCTAGGTGAAATCAGATCAACTGTAACATAGAAAAACCAGAAAATTGTAATAAGTAGGGTAGATTGGCTTTTCCCTGTACATGGGTTAGCTACTCCCAAGCACAGCTTAATACCAAGCCCCAAATGCCAGAGGCTGCCGACTAGCAGCAAGGGCATTGGGTGTGATAGTGGGGAAACTATGCCCTCATTGGCAGAGTACACAGTGGAAGAAAAAAATTAGACAATAGTAGAAACCGTAACCATCCATACAAGAGTAAACGATAAACAACGGAAGACTAAAAGTAAACAACTAGAGCACACACACACATATATATAAAATTATGCATGATACATATTTTTAGGAAAGCATCCAAACAATTCACAATGCTGAATAAAATACTAAACCAAAGTGTAAAAGAAAATAGGTAAAATCCTCAGCATCACAAGCCCTAGCTTGGTCCCATGCTCTCCAGCTCCACATCAAGTCAAGTACCTAAAGTACAAGGGTGATTTCCCTTATCTATACCTGAAACAAAATAGTCTATTTGGGACCAAAATCATGGCCCAAATAGGGTGTGAGACAAGATCCCAGTAGGCAACCACCCAAATATCTATGCCTAACAGTCAGTGAAAACATGAAAAGTAAAAGTACAAGAAGCAGTAAACAGGAAAGCACACAACAATTACAATCCACAGTGTCTAGCATAGAAAGTGCACAAGTAACAGCCAATCAACAAGTATAACAACAGGTAACCCCTTGGGTAGTTCTCACAGCCTAACCCCTATGGTTCAACCTACAAGTACTAGCAACCCTCTGGGAAGCACACACAGTCTCACCCCTCTGGTTTAGCTAAAGAATAGACTCTCTGAGGAAGAACTCACCGTCAATTCCCCCTATAGTCTCGTATCGTACTAAAGACTCTCTGGGGAGGCACTCAACCTTACATTCCCCCTCTGGTCCACGTCGAGGAACTACATACTCTCTGAGGAAGCACTCATCGTCAATTCCCCCTATGGCCTCGCATCATAAATTAAAGACACTCTGGAGAAGCCCTTACGTCTATTCTCCCTATGGTCCCCTACACTAGGTTCTCACAGCCCTGTGTAAAACAAACATGCATAGCGTGCGTATCACCCCAAGTAAACCTCAAGAACTACTTGGCTATCATTCTAATGAACAACAACATAATAGTACAATAGTTCCACTATCCTACAACTAGGCATAGCAACTAGAAAAACACCTAACAAGAAAAATATGCATGGAAAAACATCCAGAGCACAATAAAAGTTACCCTATTCACAAGCGATGACCTCTACTCAAGCAATCAAGCAAAGTAGGATACAATAGGGGCAAAAATAGGAAACACACAATACCTCGTTCAATGGAATTGGTGGAATCACACAAAATATTCAAAGACTTCCTAAAGAAAGGAACAAACCACCTACCTTGATGCTAGGAGATCGATATACTTGAACCATGATGATTGATTCTCCTTATAACGTCAAAGATTTGAGAAAACGTCCAAACAATCAACCCATGATATCTTGAGAAAGAGGAGGAATTGGAAAACAAGACTCTAGGAGAATGAAGAACTCACCACTGCGGTTCCAACGCAATCGACGACGGCTGAAACAGAGGTCGGGCAGAAGATCAGGGGCTCAGAGAATAATCGTGGCTGTGTGGGAGCTCTCGGCCGAACGCGACCTAGAAGAAGGTTGTTTTGGGGATTAGGTGAGACCCCGGTGCGTTTAATGAAAAAAAATAAAATACACAACGTGTACTTATGGGGTACACGGCGTGTACTCGGTTTTTCCATACTTCGCTTTAAGAATCCTCCACATCACCCCTACACACCGTGTGTGTGGCCTGGACATGGCCAACACATGATTTCAAGCGGCAAAGGAGTACACGGCGTGTACTTCAAAAATTTCCAGAAAATCCTCTTTTCTCAAAAACTCCAGGAAAAGGAAAGACATACATAAAAATTAAGACCCGAGTTCTTACAATATTGACATAAATAATCAATGATACTACATATTCATTGAAAAACATTGATAAAAATACAACACACATAAAGAGAGATCAATAATACCCCCCTTTGTATTTTTTTTCAATACCCATATTAAACATTATGTGTCAATATGTACTCAATTATTTCTTGCCCCCTTATTAATAATAAATAATTTTTTTTTCCGGAAGTGGTATCAATTCACAATTAAGAAATTTTCCATAAACCATTCCACTCTAAGTCTACTTGATCCATGCTTAGTGTAGAAAACAAGAGGGTTTTATTTAGATAACAAAGCTATCACTTATAAAATAACATGATACCAAATGAAATAAGAAACTATTTACCTTTCCTAAAACCTATATAAAAATTTTAGGATGAATAAATTGAAAGAAACCAATTGAGATACAAATTTATCATGAAATAAATATCAACCTAATTTCATAAAATCAATTTAACACATAATTCAACAATATTCTAGTATAAAGTAGTAGGATTTTGACTTCAAGAAAAAACTTTGAATATTTTTTAAACTTCCACTTTTATGTAATTGATTAAAAAATTGTTTCTCCCACTTAAAGTTAGGTTTTGATTTTAATAAACCAAAGATGATATATTAAGAAATCATACCTTTTCTAATTAAATTCCTTTAATAATATTCCATAATATTTTTATTTTCATGAAGTAATTATTTTGGAAGCATAATCATAACCTTCTTCACTTGTATCCCCCTCAAGGAGATACTACAAAAAATACATATAATGGAAAATCTATTCAAAATATAAATTTAAAATTGTTCCAAGTATAGTGTTAACCCAAAATAGATTACCTCATGTGGCTATCTATATTTGAAAACTTACACATCTTCACTAAGGATTATCTTCTTCATTAGATTTATTTTGGAATACCAATTGAGAAATAATTATAAGAAGGGATCTTCATCATCTTGTTTTCTAGTGTTAATAACATATCTATTTTTTAGGTTCTCCTCCTAAAAATATTCTTCACCTTTAAGTCCATGCACTATAATATTACTAATACAATGCTTAAAGGTTTTTAAATAAGGCTAATCTAATTCATCCTCAATATTAACAACAAGGTTGAGAGTATTTTCTCAACCAATTTTCTCTATTATTTCCATTATTTATGCTTACACATATAAATTTCATACATGAGTTAGATTTTGAAATCATGGATCTATTATCTTATCTTTCTTTTTTATTCTACTTTGTGTGAGACATCAACCTTCATATCTAGTATATCCCCATCCTATTTAAGAATTTTTGTTGTTCTAGGAGAATGGTTAGACAAATTCTAGAATTATTAAAACCTTATTTAAATATTTTACACAATTATTTAATACAAGGATTGTTATTTATTGAAAACCACTCATGAAATTCAACTCATTCATGTGGAATTTCTTCTCTTCCTTTGTCCCTAAATTTTTCCTTTTCTTATTTCATCTTCCTTTCTCTTTCCAAATCTGTTGTCCAAATGACTAAAATATTTTTGTGTACATTAGTAGATTGTTTGTATCCTCTACATGGAATCTTGTTATTTTCTTTATTCTCATCAAATATTTTATCTGATTCACTCCTCTTGAACTTCTTAGGTTTGTTACCCAAGGATGATCCATTAACCTTATTTATAATTTTCTGAGAATAATTCTAATTTGAAACTTCCTTTAGCTTCCTTCAAAATATTGGCACTTAATTATTAACCAAATTTTATGGTATTATTTTTACCATCTAATTTTGATAAATGTTGAGATGATAATGCACTATTTATGTGACTATAAATATTTTATACATCATAAATATTTCCAAGTTCTTAAAATATATTTGAGGTTGATTGATTTATCTTAATCTATGAATATTGATTCTTCTATTTTCTCTTCTCCATTGAAATGGGATTCCTATGAACTTTATGAATTAATGGATTGTACCAAAAATACAATGCATAATGCCCAAGATAATTTCACCATAAGCATTAGACAAAAAATCATGATTTCCTTTTCTCTACAACATACTGTCTTGAATTTATTGATATACAAGAAAGATGTTTTTGGGTTATCATCGTCATAGGTTGATCCCTTATTGGGGAACCAACACTCATAATACTTATTTTATCCACTATAGACATGGTTGTATGAACATATCTATTTATCCTCATCTATATTTTTATGGATTTTTTTATTTAAACCTTAACTATTTATAAAAACAAATTTATTATATACATTTGAATTTATAAAGGATGATACCTTATTTTTTGATTTTTCTTGATAATGATCATCAATTGAAGTAATGATCATAAGTACACATATAATATGTATTTTAAAATTTGGATCCTCCTTTGGATAAAATATGGTAGCATTTCTTTTATTCTTCAAGTGTGAAGTCTCGATATGCATCACCTAAAGGTAGTACAATTTTACTTCCAATTTTAGACACTTCAAATCGAGGATATTATTTTTGATATTCAATGAATGGAATTATATCCTCATAATAATTATTTATCCTTATAGATTCATCTTCATGCATTTTTGTTCTTTCTTGAAGTAAAGTGTCATGTTCCTTGATTTTCTTTACCTTGAAATCCAACTAAGAATTTTTGACATGAATATAATTTTTGTGACTTGTTTCAATTGTATGGATATTCCCTTCAAGATTATTCTTAATATTTTCATTCTATCTAACTTATTTAATTTATTTATTTTCAATTTTGAAACATCTATATTTTAGTTCCATATTTATTCCTCCAATAACTACTACCTATTTGAAGATATTTTTAAAATATATGCTTATATTTCAAATATTTCTACATATTTTTATAATCTTATTCAAGTTGAATGATTTCATCCTACACGATTTTAAAAATACTATATATAATATAGACTAATTATTTGTGAAAAATATACATTATATATTTTAATGGATTAACAAAAACTGGATCGCCCATTTTTCATGCTTCAACACATAATGGTTCTTTAGGATAGAAACTGTATTGGGTATTTTTCTTTGATACTCAAATGCTTATTTCAATATGGAATAGTATTGGGTCTCCTCACACAATATTTTCTTCAACAACCTATATAATATATTTTTAATAAAATAAAATAATGATGGTTGTCCTCCATGATATTATCACTATATATTCCTTGTTTTTATTCATGGTACCTCATGAATATATTAGTTTGAATTAATAAAATTTTCAAAAATTCAAACCCCTTGAATCTCCACTTATTATCTTCAACCAAATCCCCAAATACCAATATATTTCTCCCCAAAAAACCACTTCATAAACTATAACTCTATTGATTATGTAGTAACTGTCATAAGTCTTCATTTTTAGAAATTTCTCCATGAAATCATATCTATAGATTCCTAAATATTCGCAATCATTAAAGATTCATATGAATATATGAATTAATTATGCATGAGACAAATGTAGTCATGGATTCCTCCTTCTCATCACAAAGCATAGGGATATTATTCCTCCTTAAAATTCATGCATGAGTTTTTATATCACATCTCACACATTTTTTCCTCTTTTATCCAAAATCATGGTAGAACAAAGCACCATGATATTTATTTGAATTTAAGAACACATCACATAGAATCAAATGAAATTATCTCCTTATTTTATTATTCAAACATCAATAATAATAATAATAATAAATCACAATATTTGGAAAATTGAAAAACTGACTCACGCTACATTGAAAAAATTATCTTTACACTAAGGTCAAATTACCTTTACATAGCTCAAAAGTTCCTTTACACTTCTTATTTATACCCTTATATTTCTCAAAATATTAATTAATAACCCTAATTAAAATGGATTTTACCTTTATATAGATCCCAGAATACCTTTACACAGGTCTTAATGAACCTTACATTGCTCCAAATTTAGTTTGACCTTTATAAAGCTCACAGTTACCATTATATCGAAAAAATACTAGATATACCTTCATGCACCACTTGAACTGGTTTTATACCTTTATGAAGAACCAAAATGACCCTTATATAGTATGTTATTACTTTTACACAAGCAATTAAAAATTTTAATGACCTTTATACATATTATAGAATACCTTTATACAACACCAAGAGTAACCTTATGTAGATTAATGAACTTTAGTGTTACCCTTTTATAACTGAAGGTCTTCAGAAATAGTTTGGAGAAAAAGGAATATCATTAGAGTTACCTTTATGTGTGAAAATTTATACAATCAAAGTAATTTTTTCAAGTCATATGATCAGAGATGTACACTTAATAAATACAGACAAAGACTTATGATCACTGATTCATATAAATATTCTTCTACATTTATTTATCCAATAAAACTATTATTCTTAAATTCTTTAAAAAAACCTTATGTATATAGCCTAGGATGAAAAAAATTCATAAACAAGATTTTATAAAAATAAATCAACTGAATTTGATCTTCTAAACTTTAAAATTAGTAGTTTTTTGTTCAAATTGAAAAAATTATGACAGAAAATGATTTTTGAAAAGAAGATGATTTAACTAATGTCATATCATCTCAACAACACATGTGTTTTAAGTGATGAACAATGTCACTTAAAACCACACCGCACATCAAAAATTAATTTGGTATGCCAATAGTATACCATATAGGGAGCACTATGGATTGATTGGAAAATCACTTAGGTACCGATCCACGCTGGTGGGTCGCCTGTGCCTCTCTACATGTGAGCATTATCTAGCCTTACTCTTGTACTGACCGGTGCGAGAGATCTTCCTATTTTAATTTTTTTTACTTTTGATTATTGTAATATTAATATTTATTAATATCTTATCACATGATGAGTGTTCTTCTTTGTAAAATTAATATGATAAATTCCTAAGAGTATCTATAAACATTGAAAGGTTATAACAGTTACCTTCTATAATGAGAGCTGTGAAGGGATATGAAAATATTATTAAATGAATGTTCTATGATCTAAATGAAATCTATATAATAGGACACATATAATGTTTAACTATTAGGTGTTGGATTCTTATAAGTATCCAATAATTATTATATTAAAGTTTCACACTTGGTAATATCCAAGAAGGGTGGTTATGAAGTCAGAGCCACAAATAGGAATCCCACATGTAATATGTTTCATTGGATATTCATATATGTGGATGTGTGTATTGGCCTCTAGACTTGAGATTATTTTTAATTTATATAATGAATCACAAACTTTGATGTATTTTCAAAAATTGGGACAATATATGCTAATAGTGAAGTAAGATACGTTGGGTGCATCATAAGTGATATGAAATTTATTGAATGAGTTAAGAAAGTATTTGTACCTTATAAGTTAATGAAGGAAGATATCTTAGTACATTTTATTGAAATTGAATTGATTGATTAAGTTTATGGACATGGTAGTTCATCAATGAGTTCATTTCATAGAGTCAAATAAAGATAAATCAAGCTATAGGTTAATGAAAAAAATATGCAACCTTCTTAGGGAGATATAGAGACAAATATATCATATTACACGATAAGAATTCATATAAGATTTTTTTTCATTAATTAAATAACAACTTTATCTATGGGTACCTTGATGTGTTTATAGATGCTGATTTTGGACTTCAAAAAAATTCACCTAATATCATAAAGAAAGAGGCCTAGAGGTTCACACACTAAGTGTATGAAAAATTTCAGATAAATTATATTTGAATTTAATATTAATAATAAATATCATTCTTATTTTGTAGAATAATAATTATTTAGGTTTAGTTGATTACATAAATTCAATTTCCAATTATTCGATTCTAGAATGTATGTGAGTTGAACATTAAATAAATATTTATTTGTGAGTGAGTGTTTATATAATATTTATTTATTTATTAGAAAAATAATATAATGATATTATTTATTTAAGTAAATATTTATTTTTCAAGATTTGATAAATTTATAGAAGGATTCACAAGATTAGTCAAAGGTCTGATAGAAATGATGTATATTATTCAATATCATTTAAATAAACATCAATTTATTTACTTAAGAGATGATATGAAAATATTTGTGAGTTGTAAAATTTCATGGAATATAATAATAATAATAATATTTTATATGAGGAATATATTAGATAGAATATTTTTTTAAGGGAATTAATGAAATTATCTAAAGCCAAACTAATGACCCCAAACCTAGTATCCCGAAGTAGGTGTTTGTTTTATTAAATTGGCATAATATCAAATAGACCACATCCCAAAAGACCGAATAGTTTAGTAGTCTTTGTAAACTAGATTCATTCTTGATTCCCATATTATATTTGAAAATAAAAATTCTAACATAATTCTTTTTCAAGAATAACATTATTATCTCCATCATATCCTTTCATATCAATCATAGCACACTTCATGTATTCATAAGAAAATAAACAAAATAAGTATGATATAAAATACTGAGTAAGGTTTAAGTACAATGGAAGCTATCATGAATCAATAAGAATAATCAAAATGGAAAGGTAAATAACTGAACACACATTCCATTTAAATAACTTGACTATCATGATAAGATAATAAATAATCAATACGGAAAGGTAAATAACTGAACAAACATTCCATTTAAATAACTTTGTTGGAACCCTTGTTTTAATGATAAAAAAATCATGTTAATTATGTTTTTAATGGTTTTTGCTATTTTATGATAGAATTTTATAATATAAGGAAATATGGTGAAAATATTGGCTAAGCATTGTAAAGACCAACCATCAGATTTGAATCACCACTGAGAATAAGTCACTTCCAGAAATGAATCACTATTGAAGATGAGTCACCACTAGAAAAGACTCACCATTGAAGATGAGTCATCTTCAGAATTCACCTACTATTGAAGATGATTCACTACTAGAAAAGACTCACCATTGAAGATGACTCATTTCCAGACTTCACCTACCATCGAGAATGAGATACGACTGAGGATAACCTTCCATCTAATGAGTCACCATTGAGATGAGTCACCATTGAGATGAGTCACCATTGATATAAGTCACCATTGATATGAGTCACCACTGGACATGAGTTACTGCTAGATGACCAACCATTAGATGACCTACTGCTATCCTGACTCACTGTTGGACTGACTCACCACCAGACATGAGTCACTGTCATAATGTTCCAGCATCGCTATTTTAGGAATTTTGAATTAAATACTTTTAATGGATAATTTTTTGAAATTAATGCTATTGATTATTAAATTATTATTTTTAACTATTGTAGTAAAAATTTAAAGTTTGTGTTAGAACTTAGTACGAGGATGCAAAAGATCTGAATAATTGTTCTTTAAATGGTTATACCTCCACACACATATTTATATTGAAAAGGAAGTATCCCTCATGTGGATTTGTGTGAATCATATTGTACTAGAGAAAACTAGATTGCTGAATATTACAAGGATCATTTACACAAGAGATTACATGAATCATACTTAATTTATTTAGACTGTGAAAGAGTGGAGCTCACAGAACATACATACCCTTTCTACAATCAGAACAAAGAGATCTTACTATGATCTATTTTACTGATATTTTTAGAGAAAAAAATCAAGCCACTCTCCAAGATATATCCAAGGAGTCTCAAGCTTATGGAGGACTTTAGATCGAGAAACACTATCTTATCTACATCTTTATACTTTCTCTTTCTATTTTTTGAATTTAATTTTGAGAAGTGTGTTGTTTTTTCTTATTTATCAACATATACTATCTCCTGCACTATAACTAGATGATACAAGATATATTCTTCTCTCTCTTTTCATCTATATACCCATGGTGTTTTGGAAGAGGTCCTTGTGTGGCCTATGATTGTTTTCTTCCCCTTATTATTGTGGAAGAGGTCTCTAAGTGTCTTGGACAACTAGTTATATATTTTCTAGTTTCCCAATCTAGGTTATAGATTAATATTATATTTATATAATCATCTTGGTAGTGGGTGATTTCCAAGTAGAGAGGATTAGGTATCAAATTTATATTGAACCACTTTTTTTATTCCACTATGTGTGTTTGTTTTTTTCTATCTTTAATATTTTAAACTGTATTTAGCTTTAAACTGTAAAAAAATCCTTTAATTTTATAGTTAATCTTAACTAGTTATTATATAAGGTTTTTATTAAGTAAATTATTTTAAAAGTTAAATTAATTTTCATATATTGTTTTAACTGAGATATAATCACTCTTTGAGAAATATTTTAAATGATTAGAAGTTATATCGATATACTATTTTGGTTAACTAGGAACTTTTTTATTAATTGGGGGATTTTATTTAATTTTTTTTAATAGATTTTTTTTGTGAAATCAATTCACTCCCCTATTGAGTAACTAACTATGACTAACATTTTGTATCAAAGGGTTTTCAAAATCTTTTCAATTGGGATTTTAGTTTTGTTTTAATGATCTTAAATTTTTATTAGTTCTAAATTTATTTCTTTAAATGGATAATAGGAAAAAAGGTTCTACTACCAACAAACCACCCTTATTTAATGGAAATAACTATTGTCAATGGAAAATTAAGATGATAATTAACATTGAAAGCATGGGTTTTGAAATATGTATTACTGTAGATAATAAATATGAATTACCTAAGGCTGATATAAGTGAATGGAATGATGCTACCAAAACTGCTTATAATAATAATTTCAAATCCATGAATGATATTTAATTTTCTTCATGTGATGAAGAGTTTAATATTATACGTCCTTGTCAAACTGAATATGAAATATGGGACACATTAACTATTTCTCATCAAGGAACAACTAATGTGAAAGAAATGATACTGAATACTTATAAAATTAAATATGATACATTCAAGATGAAACCTTATGAGATGATTTATGATATGTATCTTAGGTTTAATGAGATAGTGAATATAATGAGTTTCTTGGGGAATCCATTTTTAGACAAAGACCAAATCATGTGACTACTGAGATGTCTTCCAGAGATATGGAGGGGGAAATCAGTTTCAATAAGATAATCTCATGACATTAGTAAAATTTATTTCATGGAATTGATTGGAAATTTAATGATGTATGGGGAAGATATTAAATTTAACTTAGAAGAGGAATATGAACCTAAGAGGAAATATGTAGCCTTCAATTCTACCTCATCAAAATAAAATGAAAAATTACAAGATGAAAGCTCCAGTGATGAAGAATCACCAGCTGACAATGATGAGTAGATGACCCATCTAACCAGAAGGTTTAATAAATTATATAATAAAAATAAATTATTCAAGAAACCAAAATACAAGGGAAAGTATGAAAATAAAGTTAATTTAAAGAAAGACTGTAAAAGAGATAATAATTAAATTGAGATTACCTGTTATGAGTTTAAAAGAAAAGGACATGTAAAGGTTGAATATACTATGTTAAAGTACAAAAATAAGTATGATGATATAGATAGAAAGTATAATAAATAAATGAAATACACTTGGAGTGCTACTAATGATAGATCCAGTGACTCATACTAGAATCATGAAGAAAATACTGAGATAGGAAATATGTGCTTTAGGATAAACATATCTGAGGTACTTATTGTCTCTCTCGTACATAATTATAATAAGTTTATAGATGAACATAATGACGAAAACATGAAAAATGAGTAAATTATTGAATATTAAAATATTCTTGAAGATACTTTCAATGACCTTAAAGATAAATACAAAATTTTAAAGAAACAACATGTTTTTTTTCTGCTAGTGTTAAATATGAACTTACTGTTGAAAGAGAGAAGTATGCTCAATTTTTGAAAGAAAATTCTGAACAGAATTTTTCAAATGAGAAATTAAAGAAAAACTTAGAGATATTCACTAATGAAAGAGTAACTATCACTCAAATATAAGGAAAACAAATAGAAATTATGTATTCTACTATCTTAAGTTGTCAACTAGGATAGAGGAGAATGTTAAAGAAAATTTTAATTCTGAAATCCAGTTCTATAAATTCTTCTTCTATTTATTATTCAAGTGAACCAAATAAACTTTTTATTTACCATATTTTACAATATGTTTATAGGAAACCCATCAAGAAAATATGGGTTCCTAAATCTATCATTACTAATATTTCTAGATCCAAGAAATTTTTGGTAACAAAATCATTTTTGGTATAATTTTTTTTGTATGGAACCTACTTGAAGAGATCCTATAAAAGTATATGGTACTTTGATAGTGGGTATTCTAGAAATATGACCAAATATTACACAATATTTAGGAACTCGATAAAGGTTGATGGTAGACATGTCACCTTTGGTGAGAATTCTGAAGGAAAAATAATTGGCCTTAGCCAAATCGGCAACTCTAACTTAGTTATAATTTTTAAAGTACTTTTTTTGATGGTTTAAAATAAAATCTTCTTATAATATCACAACTATGTGTTGATGGTTTTTATGTGAAATATGAAAACAATGATTTTAATGTTTTTGACTCTAAATTATTTTGTATTTAATTTTTCTATGAATGATAATGCTTAAGCTATTAATCTTGATTCTTTAATTTCAAAAAATGTTTATTGTCTAAGTGCCATTCATAGAGAATATTGGATTTGGAATAAGAGACTATAACACTGTAATATTCACTCACTTATAAAGATTACTAGGAAATGGTTAGTCATGGATCTACCCAAAATTGAATTCCCAAATGATAAAGTCTTTAACCCCTATCAAAAAGGGAAACAACATAAAATATCTTTCAAATCAAAGAAAGAAGTTTCCACTTCTCAACACCTAAAGTTAGTTCACATGGAATTGGTTTTACTATCAAGAGTATCTAGTCTAAATGAGAAGCACTATGTTTAAGTACTTGTAGATAAATTTTCTCAGCATACTTGGGTATTCTTTTTAGCTCAAAAAAGTGAAGCCTGCTCACATTTTACCAAGTATATAAAATTTGTAGAAAACCTAACTAGACTTATTATTAAGAACTTAAGAAGTGACCATGGATATGAGTTTGAAAATCAAAACTTTTGATCCCTTTTCTCATAAAATGGCTATAACCATAACTTATCTACTCCTAGGGCCCCTCTACAGAATGAAGTTATATAAATAATAAATAGATCATTTTAAGAGATACCCTGGATAATGCTTAATGAATATAACTTACTTATCTACTTTTGGGAAATGGTTGTGAATACAACCTGTTATATAATTAATAGTGTTTTATTTAGATCTATCATGAAGAAAAACCATTGTGATCTTCATAATATTAGAAAACCTAAGGTTAATTACTTCAAAGTTTTTTAATGAAAAGTATTTATTCTTAATACTAAGGATAATCTTGAAAATGTTTCCTCTAAAAGCGATGAAGGAATTATCCTTGGTTATACAACATCTAGTAAATCCTATGGAGTGTTTAACAAAAGAACCAAGAATGTGGAATAGTCTATCCATGTTAAGTTTTATGAGATAGATCCATATGAGCCTAAAACAAATTTATATAACCTTGAGGATGATTTATGACATTTGGATATAAATGCCAAACCCTCTAACTGTTTGGTAAAATAATCTAAAAAATCATTTAGTTATGAGGAACTTATAGAATCTAAACCAAAAACTATAGAATACGATGAAGTGACCATCCCTTATTTTTCTAGAGTAGTTAGAATTATTAAATACCATTATTTAGATCATGTAGTTGGAGTCTTAGATAGAGGTACACAGACTATAGATGTTTTAAGGAACCAGGTTGAACATCAATAATTCTTATCATATATTGAACCTAAAAACATCACAGAAGCAATTAAAAATGAATTTTAGGTAATTTCTATATGATATTAACTTAACCAATTTGAAAGAAATTAATTTTGGTAAATTTTTGATAGAACCATATAAAATTTGACTATAGGCACGAAATGGGTGTTTAGAAAAAGGTTGATGTATCTTTCACAATAGTAAGGAATAAGGATAAACTAGTTACACACGGGTATAATCAAGAAGAAGGTATATACTATGAGGAAACCTTTTCACCTGTATCTAGAATTGAATCCATTAGAATATTACTTTCCTATACAACACATTTAGATTTCAAACTATATAAAATAGATGTCAAAAGTGTTTTCTTGAATGGTTATATAGTTGATAATGTTTTTGTTGAATAAGTCCTTGGTTTTCAAAATTATCATCTTCCAAATCATATTTTTAAACTAAAAAAATCTTTATACTATTTAAAACATGCTCTTAGAGCTTGGTATAGTAGGATAATCTATTTTATAATTTAAAAAGTTTTTTCAAAAGGAATAGCTGACCCTACCCTTTTTATAAAATGAATTTAAAAACATTTTTAGTTGTTCAAATCTATGTAGATGATATTATATTTAGATCTTTTAAAATCTCTTTGTGTACTGATTTTTCAAACATAATGAAAAATGAATTTGAAATGAGTTTACTGGGTTAATTGAAATTATTTCTTGGTTTTCATATTTTTCAAAACCAAGAAGGAATTATTTTAAATAAAAAATAAATATACTAAAGATATTTTAAAACATTTTTCTTTGGATAACACTAAAATAACTAACACTCCTATGAGTACTACCTATAATTTTGATCTTGATGAAGCTAGGAAATCAATTGATCAAACCAGTTATAGTGGTATGATTGGAAGTCTTCTTTTCTTAACTGCTTGCCAACATAACATCATGTTTAATGTGTGTCTGTGTGCTCATTTTTAAGAAAACCCAAAATATTCACATTTAATTTCTAAAAAAATAATTTTAAATACCTCAAATATAAAACCAATTTAGGATTATTCTATCCTAGAAGAGAAGCATTAGAATTAGTTAGTTATTTAGATATTTATTTTAGTGTTTGTAAGTTAGATAGAAAAAACACCTCTAGAACATGTCATATTTTTGGAAACACTCTAGTTTCTTAGTGTAGTAAGAAACAAAATTTGATTCCACTATTTACTACTAAAGCTGAATACATAACTGCAGGTAGCTATTGTGCCCAAATTTTGTGGATGAAACACACTCTATTAGACTATGGATATAAATGAAGACACATAACTATAAATTGTGACAACACAAGTGCTATAAACACCTCTCGAAAGTAATGTATCTCACTATAGAATAAAACATATTTGTGAAAGACATCACTTTTTGGGAAACCATTCTCAAAAGGGTGATATAACTCTTGAATACATTGGAACTGAACATCAGGAAGCAGATATTTTCACTAAGAATTTGAATTCAAAGAGAATGAACTGCATCAAACATGAATTAGGAATGATAAATTTTGGTTAGAATTAATTTTATAGGGACCCAATGTTTGTGTTTTCCCACCATCTGAGTATACTTACCATTTGTGTTTACCCACCGCCGGTGCTTACCCACCGCTGGTGTTTACCCACCGCTAGTGTTTACCCACCGTTGGAAATGACCTCCATTGGTTTTAAGTCTCCATTGTGAATTTTATATTTATTTCAGGATAATTTTTATTTAATTTAAATTTAAAATTTTCATTTTTCATTTTCAAATTTTGATACCCTAAATGTTATAAATTTGGGAATTTTTCTAATTTTGATGCTCTCTCCCTTACTCCTCTTGAACTTTAAACATTATATGTGACCCTTTATCTCTTGACCGTTAGACTTTCCCTGAACTCTTTTGAATATTCCATCTTCATTGAAATGGTTAGAGTGTAGCAAGATTCTTTATTGTGTCCCAAATAGTTTCATAATTTGAAGAAACAAAGAGGAGAATCGAGTCAAATGAGTACAAAGCTGTGGAACCCACAACTCAAAAAACGTACAATGGTACCTGAGAAGGAAGTAAATGCATAGTGGTTTATGCAGAAAAGATCATTGGTGTTGAAATTAATCGAAGACCAGGGATGGGTAGAGTGGTTCTAAAATAATGAGAGGCCATTCTATCCTTGGTTAGTGCACCAGTTTTTTTAGAATATTGAGTTTAGATTTGGGTAAGATAAAGATTGTGTTAGAAGAAAAATAAATGGGCATAAGGTTGTTTTCTCTTCAAATTGATGGGATAATGGTCTTAAATTTCTGCATAAAGTTGTTTCAATTGATTATAAAGGGGAAATTCCAAGCTACATTGACTCATTTGTGTATGATAATGACTTGGAAGAGATGATTGGAGATTGAACCTTAAGAATACCAACTGCAATAGAATTATTTGGTGAGTTCCATTTTCTGTCAAAATTTATTCATCATATATTATTCCTGAGAAAATGAGATTTAATAACAATGAGACATCAATATGTATATCTATTATACATTATGAAAAGGGGAGATAAATTCAACATGTAAATATATTTTATGGTTCATATAATGGAGATGTGTAATAAATAATATAGGAAAAACACCCCAATTTACCCCAAGTTTATTTCGATCATGCTGGAGTCTAAGGGATTGGTTGATGGGGAAGAATAAACTAAGATGAACTATGGAGGTTTTTTCTTAACCAAATTCATTTGTAAGAGAATAAAGATTAATTGGAACCCATGGTTGAGTAAGTGGTTTGATGATGTTGATAATCTATATCAGGAGTTCAATCCTACTGATCACCCTTCCAGGCCGAAGAATCTTATGGCTCCTAAATTATATCTAGATGATGTGATTGTGTATTCAGATGAATAGAAGTAGGAAGAAGAGACTACTACTTCTGGTTATGAGGAAGATTTATCACTTGGGGAGTGTAGTGACCCAAACATTCCTAAGATCCCAACTGTTACTTTTGGTCTAGCTAGTCCTCATAGATGTCAACCAGTCAGAGAGACTCTTTTAAGATAAGGGATTAAAGAAGAGGAAACAAAATAATCTGGATAAGAACAATATAAAAGTTATTATTCCAAATATTATAAGGATTTTTTAGATGTATCTGATGAATAATATGGAAGTGATAAAGGTAATTAAAATGGTGAATTTAATGGTGATGAATAAGAAGAATATGAAAAAGAAGAAGAAGATGATGGAAGTGAAGGATATGGTAAATATAAAGGCCCTGGTAATAGAAATGGCAGTGAAGATGGATATGGTTCTGATCATGACAAGCTTGTTGATCATGAGATGAATCAGGCACATGTTTCTTCTCTAGGATTGTCTATTTCTTCTAGGTCTAAGGAGAGACCATGTTTTTTTCAAGATTTTGATGAAGCTTCTAGATACGTGTTGAGGGAATATGTTTAAGGGAGAAATCCCCAAGCCTTGTTAGCAAAAAAGTTGATTATGTTGATATAGATCTTGTTAATGGAGAATCGGTTGATCTTGTTATCGTGCCTTCTACCAGGATGGGTTTTTAAACTTTTGAGGAATGGGAGAGATATCCAGGGTATGTGAGACTTGAATTGGACTACCTGTCTCTGATGATGAGGGAATTCCACTAAAGAATGTTGGACCTACAACCTCAGTTCGAATGGATTTAGATCCTAAGGGATCAATGGTTGATCAAATAGATGCTGTAGGGGAGATTCAGTGATTTTATTTAGATATTATTTCCAGATCTGAGATGGAAGAGCCTACTACTAAGTGATTTTCTATTCATTTTTCCATTGTTTCTCCTATTACTATTGATAGTGTTTCTAGATATGACCTGGAGTCTTTCATAGAAAGTATTCTTTATGATTTTGGTATGATTATAAGGAATCAAGCACCTCATGTCACTAAGCTCAGTGGTAGAGATGCTAGATATTTGTTTGATCAGGGGATACACCACATCCAAACTAATATGATGCATCACATTCAAGAAGTTGAGATTGAAAACATATGTATTTTCAATGAGATAGAGACATTGAGGTATATAGTGGATGAGATGAGAAATTATTTTACTATTAGTCTGGATTACTTATTGGAGAGATTAGATAATATTTCTTCTACAACTTATTATTCTAGTGCTACTCCTCCCTTAGATTTTGAATTGATTAGGTCAGTTGTTAGAGAGGAGCTTCGAGCTATTTCAAGAGATGTTCTCGATATCCCTTAGTAGATTCTGAGGTAGATCAAACACAATAGTGATCATGTGTATAATATGGATAGGGAATCTATGAATGATCTTAGAAATGAAAAAGGAACAAAAAAGGTAATTAAGTATTATACTTCTCAGATCTACACTAAGAATGAGCTAAAATCACATTTCAAGTTTCTTACAAAGAACCTCTAGATGCCTCCAATTACGCAAGCCTTTAAGGAGTAGGTTAATCAATTGAAAGTGATAAATCCATTGATTAATTTTTTTAAGTAGGAGAAAAAGAAATTTTATAGTACCATGAATTGGGGAGACAATATCATCATAGAATTCATCAATCTGATGAAGCATTTTCTTCGTATTTCTAGTTTAGTAGTGGTAGATCAAGAATCCATTCTAGTGACTGCTCATTTATCTTCTCCTACCTCTTCTCTAGAGATATTCAGAGCTTCTATTTATAAAGATCCCAATTCTCCTTTATCTTCTCATTTCTAGCCTTTTAGATTACCTCCCAGAGAATCTTTCCACTATCTCCAACCAATTATCATTTGAGAGACACCTTCTTTACCATTATTACCTCTACCTCTAACAAGGGAAAAGCACATGTTATTCATAGAACCCAGGTTGAGAAGCGTTGAAATTAGTATTTTCTTGATAGGTACTTATATATGAATTTTTGTATATCTTTTTTAATGTAATTAAATTAATTTAGTCCTTAATGGAATGTCTCTTATTATTCAAATTTTATATATTTTCCATTTACTGCTTCTTTACCTCACCTTTTGATAATCCCAAAAGGGGGAGAATCAATTTGTAATTTGTTTTCAACATATATTTATGATATTTTCCCTTTAAATTTATGATATTATTTGATACCATACATTTTGATACCTATTTTTATTTAAAATTCCTTTGATATTACTTTTTTTAATTTATTTATCTTATGTTTTATGGTTTTAAAATTCATGATAAAACTCTCACAATTTATTTTCAAAGTGTTAATCAGATGTAATGAATTTTTAAAATCTATCCATTTTATGCAAAAGTTTATTTCATACATAGTTTCTAAAATTCCATGATTTGTGATCCTAAAAAATGTAGAGATCATTAGAGACCTTATTTTAATGATCAAAAAATAATTTTAATTATGTTTTTAATGGTTAACTATTTTATGATAACATTTTATAATATATGGAAATCTAGTGAAAATATTGGCTAAGTTTTAGAAAGACCTACCATTAGAGTTGACTCACCATTGAGAACAAGTCACTGCCAAGAATGGCCCACCATTAAAGATGAGTCACTACCAGGAAAGACTCACCATTGAATATGAGTTACTACTAGACTTAACCTACCATTAAACACAAGTCACTTCCAGAAAAGAATCACTATTGAAGATGAGTCACTACTAGACATCACCTACCACCGAGAATAAGCTACCGCTAAATATGACCTAGCATCAGACAAGTCACCATTGAGATGAGTCACCATTGAGAGGAGACACCATCGAGATGAGTCACCATTGAGACGAGCCACTATTGAGATGAGTCACCATTGAGATGAGTCACCATTTAGAAAAATCACCATTGAGATAAGTCACTGTTGAGATGATTCACCATTGAGATGATTCAACATTGATATGAGTCACCATGGAGACAAGTCATGATTGGGATGAGTCACTATTGATACAAGTCACAGCTGGACATGAGTCACCACCAGATGACCTACCATTAGATGACCTACTGCTATCCTGAATCACCATTGTCCTGACTCATTTCCAGACACGAGTCACTGTCAGAATGCGTTACTATCACTATTTTGCGAATTTTGAATTAAATAATCTGAAAGGATGTATTATAAAAGTATTTATATTGATTATTAAATGATTATTCTTAACTATTTAAAGAAAAAAAAATTAAATTCTATATTGGAATTCAGATTGAGGATTTAAAAGATCCAGATGATTGTTTTTCAAATGGTTACAAATCCATGCAAAAAATTATATTGAAAAAGAAGTCTCCCTCTTGTGGAGTGTTGTGAAGCATACTAGCCAAGAAAAAGTTGGATTTTTTAATATCATAAGGATCATTTCCATGAGTGATTACATGCATTATCCTTACTTTATTTCAACTATGAAAGACTGTAGCTCATAGAATACACAAATCCTTTCTATAGTCAGAACAAAGTGTACTTACGATGCTTTATTTTATTGATATTTTTAGAGAAAATACTCGAGCCACTCTCCAACCTATATCCAAGGAGCTACAAGATTCTGGATCATTTCATATAAAGAAACACTATCTTATCTATATATTTATAATTACTCTTTATATTTGTTGCATTTAATTTTGAGCAGTTACTTTTTTTATTGTTTATCAACGCATACTATCTCTTGCACTATAACTAGAAGATAAAATATATCTTATTCTATTTATTTTCATATGTATACCCATGGTGCTTTGGAATAGGTCCTTGTGTATCCTGTTATTGTTTTCTTCCCATATTTATTATGGAATAGGTCCCTGCATGGCCTGGACAGCTGGTTAACTATTATCTATTTACCCGATCTTGGTTGCGGATAAATATTATATTTATATAATCTGCTTGGAAGTAGGTGATTTCTAAGTAGAGAGAATTAGGTATCAGGTTGAGACTAAACCTCTTGTTTACATTACACCGTGTGACTTTGTTTTTTTATCATTAAAGTATTAAACTGTATTTATCTCTAAACTAAAAATGAAATCTTTACTTTTATAGTTAATCTTAACTAGTGTTTATATAAGGTTTTGATTAAGTAAATTTATTTCAAAAGTTAAATTAATTTTCAAATAATGTTTTAAATGATACATAATCATTCTTTGAGAAATATTTTTAAAGATAAGAACTTATATTGATCTGTTGTATTGGTTAACTAGGCACTTTTTAAATAATTGGGGGATTTTATTTAAACATGTTTTTAATAAATTTTTTTATTGGGAACTCAATTAACCCACTATTTAGTTACTCACTCTAACAAAAAAACTGACTATCATGATAGGATAATCCATAATCCAAATGGAAAGTTAAATAACTGAACAAAAATTCCATTTAAATAACTTTATTATCATGATAAGATAATGAATAATCAATATGGTAAGGTAAATAATTGAAAACATATACCTTTTAATCAATGAAATGAGAATGAAATAAAATTAGATATAATATCATAGTGAAAATATCATGGATAATAATAACTAAATTCTTAATAAGGGAACTGCTTAATTGTTGGGAATCATGTCTCCTAGGAACATGACACCTATAACATCAAGATCTATCCTCAAGATATTTTAAAATTGAGGGGTAGAAACCTATTTAGCTAAGGCTAGACAACTGGTTCATCTCAGGAGACTATCGATACATCGAGGGGATATCTATAACTAGGCCCCACCCATGTCTTGTATGTCCAAAGCATTCCTCATATATCAAATAATCATTTTAATTCATAAACAACGTGCCTTATTGTCAAATATCCATATTGAGTAAAGAATATAGATTTATCAATATTTCCTAGATAAAAAAATATCTTTCAATATAGAACACCATATATAGAAATAATATATAGTTTAAATAATAAACATATCCATGATAAATAAAATTTATATTTAGGGGAAATTTAATGTCCAATGATCATAAGAAAGTGAATATTTTAATTTAAAGTTATTGACTACAAAAATGAATCAAGGAAGTAAATGTCAATACTATCCTTGGTCAAAAAAATCATAAACCATTCAGAAGGAGAATAAGGATGGAATCAATACAAAATATACCCATTATAGTAAGAATAAAGGGTTATTGTAATTGATGAATATGAATACCATAAAAAATATCTTTAAAAAATTTCCTGATGAAAATATCCTTTTCATTTTGAAAATAACCATTTAAAAATAAAATTTCACAAAAAAATTAAAACTAATTTTATTTGAAAATAGTATTTGAAACTTATAAATAATCTTTAAAATTTTTTAGTTCTTATGATGACTATAAATTATTTTCATGCCATACATATTAAAATAAATATTTATTTCACTTTTTGGTAAAAGACAAATGATCATTTTTTTGAAAAATAAATAAATATTGATTTCAAAACATTATTTAAAAAATTAAAAATGGAAAAAATATTATTTAATAAATCATTTGGAAAATATTTGAAACATTTTTGAAAACATTTTTATAAAATAGGCTTTTAATAGAAAATAGATTTTTGACCAGAGAGAAATGAAGTCAGATTTTATTAAAAACATTTTTAAAAGTATTTTAAGTACCAAAGAGTGGAAAATGGTACTATTACTTAAAAATATACTAAATAACCAGAGTATAATAAAATTAAATAAGTTTATTATGCAATTATAAAATAATTTCATTCAATTGAAATTTGATAATAAACAATCTTGATTAAAATGCGATTGTGAAATAAACCCTCACAATGACCATAAAATTAAAGTGATAATTAATAAATGAATAGATCATGTGTATAAAATATAAATACACAAAAAAAATTTGTAAATAAAACATAATATAATCAAAATTTATTGTACACACAATCTTATAATATCAATGACAATGAAGAAGTCATATAACCCAATGAAAATAAATTGAGTTATGAAATTATTTACCACTTATAAATTTTTAATTCAAATCCTCCTGGATGAAATAATTAAAATTAAAACTTAAAATACTATTAATTATTAATTAATCATGATATAAAATGTTACAGTGGTATTATATAAACCATATTAAATAAATTATGTGCATAACATTACAATATGATTCAATGAAGGGAAATTTAGATGAAGTCCCTTACCACACATTTCCTTTTGGTTGAACATGATTTAGACTCATTTATAGTTGTTTTAAACATGTTATTAACTTATTAAATAACTATATTAATATTTATAATATCATATATTATCCTTTTATAACATATTATCACCCTCTCATTAATTATCTCTCATTATTTTCATTGTTTCAGGTGTTAATTGACTTGTTTTATCATGCGTGTTTAATCATGAAAGATAAAGTTATTGCACATATTATATAGTTATATAATATAAAGTATAATAATAATAAAATAATTATCATATTTTTACATAAAATTTCCTTTTAAAACTAATCATGAAATATGGTTATAAAAAATGAGGTATGTTACGATCACGAAGATGGCAGGTCGTATATACACATGCATAACATTTCTATTTTTCAAAGATCATTATGGAAAGGTGGTAAGTAATATTTTATCTTTACATAATGATAATAATATAATAATTATTTTAATATTTTATTAAATATACTTATATATAAATATCATCCATGTGGCGTGGTGATGAAAAGAGAGTCACATCGCTTTGTGAAGGCAATCCTCTACACATACATGAACAATGTTATCATCTTTCAGTGAGTGAAAAAATAAAAAATAAAATGATGTATAATATTTTGAGAATGGTAAATATTTCATAAATATCATAGTTATGTCATTTATGACATATATAATTATTAACATTATCCTTATCACCTTCCATCTTAAGCATTAGTGAAAGACGAATCATATCATTTTGTGAGGCGGTAGTTGACCATACACACAAGAAAAGTTATCATATCCCCAAACAAATTGGAATTAAAAAGGTATATATATGATATAATAAATATATAGGTATATTTATGTTATAAATATAATATATATACTTTATATCCATCATCATACCCAACCTTGAGAGGTGGTAATAGAAAAGCGAATGACATCGGTTCATGAGGCAGTAGTCCTCCGCACACACAAATGATGATTTCATAACCCATTTGATAGAAGTGGAGATGGTTTTAGGTCATGAAATTAACATGAAGACATATAAGTATATGGTAAAAAATTTGGTTATTATATCATTATGGTTTAATAATAATTTTAGGAGGTGGAGGAAGAAATAAAATAAAAACACTTGTTGAAAAACATTACACCTTCTTTGGGTATCCTCATTAAGTTTGCAACAAAACCTTCCTAGGTTGTATTTATGACCAAAATAAGGATTCTAGGATTAATTTTGGTAAGTAATTTGGATATTTATTGGCTTAACCAAAAGGGTTTGAAGGTGTGAAGAAGAGTGGAGAGGGGGTGACCTTTTATAAGCAAGGTGAGCGACACGCTTCTAATTTTTGAAAAGATTCAATTACACCCAAATTTTTATCATGAAAAAAGAATATAAAATGGGATATTATATAAAATATAATATATAAGGTGTAAATATGTATATAATTTTGTTTGGAAAAGTTTGTGGGTCATTTTAACCCTTATCTTTTTAGTTTAACCGCACAGTAAATCCATTTTACCTTAATTATGGTAATTAATTTTTTACTGTATCAAAATTAATTTTGGTAAAAAATCAATTTAAACTTGTTATAAAATAAAAATTACTTTTAAAAATATAGAATCCATTTTTTAAAATTCAATTCAAATAAGAGGCACAATTTAATTTAAAATTAATCTCGTAGGCGTGATGGGAAAGTAGGTTTTTGAAGAGAAAATGTTCAAAAGTTTACAATGTTTTTACATAAAAATTAAATATGAAAATGATTCCAATGAATAAAATTGGGTTAAAAGATATATAATTGAACTAATGTTACTTTATAACCAATATATAATATAATTTAAATTTATAAATAATTTAAACGAAAAGGAAGTTTTCAATTAAAATTCAGTATTTTTCACTATTTATCAAAAAATTAAAATTTTCATAAATATCCCAAAAATAACCATAATATAATTTTGATATTATAATATCAAAAATTTAGTTAATTTTATGAAATAAATTTTATAAAATTTATAAAGATTAATTTTTAATTATGTGCGTAAAGCGCGACTAAATCATCTTTTAGAAAAAAATAATGTTTTTTAGAATGCATTTCTTTTTCTTTTAAATGATTATTATTTTATATCAAATAAGTAGATAAAAATATTTTTTATAATTTATTTACTGATATTTATACCCTCTAATTTAACAACTAGTGTATAATGGTATATTATATTATGGTTCACTTGAACTTGGGGTTTCATGTTCTACAAGCTATCAAAGAGATTAAATTTAAAGGAATATATTTCATGGGTTGTTTAAGCTCTGTGTTGTGTGTAGAATATACTATCAAATAAAATGTTATTATTTTATAATTTATTGGTATTACATATACTCTATTATTTATTATTTATAGGGTTATGTGAATTATTGTGAAAAATATTTCTTCTGAATAGAATTCTCTCAAGACTGAGAGAAATTCTCTAAAACACTCTCAAGAATGAGACAGTCTTACTCCTACCTCTCAAGATCAAGAGAACAAGGGATAGATTTATTTAATCCTTATATAATTATTATTACAATCAATGAAGAACGACTCAAGGTGCTTGGTTCATCTATGCTAGTACCTGGAGTTCCAAATGTGATGATCTACAATCCATGGGGCATGTATGGATACTGTTAGAGTAATTTTACTTCAAATTCTTGCACTGTAATGATGATTCAACGATTCAAGAGTGGAAATCGAATTGATCATCCCCAAAAAAATAATAATTATCAATCTAAATTAATCCTTATTATAAAATTATTATAAATCATATGTGAAAATATCCTCTCTATGAATATTTAATGTTAGGAATGCATTGTCTCAACAATACCCTATAAATCTTACTGATTTGGATACTCACAAATACCCTTGTTTGTTTTACCAATGGAATTAATTTAATTATTTTCATTAATATATTTATTGATAATATTTTCTTATTTATAGTTTATAATATTTTTTAAATTATTCTAAACCTATTTCAAACATATTATAGAAATACTATTCATACCCTATGTTTGTAAGCACAACATAAGGAATAAACCCTATATTTGAAATAGCCCGTATGAATCATATACCCCATGTTTTCAGGAAAGTATGGTTAAGAACCCCTATGTTTGGATGAAACCATTTGTTTGAGAAAAGAGAAAGTATGGATTATTAACATTACGTTTGTATGAAACCCTAAGCTTGTGGAAAAAAACTCATGGTACATCAAACCTATTTTTGTGTTCGACCATATACTATAAACCCAACATTTTAAGTTTTTTCATCACATGAAGGAACCCTATGTTTGACTATTAGATGATAGAGTTTTATTTAAATATATTTTCCATGAATCCTTCAATGGTCTCAATGGGATTAAATATTGTTTTAAATCTATTTTATGACCAATTCAAAAGATCATATTCAACAGTGTAAATCATTCCTATTTATAAGGGATGTTAAGACTCTCTTGAATGATTTAAATTTGAATAATTGTGATCTGTCAAGAAATATACTTGGATCTACTCAATCGAAATAAATCTGTTTGTTCTATATATATGGTTAAAGTATTTTCACTATGTACATACATGATATATGCATGTATATGAAATTTATTTTGAATACAAAACTACTACAAAGATCGAGCGACTCTATTATTATTGAAGAGGTTATACTTTGAAGAGATATATATTTTATCCTCATACTACTTTGTAATAGCTACTGTTTGTTTGTTGCAATTCTTATAAAAGATATTTTGCAAATAGGATCTATTCAAAGCTATCCTTACTTGAAGACATTCATATTTGAAGAAGAAGATTTGTATTCTATCAGTTTTTACTGCAAGTGAAATCTATAACCTATCAATTAAATCAAATGAAACTATTTTGATTTATTGGAGTCTTAGATACTCAAAATCAAGCGTGGAAGAGTATCAGCTTCTCGGACTAAGTTGTGGAGAAATCGGTTCCCTATAAAAGAACTAGAGGCTTTGTTTTTCCGTATTATAAAGGCGTCAACACCTGTACTCATTTGTAATGGTATTTTGATAAGTGGACCTTGTCTAGTAGAAATCACTAAGATCGTATAGATAGATTTTGTGGAGTAGACTAGGGGATATTTTTTCCCCAAACCACTATAAAAATCATCATGTTCTTCTTTACTAATTATCCGCTGCTTAAATCACTTATAGAAGAGAACATTGTATATCTACATAAATGAGAAATAAATATAAAATATAGAATCAATTAATATTATAAAAAATTCACAATTCACCCCCTCTTGTGTATCATTTTATTATTTTGAACTAACAATTGGTATTAGAGGTGAGATTTTATGATGATATTGATAAAAATCTAGTAATCTCAAAAGTATAAGGTCTATACAAAGAAAAATGTTAATTAATGATACCAGAGAAGGTATGTCTATGATACGTGCTCCATAATTCATTGGTGATAACTATGGATGCTAGAAATCATGTATTATCATCTATATGAAGACTATTGGATTTAAATTTTATATGAAGATCATCACTCCCTATGTAATTCTTGAGAATCAAGAAACCAGAGATGTTGAAAAAAAAGCTGACTATGAAATCAAAACAAAGGAAATGAATGCTATAATTTATGGAATTGGTTATGAATAATTCAATAGGGAATCTCAATTTCCTACAACTTATGAAATTTGGTATATAATTACTGTTTTATATGAAGGGATTGACAATGTTATATAGTTAATTTATGATACCGCAAAACTTAGATTTTAAACCTTCAGAATATATATTATTAAAAGTTTCACCCAAATGAATGTGATATTAATATAAATATTCAATGTTGTTTCCTCTTTTGAAGATCAAATTACTCAATTAGAACAAGCACTAAAAGTACTCAGAGCACTACCCTCAAAATGGAACGGTATCTGTAGTAATTCGATAATCATCACGAGTCCAAAATATGACTATAAAATAATTGATTAGAAAGATAATGATTTTTGAATCAGAAATTATATCTTAGGATGAAGATCATAAGATAGTGAAAATGTAAAACAGTTCCCTCAAAGTTACATTATAGAATCATGAAAAAATAGAGAGAAGATGTCAAAATTGAAAAAGATTTAGACAACTCAGATTCTGAAACAGAACTGGCTCATTTAGCAAGAAAATTCAGAAAATTTTATAAAAATAATAGATGCTTCAAAAAATCCTTCAAGAAAGAAGAAAAAGGATCCAAATAAGTAAGATTCTATGAATGTAAGAAAATGGGTCATACCAGATATGATTTCCCCCAGCTAAAGGAAGAAATAACAAATATGGAAAATAAAAATTAGAAGAAAACTCATTATGAGAATAAAGGGAAAATAGTGATAAAGGATTATTAGAGTGTGTCTAAAGACTCTAATAGCTCTCCCAAATATAATTTAGAAATAGAGTCACAAAATCTAAAAGAAAACATGATCTTTAGGGCTAAGGAAGAAAATTAGGTACAAACCTATTACTCTTCTTCTTCTTCTTCTTCTTCTTCTTCTGATTATGATAGTTTCTCAAATAGAAATTTGGCTACCTATTGCTCGATGATTGAAGAAAAATATAATTCTCTTTTAAAAAATCATAATTAATTAAAAATATTCATAATTTTGTTTTAAGTGAAGGATATGTAATTCTAAAACAACATAAAAAATTGATAGAAAATTTTAATACATCTACATCAAATTGTATTATTCATGAAAAAAATAACTATAGAATGAGGTAGAATCATTAAGAAGTAATGATAGTATTTTAACTAAAGGATAAAAAAATATAAATGATATTCTTGGAAAAAAATTCATTAAAATAGAAAAATATGGAATAGGAATCTTGGGAGAAAAATAAAAAATATATAAAAATTATTTTATACCAAGTTCTAAAAATGCTACCTGTTTCTATTAGGGAATAAAAATACATTATTCTAAGAACCATTATTTAATAAATACTTAGATAAATAGAATTAAAAAATATTTTATTTCTAAAAACATGTCTAAAACTAGTAATGTGAATTTTAGAAAAATAAGGAAAATATGGATTCTCAGATCCTTTCTTGCTAACATAGTTGGACCTAAGAAAATATGGGTACCAAAACAAAATCTTGTTTAAATACTTTCGTGGGAAAAAGAACACATGGAAAAAATGATATATGGTATATGGATACTGGATGGTCAAGAAATATTAGTGGATACTCTTAAAACTTCCACACACTTAAAAAAATGGATAGAGGACTAGTCACCTTTCTAGACAATGAAAAATGAAATATAGTTAGAGTTGGATTAGTTAGAGATCCAAAGTGAATCTCAATCAATAATGTACTGTATGTACAATGGCTGAAGCATGAACAAATAAGTATTTCTCAACTTTTTAATGATTAATTTTATGTTTATTTATCTAAAAATTATTTCTCGATTTTAAAACATAAATTTCTTAAATTTATAGAACCAAGAACCAAAAATGTTTATACCTTGGATCTTGATTCATTATGTAAAAAAGTGAATTTTTTAACTGTTGAGACAAATGAGTCATGGATCTGGAATAGAATACTTGGAAACTATAATATATTTTCTTTACATAAGTTATCTAAGAAACATTTAGTTTTTGATTTTCTTATTTTTGAATTTGACAATGATAGATTTTGTGATGCCTGACAAATTAGAAAACAACACAAATCATCTTTCAAATCAATTAACAAAGTTGCTACATCTAAACCACTAGAACTTATCCATATGGATTTTTTGGGCCATCAAGGGTAGAAATTTTGTATGGAAAATTTCATTTTTATGTATTAGTTTATGATTTTTTCAATATTTACTTCGGTTTATTTTCTAAAACTTAAAATTTTATTATTCTATATTTTTGAAGGCCTTTATAAAATTGTTCAAAATAAAAATGATTTTAAATTAATTTCATTAAAAAGAGATCATGGTGGATAATTTGAGAATAAATAATTTAATTATTTTTTCTCAAGATTAAGTATTAAATGAATCTTCTATGAACCAAGAACACCTCAACAAAATGGAATTATTGAAAGAATAAACAGAACTATTAAAGAAATAACAAGGACTATGTTGAATGAATACAAGTTTTCTACCTATTTTTTGGGAAGAAGTTGTAAACATAGATTTATATATCATGAATAATGTTTTAATATGACTCATAATTAAAAAGACACCATATAAACTTTGTAATAACATAAAACCTAAAATAAAATACTTTAAAGTATTTAGATGAAAGATGTATATCTTGAATAGTAAGGAAAACCTTGGTAAATTTGACCCAAAGGATGATGAAGGAATATTTCTAGGATATTCTACTATTTCTAAATCCTATATAGTGTATAATAAAAGGTCAAGGATTGTTTTAGAATCATTTCATGTGAAGTTTTATGAAATTGTCCCTTTTGATAAAAAGAAAGACCAAACATATGAAATTATTGACTCTTTTGACAACATGCGGCTTAAAACAACTAAAAATGATTTTGAAAATAAAATAAATGAAAACTAGTAAAATCTAGAAGAACATAAGATATAAGAACCTGAAAGTGTCTTAACTATATAGTTTAGAACCCTAAAATTGTATCCTTTAGAAACTGTTAAGGGAAATTTAGACACAGGTGTAATAACTATAAGAAATAAAGGAAACTTAGCTAAATTTTCTACCTTTATATCATAATTGGAACCCAATTCTATTGAATGAGTTTTAAATGATAAAATTTAGTTATTAACTATGAAATAAGATCTTAATGAATTCAGTAGAAATAAAGTTTGGGAATTAGTTGATAGACCTACTGATTATCTAGTAATAGGAACCAAATGAGTTTTTAGAAATAAATAGGATGATCAATGGATCAATATTAGAAATAAATTTAGATTAGTAGCAAAAGGTTACAACTATGAAGAAATAATATATTATGATAAAACCTTTGCACATGTTTCTAGAATAGAGGCAATTAGAATAATTCTATCTTATGTAACTCAAGTAAATTTTAAATTATATAAGATGGATGTAAAATCTATATTTTAAAAAATGATATTTAATAGAGGAAGTTTATATTGAACAACCACTGGGTTTTGAAAACCCTAATATACTAGATTCAATTTTTAAACTTACCAAAGCACTTTATGGACTTAAATAGGCACCTAGGGCTTGGTATGAAAGATTCAACTCCTTTTTATCAGAAAATTGATTTTTTATAGGATTATGAGATCCTACTCTTTTTAATAAAACCATTTTATGAAATATTTTATTAGTGAAAATTTATATTGATGATTTTATTTTTGGATCAAAAAATAAAAATATTTGTAATTATTTTTCAAATATTATTAAAAACTAATTTGAAATATGCATGATGGGAGACTTGAATTTCTTTTTAGGATTTTAAATTTATCAAAAATATTATATTAATTTTTTAAATCAAAGAAAATATATTATTGATTTATTGAAGAAATTGGAACTAAAAAATAGTAATTCCTAAACAACTCTCATGTGTACTAATGTAAAATTGATTTAGATGACGGTGAAAAACCAGTAGACAAAAAGTTAAACAACAGTATGATTGCAATTTTATTATATCTCACTAATAGTAGACCAGGCATAATGTTTCCTGTATATTTATTTTCTATATTTTAATCAAACCCAAAATAGTACCATCTTACTATTATTAAAATATTTTTTAGATATTTAAAAGAAATATTTTTTCAGTATCTAATTTACCCAAATACCTCTAATTTTAATTTAATTTCATATTCAGATGTTGATTTTGGATGATATAGGTTAGATTGAAAAATCACATTAGGAACCTATCAATTTTTAGATAACACCTTAGTTTTACAGTCTTGTAAGATATAACATTCAGTTTCTCTATCAATAGTCGAGGAATAATAAACATATGATGGAAGTTTATGTATACAATTGTTGTGGATGAATAACACCTTAATAGACTTTAGATTTAATTTTAATAACATACCTATTCTATGTAATAATACCAGTGCAATTTATATTTCAAAAAATATACTATAATTCATTCTAGAACTAAGAATATTGATATAAGGAATCGTTTTCTAAGAGATAATGTTATTAAAAAGGATATATCTTTAGAATGTGTACATACTGAATATGAACATGCCAATTTTTTTACTAAACCACTTCCCACTGCAAGTTTTGATTTTATTAATGGAGAGTTAAGGATATTTAATTTTAAATAAATTTTTACTAATTTATTTCGTTATTTTTTGTATTAATCATTTATTTTATTTAGTTATTATTCATTTACTTATTATTTAAATAATAACAAAAAGTTATATTTATTTTTGAAAATGTGTGTCCTTTAAAAATAAATAATTAATGTCACACTGTGTAATCGGATCAAGAAACTAGATCACATCACCAAAACCATTAGAAAACACTTACTCTCTCTCATTTCTCTTATTTAACCTAAGATTTTGAACTATTTCACCTTCTATAGCTATTGTATTCTTTCGAAACCCTAGAATCCAAAACCTTCAACTCTCAGATTCTCATAAATTTTGATGATAGAAGAAGGTGAACAAAGAGGAACAAAGAGAAAAAGTGTTACTTATAAAAATATTATTTAGGGAAAGGTATTAGATTTCAAATGGTTCAATCAAAAAAATATTATTCTAAATAATGTGATATATTTTCAAGGTCTAGAAAATCTTTTTTACTGTAGAAAAAAATAAGTTTATTTTTGATATAGGAGTAAAATAGTTCTTCATAAATTCTCAGTTTAGCTTCGGTGAAATAGAGGATGTCATCATATTTAAGATATATCTTAGGGATTTTTAAATCTCATTAGTGGAATTATCCAAAGTTTTTAAGTGTCCTCATGAAGGTATTTTTCATTTTATTCTTCAGTTAGTAGGAAACCAAGAACATAAATACAAGGATATTATATATTTTCTCTTTAGTTGCACCCAAATAAGAAAAATAATTATTAAGGATCTTGATGCTGACCAGAAGGTGCTGGTGAATTTTATCCAGTCAACTATAATTCCAAGAATTGATGAATTGAAAATATTCTTTATCCATATATATATATATATAATGTTTTTTATGATGAGTGTTATCAAGTTTAATTTCCCATGGTATATGTTAAGGTACATGCATCACTATTTCCAAGAGGAAGGATACCTTTTATCCTTATGGAAGGATAATTTCAATTCCACTAAATCAAAAAGGTCTAATTAGTGATGTAATGATAAATTAAAAAATTCATCACAATAGAATTTTTAATGATGGAACTCTATAGAAGATAAGTTTCTTCTAGAGTATAATACAAGGAAAACTGTTACTTATTGGTGTAGAAGACCAACAAATAACTGATACTGCTTGACAGGGGGAGTAAGAAATATTGGAATCCGCTGCTGCAATACAAATTCATAGAGAATAAGTTGCTGATTTAAAAAATGATTATGCTACTCTAAAAAATAGATTCCGAATCAGATACAATGTATCTAACCCAGATGATGCTAGATATATCCCTCAATCTCTAAATGAAAATTTAGAAGAACTAATCATTGAGGACCTTGTCATTTGGATAAGAAATTGGGATGAACCTATAGTTCAAGAAATTGAAATTCAAGAACCAGGATTAAAAGCTGCTACAACTGGTGAAGTTTCCCCACCAGCAAATCAACCATCCAATAGAGAAGAGAAAGAGGATCTAAATCAAGATGAAAATCAGACTCAAAAAACTTTTTTTAAAGAACAAGTCCAATAAAATTCTCAAGGAGATGAGAAAGATCAATAGGTAGTGGATGACACTATTAGGTTAGTCCAAAATCAATCACTTTCAATTATATATGTGCCCCTAGATAAGGAAACCTTTAAACCTATTGAGATCATAAAGTTTCTTAAGTTTGAGTTTTATACCTAAAGTGAGAATAATAAAGAAAAATATTTATACCTAATTGATAGAGGCCAACCATCTCAATTTCAAGAAGTAAAATCTTCTGATTCATTGAACAATCAAATTGATGGATATGCCGTTCAATTAAATAAAATAATAAAAGAAAATTGAAGTATACACTATAAATTGGAGGTTGTAAGAAAATATTTGGAAGATTTAAGAAGAAAAACGATTACTAGAGAGGAATTATAATCCATTTATACTCAACTAAATACTCTCAAAGAAAGTTTTATTTCAAGAAGAGATTTTGATGGTTTTTGAAGAGAGATGGCTGATCAGTTTGGCAAGCTTGAAGTAAAATCTATTTCAAAAATGATTTCAGTGATTTGAAAAGGTATTTGGGGACCAAATTTGAATATTTCATAAATAGTGCCAATCAATCTAGATATTCTAATTCAGTACCTAAAAGTTCTCCAGACTTAATCAGATGTTTTGAAGCCATTAATGTTGTTATGTCTAGTTTTAATGATATAATTCATACTATTTAGTGTGATAGTTCCCCACTCAATATTTTTTTTGTAAAATCAAATAGATCTTATTGAGGATCTAACTTCAGGAGAACCTACCATAACAACTCTTCTGAATCAGTTGGGATCAATGATGTCTCAATTTTTTCATATAGAAGAGATAGTTCATGAATTTCTAAAAGTAAATTTGGTTGAAAGTGTGAATATTAGACAAGATACCATTATTTTTATGAGGTAGTTGGTTGAAAATTTTACTAAAAGTTTAGGATAACAGATTACATAATTGAAATAATTTGTTCAGGCTATTCAAGTTACACCCAAATCAGAACCTTATTCTGAACCAACCCTTCCACCCTTATCCAGTCCTATTATTTAAACATTTCTTAGAAAAAATTATTTTTGTAATTCAAAAAAATCTTTTTATGAATTAATTTTTCTTATTATATTTGAGTTTGTTTTATTTATTCTTGTTTATACTATAAGAACACATATCTACTTATATTATGTATAATGTAACATTAATTTATAGTTATGTGCTATATTGAATGTGTTTTAATCCATTTTCATACACTTTATATTTGATATCACAAAAAGGGGGATAAAATTTGGTAAACAAAACATTCTTAGAGGTTTCTTATCAATCCACCAAAATAATACTATGAAAAATTAATTTTCAACAATAATTATTTTCTGAATGTTTTGCAAATATTATTTCATTTGTGTTTACAATTCCTATATTCTC
This sequence comes from Viscum album, assembly GCA_963277665.1. Taxonomy (NCBI): domain Eukaryota; kingdom Viridiplantae; phylum Streptophyta; class Magnoliopsida; order Santalales; family Viscaceae; genus Viscum; species Viscum album. The sequence continues at coordinate 1,797,892,764 of OY728138.1, forward strand.
TATAAATTATGTTATGAGTTTTGTGATCATCAAAATGGGTGTTTTTTGGCATGTATTGTCTCAATAATACTCAATAAATCTTATTGATTTTGATGATCACAAATACCCTTATTTGTTTTACTATTGGAATTAACTAAAGTATTTTTAGGAATATATTTCTTGATAATATTATCTTATTTTTGGGTTATAATATTTTTTAAAGTATTCTAAACATGTTTAGAATGTATTATGGAAATATTATTCATACCCCACATTTGTTATCATAGCGTAATGAATAAACCCTATGTTTGAAATAACTAGTATGGATTATATACCCTATATTGTTAGGAAAGTATGGTTAAACAATCCAATGTTTGGATGGAACCTTATGTTTGAGAAGAGTTAAATTATGGATAATCAAACTTATATTTGTATAAAACCCTATGTTTGAGGAAACAAACATATGGTACATTAACCCTACTTTTTTTATCAACTGTATGTTTTCAACCATATGTTTGAAGTTTTGTAATCACATGAAGGAACCCTATGTTTGACTATTCAGTGACAGAGCTTTATTTAAATATATTTTCCATGATTCCAGAAATGGTCTCAACATGAGTAAATATTTTTTTAAAGTTGTTTTATGATTGATTCAAAAGCTCGTATTCAATGGAGTAAATTATTCCTATTTCTAAGGGATGTTATGACTCTCTTAAATGTTTTAAATTTGAATAATTATGATCTTTAAGGTGATATAATTGGGTATACTCAACCAAAATAAAGGTATGTGTTCTATATATATGGCCAGAGTATTTTCACTATATAAATATATGATATATTATTGTATATGAAATATATTTTGAATTCAGAATTGCTGTAAAGATTGAGTGACTCTATTATTACTAAAGAGGTTTCATTTTGAAGATATACATATTTTAACCTCGTACTACTATGTGACTACTTATATTTTTTTCTATTCTTATTGAAGATATTTCGCAACCAAGATCTCTTCAAATCTATTATTATTTAAAGCGATTTATCTTTAAAGAAGAAGATCTGTATTCTGTCCGTTTCTGCTGAAATTGTGATCTAGAACCTATCAATTCAATCAAATTAAACTCTTTTGATTTATTAGAGTATTGTTTTCTCAGACTTAGTCATGGAAGAGTATTAGTTTCTTTGACTAAGATGTGGAGAAAGCAGTTCCCTATAAAAGAACTAGAAGGATCTATTTAGCCTTATTGTAAAGGCGTCAATGACTTGAGCTCAGTTGTGAAGGTCTTATGATAAGATGACATTGTCCAGTGAAAATCACCAAGCTTATAGAGAGAACATTGGTGGAGTGGACTTGGGGATCTTTGTGCCCCAAACCACTATAAAAATCATTTTTTTCTTCTTTAATTTTTATTTGAAGTGTGAATCACTTACAAAAGAGAATGATGCATATCTGCATAAATCTCAAAGAAATATAAAAGCTATAATTTTTCAATATTATCAAAAATGAACAATTTAACCCCAATAGTATATCTTTTTATTATTATAACCCAACAATTATGCACTGCGTTCATCAAATTCTTCATATTTATTCATTAAAATTGATTAAAATAATTGTTGGTCATGAGCTCAACCACTTCCACTATGCCATGGAACCTTCAAGTTGTATCAGTGTAATCATATATTAATTTATAATTATTTATTATCTATTAAACTATGTCTAGTTTTTGTCACCAATATATTATTTCCAATTTTTCATTATTTAATATGAAAGTCGATATAACATGATTATTCAATTTTATATAACAAATAATAGGCCCAAAATAGAGAAAGGATGTTTGAAGATCCCATTATAAGGTGTTGAGGATACTTTTTGAGAGATGTAGATACATGGTGTATAACAGAAAAGTACACGTTGTGTAACCATGGTCAACCACACAATGGTGATCCACCTAAATCATGGAAGACTATGTGGGGGTTTGGTACGTGGCATCATCATATTCCACATATCGACCGCTAATTATCACATAGATTGATACATAGTACATAATGGGTAGCAAGAATAGAATCCACACAATCCCACATGGTTTGACCCCATGAGAATTGTGAAATTCATGTGGTCAAAATACATGGTATGTAATTAATACATTCTGCATATTGACTATTAGTCGAGAAACCCAACAATACATGAAGTACATGACATATAGGTAGTTGTAAATTCCATATAACATGTGAGAACCTACATAAATAATATTTTGATTCCATAAGAATGTAGTTCAGTTGTCCAGTAATGAATTGAACTCCATTTAGAAGGCTATACACATCGTGTAACTCATGCCAACTCATGCAAGGTTCATGCTGAGACATGCATTTCATGTAGGTCAAGTATGTAGCGAAAATTAATTAATTAAAGAAAAACCAAATTTCATGACTTGTAACTGGATGGATACATTGTGTGATAGGGTTTTTTCACACCAGGTACATGCCAAGTTATTTTTGGTGGATTTTGTAGAATTAAATTATTTAATAATTAGTTTACATATAATTTTGTAACTACACAAAGTGTATAGTTATCATACACACCATGTACTTCATGGAAATATCTAGTGGTACACATGATGTATATTCATGGCATGTTGTGTGGTCATACATGTCATGTAAACTATATGGATTAACCCACATAACAACACACCACATAATATCATGAAATTTCATGTAAGTATATAGTATATAACAAGGACTATACACAACATTTTTCAAACACCATGTCAAGTGACAGTACATGCAGTGTAATATTTAAACTTCAGAAATAGATTTAAATAGATGTAGAAGGGAACACACTATGCACTTAATAATATTAAATTAAAAATAAATATTTAATTTATTTAAAATTTCAAATAATCAGAACCTCAAGGGATTTTTGGATTTTTAATTAGGATAAATAAATGAATTAATTAATAGGATAATTAATTTATTAATTTGGGAAATTTTTCTTAATTATGAATGGATTGAAATAAATTTTAGTAGTTGTCATTGAATGTTTTGGATGATCATGATCTTGACCGACCTTTGTATGTTTTGGTTTCTAATTTAATTTAATTATTTATTTCATGTGTTTTTGTGATAAATTTATTATGAAATTAAATATGATGATTTTTGTATCATCACTTCCTCCTTATTATGAAAGAGAATTCATGTCAATGATTTATTTATATAATCCTAAACCCCTTATTCCCCTCACCTATAAGTGAGTAAGAATATAAAAAAAGTAAGGATCTCCAAGAGAGAGGATATAGTTCAATACCAAGATAAGGTGAAACAAACTAAGGATATAAATAGGTTATAGGTGGAATATTATAACTTGATCTAGGAATCAGATGGATGGATGGAATGGATTGAAGGCCTTATATTTTTATTTTTATTTATATATAACCCCTTTTTAATTTGGTTAAGGGGGAACCCTTACATGATACAAAGTATTAAAGTCAGAAAGACTAAACTACATGGCCCTAAGGCCTAAAGGGATAAGCCCTTATATCTATTTGAATGACTTGACTATATTAGAACAACTCCTCCCCTATACTTATTCAAGTCCACATCAATCCCAACACCTTGAAATTTCTACTAGCTTGTGGTACCCATGTGTAAAGTTATATAGGTAGATGGAAAGACTGTCATATCCCTCCTTCAGTCCTTAGGTTTTGGTTGGATCTACCTTGGTGATTTCTCTTATTCTGATCTGTCTACTCGAGGCTTCTCTAGTAAGCTAGATCTATATTAATTTATGGACCATATGCCCTATGACCTGAAGGGATTTGATGAATAAAAGGAACTACGACCTGAAGGCCTATTATTTTGTCCTGAAAACCCATTTGGGATGAATATTATGCTACTACATTACCCCGCTACATTACCTATATTGCTAAAGTTTCTTCTAAAGTACTACTAGAGTGCCTATGGAGATTCTTTTCCACATGGATTTGATCCTTGGAATGATGCAAGATTACAAGGAAACTTTAGCACTCAAGTAAGAACCCAACTATTCCTGGTATCATCTTTAAAAGTTATTCTACTAATCTCAAAGTGTTAGTTTATCCTTCGCTTGATAAACCAAACAGTAGTTAAAACCTTGTTATCATAACACATGATGATTTTATTTTTTCAAGTGCATAGTTATTTATTTATTTATGTGATTCAATGTTTATGTTATGGTTAAACATAATCCCATAGAGTAAATGAATTAACAACCATGCAATATGAAATAAAATAAAGATATCATGTGAAATTTATTTTAGCCGGCATGATTAATTAATTATATAAAATCCACATAATATTAAAAAGTATGTAAAAGAAAAAATAAATAATATTTATGCACAAAGATAAAAAAATCCCTCAACAAAATATTATGTTAGATAACACCTTCTATCTTTTATGTTAAGATGCACCAATTGTTAAAGTCTCGACCATGCTAAATTTGGGGGGAATTTTTCAATTACTGGGGAGTCTTAACATAGACAGTGGATTGAATTAACCAAATTGGTATTAAGGGTAATGGAAAAAGTATACCTAATACAATTTGGAGGCAATTTTTGAGAAAATATGTGTTTCATATTTCAGGATTAGAGAGTCCACTCCATAGATCAATGAATTATGAGTTAATGTAGTTGGAAATATTGCAAACCTAAATACCTTCGAGTAATTTACATGGAAAATGTTATGGTTATAAGAAGGAAAATATGGATATTTTACACTATAATATCTATATGATTAGATATTTCAAATCCAATGGTGAAGGATATTGGGTTTTGATAAAATAGTGAGTGATAAATAAAATAAAATTTATTACATCACATTTTGTAATTAATAGAAAATAATAAAATATTATTTTATTTGTTATAAAAAATGAAAATTAATTCAAAAACAACATTTTCACCACAATAGATATTAGAGAAAGGAAATATTCATACTGGTACTATCTTTCTGGAGCAGTATAAGCTCTTTCACATCATACTACACCAAGAATGGAAGTTTTATGTGTTGGATCCCTAGTTTCTGCTGATACTTCTATGGAGGAAAGTGAGGGGGGGTATTATGTATTCTATAAACATATGGATGATGAATTGGATATTCAATTAAACATATTATCATCTATGACTAGTGAGATCTAGTAGCTGCATGAACTCATGGATAGATACGCCATATTTTCTCATCTCTATGATCTTTATTAGGATAAAGAAAAGAAAAAGAAGTAAAACAGAGGTATGAGATGTCAAAGTAACTCTTTGTGTGAAATCATGTAGAATTTGAACCAACCATACTTTATGTAGTCAGGATGATTGTCCACATTGAGTGTCCAGAAATTATAGGTTTCTATCTACCTAAGGAATTATGTCTGGACCTCATGATATCCTCATTTACTCATATATTCTCAAGTTTTATTGTGAATTATAATATGAAAAATATAGATAAGATTCTCCAATATATGATAACTCTGATTAAAAAGGTAGATAAAGACATGAATAAAGAGAAAAATTTACTCCTAATGGTGAATATGAGTAAGAGAAACATTAAAATTCCCAAGACTAATTCCAAGTATAAGGAACCTTCACACCACCTTACTAATAATATGAGGATCAAGGGGTAGTCTAAAGAGTAGGGTGTAGTGTGTTTTTCATGTGGTATGAAAGGCCACTTGAAGAATAACTCTTCCATAATGAATAATAAAATGGAATATTCACATATGTTTTTTATTGAATGTAATCTTAACATTATATAAATTGGGTAATATATATACGTTGTGGTACTCACATTTGTATCCAAATATAGAAAGTAAGTAGATTTTAAAATATTGATAGAGGTGAGGTGGATCGTTAAGATGCTAATAAAGTAAGACCAAGTGAACTAGCTATTGGATACTATCATCTCACATTTTCAATAAGATTTATTCTAGATTTGAATAATTGTTATTATGTTCCTAGTGTAACCAAAAACATAATATTTGTATATTATTTAGACATGGATGAATTTATTTTCATGTTTTTAAATAATAGCTATTAATTTTATAAATATAGCATATATTATGTGATTCCACATTTGAATAATGGTCTTTACATGCTAAAATATGAAAATAAAGTGTTGGTAGATGAGATTTGAATATAAAGTGTTGGATGCTTACAAGAAGACTAAGATTATTTTCATTATTTTTTCACTTGGTAATATCTAAAAAGGAGGTTATAAATATATATTTTCTAATAATAAATATAAATATTATATGTGTCATTGAATACTCTAATTTTTGGATCTGTGTATTGGTCCTTATACTTGAGATTATTATTAATGTATATCAGGAACCATGTACTTTGATGTATTATCAAAAACCAAGATGACATATACTCTCTATGATGTAAGATATGTTGGGTGTGTAATTAGTTATGTGACATTGATTAAATAATTCTAGATTATATTTGTCCCTTTCAAGTTAATAGAAGAAGATATCTCCGACCCTTTGATTGAAATAAAGTAGTATAATTATGTTTATGTCCATGGAAGTTCAGCGATGAGTTCATTTTAGAGATTCAATAAATATATATTAAGAATATAGGTTGATGAAACAAGTATGCAACCTTCTTGATGATATAACTAGATAAATATATTATATTACACAATAAGCATTCACATGAGGTTATTTTAATTATGACATTATTTTTTCCTTGAAATGTCTCTGTATTCCAATATTGGAATTGAAAATTTCACCTAATGACACTAAAAAATGGTCATAGAGGTTCACACAATAAGTGTATCTATAATCTCAGTTAAATTCATTTTGAAATTAATATTAAGAATAATATTATTCTTTTTAATGGAATAATAATTATTAAGGTTAAGTTGATCGAATAAATTAAATCACAAGTTATTTGAGTTTAGAATATATGTGAGTTGAATTTTAAGTAAATATTTATTCATGAATTAGTGAATATATAATATTTATTTATTTTTGTATGAATAATATAATGATATTTATTTAAATAAATATTTATTATTCTAGGTTTAATAAATGTCAAGGAGGATTGACGTGCCGATTAAAGGGCCCAATTTAAATAATATAAATAATATAAATTATTTAATATAATTTAAATTAATATTAATTAATTAATTTAAGAAATAATATTTAAATATTCAGAAGTTAACATATCTCATGAAATATAATAAAAATAATATTATTTAACATGGGGAATACATTAGATAGAATATTTGATGAAGGTCCCGAGAGAAATTATCAAATATTTAACCCTAAATATATATTCCATGATATATCATTTGTCTTGGGTTATGTGAATTATTGTGCACAACATTTCCACTCAAGATAATTCTCTCAATACCAAGAAAACCTCTCTAGAACAATCTCAATAATGAGATAATCCTTATCCTACCATTCAAGACTGAAATAGCAAGAGAAATAATTCTTCCAAACTGAGAAAATTCTTATTTCTATTAATGAATAATGAAAAAAGATGCTTGGTTCCACCATGATACCACCCGGAGTTCCAACAGGGATGTTTATAGATTTATGGAGCATGTGTGGATACCACTAGAGGAATTATACTTTGGATTCTTCCACTATAACAAGGAATCATAAATTCAAGAGAAGAAACCGAATTGATCATCATAAAATAAATAATTATCATTATAAGGTAATTATTATTATAAATAAATTATAAATTATATGAAAAAATATCCTCTATATAAATATTCTAAGGTTTTATTCATCATTTCCTTAGGTTTATCCATTTAAATAGACAAAAATAACATGATTGGTCATGGTCCCAACCACTTCCTCTATGCCCCAAATCCTTTAATGTGTCGTTGATTCCAATAAAAAAATAAATCATGTATTATTATCCCAAATTATCAAGTAAATCAGAGTTAATTTTCTTAGTTTTGACTATGTGACTTACATTTTGAACTAAAATGTCAATTTTAAACCAAAAAAAATTCACTTTTAGCCCATCTGACCACACCACGTGTCAGATTGAAATGATGATAATTTCTAAATATCTTAAATGAATTATTGGTATTTCTTCTAAAGTATCAAGAAAATACAGGAATATTTTTTTTTGGTTTAGACTAAGCGATGTGTGTTTTGGACTAAAATGTCAATTTTAAATGAAAAAACAGACTTTCAGTCATAACGACCGCACCATGTATCATATTTACATGAAATTAATTTCTAAACATCATAAATAAATAATATATTATTAAAGTAAAGTATAAAATAAATATGATCATGTTTGTTAAGTTTGGAGTATATGACATGTGTTTTGGACAATAATTCCATGGTTAAATGAAAACATGCACATTCAGTCATAACAGCCACACCATGTGTCAGATTTATGTGGAGTTAATTCATACATGTCATTAATGAATTATAGATCATTTTCCGAAAGTATAAATAAAACATGAGTGTGTTTTCTAGGTCTTGAGTATGAGAAATGTGTTTTGAAATAAACACCACTTTTAAATGAAAACACACTTTCAATCACAATGTCGACACCATGTGTCAGATTGACATGAGGTTATTTCATACATGTTACAAACAAATCACTCATTGTTTTCATAAAGTATCAAGAAAATATGATCAATTTTCATTGTTTTGAGTATATTATATACAACTAAAATGTCACTTTTAAAAGAAAACATGCAATTTTAGTCATACTGGACAAACTGTGTTTCAAATTGATTAGTAGTTAATTCCTAAATGTATAAAATGATTCATGGATAATTTTATTAAAGTATAAATAAAAACAGAGTTAATTTTATTGGTTTTGAGTGTGTGATGTGTGTTTTGAACTAAAATGTCACTTTAAAACCAAAACATGAACTTTTAGTCAATCCATCCACACTATGTGCCATATTTACACACAGTTAATTAATATATATAAAAAACTGATCACAAATCATTATCCTAATGCATCAATACAATATGAGTTCATTTTATTAGTTTTGAGCATGTGACAAGATTTTTGGACTAAAATTTTACTTTTTAATGAAAACAAAAACTATGATTCATACCAACCACACCCTATATTGAATTGACATTATATTGATTCTAACACATTAAAAATGAATCATGAATAGATTTATTGTAGTATTAATACAATCCAAGTGTGTTCTATCAATGTTGAGTATGAGACACATGTTTTGAAATAAGATGTCACTTTTAAATTAAAAATATCCACTTTTAGTCAATCCAACCACACCATGAAACACCTGAAAATTTTAATATATTACTTAATTTAAATAATTCAATGTTTTTTATATCTTTCTCCACATGTAATACTAAACTTAAATGAAACCATGAAATATTTAGATAAAATATAAATATTTAAGTATGATCATTAAAACTTATCCATTGAATTAATGTGAATGAATATGAGTAACCGATTCATGAATTATACATATATAAAAAATAAAGGCTACTTTTAGTATGAATGAAACTCAATTAGTTTACCTAAAACAAATAATAAGATCATTTATTGTTTAGATTTTTTTAAAAAAAATTACATTTTTATGCGATGTTTATTTCTATTTTAAGAAACATAGGATTAATGATAAATTATGTTTGATATTAATAATTTTTTAATATCAATTTATTTGGTAATTGATATGATATAAGTGTAACAATTTTTAATATAGAAAAATGTCATTTTCCAATAAAAATTGTTTTTCATTATATTTTATGATTTTACCCAATATTTAATTTATAAATTTTAGAATTTAAAATTAATAAAAATGAACTTCATTTTTTTAATTCCTCATATAAAAAATTATTTAGTATGAATTTTTGATCTTTTTCTAAAATGGTTGTTTTTAGTCAAAAATACAGTTTTCACAAAACTTGTAATTTTTAGGCCTTTATCATTTTATAAGAATGGTCAGTAAGATTAAAAAAATTAAGTGATCAAATTTTATTCTATTTAATACCATTATTTATTTTAAAATATTCTTTGAGCTTATAAATCCTATGTACACCATTTTTAGAACCAATTAATATGTTACATTAATAAAAAACGTTTTTTAGTATTTTCTGTGAATCAAGTATTTTCAAATAAGATTCAGTTTTGGATTGGATTGAAAGACTCATATACATTATTTTTTTATAATAAATTAATTTATGTCATTAAAATCAGTATTCAAGATTGTTTTATCTTATATGTAAATTTAAATCTATAAAACATTAGTTTTTATAAAAACTATTTTTATGTGATTAAGTGTGTTTATTTTAAAATTAAATCTGCACATATTTAAAATTTTATTTGATAAAATTGTATAGAAATTTTAAACCAAAAGTATAAAATTATGTTAAATTTTAAATCTTATTCGTTTTTATTAAAATTAATTATCTTGTTTAGGAATTGATTACCAAGGTAAAATTAAATAAGGATAAAAGTTAAAAGTTAAAACAAAATTCCCTAAAAAACTCAAATCAATATAAAGAAGAATTTTTTAGGTTATTTTTGACCAAAAACCCTTATCCCCATATATTTTAATAGTTTTTTACCATTATGCCTTGAATAAAAACCTTAAATTATTGAAAATGTAAGGGTCGCTCCCAAAACTACCCTTCTACTCATTTATAAAAGGGTAACATATCCAATAGTTCAGGACACACCTTAACTTATAATTTATTCCTAAAAATATTCCACATTGATCCTTATAGAATCATATCCCACTTTAAAATTATTATTACTGCCATTATTTAGCATAAAGTATTTATTTGCAAGGAGAGCTCCGAGGAAAATTCAATTCCCTGACATGAGTATTATCAACTACTTAGAATTTATCCTTTATTATCTTCTTTAAAATTTATTATATAAATAAAAATATAACGATATTAGTATAATTTATATATTTTAATGTTACTATATTAATTTTATTATCATTTTTTATTCATACATCAAATCCATTAAGAAAAATAAAATCTTCATTCATGTGTAAGTGTAGACTACCACTACTACGAGCAATGAAATTCATTTTTCATCACCACCCATAATTGATTTTTCATATAATTTTTTAATGAGTAAATATGATTTTTATAACATAATTAAGGTTTTGGTATGATAAATTCTGGAACCTATTAATAATATAACCAATAAAGGATTAATGTTAATATAATCATTTAAAACGAATGAACTAAGAGGAAAATGATATCTACTTTGTAATTATTGACTTTATATAAATTAAATTACATTTATAATTATTTATAATTCTCATATATCACACAAATAAAAAATAATTAATATCATTATGCTTCTTTTATAATGATATTACAACTAAACTATCTCATGATAATCTATTAATCATTATAGGTTCATGTTTGGGTCGGTTTAACCATCCACTTGAAAAATACTATACATTTATATCATGGATGACTATGAGAAAATATTTAATAGTTTGATATGATAAAAAATATAAATAATGTTTTTTTGGTTATTTTAAGGTTATATCAATATTTAAATCATTAATGAAGAAAACACTATTTATTTTCTAATAATCACTGAAACATGATAATCTTCATTTTCAATTTCATGGTTCCTAAAAAAATGGCATGAAATGAATTTATTGATTTATAAAATATATTTTAACATCTATTAAATTACATTATATTATCACATAGTGATGTAATTTGGAAAAATTAATATATACCAACATCACTTTTACAAAACTAGTTCAAAGTGATAAAATATTACTTACACCCGATGTCGAAAATAGGTAAAAACTAGCTTATATATATATGATGATTATAAATGATGAGTATAAATGGTCATTTTTATGAATATATTTCTTTAGTATGTATTTAATGAACTTAAATTAACTATTTAGGACATTTGGATCAAGTACATAATAGACCAGGGAAAGTTAAGGGTTTTCATCTCAAATTCCCCTCATTGATACATATTTCCTATTATGCACATAATTTCATTTATGTGAAGTATATAATTATTATTTTAGATATCATATTATAAACTAGTTTTTAGTAATATTATTTTAATTTTAATTAAAATAATTTTTTTCAAGGGGGTTTGATTGAAAATTTTTAAAGCCGCAAGGGTTTTCTTGGTCTCAATTCTAATTATTTAAGACATAATAAATTTTGTGCACTATATTTTATTTGACTGGTTTATTCAAAAAACATGTATATATTCTTATTATACTATTTATATTTTATGTTATTTACTATACAATTCATGTTCCCTTATTCAAGTGGCTATTGATTCAGTTGTTTCCCCATTTGTAAGGATTTTTGGTAACTCAACTTTCGTTCTTTGAATTATGATTATTCACTTAAAAATATTTCATATAATTTGGGAATATTTTTAAATTTTATGTATTATTTCATATTCTTTCATTTTTCATGGATATAAATTCCTTCCACATAGACTCTTTGAAATCCATTTCTCACTTCTTGTGACGTTTATCATAAGGAATATTGACAACTCAATATTCCTTTACTGGAGTTATATTGTTTTTTCATGAACTTATTTCTTATATGATTGGGTTGTCACACATTAATTTTTTCTATTATTTTATAATACTCTTTAGGTAAATGAATTTTTAATATAAATAAAGTTTTATTACTCTTTTTAAAATGTGGGTTTTCAACAAAGGTAATTTCATGTTTTAATAATTTTCCTTTCACGATCAAATGTTTTTTATTTTGGATCCAAATTTCCTATATAAAACTTTATTTAATTTTCAAGGATATTTTATTTCATATTATTTTTAAAAGTAAAATTTTTCAATGATTATTAACTTCACCTTTTTAAAAAGACTTTTGTAAGGGACCCACAAAATCGTCTTTTATGCCAATCTTAAAAATGTTTTCTAAAAGCTATTTTATGTTTTCACTTCCATTTCCCTTTTCATTTTAAAAATAATTTACCCTAATAAGGGTTATGTTTCACTATTTATAGTCTTTTATATATTCATATTTTTGAGGAATGAACTCACGGTACCAAAAAATCCAATTCCCGATCCATTCTTTGGTGGTATCATTCAAGCATTATTTTACAAGGATGTTTTTCATCTATGTCAACATTATTATATGTTTCCTTTGTTACATTAGGGATATTCTATTTTGAAACCATCCACATTATTTGTCTAGATGGAATCAGATCATGTTATTCCAATAATTACATAGTCATATACTAATTTATTTATACGGTATGAACATTACATTCTATATAATTTAGATAGGATGATATTCTCCTAGAAAGAATATTGTTTTATCAACATAGGGAAATGTATTATAATTTTTTATATTGATTTTACAATATAGATGATTATTAGAAAGTTTACTATATGTTTTTTGAGTATCCACATTATTTCTCCACATGTGTTATGATCATGTTGTCCTTTTTATTATTATGGGGAAAAGTATTAGCATGTCATATATTGTTATTCCAATATAGATCATTATTGGTAAGTTAACTATGTATTGTTAGACCATATAAATTGTTTCTCAGGATGGGTTATAATCATATTACACCTTTTGTTTAAATGGGGAAAATGATTGATATTATTAATTATTATTTACTGTTAATATTGGATGATCATGTATTTATATACCATATTCTTCATTATAAAAATAACCATGTTTGTATTCATACAAATGTTCCCTAGAGAATGGTATGAAAGGTTTTTTGAATCTTATTGTGAATCCATTTGACTTAAGTAGGTGAAATGTTTGGCCTGTAATTATATAGAACCTATATGCATTAACAGGTATCATGAGACAAAACTAGTTGGTTTTTGGTGTATAGATCTCCCAAAAGGAGGATAGTGACTTGGCATAAGGCCTTGAAAGAATGTTTGTGATGTTAGAAATTGTTTATTACATCAAGATGAGATTACTATTATTAATAGACATGTTTCCATTTATTATCATGGATATGACATACTCTTAGTTTCAAGTTGAATATGGATTCATGTTGTTTACTTATTCCTACCATAATATTTATTCCATGTTTATGCCATGATTTCCCCAGATGAATGTTTTCTCTTACTGAGAATTTGAGATCACCCCATATTATGTTTCTATTTACACAAGTAATGAATAAAATTAGTACACATGAAATGTTTATAAGGATAAAACATGTGAAATAATTTAAGGGAGATTTTGAAGAATTAATATGTATATATTAGTTTCATATATAATAAAAAAAATTCTGCTAGATATAAAGAACATGGGATTTGTTAGTTATTTTCTCCTTAATTATATAAATATCTAAACCTAAAATATCATAGGGATATCAGTGATTCATAAATAATCATATATCTAGTATTTTTTAAGTCTTGAAAAGTTAAGGTTGATCATAATTTCAAAGGTATAGATTAACCTTTGGGATACTATATGATTTAACGTTAAGGAAATAATGAACTTTTTATTTGGGGATTATGATGAGAGAACTTCAGTGAAAATTTTAATAATGAGTATACATATAGGATTAAATATTGAAGTTTTTTAAGGTATTGAGTATGCAGTTTTCCAAAAAATTACACCCCAGTCTAGATACTAGAAAGTGTATATGGTTCTAACATATATGTATCTAGGGGAAATAACCCTGAAGAGGGCGTGCTGGGCATTAACTCAATTGTGACCTAGTACACAATAAAGATTCCTTACTACACACTTGGCTAGAAATCCCAAGGTATATGATTTAGTTAATCCACATTATGCTTATAAACCATTATGAGGGATTTGAATATGATTGGGATAGAAAACCTAATAGAAAAATGATCATGGATAAAGAAGGATTAAACAAGGAGAGTCATAGTTTAATCTAGAAGTGTCATATGTTAAAAAATGGTGTCATAATGGAACACATATTCAGATTCATATTTTCATTTTAATTTTTTTATATTATCATAACCATTTTTTTTAGTATTTAGTGAAAATAGGATCATGAATATTAATCTTAAAAAGGTATGTATTTAGAAACCACTATGCATTATAACTGAATATGGGAGCAGACATAAATGAATAAGAATTTTAGTATATTCTTATTATAATGGAAAAAAGGGATTTTAATTATATTATATAAGGTAGTGAGATTGATATTTTAATAATATTAAAAATCTCAGCTATTCTCCTTAGCGATTGATATTTATCGATGATATTTTGGGATATTCTAAAAGTTATAAGAATTATATGAAACACAAAAGGATTTTCCTTCAATTTTTTTACTTTAAAGGTATGGAAACATAAATTAAATGCTTTTAATAACCTTGAAAAGTGATTTTATGACAAGAATATATTTTTAGGGATAACTATTGGAGAAAAAATTATTGAGGGATGGATAATTTTGAGGTTTAGTATATGTTTGGTGATTTTGAAAATGTAAGTTATGTAGAACTGATAACCTTGGGTTGATGATTATTAATGATATTTTTGGTTAAGTTCATCTAATTTTTTGGGTTATTATATATATATATATATTGAATAGTTTGTGACCTTATTAACTAGTTGTTGATATCATTTAAGGGTTAAATATAAACTTAATTTTTGGAGGAATATATAAGTTTTCTATGGTTTATTGACATATAGATTCAAATGGTGTTGGAAAAGGTGTATTTTGGACAATTTATGATTAGGTATATACATAATTGAGTATATGATTACATAAATTATTTATATTGTTTAAGTAAAGATAATTAAATTAACATATCCTAAGAGATTAAGGTAGATTTCATATTAGAAGTTATATCCTGAATGATGAATATGTTAAGAATACCCTCACCTAGTTTCTTCAAAGAGAAATAATTAAAATAGTGAGGAGGTAATTTATTTATAGGGTAGTTAAACAGCCTGAAATTTAATATATGACTTCCTTTAATAATTAAATTTGTTTAATAGCTTACTCCACACACAATACCTATATAAACAAAACTATGATATATTTAAATAAAATATAAATACTTAAGTTTGACCATTGAAAACCAACTGTTGAATTAGTGAGAGTGAATATTAGTAATATATTTATGAATTATATGTATATTTAAAATAAGGGTAACTTTTAGTGTAAATGAAACTCAATTAGTGTACCTAAAATGACTAATAAAATCATTTATTGTTTAGAAAATTATTTTTGTAAAATTTTTCCTTTTTTATGGGACTTGAATTTATATTTAAAGAAAAATATGATAAATTATAAATTATTTTTTACATTAATACTTTGTCAAAACCAATTTAGTTGGTAAATTATATGAAATAATAATAATAACAATTAATATTTGAAAATGTAATTTTTTAATAAAAATGGGGTTTCATTATATTTTATGATTCTAATAAAAAATTGAATTTTTAAATTTTATAATTTCAAATTAATAAAAATTAACTTTATTTTTGAATTGCCTATATGAAAATTGACTTATTAATAATTTTTGATCTTTTTCTGAAAAGGTTGGTTTTTAGTTAAAAAACAAGGTTTTCACGAAACTTATAATTTTTATGACTTTGTCACTATATAATAACGATATATAAGATTAAAAAACCTTTAGGTGATAAATATGAATATATGTAATAACATATACATTTTAAAATATTCTTTGAGCTTATAAATCCCCTTTCAAACATTTTTAGAACTAATTAAGGTGTTGCTTTAATTAAAAACTACTTTCAGTATTTTATTTGAATCAAGTATTTTTAAGGGAGATTAAGTTTTATATTTACTTGAAAGAATAATACCATTTATTTTTTTTATATTAAATCAATTTATGTCATTAAAATTAATATATATGATAATTTTATCTAATATGTAAATATAAAGCTTAAAAGTATTATTTTTTTAAAATCTGTTTTTACGTGATTATGTGTGTTTATTTTAAAATTTAATTTTAAAACCTTTATAAATTTAATTTTATAAAATTATTTGAAAGTTTTAAATCATAAGTGTCAAATTAGGTAAAAGGTTCAATCAAAATCATTGTCATTAAAATTAATTAATATGGTTAGAAATTAATTACCAAGGTAAAAGTAAATTAGGGTAAAAGTTAAAAGTTAAAACAAAAATCCCTTAATCACTCAAGGTTGTCTCAAAAAGAAGTGTTTTAGGTTATTTTACACCCAAAATCACTATCAATACCTTTTTTTCAATTTTTTTTCCATTAACCTTGAATAGTTTTCTTATATTATTGAAAATGCAAGGGTTACTCCCAAAACCACCCTTCTCCTCACTTATAAAAGGGTTACATCTGCACCACTTTAAGAAACACCTTCCCACTGAATATCTAAATTAAAATCTTCCAAATTTATACTCCTATAACCCTCCCCTAAATTAAAAATATTTTGGTCACCATTAGTTACCATAAATCCTTCATTTCCAACAATACTTCTACGGAAAATTCAAGTCCCTGGTGTGAGTATGATCAACTACTTATCTTTTCTCTATAATTATATTATTTAAAATTTATTCTAGATACAAAAACATAATGATATTTTTATTATTTATATACTTTAATTTAACTATATCAATGTTATTATCATTTTCTATTCATTTATCCCATCCATTAAGAAAAATGTATCCATCGTTCATGTGTACGTGTGGACTACCTCCCCCAAGGGAAATGGAATTCATTTTTCATATAAAAACAATAATTGATGGTTCCTTGAATGTTTTAATGAGTAAATATTATTTTTATTAAATCATTAATTTTTTATTATGATAAATTTTATAACCTATTAATAATATGTTAATCAAATGATTATCATTAATTCAATCATTTAAAACGAGTGAACTAAGAGTAAAATGATCTCTTGTTTCTTTGTAATGAATTTATATTAATTATTTATTCTAGAGACTTAGTTTATATAATAGTTATAGACTTTGGAAAAATAATAGATACCAAAAAGACTTTTATGAAACTAGTTCAAAGCGATAAAAGATTACGTACACCCATTGTTGAAGATAGATAAACATGATCTTATATATATTTTTTGAATAATTATAAATTAGAAGTATAAATGGTTATAACTATGAATAATATTATTGGTTATTTATTTAATGGAATTAATTTAATTATTTAGGATGTTTGGAGAAAGTGAAGAATGTATCAAGATAAGGTAATAGTTTTCCTCTCAAATTCCCCTCTTTGATAAATGTTTGGTATTATACACCTAATTTCATTTATGTGTTGTATATACTATATATTTGAGATAACATATCATGATTTATATTTTAATCATGATATTTTTAGTTCAATTACAAGATCTATTTTATAAGGGGTTATGATTTGAAATTTTCTAAATCCACAAGGGTTTTCTTGGTCTCAATTCTGATTCTTTGAGACTGAATACATTTGGTTCACCTTATTTTCATTTTATGGTGTATTAAATTAACATATATATGTTATTATAATAACCTTTTTATTTAATGGGATTTACTATCCAATTTATGTTCCCTTATTTAAGTAGATATTGATTCAGTTGTTTTCCTAGTAGTAAGGATTTTCGGTAACTCAACTTTTACTCATTGAGTTATGATCAAAATCATGAAATTATTTTATATAAGTAGGATACATTATTCCCTTTGATTACATGTTTTATTATTTCATTGTTTTATATAGATATAAATTAATACCCCTTAAACCCTTAGAAAAACATTTCTCACTTCTTGAGATATGTTTCTTGTAAGGAATACTGATATCTCAAGACTCCTTTCATATAGTTATATTGTTTCATCATGAAAATATTTCTTCCCTAATTAGGTTATACCACCAGAATATATTTTTTGTATTCTACAATCCCCTTTTGGAAAATTATTTTTTAATAAAAAGAAGGTTTTATTACTCTTTTTACAATGTGGGTTTTTAATAAAGGGAATTTCAAGAATTAAAAATATCCCTTTCATAATCAGATGTTTATCTTTTGGATCCACACATCCTATAGATTTTTTTTTAATTTTAAAGTATCCATTATTGGATATTATATTTAAAATTAAATTTTTTTAATGATTTTTCACTTTACCTTTTTAAAAATATTTTTGTAAGGGATCTGTAACATCATATTTTATATTAATATTAAAAATGTTTTCTAAAATATATTTTATATTTTCACTTCCATTTTCATTTTTATTTTAAAAATAATTTACCCAAATAGGTATATGTTAAATTATTCATACTCTGATATATATTTATATTTTATGGGAATGAACTCATAGTACCAAATAATCCAATTCGCTATCCCCTATTGGGTGGTATCATTCAATCATTATTTTTTAAGGATTATTTTCATCTATGTCAATATCCTTATAGGTTTAATTTGTTACGATAGGTATATGTTATATTGAAACCATCCACATTATTTATTTGGATGTATTATGATCATGTTATTCTAGTATTGACTTAGCAGTATACCCATTGGTCTATATAGTGTGAACATTACATTTATCATAATTTAGATTGGATAATATTCAACAAGAAATAATGTTATTATATTTAAATGGGAAATTATTTTTTCATTCCATATATTGATTTTCAAATTAGGATTATTATTATAAAGTTAAATATGTATTGTTTGAATATCGACCTTCATTCTCTGGATGGGCTACGATCATGTTATCCGTTTTATTGACATAAGGAAAAGTATTAGCATACCACATATTATAATTCCAATACAAATTATTATTGTAAAGTAAACGATGTATTGTTTGACTATACATATTCTTCATTAGGTTGGGTTATGATCATGTTATCCCTTTTATTAACACGGGGAAAAGCATTGACATTCTTGATGATTATTGAATACTAAAGAAGGTTGTTCATGTATTGATATTACTTATTATTCGTTATGCAAATATCTGTGTTTTTATTTAGACAAAGGTTCCTCAGGGAATGATATAAAAGATCTTTTTTAATCTTATGGTGAATGCATTGAACTTAATTAGGTGATTAGTGAGGATCATAATTATATATCCCCTCGATTCATCAACTGGTCTCATAAGAAAAAATATGTTGGGTTTTGGTGTATACCTCTCCCCATAATAGGATAATGTCTTAGAATAAGACCTTGAAATTTTGTTTTTGATGTACAAAATTATGAATTTCATCAATATGAGATTGGTATTATTAAAATAATTGTGTTAATTTATTTTTATAGATATAAAATTCTCTCAGTTCCATGTTGATTAGGGTTTCATGTTGTTTATTTATTCCTACCATGATATTTATTCCATGATTATCTTAGTTGTATGCTTTAACTTATTGTGTGTTTGATCTCACCCCTTATCATGGTTCCATTTATTTAGGTTATGAATAAAATTAATACACATGACATGTTTATAAGGATAGAACATGTGAAATAATTTATGGGAGATGTTGAAGACTCGTTATGGATTAAGTTGTTTTGTATATAAAAAAATATTTTCTTGATACAACGAACATGATATTGGTTAGTTATTTTTTCCCAATTCCATAAATATATAAACCTAAAAAGATCATTGGGATGTATATAATGAATTAATAATTATTTATTTTCTAACTAAAAATGGTTATATCCTAGATGTTATAGGTGGTATCAAAGAGAGCATGTAAAGTATATGTTTGTGAGCACTAGATTCGAGAATGAGGGTTTAGGGTATCATAACCCGTGCATTAGATTGATGTGAGTTTAATCCCTACAAATGAGAAATTAATTATTGATATTTATAATAAAGTATCAATACAATCCAAGCATGTTTTTTTTGTTTTGACTAGGTGAGGCATATTGTGAACTAAAATGTTTCTTTTATACCGAAAACATGCACTTTGAGTCATACCGGCCACACTGTTTCTCAAATTGACACGAGTTTGATTATTAAAAATAAAAATTGAATCATGAATTATTTTCTTAAATCATAAATACAATATGAGTTATTTTTCTCATTTATGAGTATGTGATGGAAATTTTAGACTAAAATTTCAATTTTAAATTGAAAACATACTCTTTTAGTAAATTTAAACATCGGTCCTCCAAAATTATATTAGTTTAATTCCTATATATCGAAAATAAATTATCCATATTTTTACTAAAGTATCAAGACAATCCAACTGTTTTTGATATATTTTGACTATATGATACATGCTGTGAACTAAAATGTAACCTTTATTCAGAAATCACAATCTCTATGTCATACCTACTATATAATATGTTAGATTGATCTATGATTGATTCTTAAAATTTAAAAACGAATAATGGATAATTTTACTAAATTTGATGTTAATCCATGTGTGTTTTCTCAATTTCAAGTATGTGACACGTGTTTTGGACTAAAATATGACTTTTAAAATGAAAAAATACACTTTTAGTCAATCTAGATACACTATGTGTCAAATTATTTCAATATTAAATATTACACACTATAAATAAATTATTGATACTTTTCCAAATGTATTTTGAAAATCTAATTGTGTTTGATTGTTTTTTTATGTGATGTGTATGTTGAACTAAAATTATAGTTTAAATGAAAAGACTCACTTTCCATTATATCCACCACATCATGTGTCAGATTAACATGAATTTAATTCCCATATATCATAAATAAATTGTTGTTATTCTTCCTAATGTATCAAGACAATAAGAGTGTATTTTTCTTATTTTTGGGAATGAGATTCACATTTTGAACTAATATTTCCTTTTAAATCTACCTCTACTCTTTTTAATAAATTAATTTTTCATTAACAATTTCCTATTAAGAGGTTTATATCTAGTTCATGTTATTACTTGTCCAAACTATCTTAATCAACCCTGAGTCATTTTATCATTAATTAGAGGCACTCCAATTTTCTCTCAACATATTCATTACTAATGTTATCCATATTAGTATTCCCACATTTACATATTAACATTTTAATTTCTATTAACCTTATTTTTTTGTTCAAGGTGTCTCATAAAAGGCCAATAATCACTACCATATAGAATATATAGTATAATAATAGTCTTATAAAATTTACCCTTCAGTTTCAAAGAAAAATTATGATAAAAAAGTACCCTAGAATCATTTTTCCATTTTATCTATCCAATTTTAATCTTATGAGATACATCTACATTAATATCTCTATCCAATTAAAAAAATGATACTTAATTAAAAATATAAACTTAAAAAAACATGGGATCCCAATATCACATTCTTAACATTACTAAACAGTCCATTTCTAAAATGACACTCCATAAATTATTTCTTACACCTAATTAGATGAAAACAGTTTAATTATAAATACTCTCTATAAATATAACTTAAATTGGTAAAAAATTAACTATAAAAAAAACAGATAAAGTAAATCTCTATGATCTATGTGAAATAGAAAAAATTTAAACCTTAATGGAAATCACCTCTCCATGATCTCTATAAAAATTATAACACCATGTAAGCTACCCACTCTATTATAAAGAAACATGCTTCTACTTTTGAATATTTAGACCATTGAAATTCACGGTACTATAAAAAAATAGATAAACCAATGGTTAATGATTATTTTAAATAAATTGTAATTGCCTTATGAAATACCTCTTCTAGGATACTAGTTTGTGGATAAAATATGATATCTTTCATAAATTTATACATTTAATAACAAAAATAATTATCATTACTTTATTTTGGAAACTATAGAAACATATATAAAAATAATCAGTTTGTTTTGATATATGTTTTGATAGTGAAATCTTATTATATATAGCCTAATAATTATCTATTTATAGAAATACATTGGATTCTTGTTCACACTGGATGTACTTATACCATGGTTTTTATGGTAAATAAACACCAACCTATCAAAAAATAAATTCTATTCAAAAAATTATATAAAAATTATAAATTGTTGATTATTTATAATATATTGATTGTAGTGTATTAAAAATTCATTAGGAGAATCATGTGTGGTATATTTTTTAGATATACATGCATTGGATCAAAAAAATGTATCTTCGAAGAATATAAATTGATCACAATGAGAATATAGTGATTCCTAAAAAAATAAGAAGTAATAAGTAATAAAAAAATGAAAATATATTTAATATAATTAGAATATAGAGTTTTACCCATGTAATGTAGGTATTAAGAAGAGCTTATCCTATATTATTTTCTTTTTAAATGTTGTGGCTACTTGGTTCAATATTATTAAAATTTGATCTTAGTGCATTAATGGTTTCTATATAGAAGTGAAAAAAGACTAATAAATTCGAATTTTTATTCATAGATTCTTTCCTTTAAAATATAGTAATATACACCTATAGAAATTATGTACAGTATTAAACTATAATTAATATAGTTGATTAATTGTTGGATTTTTTTTGAAAATATACCTCATGTATACGTTCACATCTGAGTCTCAAAATGATTAATGTTTGTGAATTTCATTTTCATTCTGAAGACCAATAATGTCAGTAATAGCCTCTATACATTTGTTCTTCAAATTCAATGTAGGTAATATTTTTCTAGTAAATTTGTATTTACATGAACTTATAATGTTAATAAATGTGGTAGTGAAATTGGTAGGGTAAAGGTACTATTATAAGGACCTTTAAATCTATTAATTGATTCCCTAGATTATCTTAACTTGACCTTACATTTCCCCATATATTTCTCCTTATATAATTTAAAACCTCAGTTTAGAACTTTTTTCCATTAATGGTTAAAGGTTTTGTATATAAAATAAATTGGAATGGAAATAAATCATTATCATTATTTATCATTGTAATATTAAACAACAATGCTATGAAAGTTTTAATATAATTTTTAATCATGTGAACATCAAGATCATCAAGGAAAATAGGTAGATCAACACTCAAATAATGATTTATGTGAATCCATGCTCCCACATAATATTTTGAAAGTTATTTTCTGTGTAGAATATCAACTTATATATTGTAATTGTATCTCTCATGATAAATATATGAGTGGGTATAGATAGATATAAACCAATATCAATTTTATCCTGCTAAATTTTAGTACAATAAAGTTATCAATAATTATTTGATTCACATTTAACATACACTATTTTGACCAAATTGATTACCACAAGCAAGGAATGCCTTTAAGGGGAATGGATAACCTTAAAATTAGGGAAGTATGTCTCTTCATGTTGTGTTTAATGCTATTTTTTTCTTCTAATTGATCCCTTTGAGGAAACTATTCTATCACATCAGTCTTCCAGTTAACTTTATATTAATATCATCTATTTATGCCTATATATTTTTTATTATCTCATTAGTATCCCCCGATGTATTTTCTTTTTCAATGTATTCTCTGGGGGGGGGACTCCAAAACCTACACCCATAATGCATATATACTATTATAGATCAATTAAATACACTAAAATTAGTTGTTCATCAAGTACACTTGATGACGATTCTTAGGTCTAAATCAAATAAAAATATAATAAAACAAGTAGTCATTATTATATAATAACATTTTAAATTGTAAAAAATTTACATTAGGTCATACTTATATATGATTCTTATAAATTCTATCTATTTTTATCTACTATTTATCCCATTATATTTACAAGATGACGAGGGATGGAAGTAGATTTATATTCTAATTCATTAATCCTTATATAAACAAAGAAATATAATTATATTTTTGTTTCATATCTTGTAAATTTTTTTACTATATATTTAAAATACATTAACATTTTTTGTTCAATTGATGATTACCCCATACTAGTTTTACAATAGTGGTATATTTTTTTGATTCACATTAATTATTTTTTATACTCTTTTTTAGTTGATATATTAACAATTTCAAATAAAAGTGATTAATAAAATAAATTTCAAATAAAATATTACCAATTATAATGCACCTTAAATGATTTCTTTTCCTGATGGACAATAAAATCATCCAAGGTTTTTTGGTTTATTGGGTATGTATATATAGCTGGTGGGTGGGTATTTACTTCCCCCTTATCATCCTTAAGAGGACGTTTCATAAAAATTGTTTAAAATTATCTACGAGTCTTACCAGTGACCATTAATATTAATTTTATTATATAATATTCTTATATAAATGTACTCTATAAGGGATAATTTAGAGTAAATCAATATATTATTATTTTATTTTTTCAAAAATAGAGAAATTATAACGTAATCATACCTTAATGTATTCCCAAGATATTTACTTCAATCCAAGAAAAAAATTATTGCATCTATCTATATCAACCAACACACACATTCAAGTACTGACCCTAGTATAACTAATGAAAATAGACTTGTTAGGGTCAATAGGTTGGCCACACGCATTCCATCCAATCTCAAATTTTAAACCTTTACTTCCCCCCTTAATAATTTTTACTAATATTATCACGATACATTGCCCCAATATTTTATTAATTATATATTGTTTTTTATAACATTTCATCAATTTCAATTTCTAAAAAATTGTATTCCTCAAAATTGGTAGAATTAATATGTGGAGAATCTATCATCTGCATACGTAGTTAAACATTTAATTTAGACTATATAAATATAGTAGAGAACACATTATATAATTAGGAAATACATTATATATGAAAAACTAATCAGAGATATTTGACCTATTTTTTTGAACATGTTTTCTTTTCCTTAAACATTGAAGAAATTTTCACACTCTATTGTGTATCAAAATCCCCTTCTTATGAGCACATATGATATACAAGGCACCGTCTATAATGGGGACACTATGAAATGATTATGATGTTCACATGAAATGCCCATCCTCAAGGGAATTTTCATTTGACCCGACAATAATTTTAGTTGAAAACTGAATATTTACCCAATTTGTGTTCTCAAGATTTGGGGCATAAAATAATTGTACTAACTTTGACGCCATTATTAAATTTTCATCATTGTACCCTTATTTACTAAAATTACTTTTCATGAATACCAATTCATCGATTTTAATATCACTCCTATTATTAAACCATTTTTATTGAAATAATATCAATTAGAATGTTGTATAATCCAACTCCCATATTTTTTTGATTATTCTAAAGTATGATATATTCACATAAATTATATTTTTACCCTGGTACTGATATATGCATCAATTACACCATAGAGTAACTACTCTATTTTGTATCATACTGTGTTTTTCCTGTTCCTTTTTATATAATGTATAATTGGTAATTACATAACCATTATAAGATAATACATTTACCCTTGGTTCTATGGATAGACATTGATTTCCTTAGGAAATTAAGTTAGTATTTTCAGATAAATCCTTAAAAATATAGTCTCAAAACCATTCTATAAACTATTGATTATGTGTATTTGATATCCATAATTATTCCATTAATGGACTAAAATGCCTAAGAATTAATTTTTGAGTTTAAACATATGGTGTAACCTTTATACTATCATGTAAAACATCAAGGTGAGACTGCACCTACTATATAATGGAAATTGTGACTTCATATTTTCTAGTAACTCCTTAACCCACAAGGTACCCATTGCGATGAGATTTTAAGAGAACAATGTTATCCACATAAGATAGATACTAGGTATATAAATCAATTAATTTCTTAAAAATATATCAATCTAATAAAAACTTATGGTTAACTTCAATTTTTGGCATACCCTTTCAAAATTTTCATATATCATTCAACATGGTACATCCATTTGTAATATAAAGGACCAAATAATCTGATTTATCTAACTTAATGAACCATCACGTGAACCAATATATCAAATAATTATGGTGGGAATAATATCAATAAGTCATATAATAAGATAAATTTTTCTTTTCCATATTTGGAAACTTTATCATGTATATAACTCTATTTCATATAACATTAAAAAATTATAAAATTCTGGTTAATTTGCGGTATACATTATTAGGTAAAATGTAACATAAATACATTAACATCAAAATGTCATATAAAAACATGGTATTCATATGATTTTTATTCCTTTAAATTCAAATCATTCCTCTATATGGTAATCTTCGTTTTTTTAAATACCCCTTTGGAACCTTTACACTATTAAGAAAGTTGAAAAACTAAAATCACTATTTCCTAGAAATAATGTAAGTATCTAGAGGAATAAAATTATTTCTTTCACCCTTTACTTTCATTAAACCTTTCTATATCCCCATATCAATAATGTCTAACCAATACATAATTCCATATTTTTTTCTTGTTTAATTTAGTAATGAGGTAATGTCATTATCACATATATTTTTTTCTACATGCTTGAAATCAAGAAAATTTTTGGTGTATAAAAAATTATAATATAGTAATTAAAAAAACTGATCTCTTTTTCTAACCTATTTTTCAAAGGTATTTTAAAAAGGGTTTAGTAAAAATAGTGACAATATCATTTTCTTTCTCAAATAGTTCATCACATTTTCATGTAGAAGGTGTTTCACCTTAATCTAAATTCCCATCGAATGATGTTATATATGATTAATATTTTTGTTATCAAGGGATTTTTTTTAATATTTTATAGAGGTATTTAATTCAAGGAATGTTTTGACCTAACTGAGTGTATATATTTTTCCCAAATGGGACACCCAAAACATTCATATAATGCTATATCATAAAAAATTTCCGTAAGTTGGAAATTCATTTATCATCCCAGAAAACATTGCTCTCAATGTGAACTCTTCATTTATATGATAATTATATAGCATAACCCATGAATCTTAAAACAATTTAAAATTTTCAATCAATTAAGACAAATAAACATCAATACCATTACCAAGTTTTTTTTGCCCTTAATAGAACTCCCTTTTAGTAAGGATGCAGAATTTGGTCAGTTGAAAAATTCTTAATGAGGAAAGGGATGAATCCCACTCAAATAATTTTGTGTGAAATTCATGTTCAACACCCTCTATGACTGGATTCCATTCTCATTATACTTGTGTGAAGAGTTAGCGCCACTTCATGTGGTCAAGTCCTATTGTATAAAGAACTTATCTTGACTAGTGTGCATGATGTAGTAATTATCCTAGCCATGTTCCCTAGTATCACCTTTCCTATAAATAATACCCCAATGCCTCTCATTTAAAAAAAATGATGGGAGAGAACCCCTAGGGTAAATAAAGAGACATACAAACCACCACTAGCGTGCATCCAAGTCTCCCCATCTCTTTTAGGAAACTTTTTAATCCAAAAGATAAGAATAAAAATGGAACTAATGGGTAATTATATCGTCTGAAGATGTTAAACATTAACCTTCATCAAAGAAAACTTCCCCTATAAACTAGAGAAATGGACCCTATCCTAGGAGGATGAAACCATTACCCCATGAACCCAAATTACCCTAATATTGAAATACTAGGGTTCCATACACTAAAGTAACCCTGGATGGTCTATAATAGACAAAAAATTCACCATACCCATTTATACTAGGGTGACAATTTTCCATATCCTTCATACTAGAGAGAGACTTTTCCCTAACCCAATACTAAGGTAATCTTTTACCCAGGCTAACCAACAAGATTGATTCTACTATAGTCCCATGGTTGATCACACCTTTACCATTGGAAAACTATCAGAACCCAAGGCTTTGTGGAACTATGAAAAAAGGTATTTTAAAATTTCAATGTTTGTGTTTATGCTGAAACATAAATTTTAATATAGCCCAACCCTAATTCAACCATGGATCATGTGAAAATTAATAAAGCATAGAGAATAAAAATAAAAAATTAAATAAAAAATCATACCTCATTTTATTTTAATCAGAAACATGTTTCTCTCATCATCAAAAATCATTTCTTGAAGGAACTTGAAAGCCTCTATATCGTATAAAAACATTCCATAAGATTTATTGATCACCATCTTATAAAATATGGGTGATAACATGGAGAATTTAATTATCTTTGATGTTTCCATGATTATAGGAAATCAAACTAATGATCCTCAAACTTTGATGGAACAATTATTGATTATTTTAATGGTCCATACCCTTGTGGTCCAATAATTTGTCAAAATCTGGTGATTGGGGTGGCCTAGATGCCATGGGTGAGTGAGGAGAGCGTCAGTGTCGGTGGAAGGGCATCACTAAGGTGTCACCAATCAGTGTGTTACTGATCGGAGAGTGAGGAGGGTGTGAGTTCTTGGGGTGTCCTAGACGCCATGGGTGAGAGAAGAGGGCATTAGTGTCAGTGGCAGGGCATCACCGTGGTGTCACCTATCGGTGACCCCAATCGGTGCGTCCCGATCGGTGTATCACTGATTGTGGCAGCCCGATTGGTGTGTCACCGATCAGTCTCACCAACCTGTGGGTCACCCGATCAGTGCCATAGGGGGTGGGGGGTTTTCGGTGTTTCTTTCCCCAATTTTCCCCATAATGAATCCTTTAAGTTTTAATACCTCTTTAAAGAGGTTTAAGACCGTTTTAAAGGAAATAAAAGATATTTTAAACCCCTATTAATTGGGAAACCCTTGGGTTACTAAAACATGTGGATTTTTCCTTGGTGTTACCATTTCTTCTCGTACTTTTATGCTTCACCCCTATTACATGGTTTTTCCTAGTTTAAGGGAAACAATTTAACTCACAGCCGTTATCCCCACCCATCTGAGGAGAATTATTAAATAACAATAAATTCTATCATTTGTAACTGCCCAACCACTTAGATAAACCATGATCCACCTTTAAAGCTGTTCTATATTTCATATCCCGTAACTCGAGGATATCACCTTTTATCACACGAAATTTCTTTCTTCTTCTTGGTTGGTCTCTTTTTCTTTCTTTAGTGCGTTGGAGTCCCTCTTCCCGAGGCTAGTTGTGCGCCTGCGTTGAATCCTTTACTACTCACTCTTGGAGTCCTTAGAGTTCCTCCCCTATAAGTCATGCATTCTTATTTCTTGGCACAAGGAATAAAACTTCGATCATTGATAATCCATGTAGGGTTTTCCTTAGTCTGTCTTCACAATGTATCATGCGGGGAGGGTATGATAATCTTCCTTAGAGGATGTAGATGAATCCAAATTTAACAAAGATAATAAATGAACCTTTAAAGAATGAAGAGGTGAGAATGATAATGTTGTCTCTGTGTTATACCTTTATTGTTATGTTTTGAATTGTATGGGATTTTTTCCACTAAAAATTATGGCTGTTGGTGGTCCTTCCTTGCACACTAATGATACTCTATTTTTCTTATTAATCCTATGATTGAATGGTTGTAACATGGAAATTGGTTAATCACGTAAACTCAGTTGATTAAATAGATTCCCAATGAACAAGAATCCTAGTGTGATCACCCTGGTTAACCAAACAAAAAGATGAAACTTAATGAATGGTGTGATTAAATCTAAGTGCTCCCTTGCTCTATTATGGTGATGTGTATGGTTCTTTTGTTTGACTCCTTGTGGGGTGACGTGGATGTGGATGGGATCCCCTGTTGTTTTGTTTTTGATTATGAACCTAAGGCCATGTGGGGCTATAATATGGGGCTTGGTTTGGTTCCAGTACTTTGAGGGATCTCATGGATCCCTTTTATTGTTGTGACTTTATAAGAGAACTGGGTGTGAATGCTTAAATTTCTTCTTGGATATTTTTCCATCCTTGGCTTATGGCTATGCCCGTTAGTTTCCCAGTAGTTAATATTTATTTAAATGTAATATCTTGAATATGATAATAAGAATGGGTTTAGTGGGGAATTGTTTTCCAGGAATGATTTTTTCTTGGTTGTGGTTGTTGTGCTTTTCGATGAATGAATAGTGTTGTGGGTGTTTGTGTATGGGATGGTTTCAGAACCCTTATGTTTGGATGAGTGCTTACATACCTATGTGGATAAATTTAGTTTTTGTTTTTATTATTTTCACCCCACCCAAGTTGAGAACTTCATGCCGAACACCCCCATTTCACGGGGGAGGGTGTTTTTTCCAACATCCTATTGGGTTACTGGTTTTTAGCTCCATTCTTCTCCCTCTCCCAAGTATCCCCAGTCTATTCAGGATGGTTGTGATGGACTGAGGTCCATTATAGCCCAAGATTCTTAAGGCAGGGTATGTTGTGGAGGTTGGACCAGGTGTGCGTGGGTATGGTTTTTTTACCAAGTATCTTCGGGATGAGGCTCATGTGTCTTCGGGCATGGCAACGGTTATTCTGGCCCAGGTGTCTTCGAGTGTGGTAGCGATTGTTGTTTCCTAGGTATCTATGGGTGGGGATGTGTGTAGTGGCCCAGGTGTCTACAGGAAAGGACCTGCAGTTGTTGTAGCCCAGGTGTGTGCGGGCGGGGTATGGCAGTAGGACTTTGGTGAGAATGGCAGGGGAGGTCTGACGCGTAGGATATCTGTAATAACCAATGGGAAGGTGGTGTGGGAAATAATACAAGGATGAGCCCGTAAGAGGCGATGTTTCTAGGGTTTTGCTTTGCCACCACCTCCCTCTGCCTCGGTTGGGATCAGCTCTCTCCCTCAATGTTCCCTTGAAGTGACTATGGCTATGATTTCTCCTCTATGGAGGCGTCAGCGACCTCATCAACTCGGCCAGCATGATCTTTCTCTTCATTCCTGGCCTGCTCCCACCTAACTTCATCTTTAGAATAGGGATTCTCCTGGCAGTGAAAATCTATTTCCGCGGTCAAGTTCTTGTTTTCGCGACTGAGGGTTGAAACATAGTCTGCTGTGGGTTTATTGGGTAGTCGGTTATGGTCTCTTAAGATGTTTTGGATGGAAGTGATGGGACATGGGATCTGGTTTGTAATGGGGACCTTTTCCGGCATTCTTTGGTGTTCGGGTTGTTGATGGTTTGGTAATGCTTCTTGGTTCTTAACTTTTTCCTTCCTTTTATTTTGGATGTGTCTTCTTTGTTGGTGTTTCTGTATTTTTTGGTTTATTCTGGTTGTGGTCAAGGATTTGGTTAGTTGCGATTTGGTTGGAATGCTCTGCCTTTTGGATCGGGTTCTGCTGTGGAATTGATACTCGTGATTGATTCTGGATTTTGGGTTGGATTCTATTTCTGGATTTGCCGCTCATGGTCAACTTTGAATGGTTTGGGTCTTGAAATTCTTGACTTTTGAGTTGTTCTGCAGGTTGATAGAGGAAATCAAGACCTAAAATTGTTGAGGGATTTTTGGCCTATAGTAATTTGGAGCCGTGAATGTTCTTTAGGGGAAGGAAAATCAAATTACCGTAAGTACGATATTAGTGTTTTTGAATTTGAGTTGAATGCTTGGAAATGATGGAGCGACTGGTTGAATGTGTTGAATCGGTGAAATGGAATTTTGGCATTGTGAATTTTTGGGTCTCTGATGGTTTGAGGTTTTGGGTTGTTGCATCTCTCTCAAAAGGGGTTGATCCAGATGGGGTTTTGAGTAGCAGGTTTCTCCTGGACTTCACTGCGGATTTGGATGTTTGAGAGGGTATGGATTTTCCATCGGTTCTAGGCCCATGCATTCATGCACGAGACAACTTTCTGGTAGTGAGGAATAGGAGGAATCTATTTTTATTATCTTTGATAATGGGTTTGGGCTCTTCTGTGATGGTGTGGTGTTTTTTGAATTAAATTTGTTTTCCATGGTGATATGTTGTTTAAGTCATGCAGTCTTTTTTGGTTTCTCACTTTTTCTTCAAAAGTGTTTTAATAATAAAAAATTTAATTTTCAGTCAGTGGGAAGGTGGTGCGGGGTACCCAACATCGATGTGATATTACTATTATTTTACCTAACTTGCATTATTTGAGGAGTGTTCCTTGGTGAGGTTGGGTGGATAGTTTCCTTTCTAGGTGCTTTGGTTATCTACTTTTTCTCATGGGGCATTAGAATTCCTCCCCAATTTTTCATGAGAGCTTTTGGTTTTTCCTACTAAGAATACCTGTATACTCACCCTACATATATAAAGCTACTTTCAGGTTTCCAAGAGAACATCATGGACCATGCAAGACTATACTAGCTCGGACGTCGGGACAGTTTCCGTTGTTGTTTTCTTTATTTTGGTACTTTCCCTTTGGAGTTTTTCTTGTACTTATTTGGGTTTATCTGTTAACATGCATACGGGAATGGGTTTTGGCCTTACTTTTACCTTCATCTTTGGAGTTTTTTGGGTTTTTACCATCGTATCTCCCGATCCTACTAAATAAAAAGGGTAATTCCTTCTATATTATATGTGATTCTATACCCCTGGTTCTAGTCGCCACTCTGGGGCCTATTAAAGGCGGGACTTTGGGGGTCATTATCTATCCTTCAACTTGAGGAAGTAAGGGTTTGGAAGTTTTTTGTCCCTTCCCTCATCTTGGTGAAGGCGGGTCATAACAATCCTCCATTCACTTTCTCTATCTAGGATTTCATAGAGAGGTGGATAAGATAGAGAATTCTAGAAAAACCTTCTCACCCCCCATTTTAGATCTTAAAAAATATTAAATAATTAGGTTATAAATTCCATAAATTGCATTTAATTTCTTATGGATGTTAAGCCATTAAAAATACCAAAAAATGACACAAATGACACTTAAAACTTTACAAAAATGTTATTGATATCTTATCAAATGCTTACAACACCTAAACTATATTATAGGATAAAATAAAATTCATTAACTTGAATCTTATATCCAATAAATATTAAATATTAATTAAAAAAATGTTTTTTTCATTATATATACTGAATAACTTGTGGATACAATAACTAAATAAATTCAATGATTATTATTATAAAATCAAATAATATCAAATTTATTTATTTTCTCTATGATTTTATAGACTCGAACATTTCTTGACCACCATCGTGGGGCCCAACTTGTCCTAAAATCTAATTCACTAGAATTGGACAGGCTTCTGAATATGCTTTTTTGTGCGACCCTATAGAACCTTATCTTGATAGAAATGAGTAATACTCATAGACCAAGAGTGTATTCTAGAAACCTATCAAGTCCTCTAATTGAATAAGGTTTATTCATAGTAATAGAAATTTTCTGTGAACAGACATCGTGTAATATAATCTATTTGTCTCATGATATCTCATAAAATAAGGTACACAATTTGTGTTATCATAGTTTCTTACTTTATTTATTTATAACCTTAGTAGATAGGATTACCTTTAAACACCATGTACACAGGATTTAATAATGGTACCAACATCATTTTTAATAGGGGCCACGACATCTCATCCTTTAGGAAGTGATAAAATCTTTCTTTAACATTCAACTAATTCCACACCATCAATGACACACCCAATACAAGCTACCTCAACACAACATAAATTTAATGGTTTTCATCTTGAATCAATGTATGTGATCAAATGGAATATATTGATAATGATATCAAGTATTGAGAACAATACAGGTGCTCAGAAATAGGAACAACCAATGACACATAACTCCTTTCATATTTCTATTAGTGGTTAGTCCCCATGATCTCTTATACTTGAGATAACCAAGCACAAACTTTATGTGAAGAAGTCCCAATAATTTTGATCCCCCACACCTGATAATCATACATCATATATGTCCATTCTTTATGATGTATCCAGACCATAAGATATTTGTTTAAGATTAATTTCATAGTATCTAGAGGTTCTCATTATAGATTGGATCTGTTATAACCTGTTGATATGACCAATAATCCAAGGAAATTACCATATAAATAGGGGATATAGAAGTCTCGACACTATTATGGTAAGTATAAATGATTCATAAATCTTTGTAAAAATGTTTTTTTAATCAAAAATTACCTTTCAAGTTGTTTCTAGGGAACTCAATTTTATAACACCCCCACTTTCACTAGATACAAGTTTATAATGATCAACCTTTTAGCACTCATATGATAAGATCATGCTTCAGATGAGTTATGGATTTAGTAATTAGGCCTAAAAAATTTTCATATATGGATATTTTTCAATATGATACTTTAAATCCTTGATTAAAACTTCCTAAGATATTATATCCCTGAGTATAACCTTTTTTCTATATCATTATCTTGACATCTTGGTTAATAACTTTTATACGATTAAAAGAGTTAAAATAAATTGTTACAAATTTTATAATTCTTTAACTGCATCATAAGACACAACATACTTAGTATTTATATATATGGCTACCACATTATTTAATGAGTTTCATTTTCTCATTTCCTTATCTATACTGTGATATTAAATCATATTGATCTTGTTAAAGGATAGTTTTGTTTCATAAAACATATTATTCTATTTTCTCTAATTATAGGTAGATATCCATTGTACATTCTTAAGTACTTATCAAATATATATTCTAGTACATAGTATGATATATGTGATATATCTTTTGATGATTATTTTGGAGTTATGCTCACTATTTTAATATCCTCCTATGTTAAATACATGTATTCTTGGAGTGATTTATGCCATGTGACATTGTTAATAATTCTCTGTCAAATTGTTCTAATTTGTATTTTAAACCCTTATCTGTATATGTACTTTGAATTTATTTGAAAAAACCTTAGATCTACCTTAGTAGATATTTCTCCCTAAAACATAGGTTACTACATTAAGTCAATCTTTTTAGATTTACTTTCAACATTTTCCTAACTAGCTCGAATGGCCCGAAGGCCTTCTTTTTATTTTATTATGGATAATCCCCTTTTTAAGGGTTGAAGGGGAACCCGTACATGACCCGTAGGCCTAAGGAACAAGGCCTGACATGACTTGCAATATATGACCCGAAGGCCCAGAGGCATACCATGCCCAATACATGACCCGTAAGCCCAACCCACTAGAACTGCCCCTCCCCAGCTTATGCATAATTGATCGCCTAGCTCCCCAACTTACATTGCTGATTGTCTAGCATTGCCCCATACAAAGATGCATGGTGCCTGGTCCTTATGGAGGTTGTCATACCCTCTCATTCTTCCAATCTGGTTAGATCTGCTTCTGGTGACTGCTATTCTTATTGCTATGATCCTCTTTTGGGGCCTGCTTTGTGTGAATTGGGCTACTCCATGGTCTTAATGGCTCGGAGGACCTCTGGATCGGAGGCCCTTGAGACCCGTAGGCCCAATCCGGTGGCCTGAAGGCCCAAATACGGTGAATAGTTCCAGCTACTATAATACCGAACAGTAACTGCTACATTACTGCTATGGTACCAAAAATTTGACTCCACTCAGTTTTGAACCTTGGTCTCTTGGATACCAAGCAGAAGCCCTTACCACTCGGGTTGTGTTGTATAGAAACCTTATAAGAATGTTAAACTTGAATTCTAATGCTTAATATCATGATCATATAAATTTTCTATGATAATTATAATTCTAATGAATTTAATATTAAATAATTTTTATATCCACAAAATCCTTATTGGTAGGACACATGTAACACCCATGTATAGTTTCTCTTGAATACCCACAAATGGGTTTATATTAATTATAGAAATGACCAAAACACTAAACAAATTTTGGTACATAGAATCCTTTTTTATGAATTTATATAAAATTGTAAAATATATCTTATTGTCATTTACTTCTTCTTTTTAGGATAAAAGTTCATTATTCTTGTTGAATAATATATCACCTTTACTTGGTGATAATAAAACTATTTCACTTTGGTTTTTTCTTCCATGCACAATATGTGTCTATAGAATAATCCTTTCCCACAATCTCTTTGTGAAACTTATTCCTATGCCAAGTATTTTTTCATCTTGAGCCTCGAATTGACCCAAGTCAATTTATCTCCCACTAACTCAAATATATATGTTCTCCCTTTTATTAAAATATTGTAAATCTCTTTAATGTTAAATTTATATCTTAGAGATTTCAATAATATCAATATATATATATATATATATATATAATTACGCGAGATGGAATTTGTGTATTTCTTGATGATGATTTGTTTATTGTCTTAGTCTAAACAAAATATTTTCATTTTTAATTATAGTTGGAATTTTGTTATGGGCATCTATATGTGAATCATGTGTCCAAAATATAATGAAATATTTTTCATTACTTATAAAGATTATCATTGATCCTATTTCTATTTACATTATAGCTCTGATGTGTATAAGGAAATGTGAGTTTTGGAATTAATCCACTCTATATTTTAATGGTCAATATATACATGTAATAATAATCATCAATCCTCTCTTTACTAACATCATAGATCTAATGTGTATTATAAAATTTGAGTTTAAGAATAAATATTCTCTATATTTTTTATGATCGATGAATATTTGGTTAAGATATATTCTGATAATCCCCCATAGGATCCAATATATTTTCAAATTATATTCCTTTATTTAATTTTATTTCCCTGAAAACTATTAAAGGAATATCATAAAGTATTTGAATTTTCCTCTAGATTTTACTTGAAATAGTTTACACTACCTATCTGAATTAATTCCAAAATAATTGGGGAAAACATTTATTTCTAAAGGTGAATTTTTAAAAAACTTGACAAGTAGGTGTACCAATAATAACAAAGGCTTTTATCTCTTAAGAGTCAAAATACCATATTCGATATATCCTTGACAATTTCTTATAGTTTTAAATAAAAATGATTTATCTTGCCACAATTGGGTGTTATTTTTACAATTTATATTCATCATTTATTTATAATGATTCACATATTACCAAACTATTAGTTTTATATGAAATAACATAAATAAAATAAATTCCTAAATGTTTAAGTATCATTAAACCCACAATTATAGTTTCACAATAAACATTCATTTGGTAATAAAAATCATGTTCTTATCTCAATTGATATAGGTATCATCATTTTTTAGCCGCTTATAGAACACACGTAGACTTCTACTAATGGTTCTTGAATTAATAAATTCCTTTATTTAGGCATAAATATGTAAGTGAAATATTTTATCTAATACCAAGGATTATAAATGAAATATTACATTTAATGATGAATATACCTGAAGTCAAAGATTGTACTTTTTTATTATTCAACTAAATTTAGTTTCTCTTATAGTTACCTATCTTACCACCTAAGAAGAAAATAACCACCTCTTAAATTTTCTCCCTCTTTATCTTTGGTTTCTTTTAAGGAAGTTTAAAAGGTTCCATTGTAAGTTTACTTTTCGTTGGATTTTTCATTTTTCATTTCTTATTATTCACCTTAGAAATTAAAATTTTAAATTTATTTAAATTATAATATTATTGGAAAACCTATCCTAAAATATATTGAAGAGTTTTCTCTATATTATTA
Source organism: Viscum album (assembly GCA_963277665.1). Classification (NCBI taxonomy): domain Eukaryota; kingdom Viridiplantae; phylum Streptophyta; class Magnoliopsida; order Santalales; family Viscaceae; genus Viscum; species Viscum album. The sequence continues at coordinate 1,797,930,807 of OY728138.1, forward strand.
ATTTTATAACTATTAAAAGAATGACTATAGAAACTAGTCGGTAAGGGTGGGAGAATGAGATAAATTGATGACCAACTTGTTTTCCATCTTTCAATCTATATGCGATTAGTGTGATCATAATATCATTGATCACTTGATTCAACTTCCCCTCAAAGACTTATCGGTGATGAGACAACATGGTATAACTATATATGTCCTCTTGTTGCTTTTTAAACTCTTTGGAAATTGATAAAAACATTATGATATATACATAAAATGCATCCTTTATGAGTCTTCTGTAAGTATGCTTATCGTTATCACTTTCTTCCTAATGGGGATAATCATTCTGTGGGGAATCTACCTCATATAATTTCTTTTCATATTATAGAATTAATAGAAAGCACATGTTCTAATCTTGGAAATTTGTGTTGGTGAGGACATGTTTGTTGTCCAATATTGATCATAGTGTTTTTGTGGTATTGATTTCCATTTTATAAAAAATAAAACACAAGTATAGATGTATATTTGTCTTTATTATTAATTATTTTAGAAATTAATTATTTTTTATCTTTCCAAGTATCCACTATTTTATTTAATTATAGTTCCCCCTAACAACTTGATTCAAAATAATTAATCTCTTGAGTATTCTAGTGGAAATGATCATTAAAACCTATCCTCCTAGTCCAAGCTATAACTACAACATTACTCGAAGAGTATCATGGTTGGATTTTTGATGACCGACCACATTAATTAACGTCCCCTTGATCTATTGAGTGGAGTTCCATCTCCTATAAAGTATAACTTTACACTGATCAACTCTTTACCTATAAAATTAGAACAAGATAAATATTATTATTTATTTACTTTTAAATTTAGTTAAGTTGACCCAATTCTCTCATATAAACTCCCCACTAGTAAAAGTTACCCCAATTAGTGTTGTGAGAAAATTTTAAACATAATTTTGTATAAATTTATGTGATGAAAGGTGTTTAAGGACATAATATTTACTTTAAGGAGTTTTAGTTTTTCTCATAGAATGTAATACATTTCTATCTACATTTCTTCTATGTGACCCCACTCAGACATTTACAATTCTATAAATAGAAAAACATTCATAATACATATTAATTTTATCTAAACATTCTCACTTATTATTTTATGTGATCACACATAAAAACTACACTTACATTAAATAATAACTATGCATAAATAAAATTAAATGGTCTGATCATGAGCTGATACTAATGGTTGATCCATTGAGAATATAATGGATTAATCTACACCCTAGAGGTAACTACTTGTGTTATAATATGTATGAATCAAGTTTTAGTGCTCACCCCTCCTTCAAAGTATTGGTGTAAAATGCATCACCTTTCATATTCATCATTCTAAAATATTACTCAAACATTGGTGAGGGTATATTGTGTATATGGGAAATAGATAAATAATATTTATTATGGTCATATAGGACCTTATACAAATTATGAAGAAAGTGGCTATGCGTAGATCACTATTTATTAAATAATTATTTCAAAGAAAAACATTTTAATAAAAATAAATAAATAAATAAAACTAGACAAGCATTGGTCGGCCTATGGCTCATGATTAGTTGGTAAGGATTAAAATCATGTAAATAAATTAAATTTGTGATGAATTCAACTTGATGGTAATTTTTTATGAATTAAAATACATTAAATTAATTTTAATTTTCATAAAAATTTCTGCACAGTCCCAAAAAAAGATTAATTAAATTCTAAATATTTTTTAAAATTTTATTTTTATATAAATATTCGGGCTTGTGGGAATTTTTTATACCCTCGGAGGGGTTACGGGCTATGAGAAAAACTTAGATGTATTGATCAGGTTAAAAAATACCAACCCGACCTACTTAGGGTGAGGCTAACCTATTACTATCTCGGTTAGCTGGATCATCCATGCCCCTTAAAGGGGGTACATGCATAGGGAGGTGCAGCATAATAAGGTGTTGTTATTAGCTTAAAAAATATATTTTTTAAAATGTCGCACCCCATTGGGAGTTACCATTTCCACCCCCTATATTTGGGGGCCCCTCCATTTTTTATATGGGGGAATCTAAGCCAACCCTATATTGAATTTTTATTTTTATTTTTATAAGTTATCACTTATGAGGTGCTACTACTGCCCCAAATATGGGTGGGAGAGGGGATTCTTTCACACAGGGGGGAGGGGGGGCAGTATTGCCCCGATATTTTTAAAGAGGAACAACATATTTGGTAAAATATATGGCATGAAAAATAAATATTATAATATAATATAACACGCTGAGACTTTAAAATATATTTCTTTTAAATAAATTTAATCTCTTCGATAGTTTGTGATACACGCAACACCGAATTTAAATGAAATACGATACTCTATTAAAATATTATTATTTAAACATGACCATTATAACCTTTCCATTAAGTTGGTGGGTATGAATAGGAATAAATAAATTATGAAAATTAAATGTTTTACACATTTATAAAATAAATTCAATGGTTTTCTATTTATTATAAATAAAACAATAATCATTTTAAAGAAGAAAGAAATGTTTTCTGAAAAATTGTATATTCCTAAAATGTGGTTAAATCATGATTTGGGTACATAATTTAAAATTAATTATTAACCATTTTAAAAAATTATTTGAAAAAATAAACTTCATTTTTGGAATCTACATGTCAAAATTATCTTTGGGTGAATTTTAAATATTTTTTGATGAATAGTGAAAAATATTGATTTTTAATGAAAACTTCATTTTTGTTTAAATTTTTTACAAAATTAAAATATAATTTAAATTGTATTTAAAGTAAAATTAGTAAAATTATGTTAAAATTTAAATAATTTATATTATTTTAATAAATTTAATATTTATTTCCAATATTAAAACAATTTAAACTTTTGAATGTTTTCTTCGAAAAACCTATTTTTTCAATGCGCCCGTGGTTTTAATTTTAAATTGAGTTCTATCAATTATATCAATTAAATTTAGAAAATTTTATTTCATATTTATAATTAGAATAATTTATGTTATCTAACAAGTTCAACATAATTTTTTACTATAATGAATAGCGAAAATTTTAAAAATTAATAATAACAGTTAAGGTACAAATGAGTTTACTGGGGGTTAATCTAAGAATACAAGGGTTAAAAATGACCTAAAACATGTCCAATGACCATTTTATGGACACATTTAGACCTTATAACCTCTAATTTTTGTGAATAAAACAATTTTGGGTCATTTTGCATGAGGAAAACATGGGTATTAATTTATCTTTTCCAAAATGTCATGTGTTTCCTCTCCCCCATTAATAAAAGTCCACCTACTCTCCTCCCCTATTCACACATTGAAAATCATTTTTTTCTGCTAATAATTATACAAATATATTAATTAATTATCCCCCAACATCCTAGATTCCTTATTTTGATTTTTAAGCTCTCATATTAAGGCATTAGTTATAAACCTAAAGAGGCTCTATGAAAAAGGGGTAAAATTCTTAAACATTCATATTTTTTTTATTTCTTATTCGACCTCCTTCAAATCATATTCAAATATGATAATATAATTACACCAGTATACTATATATAATGAGATTTTATTATGTTTATTTAATAAACTAGACCCATCTCCACTTATATTAAATGGTAAATAGAATCATTGATCATGTGTATGGTGGACTACCGCCTCACGAACCAATGAAATTCATTTTCCATAACCACCTTTCAAGGCTGTATATAATGAAGGATTTAACTTATTTATATGATATATATAAAATTATTAATACTTTTTGAAATATAATATCATATACACCTTAAAAATTCCCTTTTGTGGGGGATATGACAACATCACTCGTATGTAAAATAGACTGTCATTTTGCGAAGTAATGTTATTCATTTTTCACTAACAATTTACATAGAAGCTAGTAAGATTAAAATTAATGAATATATATGATATTTATAACCTAAAAATAATTCTATAAATATAATATAACATCTAACTTCTTACCTTTTAATCTTTTGGAAAATAATAATGTCACTCGTGCGTACGTGTGGACAACCCCCTCCACGCAGTGATGTGAAATGTTTTTCATTTTTTTACATGGATGGTAATAAGTATTTGTTTTATTAATATAAATGTTTTATATAACATACTAATGATTCTGAAAATGTGAATTAAAATTTATTTTCCTTTCATTCCATCCATCAAGAAAAATGGAAATAGTGTTGATGCATACATATGACTTACCATCTCCATGAATAGTATAATCCATTTTCTATATATACCTTTCATAGATTAATATAATTAAATATATATTGATTGTATATGATATTTAAGTAATGGTTAAATTTTTTGAGATTAAGGTAACATGATCTAGGTAAAAGTACTGAAATTACCGAACCAAAACATATATGAAAAACAAATCAATTATTATATAAAACAGTGATTTTAACAATGAAATATTAATAAAAAGGTGATACAAGACTATAAGTAAATAATATATGATATAAAATATATTATTATGTTCCTATAATAAATTTATAATAAAATTATATTTACTATAAATGAGGTTCGAACATATATTAATAAATTTGAACCTGAGGTAAGGGCTTCTCATCTAACTTTTACTTCCGTGAGACATATGCCATATTCAACACTTATTCTATTGAATGGTGTATGTAATTCCCTTTTAGATATGTTATATCATGAATATATTTCACTTCAATGTATTTATATTTTCTTTTGAAATTATTTCTTTCATGGGGCTGATGATTTAAACGTAACGAAAGTGGTAAGGGTGTATTTCACAATCTCATCATTATTTGTGATTGTTTATGTTTAAGTATCCCTTGGGGGAATTATTTAATATTTCTTAAATCAATATATTTTATTATACTTTGTTTATAAATGAAATTTTTAAATTAATTGTACCATTTTACCTCTCTTTGGTACTTTAAATGATGGAAGAAATGGTTCTAAGAAAAGGCAACATTATTTCTCTTTTTAGTCGAAAATGATTTTTCTTCCAAAACCAAGTTTTTAAAAAATGTTTTGAAAAATAGTTTTAAAATTATAAAAATGATATATTAAAGAAATTTTAACCCTTGATTTAATTTTTACAATTTATTTATAAATTAATCTTCATGTCATCTTCTAAAACAAGGTATGTTTAGAGTTTTCTGAAAATGTTAAACAAATCTTTATTTTAACATGTATGACATGAATGTAATTTACCACATTTATAACCACTAATTTTTTTAAATATTAATCTATAATCTTATGAGTTTATTTTTAGAGAAAATTATTTTCAAATTTTGTTGTCAACTTTTTGTTTTAAAAGGTGTTTTTCAAAGTGAAAATGTTATTTTCTTGAAAAATGTTTTTAGTGGCCATTTTATGGTATTTATATTCATCAATGATATCAAACCTTTATTTAACATATAATACACTGGGGATATGTTATATTAATACACTATTATTATTTCTCAAAATGGGTTATGATTATTTTGACAAGGGATGTACAATTTTATTACCATTAACCATATTACTCTAGATGGTTTATGATTATGTTTATTAATTGGGGTACGTATTAAAATTTTATATTTTTATTTTTCAATATTAATGGTTATATTGATTACGTTTCACCGCTTTCATATGAAAAATGTATTAGACTTATTAACGGTTATATTGTTAGGTCTCATGAGAAAAATAAGTTGTCCAAATTAAATGGGTTTTTACCCATAGATTTAAACTATCATATGAAAGGTATTGAAAATATGATTTAGATGTATGAAATTATGAACTCACTTATCATGAGATCATTTATTAATGTTTATTTGATTATTTTATTAATTTTAATATCCATGGATAATTTTCAAGTTCATGTGATTATGTATATGGATTTATTTGATCATCAGTTATTCACATCATATTATTCTCAAGTTATTGTTTAAATGGAATGTGTTTCAGTTATTTACCGTACCATATTGATTATGATTATTTATTCATGATATCTTCCATTGTACGCTTACCCTTTCTAAGAATATGAGCTCACCCCTTTCTTATATTTTATTTCCCTATGATACCAGGAAGTGTTTGGTGATTCATATACATGGATATGCTAAGGGGAAATATGGCATTCTCAAAGAAAACACTATCTGTATTTTATGTTTTCAATTGTAAGGTAAATTTAAAGTATATATCTGGTTTAATAATATTAAAAAACTATTTATTCCTTTGGGATGAGATTAATTGTATCTTATTCCAATGTAACAAAGTAACCACTGACTATGGGATACTAGGGTCGGGGACTTTATAGTTAGTATAAGAATCAGTTTAGTAGAAACATTGGTAATTAGATTTAGGAAAACATATATTAGGGAACATAATCCTATGATATACATTGAGTATAAGTATAGAAGAAACTCCTAATGTTTTTAAGGTAAGTATTATGTGTTTTACCAAAAAATAAATCCATGTATCGATACTACAAGTTTATTTGGTTCTAGTACAGATGTACCTAGGGGTAATAACTCTAAAAAAGGCATGTCAAGATTGAATCAAGCATTACCCAGTATACAAAAACGACCTTATCACGTGAATTTTTTGATACTCCTAGGGGATATAATTTAGTTAATTAAAAATTTATTTACTAACCATTATGATGGATTTAAAAATATTTTATGATTTGGAATCTTTCCTAAAGAAGCCATGTTTATGGTTATGAAATTTTCCATGCATAATTTTTTCAATTTGTGTTAAGTTTTTGTAATGACCCAAGTATTTATAGAATAATAATTTTTCACTTCAATTAATATTTATGAATAAGATATTAATTTTGTATTAATGGGGATGATTTTTCCGACAGCGTACTTGACACACAATAACAGGTTTCTCTGAAATCTTACGTTAAAAACAATGTTGAGTTATACCGAGAAATAATAAAATAATAATATTATTATTATACTTGGTAGTTAACACCTATCCATTGCATTGATAGAAATGAAAAAAATTAACTATATTATGATTTTACATACTTGTTAAATGTTTTTATATTTATATAATAAGTTTTAGATGTTTAAAATGAGAATGAATCAAATTTTAAGCATAAAATACTGTAATATTTTTAAAAGGTCGGTTTACTACCTTTTGATGGAGAACCATTTATAAAAATAGTTTTTGTAACTTTTATATGTTATATTTGAAAAAAAATAAATTTTTTATTTATAAGTGGGACATCAAATTTACTTTGGTTAAATTTTTGTCAAATTTCTGATAAAGTTCATTTTTTAATGAATAGTGAAAAATATTGCTTTCTAATTCAAAACTGCCTTTTCATATAATTTATTTATATTTTTATATTGTTATTTTAATTGGTTTTAAAGTGTAACTGGATTAAGGTTTTATAATTTAATCCAGTGTTGGTCATTAGAAGTAATTTTACTTTTAAATTGGACATAAATACATGACAATCTTTTAATAGTTTCTACTTCTTAAAAATCCACTTTCTGCCCTAATGGCCTGAAATCCTTCTTTTTTTATTTTATTATGAATAATACCCCTTTTAAGTGTTGAAGGGGAACCCATACATGACCCGTAGGCCCAAGGTACAAGGCCTGACATGACCTTCCATACATGACCCAAAGGCCCAGAGGCATACCATTCCCAATACAAGACCCGTAGGCCCAACCCACTAGAACTACCCCTCCCTAGCTTCTACATCATTGATCTCCAAGCTCTCACCTTGCATTTTTGATCAGCTAGAATTGCCCCATACAAAGTTGCATGGTGCCTGGTCCCGATGGCAGTTGTCATACCCTCTTATTCATTCAATCCGGTTAGCTCTGCTTCTGGTGACTGCTCTTGTTGCTCTGATGCTCTTCTGGGGCCTGCTCTATGTGAACTAGGATACTCCATGGTCTCTGTGACCTGAAGGCCCTATGTCCCGAAGTCCTTTGATGGCACAAAGGCCTTTGAGACCCGTATGCCTAAACCGGTAGCCCGAAGGCCCAAATCAGGTGAATAGTTACGACTGCTACAATACCGTACAATACCTGCTAAAGTAATACTACAGTACCCCCCAAAAATTCTCCTCCACCTAGTTTTGAACCTAGGTCTCTTGGATGCCAAGAAGGAGCCCTTACCACTTAGGTATGGGCTTGTTGGAAAAAAACCCACATTCTAGTTTTGATAACGAGAATTAATTTTAAATTAACTTCTGCCAATTATGTGTTTTTAATTTGAAAAAATGGATTCAATATTTGTAAACCAAAAGGTCCAAGTTGTATGAATAGGTACCTTTTATTTTTGGACTTTATGAATATTAATTTTAGTAATTATATTTATTTACAATGGTTAAAGGGTAAATCTGGTAAATAAGGAAAAAAATAATATTTTAATAGTATAAAACTACCCTAAAACGTGTCCTAATCCTATTGGATGAGTTATATCTGACCCTAAGAATCTTTATCCTGAACTTTTGGAATCTGGGAGCCACTTGGGAGTGATAATGACATGTTATAATAATTAATTTAAAGTAAAGAGAAAAATAACATAAACATGCATTATATTAGTAAAACAATTTATATATGGGGTTATATAAGTGATATATTTGACTATAAATATTCATTAGAAAGATAAAAATATTTTCTACATCATTATATTTTATTTATAATTTTTAGATATTAAATAAATAAATTTAATTACGACACAATGATGATGCAACAATTGCTTCATTAATAAAGATTCAAATAAATGATATTATAAATATTAAAATAAATAATATTTGAAATAATTAATGTCATACATGAATTCTCTAGGTGAAAATGACTTGTTATTATTGATTCAATATTTTTTATAAGGAATCAAATTGTTATGAATTTGTAAAAAAGTCAAGTATGAATAGTGTCCAAAATTGAAAAAATTCATAACTTAAAATATAAAATAGTTTATTAAATGAAATTAAATTCCTAAAAATCTAATATTCGGCCGAATGATTAATATAAGTCCAAATATGTCATAAATGAATTTTTTTGGGTCGTTTGACATTATATGGTAGTTATATTAACCCACAATGTGTAAATAACAAGATATCACTATATAATTAAAAAGGGTAAAATAAGGGTTAAACAAAAAAGATAAGGATAAAATAATATTTAAAACTCATATAAAAATTATTGGATGATGTTTATTAGAACCAAAATCATCTTATATTCGAATAAAATGAGTTTTGGAGCATTTTTATTGCAAATTGAATTTATAATAAATTAATATTTCAAGACTTTCCTAAAGTGCCCCTCCTCCCTCTTATAAAAGACCCCCACCTATACTAACCTACTCACACATCTCAAGGTCATTGGATCATAAATATTATGCTCAAATAATTTTACAACATCCCTCCTTTCATCCTAGAATCCTTACCTTGGGTAAAAGGTAATTCAAGAAAGCATTTTGTCTCAAATCAAAAGAAGTTACCCGATTTAGAGGTAACATATTCTCTCAAGTTCCTTTCCACTATTTTACTTCTCCACTCCCAATGAACTTCTTATTATTTGATTACATAACAGCACCAGAATACTAAATATACTAGGATGTTTTTTTGGGAATCATTTTAACTACACTTACACATGCCTCCATCTAATGGATACGAACTTACTTTTTCTGTGTACGGTGAACTACTGCCTCACAAAATGATGATTGTTCAATTTTCTCCCACCACTTATAATGGTGGCCATTATAATGGAACTATATTTATATATGATATATATTATATTTATATTGTCTCTATTATTCTATAATTTTTATTTACAACATACATTTATGCTTTCCATGATATGTAAATATGATAATTTCATTTGAGGAAGTGTGGACTATCGCCCCCTCAAATTGATATGAATAATTCATGCTATATATGGAACATATAAAGGATGGTTTTATTAAACATATGAGATATAAATGACATAAATATAATACTGGTATTATAATATACATTTATATCATTTTATTATTATTCTTTTAATATGAAAAAGATATGAAAGTAGTGTTCATGCATACGTTCGACCTATGTCTCCATGAATGGTGCATTTCATTTATTATATCCAAATTTTATGGAATATTATAAATACATATATAATAGAAATATATGTTATTTAAATAATTAATAATATTTTGGAGATGATGGAATTTTGACTACATGGACAATTTACATCAAAAAAGTTCATTTTCGATTCAAGTACGAAATATTAACAAACCGACCTATATGAACTTAATTAATTATATAAATTTTATAACATGATGATAAGTCATATAAAATGAATAATAAATTTGAAAAAGGTAATAAAGAAAGTAGAAATTAACCTATGTTTTTTATTCAGGAATATAAAGAACAAACAAGACAAGTCAGATTCAAGGTCAGAGAACTTCTTAACCCAATTTCCATTCATTAGGTTGATCTTCTACTTCTTGATTATGTCATGCTATAATTATGTGAGAAATTAATTTTTATATCTTATCTAGTATTTATACTTGATTTATGTGGGTTTATGGTGAATACACATAATCAATATATTTTATTAATAAAATGATTATTGTAAGGTAATTTCTAAACTCAATTTACACTCATTGGGTTTTATGCATACTTCATTGATTATATTATTCCATGATTATGTGTAGAATCACTATTAATTTATTTTTGTTATAATTTAAACTCCACATTGTGTGTATATACTGTTTCTACACATAATCACACCATTGATAAATTTTTACAAACTTCGTAAGTGAAATGTTAACTCAAACTCATTTCATTGAGTTAAATATCTATGTAATTGGTTTTGTTTTTTCCAAGAATATATGTGAATGAAATATGATTGTTTTACACTAAATATCCAATTATATGAGGTGTATTCATATTTTTACACATAATTATGTCATTGATTTATCCTTAATCTATCTATGATCTTTGTAAGGGATTTCGTCTCAATTTACATTCCATTGAGACTTATTTGTTGTTATGTACCAATTCACTTTTATATAGTGTATATACTTTCCTTTGACATATTATATCATGAATATGCTTATTCTCACTATATTATAAGTATTTTAATGTTATTTTTTAATTATTTTTATTCAAGTGTTTTCTCAATTATTAAGGTACTCTTTAACTAAAACACCATTTTAAATGTTTTAAAGATTTATTCTACTAAATATTTCTCATTAATATCCATGTTTTCAAAATGGTTTTATGGATTTATTTATATGGAAATTAAAGTTTTAAAATGTTAATTCCTTTAAAAGTTTCAAAGTGGTATGAGACACTTTGATTTAAAAATATATTTATTAAATGTTTTAAATGGTTTTGGAAATAGATTGAATATTTCAATATCTTGAATTGATTTATTGTGATTGATGAGTAAAATGTTTATACTTTCAATATTTTATGTGTTATTATTACATAATATTACTTGGAAATTTGATATGTGGTTATGTGATAAACCAAATACAGGTGGTTCTGTGATAAACCTAGGGGGTGAACCCGTGGCAGCTCTCTAATGCATTGGGTAACGTGATAGAGGTAAATGATAAAGTTTATCCTAAAAGATTTAAGAAATATACTTTGATGGGTATTCTAAATGTGACCATGAAGGTTATTACCTATGTATCTATGAAAGCTACAATATAAGTATGATATGGATTCTATAATTTATCTTTATGTTTTATGACTTCTATGATGTTTTGTAGGAATTTTATGTGTAACGTATCGGTTCCAGAAGCCACTCAACGGGTGCCCCAGACCCGGTTGGTCACATGACCTCAAGCGCATTTCCCCAAACTCCAGAGGCTTCCGACTAGAAGTGAGGGACTGGGTCTAATAGTGGGGAAACTATGCCCTCATTTGTCAAAGTGTAGTGCAACAGAAGTAAAATAAATAGCATACAAGAGCAGAAGTAGTGAACAAAATATAATTGAATGGATAACTGAAGTAAAAGAGAACCAGCAGTCATATATGTATGAAAATTCAGCATGTCACTATTCTATGAAAAATAGCCAGAACAGGATACACTGCAACACAATACAATACAATACAGCTCAAAGTACAAGTTACAACAAAACAAAACAAAATAGTGCAACAGGAACTCAGCAGCATTGCAAGCCTATTCTTGGTCCCATGCTCTCCTCCTCCTCTGCAAAAATCATGTACCTGTATAGGGACTCTTGAGCTTATCCATACCTACAAAAATATAGTCCATTTGGGCCGAAGAAATGACCCAAACAGGGTGTGAGAAATAAATCCCAGTAGGCACCCCCCAAAGGTCATGCCCAACTGTCAGTGTAAATGTGCAACAGCAGTGTGCAGTAATAAATGCAATAAACTAAACAGTCCTCTAAAGTAACTAACTTTACCAGTTATATTTCCATCTTTAATATTCATTCAACCATTCAAAATAAGACATCTCCACGGTGAATTTTCTAAGTAAACAGTCAGTGTCCTCAGGAATGCAAACCCTTACACTCAGGTAAAGAGAATTCCAGACCCACAGGAATCTTCCCACAGGCATATCGAATAATTCCCACAGGCGTATGAGGTGTATCCCATAGACATAGAATCTACTACCCACAGGAACGAAAGAAGTTGCCATCAGGCTAAACAGAGCACTGCCCACAGGCTAATCACAACACTGCCCTCAGGCTAAACAAGTAACCGGAAAATTCCCAACATATAAACAAGTAATTTATATATAATTCCTATCAAGGTAATTTAAGACATTCTAAAATTTACGGTATACCCTTGGGTAACCTGGACAAACGGCTAAACAGAGGAACACACCCCAGGGGTGGTCTTGGATCCAAGTAGCGATCCCAAACAGCAGTTTACAACTACATTTAATTACATATACAATTCTAGGTATTTAAAACAGCCAAGGCCTCAGCCACACGACACCCCAACATGGGTTCGTAGAACAATGGTACAAAAAATGCACAAAAGTTGGAATTTAAACACCAGACCACCTACCTCGATCGCCCCTGATTGGTATACCTGAACGACGCTCCTTGAATCTTCCAAGAACGACGTATATCTGAGGTGAACATAACCTCATTCAAACTCAAATAACTTCCCTTAGAGGAAGAATTGGAAAGAACTATGCAATGAGGAGGAAGAACTCACCTGTGCGGTTCCAAGGAGATCGAAGATGTAGAAAATGGGTTCTCGGTGTGCGTTCGGGAGGTCCTCCAAGATCCGACCGTCTCTCCCAATCTCCTCCAGTGTTCTAAGCTTCCTCTGTGAACAGAGGAGGCTACTGCCCATTTTAAGAGAAAAAAACAGACTACACGGTGTGTACTATTGAGTACACGGTGTGTACTTTTCATTTTTTAACTGTTCCTTTGATGACTTCTTTCCACTACAGCACTGTTCACATGTCGACATGAGTACACGATGTGTATTCCTGATTACACGTCGTGTACTGTCGCTAAACTAGTGGTTGCTTCCACCACCTTACTATTCGCCTGCCTACTGACTACACAACGTGTAAATACAAACTACACGGCGTGTAGTCAGTTTTTACACCTTTCATCGCCAGCATGGCTACACACACTCTGTATTCATCCCACATGGCCAAAGTACATAGAGTGTAGAAAAGTACACAACGTGTACCCACAAAATTTTTGATTTTTCCCCATTTCCCTTATTTTCTCAAAAACACTCAAGGAAAATAGAAAAGAAGAAACCCATACCTCAAGAATAATAACTGGGTTCTTTCATTATGATTACATTATGTAAGCTACGTATTTTTTGTTTTATTGGTGAAAAGTATGATTTTGTGAAAATGTTTTAATGGGTTTTAAATATTCCTGAACTAATTATTTTATTCCTTATTTTATATTCCTTACTAAGATTTTTATGCTTGTCCCATGTTTTGAAATGTTTTTCTTAGGAATTATAGAAGAATAGATTCAAGGATGGGATCAAGGGAAAGTTATGCTATTAAAACATGAAACAATACCATGTTTCTTTTTAAAGAGTTTTTATTTTATGAAAAAAATGGATAGTGAGTAGAAGTTTCTACTTGTAATATTTAATTTTTTATATATGAGTTATGAGTTAATTATCTAAAACTCTAAACTTGAAAAGATCATTAATGTGAATTCATGACTTAACTCAAGATTATGTAATGTTTAAGGATGGGGCCTTATAGTTGGTATCATAGAAAAGGTTTAGACAACTTTAGGGATTATGAGTTTTTGTTAAGTGCATCGTTAGTCTCTATGTGTATTATTTCAATTAAATACTTTTTTTATAAATGTTTCTGACCAAGGAAAGTTGTTTACAAATGGAAGGAGGAGGATCTCAAACAAAATTCCTATCTCTTCCTGATGACTTGCTTGCAATAATTATTGCAAAGTCATGTTCAGATGATTGTGAAAATTTTTTTACATACAACTCACTTGAGAGAAGTTTTTTGAGATATCAAACAAATCCACTATACCTTGATACCATCTTGGATCATGGGTTATATATAATCAAATCCTATTTTTTCAATATTCTCATATTTTCAAGAAAGATAAATATTATCAAGGAATTTTAAAATATTTTTCCTTTTAATAATATTTTGAAGCATATTATAATTTTGAAAAACGTAATGAAGAAGGAGAAACTTAAACAGCCTATTTATATTTGATTTTAAAATATATTCTTTCAGAATATACTTATGGTATTTTAAAAGGACCATTGATTGAAAGTTTTAACTCAAACTTGGTCTGACTGTTTTATAAAAATATTTTTTTATCAGATGTTTTGAAATTATATGTCATACATGATTATTTTCTCAAACTATATTTTTTGAACACCCATATGACCCTAGTTGTAAAAGGTGTATTTGGATAAAGGAACCAAATGGTTTTTAAGGATATCTAAATCATTTTTGTAATGAATGGATATTATATTTACATGATCAAGATGATGATGAAGGTAGGTGGACACCTTGATCAAGGTATGATGTTCTTTGTATTGGGATTATTTTTATTTTATCATATAGAGGTGAAAAAAAGTCAATATATATATAAGACTTCATGAATTAATATGTTGAGGTCATTATGAGTTAGGATGAAAATGAGAGGTATAATATAACCATTGAGGTTAAAACATGTTAAGGTTATTTTTAAGTTTTATAAATGGGATAACCCACAAGATGGGTGAAAACCCATCACGTCCAGCAAAGCCGCTAAAATCGAACCCAAAACTGAGGGGTGTCAAGGGTGAATCACCTACCATTGAACTATATGAAGTCTCTGGTTAGTATGACATATTTTTTTAGTTAAATTATTTTATGGAATAAAAATAAGTTGATTTTTGAAACTTATGTTTTATCAAATGTATATCCTTAGTATAGGAAAATAATTTGGTGATTAAGTGATAAATTCTATTTTGGAAGACATTCTCTATTTTGGTAACTTTATATGATTAAGGTAAATAGAATACTATGGGATTTAATTGAGGAGTTATGGTTGAATTATATTTTTGGAATAATCTAATATTTTAACTATGGAATTATGGGGAATTATAGTCTTCAAGGAGATGATTAACATATCATGGAGAAAATGTGATTATGTTAATTACTTTTGGTATGAGATATTAAGAGTGGTTGATGTTATTTAGATAAATGTTAAAATTTGGCTCAAAAAAATATCTGATCAAATCCTTCTGAGTTTTGGGTTTTAATATTTGTTGGATTATTTTGAGGAATTTTAGGAGATTTTGTTTGTTGAATGGTCTATATAGAACTTGGGTATTACTGTTGAATTTTAAAGATTAAAATTAGTCCTCCTTATAAAGGATTATTATTTTTTGGGGGATTATCTGATCTTGTACTAACCATTTTTGGTTTTGGTTAATGTCTAAAGATGGGAGAAACATATAGTTCATATTTTAGGGATTATGTGATTCTTTGGATAAAAGATGAGTGTGTGGTAGAAATTTATTAATGGATGAAACTCTACTTGCCATGTAAGTATATTTCCTTGTGTTCTTATTCTAAGTAGTAAAAGAATTTATCAACTTCATGAAAAAGATCTTAAAACAAAAACGGTTTCTATTTAATTTTCCTACTATGAAATCAGTAAAAATTTAACCCATTACAATTTTATGGTTTTCTGACAGTTAACTTTCTCCTGATCATGTTTTCTATTACTCCCCATTAGAACTTGATAGTTAATTTTTCTTCCATATCCATGTTTTCCTGCATGGAATCCTAGTATGTATTATCTCGAGTGACATTTTTCCTTTTATTTCTTTCTTTTAAATTTATATTTTTATTGACTCTTTTTCCAATATGGGATTTTCAATGATGTTTTTTATCCCAATTTTAAAATTGCGAGGACAAAATTTCCAAAAGGGAGGAATGATGTAATGACCCAAGTATTTACAGAATAATACGTTTTCATTTTTATTAATATTTATGAATAATATTTTAATTTTATAATAAATGGGATGATTTTTTTGATAGCATACTCAACACACAACAGCAGTTTTATCTGAAATCTTACATTGCACACAACGTTGAGTTATACCAAAAAATAATACAATAATAATAATAATATTTTAAATGGTAGTTCACACCAAGATTTTGTATTGGTGGAAATGAACAGAATTAACTATATTATGATTTTTCATACTTTTTAAATGTTTTTATATTTATCCAATAAATTTTAGAGGTTTAAAATGAAAATGACTCCAATTTTAAGCACAAAATACTTTAATATTTTTAAAAGGTCAGTTTGCTGCCTTTTGATGGAGAACCCTTTTTAAAATTAGTTTTTGTCAATTTTATATATTCTATTTGGAAAAATAAAATTCTTATTTAGAATAGTTACATAAAAATTTACTTTGGTTAAATTTTTTGAATTTTTTATGATAAAGTTCATTTTTTAATGAATAGTTAAAAATATTGATTTTTAATTCAAAATTTCTGTTTCATATATTTTATTTATATAGTTATATTGTAATTTTAATTGGTTTTAAAGTGTAATTGGATTACCTTTTTATTATTTAATTCAATTTTGGTAATTGGAAGTAATTTTAATTTTATATTTGACATAAACACGTGTCAATATTTTGATAGTTTTTAGTTCTTAAAAATCTACTTTCTGGTTTTGAAAATGAGAATTAAATTTAAATTAATTTCTACCAATTTTTTGTTTTGAATTTGGAAAAATGGATTCCATATTTGTAATCCGAAGATCCAAATTGTTTTAATGGGTACCTTTTATTTTTTGACATTAGGAATAGTAAATTCAGTAATTATTTTTATTTACCATGGTTAAAGGGTAAATCTGGTAAATAAGGGTAAAAAATAATATTTTAATAATATAAAACTATCCTAAAACATGTAATAATACTATTGGACGAGTTATATATGACCATGATCATCCTTAGGTCTAACTTTTGGAATTTTGGAGCCACTTGGGAGTGATAATGACATATTATAATAATTAATTTGATGTAAAAAGATAAATAATATAAACATGTATCATATTACAAATTTTTGTATATGGGATTATATAAGTGATATCTTTGAATATAAATAGTAATTATAAATTTAAAAATATTTACTACATCATTATATTTAATTTATAAATCTTATACATTAAATAAATAATTTTAATTATCATACAATGATGATGTTGTGATTAATTCATTAATAAATGATTCAAATAAATGATATTATAAATATTAAAATAAATATTATTTGATATAATTAATTTCATAAATGAATTATCTGGGTGAATATGACATGTTATGATTGAATCAATGTTTTTTCGAAAGAATCAAGTTATGAATTTGTAAAAAAGGCAAGTATGAATAGTGTCCAAAATTGACACAATTCATAACTTAAAATATAAAATAGTTTATTAAATCATATTAAAGTCAAAAAAATATAAGATTCAACAAAATGGTTAAGATAAGTCCAAATATTTCATAACTAACTTTTTTTGTTCTTTTAAGATGATATGATAATTACATTTACCCATAATGTGTAAATAATATGGTATCACTATAAGATTAAAAAGGGTAAAATAAGGGTTAAACAAAAACGATAAGGGTGAAAAAATATTCAAAACTTGTATAGAAATTATTCGATGATGTTTATTAGAACCAAAATCATTTTATCTTTGAATTAAATCAGTTTTTTACCATTTTTAATCTAAATTGAATTTATAATAAATGAATATTTCGAGACTTTCCTAAAGTTCCTCTCCTCCCTCTTATAAAAGGCCACCACCTATATCCACTTACTCACACATCTAAAGTTACTTGGATCATCCAAATTCTTCTCAAATAAGCTTCAAAAATCCCTAATTTCCTCCTATAATCCTTACCTTGGGAAGAATACAATTCAAGAAAGGCTTTTGGCTCAAATCAAAAGAAGTTACCCGATTTAGTGGTAACATCTTCTCTCAAGTTCCTTTACTTTATTTTCCTTCTCCACTCCCAATTATCTTATTATTATTTTATTACATAATAGAAACAATATCCTAAATATACTAGTATTTTTTTATGATAAGGATTCAAACTATACTTACACACACTTCCATATAATGGATACAAACATATTGTTTCTGTGTACGGTGAACTACTGCCTAACGAAACAATGATTGTTCAATTTTCTCCTACCACATCTAATGGTAAACATTATGATGGAACTTTATTTATATATGATATATATTATATTTATATTGTCTCTATTCTTCCGTAATTTTTATTTACAACATACCTTTATGCGTTCCATGATGTATAACTTGATAATTTCATTTGAGGAAGTGGGGACTACCACCCCTCAAAGTGATATGACTCGTTCATGCTATAAATGGAACTTATAAAGGATGGTTTTATTAAACATATGATACATAAATTAAATAAACATAATACTGGTATTATAATATACATTTATATCACTTGATTATTATTATTTTAATATGACAAAGAAATGAAAGTAGCATTAATGTGTACGTACGACCTACCATCTCCATGAATGTTTCATTTCATTTATTATCTCAAAATGTTATGGAATATTATAAATAAATATATTATGGATATATATTATATTTAAATCATGAATAATATTCTATAGATGATGGACTTTTTACCACACAGACAATTTACATCAAACAAGTTCATTTTTGATTCAAGTACCAAATATCAATAAACCGACCTATATGAACTTAAATAAATATTTAATTTTTATAACATGATGATAAGTAATATAAAATGAATAATAAACTTGAAAAAGGTTCTGAATAAAGTATAAATTAACCTAATTTTGTTATTTAGGAATATAAATAATGAACAAGACAAGTCAGATTCAAGGTTAGGGAACTTATTAACCCAATTTTCATTCATTGGGTTGATCTTCTACTTCATGATTATGTCATGCTATGATTAGGTTAGAAATTAATTTTTATGTATTATCTAATATTTATACTTGATTTATGTGAATTTATGGTGAATACACATAATCAGTCTATTTTATTAACAAAATGATCTTTGTAAGAGAATTTCTAAACTCAATTTCCACTCATTGGGTTTTATGCATACTTCATTGATTATATTATTCCAAGATTATGTATGGAATAACTATTTATTTATTTATGTTATAATTCCCACTTCCCTTTGTGTGGATATACTATTTCTATACATAATAAACCCATTGATAAATTCTTACGAACTTCATAAGGGGAATCTTAACTCAATCTCAATACATTGAGTTGAATATCTATGTCACTGATTTTGATTTTAAAAGAAAATGTGTGAATTAACTCTGATTATTTTACACTGAATATCCACTTATATTGGGTGTATTCATATTTTTCACACATAATTATGTCATTTATTTATCCTTAATCTAAGGATGATCTCTATAAGGAATTTCATCTCAATTTACATTCCATTGATACTTATTTGTTGTTATGTATCAATTCACTTTTATATGGTGTATATACTACCCTTTAACATATTATATCAAGAATCCACTTATTTTCATGATTTTATAATTTATGTTTAATGTTATTCTTAAATTATTCTTATTCAAGCATTTTCTCAAATTTTAAGGGGCTCTTTAACTAAAACATCATTTTAAATGTTTTAAAGATTAATCCTTATAAATATTTCTCATTAATGTCCATGTATTCAAAATGGTTTTAAGGATTTATTTATATGGACATTAAAGTTTTAAAATTTTAATTCCTTTAAAAGTTTCAATGTGTTATGGGACACTTTGATTCAAAAATCCCTTAATTAAATGTTTTAAATGGTTTTATAAATGGATTGAATATTTCAATATCTTGAATTGATTTCTTGTGATTGATGAGTAAAATATTGATACTTCTATTATTTTATGTGTTATAATTATGTAATTGTACTTGGAAATTTTATGGGTCTTTACGTGATAAACCAAATACAGTTGGTTTAGTGATATACCTAGAATGGGTGAACCTGTGATAGCCCTCCAATGAATTGGGTAACATGACAGAGGTAAATTATAAAATTTATCCTAAGAGATTTAGGAAATATACTGTGATGGGTATTCCAAATGTAACTGTGAAGGTTGCTACCTATGTAGCTATGAAAGCTTCAATGTAATTGTGATATAGATTCCACAAGTTACCTTTATTTTTTATGATTTATATAATTTTTTTAGGAATATTATGATTACATGATGTAAGCTAAGTAGTTTATGTTTTAGGGGTGAAAATTATGATTTTGTTCAAATGTTTTCATGGGTTTTAAATATTCATGGACTAACGATTTTATTCCTTATTTTATATTCCTTACTAAGATTTTTATGCTCATCCCATGTCTTGAAATTTTTTTCACAAGACTTAAAGAATAATAGAGTCAATGATGGGATCAATGGAAAGTTATGATGTTAAAAAATGAAATGAAACCATGTTTATTTTTAAAGAGTTTTTATTTTATGAAAAAAATGGATAGTGAGTAGAAGTGTCTACTTGTAATATTTAAGTTGTTATGTATGAGTTATGACCTAATTCTATAAAATTATAAACCTGAAAAGATCCTCAATGTGGATTCTTGACTTAACTAAAGATTATGTAATGTTTAAAGATGAGGCCTTGTAGTTTTTCACTAGTTTTGGGATTATGCATTATTATACATAATGTTATGATCTAATCTATTATATTCCATTATTTAGAAATGACATCTATTATAAGGAATATGAACCATATTAATTCATGTAATCCAAATAGTATGGATGATCATTTGTTTTATGGGATTAACCTAATATTTTTAAGGGAATTAGTCTCCCAAGCATTCTTATTAAATGAGGACACAATATCATTTTATATAAAGTGTGAAAAGGAATTATCTAAGTGTTATGTATTTTAAGGGAATCAAGAGAAGAATAGGATAATAGAGAAAAAATAGATAAGGGGAAGAATGGAAATAAGGGTTTTCCCACATGTGATAATTGAGGAAATAAACACCCTAGTACTTGCTTGAAGTGAATGACAGTTTTCTTCAAGTGTGGATAAAAATACAATTAGGAATTTGAATGAAATTGTAATAAAGAAAAATTTTATGTTTAGTGATTCAAATGTAAGGATATAGGGAACTATGCAAATTAATTCCCCAAGAATCAAGGGAAGATAACTTAAAAGAAGCTAAGGGACCAAGTTCAACCATATGCTATTAGTAAAGATAAAGTAGAATTATTAATGTGATTGGGTTTGGATTAAATAATTATGTTATAATAGTAGTTTATCAATGATATTCTGGGTATAATAATTATGAAACTTATAAGTATTTTACTATAGTATCATTTATTTAATAATTATAAAGCATATGGTGAATAATTCCAATAACCTAAAAATGAGATTATATGGATAATTGATATTTTTGAAAAAAAACATGATTGAGGGAAGATAACCCTTAATATTTGGATGATGTTGATATAACAATGATAAATATATTTTTATGGGATAATATTGGTAACCTTGAAATTGGTTAGTGATTTATGTTATCTTTACTGGAGTATACTATTTTTTTTATTTATGGAATATATTCAACCACTTCATATTTTAATTTTTGTAAGAATGCATGTTTTTGGGAAATTTTTATAGTGATAAAGGTATTAAAATATGTATAGTGTTACATTAAGAGCAACTTTATATTTTATGGGGAATATAATGTTGATTTACTGATCTTCCTTCTAAATGTTTTGGACTTTCAATTTGGTCAAATATATTTTGGACATGTCTTTGGTTAACTATTTAGGGAATGTATTAAGTTGAAATTTAGGTGTTATTGGATAACTTGTACTAACCATTTTGTTCTTGGAAAATATATAGATATAGAAATAATGAATTCTCATTATTTTTTTGAGATAATAATCCGTTAAATGTTAATTTTAGTGCTTCTAGAAAAATAATTCCTATTGGACATTCATTTCTTAGAGTTAGATATGAAGTAAGAATTTATAAAAGCACATAAAAAGGATGAAATTGTTCCTATGAAGTAGAAACATATAAAGTAATAATATTTCATTATAATCTCATTGAATATGGTAAATGAATTCCTCAGCTCTAGAAAAAGTATTTTGAAACAAAAATGTTATCCTTATACCTTATTTTTTGATGAATCAAATGACCTTTTAACTCATCAAAGATTTATGTATTTATGGTCATTAAAATTTCAAGTTCATTCACTTTATTATGATTAGTGAAATCTATTACTCTCTATTAATCCTTGTGAATTAATACTTTCTTCTAGGTCCATATTTTTCTTTCCCACCACTGTTCTCCTACTTGAAAAACTTGTTCTGTTTTATTCTAGATAAAATTTATACTTACCTTCATATCTTATAAATAGAATGTTTTATTAAACCTTTTTACTATGTGGATTTCCAAAAAAATCATTTTCAAATGTAAAACCCTTAATTTTTGAGATCAAGATAAAATTATGAGTAAACAATTTATTTAGGGTGGGTCGAATATAACACCCTAAGATTTTAAAAGAGGAACAACATATTTGATAACATATATAACATGAAACACCAAGATTAGAAGAGAATTAAAAAACATAGACTTTATGATATATTAATGTTTAAATAAATTCTATTTATTTGATAGCTTGTGATGCATGAAATGCTGGGTTTAAAAGAAACATGATACCCCATTAAAATATTATTATTTAAACACGGCCAATGTAACATAGCCGTTAAGTTTGATGGTATTAAAAGGAATAAGTGAATTATAAAAATTATATGTTTTTCATAGATATAAAATAAATTCAATGGTTATTTATTTATTATAAATAACATATGAATCATTTGAAATAAAAAAAATGTTTTTTTTGTAAAATGATATTTTTCTAAAAGGTGGTTTAGCCACCCTTTAGAAACGTAATTTAATTTTTTTTACCAAGTTTATAAAATTTATTTTAAAAAAATAAACTTAATTTTTTAAATCTACTTGTAAAAATTATCTTTGGATGAATTTTTGAAAATTTTCTGAAAAGTTTAATTTTTGTGATGAATATTGAAAAATATTGATTTTTAATGAGAACTAATTTTTTTAAATAATATAAAAACTTAAAATATATTATATATTTGTTTTAAATTAAAATTAGTTCTATTATATTTAAATTTAACCAATTTTTTTTCCTTTTAATCAATTTTATCTTGAATTTTGATGTTAAAATATTTTAAATGTTTGGAAGTTTTCTTCGAAAAACCTATTTTTTTGTTGCGTCTACAAGTTTAATTTTAAATTGAATTATGCCACTTGTGTGAATCGAATTTGGAATAATGGATTCAATATTCATAATTAGAATAATTTATATTATATAATAAGTACAACTTAATTTTTTACGATAATGAATAGTAAAAAGGGTATAAATTAATTACCACTGTTATTGTAAAAAAGTGTTTACCGGAGAGTTAAACTATGAATATAAGGATTAAAAAAGATATAAAACTTAAAAAAAACATTTTATGGACATAATTTTACATTATCATCTATAAGGTTCTATAATGACACATTTTTTAGTTTTTTTTCAAAATAAAAACATGGGTATCACTTTATCTTTTCAAGAATTTCATGTGTGCCCTCTCCCCCACTTATAAAGGCTACACCTTCTCTACCCATATTGAAACTTACAAAACCGTTTGGTTAGGTCAAAAACTACCCAAATATATTCCTAAATTCCCTAAAAACATCATAAATTCATTAGTTTGAATATTAATTCCTCTTAAGAAGACTTTAGGTATAAACCTAAATAGGATCTCCAAATAAAAGGTAAAATTCTTAAACATGTGTATTTGTTTTATTTATTCTTACACATCTTTAAAATCAACTTAAAATTTGAGAATATAATAAAAATAGTATCCCATATACACTTAGATGGTATTATGCTAATGTAATAACCCATATCCATCTCTACTTCCATCAAATGGGAAATGAAACCATCGATCGCATGAACTGATATAATTTGTTTTCCATCACCACCTTTAAAGGATGGATATAATGATGGATTTAACTGATGTATATGATATTTATAAAATTATTATACTTCTATAATTATTATATCACATAAACCTTTTTACTTTCCATTCTGTGGGGTTTATGATAATGTCGCCCATGTGTACAACGGACTACTGTCTCACAAAGTGATGTGATTCATTTTTCTATTAAACTTTACATGAAAGGAATTAAGGTTAAAATTAATGAATATATTTATATTTCTTACATAAATATACTTTTTGAAATTTAATATCACATTTAACTTCTTACCTTACAACCTGTTAGAAAAAAAACAACATCGCTCGTGCATACATGTGGACTACCACATCCACATAGTGATGTAAAAAGTTTTTCATTATATTTTTACATGGATGGTAATAAGGACGAATTAAATTAATTTAAATGATATATATAACACAATAATTTTTCTTTAAAGGTGAATTAACATTTATTTTCCTTTCATCCCATCCATCAATAAAAATGGAAACTGTGTTCATGCGTATGTACGACTTACCCTCTCTATGAATAGTGTAATATATTTTCTCTATCTAAAATTTATAGATTACTATAATTAAATATATAATGAATTTATATTATATTTAAAATATGTTAAAAATTATTTATATTATTTATCCATGATCAAAGTAAAATGATCGAAATTACTGAACCAAAAATACCTGAAAACGAAGCAATTATCACCAGAAATAAAGATATTAACAAAGAAATATTGATAAATAAGTGATAAAAGTCTATAAGTAGACAACATATGGAATAAAATATATGATTATTGATGTTTAATAGATTTATAATAAACCTATATTTATTATATAGGAGGTTCAAACATATAATAAGGAATTCAAACCTGAGGTAATGATTTCTCGTCTCACTTTTACATCTGTGAGACATATGACATATTCAACACTTATTACTTTGTGTGGTGTATATAATTCTATTTTTGATATTTTATATGATGAATATATTTCTATTAATGGTATTTAAAGTTTAATTTGAAGTTATTTCTTTCATGTGGATTATGATTCAAACATTACCAAAATGGTAAGGGTGTATTTCATAATCTCATTAGTATTTGAGATTCTTTATAGTTAAGTATTGCTTAGGGAAATTATTTTATATTTATTAAAAAAAATATTTTACTCTCCTATAGTCATTAATGAACTTTTTCAAGTAACAGTACCATCTTTTCACTCTTTTAACCTTAAAATGAATGGGACAACGAAACATTATTTCTCTTTTAAATTTAAAATGATTTTTACCCAAAAATATCTTTTATAAAAATGTTTTTAACATTATAAAAATGATTTTCTAAATAAAATTTTACACATGTTTCACTTTCTTTTAAATTTTTAGAAGGAATCTTCATGTTTTTCTCCAAACAAGGTTCATTTGGCTTTTACCAAAAATGTTAAAAGTATCATTATTTTAACGTGTACAACATAAAGAAAATTTTACATCATCATGACCACTCAATGTTTTAAAGATTAATTTATAATTTTCAAATTTTATATTCAAATAAATTTTTTTCAATTTTTTTTGGAAATTTTTATTTAAAAGGTGATTTTTAAAGTAAAAAATTTATTTTCATGAAAAAAAATTTCATAGAATTTTTATGGTATTAATATTCATCATAGACATCAACTATTTATTGTAATTATGATAATTATGTATATTTTGTTTTGATACCATCATTATTATTTCTCTATACGTTTTATGAATAGTTTGAATAGGGAGGTACATTTTTATTACCATTCTCTATATTAATCTAGATTGTTTATGATTATGTTTATTGATTGGTGTATGTATTAACATTTTGTATGTTATTTTTTCAAGAATAACGTTTTTGTTGATTATGTTTCATCCCTTTCATGTGAAGAATGTGTTGAAATTATTATGGGATAGGTGGGTACCAAAATTAAAAATCCACTTGATGCATCTGTAGGTCTCATGAGACAAATCAGATGTCCAAATTAAATGGATTTTTACCAATATATTTAAACTGTTTGTGAAAGGTTTTGAATATATGTTTTAGTTGTGAAAAATAATACATTCCCTTTTTATGAGATCACTTATTATTGTTCATATGATTATTATATCAGTTAGAATATCCACAGATAAGTTTCAAGATAATATGATTATGTATATGGATTTATATGATCATCAGTGTTTCCTACCGTATTATGCTCAAGTTAGTAATAAATGACATGTGTTTTTGTTATTTACCTTGAAATATTGATTATTATTATTATTATTATCATTTATTCATGATAGCTTTCTCTGTATTCTTAACCTAACTAATCACATGAGATCTCTCATTTCTTATGTCTTATTTCCCTAAGATACTAGGAAGTGGTTTTTGATTGGTAAAAAAGGATATAATAAGTAGAAATACAACATTCTCAAAGAAAACAATTTGTGTATTTTATGTTTTAAATATAAATTTAATTTCAAGTATGTATCTATTTTACCAATACTAATAAACTATTTAGTCCTTCAGGATTCAATTCCTTGTATCTTATGCCATTATAAAAAACTAACTATCGAATCTAAGCTATTTGGATCGATGTCTTTACAGGGGAAGCTAAGCCGCTCCAAAAGTCATTTTCTAATATTTTAATTTTTTTTCAAAATCCTATATTACAGTCTTGGGAAGAAAAATTAAAAGTGTCATGTAAGGAAAATCTCCTCCCATAGGCGCTTATAATATATATATATATATATATATATTAGATTTTTTTTAATAAAGTCTGCATTGTCTTGGACTTCCTCGGTATTGTTGATGGACAAGATGGATTTCACTCTAGCACTATCCCATCCTTCATTTCCAACCCAAATTCATCGATCATCATTGATATAATCTAGCACCAATGACACACACACACACAAACATATATATATATATATATATATATATCCATTCATTATTATTATTAATCCTGGAAAATAATAATTTCGATATTCAGCTAAACATAACATGTTCATCCAATCACTGATCGATGTGCTGTTTATGGAAGTAGGACTTTGATGACACCCTCTCATAGAATAAAATAAAATTCTAATTCTAATTTGTCTTAATTAAATGCTTGATCACTCTAATACCAATTTAATGAACCTGGGTATTTGCAGAAGCATGAAAAAAATGTATTTTAAGATTTTCAGGTTTAGATTTACGTCAAAATATAAAATCTAATAAACACCATCCTATATTCAACCATGGATCATGTGTACATTTATTAATATTTAATAATAAAAATTAAAAAGTAAATTGAAATTTCACCTCATCCAATTTTGAACAAAAACAATTTTTTCTTGTGGTCGGTGATCATCACTCAAAGGAACTAAACCAAAAACCATCTAGATCATACAAATGAATTCTATAATCTTGATAGATCATCGGACTATAAAATTCAAGTGTGTTCATAGAGTATCGAAGGCTCTTAAATGTTGTCATGATCATGGGAAATCAAATTATCCATCTTCAAACTTGGATCAAATAATTCTTGATCTTCCTTACCATTCTCTCTATAGGACTTGAGAGAGAGGTGCATATGAGAGATAATTGTAGAAAAAATCTTATCACCATCATTTTTTGTCTTAAAAATGATTAAATACTTAGGTTATGACTTCCATAAATTTCATTTAGGTCTTTATGGAAGTTAACCCTTTAAACGTACCCTAAAATGACAAAAATGACACTTGAAACTTATAGACAATGTCAGAGATACTTAATCACACGATTTTAACAATTAAAATTTATTTCATGATAAAATATGAGTCATTAACTCAACTTTACTCTCCTATACATAATAAAAAAACCTTTAATATTTAGTATTTAATATTCGTTCAAAAAATATTTTTTATTTTATTCACTGAATAACTAGTGAATATAATAATTAAATAAATTCAATGGTTATTATTGAAAACTCTAATAATATTTATTTAATTAATTTATTTTATTAACACATTGACTCAAACATTACCCAACTACCTCCATGGGCCCTGTCATATCATAAACTCTAATTTACTAGAATTAGTCAAGCTTTTGAATACACTTTATATGTGACACTCTTGGACATTATCTTGATAGTAGTGAATGATACTCAGAGACCAAGTGTAGAGTCTACCAACCCATCAAGTCCCCTAATGAGATAAGTTTTAGTCATAGAAACAAAAACTTCCTACGAAAAAACACCATGAAATATAATATGTTTGTCTCGTGATATCTAATAAGAAGGACACACAAATCATGTAATCATATTTTCTTTATTTATTTATTTATGACCATGATAGATTAAAATACCTTTAAACATCATGGACATGATATTTAATAAAGCTACTACTATCTTGGTCAATAGGGCCTAAGACATCTCAACCTTTCAGAAGCGATAAAAATATCTGTTGAACATTCAACCCATTTCATACCATCAATGAAACACCTAACACATGATATATTTCCACTACATAAATTTCATGATTTTCCTCTTTAATAAAAGTATATGATCAAATGATACACATTGATAATGATCTTAAGTTTAGATACCAATATGTGTGATCATAAATAAGAACAACTAGTGACACCTAAAACATATGGGGTTTCTATTGGTGGGTGAATCCTCATGATCTCCTATACTTGAGATCACCAAGTAAAAAATTCATGAGAAGAAGTCTCAATGATTATGATCCTATATCACCTAATAGTTTGAAATTATCCATGTCTAGTTAATATGATTTATCTATACCATATGATATGTATTTAAGATTAATATCATAGTATCTTGAGGTTCTCATTATTTATGGTAGATATTAAAATATTTTTATATGATAAATGATCTAGGGATATTACCATGTAAATAGTTGAAGTATAAGTTTATACCTTATTAAAATAAGTATACATCAAGAATAACTCTCTATGTACATGATTTTGGATCAAAAATTACTTTTTGAAGATGGGTTTTGGGAACCCATGTTTATAAAAAAGCAACATTTTGACTCATTTTTTTTAAGTTTCAACATCTGTTTTTAACTAATGTTGATATAAATGATGTTATAAAAATAGTTCTGATGTCGATTTTTTGAAAAACGACATCCACAATTCTAAAAAGTGAATTTCGTTAGCCTTTCCACATTATTTTTTTTCCAAAAAACTAATTCTAAAATCTCTAAAAATATTTTTTTTACATTAAAAGTCAGAATTTATAAAAAACTAATGTGTTAAGGTTCTTTAGAAATTGATTTTTGGAAAAAAAATAACATCAAAATCTCTCTAAAAGTTTTTATCATTATTTCTATGTTGGGTTTTCCAAAAAACCAATGTGGAAGGATTATTTAGATATGAAAATATCCATGATATCTATTTTCAAGACATCTTAATGTATAATATCATCAAAATATATCATCCATCATTAGAAACTCATAAAAAATCTCAAATAAATAAAAAATATGGGATAATATTTTTAACCCATCATAAAGCTCAGAAGTATTCGAAGCTATTGCTTCCTATACCTTTTGTTTCATTTTAACTATTTATTTTGGTTTTACATAACCCAATATAAATTAAATATAATAAAACATTATATATAATTAATCATAATTAAATAAAATTAAAAAAACACATACCTTATATATTAGGAAATGAATAAGGCTTGCTGGATAGAGTAGAAAATGAATTACATAATCAAAAACATTGGTAACCACCTATCTAGGAAAGGACATTAGAGAATTTGGATTAGTAATGTCATGTAACAATACTATTAAGTGACAAAAATTAATAGGTTGGTAATGAAAACAATGCCCCAAAATGTTTACTATTATGTAAGCTTCAATATGTACATGGGGATCCCTAGCATACAACTCACAATATAAGTCTATGTCTGAATAAGAAGGTGGAAGATCTGAGTAGGTAGGTTGCACAGGCTATAACTGTCTCATCATTTTTTAAACATAGAATGAAAAAATAATTTAATTTATCACCCATAAACTATTTTATGTCTTTCACCTCAACTTTTAAGGATCTATTTCAGTGACCCTTAATTTTTTACTTGGATGACCAAAAACTTTCCTAATACTGACACCCATCTCATATAGTTTTAGACAGTCGGGGTGTTCTAGCTTTCCGAAAGAAATTTATAGAATTTCCATGCTATCATCGAGGATAAAATTAATATGTGTTGATTTCTCATAAAGGTCATACTAAAATGATATATTTAAATGGTATATTATTTCAATTAATTTAAAAAATACTACTAATAAAGAAAAATAAAAATCAAACTTTTTACAATTATTTCATCTATTTATTCAAATGGTTTAATAATAAACTTTTCATTTTTTCTCATTATTTATATTTTCCATTTTTAATTTTGAGTGGGGGGAGATGGAGGACCAATATGGACCTTGTCTAAGCCACTTCCAAATATATCTCGTAATGCATCAAGATTTTATAAAATCATTTTCTCCTCAAGTAAATGATACCCTTCACATGGTTAAGTATGATGATATACATTCTATAATTGTATATCTTAGTGAGATCTCTTAGATGAATGCTACATAAATATAAATGAACAATTCATTGGGTAATAAACAAATTTTATTTATAATATATAATAATTATCATACTATAAATGCTTTATAAGGTCAGTTGGTGGGAAAAAAATCTCATGTCTCTACATTTAAAAACCCATATTTGAGGCATGGGTTTTCATTATGTAACTTCCAAAAAGAAATTGTAATTTTTTTTCAAAATATCTCTATCAAACTATCATTAAATATTTAAAACATTTCTTAATTTTTGTCATTTATAGAAATCTGAATTTCATATGTAATTAAATATATTTAATATTAGTCATATAAAATATATAATATTTAAATATTTAGATACAAATAAATTAATTGAGATATTTTACTGTTAAGGACTCCCAAAGATTCTCTTTCATCATCTTTTTTATGGAATTTCAATAAGGATTTAAAAATTTAATACTATAATAGATCTATACTATGATGTAACTCATAAAATGTATTATATTTGGTCCTGATGGGTTATTATTTTCATCAAATTCAATATCCATCCTCTACTACCAAAGAGAATGTGAATTTTTCAATAAATGTGGAATCCCACATCTACCAACTCTATGAATCATGTTCTCTAGATAAAAATAAGTAGACTCTACCGAAGTAGGATCACTGGTAGACCTCCAAAAAAAATCATCAAATTAAACGTTTAATAATTAAAAGTTTACTTACTAAAGATTTATTAATATGAAAAAATACAAGTACCTAGATAAATGTTCATCTACCTCTGTGTTTTTCATTTAAATAGATTAATATAATTATATTCTATGTTCTAGTATATTATTAGAAAAATAAATATCTAAAAAAATGAGCATAAAAATATCCAATTAAAAAAATGGTGTCAATACATGTGTAAGTTTCACAAAAAAATAATGATGTTATGATTCTTGAAAAAAACATATGTAACTTAAACTAAAAATATAAAAATTATTTAAAAAATTATTGAAATTATCAATATTTATATATTTAAATATCACAATTTAAAAAATTGCCTTTATATGTGTAAATTTCAAAAAAATATACGATATCAGGTTTTTTCAATCAAAAAATGTTTAAATGGAACCTTTGAATATATAATTTGACAAAAAAATTACATAAATGATCAATATTTATACATCTAAACATCAATATTTAAAAAATAGAGTTTTTACATGTGTAATTTTCAAAAAGAAAATATAAATATAAATATTTAATTAAATAATTAGGAGAGTAACTAATTGTTTTCCCATACCCTTTAACATTAAAATTTCATATATGGTGGACTATGTCTACATTATAGTCATTGTTATCACCAGGAAATCGTGTAACAGATGGGGAAGCCACATATAAATCCATAACATCATCATCATCCTAATCACCCAAATAAATTATTTTCCCTTTCAAAATGATGGACCATTGATCATTCAATGGCCCTATAACATAAAATATCTACTTCACATGTGTCACCATGATAAATGGTTCCTCTTTTAAATAAAATATTTTCAAACTGATAAGTGAAAATCCATAATCATCTTGTTTCACACTACTATTACTATCAACCTAATTACACTTAAACACAGTTATAAGAAATTTAGTATAATAAACTTACCATATATCCACAATAACTCCAAAATATTTCAATGATATAGAAATTATATTTTTTATCCTTTTCACTCAAAAAATGAAGTGATTCAGTGATGAAAATTATGCCACTATTTTTAATGTTATTTTTTATCCTGATTTTTCTGTGTAAAATATGTAACCATTAATATCAAAACTAGACCATGTGATCAAATTAATAAATGGCCCCCCTACTAACCATTTCAATGTTTTTCATGCTGATAAATTTGTTTTTAATTTCTCCTTAAACCATGAAAAATTTATTTTTATGTTAAATCATTGATCTCTTTTCATTTATTTTCAGATATCATACTTTTAATCTAGTAATATGTGATGATATTTATGGTTAAACCTAAATTTTTTAATGAAAAATGTATAAATTTTCCAAAATTACTTCAACTTGTTTAATTAAATTTTCATTTAATCCATGTATCCCTCTACATTCACTATCAAATATAAAATGTTGAGATATAGGGAGGCCAACACACTCTAAAAATTATAAATAATAATTAAAAAGCTCAATCATCTATTTTGATATATATATATATATATATATAAACAATTTATGCCTCTAGTTGATGAGGTTTTTTAACATAAACTTTCAAAATTTTCATATATCTTTTAAAAGGACATATCAAATGTAAATAATTAGGCCCAAATATTTTTATATATTGCAATAAAGGACTCACAAGATAAAATATTATATAAAACATTATTGGAGGGAAATATATTTCAGTTTTAAAAAATATGAGAGCAACTTCATTCACTAACACATATAAAAAACTTTTATCCATGAATTTACAAAAAATGGATTTGAAAAAGTAACATAAGCTGAAGAAAGAATTTATAACAAGTATCGACAATATACCATGGAGTGCGACCAGTAACAGTTTTTTCATAAATACATTAAAGTCATTAGATTTCATACCTATTAATTTCAAATCCTTCAATGAAACTAAATTATTAAATTTTTAAGAATATACACCAGTTAGTTTAATACCATGGAAACATTGACAAAAAATCATCTTTTTTATGATTTCTAAATGTGCGACAAGCCAAAGAAAAATATTTTTATTTTCCTTTCATAGTGGTAGATAACTCCAAAAATATTTCCATTGATATTAAGTCCAATATTACATGAAATACTTATTTTTTATTTCTTTTCATGTCTAAAAAATTTCCAATCAAACTCTCACAGATGTTTTTCTCAACATATATAATGTCAATGTTATGTTTTATCTCTAAAAATCTCGAATAGGTAGCTCATATAAGATAAAAAATTTCTTTAAGTATATTTTTGATGACTAAAACTTATTTTATTTCCAAATTTTAAATCAATATTTTTCACCTTGTCATAATATTATTCATCTTACAATGGTTATTAGGAGATATTATACTCTTGTAAACCATTAAATTATTTTTTTAATCTTTGATAATGATGATCCATTTGAAAAAATCTTCAATTTTCCATGTACACTGACCTTATGTGATCCTAAAATTGATAATATGAAGCCTCTTCTTCATAAATTGGACAATATTTATACCCCTTAACACTATATTCAAATTAGTTCCATATGCGTGGATTTAATTTATAGTTAACATTATCATAGCGCAAAAAATAAAATATTCTTTCTTATATGTACCAAAAATTTTATCTCTTGTCTCCCATAGAAATTTTAAAACATCAATCAATAGTGAAAGATACACATCAATATTGTTTCTAAGATGTTTTATTCCAAAAACCATCAAGATCATCATAAAATATTTTATCTTCTTACATATTTATAAGGAAAATATTTAAACTACTAATATAAAATCCCATAAACTATGATGGATTTTGAGAATCTTATATGGATTCATTTTATCTATGCATATTCTCTATATAATATTTGAATATTCACTTCCAAAAGCTAGAATTTTTTATTAAATCTTTTCCAATATGGTGAATCAATAGGGTTAAATAAGTTTCCATCAGATATATGCTTATCTATTTTAACATCCTAGAATTGTATGCCACTCTACAGTGCCACAAGATTGATTGACCTCAAGCACATCTTCCTAAATGCCAGAGGCTATTAACTAGTTGTGAGGTCCAGGGGTGTGTATTTTGGGAGAATATCCCCTCTTATCAGAGTGTAACATAGTGGTGGTAATCATATAGATCAATAGCATAAGTAGATAGATAATTTGATATAATCTAAGTAACCAAGATAGAAATATATAAACTATACCAAAGTTATATCATATAAGAAATATGATGATACTTTTCATGTCTCTACAAATAATCCAAAACAAGTATACATAAAATGTGTACAATACATATATCAAAATAAGAAAAAAGACCAAAATCAATATCTCTAGATAGAATCACAATATTCAACTTATTCTCGTGATACCCTTCTCCTTATCATGGCACAAAGTCAAGCCTCAAAATATAGGTGATTTTCCCAGTCCATACCTGCATCTGTATAGTCTGTTCGAGTACCCAATGATATCCCAAACAGGATGTGAGATAAAATCCCAATTGGTCATCACCCAATGGTATATAATAAATCTTGGATGTACAATATAACAAGCTAAATTAGAGTACAATATATCACAAGTAATAAATAAGAAAAAGGAAAGTTCACATGGCATGTAAACTATAAAACACGTCATACTGTATAGAAATAAAAGGCTCTCTATAAAAAGTTCTAAGCTCTTATCATAAGGTAGAAGTAAAGTAAAAGGAATTAAACACCACAACCATGCCATATACAGAATATATCAAATAACCCATGACCTTGTTGTATAACCTATTATACCATATCAATCAAGATCGATCTATATAATCATAAATTTTATATCAACCACAACCACCCAGTACAATCAAAGTGTCAAACCTCTCGAGGTCGAATCCAAGGTATAAAAGACCAAGGCATCCTCATTGAGTCCTTGGAGAATTTTTATGGAAACTTAGTAACAACACTGGTGGATTCTAATTATCATGTCAACCAAGCATGGCCAATGTGAGTACAACAAGTCAGATCTAAAGGATAAAAATGCCCTTGGAATCCTACAGAATAAGATCTAAGGAGAATATAGGTCCAAGACATCTTCTACCATAAATCAATATCCAAGGGTGAAACATCCATGGAACCTAAATGGAATAAATATCCAAGGTTTACCAATCAAGGAATCCACTACCATTTAAATTAACATCTCATTCCATTCATAAATTTACAAGCATTCAATTCCATGAGTATACCCACTCAAATAGTAATTCACATTCAAATATAATCAATGAGTTTACCCACACATATAAAAATCCATATAAACCATTTATTCAAAGCATCAACCTGAAAAAGAGGAAAACGTCTCATAACAATCAATTCAATTTAAATCAATTCATTATGGGATTCCTGTAACTAAGAAAGCTCAAAAGCACACCCCATGAGTGGTTCAACAATAAGAAAAGGCAAAGGGAACACCCCATGGGTGGCCTAGGTTGGAGAAACAACCTCCAAATAAACTCAAGGAACTAAAGGGAATCCCTAACATGTTCCATTTCATTTAATTCAATTATTCAATTCAATTTTGGGACTATGTTAGAAAGTTTGGTGGGCGACACAACGGTACATAACTCTATAAATCACTAAACCACTCGGGAAATGTATATACCTCTTATCATAGGTCCGTAGTAGAGTTCTTGTACAATATCTACTTGTGATTCGACTTAGATTAGAATAAAAATGAAGAATGGATGAAGAAACTAGAAATTAAGAATACTGTGTTACACCTGACTAACTCTATCAATACAAAGTTAAACAATGAATGACATAAAAGGAATTGTGTTCTCACTGGTGCAAATTAAACGTGATCAATGATGCCCAATTCCAAGTTTGGAGGGAGGAGAGGGATCAAAATCTATGGATTTTCCTTCAAATGTATTTCTCAACATCATCCATTAACAACATAGGATAAATGAAAATATCAATTAGGTTATATGATTAATTAAGTTAAAATTGGTAATTTCTCCAAAATTTCCTGGGTCGTTTGGTTTCGTTGCAGGTTGCCCAAACTGTGTGCCAACCATGCACCCTCTGAACTAAGGAAGGGAACCTCACATTGTTTGCATGCATGGTTTTCCTAATTGTGTGAAAACCATTCCCCAACACCTTGTAAAAAACTATAGTGGCCACTGTATTGGTGTGAACCACCATCAGAATGGTTTAAAAAATTGTGCGGGATCCTCTTTCCCTCTATCCAGGCCTCAAACATTTAGTCATACCATGTGGCCTATACCACATGGTTTCTACTAACCGCGCGACCTACCTATTTTCCCCCAAAAATCTGAGGCTCCAAACAAGCCCCAAACACACCTGATACCCCCCTGAACTCAAACAGTATTCACATTTGGCCATGAAAAATAATTTAAACAGAAAAAAGATTTGTACCTCATATAAAAACCTATTATATTAAAATCTTCCCCCTTAAAGTAATTCATCCCTGAATTTCCCCCTCAAGGGTGGTTAGGAATCACTTGAGAATTACTCTAACCACTGAGCACATACATCAGCCTCCCACTCCCAAGTATCACCCTATAAATTATGTGCTTCCATAACACCCATACTAGAGGAATTTACTGACCTCAGATAACCTTCTACCTCCTATCAATAATATGAATCAGATGCTCCTCAAAGGACACATCTACCTACAACTCAACCTCCTCGGACTTAAAATCATGATACCAATCCGAATGATAATGGAACAACTATGATATTTGTAAGATATCATGCATGAATTGGTACCTTTGAGGTTACTAAAACCTATAGGACACCGACGCCACTCTCTCTATACTCTTGAACAACCTAAAATATCATAGTGAAAGCTTAACTTGTCTCTTAATCGATCTATCTCCCAACCTTAGTGAATCAAACAAAAATACCCTATCACCGACCTCTAACTCTAGAGGTTGTCTACAGTAATTAGCCTAATATTCTTATCAAGACTCTACTATATACATCTGATTCTGAATCAACTGGACCTAATCAGAAGTATCCGACATAAGATGTGGTTCTATAAAACCTGACCCACCTACCTCTAACTAGCACATGGTTTCTCATAAGGTTCCAACTATATAGTCACCTGGTAACTATTATTATAGGTGAAATCATATAGGAGAATGTGCCTCTCCCAAGAGCCCTAAAAATCTAGGACACATTCTTATAACATGACCTCAAGCACCCACATCATACACTCTGATTGACCATCAGTTTGAGGGTGGTATGTCGTGCTCAGAAGCACCTGTATACCTAACTACCTCTAAAAACTCTACCAGAAATGAGACGTAAACTCATTGTACCTATCTGAAATGATAGAAAACGTGACCCCATGATGTTATACAATATCATAGATATACAACCTCTTAATCTCATCAACACTAAAGGTCTCTCTAATTTGTAGGAAAGGACCAAACTTTGGGAGCGTGTCAACAACAACCCACACAAAATCACTACCTCAAGCCTAATTGATAAAACCATTCATGAAAATTGTTGTGACATAATCCCATTTCTACTTGGAAATAGGTAACTACTGTAAAAGTCTAGTTGGTTGCTGATGTTCCACCTTCACTTGATGACAGGTTGAATATATCGTAACAAAATGAGCTACCTCTCACTTCATACTAGTCCACTAGTGTTGATGGCGCAAGTCATGGTACATCTTTGTGACACTGGTATGCACTACCCAAAACGAGTCATGAAACGCCAACATTAGATGCTCGCTTATGTCCTCTGGAATCCAAATGCAACCATGGATATACAACATCTCATCCTCACCTACGGTCCAACCAGGAGGCGGATCCTCACCTTCCAAACTCTCCCATAGTAATAGGCCCTCATAATATGATAGATTCCTCATACCCACTCTATCCAGTAGGGTAGAGGTCACAAATAAAGATGAAAGATAAGTCTTCCCCAAACTATCCTTCACCTTAAAGTAAATCTCATAGAATAAAACCACAAGCCTCCACTCACTACTAGCCTGATGAACTGACTATATCTAAGTCATCCTACTGAGTTCATCAACAACAATATTTCCCTTTCCAAGAATATAGGAATGCTTAAAGTTGAATGATTATAGATAATAAACTCACCTTGACTACCTCATATTTAGATCATGCTATATAAATACATACTTGAGGCTTTTGTGGTTCATGTACCCCATAAAACACTCTCCCAGTAAGTAGTGTCTCTAACAATGCAAAGCATGAACAACTAAATCTAACACAAGATTTTGAATTGGGTAATTCCTCTCATGTGGCCTCAACTCTCGAGACCTGCACGCCATTAATGTATCCTCCTAAATAATAACTAATCCTAGACTAATACCTGACACATTACAATACATAGTGTAGATTCTGACCGGATCTGGTAGAATCAGGACCAGTGATGAAGTCAATCTCACTTTCATCTCTTGAAAGGATATCTCACTAGTGCAGAAAACGTTTTTTACGTCACCATTTTTTACGTCGGTTATATAAAACCGATGTCATAATATGTAAAACGAGGTTTTTTACGTCGGTTATTTCTTAACCGACGTAAAAACCTGTGTTCGATACACCTTTAACGTCGGTTATAAAAATAACCGACGTTATTAATCGCACGCCTTCGTTTTTTACGTCGGTTATTTTTATAACCGACGTAAAAAACGCGGTTTTCGAAGGCCTTTTTACGTCGGTTATTGAATAACCGACGTAACAAACGCGGTTTTTGAAGGCTTTTTTACGTCGGTTATAAAATAACCGACGTAAAAAAAGAATCCGCAGATGTTTTTGACGTCGGTTATGGAATAACCGACGTAAAAAAACGCGGATTTTGAGCCCTTTATAACGTCGGTTATAAAATAACCGACGTAAAAAATGAATCGAAGGAAGGTTTTTACGTCGGTTATTTCAATAACCGACGTTATAAATGTTTTTAAAACAATTATCACGTCGGTTATTGAATAACCGACGTGATAACTCATTTAAAAATTTACCCAGACCTGTGGATTGTCATTCGCGAGTTTACCTTCGACAGTCGCAACTCGTCTCTCTCGCGCGTAAACCCGAATCGGCTCGTCCATTTCGTTGGTTTAGATTCGTTTTGCGATCATCGTTTCTCATATTTAATCTCCTCGGATCAATCATCTAAACTCGCAGCACTCAGGTAATCCTCCCACTCGTTCGTTTTTTTTTCGCGGAAAGTATATATATATATGTTGTGATTTTTTTGTTGAAACTAGCTAAGATTCTTCGATTGCGAACCCTTTTAACTCGTTTTGGCACCATAATCTTATTTATCATCCCTATATCTATTTGTTCGACTTGCAATATTGAGTAATTTTATGATTTCACTAATTTTTCATCATTTTCTATAAATCCCCGAGAGGGTTGGGGCGTGTCCATTTGGATGGGTTGCCCTTTTACAGTTGTGACTACTTTATTCACACACAACCATGGCATAGGTGCATGGATTTGGGGTCGGGGGGAGTCCAGGGGGGTTTACAAGGGGGTGGGTGGGTGTGGGGGGTTGTCCAAGGGTGTGGGTGGGTGTTGGGGGGTGTCCAGGGGGGTGTCCAAGGGGGTAGGGGGTGGGGGTGGTGTTTAGGAGGGGTGGGGGGGCTGTCCAGAGGGTTGGGGGTGTCCAAGGGGGTGTCCAAGCAGGTCGGGGGTGGGGGGTTGTGTCCAGGAGGGGTGGGGGTGCTTTCTAGAGGGGTCAGGGGCTGTCCAGAGGGGTCGGGGGGTGTCCAGGGTGGTGTCCAAGGGGATGGGTGGGTGTGGGGGGCTGTCCAAGGGGGTGGCGGCCTGTCCAGAGGGGTCGGTGGGGTGTCCAGGGGGGTGTCCAAGGGGGTGGATGGGTGTGGGGGGCTGTCCAAGGGTGTGGGTGGGTGTTGGGGGGTGTCCAGGGGGGTGTCCAAGGGGGTAGGGGGTGGGGGGTGGTGTTTAGGAGGGGTGGGGGGGCTGTCCAGAGGGTTGGGGGTGTCCAGGGGGGTGTCCAAGCAGGTCGGGGGTGGGGGGTTGTGTCCAGGAGGGGTGGGGGTGCTTTCTAGAGGGGTCGGGGGCTGTCCAGAGGGGTCGGGGGGTGTCCAGGGTGGTGTCCAAGGGGATGGGTGGGTGTGGGGGGCTGTCCAAGGGGGTGGCGTCCTGTCCAGAGGGGTCGGTGGGGTGTCCAGGGGGGTGTCCAAGGGGGTGGATGGGTGTGGGGGGCTGTCCAAGTGGGTGGCGGCCTCTCCAGAGGGTATTTGGGGTTGTCCGAGTGGGTGGGGGGGCTGCCCAGAGGGTTGGGGGATGTCCAGGGGGGTGTCCAAGGGGGTAGGGGGTGGGGGGTGGTGTCCAGGAGGGGTGGGGGGCTGTCCAGAGGGGTCGGGGGCTGTCCAGAGGGTTGGGGGGTGTCCAGGGGGGTGTCCAAGCAGGTCGGGGGTGGGGGGTTGTGTCCAGGAGGGGTGGGGGTGCTTTCTAGAGGGGTCGGGGGCTGTCCAGAGGGGTCGGGGGGTGTCCAGGGTGGTGTCCAAGGGGATGGGTGGGTGTGGGGGGCTGTCCAAGGGAGTGGAGGCCTGTCCAGAGGGGTCGGTGGGGTGTCCAGGGGGGTGTCCAAGGGGGTGGATGGGTGTGGGGGGCTGTCCAAGGGGGTGGATGGGTGTGGGGGGCTGTCCAAGTGGGTGGCGGCCTCTCCAGAGGGTATTTGGGGTTGTCCGGGTGGGTGGGGGGGCTGCCCAGAGGGTTGGGGGATGTCCAGGGGGGTGTCCAAGGGGGTAGGGGGTGGGGGGTGGTGTCCAGGAGGGGTGGGGGGCTGTCCAGAGGGGTCGGGGGCTGTCCAGAGGGTTGGGGGGTGTCCAGGGGGGTGTCCAAGTAGGTCGGGGGTGGGGGGTTGTGTCCAGGAGGGGTGGGGGTGCTTTCTAGAGGGGTCGGGGGCTGTCCAGAGGGGTCGGGGGGTGTCCAGGGTGGTGTCCAAGGGGATGGGTGGGTGTGGGGGGCTGTCCAAGAGAGTGGCGGCCTGTCCAGAGGGGTCGGTGGGGTGTCCAGGGGGGTGTCCAAGGGGGTGGATGGGTGTGGGGGGCTGTCCAAGGGGGTAGATGGGTGTGGGGGGCTGTCCAAGTGGGTGGCGGCCTCTCCAGAGGGTATTTGGGGTTGTCCGGGTGGGTGGGGGGGCTGCCCAGAGGGTTGGGGGATGTCCAGGGGGGTGTCCAAGGGGGTAGGGGGTGGGGGGTGGTGTCCAGGAGGGGTGGGGGGCTGTCCAGAGGGGTCGGGGGCTGTCCAGAGGGTTGGGGGTGTCCAGGGGGGTGTCCAAGTAGGTCGGGGGTGGGGGGTTGTGTCCAGGAGGGGTGGGGGTGCTTTCTAGAGGGGTCGGGGGCTGTCCAGAGGGGTCGGGGGTGTCCAGGGTGGTGTCCAAGGGGATGGGTGGGTGTGGGGGGCTGTCCAAGGGGGTGGCGGCCTGTCCAGAGGGGTCGGTGGGGTGTCCAGGGGGGTGTCCAAGGGGGTGGATGGGTGTGGGGGGCTGTCCAAGGGGGTGGATGGGTGTGGGGGGCTGTCCAAGTGGGTGGCGGCCTCTCCAGAGGGTATTTGGGGTTGTCCGGGTGGGTGGGGGGGCTGCCCAGAGGGTTGGGGGATGTCCAGGGGGGTGTCCAAGGAGGTAGGGGGTGGGGGGTGGTGTCCAGGAGGGGTGGGGGGCTGTCCAGAGGGGTTGGGGGTGTCCAGGGGGGTTTACAAGGGGGTGGGTGGGTGTAGGGGGCTGTCCAAGGGTGTGGGTGGGCGTTGGGGGTGTCCAGGGGGGTGTCCAAGGGGGTAGGGGGTGGGGGTGGTGTTTAGGAGGGGTGGGGGGGCTGTCCAGAGGGTTGGGGGGTGTCCAGGGGGGTGTCCAAGCAGGTCGGGGGTGGGGGTTGTGTCCAGGAGGGGTGGGGGGCTGTCCAGAGGGGTCGGGGGGTGTCGAGGGGGGTTTTCACATCGATTTGTTTTATATTTCAAAATTGTTTACATTCAAATTATGATTTTTTTCATATAAACATATATTTGTCTTATCTAAAAAATATATATATTTTTGCTATTTGTTATAGGAAATAATGAGTCGAAGTTGGATTACGGCACATCGAATGAGCAATGAATATGAGGAAGGTGTTGATGCCTTTTTGGAATTTGCTAAACGAAATGTTCCAAGTAGTGACATTTTTTTCTGTCCATGCCTGAAATGTCTGAATATGAAGAAGTTGAAAAGTAGAGAGATAAAAGATCATCTGATTTGTCATGGTTTCAATCCGAGTTACAACCCTTGGATTTGGCATGGCGAAACTGGACAGAATGTCACTGATGATAATGAATCGCAAGATGGTAACTCCGATGGAATTGAAGAAATGATTCGTGATATTGTAGCAGAACAAATTGAGATAGAACCGACAGTTGCACGTCTATATGGTGATGCCGAAAAACCATTATATCCTGGTTGTACAGATTTTACGGTTTTGTCGGCGGTGTTAAGATTGATTAACCTGAAGGCGAAACATGGATGGAGTGACAGAAGTTTTAGAGAGCTGCTACAATTGATGAAAGACATTCTTCCAAAAGATAACGATCTTCCAGATTCACATTATAAGGCCAAAAAAATATTATGCCCGATGGTATTGGGATACAGGAAAATACATGCCTGTCCGAATGACTGCATTATATATAGGAAGGAATATGAATTTCTGAAAGAGTGTCCTAAATGTGGGACATCACGGTATAAGGTGAAAGAAAAATCACAAGCTGATGTAGAGATTACAAATCTCCCTTCAAAGGTATTTTGGTATCTTTCTATAATTCCTCGTTTCAAACGTTTATTTGCTAATTCACATGATGCAAAAAGGTTAAGATGGCATGCTGATGAGCGGGTATGTGATGGAAAAATACGTCATCCAGCTGATTGTCCACAATGGAAGAAAATTGATTCCCAGTACCCTACATTTGGAAATGAAATTAGAAATCTGAGACTAGGCTTGTGCACAGATGGAATGAATCCATACTGAACCCTCAGTAGCACACATAGTTCATGGCCTATTTTATTGGTAATTTACAACCTCTCTCCTGAAGTTTGTATGAAGCGCAAATATGTCATGTTGAGTATCATGATCTCTGGTCCAAAGTAACCCGGCAATGATATTGATGTATACTTGTCACCGCTGATTGATGATTTGAAACTGTTATGGGCTGATGGTATTAGGGTGTATGATTCTTATAAAATGGAATATTTTCAACTGCATGCAGTGCTTCTATTCACTATAAATGACTTCCCATCATATGGAAATTTGTCTGGATATAGTGTTAAAGGGAATAAAGCATGTCCAATTTGCGAACAACAGACGTCATATTGTCAATTGCATCATGGGAGGAAAACAGTGTACATGGGTCATCGAAAGTTTTTGCCTATGGATCACCCTTATAGAAGACTAAAAAAGGCATTCAATGGCTCACAAGAATTTGATACTGCTCCTCAACCTTTATCCCCAGAATTGTATTTTGAGAGGGTGAA
Source organism: Viscum album (assembly GCA_963277665.1). Classification (NCBI taxonomy): domain Eukaryota; kingdom Viridiplantae; phylum Streptophyta; class Magnoliopsida; order Santalales; family Viscaceae; genus Viscum; species Viscum album. The sequence continues at coordinate 1,797,975,030 of OY728138.1, forward strand.
AAACCTTGATGTGACATTGGGAAAGACACAGAAATCTGGTAATGATAGACATATTTGGAAGAAAAGGTCAATATTTTTTGAGCTACCATATTGGAGGTATCATGAAGTCAAACATAATATTGATGTCATGCACGTGGAGAAGAATATCTGTGATTCTTTGATCGGAACATTGCTAGATATTAAAGGAAAGACAAAAGATGGGTTGAATGCAAGGTTAGACCTACTGTCAATGGGAATACGTTTGGAGTTAGCTCCCACTCCTAAAGGAAGACGAACATTTCTTCCCCCGGCTTGTCATACATTATCGAAGAGGGAGAAAAGTAGCTTCTGTCAGTGTCTTCATGATATCAAAGTGCCTCAAGGTTATTCTTCAAATGTAAAAAATTTTGTCTCATTGAAAGACTTGAAGTTGATAGGTATGAAATCACATGATTGTCACGTCATGATGCAACAAATTCTACCAGTTGCACTGCGTGGAATATTGCCCATCCGTGTCAGAAAGACTATAATGAGGTTGTGTTATTTTTTCAATTCAATTTGCAACAAGGCTATTGATGTGAATGCTTTGAACATTTTGGAAAAGGATGCAATTTTTATACTTTGTCATTTGGAAATGTATTTTCCTCCAACTTTTTTTTATATGATGGTGCATTTAATGATTCATCTGGTTCGAGAAATAAGGCTTTGTGGACCTGTATATCTTCGTTGGATGTATCCTTTTGAAAGGTATATGAAAATATTAAAGGGATATGTTAAAAATCCATATCGACCTGAAGCCTCCATTATTGAAAAGTATATTTCTGAGGAGGTAGAAGAGTTTTGTACGAGCTACTTGGCTACGGCGCAACACATAGGTTTGCCTCCATCTCGCCATGAACGGGTTAATAATGAGGGAAAGGGGATCCGTGGCTTGAAAGTCAAATCACTGTCAGCTGAACATATGAAGAAGTTAGAATCATACATCTTGAATAACATAGCTGATGTTCAACCGTATATCACATTGCATATTAATGAGTTGAAACAATGTCATCCAAAGAAGAAAGAAATGTGGATTTTGAATGAGCACAACAAAACTTTTTTGCCATGGTTTAAAAAGACCTTGCTTGGTAGATCAGATGTATCAGAGACATTAAAATGGATAGTGGGTGGTCCATCTTTAAATGTGATAACATGGTCCGCTTATGACATTAATGGCTATACATTTCATACGAAAACTCAGGACAACAGAAGTGCAGTTCAGAATAGTGGTGTATTGGTGTTTGCAGAAGCAATGCATTTTTCGAGTGCTAAGGACAGAAACCCAATTTCGGCATCAAGTGCATATTATGGAGTGATTGAAGACATATGGGAGGCTGATTACTTTAAAATTAAAGTTCCCGTTTTTAACTGTAAATGGTTTATCGGTAACAACAGTGTCAGACATGATGAATTTGGAATGACACTTGTTAATCTGAATAGATTGGAAGACACAGCTGATTCTTTTATAATGGCAACACATGCCAAACAAATTTTCTATGTAGAAGATCAATCAGATATGCAGTGGGCTTTTGTTTTACAAGGGAAAAACCAATATGTTGGTGAGGATGAATTTGATGAAGATGCTGATTTATGTGAGATCCCTACTTCCATGGAAAGATTAACAGAACATAATGATGAGTATATTGAAGACATGGTTTGTGCCATAAGGAACGATCACGACGAAGGAATTTGGGAAAACAATCCAACTGTACATTCCTAAAATTACAGGTAACACAAGTTTATTTCTTGTTTACATTTAGTTTTTTCATATAATGTTAGATACTGTAAATTTTTTACTTATTAAAACATGTATCAAACAAAACAATAAAAACCGTAAAGAGGAGAAGTTCTGGGCGCACCGGCTGGCCGGTGGCGGTGGTCCAGAACAAAGCTGTCTGGTCCACCGGCCTGCCGGTGGTGATCCAGCGGCCGGCCGGTGGACCAGACAGAGAGCCTTCCTCTCTGTCTGAACCACCGGCCGGCTGCTGGATCACCACTGGCCGGCTGGTGGACCAGACAGAGAGCCTTCCTCTCTGTCTGGATCACCAGCGGCCGGCCGGTGTTGAGCCAGCGGCCGGCCGGTGGTTCAGACAGAGAGGAAGGCTCTCTGTCTGGTCCACCGGCCGGCCGGTGGTGATCCAGCGGCCAGCCGGTGGTCCAGACAGAGGAAGGCTGTCTGGTCCACCGGGCGGCCGGTGGTGAGCCAGCGGCCGGCCGGTGGCACCAGGCAGTGGGCAAGTCTACTGCCTGGGTCCTCCGGCTGGCCGGTGAGCTCACACCGGCGGACCGGTGGACTCAGTGAGTCCACTTTTCAGCTTTCTTGGGCCAACTCCTTGGCAACCTTTTTCCTGTGTTTACCATGTTTATCATTGTTTAACATGCTTACCATATTACCAATGTTTACTATTATGTAATTTAGTACACTTTTCTATTTGCGAACTAATGTTTGTTTTTTTGATTTGAAGGAAAATGACAGATCAAACGGTTGATCAGCCACATGATTCTGGAGATGAGCATATTGGTCATACATCTGGGGAGGAACATTCACATGCTCCTATTACGACAAAGAGTTCAAAGGTTGGTAAGCGTGGGTGCACACGTTTACCAAAATTATCACTTGCCCGTACGAAGGAGGAGAGGATAGTCGTGGAGTTTGATGATGATGATCTTCCTAGAGGTCCAAATGCTAAAGATTTTAAGGGTTTTGTAGCAACTCAGGCTAAGAGCAAAGTAAACATTCTCTATGATGATTGGAGAAGTGTGGATAAGGCGATAATTTCTCAGCTGTGGGAGACCATTTTGGTAAGATCTTTTTCTATTGTTTGACTGTTCTTTAAATGTTTCTAGTATATATAATATTTTTAACCTCTTTTTTATCAGATGACATTTGATATTCCTGACACTGGAGGAGTCAGGAAGAAATGATTATCGTTGGCTGCTAGGAGATGGAGGGATTTCAAATCAACCCTCTCATCTGATTTCATTTATGGTCATAGGAGTCGTGAGAATCCATGTCGTATATATCCTTTTATAGATGAAGACACATGGAGACAATTTTTTGAAAGTAGAAGAAAAGAATCATTTTTGGTAAGGGCAATGTAAACTTTTATAAGCTTTCTTATATAAATGATCTTATTATTGTTTTGTTAATGATTACTTATTCTTAATTTACAGCAAACAAGGAAAGCTCATCAAGAGATCCAATCTAAAAATGTATACCCTCATAGTTTATCTCGGGGAGGGTATGCATTATTGGAAGAACAAATGATGGCAGAAAAATTTCAACAACTAAGAGCTGAGTCTTCAAGCTCTGGAGAGGTGGCCCCTCCATCCCCTCCATCTAGACATGAGAAATGGAAAAGAGCTCGGAAGGGCAAAAAAGGACAATATCTTTCGGAAGAATCGAGACTCGTAGTTGAGAGGATTGTAAGATATCTATTTTATTTATTTGAGTTTACTATTTTCGTCATATATTTCCAATCATTATAGAAATGTTCAATTAATTATTACAGGACTCTCTTGAGGAGCAGAGTTCACAGGGGACATTTACACCATCTGAGAGGGAAGATATTTTATCTGTGGCATTGGGAAAGCCCGAACATCCTGGCCGTGTAAGAGGATATCCGGCAGGTGTATCGGTAAGAAAAGTGTTGCCACGTTCCTCAACTTCTAACGTTGAGGGAGTTTATAAAAAAAAATAGAATCCTTGGAGGCTGAAGTCCATAATATTAATGCGACAATGGAGGACAAGATTAGAGCATCGGTGTAGTTAATGTTTGCAGACTTGCAAAGACAATTTCAGGGTGCAGCTCCCACTCCACCTCTCCCAGTAGCTCCCACTCCCCCACCTCAGCCTGCGGACCCCATTTTTGATCCTCCTCCTCCGCCGCAGCTACCTACTTATTGTGAGTTGTATGTTGATGATCCTCAACATCATATAGTTGCATATGGAATGGTATATTGTATAGGAGATACAGTTCATCATCAACAGTTAGAGGTAGAGAATCAGAGGGTCACTGTACAGGATATTATAGATAGATCAGCTCGGATACCATTACCTACAGATGAGGTGACGACAGTTGGACATAGTATCGGCCATTTTTTACTTTGGCCATCCAGACTTCTTCGACTCATTACCATAGAGGTATGGATGTTATATCTTTTATTTTATATTTTTATTAATGTTTTATCATTTGAAAACTAATATATTTTTCAATTTATTTTTACAGGAATACTTCAAAGGTAAAGAAATACTGTATAGACAACAACAAAGACAGATAGCTATGACATCAGATGCAGATACTAGCAGTCTTGACAAATTTTCAAGATATTCAAATTTGTTGGCGGATCATTATGACTTTACAATGGAAGCTCATGTCTGTGGACGTGAACTATGTGTGGGGATTATGAAAACTGATATCATTGAGTTTGTCACTGGAGATAAGTTGGGCATCAACGTGGTGGAAATTTTTATCATGTAAGTCTTAACACCTTTTCCTTGCGTTATATTTATTAAACATGTATACTTATGTCTGCTTTGTATTAGGTATCTGTATAAAATTTGTGAGAGGAATGAGCTGACAGATGTATATGGATTCGTGGACCCACAATTGATTTCCCCTGAAGCATGTGCATTGGATGAGGAACAAAGAATGCTTTATATTGCTGATAGATTTGAAAAGAATGTAATCACACAGTGTTGGATGATGCCTTTTTGTGAGAGGTATGAAACACATCCCTCTCAAAGAGTTAATTATCTTTTAACATAAAAAACCACTAACGTTAAATTTCCTTTTATCAGGGATCATTGGATGTTAGGGGTTTTTTGCCCTAGGGAGAAAACACTTTATTGGATATGCTCTCTCCATGCTGATGTGCGAGAAAGTTTTAAGAATATATTGGAAACGTAAGTTTCAATTTCACAATAGTTTTATATATTATAATGAATTTTAAATTTACCCCATTCGTATTATTTTCTAACAGGGCATGGGTCCACTTTCGAAAAAGCGCAAAGAAAAGGAATTTCAAGATCAAATATGTACATGCGAAGGTAAATATCCATTTATAATTTGTACATTTTGATTTATTACATAAAAATAATATATTGAATTTACACTCATTCAAACAGAAATGTCATGAGCAACAAGGCATCATCGAATGCGGATATTACATGTTAAGATTTATGTATGAAATAATAACAACTGGGACAGTTCTGAGTTTTGACCTGGTAAGATTTCCTCTTTCTCATAATATTTCAATTTGATTTATTCATTATACACGTTGACTACTATCCTTTTCCTTTGTAGCTTTTTGATGACCCTCAACCCTATACTGCTGAAGATATCAAACACTTACAAGTGGAGTGGTCAAATTATTTTACAGGTTTGATTGACTTTTAGTTGTTTGTAATGTAAAATGTAATTTTGAATATTGTCAATGTAATTGTGTATTTCGTAGTCGTTTAGGTTGGATTTAGTTTTTTTTGAAGTTGACAGTGTAAGTTTTGAATGTTATATAAGTGAATGTTTAATTTTTCTCTACTTCTTGTTTTGGTCTACTATTATGGTTTTTCTGGTCTGGATTTTGGTATGGGGGGGAGAGGTTCCAAGGGGGTGGGTGGGTGTTTGGGGGGTGTCCAAGGGATATGGGAGGGGTGTCCAAGGTGTGTTTGGGGCTGTCCTAGGGGTCGGGGGGTGTAAATGAGGTGGGAGTTCTGTCCAAGGGGCCGGTTGGGTGTAAATGAGGGTGGGGGGCTGTCCAAGGGGTGGGGGGTGTCCAAGGGGTGGGGGGTGTCCAAGGGATATGGGAGTGGTGTCCAAGGTGTCTGGGAGTTCTGTCCAAGGGGCCGGTTGGGTGTATATGAGGGTGGGGGGCTGTCCAAGGGGTGGGGGTGTCCAAGGGGTGGGGGTGTCCAAGGGATATGGGAGGGGTGTCGAAGGGGTGTTTGGGGCTGTCCAAGGGCTCGGGGGGGTGTCCAGGGGTCGGGGGGGTGTCCAAGGGGTCTGGGAGGGCTGTCAAGGTGTGGGGGGGTGTCCAATGGGTGTTTGAGGCTGTACTAGGGGTCTTGGGGGTGTAAATGAGGGTGGGGGGCTGTCCAAGGGGTGGGGGGGTGTCCAAGGGGTGGAGGGTGTCCAAGGGATATGGGAGGGGTGTCCAATGGGTGTTTGAGGCTGTACTAGGGGTCGTGGGGGTGTAAATGAGGGTGGGGGGCTGTCCAAGGGGTGGGGGGTGTCCAAGGGTTGTGGTGGGGCTCCAATGTGGTGGGGGAGGGCTGTCCAGGTTGTTAGGTGGGTATAGATGAGGGTGGGGTTCAGTTGGGGCTTGGGGGAGGGCTGGCATGGTTATTTTTGTTTGGTTTCTGGTTGCTTTTTGGTGAGAGCAGTGCAATTATTTAAAAAAAAAATTTCTTTCACGTCGGTTATTTTATAACCGACGTGGTAAATAAATCGGTAGGGGGTTATCACGTCGGTTTTTTCTAGAACCGACTTGATAAACCGTTCCCGGGGCTTTTATCACGTCGGTTCTTAATATAACCGACGTGCTAAAAGGCCTGGGAATCGATTTACCACGTCGGTTATTGGATAACCGACGTGCTAAAACGTTTCCCAGGCCTTTTTATCACGTCGGTTATTTAAGAAACCGACGTGATAATAGGCCAGGGGAAGGGTTTATCACGTCGGTTATGACATAACCGACATGATAAACGATATCCCAGGCGTTTTATCACGTCGGTTTAGGGAATAACCGACGTGATAAAGCCCCCCAGCGCATATTTATCACGTCGGTTATTATATGAACCGACGTGATAACCACCGTGATGTTAGGGATATTACGTCGGGTTTTAAATAACCGACGTAAAAAACGTTATTTATAACGTCGTCCGTATTAACGTCGCCTAAAAACCGACGTAAATAATAAAAAATAACCGACGTAAAAAATGTTTTCTGCACTAGTGTCTTATAGGTATTTGACTATAAAAAATACACAACCATCTTATTCAAGCCTATTAATGCCGCTTTTAAGCATGAAATATCCTGTATGAAATTCCTGTAAAATCCAGCTATCCCCAAGAAAATCCTTATGTCAAATATGTTCTTGGTATGTTCCTAGGAAATTATAACTCTCACATTCTTTGCGTCAACTGATACTCCTATTGTTGAGATAATATGACCCAAGAAGTGAATCTGATCCATCTAGGAGTGGAAATTTGCGAGCTTAGCATATAAATAATTCTCTCTCAGTGTATCCAAAACGATATCAAGATGTCTAGTGTGGTCATGTCGATTGTGAGAATATACCAAGATATCATCCATGAAAACCACCAAAAAAATAAATATAAGTATGGAAGACCTCGTTCATCAGCACCAAGAAAACTGTCAGCATGCTCATGAGACCAAACTAAATAACCATATACTTTCATAGATCATACCTACTATGAAAATCTATATGAGGTATGTATATAGGTCGAACACTCACTCAATGATATCTGAATATCAATTCAATTTTTGAGAAAACCTAAGTTCCTCAAATTTAGAAAAAAGATTATATATCTATGGAAAGGGATACCAGTTCTTAACCATTAGTTGGCTTAATTGCTGGTAATCTACATATAGACTAAGGGTACCATCATAATTTTTCAAAAAAGGACTGGAAAACATCACAGATAAGTATTGGGTCATTTAAACACCTTTTCCTCCAAGTACTCTAGCTACCTCTTGAGCTCCTATAACTCTATCGTATCCATATTGTAAGGAGGAATGGATACTGGTACAACTCATCATACTAGCTCGATGGATAACTAGACCTCTCTCCCAATAGGTAAACTAGAAAATTCATTGAGGAAAACATCCATGAAATGATCAAACACTAGAGGAAATTACTCATAACATGCTCCCTGATCATTCAGATAAAGACTAACAATCTAGGTTCTCATCCCGCCCAACCCATGATGTTGTGGTCCAACTATATTTTCCTGTACATCCCACTCACCCTTGAAAATATAAACTCCTCCCTCTGGTGATGTAAAATTAACCCTACATTGATATAAATCAATGAAGTATCGATAAACAACTAGATAGTCCATCCCGAGTATGACATCAAACCTGGTCATCTCAGGGACAAAAAGATTATAGATGAAGTGACACCCACCAATCTGAAGGGGCACTCCCTGAACTGATATACATCCTCCATTTTGATCCCCAATAGAGTGTAAAATGTCATAACAACCTCATAAAACTATATAAAAATCCCAAGGATGTCCACCATAGGTAAAGATATAAAACTATATGATTAACTTATATCAAAAAGAGAATATAAAAGAGTAGAGGCTACTAAGATCATAACTCTCACCATAGACAGGCTGACACCGTGCTCCTCGGGGGTAGTCCGCATAGAAAAAATCTAGCCTGCATCATGGCCCTATGACACAACCTCACTATCAGGAGAAATCCCACACTTGTATATAGGTATAAATGGTGTCTGGATGCCTCAACCATGACCACCACCACCTCATCCTAAAGAATTTGTACTGCTCCAGCTCCCTACCCGACACAGAGTTGAGAAACCCACTCATGAAATTGGTTTTAGAGATAAACCCCTACAACTCAGTGTTAGAGGGAAGTTCCTTTAGAAACATTGCATGTATCCCATCTTGTTGCAAGATTGACACTCGAATGGGTCATGATCACACTGATTCATAATTTTCCCCCATATTTCATACTGATGAAAAAAATTAAGCTACCAGTACTCATAGACTAACTAGTACTCATCTCACGAGAAGCCTCAAAATGGAACGTCTATCCTGAAGATTCTAAACTACTGGTTTGAGAGATTTCACTGATCTACTTTACTCCCCATCTTCCCTCAGGTTCCTCTCTATAATTAGCACATAATTACCCATCTCAATAATAGTCATCAACCTAAACAGATTGAACTGAGATCGAATTGCATGTTGGAGACCTTCTTCGAAGCATCTCACTCTCAATAGTTCATCAGCAAATATCAGCGCAAAACACTAAATCTCTATAAAGTATACTGAAAATTAAATAACTATCATGGTGTCTTTCTTAAGATGAATGAACTCACTAGCCCAATATTTTCTCAAAGTCTTGGGAAAAAATTAGTTGTAGAACTTGCTTTGTAAATCCTGCCAAACCATATTAGGCAGTGCATCAACATAGTTCAAAACATCCCACCAGCAATTTTCTACTTCTGAAGCATATATGTTGTGATATTCACTCCCTTATTAGGAGGTGTCTCAAGAAGATCAAATATCGGTAGTGTATCCTCAATCCATATCTCAACAACCAATGTAAATTTATCTACTAAAAACATGTGAGGATACTACTATTGGAACACACACATCAGCTCATCCATAGTCAAGGAAGGAAATAGTGATCCCTAAAAAGTCTACATATAGTGGAAATCCCCCTCATAGAAATGTTCCTTATCTCCCATGTCTATTAAAATAGCTAGTTTCATAGTTTTAACTAATGGTGGATCCATTTGTACTCCATATCCCACAATCTTTGGAGTGTGGTAAATTCCCCCCTTCTGGTGTACGACTAGAGTTCATCATGGTGGAATATCTCTACAATGACAAACACACACATAAGGAAAGATATATATCAAATTTAACAACTAAAAATCACATGATAGGTCAAAAACTACCTACAGTCATACCATACAACATGCTCCTAAATCTGAGACTGGTAAAAAGAAACAGCCACAAAATTCACTAGAGACACATCCTCTTTCCCACTTAAAAGTCGAGTTTAGATCTAGTTATATATTTATTAATTAAATTTTCCATTTGGATTTCATGTTCTTTTAACATTTTATTTTAAATGGTTGAACCAAATGGTGTATCACTTTATAATCCATATGGGCCCATACTCCTCATGAAATAAAATATAGAATCCACCTAATCCATGCTACAACATATTCCAATACATGTGACTCATGGTCCATAACTCAACATGCCATAGTTGGATGATTAGGGTGTTAGTTTTAGCCTAATTAGGAAAATAATATTTAGGTTATGAAATAAACTCTAAGTACTAACCACATTTCTCAATTCCCTTCACACAACATCTATCAAAATAGTAGGTATATCTATCATGAAACCTATCAAAAATCATGAAAACAAGTGATGAATCCTTTATGGAACGAAATAATGAATGGAATTTGAATTCTATCAAGTTCATAAAATGATTAATGAGATGTAATAACCTCATATCATTGGGTTTCAACAAAATAGAACCCACAGTTATATCAATTATAATATCACAACTCAAGTGCATCACCCAATGATGGAATAAAATCAACTGGAATAGTCAAAATCTAGAAAATGACAATTTCATTCATGGAAATTTTGATTTTTCAAATACATGGGTCAAATACTCCCATTCACAACTCATTACCAAATTCTAATACCTTTCTTTCCTGATCTATTATCTCCAAATTATAAACCATAAAATAAAAACTACTCTGATATCACTTTGTAACATCTTGAAACTAGATTCCACTCAACAGTGCCCCATGACCGATTGGCCACATGGCCTCAAGTGTATCTCCCCAAACACCGAAGCTTGTTGACTAGTAGATAGAGACAAGGCTATGTCTATGGGGAGACTATTCCCTCTAATCAGAGTGTAATGCGGCTATATCAATCATATAGATTAATAGTGGAAGCAGATAAATAATCTTACAGAAGCTAAATAACCAAGACTTGAATATATAAACTATACCAAAGGGATCTCATATACAAATGATGAAGATACATATCATGTCTATAAAAATCTTCCAAAATAGGCATACATGGAATGTGTAAAATACATATATCAAAATACAAAAATACCAAAGCACTATCTCCAGATACCATCACAAGCCTCATATATGTCCTATAATCTACTACTCCTAAGAATGGCACAAATTCAAGCATCCAACTATGGGTGCTTTCCCCAGTCCCTACTTGCATCCATATAGATTTTTCGGGTATGCAATGGTGGCCTGAATAGGGTGTGAGATATAATCCCAGTAGGTCATCACCCAAATGTCTATAAGAAATTCTGACTGTGCAATATAACAAGCGAAAGCATAGTATAATATATATCATAGGCAATCATTAAGAAAAAAGAAATTTCACATAATATGTACACTAAAAACAATTTGATATTGTATATCCATACAAGGCTCCTTGCAAAACAAGTGTCAATCACCTATCATAGGGAAGTAATAAATTAAAAGGAAGTAAACACCACATCCATGCCTTATACAGAATATCTCAAATAACCCATGGCCTTATAATATAACCTGTAATACCATATCTACCTCATTTAATTATAAAATCTGAAATTTCATATCAACCATGGTCGCAATGTATATTCAAAGTGGAAGACCCCTCGGGACCAGATCCAAGGTATATAAGACCAGGTCAGCATCATTGAGTCCCAGGAGCATCTCTATGGAAACTCAGTAATGGCACTAGTTGAGTCCAAGGATCATGCCAAAAAATCATGTCCAATGAGAGTTCAGTAAGCCATATACAAGGGGTTTGAATTCCCTTGGCATACTACAAATTAAGATCAAATGAGCATACAGGTCCAAGGAATCATCTACTATAAATCATGATTCATGGGTGAAATGTCTATAAAATCTAAATGGAATCAAAACACAAGGTCTACCAACCAAGGAATCCACTGAAATTTCAATTCACATGTCATTCTATTCATCAATTTACAAAAAATCAATTCCATGTGTATACCCACTCATATATCAATTCACATTCAAATATACTCAACGAGTTTACTGAATCATATAAAAAATCAAGATAAACTATTTAATAAAATCATCAACATGAAAAGGAGGGAAAAATATCTTTACAATAAATTCAATTCAAATCAATTCATTATGGGATTCCTCTAACTAGTTATTCTCAAAATCAAATTCCATTGGTGGTTTAATAATAGGAAAAGGCAAAGGTCACACCCCATGGGTGGCCTAGGTTGGGGAAACAACTTCCAACTAAACTAAAGGGAATCCCTAACATGTACCATTTAATTTAATTCAATTATTCAAATCAATTTTGGGGTCACATCAGATTGTACAGTGGGAAACATAATGAAAAATAGCTATATAACCCACCAAACCACTCAGGAAAAGTATATTCCACCAACCATATGTCTTTAGTAGAGTTACCATCTAATATCATCTTCTGATTCAACTCAGATCATAAGAAAAAAAATAATGGATGAAGAACCTAGAAATAGGGTATATTAGCTTACACATTAATAAATCATTTGAACCATAGTTAAACTTTGAATGAAACAAAAGGAATTGAGTACTCATGGATGCAAATCAAAAGAGACCGACGAAGCTTGATTTTGAGTTCAGACTGAGGATAGTGATCAAAATCAATGGATTTTCCTTCAAAGGGAGCTCTCAATGTGATCCATTTCCAACTAAGAATAAATTAAAATAGAAATTAGGTATAATATTAATTAAGTAAATATTAGTAATCTCTATAAATTTTCAAGGGAACACGGTTTCTCCACAAGGTTGGCCAAATCGTGCACCAACTGTGCACCCTTTACTATAAGGAGTGGCACCTCAGATGATTTACATACACTATTTTCCTAACCACGTGCAAACCATGTATCATCCCACTAAAAAAACTATAGAGGCTATCATATGGGTGTGTGCCTCAATCCGCATAGTTTTACAAACCATGTGAGCTCTTCTTTCCCTATGTCCTGACCTCACATGGTTAGTTAGATAGTGCAGCACATCCCACATGGTTTCTACTAACCAAGTGACATACGTTTTTTTAAAGATGGCTTTTGGGCTTCTAAAAATCCATGGACACCCATGATACCCTCATTACCTCAAAGGGTATTCACATTAGGTCATAAACATGTATTTAAACCGAAAAAAGATCAATTCCTTATATAAAAACCTAAGATCTTACATATATATTCTATATTAGCCTATTTGTATCATTGTAATTTACAAATATATACTTCAAATGATGAATTATTGAAAGATAACAAATTAATTTAGTGGGATACTTGGTTCCTATTCTTGAGAATGAATCAGAGTTGAATTTTTCATCCATCTTATATCATGATGTCCCACATTTAAGACATTCTAATAAACATTCATATTCCTTCCTAGATAAAAAATTTTCATTGGGGAATGCATGTATATTTTTATATCCTAATCCCATTGGGAATAATATCTTCTTTTTTCATAATTGGAATTTAGGAGGTCATTTAATTTTAGAAGTAGATCTTTTAATTTTTCAAGACATTCAATGAAACTTTTATCACTCCACTAATTTCTTTCTTTCAAGTTAACTAATATATGTACTGATAATAACACTATAAATTTAGTATAACTTGAGAATTGTGGTTTTTCAGTACCTCCATACAATCATTCAATAATTACTATTTTTTGATGGTTTCAATTCCTACATCATGAATTAATTAATCAATATGATCCTCTATCTCATACTGAATATCTTTATAAACATTAGATATTGATTTTTTTTTATTTTACCATGATAGATCTAATGTGTATAATTATAATTAAAAATATATTAAATTATATGTTCTTTTATTTCAATAGAATTTAACATTCTCACATTCAAACACGTTTCCCAGAGACATAAAATTAAATATCTATTTTCAAGATTTTTTTAAAAAAATTCCAAGAAAATTTCTACTCCTTTTTCATATTCTTCAGTGGTTCTTCATAAATTTTTGTAATTATAATCCATAAATTTCCTAAGATCTCAATATAAAATGTGAATATAGTAAAACATATAAACATATAAAATTATATATAAACAAATTTTTTTAAAACATTTAAACATATAATCAAAACAACCAATTAACCATTTATTTATAACTACTTAATAGAAACAAAAAATTATAAAAAATAATAGGAAATATTTATATACACCTACATTAGATTATTTTATAAAATTAAAATGAGTAATAAAAAATTATCTTAGCTTTCAAGATGATCTACCAATCTCTAATATCAAAACATCCAACTCAATCTTAAAATAGCTATCCTTTATTATCTAGATATAAGCTTTCAAGATGATCTACCAATACCTAATATCAAAACATCAAACTCAATATTATAATATCTATATTTTACTATCTTATTATCAATAAGGTTAACTATTAAAAAATTAACAATGAACAATTTATAAATATAAACACTTATAAATACAAAAAATTCAAATTATAAAGCAATTATATCACAATAAAAAAATTATAATCATAAATAAATTATTTTTTCAAATTGATTATAACTAAAAAAATTATAATTATCAAAGATTAATATATATATAAATAAATTAATGAATATAATTTATAATTTAAAAGTACTTGATAAATATTTTAAAAATCAAAAATAAAAATTTAACATACAAAATATAGAGTTTTAGTCTACAAATTTTTGACAATGAGGTCCAAAATTCAGATTTATAACCTTTGAATTGTAAGAAATGAAATAAAAGGATCGATTTAAATATGAAATAAAATAATTGTGAAACTCAAACAAGATAAATGGAATGGAAATTGATGGTCAGAATGAAGGTAAGGACAAGAGGGAATGATGAAATAGAGAGAAAAAATGATGAAAATAGAGTAAAAGAATTGATCAAACAAGAAATGTTAAAGTTTATGAAGTGAGGTTGAAATTCAAATGTCGTACCTATTAGGGTTTATAAAAAAATATCATTGAATGATTTAGGTAATACCCATGCGTATATTTTTTAAAGGATTTTTTAGTTTGTTTTGTTAAAAACTGAGGTTAAAATACTAAAATAAACATATGGTATCAGTTTTATAAAAATTAAATCTATTTTTTAATAATAATGTTGGTTTTACTAAAAACCAACATCAATGGTTAAAAAATCATATTTTCACATTTGTTTGACTGAAAACCAATGTTAAAAGTCCCTCTAGGTGCATTATAACATCGATTTTGAAAAAAAAAACTAATGTTAAAATGATGAAACAAAATCATATTTTTCTAATAGTGATTCACCTAGGATCCCCATTAGAGAGACACTTTTCCTAGTTACCCCACTAAGGTGAAAATTTATTGAGTTTGAATTCTCCTGGGTATCCCACATTGGAGAAATTGTTTTTAAATCCCTACACATGGGCATCACTTCACCCCTGTCATAAACCAAGCTAATGGGGCTCAATCCACAACTACCCAAAGCCTACCTCCATAGGATAGGGGATGGAGACTAAATATGAGAGGAGTAAATAATATGGGAGGACTTTTCTTAATTTTCCTATATACAAAAACCCAACCATCTCCATGCAGAAATGAAGAGGAATAAATATAAAAGATAGTAAGATCTAGAGTAACAACCATTCAGGTAACAACCTATAGGGAATATAATAGTTTATCAACGTAATATTAAATAAAAAGGTAAGAAATAAAGATGTCTCAGGTTGAAAATAAATATTAAAGTAAATACTGAGAGAGCCTGACTCAAGATCTCCATGCCACGACCACCAAATGAAGTCTAATGTACCAAGGTATCCCAATGATCTACTTAAATCTCCATAAATCTATTCATCATCTTCATAAGAAATTACATGTATATGAAAATTTCATACAGAGGTGAGCATATACATACCTAGTAGTATTCCTCAAAATTTAGAGGGGAAGAAATAAGATACATGATAGAAGTAAAAAGATCAACCCATAGCAAGAGAGAAATGAAAACTAACCAACAAGGATATATACTCCTAAAAGAAACCCAGAAGAGAGATAAAAAGGATCTCTATATCACAGCCCATCACAAGAAAATAGTTTTTCCAATAGTTCCAAGAGGTCCACCAACAATACCCAGCATCCCACATGTTTGTTCGAAGAAGCACTACTACAAAATACCCCTTTAAAAGTGCTAAAATTGTCCATTGTCAGTGCGAAAAAACGCAAACTACTATAGTGAGATAAAAATACATAGGCTTTTATCAGAACTAGAAAATCACTGATAAAGGTTTCCTTTATTATTACTTTTAAAATCATTGATATAGGGGGTCCTTTATCATTGCTAAAAAAGTGATGATAAAGGGACCCTTCATCAACGCTTTTTTAGAACTAATAAAGGAGTCCCTTATCAACGATTTTAATAGTAATGATAAATGATACATTTTTCAGAAAATTTAGTAGCACTGATAATGGGACCCTTTATCAGTGATTTTAGAAGTGCTGATAAAGGGACATACTTTAGTGTGCAGTTAAATTTAAAGCACATTGCATCAGTAGAAAGTGTAGAAAAAAACATGTACTAATAAATTTTTTTAATGAAATAAAATTTATAAAAAAATCGAGAAAAAAACTATATAATATAAATTTAAAACATTGGTTTATAAAATTACTTTAGTAAGTACAAATTATCAAAAACATTCAAAAACATTAATTTTCCTTTGTCTTTGGCCCCTGATCCTCACTCTCACTATTACTGAAAAATCCAACCCAGCTCAAGAAAAATAAATCACCTATATAAGAAAAAAACTTATTGTGTTAGTAATACTATAAAGAAACAAATTAAACATAAAGTGTTAATTTTAACCTAAACTTTGAGTCATACCAGGACCAATATGTATCAGATTGAGTTGCGGTTGATTTTTTCACGTCACCCAATTTCTTGTTTATATTAAATCATAGTATCTATAAAAATTAACTAAATAATTATTAGATAAAAATTATAAATAAATTAATTAAGTAATAGTAGATAATATGATGAGAAAAAAATATGATATCATTTTCTCGATTTTGGAAATGTGATGCACGTTTTAAACCAAAATGAAACTTATATATCGAAAACGTACAGTTCAAGTCATACCGACCAAATAGTGTGTCATATTTTTGTGTGGTAAATTTATATATGTAAAAAATGATTTAAGGATAATTTTACTAAAGTATCAAAACAATCCTAATTCATTTTTTTTGTTTCGAGTATGTCCCTTTTATTCTTTACTAAAATGTTATTAGAAAATAGAAAAACTCACTTTGACTAATACCAATCACATAATTAGTTGATTTAATGTGAAACTGATTCCTAAAAATCACAAATGACTTATGAATCATTTTAATAAATTATCAATACAATCCAAGTGTGTTTTCCCATTTTTCAGTGAGTGACACTTTTTAAACTAAAATAGCATTTTTAAAGTGATAAATAACACTTTGAGTCAAACCAGACATATCATGTATTAGATTGAGGTGAGGCTAATTTTTAAATGTCACAAATGAATTATGGGTCATTTTTACAAAGTATCAAAACTATTTGAATGTGTTTACTTGGTGTTGAGTATGTCACTTGTCTTTTTTACTAAAATTAATGTCAATTTTATATAAAAAGACACACATGGAGTGATACCAGGCACATCATGCATTGTATTAAGGTGAGGATAATTACTATGCATAAAAAATAACTTATTAATTATTTTACTAATGTATCAAAATAATATGAATGTTTTATCTTGTTTTTGAGTATATCACTTTTATTTTTTAATAAAATGTCATTTTAAACTGGAATCACACACTTTAAGTCATACTGGTCACATCATGTGACAGATTTATATGAGAATAATTTATATACTTCAAAATGACTTATTAATAATTTTAATAAATTATCAGCACAATCCAAACATATTTTCATGGTTTTTAGTGAGTGACCCATTTTTTGAACTAAAATGTCAATTTTAAACAGATAACGGACACATTGAGTCATATCGGGCACACCATGCATCAAATTGAGTTTTGGATGATTATTACACATCAAAATGACTTATGTATTGTTTTAATAAATTATAAAAACAATTAGAATGCATTTTATCAATTTTGAGTTTGTCACTTTCCTTTTTTACTAAAATTAATGTCAATTTTAAATAAAAAGACACACTTAGAGTCATACTGGGAACATTGTGCATTAGATTGATATTTAATTGATTAATCCACATAAAAAAATTACTTATGGATATTTTTTTCTAAATTATAAAAACAATCCAAATGCATTTCCTTGTTTTTTAGTAGGTCATTGTGTTTTTAACAAAAATTAATGTTAATTTTAAATAAAAAGGCTCACTCGGAGACATGTTGGTCACATAGTGTGCCCTATTGAAGTGTGTCTAATTCCTACACATTGAAAATGAATTATAATTTTTTTTACTAAAGTATAAATAAAATCCAAATTTATTTTATTATTTTTGAGTATGTCACTTGTCTTTTTTACTAAAATTAATGTTAATTTTAAATAAAAAGACACACTTAGAGTCATACCAGTCACACCATGCATCATATTGAGGTGAGGTTGATTCCTACATGTCAAAAATGACTTATGTATCATTTAAATAAATTATAAAAACAATTATAATATGTTTTATAGGTTTTGAGTATGCCACATATCTTTTTTACTAAAATATAATTTTAAACTTGAAACACACACTTTGAGTCATACTGAGCCCATCGTATGTTTTATTTATGTGAGACTAATTGTATATGTAAAAAATTAATTACTAGTCATTTTTATAAATTATTAAGAAAATATTAGTGTTTTTATTTGTTTTTAGTGAGTGACACACTTTTTGAAATGAAATGTTAATTTTAAACTAATAACGAACACTTTGATTTATAATGGGAACACTGTGCAACAGATTGAGGTGAGAATGATTCCTACAAAGCAAAAATAAATTATGGATTTATTTCTTAAAGTATAAAAATAATATGAATGAGTTTTCTTGGTTTTGTGTATGTCACTTGTCTTTTTTACTAAAATTAATTTCAATTTTTAAATAAAAGACACACTTGGAGACATATCTAGAACAACGTGCATCAAATAGATGTGTGAATAATTCTTATATGTAAAAAATGAAATATAGTTTGTTTTCAAAAAATGTTAAAACAATATAAATTAATTTTCTATATTTTGAGTAAGCCACTTTACTTTCTTACTATAATTAATGCCAATTTTGAATAAAAAGACACACTTGCAGTCATACCGGCCACATAATGTGTCCAATTGAGGCATGAGTGATATATAAACATCTCAAATGACTTAAGGAATATTTTACAAAAATATGGAAACAATATTAATGCACTTTCACAATTTTGATTATGTCACTTGTCTTTTTTTACTTAAATTAATGTCAATTTTAAATAAAAAGACACACTTTAAGTCATAATGGTCACACCGTGTATAAGATTTAAGTGAGTTTGATTCATATATGTCAAAAATGACATATAGATAATTTTAATAAAGTATCAAAACAATCCGAATGTGTTCTATGGGTTTTCATAATGTCACATTTTTTTTACTAAAATGTTATTTTAAACCATAAACACACATTTTGAGTGTTTATAATAACTATTACTTCCAATATTACTCCCTAGTGATTATAATAACCATTACATATATAGTGTTCCCCATAAATATTACTTCAAGATCTCATGAATGACTATTAATTCCAATATTGATCCATTGTGATTCTTATTTCATATTTCTGATTTTAATCCTCATAGTGAAGTGTTTGATCGATGGGGTCCTAGTGTCTATATATTTACTTCCTTTTACTCATTATTATGTGCCTTTATGGGGATTTAATTGATTCCATAACTAGTTGTAACTGTATAGGAAAGAAATCCATCATTTGGATGGGTGATAAGTTGAAATTGTTTGTAATTGATTCCAAAATGATAAGAGATTTATTCTCAAACTTGAAAAACATTCCTAAGTGTCTACCTTTACTGTAAAGGTCACTTGTCTATGGTTTTATTGATTATGAAGGTGATAAATGGGAAAAACATTGGAAAATTATTAACCAAACATTCCAAATGGATAAACTTGTGGTATTTTTATTTCCTTTATTTTTATTCACTATGTTACCACATGAATTGACTTTATCTTAACCATGTGAAACCTAGGGAACCAACACTTTTATTTTTCAAATGAATCATAAATAAGAATTATATATTACCATGATATAAATCCTGAAATAACATTGTGTTTCACATATATATTTTTTGTGCCATGTAGAGAAGGGAAAATTACTTGCTAAGAAAGAAAAAATTGCAATGGTGCATAATTTATTACCACAGTTTAGTTTTTAAGAAATGATAATGTGGTGGAATCTGATGTTTCGAAATAAGGGAAGTTTTGAGTTTGACCTGAAGTCATGGTTTGATAATTTGACAAAAGATGTGAATTCTTGAGCAGTATTTGGCTTTAACTTTGAAGAAATAAGATGCATTTTCCAAATCTTAAAAGAATAAACTAGTGTCTTAATAAAATCTTCCCACTATACCCACATTCCTAAATGGAGTTAATCATTTCATTATTTTTACTATATTTTATGCAAGGTTATATATTAACCCCTTGAGTATTAAAATAAGTATCTTTTCCCTCCCAAAGTCATTGATTATCATCTACATAGTGGACTAACACTAATTCAATCATGTATAGGTATGTGGCTACAAAAAAGAGGTATTATGAAATCTACCATCAATTTAGTTCTTTGATCAGAGGTATCATCCATAAAAAGAGGTGGAAATGAATATATGGAAAGCTAATCCAGGTGACTTTCTAGGTATAATTATAAATTTAAATTCATAAGAAATTGACGAATATAGAGTTAAGAAGGATAAGGGTACGAATCTTAATGAAATCACTAATGAATAAAAGGTGTTCTATTTTACTAGACAGGATACCATTAATTACATACTTTTATGGAAAATGATTTTACTGTGAAAACATCAAGATTTGAAATCCTATTTCATGACGCGTTCCCCGGGGCCCATGCCATGACTACCCCAAGCCCACCTTCCATAGGCCAGGGGCTGGCAACTAACACTGGAACGACATATCCCTAAAACCGAGATGGCATTACCCTTTAACCTGTAACCTCACAAAAACCAAGCACACAACAATACACAAGCACAAAGTAAACTTTATAGTAAAAAAGGTGTATACAGTAAGTAAAGGGGCCAGAATACAAGCCCAACTGGAAAGTACAAGTAAAACTGAAAACAACTCCTACAAACACCCGCCAAGGATACTACCTTAAGGGTAGGTACAACTCTTGAACGGTCATCTCTACAGATCATCTCATCTAATGTCAACCTCTGAGCAGCCTCCAGTCCTGGTACCCTCAACCTCAATCAGTGTTGTCTATTGTTTGCACAAGACACAACAAGGTGCGGGCATAGCCCGTGCAGGGGTGAGTATAATGAAACTCAATAGGGACCCCAAGACCCCCTAAGGTCCCTTAGAATCCACAAAGGATAAACCAAAAAGCACAAAATTAATAGTCAACCTTAATTAGGTATATGCCCATACATATACCTAAGTTATCAAGTATACCCATCTCATTAATGAGGAAACACAAGGACCACATCTTTAGCTGGAAATACAACTGTTCTACGAAGGAAAGAATACCACGAAGGTAACACCATGAAGGTAAGTACCACAAAGGTAACGCCACATAGAAGAATACCACGAAGGTAAGTACCACAAAGGTAATGTCACACATTAGAATACCAAGAAGGTAAATACCACTAAGGTAAAGACTCATCTCACACCAGGTATATCTTAAATACATAAGTATAGATGATTAGTTATATTACTAGACTATCTTACTTTGTCGAGAAGCTCTGTTGTTGACCCATGTAGGATCAAATATGACCCACAAAGGACTTGAAAATGACCCACACAGGATCTGGAGATGACCCACACAGGATCGGTATGCACTGACCCACACAGGATCGTTGAGCACTGACCCACACAAGATCTGAAGATGACCCTCATAGGATCTAAATACTTCTCAAGTACAGTCAGCCATAGGGTTCCCGCAATAAGCATACTTGATTCCGGGGGGTTCCACTCCTCAAGCCATCAGTTGACACTTCAACATCCATGAAGAACCATGAAGAATTATCATGAAGATATGTCACGTCATAAGGGTCACAACGTGATAGACGACGCGTCAATTGGATGTCCGGTCTGTAAGTTATTTGCATTTCCATTCTGAGAGCCCGATTGGATTCAGGTTCGATCCAACCCGATCATACTCCAACTCTTTTCAAAACTCAAGTAGAGTATACCAAAAGGACCATCTCGATCCAAGGGTTCTAGCGCCCTAGAAGATTTTTCAAACGAATGCCCAGTTCTCAAGATATATCCAAAAGGCGTATATGGGTCTAGATAGGCCCGGGTCCTGTCCGACTCAGTCGGACTGACCTGGCCCGCCCGACCTGGGCCGACCCGAACTGGTTCAAGTGAACACAGCCCACAAAGGGAGTTGGCCGACCCGCTGGGTGCGGCCCGGTCGGAGTGGCCCACTGGGCACAACGCCCGCACCGCTGACCTCTTGGTACCACTCGCTCGGATGGGTGCGGTCTACCCGGCAGGGTGCGGTCTGCCCGGCTAGGTCTGATCTGCCCGGCTGGGTGCGGTTTGCCTGGCTGGGTGCGGTCTATCATGGAGGGGCTCGCCCTATCCGAATCGGGGGGAGACATCCCCCGATATTCCGAACGGTCCAACGGACCGTTCGGCTTGGCCAAACTGGTGGCACCATGTGGCGCCACCTGCTAGCATGGGGGGGCCGCCGGAGCAGTCTCTCTCTACGTGACGCGGCCGGCTGACGATTCTGGTCGACTCCCTCCTTCCAGTGGTACGACTACACTGTTGTCATCCTGTGGTCGGCCGGTTTTCGGCTGCCCTGGTGCGCCGTCGCGGCCTCCTCTTATACCTACAATGCGGATGCGCACCGCCCTACCTTCACGTAGCCTGCCGGGTGTCGGCCACCCTCCGGGTGCCCCGCATCCTCAAAACCACGTCCGTACGGGTGTCAGACGGCCTCCGGGTGTGCCGCCTGCTCGAACAGCGGTCGGCCGGTTTCCAGCCACCCTCCTCTTCCACGGGTCACCGCAGCTTCGTTCTAAGACTGAAAAATATGACGACCACATATTCACGATCCTCAGGTCGAGATATCAGCATCCATATGTCTCACTCAACAAAACATTGTTTTTTTAGCGTGCTTAATTATTTTGTGTTGAATAACGCATAAAGAACACACAAAGAACAAATAGAAAAGATCATGGTATTTTGGCGGATCGATGGCCGTGTTTGTTTGGCCATCATCATTGAGAATCAAGAATATAAAGAATCAACAAAAAGATAATTATCATATTTCAAAATAAACCCACTACCACGTTCACTCGTTGGAGGTGGCATGAGGAAGGAGATGAAGATGATGAAGATGCTAACGTCCGTCACTCCCACAATACGCTCCAAAGATGGTTCCTCATTCTTGATCTGGAGGATGTTCTTCATTGAAGGAGGTTCTTCATTGGAGGATTTTCTTCCAAGTTCTCCAAGGCTCTCCAAAGTCTTCTCATTTTCCTAAGATCTCCCCCATGAGAGGTGAGGAGCCAATATTAATTAAGTTAAGTAAATTAAATCAATTAATGTTGGCTCATTAAATTGGGGAAAAACCAAGGGTTTCCTCATATTAAAGGGGATTTCGGGTGGTCCACACCACCAAGATTCAAAATGGAGGTTTCAAGAAAGAAAAATAAAAAGTTATTTTTTTTATTTTTCTTCTCCCATGACAAAACTAAAAAACAAACTTCCACCCTCAGCCTACTGTGGTTGAGGTGAAGGTCTCCTTAAGTGAATATCGGCACTGCGAGTTCAACAGTGTCCTTGGGTTTCAATTCTGAGCACCAGTTAAAAAGTTACAAAATGCCACTCACACATTTTCTAAACATACCTAAAAAAAAGTTCAAAAATTTATTCCAGGAGTACAAGGCCTCAGAATCTTACGCCGTCAATTTTCATGAACTTGTAATATTTCCATATAATTTTTTAAAAAAAAATTACATGGAAAAATCCGGGTTATTACATTCTCCCCACCTCAGGGATTTGCATCCCTGAAAACCACAACATGAACTAGGGAAACTAGTGGTGGTAATGTGCACAGATCTGAGACTCCCACTCCCTTGTGCTCTCCTGGAGGTTCCTGTGCTACCAATAAACACACACCAGAGGTATTGACCACCCACGAAGGACCTATTCTGGTCGATCCTCAATCTCTACTGGAACCTCTGAAAACGTCTCCCCATCGTCGATGTCTAGCTCACCCCAGTCAATGATGTGTGAATGATCATGCACGTTCCTCCTTAGCTGGGATACATGAAAAACATCATGCACCCAGTGCAACTGAGGTGGAAGAGCTAAGTTGTAAGCCACCTCACCAACTCTACTGAGGACCTGAAAGGGTCCAATGAAACTCAGAGATTACTTTCTTCCCCAGCCAAATATTCGCAAAACTCATCGAGGTGAGACTCGTAGAAAGACATAGTCACCATCCTCGAACTCTAGAGTTCTCCGTCTCCTGTCAGCATATGACTTCTACCTACTCTGTGCAGTCTTCATCCACTCCTGGATGATCTTCACTTTCTCCATGGTATCCCTTACCATCTCTGGTCCCATGATTGCTGACTCCCCTGGGTCAGTCCAGCACATAGGTGATCTGCAAGGTTGACCGTACAACAACTCTAATGGTGTCATACTGATAGTGGAGTGATAACTATTGTTGTATGCAAACTCCACCAAGGTAAATTGATCATCCCAGCTACGGCCAAAATCAAGGACACAAGAATGCGACATGTCCTTGAGGGTCTAAATGGTTTGCACTATCTGACCATCCATCTGAGGATAAAAGGTGGCGCTCAATCAAAGATGAGTCTCAAATGCCTCCTGCAACCCCTTCCACAGCCGGGAATTAAAACGTGCATCACGATCGGATACAATCGTCAAGGGCACTCCATGAAGCCGTACAATCTCCTATACATAGAGGCATCACAGGCTCTCTACTAATAACTTCTCTCTGATAGGTAGGATGTGGTTCGACTTGGTGAGTCTGTCCATGATTACCCAAATGGAATCATGTCCCTTGGATGTGCATGGAAGTCCTGTGACGAAGTCCATGGAAATTTCATCCCACTTCTACTCTGGCACCTCTAGTGGCTGAACTAAGTCTACTGGAACCTGATGCTCTGCATTCACTTGCTGACAAGTGAGGCACTGAGAGACAAACTCTACCACTACTTTCTCTATTCTCGGCCACCAGTACTAACACTAAAGGTCTTGGTACATCTTTGCCACTTCTGGATGTACGACTAGAGGGATGTGTGTAACTACCTCAACACTTCCTCCTGTAGGGTCACCAGTACAATAGTACGCCCTCTGAAGAGGATGACATGCTCCCCACCTTCAGAAAATCCATCAGGTGCCTGTCCTGTGGATATATGAGCAAGTTGAGCCTCTCAGTTAGTGTCCCCAAGCTGCATATCCTTGACTCACTGAAGGAGTGGGGGAGTGACTGTTAGAGAATGAAGATAAGCCGCTCCATCTTGATCCACATAGGATATCCGCAAAGTGGCCAGCTGCTTCATTGCCTCACTCAGCAAATGTATACCTGATCTCCTTCTAAGTGAATCTACTACTACGTTACCCTTTTCATGAGTATAGACTATCTCAAAGTCATATTCCTTGAGGAATTCAATCCAACGCCGCTGTCTCAGGTTCAGGTTCTTCTGAGAGAAGATATACCCGAGACTCTTGTGATCAGAGTAGATTGTAAAACACTCACCCATCAAATAATATCACCACATATTCAAGGAGAATACCACTACTGCTAACTTCAGGTCATGAGAAGCATAGTTCTGCTCATGTTGTCTCAGCTTTTGAGAACCATAAGTGATCACTGCTCACTCCGGCATCAGGACACATCCAAGCCCGGTCCCTGATGCACTGTAGTAGACTACGTACTCAACACCCTCCTCTGATAGCCTCAAGATGGGGGCACTTGTCAGCATCTGCCTCAGCTCCTGGAAACTCCGTTGGCATCTCTCCGACCACACAAAGGGTTTCCCCATCTTCATCAATGCTGATAATGGTGCCTCAACTCATGAAAAGTCTGGCATAAACCTCCAATAGTAACCGGCCAAACCCAGGAAACTCTGCACTTCTATCACACTCTTGGGTGGCTCCCAAGCAAGAACAACCTCAATCTTCGCTGGATCCACCGCAACTTCTGCCTCCAAGATGATGTGTCCCTAGAAGTGAAACTCTCGGATCTAGAACTGGCACTTCGAGAGATTAACATAAAGATGGTGCTCTCGTAGTGTGTCCAGAACTATCTGAAGATGATAGACATGCTCCTCCTCTATCGCTGAGTATATCAAGATGTCGTCAATGAAGACTACTACAAAGTGATCAAGGTATGTCTGGAAGATCCTGTTCATGAGTCCTATGAACACTTTTGTGGCATTTGTCATGCTGAATGGTATAACCAAGAACTCATAATGTCTATACAGACATCTGAAGTTCGTCTTTTATACATCCTCGTTTTGTACCCTAAGATGATGACAGCCAGATCCGAGTTCTATATTTGAAAACCATTTTTCTCCCTTCAGCTGATCAAAGTGATCATCAATCCTCGGTAGTGGGTACTTGTTCTTCACGGTCACCTGTTTCAGGCACCGATAGTCCACCCAGAGTCTCAAACTCCCATCTTCCTTCTTGGCGAACAAAACTAGGGCTGCCCAAGGAGAAACACTGGGCCTAATGAACCCCTTACTCTACAAGTCCTCTAGTTGTACTCGTAACTCTCGAAGCTCCGCGAGAGACATATGATATGTTGGTGTAGATATCGGTGTCGTCCCAGAGTACAATTTGATATAAAATTCCACCTCTCTATGAGGAGGTATAACCGAAACATCATCAGGGAAAACATCAGCATACAAGTCCACCACTACCGGATAACTCAAACTCTCAACATAAACCCCTTTGAGGGTAAGGCTAGCCAACTCATGTGTGATCAAATGCACCCTCCTCCAGGTAAGTCCATCTTGTGCTACAAAGGTTCCCTTCTCTCCGTTGAAAGAAAACCTGGTCCCATCCATGCAGACACACCACACTTTGTGCCTAATACAGTTGATCTGAGAATCAACTGCAGATAAACAATCTATACCCAAGATAACGTTGTAAGGCCTTGACACCACTACTAGAAGATCCCAGCTGAATCTCTTACCTCCTAGAGTAATCCCACACTACCGGCATCAATATGTAATCATCGAATCCTCTCCCGTATGAGTCTCTAGTTGTAAGGATTGAGCCAACGGCTCCACCTAAATCTCCAAGCTTCAAACGAGGGTCGTGGCAATAAAAGAGTGACTGGAACATGTGTCTATAAGTAACACAGCTAAGGTGGAGTGGGAACAGACCGTACCTCATATTATCTTCAGAGTTCTATGGTTATAGGCCTCAATTTCTTGGATTTGGGATCATCCTTGTCCTCCTACCCCCCAGTGGTCGGGTGGACCACCTGAAGGTGGTGGCGGTAGAACCTCGTATCGTCGTCGAACGCCTACTGCACGACCAACTCCTCTACCACGTCCACTTGCTGCCTGCGGTCCTCCTCGATAGAATATTTTCCTCTGCCCAGGATATCCTTCAACTATCTTCTGGTCGTCCGTATGGCGGTTCGGGCAGTCGCGATCCATGTGACCATGCCCGCCGCATGAGTAACACTGCCTGCTCCTTGCCTTTCTTGCTCTATCTCGAGAGCCCTGCACAACCTACCTTGTATCCTATAGTCGTCTACCTATAGGTCTGGTCCTCTTGGACCTCTGTGTCATCTGTATACTACTTCCTTAAAATGAATCTTCTATGTGACGTCCAGTGGTGGGTCTCGCTACCAGTGACTGCTCAGCAAGGAAAATCTTCACTAAGAGTGCTCACTCTAACCCCCCTGCCTGCATTGGGATGTTGAGAGAAATCATTTAAGATCTAATATCCAGTCTGATCCCCTGCTCAAATGTCTGATCCCTGAAGAAAGGTTCCCGCACCATGTCAGTGGAGTAGCGTGAGAAGTCGATGAACCTCAATGAATACTAAGCCACGGTCATGATGCCCTGCTATAAGTGGAGAATCTCCTGTATACGCACATAGCATGTTGCTGGGATGAAATCTGCCCTGAAAAGGCTCTCGAAGTCCGCCCAGATGAGAGTGACCTCATCGTGAACCTAGAGCATCAAGCTACACCATCTTCCCGTTGTCTCCTGAGGAAGACTGGTGGCAAGGATCACCATGAGATTAGCTGGTGTCCCTACCAGTAGAAAATCTCTAACCACGACCTCTAGCCAGTCCTCAGCTGCCTGTGCACCCGTCTTGCCCAAGAACCTCGGGGGTCTCTGGAGCTGAAACTCATGCAATGCGATCAAGTGGTGTGAAACCTCTGCTACTGGAGCTGGTTGAATCAGCTTCCCAACGGGTAGTGGTGATGCTGGTACACCACCCGATTGTACAACTACTGAAAGGGGGCCCTGCACCGAAGCCTAGTTGCTCAGTGGGCTGTCATCATGTACTCTACCTAAACCCTGACTGGCTGTCTTCGTGGAGTCATCCTTAAAAGAAACAGGTGAACCACGGTCAATAAGTTATACCTGGTGAGCTGACTCAAAGGGTTCACAAAGAAAAAATTTCTAAAACACACACGCAATCAGTGTTTTCATGCACTGAGTCAGAAATTAGAAGTCAGGGACCTGGTGTATGGATATGTTGACCGCCGCACCAATACTGGATTTCCCAAAATGAAAACCACACACATCACACTTAACACTATTGTTGAATCAAAAGATCAGAGTACAAGTTCTTCGGTAGAACTAACCCCTCAGATACCAATTTATCACAATCTGTCCCCCAGGACTCATAATGTGACTAACCCAAGCCCGCCTTCCATAGGCCAGAGACTGGAAACTAGCACTGAAAAGGCATATCATGAAAACTGGGAAGGCATTTCCCTTTAACCTGTAAACTCACCCAAACCAAGAACACAACAAGATACAAGCACAAAGTAAATTGTATAGTAAACATTGTGTGTACAGTAAGTAAAGGGGCCAGAATACAAGCCCAACTGGAAAGTACAAGTAAAACTGAAAACAACTCCTTTGAACACCCGCCAAGGATCCTACCTAAAGGGTAGGTACAACTCTTGAATGGTCGTCTATGCAGACCGTCTCATCTAATTTCCACCTTCGAGTAGCCTCCAGTCCTGGTACCCTCGACCTCGATTAGCTCTGTCTGTCATTTACACAATACACAGTAAAGTGTAGGTGTAGCCCGTACATGGGTGAATATAACGACATTCAGTAGGGACCCCGAGACCCCCTAAGGTCTCTCAGAATCTACATAAGCATAAACAACAAAGAATGAAAACAACAGTCAAACCTACTTAGGTATATGCCCATACATATATCTAAGTTATCAAGTATACCCATCAAATTCATGAGGAAACACAAGGCCCAAATCTTTAGTCATAAATAGAACTGTTCCACAAAGGAAATAATATCGCGAAGGTAACACCACGATGGTAAGTACCAAAAAGGTAACACCACAAAGAAGAATACCACGAATGTAAGTACCACAAAGGTAATTCCACATAGTATAATACCATGAAGGTAAATACCACAAAGGTAAAGACTCATCTCACACCAGGTATAACTTAAATACATAAGTATAGATGATTAGTTGTATTGCTAGATCATCTTACTTCATCGAGAAGCTCTGCTGTTGACCTACACAGGATCGAAGATGACCCATAGAGGATCTGAAAATGACCCACACAGGAACTGAAGATGACCCACACAAGATCAGTATGCGCTGACCCATACAATATTGCTGAGCGTTGACCCACACAGGATCTGAAGATGACCCACACAGGATTTGAAGACTCCTCAAGTACAGTCTACCATAGGGTTCCCACACTAATCATGCTTGATTCCAGGAGGTTTTGCTCCTTAAGCCATCGGTCTATACTTCAAATACCATTAAGTCCCGCGAAGAAGTATCATGAAGGTTCTTCACGTCATAATGGACCTGACGTGACAGACAACGCGTCAATCGGACGCCCGGTCTATAACTTATTAGTGTTTCCGTTTCGAGGGCCCTGTTGGATTCGGGTTCGACCCAACCTGACCATACTCTAAATTTATCCAAAACTCAAGTGGATTATATCAAAAGGACCATATCGATCTAAGGATTTTGGCGCTGTAGATGGTTCATCAAATGGACGCATGATTCTTAAGATATGGCCAAAAAGGTGTATCTGGGTCCACATAGGCCTGGGTCCGGTCCGACCCGACCGAACCGACCCGGCCAGACCCGACCCAGTTTGGGTCGACCCGGCCCAACCCGGGTCTGGCCCGACACACAAAGGGGGTGTCCTGACCCACTGGGTGAGACCCGATCAGAGTGGCCCGTTGCGCACGGCTCGCTCGGCATGGCCCACTGGGCACGACCCACGGGGCGCGGCCCGCTCGGTGCAGCCCGCTCGGCTGGGCGTGGTCTGCCCGGCTGGGTGCGGTCAACTCGGCTGGGTGTGGTCCACCTTGGTGGGGGCCACCGTAGCTGCACCTGGGGGAGGCACCCTTTATTATTCCGAAGGGTCCAACAGACCATTTGGATTAGAGAACCCAGGGGCGCCATGTGGTGCCGCCTACTGACACGCAGGACCTGCCAGAGCGGTCCCGCTTGGCGTGATGCGACTAGGCAGCAGTTCCAGCCAGCTCCCTCCTTCCAGTATCACAATAGCGCCTCTATCCTCCCACAGCTGACCAGTCTCCGGCCTCCGTGGCTCGATAGCCACGACCTTCTCCTCTACTGGTGATGCAGACGCGCGCCACCCCGCATCCATGCGGCCGGCTGGGTGCCATCCGCCCTCCGAGTGCACCGCCTCCTCAAAACCCCAGTCGGTCGGGTGCCGACATCCCTCCAGGTGCGCCGCCTACTCGAACAGCGGTCGTCCGGTTGCTGGCCGCCCACCTCTTCTGCGGGTCACCGCAGTTTCGTTCTAAGCCCAAAAAATATGGTGACTGCATATTCATGATCCTCGGGTCGAGATCTCTGTGTCCATATGTCGCGCTCAACAAAACATTGTTTTTTTTAGCGCGCTTAATTATTTGGCGTTGAAGAACGCACGGAGAACGCATGAAGAACAAATAGAAAAGATCATGGTATTTTGGCGGATCGATGGTTGTGTTTGTTTGGCCATCGTCGTTGAGAATCTAGAATATGAATAATCAACAAAAATATAATTATCATATTTCAAAATAAACCCCCTACCTCATTCGCTCATTGGAGGTGGTGTGAGGAAGGAGATAAAGACGATGAAGAGACTGACGTCCGTCGCTCCCACAACATGCTCCAAAGATGGTTCCTCGTTCTTGATCTGGAGGATGTTCTTCGTTGAAGGAGGTTCCTCGTTGGAGGATGTTCTTCCATGTTCTCCAAGTCTCTCCCAAGTCCTCTCCTTTTCCAATGATCTCCCCCACGAGAGGTGAGGAGCCAATATTAATTAATCTAATTAAGTTAAATCAATTAATTTTAGCTCATTAAATTAGGGGAAAACCAAGGGTTTACTCACATTAAAGGGGAGTTTCTGTGGTCCCCACCACCAAGATTCAAAATGCAGGTTTCAATAAAATAAATTATCTATTTTATTTTTCTTCTCCCATGAAAAAACTGAAAAACAAAATTTTACCCTCAGCCTACTGTGGTTGAGTTGAAAGTCTCCTTAAGTGAATATCGGCGTTGCGAGTTCAACGGTGTCCTCAGTTTTCAATTTCGAGCATCGGTTCAAAAGTTACAAAATTCCACTCGTGCATTTACTAAACGTACATAAACAAAGTTCATAAATTTATTCTGGGCACACTGGGTCTCAGGATCACATGCCTTCAATTTTTGAGAACTTGTAATCTTTCCATATAATTTAAAAAAATACATGAAAAAATTCGGGTCTTTACATCCTGTGCTAGATAATAAGTTTATAAATTTTTTAAAAATAAACAACCAATAAATTATGGGTTCCAATGGATAAAAACTATAATCATAAATAAAAATTTAGAATATGCATGTTAATTATATACACTATTTTAAATATAAAACTCATTGTTGGAATTATAAATGGTTTGGAATATATTTTTGGAGGTGTATAGGCTATACCCACCAGTACTTGAGCTATCAAGAACTGTGCATGTAGAAACAACGCTCTAGGATATGATTCTTCCACTGAGAGTGATACTTTTGGTGACAGTACTCTTAATCCATTATGATATTGATATATGGGAAAAATATAATCATTAGTTAAAACTAGATAGGATTTATTAGGATTCACTAATTCAATACATAATCAACCTACCTTTTTATCCTTCGACATTGGGCCATGAGTGTGCACTGGGAAAAACTTTTCTTTAACACAATCCAATTAAGAACTGTCCATGATTTTTAAAAAATTACCTTTGATATTTCACCATTTTATTTTCATGATCTATGTAATAAGATCAATGTTCATCCCCAACATGGAGCCCTTATAATCAAAAGAAAGTTCTAGATACTTTATATGAGATCTTATACGATGAGATAATTCCAGGTGTCTCTGAATCGCTTTGGTGGTACAATGATAAGTTATTTTTTACTCCTTAAATATCAATTTCATATAGTGTATGAAACTTATTTTTAATTGAAAATAATAAGTAGTTGTGTATTTAATGGAACACTGTACACTAGAAAGTGCACAAAACATGGTTTGTAAAATTGTATAAGGTCACTATAATAGTGTTTTTGGGGGATGGATACTTGAGGGACACTGGAGCTTGAATTCTAGTGTCATTTTAAACTGAAAACCCCCAAATTTTATTCATGATATCTCAAGTAATAGTTATGGGTAACACTATGGATGTGTGTTTAGAGTCACAAGGGATCAATATTAGAAGAAGGCATGCCTCCATATCTCAACCTAGATATCAACACAAAAAGTATTAATTTTGATAGAGATATTTTATATTTAATAAAAATGGATATATATAAGGGAAATGAAATCATATAGTTTATGATGATACCTAGAAGAGAAACTCTATTAATATAGAAAGGGGGAGCATAGATTTGAAGGTAGAAAATTCTGTGTTTTTAAAAATAGATTTATGGAATTATAAGAATATGAGGATGGATTGTAATGACCTATGACTCAATTACCCATAGTTAACATTGTTCATAAATAATTATAGTGTAAAAAAATAAATATGGTGGAAAATAGGGAATTAAATTACTACTGTTGGACAAACAAAGGATGGACATGTGAATAATTATGCTTAGGAAAAAATAATACTTAGGTTTTTTCAATGGCTATCGAGGAAGATAAACCCAAAAAATTAATATGTGGTTTCACAAACCATGACACAAAGTAAGAGGGGAAAATTGATGAAAGTCCATCTTATAGATAAGGAAGAGTATATAATCATTTAGTGATAGAGAATTTAATTAAGGTACATTAATAAATTGGATTAGTCTCACAAAATAGGTAAATCTCTAGAAAATAAAGTTGTATAATTCTAGTTAAAATATTTATAGGGAAAATTTCACAAGTGTTTTTGTAAGGAGAACAAACAAGAAGACTTGGAATTATATTAAATAAAAGTGGTTGAATTACAATGACCAACAAAATTCCTCCTATTGAGGATTATTGGGAATTAACCCGATCCCATAAACATAATTATTGTATTTTATGATTTATGAGAGGGATTATTAAGTGGTAGATATGATTTGTGGTGTTTATACAGTAAAATAAGATGAATTCATTGATTAGAGATGATTACATTATGAAGATATAGATGATTCAAGTGGTTTGAAAGATTTATTTATGTTTACATGTGATATCAATAGAAATTTAGTGACCAAAAAGAGATATCAGGCCATAATCCAAGTAGTATAAAACTACTATTAAAGAGAATAAAAATTGATGAAGAATATGAAACATATATAGAGGAACTCATAATTTGTTTTTTTGTGTAAAAATACGACAACAAGTGGTTTTTAAGGATCATTAAGGTTTAGGAAAAATCAATATCCCCTGATGAAGATTATATAAAACAAGTTTTTTAGAGGAAAATGGACACAAATCTTGTTTTTGATGAAGATTTAAAGGATATCTAGCCTCATATATAAAATCAGATGTACCTTGTAATGGAATAATGACCTTGGATATCTAGTGGTGTCATGAGTTTATAGAAAAAAGTGGTATCCATTAGTTTGATATATGGTATGAATCACATAATTTTTTTTTATTTCTTATTCACCAAAATTATTATTTTCGTGTGACTAAGATCATATTGAGTTTAATGTTGAATAAAGGTTGTTTCTCATGTTTTATGAGCTTATGGTAGTAATTGAGCTATTTTTACAACACTAAATTTATTTTCTTAAACACTTCATACTATATCGAGTTCTAAATCAGTGGACTTAGAGGATTTGTTAATGACTCACTTACAAGAATTATTTTAACTCACAAAATTTATTTGATAAAATATAGATATTGGTGAATGTAGTTCAGAAGTTGGAGATTTGGTTTTCTCAATTTTGAGTATGAGATGTGTGTTTTAAACTAAAATGTAAAAATTAAAAATATATAGTTCGAGACATACCGAGCACATTGTGTATTGGATTGAGGTGCGGCTGATTGAGTATGTGATGCATGTTTTTCTTTCAACTGTTTGCACTAATCTAGACAAAAAAGAAATGTTCCACTTGGATGAAAGAAGAAACCCCTTGATACCTAAAATGATTCATCCAAAAACAACATGTTTTCTCTTTTCCATCTTACTATATATAGTTGAACAAAAAAATATTGTTTCCCAAAAGATAAGAAAAATAAATAAATAATTATTAGATAAAAAATAAATAGGAAATTAACTTAAAAATATTAGATAAAATGGTGAAAAATTTAACAAAATAATTGGTAGGAATTCAACTTTTCTTGATGTATGTATACATTCCTAACCCATTTCCTTATTTCCATTATCTCAATTACAGCCTTGAAGTCCACTCTGTCATGAGCATGTTTAGCTTTGAACAAACCACCCCAACTCGAGAAAAAGAATCCACCTATATAAGAAAAAAAAATTACATTATTAATTCTATATATAAATAAATTATACATAAATATGAAATAATACATTAATAAAATTTCAATTTTAAACTAAAATCACACAATTTAGGTCATACCAGGTACATCGTGTATTAGTTTGATGTATGGTTGATTCCACCATGTATTTTTATCCTATAATGCATTAAACATTATGGGACATCTAACAATATTGTAGTTTGATAACTTAGAATATTGAATTCATTAGAGAATAAAGAGAAATATTAATCATTATGAGTGCATCATCCTTGTTGAGTGTATTATCATAGTACATTAATGAATCATCCCTGTTGATGAATTCATTTCTTCATGATCTCTAATAAAATTAACAAAATAAGTATAAGAAAAAAATAATGAGGAAATTAACTTTAAAAGTATATAAAATGATGAGAAAAAAAATAAATGGAAATTTGTTCTATTTATATATCATTAAACTATAATATAATTATTCATGATCATATGAAACTAAAATACAAGGAATTTAGTAAATATTACATGTTCTTAAAAGAAAATATGATGTAAAATCTAATATGAAATTAAACTTCCTTCAATGTTTCATACCACATAACCTTAAACTGTATGAAATACCATCCTATATAAATAATGATTACCTATATGATATTTCATTATTTAAGTCTCTAAACTACAAATATAATCATAAAGGATTTTTTTTTTCACAATACATTTTCTATATTAAAATATTTTTTCCTTCATCACAACTTAAAATTTTAACACTCATTTTTCAAAGATATTTAGCATTCCCAGTCTCATTATTTTAACCTATGATTCCAAACTATAACATTTTAGATTAAGCTACTGTGGATACATATGAGATATTTTAGAAGCTCAATACCAACAACTTGGTATATTTAACAAATTTACAATAACATAACATTCACATATTATACAAAATTCCCATAAATTTTTTTTATCCTTTTGGGTTGGTGTAAAATTCATATATAAACATTTTCCTTCTTATGTGCTACAAAAAACTAGCATAACACATTATATAGTTTTGGATTATACTAAAAATTAGTGTATCCCTTTATTTATTCCTAGAAAAAATTAACCATTAGTGTAAAATTATTAGCGCTCATTGATTGAACTAACATAAATATTTACATTTCAGTTTTTATGGAATATAATAAAATACATATTTCTGTTTCATCATCATAGAGAGTAAAAAATCCATGATAAAAAATTTATCTTCTTTGATGTTAAAAATATTAGTGATACCCATTATGTATTTTCATAAGACACTAAAATCCATTATAAATTGTTTACCCCTTTTGATAGTATTAAACATCAGTATATCCTTTTATAACATCCAAATGACACTAAAATATACAACATCCATTGAGTCTTCATGGATTGTGCTATAGATCAGTATATCCTTTTCAATATTCTGAGTGATGATAAACTCCATCATAACATCATCCTCATTTGTCCATCAAAATGGGAATATCCATATTCTCATGTATTTTTTATTAAGAATGATGATGGTTTTTTTATTAATGATCTTGTAAAAATGGATCATTTTATATAATGAATGTGAACATGCATATTATCAACAAACCAGTTGACACATTTTTTTATGTTGATCCATTGAACAAGTATCTATATGTATAATAAGTATAAGTTAAACACCTCTACTCATGTAATAATTGTGATATTCTATGTGATATAATGGTCGGATAATTTAGTTCCACATCATGTGGATATAAAAGAATCAATTTTAGTCATTATGTTTCACTAATGAAAACTTCATGTGTTACTTTTATGGATTTCTCAATCATTTTTTATATTCTCTCATACATATAATTGATGATATAATAGCCCAAATAATTCTACCACCGACCAAAGTGAAACCACTATATTGTTATTTTTTTATATCATTTACCACCACTCATGAAGAAACCCTATAGAGGGAATTAGTCTAATTTTATTCTAAAAATTATAAATAAATTAACTAAAAAAATTGATAAAATTACGAGAAAATTAACTAAATAAGTAGTATAAAATCATCTCTTCACGATGCCTATATACATTCTAACATCCCGTTTTCTACTCATTTCTAAGAAAATTTATTTCTTCCATTAGACTTCTCATTGTGAAAGAAATAAAAACAATAAATAAGAATTATAATAATAATGATTTACACCCAAAATATATTTCTAAGTTTATATCTTGTATCATATCACAAACATAGTAGGTAATCACCTAAATTTGTTATCGAAAAAATTTCGACACCATGTATATTGCCCACTCATCTCTAAAAAAATTTAATTCTTCTTTTTAGTGTGAAGGTTATTATAAATTTTGTAGTATTGAGAATATATAGAAAATATAACAATTAAGAAATATTTTTAATGAAATTGTAATTATATTTGGAAATTACATGTTTAGGGATGCTGATCCTTTCATGGTTTATGATATCTCTTATAAATTTGTAAAGCTAATATCCATAATTTTTTCATTATTTATCTTTAAAAAAAGCAGAAAAATTGACCAAAATAAGTAAATTATTTTGAAATATTTAAATATTTCCATATATTCCTTAATTCCTTTTCTATTTGAAGTAATGGATGGGATTTTTTTGTTTTGTCACCAAATTCATGTCATGATCTAGCCTATTTTTAGAGACAGCCTTATCATAAAAAAATCATGTTAAAAAACAAACTGAGACATATAATTCAAATTTTATCTATAATATAATGGTTGTATTGTATTAAAAATTCACAACACACATCATATGCGGTTGGTTTGATGGATATCCATGCATTGGATCCAAAAAATAAATATTTGTGGTATCCAGATTTAGTGTGAAGAATATCCAGTGGTTCTTAAAAAAAATAAGTAATGGAAAAAATTAAAAAATATTTTATGATATTAGATTGTATAGTTTTACCCCTATATTGTTGTCATAAAAAAGAGTCCTTCGTCTATAATTTTTTCTCAAATGCACCATTTAGCCATTTTTTTCTTATCAATTTCTTCATTCCCCATAGATGTTTCTTATGTAGAAATGATAGATGGATCAATGAATCCAAATCATTATTCACATGTTTTTCCTTTTATATAGTAATAATATAAACTCCTATAGAAAATATTTATAGTTATTAACTTTAATGAAAATATTAAATCATTTTTTGGACAAAATTATTATGAAAATGTACCTTATGTATGTATTCAAAATTGAGACTCTTATCTATTCAAACTTGAGAACCTCATTTATACTCTTGAGACCAACTACATTTGTAACGAAAGTTCTATATATATATTATTTATATGGAATGTTAGAAATATTTCCATCTTTAATTGTGGTATTTTCTTGAAGTTTTAATGATAATAAATATTGTTGTGGAACTAGTGTGGAGAAGGTACTCTCAGAAGTTCCTTTTTATATCTTGGTTGATTTACTAGATTGTCTTGGTCTGACCTTCCATTTCCCCATTTATTTATTGATATGTAATACTATACCTCACTTAAGATCCTTTTTCATCAATTTTTATAGGTTTTTCATATGAAAAAATTTGTTAAATACATACCTCATGTATCTTTATAAGATCAAACAACCATGCTATGAAAGTTCTAATAACATCATCGACCATTATAATATCAAGATCATCAAGTGGAATAGGAAAATTAGTAGTTGGATCTTGAGCTAACTCAATCCCTACTCTCATGTGTTCTTTTTAGAGTTATTTATTATTTATCTTGTCTCTTAGGATATTAAACATCATACCCCTCACAATAAGGTGGTGTGTGGGTGTTGATAGATAAAAATCACATACAACTTCACCCTATATAATTTTAATAATATAAAGTTATTAAAAGTTTTTGATTCACATTTAGGAGAAAGAGTAATAAAAAAATTCATTTCTTGGGTAAGGTATGTGGTTAAGGGGAATGAATAGCCTCAAAGATAGAGGGGTAATTTAGTTCTTCATGTGTGGATCTTTGTTCCACCATTGGTTCGCTTTGATCCTTTCTCATATATTGGTTTACCAAACCAGACTGGAAAATAATATCTTACAAAGAATCTATTTGTTCCTGAAATACCTTCATAATATTATACGCATCTTCTTGTGGTTTTTTATTCTTGAAATATCTTTGAGAAGTCACTCCAAAACCTACTCCTCTAATGCAACCATATTTTTCAATCCTTTTTAATGCTACTAAAAATTATTTTTCTTCTAGTACGATCATTGACGATAATTATTTCTAAAACATATAAAAAACATATGAACATCAATAATTTTTTTATGTAATACTATTATAAATCACAATGAATTACTATTATGTCATACTTACACATGTTTTTCATACTTCTTTTGTGTTTTTATGGACTATTTTACCCTACTTAATTACGTGAGCCTCCTTCTATAACACATGAGGTGGGATGTAAGTGGATTTTGATTTTGATTCATCAATATGAATATAAAAAAGAAACATATGTTGTTTAATATCACATAAAACATTTATTTTTGATTAAAAATATATACCAATTTCTTCTCTAATGAAGCGTACCCAATACTTTCTTTGTGATAAGGGTACATTGGTTTGATGCACATTCAATATTTTCATCACTCTTTTGTTATTTCATAAATTAATTTTTTTGAAACTAATTGGAAAAAATAAATAATGTAAAATAATATATTATCTACTATAATACACCTAAATTTTTTTCTCAACATGAATACTGATGAAAGTATTCCATGTTTCCTAATTTATAATGTGTGCATAACTAATTGGTGGGTAGTGATTTACTTTCCCCTCAGCATCCCTAATATGTAACTTGGTAACAAGAGTACAGAAGCCTCTATGGGTTTTTCTAGTGGCTATTAAGACATATTTATTATGGAAATCATAAAAAATAAATGAAATCTATAATGAATAATGAAAATTAAATCGATGTTTCATTATATAATTTTCAGAAAAATAGAGAAAGTATATTGTAACATTACTTTTATATCTTCTAAAGGGTTTCCATCATTACAGGATAGACATGATGCTATAAATATATATCAATCAGAACATTAATCCTCATTTTGACCCCAAAATAACAAATGAACATTGAATTTTTTGGACCAATAATTTGTCCATGTTGATTCTAACCAACCTCAAATTTTTTACCCTTACTTTTTCCCTTGATAATTTTATTCAACGCTATAAGGCTACATCGTTTCTATTTTTTCATCAATGTGCTATTGATCCCCTAATAATTCTTTAGTTTCAAAATCAAAAATTTGTTCTTCCCTGGGATTGGAAACATCATCATGTGCATGAGACATTATCTAGATGGTTAGTCATACATTTAATTTAGATTATGTTAATGTAGTAGATAACATATAATATTATAAGAAAAATCATAGTATATTAAAAAACAATTTAACCTTATCATTGAAGTATCTTTATTTTTTAAATATTGAAAGGATTTGGATCCTCTATCGATAATCCAAATCCCCTATTTGTGGACCCCTCAAATGCACAATACATTATCTACATTGATACCATTGTGAACTGATTGTGATATACCAATTAAAGGGTTATCCTCGATTGAATTTTCATCAAACCGTACAATTTTCTAGTCACCATCATGACAATAAACTAATTATTGTTTGATCGATATGAGATATAAAATACTTTCTCTTCTTGTGATTCCCTTATGAATGACTTGTGCCTTTCCCCTTCCACATTGAAATTCACCTTCATAAATCCCATTTCATCAACTTTCACTACACTAATATTTTCAACCCATTTTCAATGGAAAATTGTCACTTGAAATGTTGTACAATCTAACTCTTATATCTATTGGATAATGATGAAATATGACATATTTCCATAAATTTTATTTCTATCCTTGGAACCAGATATGTGCATCGCTTTCACCATAAGTGTAACTCCACTATTTTTCATCATACTACAGTCATCAAGTGATTTTGTATAGAACATATCACCATTTATTAAAAAACTAGTGTAAGATATAAAATTTTCATTTGGTCCCATGGATAGTCATTGAAGTCATTCAAAAATTGAATTTGTATTTTCAAGTAAATCCTTATAAATATGATCTCAGAACCATCCTATAAACCACTGATTATGTTTATTTGATATTCATCCTCTATCAATTGATGGATTGAGATCTCTAAGAATTTGTTAGGGGGATTCAATGTATGGATCAACATCTTTACTATTATATAAAACTTAAAGTTACACTTTATCCCACTCTATGATGGTATTTGTAACAAAAACTCTTCCAAAAACACCTTCTCTCATAAGGTGTTTTCTATGATGAGACTTTGGGAGACCGATGCTATCAATATCTGATAGGTAATCTATATATAATTATACAGCTTCTTCAACAATTTATCAATCAACAATACAACTTTCTAGAAGACTTTGATTCTTGACACACCCTTTCAAAATCTTAGTATAATTTTCAATGGGGAACATCCATCTATAATGGATAGGACCACATAGTTGAACCTATCTAAACAAGTGAACCATAAGGTGGACCATTGTATCAAAGGATGATAGTTGTAAAAACACCTATAATTCACATAATATGATTGAAACCTCCTTGTTCATTATTGAAAAATTTTCTGAATCTATAAGTTTTCTGCATGTGGATTCGAAAATGAAGAAAAATCTGGAAAATATATGTCATAAATTTTTAGGTAGAATGAAATGTAAATAAATGAGCATAAAATCTTAAATAAAAATATGGTTTTTTTATTTTTATTCTTTGTAACTTAAAATTAATCATTGACATGACATTCTTGATATTTTATGAATAACCCTATGGAACTTTTACACCATTAAGGAAAATGAAAATTTACAATTTTTCCTATCTGGATAGAGTGTATGTCGTTGGAGGAAGAAAATTCCACCCGTTACTCTTCATCGGTGAGAAATATTCCATTGTCCCCATGTCAATCATGTCCAACCTAACCTATACGCCATATTTTGTTTTTCTTGGAACATTTAGTTACATGAAAATAACACTATAAAATACATTTTTTCTCTATATACACGACATCAAGAAAATGTCTGACATACAAATAATTCCAATATAATAATTAAAATAAAATTGATCTCGTTTTCTAGCTTGATTACGTAAGGTTTTTCAAAAATGGTTTACCGAAAATAGTGTCAATATATTTTATTTTATCTAATAGTTGATCATTTTTTAGTGGATATAATGTTGTACCTTGTTTGGTATTCCCATCAAATTATTTTATCCAAGATTAGTATTTATGTCATCGAGTAAATAAATTACAATGTCTTAAAAACACTATCTCTGAGGAATGTTTCAATAGAACTGAGTGTGTGAATTCTTCACCAATAGAACACCCAAACATCACTTTAATTCTATATCCTAGAAAATTTATATAAGCTGGAATGTCATTTGTCACCCTATACAACGTGGCGCTCAATGTGAATTATTCACTTCTATGAGAATAGTAAATTTCAACATCTGTATCCTGCATCAATTTTAGATATTTTATCAATGGATCCAAATAGACATTAATATTATTATCGTCTTTCATTGGTCCATATATAAGTTGAAAAACATAATGCATCTTCACTTCATACATAACCATGGAATAAAGTTATAATTTACTAACATAATGGTACATGTACTGTGGGTACTACTATATACACCAAAAGGATTTATTCCATCTATTGACAACACAAGATGAAATTATTTCGGCCCATTTTCAAATTCAGGATACTCCTAATCAATTTTATTCCATTGAGAAGAATATAATAGATGATGTAGGTTCCCATCTTTAATTCTTGTATCTGCATACCATTTAAATTATCTCAAGGTTTCCTAACATGCATATAGTTTTCTAAACCGTGGAATGATAGGAAAGTACCATAAAACTTTTGAAGGACTTGATTATTTTTTCTTTTATCGATCCACGACATAGTTAGGGAATTTTATGAGTGATTCATGGTCCTTATGAAACAAAACAAAATCATTTGGACAAGTATGTATACTTTTAGAGATCATTCCCATTGAACGTAGAAGTCATTTAGAGTTATATTTTCGACATGGAAGTTCATTTTATTCTGGTTTCATATCATTTAGAAGACCAAGTAGTTCTTTAAATATGGTTTCACTTCATCAGCTTCTATATTCCAAATTATAAAACATCAATACAACTTACAACATTGTGTATTTATTACAACCAATATAAAATGGTCACCTATCATAGCTATTTAAATTCTCAAACAACTTTGGACAATCGTGAATGCTATCTTAAATTTTCATTTTCATTTCTTCTATGTGATTTCCATCATAATTTACATTGGTATTCATATCAAATGATCTATAAACCACAGTATCATCCAAATCGGTGGGAACATTAATTTTTTTACTTATGTTTAGTCAAACATTTATAGCTCTTATCTATTCCATTAAAAATAAAATGTTCTTCCAACTCTTTTGGACTAGTTTTTCATGAATAACAACATAAACACAAACAAAGGATTTGAAAAGTGTTTTATGATGCTCTATTGAAAAATTGATGAACTCTTTAACTAGATCTTCATACTATTTTTTCATATAATTATCATTCATATATTTTCAATTCATATTCATCCTATTAGGTTTATAAAATATTAATTTTTTATAAAAAATAAATAAATACACATAAGATATTCATTATCAATATTGAAAGTTATAGATAAATCTTATAAGGAGAACCCAGCATTTCATTGTTTCAAATAATTTCAGTATTTTTTGAAGTAAATGGGTAATTTAATTTAAGAAAATAATTACTC
This sequence comes from Viscum album, assembly GCA_963277665.1. NCBI lineage: Eukaryota > Viridiplantae > Streptophyta > Magnoliopsida > Santalales > Viscaceae > Viscum > Viscum album. Next base: position 1,798,018,925 of record OY728138.1, read on the forward strand.
CACTATGGTAAGTTTTATCCTTGGAATTCAACAAAAATGATCACCAGTACTCGGTATGGGATGACTACTTCTCAGAGTAGTTCAAGAAACATAAGTGTATGTTCAGAAGAAATGGGGGATGAGTCTCAAGAAATAAAATGAAATAATAACTATTTGGTAGGTGAAGATGATCAGGAATACTTTTGTCTCCTTAAATATAAATGTTCTTAGGCTAGGAGTTATTGAAGAATCGGATAACATTTTTTTGTTTTTTACCTAAATCTGAAATGTTTCTTAAGAACGTAATGGTTTAATAGATGAGTTGATCATACAATACATGTTCACAATGACCTTACTCTTTTATACCCCTTTCCCCATTTCTAATGGGTTGAGATACAATACCACCTTGGATCGAGTATACATGAACCAATATCCATTGAATAGAAAAATTATTTCACTAGGACTACAATATGCTCTCTTAGTGGAAACAAATACATGATTTCCTAGTCCTACTTATTTTAAATAATATAGGGAGGCTCTTAGTTGGTATAAATAGAATAAAACATAGAAATCATCTTTCCTAGAATAAAATAAATAATAAGTGGATGCCTTTGAAAAAAAATTGGTTTAAAGAAATACATTAATGAATAATAAATTAATGATCTTATAGTTATGAATATTTTCTAAATTTTATATTTAAACCAACCACTTTACAAAATACTTTTCAAGAGACTAATAATTTTTCAATTACCAAATATTAATTTAAAATTTAAAATCTCATCTGAAAACCACTTTCAAATTTCAAATGGATTTTTTTTATTTTTTTAAAACCCTAATTAAAATCCATTTTTTAAATTCAACATGAAAATCAAACAATTCTCTTCGAAACACTTAATGGGATACAGACCCTGTTTTCTATAAAAAAATTTAGAATCAAGTGAATTTATTCAAAATAATATTAAAAAACCACAAAAAAATAAATTAAAAGTTTAAAACTATTTCCATAGATCGATGTGGATTTTTAAATGTTTAAAAATTTACAGGTTCACTTTGAAATGACTTCTTGAGTTTCAGAACACTGAATCCATTTTAGTTCATTTTAAGGGAAAACCTCATTTTTTTCAAAACCCAATTTAACATTTAAAACCAAGTTTCCCTTTTTCAAAACTAAAATTTAAATTTGGAATGACTATAAAAATGCTAAATAGGCCACCACCCAATCTAAAGTAAAGTATGATTATTAAAGATTTCATGAATATTTTATAAATCTGACATGAATAAAACTTTTTTTTTGAATAGAGGAGTAAATTAACAATCTAAATCCTAACAAGATTTTCATAGACTACCCACATAAATATTGAGGTTCACATGGGATTCTTTCAAAATTCAATCAAGGGACTATTCATTAATAAAAAATTATTTTTATCAAATATCTCATAAGAATCCACAAATACAATCTTTCACATGCCTATAATTAATTCAAGAATCAAAATAAAGATAGTTTTACAAATACCAATGACATTGAAAACTATTTTCCCAAATATCATGAGGTGTTAGACAGAGCCCATGTGTGATATCAAGCTTAGGTTTGATTTGAATTTATTTTAGTGTGAGTCAAATTTGAGGTGCTCTAGTACCTGAGGTGAGAGAATAATAATAGATTCAATTTTTTTTTGGAAATCAAACAACCATGAAGTTACACTATGTTTCGAGTTTGTAAATTGTTGTGGGTGTTTAAAAGATCATGGGAGATTTGGGTTATTTAGGAATTGTGAAAGAGCAATGAGATAGCGTGTCAATGGGTGAAACTGAGCATTTTTACTAAAAATTTAGTCAGGGGAGGACCAAATAATGTTTTTGCACGAGATTGGGTGATGTGAGATGGAAAACACATCACGCGTGTTGTTCACATTATATATTTATGATTGGTTTATTGTGTAAAGTCTATTAAAAATGTTTAAGTGTTTTAAAATTATTTATTCTGTGAAATTAAATTTTGGACTTTTGTTCTTTAATTATTTACATTATCTCATTTATATAAGTTCATTTTTAGAAATTATATAAGCTTCAAATCATTTTAGTATCCATAAAGGAATGTGATATCATATGTTTGGGTTATGTCACCTCACATTATTTTAATAAAGTAAGCTATATATTCACATGTCTTAGACATTTTTTCAAGAAATGAAATTACTATTTTGGATATATTTTTGTTTCTATATCTTGATTAATTTTAGTAAACCTGAATTTAGTTTTAATTAATGAGTTTAAGTGGTATATATATAATTAGTTTAGTATTCCATTTTATACCGTGTATTGTATTATAAAGAAATGAATTTTCTTTAACTATAACCTAAATGAATTATAAGTAAATGAAAAATAATCACACATTATTTAGTGATTGAATCAGTGATGAGATAATGACTGGGTTGATTAAGTGGGAAGGAATGATTTGTTATGATAAATTATTGTGTATCATCAACTTGTTTGATTTTTGAAACTAAAATAAAAAAATTTAAGTATCAAATAACCCATTCCCACCCAATAACCCAATATCAATCTATCTATACATATGATAAACTATAGTTTTAAATCATACAAGATACGATTTAGTTACCTTTCATTCTAAAGACCATGAAACCAAGTTAGGAGGTGAGAAAGAAATAAAAACACAACCATATGGTAACAAAATCAATATCCTACACCTCACCTCCAACAAATTTTCATAGAAAAAACATTTCATATCATACATACATTATAAATTGGTAAACATCCCATAAAAAGTGAACCAAATACAAGGGGTGATAAATGAGTGTATCATGAGCTATAAACCCGTTTTAAAGTTCAAAATGGACTATTAAACAAAATATAACTTGGGGTGAAAATTTATTTTTATTTCATTTGAAAGTAAATAATTTCAATACTTTGGAAATATTTAGAAACACACCCTATTTATATTTCAAACATTTCATTGAAACATTGTTTCTTCCTTTAAAACTCAAAATGTGGCCTAAGCCTTTTATTTGTCTAAAAATCGACTTGAAATGAATCATAAGCATATGATCAAACACATGGCATGATAAAACATTTAATTCAAAACAATTCAATGAAAATACATGGAAAACCCTTTATGCCAAGCATGAAATTCAACCAAAATGTTTTCCAAATCCATTATAGACATCACACATAGGCATAATTTAAATAAAACTGATTTTAAAAACACCCAGGCAATCCATGATTTGTAAAATGAAGGATTGGAAGAGAAAAAAATACCTCAAGAAATAATAATGGAGGGAGGATACACCTAAATTGGAAGGAAGAAATTGGGGATTTATATTGTAAAACACATGAAGATTGAGGTAGGAGACAGCTAAATCAAAGTATAAGGATGCAGAAACACTCTAAGGGATCTAAGGAGGTTCGTCTGAGTATGAGGGAGAAGAGAGAAGAGGAGCCAAGAAAATACCATCAGAACAAAAACTGTGGAACCCAAGAAAGAAATCAATTAGAGAGAAGAAAAAAACAAACCTTGGAATCATGGATTGATTCATCTGAGAAAAAGTAGAGGATCGTCAGTAGTAGTGGACTTCTATGAAAGATTTTGGACCACGATTGAAATCAGTGTTGTTAGAGTTCTTTTAAATAGACTTAGGGGGGGTTTACCAGTGCTTTCAAAAAAGCGCTCATAAAGATACCTTTTATTAGTTCTAAATTAATAAGAGCAAAAAAAAGAAATCATTATCAGTACTTCTTTAGCGTCGATAAAGATAGAGTTTTATCAGCACTAAGCAAAAGCTGATAAAATCCATCTTTATCAACACTAAACTTTTAGCACTGATAAAAATCCATTTTATCAGTGCTTCTTTAGCTTTGATAAAGAAAATATATTTATTAGTGCTAAAGAAGTGCTGATAAAAGATATCTTTATCAGCACTAAAGTTTTAGCACCGATAAAGGATTTATAATTATAATTATAAATAAAAATACTTATAAATGCATTTATGAATATTTTTATATGATTATAAATGTATTTGTATGATTATATACAATTAAATAATTATATATATATATTAAACATATTCATTATTTAAATATATTTATTATAATTTAATAATTATTTAAATAAATAATTACTTTTTTATTATTATATAAATACTTTTTAAAAAAAATATTTTTTATTTATAATTATAAATATATAATTTTATAAATATAGAAAATATATATTTATAAATATATCTATAAATTAATATATTTTTAAATATATTTATAATTACTTATTTATAATTATAAATATATTTATGTTATTATATATATATTTATATAATTATATATATTTATAATAAATATATATATATATAGTAAATATATTCATTATTTAAATATATTTATTATAATGTTATATTTATAAATATATTTATATAACTATATATATGGATATAATTATATATATTTTAAAAATAAATATAAATATAAATATAAATATATTAATTATATTAATTATTTTAATATATTTATTATAATATTAAAATTATTTATATATATAATTATTTATTTATAATTTTATAAACACTTTTAAAAAGAAATAATATTTACATATTTATATCATTATATATATTTATACAATTATATAAATATATTTAATAAATAAATATAAATATAAATATTGAAATATATTCATTTTTTAAATAAATTTATTATAATTTTTATAGTTATTTAAATATTTATAATTAATTATTTATAATTATATAAATAATTTTTAATGAAATAATATTTCAGTAGTCATAACTATAAATATATAAATTTATAAATATAGTAAATATACATTTATAAATATGTTCATTTATAAATATTTATTTAGAAATATATTTTTGACATTATTAATGAATATATAATCTTAAATGCATGCATGTTAAAATTGACTAAAATTGAATAATTAGAAATGTGAACACATTAATAATATTAAAAAATGGATAAGTTTTATTAATTAAATATAAATTATTTAAAAAATATTGGTATATATTTAAATAAAGATGAATACATATTGAAAATATTAATACATTATAAATGAATATATATATATATATATATATATTATAAAATAATTAAATTCCAAAAATTATAAAAAAATATAAAATATTAAAAATGAATAAATAATACCAGACTGTAATAATATTAAAAATAAATAAATAAAATTTACCGATTAAAAAAATACATTAAATGTTTTATGTTAATAAATGAAATTCTAAAATGAATACTAAAATTTGAATAAATTACATAAATATTAGGTTTATGTGTTTCAATATAAGATTTTATTAATTATATAAATATTTTTGTGTGTTGTATATAAAAATACATTAATTACGCATATGTATGTGTGAAATCAATGTAACACACATTTGATATATGTTAAATTGAAAAATAAAATGACATTCAATTAATGTGCATTAGTCATTGCAATTAGTCAATAAATTTAATTAATATTAATTTTTAATTATACACCATTCTTCACTAAATATATGACTTATTTAATATAAGCATAAATATTTTTTATTATATAAATCATATTTTATGAAATAGTATACATATTGATATATATATATATATATAGAAATATATGTGAATATATTTATATATTAAATATATTAATTAATAATTATGTATAAAAACCATTAAAAATGAATAAAAAATAAATATGTTTTTAATTATTAAATTATATTCATTTTCGATATTTATATTTAATATATATTATTTATTAATATTCATAATTCACACACACACACACAAACAAACACACACACATATATATATTAATTATATTCATTTTTATTAATAATTGTTTCATTAATAATTGTTTTCACTAATTTTGTAATTTATTCATTTGTAATTTATTTGATTAATTTTTTAAATTTATTCAATATATATATATATATATATTTAATATATATTATTTATTAATATTTATAATCTATATATATGTATAATAAATTTATTCATTTTTATCAATAATTATTTAATTAATAAAATGTTTAATATTTTGCATAATTTTCTCATTTTTAATTTTTATCTGTTTAATTATTTCATTTTATTCATTTTATATATCTATACTTAATGTATAATATTTATTAATATTTTTAATTTTGATATATGTATATTAAATCTGTTCATTTTTTTCAATAAATATTAAATTAATAAAAAAAATATTTTTTAATTTACTGATTTTAGTTTTTATTTGTTTAATTATTTCATTTTATAAATCTATATTTAATATATACTATTTATTAATATTTATAATATATATACATATATATTAAATTTATGAATAATTATTTTATTTAAAAAAATTAATATATTTTTTAATTTGTACATATTTAATTTTTATATGTTTAATTATTTCAATTTTTTTACTTTTAATACTTGTATTTTCTTATTGGTTTGTTTAAGAAATTGATTATGCACCAAAATATGAAGGTGGGCGAAGGGTCGGGTTAAGTATAGGGTGTGCCAAGGCCCGCATGGGCTTGTGGCAATCCCATATAGGTATGTGCAGTGTATACGAGATCCCATCCCTACAGAAGGCTTATGAGCAATGGATGCGATAGAATGATATATAGAGGAGTGGCCTTTCATGCCCTATTTCGATGTGGGATTCACTCGAGAATCAAGCCCTTTATCAGTGCTAATAAAATATGCCCTTTATCAGTGTTTTTTAGCACTGATAGATGAAAACATTATCGGCACTTTAATCTAGTATTGATAAAGGTCGGGATTTTTAATGGATTATTTTGTAGTAGTGAAGTATCCATGTCGAGCCACACCTCACCACTATGCCACACAGTCACGGGGACACAATATCTAAGTAGAGGACCCATACCTTGGAACAATAGGAGGGTGCCACTCCATAGTTAGAAAAAGGACCCATGACCGGACTCCGTAGGATGGTGCCACTTAATAGATAGATGATCTATACCCTAAGTCCACAAGAGGGTACCAATCAATTGATAGAGGACTCATGCCATGACTTCGTAGGAAGGTGCAACTCTATGAATAGATGACCCATACCCAGACTTCGCCGAAGGGTGCCACTCTGATGGTAGATGACCCATTCTCTAACTCTGTAGAAGGATGCCACTCAAATGGTAGAGGACCCTTGCCATGACTCTACAAGTTGGTTCCACTCAGATGGTAGAAGAACCATGTCCTGACTCCAGAGGGTTCCACTCAGTAGATAGAGAACCCATACCCTGACTCCGTAGGAGGGTGCCACTCAGATGACCATGTTTGATCATTGTTGTCATCAAGCACCGCATAAATAAGCATCATTCTCAAAAAAACTTGCATCATATCTCTAAATCCACTACAAAGGTCACCATCACATTCTACATAAAAACCCACTCGGGATAGGCTTCTTGTAGGCCATAATTCGAGTCCAAATAAAGGAGATATGAGAGGTAGAAGTTTCCTAAAAAGAAGGTACAAGGTGTGTAAGGGGTCTACGTAGCACGTGGCCCTGATCCTCTTCTTATTCATTTCCTCTCCAACACATTGATTGCTATCAGTGTAGTACCACACGTTGTGTAAGCATACTACACGGTGTGTATTGACCACCTGAGGTTGAGCCGTGTTCTCCTAGCTATGTTTGTGTGCACTAGCCTTATGCCAGTACACGATGTGTGTATGACCGTGTCCATGTCCATATAATCGTAGAGTACATGCCTGGTCACTATCACTAAGTCACACAGTGTGTGGGGGTCCCATACAGTGTGTGATATTTAAATCATCTGAAAAACCCTAGCCATTGTATCTAGGCCACTACATAACATGTGTTCATCCTAGTACATGTCGTGTAGTCGAGATTTTCCTAGAAAGTAATATCATCTCTGTGTGTTCAAGATCCAACTCCTTCTTATCTAATCACACCTTATGTTAACCTGAAATCAAAGTTTAAAGCCTCCTTTTATCAATTCTGGCCCTCTAGTGGTTGGGAATCAGTGTACATTGATTTGTAATGGTCCATTACATGCCCCGTGTGCCTCCCATCACTTCTAACCAGTCTCAGATCCCAGATCCATTTGAATAATCACCCATATCCTATAAATCATCTTAATCATTCACTTAATACTCAATCCATTCTTCACATGTGAATTTTCCATGAATCTAGGGGTTTTATCATGCTTGAACCCACCTAAAAAAGTTAAACCGTGGCCCCATAGGACTATAAAGAAGAATGCAGAGAATGATGAGGGAAAAAGCTCAAAAATCAAGGTGTATAATTTTTTGTCAAAACATTCTTGGAAAAAAACATAGATTGGGGATATCTAGGTGAGAAACATGGTGCAATGGGGATAAATTGTATAATCAAAAGAAATTAGATACACAGGCTCTGGAAAAGGATTTGTTTAAACACATATCAAAAATAAGGTTTTGATCAGGATAAATATTTTAATCATAAGGGTGGAATCAAAAAATTAAAATTCTTACCTTGATTCAAAATGATCGTTAGTAAATAATGCACTCGCTAATGACGGGGGAAGATTCGTTGCATTCATTGTACCTTGATTCACCTAGATTTAAAATCCTGACATTTTCCATTCTCAATTCTACAATGATGGGTGGTATAACCTCCTCTCAAAGATCCTAGGGTTATGAGGGTAACTCTAGAGATTATCCATAACAAGATACTTATAAGGGGAATTAGGTTTTTTAGACATTAAATTAATTAATTAATTATTTTAATTAATTAATTCACTTAACATACCGGCCAAAGGTCACCTTACTCAAACATCCCACGTCAATCAATTTTAGGCCACACTTAGGTTAAATACCGTGAACTGGATTCAACCATGGTATCATATTTGTGATTCAAGATTCCATTTAGAAGATATTACCCACTTTATAAGAAACTATGAACCCATGATATAAATTATATTTAATAATTATATAATATTAATTCTGGGAACACCTGGACTTGGAATCACACATCGTCTTAGCACCTGGGTTCGAAAATACTCCTTGATATATTTCAATGTCCTATAAGTAAAAAAACAGGGTCTCTATATTATTACCCCTTTAATATTTTCATCCTCAAAAAGAAAAAAGAAAAAAGAAAGGGTGGGATACTAAGACGACATTTGGCTCTCATGCTCCTAAGATCTCTCCCGCATGCTCCCATATTTCCACAACACAAGAACTAAAGGAATGGTCCATATATGTAGAACCCTCTACTACCAATCCTTGGTCACCACTGGATTCTCTGTGAAGGTGGATCCATCCTCAATGTCCAATTCACCTCGGTCAATAACATGTATGGGATCATACATGTATGTCTTCAACTATGACACATGGAATATGCCTTGCACCCACTACAACTGTAGGGGTATGGTGAGGCAGTAGGAAACCTCACCAACCCATTGAAAGATCTCGAACAACCTAATGAACCTTGGGGATATATTTACTCATTGACTGAATCTCCATAATCCTCTTCATGTGGTGACTCTCAGGAAAACATGATCTCCTTTCTCGAACTCCAAGGTTCCATGAAATTGATCTGTATGAGATTTATGCATACTATGAGCTATCCTTATATACTCACATATCACCTAAACCTTATCCATCATCGTCTACACTATCTTCATCCCAACAAGATATGCCTCACTAATCTGAGTCCATTATAAGGGTGACCTAGAGGGTCTCCCGTACAGGTCCTCTTAAGTTTCCATGATGATAGTATAGTGATAGATATTATTATAAGAAAACTCTACTAAGGGTAAGTGATCCTCTTAACATTGGATGATGTCTAACATGAAATCCCTCACCATATTATCCAACACATATATAATTCACTTGGTATGAACATATTTATGGGGGTGAAAGGTTGTACGCATCCTCATCAAGGTCTGGAATACATCCTAAAGGTTTCTCTAAAACTGTGATTTGAACCATGCATCACAGTCAAGGAAAATCGTCGAGGTAACCCCATTAAGGGGGATGCGATCCAACATGTAAAAATTCATTAAAATATCCTCAAAAATATACTTTCTAATATCAAGGAAGTATGACAAATTCATAAGTTAGTAAACTATCAAACAGATGTCATCATGACCTCTTTCTATTAATAGAATCCTTGTAGTACATGGATATGCAGTCACATTTCCACTCCAGGATCTCAAGTGGATACAACAGACCTGTAAGAAATTGGTGCTCTACCTTTACCTGCTAACATGTGAGGCACCAAGAGATAAAATCGACAATGATCTGCCTCATTAAATCCCAAAAAAACTATCTTTGAAGGTCTCTGCACATATTTCCTAGACTGAGATTTACATACAAAGGTAATTTATGAAACTCTCTCATCACCACCACCCAAATTGTGAATGAGACCAATGTCTATACCTAGAAAAGGACGATGTGATTTTATCCTCTAGAAAACACATATAGTGAATCTAAGGTGGATATATGGTTATATATGACCTAACAGTTAATGTCTCCCAACTAATCCTCCCTCACATGCTAGAGAAGAAAAAGGGTCAAAACCATCCATTGAATAAAAGATTCACCCTCCTCCACTATCAAGGTCACCTGCAATGAAGCAAAGTACTTAGAAACCTCCTCTAACAGGAGATATTGAGACTTCCTGCAAAGGGAATCTTTCACCAAATTTCCCTTCTAGGGTTATAGACTATCTCAACATCATAGTCCCCAACCAAATCCTTTGTCTCAGGTTCAAGTCTCTACACATGAATACATACCCGAGACTCTGATGGTATGAATATACAACAAAGTTCTATCATAGAAGTTAATGAATCTACATCCTCATATTGAATACTACAACTTATAACTCTAGGTTATGAGTCATATAGTTATGCTCATGGGGTCTCAAATACCTTAACCCATATATGATCATTTCCTAAATTTTCATCAACACTCATCCAAGCCTAGTTCCAGAGGAATTGAAATACACTACGTACTCCAAACCCTCCTCTTGTAGTTTCAAAATAGGATGAATCTTTATCCTCAACTACAAATACTCAATGTCTCTTTGGAACTGTTCAGTCCGGGTAAAAAGTTACCCCTTTTCATGTTAGGGTGGTCAAAGGGGCTAAAATCCTAGATAAGTATCCCACAAACCTCTTATAGTACCCTTTTAATCCAAGAAAACTCCACACCTCTTCCATACTCTTGGGTGGATCCCAAGAAAGTGTTGCATCAAAATTCACTGGTTCCATAGCTAATCATTTCTAAAAAATGACATTCCCAAAAAAGCGAGCCTTTTAGATCCATAATTGGCACTTTGACAGGTTACTATAAATTGATGCTCCCAAATAAAGTCTAGGACTATCCACAAGTGATCTACATGATCCTAATCTGATGCATTGTATATGATAATTTCATCAATGAAGATAATAAAAAACAAGTCTAATTATTCCTAGAAGATCTAGTTCATCAAATCTATAAACATAGTGGGGGAATTTATCACACCTAAGGGCATCACGAGAAGCTCGTAGTTTCTGTAGCGATATCAGAATGAAAACTTTGGAAAATCAGCCTCACAAACTCTCAACTAGTGGTAGAAGGACCTCACATCGATATTCGAGAACCATGTCATGCCTAAAAAACTGATCAAAGAGGTCTTAAATCCTAAACATTGGTTAATTTTTCTTTCTCAGGGCCTGGTTTAGGTGATGATAATCCATACAAATCCACAATCTCACATATTCCTTTTTCCTAAACAAAATCAAAGCTGCCATGGGGGATACATTGGTTTTAATGAAACCATTCTATTGAAGGTCCACCAACTACAACTATAGCTCCTAGATCTTAATAGGTTCCATCCAATATGTCATAGAAGATATCATAGTAGTCTCATGGTGAAAGTTGATTAAAAGTCCCATCTCCCATCTTGGAGGTATCCCTGAAACATCCTTTGGGAAGATGTCTATATAATACTCTATAACTGAAAGAATCTATATACCTAAATATACCACTTCACAAAAGGATAAACTCACTAACTGATGGGTTTTATCCTCCATCTCACAAAACCCATTCATCATGGCATGAGTTATCTCTCTCCCATAAAGAATAATTTCATCCCATATGTCCATAGGCATTTGACTTGTTTGTCGTGATAGTCAATATGGGCCACGAACATGGTAAAACAGTCCAAAACAAAGATTAATTCATAAGATCTCATCATAAAGAACAAATGGTCCAATGAGAAACTCACTCCACTAAACAATAGCTCAAACTTTTAGTATATGAAAAATATCGAAGAAGCATTCCCTATAGGAACCTCAAGGAAATGCTACTGGGCTAAATCCTCAACTAGGAGCCCCATCACTCACAATAGATGTAAAGAAATGAAGGGATGAATCAAAACTATGTCTAATAGTACTAAAGTAATCATAGAATAAAAATAGGCCATACCTCTAATCGACTTGTGATCTACCGAGTCATATGCCTCCATAGCCTACAACTATTCACGACCTCGATCTTCAGATCCTTGAGACTAACATGGGGCACTTGGTGGTGGTGATGAAAGTAGCTCATAACATCATCCCCCACCTATAGTGCCTCTTATAGGATCCCCACCTTCTCCTCTTCTATCTATTCTTCAATAGGGTTTGCCCTGGCCATGTATGGGAGAAGCATGATCATGAAACTACCTATTACATAGAAGTCCATCCACTATTTATATTCCATACCCAGTAAACTAGGTCAGAAAATCAACCATCACATGCATATAAACAACCCTCTTTAGGTTTCCTTGGTCTGTTGTTCATCCCTATGTTGTAGGACCACATGCCCCTATATGGTCCCAAGAAGATCTCCTATGATGAGATCCTAACAACTAATGCCTGTTATATATTTTAGATGAATCATCCCTATAATTACCATTGTCAACTCCATCTACATAGTGTCCCTTTGATAGAAATATCTCCACCACCAACACCCTCTCTAACACTCCAATATATGTGGGAATGTAAAGGGGTACCACACTGGCACATATGTCTCTGTGGAGACCTTTCTCAAAATTCCACATCTTGAAGTATCCATCACATATCATATCAAGGGAGTGCTATGTAAGTCATTAAATCTCACATAATACCCAAAAAATTTCATCCCTCCCTACTATCCCTCCAAAATCTCCTAAATCCAAATTGAGTGCATGCACAAAGGATTATACACCCCACAAAATAGCTACTATAAGTAAGTCCCTAAGAATTTCAACTTATCATTCATATGCATGACTAAGCTTAACCAGCACCCAGCTGCTCTATGGAAAATGCTAGCTTCCAGTGCAACCACCTGACCAGTCAGTGTCTGGATAAGACTGAAAACTTGGATCAACAACTCTAGACAATCCTACACCACCTAGTGATCTGGCTCACCACATAACCTTAGTAGCCTTTGGTGCTAGAACTTGTTGAGTAAGATAAGTCTACATGAATCATCATCCTTCTTTGCTGGTATAATATAATGCTTGAAAGGTGGGGGTACTACTACCTGCCCTCTTAGAGGAAAGATCTCATGTGATGGTCCCTAAATTGAGGCCTCATCACCCATCAGATTATTATTATGATCTCAAATCTGTAACCAAGCTTGCTGTCTTCATGGAGGCATCCTGAAAATTTAATCAAGACGTACCATATTTGGATAGTCATATATATATATATAGGATCTTAATCAAGAAGGACAATGAAAAGTCTCAATACTATATGATTCATGTACCAAATTTCCCTGCGACCAATGTCTCAGTATCCCGAGTTGATAAGAAGTTAGTTAGAGCCCTGGTGAATTGATACATTGGCTACCACACCAACAATGTGTTTCCTAGCCTAAAAGCTACACTTGAGAAACTTTGAAACTATTTTCCTAAGATCCAAACCAATCCTCATCAGGGTAAAAAACTACAAACAACATACCGAGTTTGAACCACCTATGATAAAAACCTATACCAACCAGATCCAACAGGGCTCAAGCCGCAACTACCCTAATCTCAGCTCCATATGCCAGAGGCTAGAAACTAGTGATGAAGGGCATAAATGATATGGAGGCCTTAACATAATGTACCTATATGCGCACATCCAATTGTCTCCATTCAGAAATGTATAGGAATAAATATAAAACATACTAAAATCTAGAGTAAAAACTATGCATGTAACAACCTTTAGAGGATATAAGAGTATGAAAACGTAATCTGAAAGGAAAAGGGGAAAATACATGACCAATCAAAAAGATGTACCAAATTGACAAAAATTGGTAATGTAAATGCTGAGAGAGACAAACTTCAGATCTCAAAACCCTAATCACCATACATGGTCTAATTAACCATGGTATCCCTATGCTCCTCTAAAATATCTTCTGACCAGTACATCATCTATATAAGAAACGACATGTACTGGAAAATCCCATGTAGGGTGAGTATATACATACCCAGTAGGATGACCTAAAATCTGAATGGGAAGAAATAGTTGACATGATAAAACTGAACAATATAAACTATAGAAAGAGAGAAATGAAAACCAATTAATATGGATATATGATTATAAAAGAAACCCAAATGAGAGAGAAAGGGGATCTCTATCTCACAACCCATATTCGGAAAAGATTCTTACCAATAGTACTAAGAGGTACATCAACGATGTTTGACAACTTTCATGTCTATCTGAAGAAGTATCCATGTTGAGCCACACCTTTCCATTATGTCACACAGTCGATGGGACATAATATTTAAGTAGAGGACTCATACCCTAGAAAAAAAGGATGGTTACACTCCATAGGTAGATATAGAAACCATTATCTTACTCCAAAGGAGGGTGACACTCAGTATATAGAGGACCCATTCCTTGAATCCATAGGAGGGTTCCAATCTGTAGATAGAGAAACCATTCTTTGACTTTGTAGGAGGGTTATACTCTGTGAATAGAGGACCCATGCCCTAAATCTAAAGGAGGGTTCCAACCTGATGGTATAGGATCCATGATCTGACTCTATAAGAGGGTTCCACTTATATGGTAGAGGACCCATTCCCTAACTCCGCATGAGGGTGCCACTCAGTAGATAGACGATCCATGGCCTAACTTTGTAGGAGGTTTCCAATTAGATGACCCTATCTGATCACTACTACTGAAGAGCACCACCTAAAGAAGTTTCATGCGTAGAACATGTCACATCATATCTTAAAATCAACTATGAAGGAAACCATCATGTTCTACATGGAAAACCACTCAGGATAGACTACTCAAAGTCCAAAATTTGAGTCAAAATGAAGGATAAATGAGAGGTAAATGTTTCCTCAAAAGGAGGTACATGACATGTAAGGGGTCCACACAACGTGTGGCCTCTATCATCTTATTGGATGTGTACTATCCATCACATGGATCCTTGTACATGTAGTACTGCATGGTGTGTAAGAATACTACATTACATGTCTCATCCACCCAGGGTCGAGCCATGTTCTCTTGTATGTATCTGTGTACAATGGCCATGGGTAAGTACATGTCATGTTCTTGGACATGTCCATGTCTTTGTACTCCCAGAGTACACAATGGGTCACCAGTACCAAGTCACATTATGTGTGGGGGTCTTACACAGTGTGTGACATTTAACTCACCAGAAAAAACCCAGATACTGCAGCTAAGTCACTACACGATGTGTGTTCATCCTAACACGCACCATGTAGTTGGGATTTTCGTAGAAAGTTAGATATGCTCCATGTGTTCTAGATCCATCTCCACTGTGTCAAATCACGCGTCATGTTTTCTCCAAAATAAAAGGTAAAATACTTAATTATTCAATTTTGGACCTCTAGTGGCTGGAAATTGGTATCCATTGATCCATGATGGTTCGTCGCATGCCCTGTGCACCTCCAATCACTACTGATCTATCCCAGATCTCAAATCTGCGGGAATCATCACCCATATCCCTCAAATCATTCTGATCCATCCCCAAATCATCAAACCATTTATCAATCATGAATCTATCATGAATCCAGAGATTCAATCATGCTTGAACTTAACTGATGATGTGAAACCAAGCCCTATAGGCCTACTATAGAGAACACAAACAATGATGGTAGGGGAGGGGGATCAAAAAAATGAAGGTTTACCAATAATTGACCAAATTGTCTTGTCCAAAAAACATATATTGGGGATATATGATTTTAGAAACATGGCACAATAAGGAAAAACTGAATAATCAAATGAAATTTGTTGCACAAGTTGATGAAATAAATTTGTTTAAATATATATCAAGAAATAAGGTTTTGATCATGATCAATATTTTAATCATATGGTTAGAATACAAAAATGATGACTCCTACCTTGACTTTGATTGATAGTTGGTGAAGAACGTGCTTATAAACAATGGGGGAAGATTTATTGCGTTCGCTACGCCTTGATTCATTTGAATCTGGAAGCTCATCAACGTCGGATCTTAATTTTCCAATGGAAAGTGGTAGAACCTCCTCTCAACAATCTAGGGGTTATGTAACTGACCCTATAGATTCTATATAATAATATACTTATTGGGGGAATTATATTTTTTATTCATTAAATGAATTAATTAAATATTTTAATTAATTAATTCACTTAACGTACCCTCCAACTGCCGCATTATCTAAACGTACCATGGTGACAAATTTTAGGTCCTGCATAGAGTAAATTACACACTATGGATTCAACCATGGTGTTATATTTTTTATTTGAGACTTCAATTATATATTCCCATGTTTTTGGACTGGATGAAAATCTATAGGAATTTGAGTTTTATCTTTTGGTAGATGGTCCATTTAATAAACCAAGATTTAGAATGGAATTAAAAGTTTTGGAAAACATACAACTTTTTTTTAGATGTAGTTGAAATCCAGATAGGTATATCAAGTGGTTCATTGAGTTTTCTAAGCATCGGGCCCTGAAAACCCAAGTTTGGGTGGACTGGTATGGGTGAACAATTTTTTTGAAACCTTACTTCCCAATAGTGAAAACCAGTCACCTTGTGCAAGTGAGAAGAAGCACCCCATGTGGATTGAATGAAGTTTTCCCAAATTTTGTGCCTATTATACATGGTTAATTCCATTTAGGCATTATGTGTACACTGTTTTCCACATGGTTGTCGCACGGTTTGGTCTAACAGTGTGCCCAAACCACGTGAATCCCTTCCCCTTAAGTAATATCATTTGCATGGTTGGTGCACAATTTGGATAACCATGTGGCCAAACCATGTGCCTCTTTAAATTGGTGAAATTACACTTTTGACCCTCTTTTCTTGTTTCCTTTTTCCTCCTCCTTTTATCTTCCTCCTCTTCATGCAGTAGCTCCTACATTGTTTTTTATTCATATCCTCTAGGTATGAGGAGATATACCTCATACGTCCTTCAATTTGAGTGTATTTTGATATTTTATAAGCATCTTAATAATTATTAGACTCCTATCACTTCCATTATTATTTTAACTTTCCACCTCTTGTACTATTTTGGTGCGAGCTATTTTGCCATATTTTCAGGGCAGATGTCTGTTTCATCAATTTTTACCAAATCAGAATGAATCAATCCTTGATATTGGATGAGTGGGTCATCCTAAGAACATGTTAGTTGGTATATATATTTTCCCTCATGTTTCACTAGTTTATAAAATGATGTTGTTGTGTCGCACACCAGACTTACCCGATGATGCTACAAAATAATAAATTGTCTTGAATTATTTTTCTTAGACTACCTTATTATGTGTTTGGACCCTTATTGAGATTATTTGAGGTTATTTACTCAACCCAAACTACCCCATTATGGTAAACCAATATATCCACCCCTTTGAAATGTCCTTTACTTTGGTTGAGGCCACCCCTTGGGGTACTTTAATTTACATGTTAAATTCTGACGTACAGTTGATTAAATCACCTGAGAGGTGGGTATATTATTTCCTTGTGGTAGTTTTGAATTAATTGAATTATATAAATGAATTTTTTAAATTCAATTTCATATTTTCTAATAAAACCCCTATGTTGAGGTGTGCTATCTTCTTATCCAAAATGATTATTTATATATATATATATGTTATAGCTTGATTGGACTCATGGCATGAGTGTTTTACCATGACCTTCTATTTAGTAATCAAGTGTGCCTTCTTAATTATGGTTGAATGTAATGGTCTTATTAATTTATTTCCTTAAGATGTAGCATTCTCACCTTCTTGGATTTGGTATTATTTACTTTAACTAATTCAATCAACAATGAACATCATGAGTGATACTCGGTTTTCCTTCCATGGAATTCTGAGTATGGTCTCATCAGGCATGTGATCTTTTTAACTAATAGGTTGTGTATATGCAAAGAGTGATGTTGGTATGCTAGGATGAGATTGTTGTGCATTCATCTTACCTCATTATGAGTTATACCTATTCACAAGGGGATTCACCTTGGATAGGATATTTGGTGATATGGTTATATCGGGACATGAGAGAGACTTAACCCCCTATGTGAGATACCAGGTATGGGCTTAGTGGTCATCTCACACTAGGATAGGATTGATACTTACATGACCATTCATGGATCGCATTGGATGGGATCCAATGGAAGTGAGCACTTATAACACTCTTAGTACAATACATGGGTTCCTTTTTAAGGTTTCCTTAGATGGACCCATGATGTTTATTATTTAATTTTGGTAGTTACTTATATACTAAATGCTATTGTTGTATAATTATCACCAAAGGAACGTGTTTTCCAAGCCAAATCACATGCTTGGGTTCTTTTTGTTTTAAGATAACTATTTTAAGACGTTTTATTATTCCTTCCCCCATATCTCACTTTTACAGGTTGCCTATAGTTCAAAAATTTATAGTTTAGGTTGAAGAAGGTAGGGTTGGGCTAGGTGTCCTTGAGGTACCTAATATAAACTTGTTGTTTTTTTATTCTGCATTGCTTATTTACTCTTGTTATACATTCATGCTGATTATATTGTATGAATAAACTGGTTTATGATTTAGACACTGTTGGTGGTGGCCTACTGAGTATATATCACACCCTGCTCGAACCTCCATTGCATTGGGGTTCCCAAGAAGATCTTCTTGTTTGAAGGTTTATGGTGTTTATCTATATCTATGTGTTGTATATGGGAGTTAGGAGAACATAGATGAGGTGGTACTTAGGATGCTCGTGGAGCTTATCATTAGACCTTTTTTCTTTCATCTCATTATACCTTTTATTGTATTTATTTTTCTTATACTGGTACCGCCATATGAAGATGCATGCATAGTTTTATACTTGGAAGTTTCCACTTTATTCATTTATTATATTTATTCTTATACTGTTTCTTTATCATTTATAACCGCTACCATTTTTGTATATTATTTATTTATGATATAACACTGTGCTACTCTAACCATGTGGGAATAGTCTCCCCATTGTACTACCATTAGACCCTTGTTGCTAGTTAGAGGTGCGCTTGAGGCCATGTGGTCACTGATATGGCTATTGGTTTAGTGGTTAGTCAGGCTGGACATTACAGAGTAGAATCAAAGGGGTTCCTTTCCTTTTGTCTTACTATTTTGGGTTGGTAGACAGGATACTATGAATGTTTTAGCACTTGGTAAATAGACATTCCTGGGAGAGATCAACCCATGTATGGGGGAAAATACAAGTGGATAGGGATGGGATGGTTGTTCATGTTGTTAGTTATTACAGTTGATTTGATTTTACCTTGATTGATTGGATTACTTTTTGATGCTTACTGATTTATGAGATTTATCATTTACCCTTGTAATGGTAAGGAAAGAATGAATCAATACATGCATTATTATAGGTAATTAGGGATTATCATGCCATTCATATGTCATTACATTTATATTTCATTTATAGGTTTTTTGAATTTTGTTGATGTGCCTTGAAAGTTTTATTAGCATGTCTCTTATATGCTATATTATAAATTTCAATAAGATGTTTAGTTTTCACCTATTTATGTATTTGAATAGCATGATTATGAAATTTAAATTATCATGCTTTACTTATATGTCATTCTTATTTTACTTACTTGTTCTTAACTATCATCCTTAGTGATTCCTGTAGTATGTATGATTGCTTACCATGTTATGTGACTAATTAATTTTCTTGTTTCCAATTTCCAAGATTCCATTCTTGTTTATCAGATGATGAAACATGCTGGTTGTGATTAAATGGGAGTCAATTTTTAATTTTTAAGGTGTACATGCACTTTATAAATTGGAAACTAAGGACCCATATAATCAAAACGGTGTTGATGAGATTTATATACTTAAGTTTATTACATAAATGATAAGTATGTTGAATGTTATTTTAATTATAGATAAGATGGTTGTAGTTATATGGGATCCTCCCACAATTTGTAAAGTGTATTGGTTCTTTATAAATTGAGAAGTGGTAACCCATATAACTGAACCATCTATATGATCCTTGTATAATTAGAATTTTTTTAAATATAAATATTATTTAATTTGACCATATTTGACATGGTTTCTTTTATAATGGAATTACACCATTATTACTTGGGAATTATGACCCATAAGACCAAATTTCTAAATTCACAACTGGACCCAAGTAGGTCAGTTTTGGTGTGTTTCTAAATATATGAACCTCTAGGGGTTTTTTAAATAATTAATGTTTAAAATGCATGTTTTTCTTTTAACTGAACCCAAAATGGCATAATGGGAGCCTCATAGGTCACATTTTCTTTTGGTTTTACTTAGTGGTAAACCCCATAGGGGTGTAATTATTCTATGTTATGATTTTCATTAAGGTGACCACCACTATTTATATTATGTTACACATAAGTGTATGGTGGCATATTACTTGAAAAATACCTTTTGTTAATGAAATACTTTTATTTGTTTTGTGGTGTATTTATATGAGGCCTTAGTTAATTAAAATTCCAATTTTAACCTAAAGGGTGTTTTCCTCTATAGATTGTGAATGAAATTTTCTTTAACTAATCCAATCATGAATTTTTTTTAGATAAAATTGGTTTTTAATAGGGTTTTGTTAAATCAATGACCTCTTTATGATGGGATGTTAGTAAAATCAACAGTGTTAAATGGGAGTTTAATATAACTTACCCATTTTTCCTTATGGATTTTTTCTAAATGAAGTGCCTTGTGTAAATGTTTGTTCCCTAGTTGGTACTTGATGCTAAATTGATCCATTAAAATTCTTAAAAAATTAAATGAAAATTAATTTAATGAATATGATTGAACCTTAGGTGGTGTTTAACTTTTGACCCTTGAGTAAGGGAGGTTTAAACCATTCCTAATGTTTTCTTTGTGTAGCTACCTTGAAATAGGTATGTTATCTTTACCTATATTCCATTATCTTTATAAATTGAATATAAATGATAGGATCTTAAGACTAGTGACCTCTTGTAAGTGTGACCTCATTCTGGGTTGATGCTTTGAGTTTTGGTAAGGGGATAACCCATTCTCTGTAGCACATCTAGACCCTTAAAATCCTTACTAATTGTTATCTGCTTTATGATGACTGGTACTATTTGGGTTCCATTTTCCGTGTATGACTCTTAGTTTCTAAAAATGAAACCCTTGTCTGATGGGTGGTTTTTTATTGTTTTGACCTTTTCTACTAGTGTGAGAATTATGAAATGCCCCGTTCTATCATGATAGACATTTCAAGGGAATGGTCATCCGCTTAGTAGATCTTGTGACCCTACTTCTCTTTCATTCTCAGTGTTGGGAGACTTGGGTGGTCTTTAGTCTATTTTATAGTCGTATGAGATAGTACAAATTTGAGCTAATTTTCTACATGGGCTATTAGATACTAGAATGCATAAGGATGAAAATCCTATGGATAGTATGAAGGATGTTCCATTTTCTCATGTAATCTTAGGATAGTATGCATTGATACATGTGGTACCTGTTGAGTTTCAAAAAGGGGACTGTGAACTATTTGGTTTCGGTGGAAGCTATTTAAGCCTTAAGATTTGATGCACCAATCATAGGTTATCTCTGGAGTATGGTGACCTGGGTACTAAGAAAATCAAACTCACCCCAATTTTAGGGATTATTTTTAATGAGAATCAGGTGTTTGACATGCTGGTCAGTCATTTGGATTTTACTCCTAATGTTATGGCACACTTGGATGTAACTCAGGAGGAGAGACATGTGTACATCTATGTTTAAATCTAATATATCACTCTTAAGTTTATAGTTTTCTATCTCTTTGGTATAACTCTTGCTAAAGTGTGATGACCACCTCTAGAACCCACAGTTAGTGGTTGATGGAGCATGAGCCATGGTTTGAGATCCCCTTTTCAGTAGATCTTATGATTAGGACACTTCTAAGGTGGAGAGAATTGTATCAAAAGTGTCATGGTATGTCTTCAAATTAGAGGCAACAGAACCCTGGAAAGAACATTTGGAAATGGTTGGTCTTTCCTAAAATACCCTATGGCTAGTAATATTTTGTTTAATTCAGTGCTTTTGAGGCATCACGATGATGAAAGTGTTGGATGTGTATGCAACCTTGAGAACATCGTTAATCAAGGTTGGACTTCGGTAGTTGTGCTTGAGTGACCATCGGATGAATCCAGTGATAAAGGAATCATGGATAGGTAGTGTGGATGTGTCAGTAGGAGAATTTTATTTTTTTCTATAAGAATTTTTCTATTATTGGTTTGATTGTCCTTCCCTTTTTATGTGTGGTTTGTTATGGTTTGTTCAAAACCTTACCGATTGATTTATCATGATTATGGTGGATGTTTCCCTAGTCTATCAGGTAAATCTCTTAATCCTCTCAGTGTACCCTATCTTAATGATGATCATGTCCCCCATCTTGACATCATCTGGTTACACTGAGAGAGCATTGGTTTTAATAATTATAGACATAAAAGTCACTGGGCGTGTTGAGTGGTGTCTACCAGAGTTCCCTCCATAAGAATGGTTGTTCTTAGAATCATGGTTAGTCATGAGTGATACCTAGGTTTCGAAGTAGGAACACAATGGTTAGACTCATGGGAACTAGTTGTTTTTTCCTCTTGAATTTATTACTAGGTGGATGCTGATTTGGAATCAATTAGTGTTTTTGGTATGTGTATATTTGGAATTATACCAGCATCTCTCTTATAAAATTCATTTAAGGTTTTAATTAGAGTGAGGCCCTTTGTATTTAGTTGATGATTCTGAGTCCACCCAAGTTTGTAGTTAGGCTTGGATGAGGTGTTTAAGGGTGACGATCCTTGTGAGATGGTTTTGTAATGCACCCATGTCTGTGCTCAGACACATTTGTTTAAAGTGGGTTTTTTGGCTAGAGATGTCACCAAAAGATGGTTACAAGATTTAGTGAGTGTTCTCAAGAAATATTAATGTGACTTCATATAAAGGCATCTGTTATATCTTTTAAAATGCATCGACCATCTAAGATGAGTGCTTTGAGGTCATTCAACTGAATATGGTTCTATTAGTTATTTGTCTCCCTCTCTATCTTTTCCTATGTGGCCAGTGAGAAACCACTTAATGGAATTTTTCTAGCTTATGGAAAGTTTGAAAAGTTAGTTCTTCCAAGACTCTAAGGTTTATTTAAGGTAAAATTATTATATAAGTAGATAATCATGCACAGTGCACAGTTGGAGTGCTAAGTGCATGCTTAAAATGGTAGTTCCATCAGTGGAATACTATGACTCTATTTTAGCCTTACAAATGTTATAAACTAGTTTTGAAGGAGAAGATAATGTGTTCATATCTTGGGTATTATGGTCTTGAGTAGGTACCGTCTTAGTGTTTCAGTTCATAGAAATAATCATTTTCTTGAGTTTCTATGGCTTATGTGCTGTGTGTTAAAGTGATTCTTGGTGATGTGTTGGAAATTTGGAAATGCAACGCGACCATTTAAAAAAGAATTCACGGCCCAAGTAGGTCAAGCGATGTTATTTTCATTTTCACAAGGATTTAAATGAATGATAAGTTTTATGGTGGGGATATTATAGCATCCCATGTTTTTAGGCCAGATGAAAATCCATAGGAATTTGAGTTTTGTCATTTGGTGGATGGTCTTTTTTATGAACTGAACATTAGAATGGAATTATGAGTTTGGATCACTTAAAAGTGTTATTTTTAGATGTGGTTGAGAGAACAAAAGGTATCTCAGGAAGTTCATTAATTTTCAAGAGTATCGGTCCCTAAAAACTCATGTTTGGGTGGACTGGTAAGGGAACATGGTTTTTTGAAACTTTGTGGCCCACCAGTGTACATTGTACGCCTTGTGTAGGTGAGAAGAAGTGACCCACATTGGATATGTATTGTTTTATGAAAACCTCATGCCTAGAACACTCACTTATTATAATATCATGTTACTATTTTCAGGTATTCCTAAACACCTATTTTTACCATGCTTTAGTTGGGTTTTTTTGGGTTGTTTAGGGTGAAAATTTTGGAACTTTAAATTTTTTTGGATTTTTTCATGGTTGGTGCATGGTTTTACCAAACCATGTTCCCTACTAGATAAAACCATAAATGAAAATGAAGTGTTATGTTTCATGGTTGTTGAAATATTTTAAAAACCATAAAACCTCTTAGGAGAATCTGTGCAACCCCTCAAAAGGGGTGCATGACTAGGGCGCATGATTTGTCTAAACTGTGCAACTTTTCCCAACTAATTGTGCATACAAGTTTTTTAATATGAAAAATTAATTTTAAAACACCTAAATCCCTTGTTTTAAGTGATCTATGGGCCATAATAAACCCCTAAGATTTTATTGTTCTTGAGGATCTCCCAAGAGAGGATTTTGGCCCCTATACACCCTCATAGAAGTAGATCAAATCTTGAAAAATGACGTTCGATCATCTCTCGGTTGGATTCCTCTTTCGGTTATCATTCTCCCTCTCTATATATTTTACTCCCTAGGGTTTTTTAAATCACCATGTTTTTGTAATATCTAATAACCTTTGTTTTGGATCTTAAACCAAGGTTTGATTATTGGATCCTTGTTCCTGTCGTTCTTCATTGGCGAATCCCGTTTAGGTCTTTGTGATTCCAGATCTAGTGATCCCAAGGTAGGTGGTTCCGTTTTGATTTAACAATTCAATTAACCCTAAATTTCTTGATTTTATTAAATTTCTTTCAATTGAATATGTGAGATTTGATTCTTATGAAATTTAATTTTTTAAAAACCCAATTCTGTTGAATTAGGGGATTTGGTTTTAGAAATTAGATATTTGGAATGAAATTGGAAAACCCCCAATTCTATTGATTTGGGGTGTAATTATGAAATTGAGGGAATTTAGTGGAATTTAAATTGTTGAATTTAAATTTATGAAATTGATGGAAATTGGTTGAAATTTAAATTTATGAATTTAAATTCTAAAATTTAATTGTGATATTTAATTATGAATTGATTTAAAATTATTTTTTGTGAAAAATGGATTAAAAATGGTTTTGATAGAAACCTTTGGGTTTTATTATGGAAAAAGAATTTTTTTGATTAAAAATCTGTTTTGGGGTTTAAATGAAAAATTAGAATATTTGAAATGGGGAATGGGATTAATGGTATTTTATGCAGTCTTAATGTAAATTTAGCATCGTTGATTTGTTATCAGAGATTATGCAAGACTTAGGTAGTTAGTGAGTTATTTGATTACACTCTACAATTTACAATGTTCTAAAAGATAAATGCAACACTTCACATCCTTGATGGGATGGTGAGGAAGTCACCTTTGTCTGTACCAAAGGGGCGTGTGTATAGAAATATTTCCATGTCACCTTTAGGTTGTGGAGTCTCTTAGATTGGAACTATCGTACTTTTAAGCATATGACCATGTTGCTCGCTTATTTTTATTTGAAATGAATATATTCCATTCTTGTAAACTGTATTATATTACTTGTCAATTTATATAAACTATTGTATATAAAATGTTTTATTAATCCATTTTTTTATAAATATTTCATCAATTGAAATGTGAAGCATTTGTTTAAAATATTTATATAATTTGAAATGTAAAGAATGATTTGTTAAAATATACTTTTGAAATTAAAAAAAAAACCTTTTTATTTAAAACTTAAAGCTATTTATTTGGTTAATTAAATGTTTGAATCTACTATATAATTTTTAGTGAGACCCTACTAGGATTTTATCTCACACCCTACCTGTGCCTTCAAGTGTTTGTAGATTATCTCCTTAAAGGTTTGAAAAGGGGTAAAGCATCACATAAAAGTGGTTATAGTTGTTGATTCATGGACTTAGAGTGTAGAGTCTATTGGGACTTGGGTTATCTATCCTATTTTTCTGGTACATTGTTATAGTACTTTGGGTTGTTTACCTTTTTGAGTTATGGTACACTTTTCAATGTGATTTTTTTCTTGTATTCATTACTTTCAAGATGTTTGTAAAAAATTTATTCCCACATTCATTTTTTATGATGATAGTTTCTAGTTTTAAAGCTGTGGGGATTGGGAATGCCCCTCAGTCTATGTCAGTACTGACTCAATTATTGGGTTACTAGGGTACCTAGGATAGTTCATGACAAAGTTGTATCAAAGGGAGGGTTTTCATCTTTCCTTGATGTCACTATGCAGTTGAGTATTCTTATCGGGATTTAGGAGGTAGTTGTGATTGAGTTCCTAGACTGATCTCACCGTAACGCACATTATATCACTAGGGTTGGTTTGGGGAAGATTTAATAATGATTAGTTCTTGTCTTTTCCCTAATTTTAATTAGGATAGATTTATATCCAAATATTGTGTCTATCTGTAGGGATTAATTTCCCCTTCTTGCTATGTTTGAGTGTTAGTATGATGTATTCTTTGTTATCTATTGATTTTTTATAGCATCATGCCTCTATGAAGATGTGTGAATTAGATCCAGGAGGAATATGTTGCTGAAACACAATGAGAAAATTCTCTTGTGGACCAGAATCTAGTTGAGGTGATCATGCAAATTATCCAAGCTTTGGGACATGAACCACCACCAGCTACCATTCAGTATCCAGTTATGAAACCTCAAAGGGATGGTATATAGAATTTTTTATTAAGAGTTTATTTTCTAGAAGCCTTCAGTGTTCAAAGGCTCCAATAATCATCAAGATTTTGAGGAATGGTTCAGAGGGATTGAGTGTTTGTTCTATTTATTGTATATACCAGAGGAAATCAAGGTGAAGTGTGCCACCTTAATTCTTGAAGGACCGAGAAATAGATGGTTTTACATGATGGTGATGGTGGAGAATAATGAGGGATTAGATTTGAAAGAATTAAAAATAATTTTCACTGACCATTTCTATCTAGATTTGAAGCTGCTATCCAAGGCCTCCGAGTTTTTTCAAACTTGAGCAGGCTGAAAGGACCATGATAGAGTACGCAAAATGTTTTTCTAATATATTGAATTTTTCACCTCATATAGTATCAAATGATAAGATAAAGGCTCAAGGGTTTGAGTTGGGACTACAAACTAATATTCATTCATATATTTTCTTTCTAAAGCTTCCTTTTTATGTTGATGTGTTGGATATAGCACTGATGGTTGAAATGGACCTGTCTGGAAAGTCAGGGTTGTTAGGAGTTTATTTCTCTCCCAATAGAGGTGAAAGTTACTTCAAAGGAAATAAGAAGTATAACAATTCTCATAGTGGTTCACAATAGTAGGGTTTTTCTAAACCTCCTACAGTGCCTGGAATAGGTCCTTTAATTTTCTACTAGTGTGGAAAGATGGGGAATTCTAAGAGGGTTTTCATTGAGGCACCCAAGATATGTGGCTCATGTGGATTCTCAGGTCACCTAGAGAAGTTATGCTATGTTTATTACACTCTTCATAGTAGAATAGGATCATTTTCACCTTCTAAAACTGTGGGGGAATCATATGATTTAAGGGTAAAAGGGTTCCAACCAAAGGTTTCTGGAACAAAGAATATTCACACAATAGAAGAGTCTCTAGAGGAAGAGGATACGAGTCTAATAATTGCGAGAGGTACCATTACTATAGCTTCATCATTAGTGATTGATTTATTTGATACTGGTGCATTTCACTCATTTATTTAAACCCAAGTTGTTAATATGATAAATCTTCATATGGAGCTTTTTTCTTATGTAATGGATATTATCATACCCCTTGAAACAAATAGAGAGTAGGGTCTCTATAGCACTTCTTAGGTTTCATCTCTATCATATATTTATATTTCTTGGTTTTTCTCTCTATCAGATGTTGAGATCAATTCTGGAATTGTTAAGAAATCAAAAACTTTATTCCAAGTTTTTTAAATGTGATTTATGGATTTAGGAAGTGAAATTATTGGGACAGACAATGTCAAAACATAGAATACCGGTTGATCCTAAGAAGTTAAAGGCTGTAATGACATGGGATAAACCATAGAATGTCTTTAAGATTTATAGCTTAGTAGGAATAGCTGGTTATTATCATCGGTTTGTACAGAATTATCAATGTTAGCTTCTCTAATGACCTATCTAACTGAAAAGGGGGTGAATTTTTCTTGGGATGCAAAATTTCAGAGTTCTATTATTGAGCTAAAAATTCTTTTGACTGCTGCACCGATGTTGACTCTCCCAAAGGATGGGCATGGCTATGTGGACTTCTCGGATGCATCAGATTCAGGTTTCTGTTGCATCCTTATGAAATGTGATCAAGTTATTACTTATGGATCTCGTCAGCTAAGGCCATACGAGAAGATTTATCTTACCCATGACTTTTAACTTGTAGTTGTGATGGACACACTTAATATTTGTAAATAGTACCTTTACGGATAAAGTTTTACCATGTATTCAGACCACAAGAGATAGAATTATATATTCTCTCAAAAATATTTGAATCTCTGTCAGAGGTGTTGGATGGGATACATGTAGTTTTTTTAATTAAACTTCACCTACACCCTAGGGAAAGAAAATTCCATCACATATGATTTGATCAAGAAACTTAAGTCCTAGGTAGTGAAAGAATCATCAGAGGAGTGGAAATTTATGGAACTTTTTTCACAGTTGAACATTGGATTCCAGGAATTAGGGAATGAGGTTTCCTTGGATAGCATTTAGCTTTCATCTACTCTTCTTAATATGATTCTTCAAGATCTGCAACTTAATGATGAGTTCCATAGAATTAGATAATCTATTTATGGTGGGGATACTATTGTTGAGTGGTCATTATATAAGGATGGAATTTTATGCTATCAAAATTGCTCTGTTATGCTATTAGTGGTAAGGAAATCTATTATGGGGGATTTTCATAATTCCTAGTGGGTTGTGCACCCAGGGACTACAAAGATTTCTATGACATGAGGTGGCAGTTCTGGTGTCCAGGTATGAGATAAGGAATTGCTAAATTTTTATCTCATTATTACACTTGCCAACAGGTCTAGGTCGAGCACCATAACCCTTCAAGTTTTCATTATCCACTTCCAGTCCCTACTTGGAAGTGGGATGAGATCTCTATGGAATTTTTTGTTTGGTGGATGCGTACCAAGAGAAATTAGAATTCAATATGGATTGTTATCGATTGGATAAAAAAATCATCCCACTCTATACACATTTGTGATGCATCCAAAGTTGAGGAGTTTGTAAATCTATATGGGAAAGATATAATTCATTTTCATGTAATTCCATCTGCTATAATATCTGATAGGGATCCTTGATTCGCTTCTCATTTTTGGAGAGGCCTTTAAGAGGCACTGGGATCTTAGGTTCGTTTGAACATGACGTACCATCTATAGTTGGATGGTCATACAGAAAGAGCTCTACAGATTCTTGAGGATATGATCCACACTTGTGTTCTTGAATTTTTTGAAGCTTGGGATGACCATCTAGGGCTGGTTGAGTTTTCTTATAATAATAGTTTCTAGTTCATGATTATAATGGATTCTTTTGAGGAATTTAATGTTCATCCTTGAAGATCTATGTTGTGTTGGTTGGAGATTGGTGAAAGTTCCTTAATTGGACTAAACTTGGTCCAATAGATGACAACACAGATTCGGTCAATTCATCATAGAATGTTGAAAGTGTATAAAAGGTATAAATCTTATATTGATCATCACTGTAGACTATTAGAATTCTCAGTTGGTGACTAGGTATTCTAGAAAGTTTCACCCTGGTTGGGTCATCGATGGCTTGGGAGGTATGGAAAAATTGTTTCTCATTTTGTGGGACATTTTGAGGTTGTTGAGCAGGTGGGTAAAGTTTCTTATCATTTAGAACTTTCACCAAAATTGATGTCGATACATAATATGTTCCATTTATCTCAACTATGGAAGTATCTATTTGATATATCTCATGTTCTAATTTTGAGTGATCTTGAGGTTGAACCTAATTTATCCATGACTGAATAGTCAGTCAAGATAGTTGATTCTGAAACCAAGGTACTCCATGTGAGGAAAATACCTTCGATTTTTATGATATAGAAGCATAGTTTATATTCCCATGAGACGTAGGAGAGGGAGGCACTGATGAGAGAGAAGTGGACTCATTTGTTTTTCATGGAAGCTTTATTTTAGGCTTTATAGTGATAAAAGGTTTCTATGGTGGGGAGATTGTAACTTTTATTACTATTTTAAGGTATTCCTAAACCACTATTTTTATATTTATTTGGTTGGGTTTCATTTTGGGGTTTTTCAGGTGAAAACCTTTGAATTTTTGAAAATTATGGAGTTGTGCATGGTTGGCGGATGGTTTTCCCAAACCATGTGCCCTGCTAGAGCAAACTGTGCAAGACAAGGTAGTGTGATTTTGCAGGGTTGGATCAAAATTTGAAAAACCATATGACCTCTTAGGATAAATTGTGAAACCCATTAAAATGGGGGCATGACTAGGGAACATGGTTTGTCTAAACCTTGCAGCACTGTATAATTAACCATGCGTTTGAGATTTTTAATCCCAAAAATTAATTTTAAAACACACAAAAGGATTTTTTAAGTAATATATAGAATAAACTCAACCCCTAACATTTTCTTATTATAGAGGAAATCCCAAGAGATTATTTTCCCCTTTACACCCTACTAGAAGTGGATTTAAGCTTTGTAAATAACGTTCGATCATCTCCCGATTAGTTTCCTCTTCCCGTTCTTATTATCCTGCTCTCTCTATTTTCCTCCCTAGTATTTCATTAATTTATGTATTGTAGTAGGATCTAATAAAATTTGTTTTAGATATTGAAACAAGGTTAGATTCTTGGATCCTTTTTTCTATGATTATTCATTTGAAAATCCTATTTAGGGATTTGTGATTCAAGATCCAGTGATCCGGAGGTAGGTGGTTTTGTTTTTATTGGCCAATTTAATTAACCTTAAATTACTTTATTTGATTAAATTTCTTTCAATTTAATATATGGGATTATATTCTTATGAAATTGTATTATTTAAAAACCCAATTCCACTGAATTTGGGGATTTAGTTTTGGAAATTAGATTTTTGGCATGAAATTGGGAAAACCCCCAATTCCATTGAATTGGGGTATAATTGTGAAGTTGATTGAATTTTTTGGAATTTATATTATTAAATTTAAAATTTTTTAATTTATAGAAATTGGTTGAAATTTAAATTGATGAATATAATTTTTGAAAGTGAATTGTGAAATTAAAATTTGAATTGATTGCAAATTCTTATTTATGAAAAATTGCTTCAAAATGGTTTTGATAGAAACCTTTGGGTTTTATCTTAGAAAAGACATGTTTTTGATTAATAACCCATATTGGTTTTTAAATGGAAAATTGGAATATTTTAAATGGATAATGGGTTGGATTTTATTTTATGTAGTCTTAAAGTATATTTCCCATCATTGATTTGTTATGAGAGCACATGCTAGCCTTAGATAGTTAGTGAGTTTTTAGACGACATTCTATGATCTACAACATTCTAAAATATAAATGCAACACATCACATAATTGATAGGGTGGTGATGAAGTCACTTTTGGCCATACCAAAGGGATGTGTGTATACACATATTTCTGTGTCACCTTGGGTGTGTGGAGTCACTTATCCTAGAACTATCTTACCTTTAGGCATATGACCATGTTGCTCACTTATTTGTATTTGAAATGAATAGTTTCCATTGTTGTAAACTATTTTATATTCCTTATGAATTTATATGAAGTGTTTTATATTATTTTTTTTATTAAAACATTTTTTTAGAAATATTCCATCAATTGAAATGTGAAGCATTTGTTTAAATTATTTTCATCATTTGAATTGTAAACCATGATTTTTTTAAATATGATTTTGAAAATCCAAAACATTTTATTTTAAATTGAAAGATATTTATTTGTTTAATTAAATATTGGAATCTACTATGGAATATATGGTGATACCCTACTGGGATTTTAGCTCACACCATACCTGCACCTTTAGGTGTTTGTAGATTATCTCCTTCTAGGTTCAAGAAAGGGTAAAGCACCACTTAGATGTGGTTATAGATATTGATCCATGTACTTGGAGAGTTGCATCTATTGGGACTTGAATTATCTACCCTGTTTTATGGAACTTTTCTATAGTACTTTGGGTTGTTTTCCTATTGGACTTATGGTACACTTATCTTTTTTGTGTTTTTCTTATATGCATACTGACTTGTTTATATTTCTTTCATGATGTTTGTGGAAATTTTTTTCCCAATTTAATTTTGTATGATGTTAGGTAATAGTCTCCAACCTTAGGGATTGGTAATTCCCCTCAAGAAATGTCAATGATGGATTGGTTATTAGGTTACCAGGGCACCTGAGCTGGTTCATGACACTTGGTTCCATTTAGACAGTACGTGTGCACTGTTTGCTGCACAGTTGGTGCATAGTTTGGTTTAACCGTGTGGCCAAACTGTGTGACCAACCTCCCCTTAAGAAGTATCCTTCATGTGGTTAGAACACAGTTTGGCCAACCATGTGGAAAAATCATGTGCCTAATTAAATGGGTGTAATAACCCTTTCCCACCTCTTTTATTATTTCCTTTTCCCTCCTCCTTTCTTCTTTGTCCTCCACATGCAGTAGCTTCTATGTGGGGTTTTCTTCTTCTACTCTTGGTATAAGGAGATATCCCTCATATAGCCTCCGATTGGAGTGCCTTTAGGTTTGTTGGAATCATCTCAACATTTTTACGACTCCCCTCGATTCCATTCTTAGTTTATCTCTCCACCTGTTATGCTATTTTGGTGAGATATATTTTTCCCTATTTTTAGGGTGGATGACCATTTCTTCGATTTCTCTCAATATAGATGGGATCAAGACTCAATATTTTATGAGTGGGTTATACTTAGAATGTGATAGGTTTTCTATATATTTTCCCTCAAGTTTCATCATTTTATAAAATGATATCATTGTGCCACACACCGAACTTACTTGGTGACTATTCAAAATCATAAATTGTCTTGAATTACATTTCTTAGATCATCTTATGGTGCCTTTGAAAAATCCTTGGGATAGTTTGAGGTTATGACCACAACCTGAACTACCCCTTTAGTATAAACACGTATAGCCACCCCTTCGAAATGTCATCTATCTTAGTTGAATCCACACACTTGGGGTGTGATTTTATTTACATGTTAAATTGTAATGTGTAGTTGATTAAACCACCTTATAGGTGGGATTCTTGTTTCCTTATAGTGGTTTTTATTAAATTAAATAAATATTTTTTTGGAATATAATGTCATTTTTTTCTAATAAAACCCTTCTGTTGAGGTTCAACATCTTTTATTCCAATATATATATATATATGATATACCTTTCTTGGACTCATTACATAAGTATTTTATCATAGACTTATATTTAGTAATAGAGAATGACTTCTTAATTATGGTTGAATTTGATGGCCTTATTAATTATTTTCTTTGAGATGTAGTATTCTTAGCTTCTAAGATTTTGTATTTTTTAATTTAATTAATTAAATGAACTTTGAACACCATGAGTGATACTTAGGTTTACATCTATAGAATACCAAGGAAGGGATCATCGTGAAAGTGATCAGTTTCTCTATACACCGAGTGTGATACCGGTATTCCAAGATGGGATCATTGTGTGTTCCTAATACCATATTATGAGGAAAACCGGTTCCTTAGGGGAGACACCTTGGATGAGATCATTAGAGAGATGGTTATAACAGACCACAAGGCAGACTCATTCCCTTATGTGATATACCAAGTATGGGATCAGAGGTCATCTCACGCTAGGCCTAGAGTGATACTTGTAAGGCTATTCGTAGATAGCATTGGATGGGTTCCAATGATAGTGAGCACTTATAGATCTCCTGATGCGATACATGGGTTCCTTGTTAAGGTTTTTCTTAGACGGGATAAAGATGTTGCTTATTTAACTTTGGTAGTTAATTATATACTAAGGAATTTTGTTTCATAATTTTCACCCAAGGAACACATCCTCCAAGACAAATCACTTGATTGGGTTCGATCCATCTCGTGAGAAATTGTTTAAGACGTTTTGTTATTCATTCCCCCATATCTCACTTGTATAGGTTGCTTATGGTTTAGAAATTTTTGTCTTTGGTTGAAGCAGGTTTTTTGGGCAATGTTTCCTTAAGGAACCTAAGCATAACTTGGTTGTTTATTTATTCTTTATTTCTTCTTTACTCTTGTTATACATGGTCGATAATTATTTTATATGCCCAAAATAGTTTATTCTTTAGACACTATTTGTGGTGGCCTACTGAGTATATCTCACACCCTTCTCAAGCCTCCATTGCATTGAGGTACTCAAGAAGATCTTCTTATTCATAGGTCTATGGTTTTCAGCTTAATTTTTGTGTTGTACATAAGAGTTAGAAGAACAAGGTTGAGCTAGTACTCAGTATTCTCATGCATCTAGTTTTTGGGACTTTGTTTTTTAATTTCATTGGGATGGTTATTGTATTTATTTTTATGATAATAATACCACCATATGGACATGAATTTATAGTTCCATACTTGGAGTTGACCACTTTATTCAGTTATTATAATCATTCTTCAACTATTTTTTTCTCATTTATAACTGCTACCACTGTTGTCTTTTATTTACTTTATGATATACCACTATGCTACTCTGACCATGAGGACATAGTCTCCTCACCGTACCATCATTAGACCCTCGCTACTAGTCAGTAGCCTCTAGAATATGGGGGGGTGCTCTTGAGGCCATGTGGATACTTGTACAGCTACCGGTTTAGTGGTCATTCGGGCAAGGAAGTTACAATTTAGCATATATCCGGCCATTTCTAAGAAAATGTGTGCATGTGATATAAAATATATTTAATATTAAAAAAATTAATTTTAGATACACCGGGCCTCAGAATCATGCACCATCTTAGCACCTAGCTCCAAAAATATTCCCTGATATATTTTAAAGTATTATAAGAAAAAAAAATCTACATCCTAGGTCTCACACTTGGGTGTCTGTTCACCCAAGCCCCACAACTAGAATCCATTTCACCTAGGTCTTATATGGGGGTGCTTATATACCCATTCCTCCTTTGTGTCTTCTTGAGATGCATTAACATGCATTGAATATTAGCGTGCACCCTTTCAATCATGTATTACTTTAATAATGGATCTTTTCCATTTTTTTCCCAAGTTGATTGGAACCTCAAGGTAATTATAATCATTTATTTAGTTGATAATAGAGTATTTATCATGGGGATACTAATGAAAACTCTCATTTATCATCATGATCTTCCTAACTACCCATGTTTTGAGTTTTCCACCCCTTTTTCTACTCAATGATCCCATAATCCACAATTATTTACCTCTTCATTAGGAAAAATCCATAACCTATCCTCAAAGGGATTCTAATTAGGTGTAATACCCAAACCTTTCCTGCACCCGATTCATATTATTGATTGAATGGCCCCAAGAAACATGTGTGTAATCCCTAAACATCTTCTTCTACTCCCAACCATAGAGATACGATTTTCTAGTATTTTATGATGGTGGAACATTATTAGTTGATAATGATGAACCCTTATCCCATAATTAAGAAGTAATAAACTTAAAATTTTCAATGTTTCTAGAAGGTAACAAATGTAAAATGGATTCCATGTATGGAAACCAATTGTTTTCAATTTGGAAGATCCTACAGTTGATATAAATAGTATTTTGTGTAAATGGGTATTCAAGAAGAATATGGACCTATATGGTAAACTCAATACCTATAAATCAAGTCTGACTGCTAATAGGTTTAAGAAACATCAAGGCATAGACTATGAAAATGTCTTTTCATCAATATCTTTAATAAAATCCATCATAACTCTACTTTACATAGTGTCTCACCATATCTATGATTTTTAAAAATGGATTTCAAGATATATTTACTTAATAGAAACCTAGGGTAAGATGTCTTTATGAAACAAACAGAAGGATTTGTGACTCTAAAGGATGCTAGTAGGATATAGAAGTTGTAGAGTTCCATTTATGGGTTTAGGCACGCATTAGGATCATAGAACATTCATTTTTATAAATCCATAAGGGAATTTAGTTTAAAAATTAAATAATTTGAGCCTTGTGTTTATAAAAGGTTTTGTGGGAGTGAAATCATTTTTCTAGTAGTATATTTTGATGATATATCACTAATAGGAAATGACATACCAGTCTTATAACTAGTTAAGACACTATTTAACAAGTAATCCTCCATGAAAGACTTAGGTGAAGTTGTCTACATTCTGGGGATCAAGATCCTAAATAATATATCTAAGAATATTCTTTGTAACAACTCAATAGTTTGGAATATATATATATATCTGTGTGTGTGTGTGTGTATTAATTAAATTTATACTACCTTTAATAGATCGTGTCACCTGAAAAACATGACTAATGCATCAATTGAAAAAAAAACTTAGATGTATTTAAATTACTTGAACAATATATAAATTATTAGATAAAAAATAATAATAAATTAAAATAATTACATATTATTATATTTATTTGATTAATATTTTAAAAAGGATTCCTTTTGAAGAACGGAGTATTGTATATTAATATAATAAATTAAATTTATCATATTGAAAAGTTTATTATAATAGATAATATTTATATTTATAAAATATTATGTAAACATTTAATTATTTATTAATTTATATAATATAAGATTAAAGACAATAGAAGTTTAAAAAGTTCATTTTTTACAAAAGAGGTTTTTCTTTATATTTTTTATTTTCATTTAAAATATAAATTTATTAAATATATAATTTGAAATAGTTTAAATAAACTTCATTTATAGATTCATCATTTCAATATTATCTTAATATCATTTTTTGTAATTTTTCTGAAATAATTGATTTTTGAGTGAAAAAAATTTTGTTTTACCAAACGTGTAAGTTTTATGACTTTATCATTATATAAACAGGACCTAGATGTTTATAAAACCTATTAATTGATCAAATATTTATATAATGAGTAAAATTATAAATTTTTAAATTCCATTCCAAATTTAGAAAAAGCTATGTCTAAATTTTTTTAAACTTAAGTAATATTTTTTAATAAAAACTCTTTTTGACCTTTTCTTTTCATAAAAAAATATTATGGTAAAATTCAGTATTTTCTTGATTTGAAAGCCACATAAATTTTATTAGTTTTAAATAAATAAATTTATTTTCTGAAATTATATTACATTAATAATTTTATCCTACACATTAATTTTAATCTTAAAAATACACCTTTTCTAAAAATGGGTTTTTAAAAATTACATGATCTAATGTTAAAATTAATTATTCTTACACATTGTAAATTTATCTGATAAAATTTTCATATTTTAAATAAATAGTTACAAATTATTCAATTAGGGACATTTTTTTAGGCATAAAAAATAAATTACTTAGGCAAAAACTAGTAACCATGGTAAAACCAAAAATAGAAAAAATTAAAATTATAAGATTAAAGGACTTGAAAAGGACTCTTAAATCATGTTTTAAAATAAAATTTTGAGGTATTATTTACCATACATCATTAACCAATACATTATCTTCCATTATATAGTCTTTTTAACATATAAAAAATGTGATCTCTTTATATTGAGTTGAAATATTTAGAAAAATACCATTCTCACCGATTATAAAAAGGCCTCTTACCCCTATTAAAAACCAAAATAAAATTTAGGTTCCGTCTTAAAATACAACACATTTTTTTCAACTAGAATTTTATTCCTTTTACCTAAGATTATGTCTATACAAAACTATCTTAAAACCTTAATTTCCATAGAGGCTTCTAAGTGAAATGACGCATCTTCAACATGTGTAATTTTTCCTAACTTATTTTCTTTCTTAATATCCAAAATATAATTTTGTATTTACTATGTAATTAAATTATTTTTTTATAATTAATCTAATTATTATAAGGGAATAAATATTAAACACATTTTCCCTTTTCTATTTAGAAATTTGAAACTGTCATTAGTCAATTGTGCGGACTACCACCTCCATGAAGCGACAACTTCTGTTTCACCCTCATCTCTCTTTATTAGATATATGGGTGAAATTGAAAAATAAATATGAAATATATAGTTTTATTATTATTATTAATATGAAAAATATAATTCAACTTCTTTCCCACTCATTTTCAATAAATGAAAATGGTAACCATGCATCGTACAAATTAGCTCCTCCATAAAGTAAAATATCTTGTTTTCAATCTAGATTATTAATTATTAATTAAAATATCTTTAAATATTATTAAAAAATATAAAATTATCTAAATAATATAATTATTCTTATAAAATATTTATATTATTCCACAATAAACCACATTCATAACTATAATCATCCATTAATTATGGTATGTTCATTTTTCAGTTGGTAGAACAACCTAATTGAACCTTGTAATAAAATAATATCATGGATGAATATGAGAATGTAATTACTAATAATATATGATATAATTAAGTAAATAATGATTTATTTTTCATATGTAATGGTAACATTGATATTAATCTCATTAATTAAGAGACCAATGTATGTCTATTAAAAATCATTGAAACACGCTCATCGATGATTTCATCTTTCAGGATCTTAACCTAAAAAAATATATAATAAAATTATAACATTATAAATAATTATAAAACATAAATTAAAATAACTTTTATGATTTTGTAATGATTAAATTTGGGAGAAGAATTAATAATAACATTGATAATATGAAATTAGTTCAAAATAATCAATATTACTCACACCTAATATTGAAAATAGATAATAAATAACTAATAATCATATAGATAATAATTATTAATTAATATTATAAAAGTTTATATATATGAAAAAGTTTATTAAATAATTTATTAAGATATTTGTGTTTGTTACACATGATCTTATAGTTCATTCGACTAAGAAGGGAAACAAGATAAGAGTTTCTTGTCTCAAGTTTTCACCCCTTGAGACACATTTCTTATTAGTAACCATTTTTTATTTAGCTTGGTATATCTAAAGACCCTTTAAAATTTTGTTTTTTTATACTCTCATTATTCATGGTATTTAATTTTTCATTTTAAATTATTTCCTTCAAGTGGTTTCTACATGAAATTTTCTATGGTTGTTAGAGGTTCTTTGTATCAAATTTAATTTCATGAGACATATTTGATATTATGCTCTATTATTTATTTTAATTGTTTACTCACTATCCTATTAATTTAATGTATGAAATATCTTCCATTTAATGAGTCTTTAATGTCAATTCCATGGTCTTACTCTCAAGCTCTTATGATTCTTACTTTACCGATACCACAAGGGTTTCATCACCAATCACATTTTAAAATGGAGATTTATTTTGATATATAATTCATATAGATAATTTTTATAATTTTATCTCTAAAAATATTATCATTTTATTCTTATCTAGTCATTCATGGGGTTTTACTTGTCTTATCCCAATTTCATTTCCCCCCTTATCTCATTATTTACCCATTATAAGTAAACTAACCCTATCTTTTTTTTGGTAGGGAACCTATATTTTTTCATATCCATATTCGTTGTATGATTTTGAAAATGTCCTTATATATTCCTAAATAAATTGTTAAGGTCATTTTATACTACTATAAACTATTTAAATGTTTTAATTTTTTTAACATTTTTTGTATGGGTTATTTCCGTCAAGGTGTGAAAAGAATATATTTTTATATTTTTTTTGTGAACACATATTTCCACTACCTTTATCATTTTATTTGAAACTTTCTCTCTACATATTTATAGTTTCTAAAATATTTTATTTTTCTCAAAGCTTTATAAATAATTTATTTTAAATTTTTTCCAAAAGATCAAGAATATTTCATATTTTTGAAGTGTTTTTTCTAAAACTATCAAAAATTATTTTTTATATAAGTCATTTTATTTTGATATATATTATGATTGAATAAATTATATTCATTAAATTACACCTCAAACTTATTTATTTGGATGGATTATGAAATATTTATTTATATCATAGAAATGATTCATCATTACCTTTGTCTTTCCTAATCATTGAATGTATATAAACCTAATTTTTCTTATAATTAATTTCCTTTATGAATAACATATTTTCCATTTATTTGATTAAAGGTTGTAAATTTAGATTCCTTTCATAAATTTATTGAGTAAAATATTGAATAAACTATATACTCTTTATCTATATGGTGTAAATACCATGTATTATCTTATTTTAAGGGTATTTACCTAGAGAGTTACTTAATGGAATTGGATACCCATTTATATTTCATGGGTTTATCATGTTTTTTGATTGAATTGTGAATGTTCTACTTATTTTATTTCATTTTAAATAGGTATGAAAACCATTTTATTTCAATAGGTTCTTTATGATATTATGATTATTGATTTTATTGGAACTCATATGTATGGATGATAATAGGTGGGGTCCTATATCTCCCTCCAATGCATTGGATAAAGGTATAAATCTCATGATATATATATATATGAGAATAATTTAGTTTTTTTAAAGTGTTGGTGAAAGTTTGTGACTCACTAAGGTGATGTATTCATAAATATAATTATATTATCTTGTAAGAATGGGTGTAAGTGTGTGACTCATGAAGGTTATGTTTATCTATGATTAAGGTTTGAAAAAATTATATAAGTATGACTGTTTTTATGATATGTGTAATTTTCATGAATTATTCTTATGTTATACCATACCTTATAGCATGATTGATGATATATTATTTTTTGGGTATGAATTTATTGTATAACATAATTATTTCTATATGATCATCTTATGATCACTTATTATTATTGATTTTTATTTCTTATGTTTACCATTTTTGAGAATAATAACTCACCTATTTATTATGTTTCCTTTTACCCAGGTTATAAAGATAATACAATCATGATGTTTCTAGAAGAGTATCATATGTGGAGAATTAGTGGGAGATGTTGAAGAGTTGTTATGGATTAAGTAGCTTCTTATATATTGGAAAAAATGTCCATTAGTTAAAAAAGTATTGTGTTTCGATAGTTAATGTTTTTTCATAATTATATAAAACTCTAAACCTAAAAATATCTTGGGAATATATGTAATGAAATATTTTCCTTATTCCATGTAATTAAGATGTCCATGTCTGTAGGCTTCCATAATTGGCATCAAAGTATAATTTATATAACTCTAGAGGTTAGGATGTTAGTTGACTATAATTTAATGGTTGATGAGTTGAAGTTGGTCATAATTTCAAAGGTATAGATAACCCTTTAGGTTAGTTGTAGTGATATTGAATATTTTTTGGATTAGAATAAGATAACATTAGTAATTCTAAGGGATAACCCTATGTATAAGATTACAAATCGATGTTTTGGGAAAGTAGAAAATATACGGTTCTCCTAGAAATTACATCTCTATATAGATACTAGAAATATTATGTGACTGTGGAACAGATACACTAAGGGTTAATCACACAAAAAAAGGATAGTTGATTATTAATACAATATCCACTTCGGTTCACAATATTTGGTCCTAAGATTGCACACTTGGATTGACACTCTCAAGGATTATACTTTGGTTAATTCAAATTTTCTTTATGAACCACTATGAAGGATTTTAAAATATTTAGGTTAGAAAACCTAATATGGAATGACTAAGTATAAATTAGATTAAAACATTGAGATTCATGAGTTATGGTATATATTAATTTATATGTGATTTTATGGATAAAGGGTAAGTTAAACTTCAAGTGCAAAGATTTCGATGATTTTTTAGTTTATAATATTTTAGAAAGTTTATGTTAATTTTGGGATATTTCTTTTGGGTATTGGGATAAAAATTAAAAGAGAACATAACATAAAGAAAAGTGGATTGGGATTAAAATATGAAATTAAGAAATGAATATTT
The DNA here is from genome assembly GCA_963277665.1 of Viscum album. Taxonomy (NCBI): domain Eukaryota; kingdom Viridiplantae; phylum Streptophyta; class Magnoliopsida; order Santalales; family Viscaceae; genus Viscum; species Viscum album. The sequence goes on from OY728138.1 coordinate 1,798,061,120, forward strand.
TTTTATAGAAAACATCTTTTGATTGAGTTTTCATATTCAAATGTTCATTTACTCTGATTTTATTGATAACCATTTTGGTTTTTACTATTTGGTTGAAAGAGGATCATGAATATAAAGCCAAAAAAGGCATGTATCTAGAAACCACTATATAATCTAACAGAATAAGGGATCATACTTAAGGTAGTGTGGTTGATATCTTAAAAGAAAATAAATATTTATACTCATAACTATTTCAATTAGTGAGCAATATTTATCAATTATATTCTAGTATATTATAAAATTTATAAAGGTTATGTGAAACACCTATGGATTGTTATTTATTAGTATTTATTTAAAGGTTTGGAAACATATATTAAATTTTATTAATAACATTTAAATGTGATTTTATGAAACTTTAATATTTTTGGGGATAACTATTAAAGAACACATGATTGAGGGATGAATAATTATTAGGCGTAATATATGATTTATGTTGATATAATAAATGAATGATCAATTTTTAATAAGTTAAATTTTATTGGTAACCATGATATTGATAATTGATTTAGGATAATTTTGGTGAAGCTCATCACATTTTTGAGATTGTGAAATATATTGGCTAGTGTTTGATTTTATGACCTAGAAAATAAAACTTTTTAAGAGTAAAAGATAGTGACATTTTATAAAATAATATATGATTTCATAGTGGTTTAATGTCTTGGAGATTCATATATTATTTATAAGGTATATTTTTGAGAATATATGATTAGGTTATATACATACTTGTGTATACAATTGAATGAAATATTAATGTTATTTGAGGAAAGATAAGTAACATAGTATAGCCTAAGAGATAAGATAGATGTCATATTAGAATTTATATATTGAATAATAAATATGATAATAATACCCTTTCCTAAATTAATCTACGATTAATAATCAAAATTGTGAGGACATAATTTTTTAATGGGGTAGAATGTAACCACCTGAGATTTTGGAATATATATATATATATATATTTAAAATTAATACCACCTTCAATAGCTCATGTCACGCACTACATAGAACTAACAAAACAATAGACTAAAATGAACCAAAACATATTAAAATTATATAAATAATATAATACTTAGTATATAAAATAATAATAATACTACATTAAAATAATTACATATTATTATTTTTCTTTGATTTGTACTTTTAAAAGGATACATGTCTAAGAACCATTTTAAAAAGGGTATTGTATATTACCATAATAAATTAAATTGGTGAAATTTAAAATTTTATTATAATAGGTAATAAATATATTTATAAATTATTATTTCAACATTAAATTATTCATAAATTTATATATAATAAGATTAAAGACACTTGATATTTACAAGGCTCTTTTAAAAAAATTAGTTTTATTTATATTTATAAATTTGATATAAACGATAATTTTGTAATTTTATAATTTGAAATGGTTTTAAAAACTTCATTTATATATATATTCTGTAAATACTATCTTAACATGAATATTTATATTTTTTCTGAAATATTTTATTTTTAGGTGAATAATGAAAATATAGTTAAAAAATGTAACTTTTATAAATTGATCGGTATATAGAAAGACCTAAAGGTTTATAAAAACTCGTAATTGATAAAATATTTATCAAAGGAGTAAAAAAATCATTTTTAAATACCATTATAAATTTAGAAAACCTATGTTTAATATTTTATGAAACTAAGTAATACTTTCTTATATAAACTATTTTTAGTCTTCTCTTTTAATTAATTATTATTTTGGTAAAAACTAGTTTTGTATTAATTTAAAATTCACATAAAATTTATTTATTTTTTAATAAATAAATTTCATTCATGAAAATTAAATTAAATTTTAATTTTTCCTACACATAAATTTTTATCATAAAAATACAATGTTTCTAAAAATGTGCTTTTATGTGTTACATAAACTAATGTTAAAATTAATTTTTATTAAAAAATATAAATTTTATCTGATAAAATTTATTTATAATTTATAATCATTGGTTATAAATTATTTAATGTGGCCCATTTTATTTTTAGACATTAAATGCAACTTCGTTAAAAACTAGTTACCAAGGTGAAAATAAGAATGTTAAAAATGAAAATTCTAAGAGTAAGGGAATAAAAATAAAGTTTAAAACATGTGTTAAAATGAATATTTAAGTGATTATACACATTATATATTCCTCTAATCCAATATTTTCTATTTTGAGTATTCTAGACATGTGAAACATGTGATACCTTTAAGTTTTTTTTGAATAAAAACAGAAATCCTTAATGATGAAGATCAGTAGAAGTACATGTGAAAAGCCATAAAGGAAAATTGTCCAGCCAGAGCTAGTTGGAATCGAATGGGAATGAGGCCGCAAGCTGATGGGCTGCGTTATTTCTTTCCCTTTTGGTAAAGGAGAAGTTTCATAAAGAGAAGAATTTGCGAAGTGAGAGAATTCTCTTGATAATGATGCCAAATGATTGGAGCCCGCCATCATTGTGGTTAATAGCATCGATTACAGTAAAGCAGTCAGACTCAACAATGATATCACCCCATCCACATTCCAGGGAGAGCAACATACCAGAAAGTATGGTCATGGCCTCAGCAACCGCAGGTTCCTAGAAATCCTGATGTGGTTCATATTTTGCAGCAAGGATTTTCCCCAAATGATTTCGGGCCAGGAGGTCGAGGGAAACAAGACCATCCTTTGGAAGAGATGTGTCCATGTTAATATTAAGAGTCCCATCCATTGGGGGATTATAATGAGAGGGAAAGGAGGGGGTAACATCTGGAATATAATGTCCATTGTGGTATTTCCAGCCCTCAATCCAAGAAGTGGCCCGTTCAATCCAGAACTCAGGGGGTTTGTGAGCTTGATAAAAAACAGCATCGTTGCGCCAGACTCAAATCATCTAAGCTAAAGTACAAAGTGAACCTGAAAGAGGCGAGATAGAGAGGAGAACCAACGCATTAGAAGATCGGGGAGGTCAGAGGCCAAAACCAGTGAAGCGACAGAAGCTCAGCCCCAATTATTCCAAATTTCCTTAGCTCCCAAGTGGTGAATGATGGTGTGCAAAGGAGTTTCAAGAATGTTCGGGAAAAAAGGGAAAAAATAAGAAATGTCCATATGTCGGTAAGAGATAAGGCTCATGGTTGGGAGAGTACCCATGCAAACCTGCCACCAGAATTGGCATATTTTAGGGGGAACTTTGAGTGTCCAAATTGATTTCCATGGTCCCTCATCCCGGCTGACTGAGTGGTTTCCAAGAGCCAGTCTATAGCCAGATCTCACCGTGTATTCACCTGAGATGTCATTGATCCAGAAAATATGGTTGGGGCCTGCGTCAGGTACCTAGGGAATGCTTAGGATAATTATTTGATCCCTTACATTAAACCAATCAAGGATCTTTTCCAAACACCACCCCTGTCCCTGTTCGGAAAGGAGGCAGCTGACAGTGGCGTCTTCAAGACCTGGTTGGACGGGGGATGTAGCCCGCATGCCATCCTTATTGATTATCCAGGGATCAGTCCAGATATTGATAGATGAGACAGACCCAATCCTCTAGCCCGGTCCTTTTTTCAGTAGCTTTTTAGCCCCACAAATGCTTCTCTAGAGGAAGCTAGGAAGGGGACCTAGGGAGGAAGCATGGAAGTTCGTATGGGGAAAGTACTTAGCTTGGAGAATCCGTGCACAAAGATATGATGGATGGTTAACAAGGCGCCATCCTTGCTTGGCCAACAGTGCATTATTGAAGAGAAAAAGATTCCAGAATCCCATACCTCCCTCTGATTTGGGTTTTCATAGTTTCTCCCAGGCCATCCAGTGGGGTCGGTTCCTTCCATCATTCTTCCCCCACCAGAAATTGGCAGTGCAGGTGTGGATCTGGTCGATGATGATTTCTGGGAGCTTAAACAGGGACATAAAGTAGCTGGGGATGGACCGGATGACAGCTTTGATAAGGGTCTTTTTTCCAGCTTTAGAAATTCCTTTAGGGGACCAGCATAGAATTTTTTTCTCGATCCTGTCCACAAGAGATACGAAGATTTATTTTTTGGATCGGCCAATCACCGTGGGAATCCCAAGATACTTATGATGTTTCACAACCATATGGATACCAGCAGAAGTGCATAACTCATCCCTCTTAGAAAGAGGCACCCCTGCACTGAAGGAAATTTCAGATTTTCCATGATTTATTGACCGGCCAGATGCCCTCTCATACTGATGGATCGCTTGGATGATCACTCGACATTCATTGATTGTTGCTCTGGATAAAAGGAGGTTATCATAGGTGAAGAAAAGATGCGACAATGGTGGGATAACATGGCAGACCTTTGCCCCATGAATAGATTTAGAGGATGCAGCCCTGAAAATAAGATTAGAAAACATGTTAGCCACCAGTATGAAGAGAAAAGGGGAGAGGGGATCTTCCTGGAAAAGGAAACTGGATGGGGAGAATCCTTTGGTGAGATCCCCATTAACCTTGATTTGGAAGGAGACGGTCGATATGCAGTCCATGACCATATCTATCCATTTAGCGCAAAACCCCATTTTCAGCATAACGATACGAAGGAAGTGCCATTCAACTCTATCATAGGCCTTTTTCATTTCCAATTTCTAGGCCATGATTCATCTTTTTGTGGTGGAGCGTTATTTCATAGTATGGAACACTTCATGGGCCACAATCGCATTATTAGTGATCAGTCTCTTTTCCATGAAGACGCTCTGATTTTCAGAGATAATATCAGGTAGCCAAGGTCACAACTGATTGACAAGGATCTTTGAGAAGATCTTATAAGATACATTGCAAAGGATGATAGGTCTAAGATCAGGGATCACTAGAGGTTTCTTAATTTTGGGGATAAGGATAAGGACAGTTTCATTGATGGTAGCAATGCTAGTGTTCCCAGCCTAGATATTTTTTATCATGTTGCAGATCTCGGGACCGATTATGTGCCAGTATTGTTTAAAAAAGAGGGCGTTGAACCCATCTGGTCCTGAGGCCTTAGTGGGATGAATATGTTTCGGAGCTAGGCATATCTCGTCATCTATCACATCTTTGGTGAGCTGCCTATTGATCTAATTGGTAATCACAGGTCTGATACAATCTTCCACCTCGGTGGATATAAAAGGGGTTCCTGTAGCGAAGATATTCTGGAAATAGTAATTCAAGGCGCCGTGGATGCCATTAGTATCAGAAACTTTGATTCCATTGGGTTGTAAGATGCAAGTAATAGAGTTTTTTCGATGCCTGGCTGAATATTTTTGGTGAAAAACCGTGTATTAGCGTACCCTTCTTTAATGTGGTTATCCCTCACCCGCATAGCCCAGAAACCTTCCTTAACATGCAGGGTCGTGTCCATATCTCTTTGAATGGATCCAATATTATATATAATTAAATTGGATGTGGGTTGTTTGAGGAGATTGTTCAGTCTCTTTTTGAGGACACCACAGTGCTAGTCGGGGTGGCGGAATTTCTTATTGCTCTAAGACCTCAGATCGGATGTGACCTGTTGGAGATTGAGGCTAACATCCTCGTGAGTTCTTTTCTAGCTTGATCGGATCACCTCTTCGCATTCCTGGTCTTTTGACCAGAATCTCTAAAATCTGAAGGTTCTGTTGATTTGTCTATAACGTTCACCTTGCGAACAATCAATGAGAATAGTACAGTGGTCCGACAAGTTAAAGGTCATGTGGCTGATATGAAACATGCCGAACAGATTAATCCAATAAAAAGAACCCATAAATCTATCAAGATGCTCAACGATGCAGGTGCCTTCATTATTTCTGTGGAAACAGGTAAAAAGGTTATCTGTGTACCCCAGGTCGACCAGGTCCTCCCTAGAGACCGCGTCCTTGAAGTTTGACATCGAAGCTGAGGGTCAGATGATTCCCCCCCTCTTTTCCTTATGGAACATTATCTCATTGAAATATCCTCCAAAGAGGATAGGGCTTGGTACGCCATGTCGTATCTTTCATAGAAGATCCCATGACTTCACCTTATCATTATGGGATGGCCAGCCATAGAATCCCACAAAAGTCCAGGGTGGGTGAAAGTCTATTTGAATTGTCGATGCCACATGGTGTGAGGAGAAAGACAAAATTTTGATGTCAATATTGTCCTTCCAAAGGAGATAGAGGCCCCCATAATGGCCTTGTCTGGGCACTGGGAAACAGCCTTGGAAGCCACACTTCAGAGCAATACCATTGGTGTCCTTGTTTTCCAGTATGGTTTTGGACAGGAAAACCATATCGGGGCGACTTTGAGCATAATTGCGCTGGAGCATGCGAACCGTTCGTGGGTTGCCAAGCCCACGAAAGTTCCAGCGTAAAGCAATCGTTGCTCTAGGTGGGGCTGGGTATTGCCCGCCACCGCCTTTGGTTCCTCCGTACTTGTATCTCTACTTGTCGTTTTCCATCTTTTGGTGGGATTCCTCCCTGATTGGCATGTTTCATTTTTTCTTTTCCTGACTCTGGGTTTAGGGTCTTCCGTGTGACCATCCCTCTCTCCTCGTTGCACCCTCTTCCACATTCGACAGGTAATTGGGTCCAGAATTGGAGATATCGTCATTACATGGGCCTCCATTGTAAGAATTCCTGTTGCGGTCGACTGTGGGTCAGGGTCCAGATCCAGTGGTTCGATGTGCATCAGCATTAGCTTTGAGTAATGTATTGGTGGTTCTTTTTGCTTTGTCACCAACTTTGTAGATGTTTGAGTATTGTCCTTCCGGGGGTTAGGATGAGCTCCAGCTTCTCTTTGAGTGGGAGGGCCAGCATTAGGGAAATCCAATGGTCCTAGCATTAGGGCTTTTTTAGGTATGGGTTCCGCCTGACTGGTATGTGCCAATGTGAGACGGTCTCGGTCCTTTTGTTTTTCTGTCTCTGGGATGAAAGCATATTTATTCGTGTTGGCATGGAGCCAAGGGACATATTGGCGGATAATGTTATCTGATCCACTCTTATGTTTTGTAGTCCATGTTGTTTCCAAATAGCCAAGGAAACCACAGAAAAAGCAGAAGATTGGGAGTTTCTCAAACTCAAATGAAATCCAAGTGTTGGTGTCTTCGATTTTTAGGAACATTCCCCTCATTAGTGGCTTTGAGACTTCAATTTCCGCCTTGATCCGAACCTTGGGGCCCCATTATATTGGGTTTGAGTAATCCCAGTCAAGAAAGTGACATAAACAGTCACCAATTTTTCTCATGATTTGTTTCGTTCTTGTATGGAAGGGGATTCCTTTAACTCGTATCTAGAAGGGGGAGAGGGTCAAGTTCACTCGCTAAATATTACCCCCTGCCCTTGTATTCTTCCATGAGGAGGAGTTGATTATTGAAGGACCATGGTATTCTATACAGGATTTTGTCTATATCTCTCTCGTTAAAGAACTCAAAGATGAAGTGATTGATCCCTGCTTCCCGGATAGCCACTCCTGCATCAAGTTTCCAGATGTTCTGTAGAGTGTTTTTTAGAGCCCCCTGATTTACCGATATGTTTTCCACGAACATTTCCACCATGATCAGGGACATGAGTTTTTTCAAGAGTGTGATACCTTTAAGTTAGGCTGGAATATTTTCAAAAATTTCATTCCCACGACTTATAAAACAGGCCTCTCACTATCCCTTCTAGACCACCCAAAAAATTTCAGTTTCCTATTGAAACAGTTCATTTTTTATTCCTCTATAATCCAATTCATTCTTATCCTTTATTCAAAATAAACTATCCTAAGACCTCTATTTCTAAGGAGTCTTCTAAGTTAATCCCATGTCCTAAACATGAATACTTTTTCCTAACTTTTTTTCTTTTCTTTCTTACAGTGTAAAATATAATTTTATAATTATGATATAATTACATAATTATTTTTCATGTACTATGTTATTTTTTAATGTAATAACTATTAACTACCTTTCCTATTTTCAATTAAGAAAAATGAACCAATCCTTTGTGCGTTGTGTGGACCACCACCTCCATGAAAGGATGTCTTCCATTTTTCACCACAACCTTCACTGGTTATAATGATAAAATTGAATAATAAATGTGAAAAGTATAACATAATTTTTATTATTAATAGTAAAACTACAATTCACCTTCTTTCCCTCTTATTTATCATGAAATCAAAATGTTAACCATTCATTGGGAGGATTACCGCCTCCACGAAATGACATATATCCTTTTTCATATAGTTTATTTATTTACTAAAATCTCTTAAAATATTATTAAAAACTTAAAAATACCTAAATAATGTTTTTTAATAGTGATATTACTTTAAAAATAAACCACTTTCATAATTATAATCATCCATTAATTATGGTATGTTTATGTTTGGGTCAGTCGAACAACCTACTTGAACCAAGATATAAAATAATATCATGGATGACTATGATAAATTAATTATTAATATTATATGATATAAATAATTAAATAATTATTTTATTTTGGTTGAGGAACAAATAAATTAATATTAAACTCATTAATTAAGATATCAACATCTGTTTGTTAAAAATCCCTGAAACATGATCATCACCAACTTCATCTTTAAGGATCTTAACAAAACCTCCTATAAAATTAAATTAGAACATTATAAATAATCATTAAACATAAATTATACTACATTTTAGGATATTTTAATGATAAAATTTTGTATAATAATGAATAATAACACCCATATTAAAAATCTATTTCAAAATGACCAAGATTACAAACACACGATATTGAATATAAATAATAAATAACCAATATACATATAGAGAATATGTCACACCCGCCTCTTTTACAATATTTATTTTATTAAATTTCAAGGCATCGGGTAGTCCAGCTTGAATCTCGAATTTAAAATTTCAAGTTCTTATTTAAAAATGTATGTTTTTTCCTTGAAAACATTCAGCATGTGGGAAGGGTGTGGTCGAAGCCGCGCGACTTCGCCAGGGTCACCGCACGACCTCGCTCTGTTCACCACATGGCTTGCCCGATGATCAACATGGATAAATAAAATGTATGGAATAATAAAACTGTAATACAATGAAAATAAGAAGTTTAATAAAAATTCAAGGAATTATTTTAAGGATAATAATAATAATATTTTTTGAGATTATTATTATTATTATTATTATTATTATTATTAGTAATAGTGTTAAGAATATAAATTTTATTAAGTTATAATTATTAATATTGTTAAAATTTTATTAAGTCATTATTTTTATAATTGTTATTAAAAAATTATCAATGTCATTAACTGTATTAATATTATCACCATAAATTATTATTATTATCATCGTTAATTAACACCATTAAAATTGTTAAAATATCACTTAATAATATTATCATTATAATTATCATTGAGGGTATAATTTTTATTAAGCTATTATTACTATTCTTATTTTGGTTTATTATTATTATTATTACAATTGTTAGAATTTATTATTATTTTTATTATCAATTTCCATTTTATTTTTATTTGTTTTTCATTTCTTTTTTTTCTCCTAGGGTTGGCGCTACCTACCTCCTACCAGCCCGTCGAGCCCCTTTTCTCCCCCACTTTCATTTTATGCCACAACACCTCCCCTCTGCCTGGTTCTACCTGGTTCTGCCGTGTTGCACCTCTCCCACTCGCCATCGACCTTCCACCCATCAGACGCCCTACCTCCCCTATTGGGACCTGCACTCTCCACCTCGATGAACACCGATGCCCTTCGCCCAGCCGACCACCTTGTGTCACGCCCTCCCTTGCGCAGAAACCTCCAGCAAACATCCCTCCCTCTCATGGCCAGCCCCGGTGCAACCGCTCTCCTCCCCCTCCAACAAACCCGCACCACCCTGCTCAGTGGCCAACCTCCGTCCAGTTAGCCAACCATCACACCGCCCTTTTTCCTAGCTAGCATTCTCGTCCAAAGAACCATTTGCGGTCCTCCCTTGGTCACTTCACCTTTGCACTGTGACCCAACCAACCGCTAGACCACCCGCCAGCTGCAGCCTCCCCTTGCTGTCCGTCGACACCCTGGCGACACCTCTGATGCTTTGACCTCCTTCTGCACGAGCTTCTACCTTTTTGATAAGTGCCTCCTTCCTCCTTTTTTATTCTTTGTTATTTTTTTAGCGGGTATGTGGTTTGTTTAAGGTGCAATATTGAATCCTCTTTTGACTCGCTTATTTGTTTTAGGATCCAATTCAGTCCGCTTGGGGTGCAGCATAGATACGGTCAAGGTTTCACACATGATTTGGGATTTTACACTTTGAGGTTGGTGGTTCCATGTCTAAGTTAATATTTGATGAATATATTTACAGGCTTAATTTTTTAAACATATTATTTAATTAATTTTTTTAGTGCGAAGTTGGTTTTCATTGAAGTTTGATTTGTATTGAAATTTTTTAGTAGCATGTATATGTTACATGTGTAATTTCTGTTGTGACCTTTTATCTTGTTAGTTGTTAGTGATTTTTAAATTATGCGGTTAACTTATTAATTTGTACAAGTGGTGAAAATTGTATTTTTGACATGATGCCATGTGCGTTTAGTCGTAAAAGAGGGGTTTGTGTGGGTTTAGTGGTTAACGCCAAGCGATTTCATCTAAATTGTTTTATAAGCTTTTATTTTTGTCTTGTTAAATTATGTGGTTTATGAAAATGTGTTTTTCATATGGTGTAAGGTTTTCCATAAAACAATTTTTGTGGTTCATATAACACTTTAAAATTTTATTCGAGTGTGTGTGATGTGTGAATGCGTTTGATTTTATAAATGGTTACTTTAGTTTGTGCAAAGCTATGTGACACCCTTTTACTATTGCTTTATAATTTTTTTAATGGTTTACTTAATTATGACAATGGTGTGAAACGTGTTTGAAAAATGTTTTAGTGTGCGCCTTATTTCAAAATAGTGTTTATGTGTGTAAGTGGTGGTTCGTTTAATGATGAGTGTCTTTTAAATTGTGCAGATGGTTTAATTGAGTATGTAACCTATGTAGATTATGTTTTGAAAATATTTTGGTGTTCTTATGGTTTTAAAAGCGGGTTTGGGTGTGAAAATTTTGATTTTGCATGTGTAAGTTCCATGTTTGGATTTTATGCATTAGTGTGACATGTGACATGAACTTGAAACTTGTTTGAGAAAAAACCAGGAAGCCCGTGTAGTTAGGAGGGTGGAATAGATGAGTGGGCTAGTGATATGGGCGTGGCTTTGGTCCCATTTCACTTATCAGGTTTGACGATTGTAACACTAACTAAACATATGAATGACTGAGTTTTTTGGTTTTTAAGCCACATTTTCTGAGGGTCGTGGTTTCTAAGCCACATTTTCTGAGGGTCATGGCTTCTAATCCACGCTTCACTGAGACACGAAGATCTATGGACCCAAGTTAGCTAAAACTCACAGGGACTCTCCCATGTTGGTTCTCATTGGTTACTTTACGCTCATCAGTGTGACACTTTTTTTATTTTAAAAAGTTAGTGTGTTTGTGTTTTAATTTAATTTGTTCCATTTGAAACTATTTTATTAAATCCCATTTTCAATAAAACTATTCAAGCATTTATTTCTTTTCTTTAGTTAATACTGTAAATGTATTTGTCATTTAATAATTATGCGTGGAACCTTTTTATTGGGTGACGTCCTACGGGGCTCTTGGATCACACCCTACATACACCTTTGGGTGTATGTATACCTTGTTCTCTGTGTATTTCAGGTTGAGGCATTGTTCTCAACAATGTTGGTCCGGGTTGTTGATGGTCTTCTCATGCAGGTTGGTGTTTGTAGCTTGTGGATGTCACACCTCGCTTGTTTCTTGGAGGTTTGAGTTAGAATTTTGGTTTCTTTCTTTGTCGTTACTTTTTGGATGTTGGTTCAAGTTGTAAATCTTTAAAATTGATTTTTTTTAAGGTCCTGTTTGATTTTCTGTTTCAGTTTTAGTTTATTTATATTGCTAGTTGTTTTGTGTTTACTATTTTAGGTAAATCATTCCCATGTGTTAGTTTTGATACCCGGGCACTTGTGCCAGCCTGTCAGGATCAGGAACGTCCTTCGAGCCATATCGCGAACCGGGTCGGGTGTTGGGTCGGATGGTGACCCTGCCTGGTTCATGACAAAATGGTATCAGAGTTGGATTTTCCTCTTGGGTTGTGTTTTTTGGGATAGAGTCAGGGTATACCAAAGTTTAGGGTGTTATAACTTGACGTTCTGGTTATGAGTAAGGTGCATGGCTAGAACACCTCATGGTGGGACTCGAGTTACCAGAGTAAGTTGAGGTTTCTCTAAATTTTTGGTCCATGTGGTTAATCTTGTTTAGGGGAAATGAAAAGAGAGTAGGGTTAGTGGTCTCAGTGAGCTCCTAGGGCCTACAAGACTTGTGGATCCCATGAAACTATCCTAGAATACTCTTTGTGGTGGTGGCGTGATTGGCATATGGTCGCTAACCATATGTCTAAGTCAGCCGCCGACACTAGTCTCCTCTTACATCATTTCTTATCACTTTGTTTTGGAATGGTGGAAATATTCTTTTTAAGTAAATATGATTTGGTCTTGGAATTTTTTTTGAAATGAAGCACTTTAAAAATGAAATGATGTATGAGGTTTGAAAGGTGTGGGTTGAATGTTTTGGTTTTGAAAAATGGGAAGTTTTGGTTTCAATCCTTGGTGTTCTCATGGGAAACTACATGCATGAGTGTATATGGAAAGAGAAATGGTCAATGGAACAAATAGATGAATTTATGGATGGATATGAGGTGGGTGCTAGTGTGGCATGGGAACATGCATGTTCGAGGCCCATGGGACACCATTGGTGTTTGTGAAACCCACTAGCTTTTCTTATTTTCAAAAAGTTTTGTTAAATGAGAATCCAGTGTTTTAGTAACCGAGGATTGTGAGGTGTGTCCTTGTGTTTTGGAAGTGTTGGATGTGAGGCGTTTCGAGCTGATAATACTTTTTTACTGATTTGTGTCTTGAGTTTGAATTTTTATTTTTAAGTCGGTGTGTAAGCGTGTGGTTGGTGAATTCTTTTGAAAAGTTATTTGGGAAGCCCTTGTAGTGGTTCCCCCTACACATTTAGTGTTCTATTATGGTATGTCTTAACCATTGGACCGGTTTGGTTGGGTATATAGTTTTCTTTCTTGACTAGTGCATGCCCCCATAAATAATTAACATGTGATTGAAGTGAGGCCATGGGAAATTCACTGTTGGCCAGCCTGCCAGTTGGTCAGAGGACTCTCTTCTTGAATTCTAAAATTGAACCCACCTCTGTCTTTTACAACTAAGCGGATCATCTCGTAGTGGGATGATAGGTGCGAGGGGAGTTGAAAGGAGTTTTGGTGACTTTGAGTTTTCTGAGTCGTCGGGTATGAAGTTTGACACCATGGTGTCCGAAGCCCCCTGGAAACAGTGGAAGGAATCCAGCGGGGAAGGTTGAAGGTGGTTCAGAGTTATCAGTGTTGACCGATGTCTTGAAGGGCTTTGTAGTGCTTTCATCAGCCGCAAGGGTCATTTTTGTTGACGCCTTGCAGCGTGTGTCCTCTTTGAAGAGCAAGGGTGGATTTCGTAGAATCCTTCGGGAATCCCTCTTTTCATAGGGGTGTGTCCTCCTCTTAGGGACATCTAATTTTTCTGTTCAAAGGGGAGTGTTTTTCATGCCTCTTTCCTTTTGAAGTTTCTTGGTGAAGGTGAAGAGGTGATGCATGTGTATCATCTAAACCCCAGTCATAGTAGATATGCCACGAGGGAGTATTTGAATTTTGGGGTATGCTATGTTTGTTGTCATTGTCTCGACTGTGGTGTGATTGCATGTGGAACCAAAAAGGAGGATCTATGTTCGGTAGTCTTTAATGCCTAACTATGAGGCAGGAGATGCTTCAAACATTAGGGCTCTAGCCATAGGCCTTGGAGTGAAGCTGGAATGTGGTTAGGAATCCCTGGAGTGTATGGGACTCCAACTTTATTTCTATCATCTGTATTGAAGGTGAAGGGAGTTTAAATCATTTCCTCTAGTTGTTCCATTCTGAATGACCCATTTGGTGCATGCCATTTCCAGTAGCTGCGAGGAAGTGTGGTCGTCTCGTACCTTAAAGTCCTGGGGGTTTAATCCCACTGGGTGTAATCACTTTTAGTGGTCCTTATGGGGTCTATTAGGTAAATCTATCTTAGATTTGAATAGTGCTCATCTAGGGATGTGGAGATTCTGGTTGGTCTTAGGTCATGGTTTTGATGCTAGGTGGTCTGGCCCCTCCCTCCCTGCCCCTTGTGGTGGGGTGTTTGGTCACCGTCAGGAAATTTTCAAAGTTTTGTATCTTCTGTTAGTCTCAATGATGGGGAGACCCATGGTGGGTCTCACACGAATGTCTCTAAAATGAATTTGTGTTGGCCTTTCCCATAATGGTGGGGAGTCTTCCCGAGCCTCCTGGTGTCAATTTTCTAGTCTCGTCTCGGGCTTCGATAAGTTTCTAATGGTAGGGAACCCCTTTGGGATTTCCCCTATTTGACTTTTAGTTCTATTTCTAGAGATGACTTGGTGATAGGTTATAAGATTATTCCTTGGGTGTGGTAGGTCTAGTTTACTTGTTCCAGTCAAACGACATGGTTTTCATTCACTAGTGCTTGAGGTATTTTGTCTTGTGAAGTTGGTTTCCATGGGTTCAAGAGTTCCTTTCCTAAATCAATCAACTGGAGGTTTTCTTGCTCTGTGGGGTGGATGACACAAACCAGAAAGTCTTTTTATGAGTTTCTTGAAGTTTTATTTTGATTCAATTTCTTTGAGTATGCTATGTTTTCCTATTTTCACTTTCTTTTCATAGGGATCCTTTTTGAACCCTAAGGGGGTATCAGTTGATACTTCGGGGTTCAGCCTTAGTTTTGGATTTCCGGGATGGAAAGCGATATGGTGGGGAGAATTGTAACTCCCACCTCTTTTACACTATTTATTTTATTAAATATTGAGGCATCAGGTAGTCCGGATTGTAGAGACCCTAAGCTTGACGTACATGGACATTACATTACTTTTGCGGAATACTTAGTACATAACAAAAACACACACACAAGGATCATAATAGTTTAGTGTCCTTGGAAACTCGGAACGTAATCTTCTTATCGTGGTGAAAGATCTTAAATATATCCCATAAAGATCTTCCCTTTTTTTTACCTAAAACCTTTCTTTATGTCCTGGGGAAAAGAAAACATAAAAGGGTGAGCTCAAATGCTCAGTAAGGGTAAACAAAAGAAAAATCAATCACATCATATTCATAAGAACATAACTTTTGGAAATCTTAACCTGCAAAAGAGAGCATAATTTCATAACATGGGATAAATCATAGTAGTGAAATGAAATCCCAATAAGCATAACTTAAAACATGAAACTTTGTGGCATACACACATAATCATAGAGAATCATTTCTTGTTAGTCATGACTCATTTCCAAGACTATCTTAGTGGACAAAGTCCCTTTCTGAATCGAGTCACCCTCGTTTCAGTCCTGTTTCACTGAACCGGTATAACCTACCATTCCAGCCATGTCTATCTCATGAGATATGAAATCTTTACCCAATGCATTGGAGGGAGATATAGGTCCCACCCATCTCATAATGATACCATTCTTATGTGTGCCACAAAATCATAAATCATACATCATAGCATAACCCATGTAATAAAAATGGGAATCTTAAACATCGTGACATCATAAAACAATTCATATAAGATAAAGGAATTCATAAACATAATTCCATCACAACATAGTCAAATCAATGTAAAAATAGGGATAGAAACAGAACCCTTTATTATCTTATATGGAAGATAATTTTTATAAAACACTTGAACTTCATTCTTGAGGAAAATATCCTTTCTACTTCAAAAACATTTTCCTTTCTTAACATGTCATAAAATTTTAATCTAAAAGAAGTTGATTAAAAATAAGCTTGAAAACTTTTAAAGGAAGCTTCTTGGAAATAATGTTTTAAAAATCCATTCATGTCGTATAAGTAAAAAAAACATTCTTCGTACTTTTGTCGGAAAAGTCAAAAATTACCTCGTACGAAAAACGACAAAAGATTCCTTTCATATCTTTTACTAAAAACTCACCAAAGGGTAAAATTGGATTTAAACAATTTTATGTGGATGGAAATAATATTACATGTTGAGGAAGAATGTATGTGGATGATAAAATACACCCCAGTAAATACCAAAGTATAAACAATCTCGGATAAAAATGAGATTGTGATATTTCCCTTACCTTAGGTCCAATTTGCTTCGTAAGTGTCCGAACCTCCTGTATAATTATTTAAATAATGTCATTGACTTATTAAATAATCATATTCATTGTTATGATATCATATATGGTTCACTTATGACTTTATATTACCCGTTCTTTTGTAAATTCCATGTTAAAGAGCGTTTTGGGTAAAATTGTTTCATTTATCGTAGGTGTTTTGACTTGTTGTTCTTGACATTATTATTACTTATATCATGATTTACTTACTTCTAGAATATAAAATATGATTTATATATCATATATATTCAGTATATATATATATATATAATAGATAGATAAATGAAATGAAAAACACCGTTCATGGAGATGGTAGTCCGTACGTACGCATGAACACTGTTTTCCTTTCCTTATTGTCTTGAATGGAAGTAAGTAGATGACATACATATATATATATATACATAAATCCAATAGCTTTATAACTTCATATATTTCATTATTATTTCTTATATATACTTTATAACCATTCTTAAATGGTTAACATGGAGAATGAATCTCATCGCGTCGTGGAGACGGTAGTCCGTACGTACGCACGAGCGATGATATCATTTACATAAATATTGAATTGAATTGGAGTGGATTATACAATATATCAGAATCAATATCATGTTTTAATAACTATGTATAGTTATTCTTTACACCATTATACCCATCCATGTAAGGTGGTGGTGGAAAATAGATTACACCACGGCGTGGAGACGGTATTCCGTACGTACGCACGTGCGGTGATTTCTTTTTCTGTAGGATTGATAGATGGTGAAATAGGGTTTTTTCATACTTATAATAACATATCAGTATATGAGTGATACTGATGTTATTACTTCATAATGAAACAACCTAATAAGAATAAGTGGAAGAAGAAATAAAGATGAAAGAATTGGTAACGGTAATTACCTCTTCTTTGAAGCGCCTCTTTGAGACCTCCTCTTAGGGAACTAAAATTGGTCTTTGAGGAAGACCAGAACCTCTAGGATGTTGCTAGGGAAGTGGATAAGAGATTTTGGCAGGGGTTGGCCGATCTTGAATGCTCAAGGTTGTGTGAGTAAGAGAGGGAGGAGGTGCCCTTTTATAAGGGAGGAGAGGGGCACCTTTGGAATAACTAAAAATATTATTTTATTATAAAGTCAAGTTCGGTTTTAAATAGCTCCAAATTGATTTATTTCGAGGCTAAGGTGGGGATGGGTCGAAATCCTCTCATCCAATAGAATTTAGACAAGTTTAGGTTCCTATTTTAACCTTATCATTTAGATTTAACTCTAAGTTAAATAATTTAACTTTTACCGTGACTTTTTGTTTTCTTACACTATATAGTTAATACACTTACTATAACATGCCAAACGAACCCCAAGTTGTTTATTATTAATATATATATCCTTATCTAAGTCATTTGGCCGAACCTTAGATTTTTAGGAATAAAATAACAATTAATAATATAATATTTGATTTAAAAACTATTTTGTGTCAATTTTGACACTATTTGATATATGATTTTTGTGAAAGTCATAACAGAATTATATGTTCTAAAAAAGTTGATTAAATAAACACTAATATATCATAGTAACCTAGAAAATTAGTGGAATTCATAAAAAGTCTCAAATTACATTTATTTGATCATTTATAACATCAATTATGTTAACATTTCCTTAAAAGGGTAATTACTGCATCATCGTTGTGTCATAAATAAATTAATTTATTTAATGTCTAAAAATTATAAATAAACTATCATTATGTAGTAAATATTTTTATCTTTCTAATGAATATTTATAGTCGAATTTATCTTATGTATAACCCCATATTAAAAATGTTTTAATTATTAAACTTTGATTTTAACTATTTTAACTATTCATTAAATAAAATAATATTAAATGTCATAATATAATCCAAGTGGACCTAAATGGTCATATTATATTCATAAGGTTGTTTTTGGTCGAATTACACTTATCCAATAGAATTAGGACATGTGTTAGGGTAAGAGTAATATCATATTTACCCTTAGTTACCCTATTTACTATTAACCGTGGTAAAAAAAGGTAAAAAATTACTATTCACCAAAAATTATTTTAATCTCATTGAACCAGATTTTAGTCCTTGATATTAACCGTGTCTGTCGGATTTTCAAAATTCCATTCACAGAAGCGGTAAAATTAAGTTTTATGCAAAATTCAGTTTTTAACCTACCACTTAGTGGTTTCACTATTCATCAAAAATTGAAAGTTTTCAGAAAAATACCAAAAATTAGGCCTAAGCTATATTTGATATTATGAACTCAAAAATGATTTCTATTTTACCAAATTCATAACATATCAGTTGCATTAATTAATTTAAAAATTAATTCTCGTCGTCTAAACAAAAGGCGTGTTTTTAAGAGATAATAACTATCAAAAGATTGACACTTGTTTATAACTGGTTTAAATGTGAAATTACATCCAATGACCAACATTGTATTGAATTGTAAAAATATATTCTAAATATACTTTAAAACTACTCAAATTAATAATTTATCACTATTAATTATTTTGATTGAAAAAGTTCTTTTTAATTAATATTTAGTAATTTTCACTATTCATCAAATTATGAAAGTTATCCGAAAATCACCAAAATTTCACCCTAAGCTAATTTTGATATTCTGAATCCAAAAATGAAGTCCATTTTAAAAAATAAAATTTACAAAATTTCAAAAAGTGGTTATTACTATTCATAACGGCTAGTTTTAATAATATTTTAACAGCATATCGTTGTTTAGTGAAACTTGGTGTTGCGTACAACACACGCTATCCTGGAAGGTCGCGATTGCGTGTAATTCAAACTAGGTTAGATATGTGTGTTGTGAAAGCTCCTTTTGGTGTAGCGTATAACACAAGACATTAATGAAATTAAAAAGAATATTTTTCATAAAATCTTGGGATGTTACATTCTACCCCCCTTAAAATGAATTTCGCCCTCGAAATTCGTCGGGGTTATAAATGGTTTACTATTCGAAAGTTTCTTTAATCGAAACCCACATCGTAAAAAGGAATACCAAAACCAATCTTTAAAAATGAAAGTATGAAATGTAACGGTTACCCAAATAAACTAATCACTGGGTTTCCACATAGGTGAAAATATGGATATGGAAGAAAAATCTAACCATCATGTTCTGATGGAGAGTGGTAGAGAACAGGGCTACGGAAAAGCCAACAATCACAAATCCATAAATTTGTGACGATCTAAGGTACCATCTGATTAATTAGATATAAGAGCACTAGGACAACATTTTTGGTTTTCAAGATCCTTTCCCTAAAGTTGAAGAATTTGAATTAGAATAAATACTTACTTTATTTTGGTACAATCTCACTGTTGTTCGTGCCTTGAACAATTTCCACTTCATCTCTTAAATAAATGAAGTTGAATTTGTTATTCATGAAGTGTTAGCAGATCATGTGATAGAATGACGGGTCATTCCATCTGTCTCAAACAAAAGGTTAGCAAAAGTTATTAAATATACATAAGTCATTCTATAGTGAGATTAATCATATATGGTTCCTAAAATGGACTTATAATTCATATATCATACTGCTTAATATAATAAAACTAGTTTCTACTAAACAGGGACTTCCTGTAGGTCAGTGGTAGGCGATAAAGGCCAGTCGCACTTCGGTTGTGGGTTTGATTCCCACATCCTTGTCCGACGCGATGGGCTGTCGCCCGTCCTGTAGGTTGTCCTTTTTCTAAAACTACATTACTATAACATCCCATTAATAATATCGAAAATCTTCTATCCTTAAACAATACTAACTTATGTCCAACATAATCCATTCCAATCTTTAGGCTTGTCCATAATACTGCAGTCCACTCTCATAACATAGTGAAAACGATTACCAGAGATTTAACACCATCGTCGATCCCCATATATCATAAGATATGTTTTGTTGGTCACATTCCAAACATTCAAAGTCCTTAATCGTGTATTCTCTTGAATACCTTAGTGAAAACATGAATGCAGTTAAAAGTTAACACTTTCCACATACCAAAATCCTCAAAATTCTATATACTCAAACCATGATATCACTTAGTCCTTATATCAATCATGAGCTCATGAATACTGTTAAACATTTAGTTTTCTCGTTTTCCCTTCATTATGCGCATGTCATCTTATTTCCAAAAATATCTCAATTACTTTGAATACCACATTAGACCAATACATAAATATTCCAATACTCTATGATACAATATTATCTTGGAATCCCATTACATAAACACTTAATCATTCCACCACATCATTGTCATATTCAACATCGCCAATAGTGATCGCATGTGACTTCCCTTTGTCCTTTGCCTTTAGTGGTTGCTCATGTTGATCATCACTAACCCTTGGATTAGGGAATTTATTAGCATAATGCCCCATTTCCTTGCACTTGAAGCATTGAAGTGTTGGTGGTGCGTTCTCTACAGTGTTTGCTTTATTCACATCATTAGAAACCCTTTTTCCATTACTTCGACACTCAGATGCTCGATGACCTTCTTTTCCACACTTAAAACATTTTCTAATCCCTTTAAGACAATCTCCATCATGCTTCTTTCCACACTTTGTGCATAAGGAAACATTCATCTTCTTTTCACCATTATTCTGAGATTTCTCCTTGAATTCCATCTTTCGTTTCTTGTCAAAACCATGAGATGGATATGTAACACCAACTTCCATTTCTACCTTGATAGCACAACGCACAATTTCTTCATAGCTACTGAAGTCTCTTATAGCTAATTCCCTTCGAAGACTTGGTTTTAAGCCACTGAAAAATCAATCAACTTTACTTTCAGGTTGGATGATAATGCCAGATGCATACCTTGCAAGTCTTGTAAAATTCGCTTCGTATATACCAACAGATTCATCATCCTTTTGCTTTAGTTCAAGAAACTCCTTTTCCATCTTTGTTCGAAGAATACGAGGGAAGTACTTACTGAAAAACAAGTTCTTGAACTCGTCCCATTCCATAGACTCAATTTCATCTCTTGGCCTCGTATTCTTGATAAGATTCCACCATTGATCAGCTTCACCTTCCAAACGATATACTGCTAAGATGACTTTATCCTGTTCAGAACATTGAAGAACTGAAAATATCTTTTCAGTGGTACTGATCCATTGTTCAGCAACAAGTGGATCGGAAGTCCTACTGAAAGAAGGTGGACGTTTCCTCATGAAGGACTCAATAGAATACTGTTCCTTTCTCTGCTCATTTGGAAGTCCAGAATGATTCATAGCTTGTGTAAGGATAGCAATAAGATTTTGCACTCCATCTCCCATAACATTTGTTTGTTCAGGAGGACAATCATTGCATTGTCCATTGCATTGATCAAAACGGTTCCTTCGGGTTCCAGCCATCGTCTAAAACCCAAAAAGAATAGTGTGAGAGGCAAAAATCATGCTAGGGAAAACAACCTAATAAAGGGGGAGTACCTTCAATATCTAACATCTTAGGTTTAATTCTATGATCGTTAGCGTAATTATAGTACTATAACCTATACGTATACTTAACCTTAGATACATCCCTAGACACACCTTAGAAATATCTCTAGGGATCTTACTAAAGTTCTCGCATCCTAGTTTCCAAAGGTTGGCTAAACCTTTCCTCTGATACCAACTGTAGAGACCTGAAGCTTGACGTACATGGACATTACATTACTTTTGCGGAATACTTAGTACATAACAAAAACACACACACAAGGATCGTAATAGTTTAGTGTCTTTGGAAACTCGGAACGTAATCTTCTAATCGTGGTGAAAGATCTTCAATATCTCCCATAAAGATCTTCCCTTTTTTTTACCTAAAACCTTTCTTTATGTCCTGGGGAAAAGAAAACATAAAAGGGTGAGCTCAAATGCTCAGTAAGGGTAAACAAAAGAAAAATCAATCACATCATATTCATAAGAACATAACTTTTGGAAATCTTAACCTGCAAAAGAGAGCATAATTTCATAACATGGGATAAATCATAGTAGTGAAATGAAATCCCAATAAGCATAACTTAAAACATGAAACTTTGTGGCATACACACATAATCATAGAGAATCATTTCTTGTTAGTCATGACTCATTGCCAAGACTATCTTAGTGGACAAAGTCCCTTTCTGAATCGAGTCACCCTCGTTTCAGTCCTATTTCACTGAACCGGTATAACCTACCATTCCAGCCATGTCTATCTCATGAGATATGAAATCTTTACCCAATGCATTGGAGGGAGATATAGGTCCCACCCATCTCATAATGATACCATTCTTATGTGTGCCACAAAATCATAAATCATACATCATAGCATAACCCATGTAATAAAAATGGGAATCTTAAACATCATGACATCATAAAAAAATTCATATAAGATAAAGGAATTCATAAACATAATTCCATCACAACATAGTCAAATCAATGTAAAAATAGGGATAGAAACAGAACCCTTTATTATCTTAGATGGAAGATAATTTTGATAAAACACTTGAACTTCATTCTTGAGGAAAATATCCTTTCTACTTCAAAAACATTTTTCCTTTCTTAACATGTCATAAAATTTTAATCTAAAAGAAGTTGATTAAAAATAAGCTTGAAAACTTTTAAAGGAAGATTCTTGGAAATAATGTTTTAAAAATCCATTCATGCCATATAAGTAAAAAAACATTCTTCATACTTTTGTCAGAAAAGTCAAAAATTACCTCGTACGAAAAACGACAAAAGATTCCTTTCATATCTTTTACTAAAAACTCACCGAAGGGTAAAATTGGATTTAAACAATTGTATGTGGATGGAAATAATATTACATATTGAGGAAGCATGTATGTGGATGATAAAATACACCCCAGTAAATACCAAAGTATAAACAATCTCGGATAAAAATGAGATTGTGATATTTCCCTTACCTTAGGTCCGATTTGCTTCGTAAGTGTCCGAACCTCCTGTATAATTATTTAAATAATGTCATTGACTTATTACAGAATCATATTCATTGTTATGATATCATATATGGTTCACTTATGACTTTATATTACCCGTTCTTTTGTAAATTCCATGTTAAAGAGCGTTTTGGGTAAAATTGTTTCATTTATCGTAGGTGTTTTGACTTGTTGTTCTTGACATTATTATTACTTATATCACGATTTACTTACTTCCAGAATATAAAATATGATTTATATATCATATATATTCAGTATATATATATATATATAATAGATAGATAAATGAAATGAAAAACACCGTTCATGGAGATGGTAGTCCGTACGTACGCATGAACACTGTTTTCCTTTCCTTATTGTCTTGAATGGAAGTAAGTAGATGACATACATATATATATATATACATAAATCCAGTAGCTTTATAATGTCATATATTTCATTATTATTTCTTATATATACTTTATAACCATTCTTAAATGGTTAACATGGAGAATGAATCTCATCGCGTCGTGGAGACGGTAGTCCGTACGTACGCACGAGCGATGATATCATTTACATTAATATTGAATTGAATTGGAGTGGATTATACAATATATCAAAATAAATATGATGTTTTAATAACTATGTATAGTTATTCTTTACACCATTATACCCATCCATGTAAGGTGGTGGTGGAAAATAGATTACACCACGACGTGGAGACGGTATTCCGTACGTACGCACGCGCGGTGATTTCTTTTTCTGTAGGATGGATAGATGGTGAAATAGGGTTGTTTCATACTTATAATAACATATCAGTATATGAGTGATACTGATGTTATTACTTCATAATGAAACAACCTAAGAAGAAGAAGTGGAAGAAGAAATAAAGATGAAAGAATTGGTAACGGTAATTACCTCTTCTTTGAAGCGCCTCTTTGAGACCTCCTCTTAGGGAACTAAAATTGGTCTTTGAGGAAGAACAGAACCTCTAGGATGTTTCTAGGGAAGTGGAGAAGAGATTTTGGCAGGGGTTGACCGATCTTGAAGGCTCAAGGTTGTGTGAGGAAGAGAGGGAGGAGGTGCCCTTTTATAAGGGAGGAGAGGGGCACCTTTGGAATAACTAAAAATATTATTTTATTATAAAGTCAAGTTCGGTTTTAAATAGCTCCAAATTGATTTATTTCGAGGCTAAGGTGGGGATGGGTCGAAATCCTCTCATCCAATAGATTTTAGACAAGTTTAGGTTCCTATTTTAACCTTATCATTTAGATTTATCTCTAAGTTAAATAATTTAACTTTTACCGTGACTTTTTGTTTTCTTACACTATATGGTTAATACACTTACTATAACATGCCAAACGAACCCCAAGTTGTTTATTATTAATATATATATCCTTATCTAATTCATTTGGCCGAACCTTAGATTTTTAGGAATAAAATAACAATTAATAATATAATATTTGATTTAAAAACTATTTTGTGTCAATTTTGACACTATTTGATATATTATTTTTGTGAAAGTCATAAAAGAATTATATGTTCTAAAAAAGTTGATTAAATCAACACTAATATATCATAGTAACCTAGAAAATTAGTGAAATTCATAAAAAGTCTCAAATTACATTTATTTGAGCATTTATAACATCAATTATGTTAACATTTCCTTAAAAGGGTAATTACTGCATCATCGTTGTGTCATAAATAAATTAATTTATTTAATGTCTAAAAATTATAAATAAACTATCATTATGTAGTAAATCTTTTTATCTTTCTAATGAATATTTATAGTCGAATTTATCTTATGTATAACCCCATATTAAAAATGTTTTAATTATTAAACTTTGATTTTAACTATTTTAACTATTCATTAAATAAAATAATATTAAATGTCATAATCTAATCCAAATGGACCTAAATGGTCATATTATATTCATAAGGTTGTTTTTGGTCGAATTACACTTATCCAATAGAATTAGGACATGTGTTAGGGTAATAGTAATATCATATTTACCCTTAGTTACCCTATTTACTATTAACCGTGGTAAAAAAAGGTAAAAAATTACTATTCACCAAAAATTATTTTAATCTCATTGAACCAGATTTTAGTCCTTGATATTAACCATGTCTGTCGGATTTTCAGAATTCCATTCACAGAAGCGGTAAAATTAAGTTTTATGCAAAATTTAGTTTTTAACCTACCACTTAGTGGTTTCACTATTCATCAAAAATTGAAAGTTTTCAGAAAAATACCAAAAATTAGGCCTAAGATATATTTGGTATTATGAACTCAAAAATGATTTCTATTTTACCAAATTCAAAACATATCAGTTGCATTAATTAATTTAAAAATTAATTCTCGTCGTCTAAACAAAAGGCGTGTTTTTAAGAGATAATAACTATCAAAAGATTGACACTTGTGTATAACTGGTTTAAATGTGAAATTACATCCAATGACCAACATTGTATTGAATTGTAAAAATATATTCTAAATATACTTTAAAACTACTCAAATTAATAATTTATCACTATTAATTATTTTGATTGAAAAAGTTCTTTTTAATTAATATTTAGTAATTTTCACTATTCATCAAAATATGAAAGTTATCCGAAAATCACCAAAATTTCACCCTAAGCTAATTTTGATATTCCGAATCCAAAAATGAAGTCCATTTTGAAAAATAAAATTTACAAAATTTCAAAAAGTGGTTATTACTATTCATAACGGCTAGTTTTAATAATATTTTAATAGCATATCGTTGTTTAGTGAAACTTGGTGTTGCGTACAACACACGCTATCATGGAAGGTCGCGATTGCGTGTCATTCAAGCCAGGTCAGAGATGTGTGTTGTGAAAGCTCCTTTTGGTGTAGCGTATAACACAAGACATTAATGAAATTAAAAAGAATATTTTTCATAAAATCTCAGGATGTTACACGGATTGAAGCCCGACTTTAAAATTTCAAGTTCTTATTTAAAAATGTATGTTTTTACCTTGACAACATTCAGCACGCAGGAAGGGCGCCGTCAAAGCCTCGTGACTTCACCCGGGTCATCGTGCGACCTTTCCCTGTTCACCGCACGACTTGCCCGATGATCAACGCGGATAAATAAAATGTATTGATTAATAAATTTGTAATACAATGAAGATAAGAAGTTTAATAAAAATTCAAGGAATTATTTTAAGGATAATAATAATAATATTGTTTGAGAATATTATTATTATTATTATTATTAGTAATAGTGTTAAGAATATAAATTTTATTAAGTTATCATTATTAATTTGTTAGCATTTTATTAAGTCATTATTTTTCTAATTGTTATTACAAAATTATCAATGTCATTAATGGTATTAATATTATCGCCATAAATTATTATTATTATCATCATTAATTATCACCATTAGAATTGTTAAAATTCTAATTAATAATATTATCATTATAATTATCCTTGAGGGTATAAATTTTATCAACCTATTATTGTTATTCCTATTTTGGTTTATTATTATTATTATTACACTTGTTAGAATTTATTATTATCATTATTATTAACTTCCATTTTATTTATATTTGTTTTTCATTTCTTTTTTTTCTCCTAGGGTTGGCGCTACCTCCCTCCTACCAGCTCGTCGAGCCCCCTTCCCCCCCCCTTTGATTTTACGCCGCAACACCTCCCCCCTGCCTGGTTCTGTTGCGTTGCACCTCTGCTGCTCGCCATCCGCCATCCACCCATCCGAAGCCCTGCCTCCCTTACTCAGACCTGCACTCTCCACCTCGACGGACACTACTGCCCTTCGCCCAGCCGACCACCTTGTGTCGTTCCCTCCCCTACGCAGCGACTTCTGGAAAATATCCCTCCCTCTCTCAACCAACCCCAGGTGCAACCGCTCTCCTCCCCCTCTAACAAACCCGCATCGCCCTGCTCAGTGTCCAACCTCCGTTCGGTGAGTCATCCATCACACCACCCTTTTTCATGGCCAGGAGTTCCGTCCAAAGAACCATCTGTGGGCCTCCCTTGGTCTCTGCACCTTTGCACTATGACCCAACCAACCGCCAGACCACCTGCCAGCCGCAGTCGCCCCTTGCTAGCCGGTGACACCCCTGCGACACCTCTGGCACTTTTCCCTCCTTCCAGGCGAGCAACCACCTTTTTGATAAGTGCCTCCTTCCTCCTTTTTTAGTATTTGTTCTTTTTTTAGTGGGTATGTGGTTTGTTTAAGGTTCAATATTGAATCCTATCTTTACTCACTTTTTTGTTTTAGGATTCAGTTCAGTTCGCTTGTGGTGCGTCTTAGATATGGTCGAGGTTTCACACATGATTTGGGAATTTATACTTTGAGGTAGGTGGTTCCATGTATAAGTTATTATTTGATGAATTAATTTGAAATATTAATTTATTTAACATATTATTTAATTAATTTGTGCAGTGCGAAGTTGGTTTTCATTGAAGTTTGATTTGTATTGAAATTTTTTAGTAGCATGTTTATGTTACCTGTGTGTTTTTTGTTGTGAACTGTAATCTTGTTAGTTGTTAGTGATTTTTAAATTATGCAGTTAACTTATTAATTTGTACAAGTGGTGAAAATTGTATTTTTAACATGGAGTCATGTGCGTTTAGTTGTAAAAGAGGGGTTAGTTTGGGTTTAGTGGTTAACACCAAGTGATTTCTTCTAAATTTTTTTATAAGATTTTATTTTTGTCTTATTAAATTATGTGGTTTATGAAAATGTGTTTTTCATATGGTGTAAGGTTTTCCATCAAAATATTTGTGTGGTTCATGTCACACTTTAAAATTTTATTTGAGTGTGTGTGATGTGTGATGTGTGAATGCGTTTGAATTTATAAATGGTTACTTTAGTTTGTGCAAAGCTATGTGACACCCTTTTACAATTGATTTATAATTTTTTTAATGGTTTACTTAATTATGAAAATGGTGTGAAACGTGTTTGAAAAAAAATTTAGTGTGCACCTTATTTCAAAATAGTGTTTACGTGTGTAAGTGGTGGTTCGTTTAATGATAAGTGTCTTTTAAATTGTGCAGATGGTTTAATTGAGTATGTAACCTTTGTAGATTATGTTTTGAAAATATTTCGGTGTGCGTATGGTTTTAAAAGTGGGTTTAGGTGTGCAAATTGTGATTTTGCGTGTGTAAGTACCATGTTTGGCTTTTATGCATTATTGTGACATGTGACATGAACTTGAAACTTGTTTGAGCACAAACTGAGAAGCCTAGGTAGTTAGGATGGTGTACTAGACTAGTGTTCTAGTGATCTGGGGTTGGATTTGGCCCCGTTTCACTTAGCAGGTTTGAAGATTGTAACACTAACTAAACATATGAATGACTGAGGGTCATGGTTTCTAAGCTATTTTTTTTTAGGGTCCTGGTTTCTAAGACACGTTTTCTGATAGTCATGGTTTCTAAGCCATGCTTTACTGAGACACAAAGATCTAGGGACTCAAGCTAGCTAACACCCATGAGGACTCTCCCATGATAGTGCTCATTGGTTACTTTACGCTCATCAGTGTGACACATTGGTTATTTTAAAAAGTAAGTGTGTGTGTTTTAATTTAATTTGTTCTATTTAAAATTGTTTTTTTAAATCCCATTTTCTTTAAAACTATTCAAGAATTTATTTCTTTTCTTTATTTAATACTGTAAATTTATTTGTCATTTAATAATTATGCGTGGAACCTTTTCATTGGGTGACGTCCTACTGGGCTCTTGGATCACACCCTACATACACCTTCAGGTGTATGTAGACCTTGTTCTTTGTGTATTTTAGGTTGATGCATCGTGCTCAACGACGGTGGTTCGGGTTGTTGGTGGTCTTCTCATGCAGGTTGGTGTTTATATCTTGTGGATGTCACACCTCACTTGTTTCTTGGAGGTTTGAGTTAGAGTTTTAGTTTTTTTCATTGTCGTTACTTTTTGGATGTGGGTTCAAGTTGTAAATCTGTAAAATTGATTTTTTTAGGTCTGGTTTTATTTTCTATTTCAGTTTTAGTTTATTTATATTACCAGTTGTTTTGTTTTTACTATTTTAGGTAAATTTTTCCCATGTGTTGGTTTTGATACATGGGCACTTGTTCTAGCCAGTGGTTATCGGGAACGCCCTTCGGGCCATGTCACGGACCGGGTCGAGCGTCGGGTCGGATGGTGACCCAGCCTGGTTTGTGAAAAAATGGTATCAGAGTAGGATTGTCCTCTTGGGTCATGTTTTTTTGGGATAGAGTCAGGGTATACCAAAGTTAAGGGTGTCAGAACTTGATGTTCTGGCTATGAGTAAGGTTCCTGGCTAGCACACCTTGTGGCGGGACTCGAGTTACCAGAGTAAGTTGAGGTTTGTCTAAATTTTTGGTCTTTGTGGTTAATCTTGTTTAGGATAGATGAAAAGAGAGTAGGGTTAGTGGTCTCAGTGATCTCGCAGGGCCTGCAAGCCTTGTGGATCTGGGGAAACTATCCTAGAATACTCTCTGTGGTGGTGGCGTGATTGGCATATGGTCGCTAACCATATGTCCCAGTCAGCCGTCGACACTAGTCTCCTCTTACATCATTTCTCATCACTTTGTTTTGGAATGTTGGATATATGGTTTTTAAGTAAAAATGATTTGGACTTGGAAAATGTTTTGAAATGAAGCACTTTAAAAAGGAAATGATGTATGAGGTTTGAAAGGTATGGGTTGAATGTTTTGATTTTGAAAAATGGGAAGGTTTGGTTTTGATCCTTGGTGTTCTCGTGGGCAACCACATGCATGAGTGTATATGTAAATATAAATGGTCAATGGAACAAGCATATGAATTTATGGATGGATATGAGGTGGGTGCCAGTGTGGCACGAGAACATGCATGTGCGAGGTCCATGGGACACCATTGGTGTTTGTGAACCCCACTAGCTTTGCTTATTTTCAAAAAGTTTTGTTAAATGAGAATTCAGTGTTTTAGAAACTGGGGATTCTGTGGTGTGTCCTTGTTTTTTGGAAGTGTTGGATGTGAGGCGTTTCGATCTGAGAATCCTTTTTGACTGATTTGTGTCTTGAGATTGAATTTTTATTTTTAAGTTGGTGTGTAAGCATGCGGTTAGTGAATTCTTTTCAAAAGTTCTTTGGGAATCCCTCACAGTGTTTCCCCCTGCACGTTTAGTTTTCTCTTGTGGTATGTATTGACCATTGGACCAGTTTGGTTGGGTCTATGGTTTTCTTTCTTGACTAGTTCATGCCCCCCCATAAAGCATTAACATGGGATTGAAGTGAGGACATGGGCAATTCGCTGTTGGCCGGCCCGCCAGTTGGTCAGAGGACTCTCTTCTTGAATTCTAGAGTTGAACGCACCTCTCATTTTTACAACTAAGCAGATCATCTCATAGTGGGATGATAGGTGTGAGGGGAAGTTGAAAGGAGTTTTGGTCTCTTTGAGTTGTCTAAGTCGTTGGGTATAAATTTTGACACCATTGTGTCTGAAGCCCCCTAGAAACGGAGAAATGAATCCAGCGGGGAAGGTTTAAGGTAGTTCAGAGTTATCAGTGTTTACCGGTGTCTTGAAGGGCTTGGTAGTGCTTTCATCAGCTGAAAGGTTCATGTTTGTTAACTCCTTGCAGCTTGGGTCCTCTTTGAAGAGCAAGGTTGGATTTCGTAGAATCCTTCGGGAATCCTTGTTTTCATAGGGGTGTGTCCTCCTCTTAGGTACTTATAATTTGTCTGTTCAAAGGAGAGTGTTTGTCGTGCATCTTTCCTTTTGATGTTTCTTGGTGAAGGTGAAGAGGTGATGCATGTGTATCATCTAAACCCCAGTCTTAGTAGATGTGTCGTAATGGGGTATTTGGATATTGGGGTATGTTGTGTTTGTTGGTATTATCTCGAATGCGGTGTGGTTGCATGTGGCACAAAAAAGTAGGAGCTCTGTTCGGTAGTCTTTAATGTCTGACTGCGAGGCAAGAGATGCTTCAAACATCAGGGCTCTAGCCATAGGCCTTGGAGTGAAGCTGGCACATGGCCAAGAACCCATGGAGTGTATGGGACCCCAACTTTATTTCTATTGTCGGTATTGAAGGTGAAGGGTGTTTAAATCATTTCCTCTGGTTGTTCCATTCTAAATGACCCATTTGGGAGTGTGTCATTTCCTATAGCTGCGAGGAAGCGTGGTCGTCTCATACCTTAAAGTCCTAGGGGTTGAATCCCACTGGGTGTAATCACTTTTAGTGGTCCTTATGGGGTCTATTAGGTAAATATATCTTATATTTGAATAGTTCTCATCCAGGGATGTGGAGATGCTGGTTGATCTTAGGTCATGGTTTTGACGCTCGGTGGTCGGGCCCCTCCCTCCCTGCCCCTTGTGGTGGGGTGTTTGGTCACCATCAAGAAATTTTCAAAGTTCTGTGTCTTTTATTATTCTCAATGGTGGGGAGACCCATGGTGGGTCTCACATGAATGTATTTGGAATGAATTGTTATTGACCTTTTACATAATGGTGGGGAGTCTTCCCGACCATCCTCGTGTCGGTTTTCTAGTCTCGTCTCGGGCTTCGGTAAGTTTCTAATGGTGGGGAACCCCTTTGGTATTTCCCCTATTGGCCTTTTAGTTATGTTTCTAGAGATGACTTGGTGGTAGGTGATAAGAGTATTCCTTGGGTGTGGTTGGTCTTGTTTGCTTGTTCCAGTCAAACGACACAGTTTTCATTCACTGGTGCTTGAGGTATTTTGTCTTGTGAAGTTGGTTTATGTGGGTTCAAGAGTTTCTTTCCTAAATCAATCAACTGGAGGTGTTCTTGCTCTGTGGGGCGGATGACAGAAATCATAAAGTCCTTTTATGAGTTTCTTGAATTTTTCTTTTGAGTCACTTTCTCTAAGAACGTCACATTTTCCTCTTTTCACTTCCTTTTCATAGGGATCCTTTTTGAACCCTAAGGGGGTGTCGGTTGCTACTTCAGAGTTCAGCCTTAGTTGTGGCTTTCTGAGATGGAAAGTGCTATGGTGGGGAGAATCGTCACTCCCACCTCTTTTACACTATTTATTTTATTAAATATCGAGGCATCAGGTAGTCCGAATTGAAGCCCGACTTTAAAATTTCAAGTTCATATTTAAAAATGTATGTTTTTGCCTTGACAGCATTCAGCACGCAGGAAGGGCGTCGTCGAAGCCGCGCGACTTCACCCAGGTCACTGCGCGACCTCGCCCTGTTCACCGCACGACTTTCCCGATGATCAACGTGGATAAATAAAATTTATTAAATAATAAATTTGTAATACAATGAAAATAAGAAGTTTTAAAAAAATTCACAGAATTATTTTAAGGAATAATAATAATAATATTGTTTGAGAATATTATTATTAGTAATAGTGTTAAGAATATAAATTTTATTAAGTTATCATTATTAATATTGTTAACATTTTATTAAGTCATTATTTTTATAATTGTTATTATAAAATTATCAATTTCATTAATGGTATTGATATTATTTCCATAAATTATTATTATTATCATCATTAATTATCACCATTAGAATTGTTAAAATTCTAATTAATAATATTATCATTATAATTGTCCTTGAGGGTATAAATTTTATCAATATATTATTGTTATTCCTATTTTGGTTTATTATTATTATTATTAAAATTGTTAGAATTTTTTATTATTATTATTATTAATTTCCATTTTATTATTATTTGTTTTTCATTTCTTCTTTTTTCTCCTAGGGTTGATGCTACCTCCCTCCTACCAGCCTGTCGAGCCCCCTTTTCTCCACCCCCCCCCCACTTTTATTTTAGGCCGCAACACCTCCCCCCTTCCTGGTTCCATCGGGTTTCACCTCTCTCGCTCGTCGTCTGCCTTCCACCCATCCAACGTCGTGCCTCCCCCACTCAAACCTACACTATCCACCTCGACGGACATCGCTGCCCTTTGCCTAGTTGGCCACCTCGTGCTGCACCCTCCCTTGTATAGCGGCCTCCGGCGAACATCCCTTCCACTCTCAGCCAGCCCTGGCGCAACCGCTCTCCTCCCCCTCCAACAAACCCGCACCACCCTGCTTAGTGGAAAACCTCCATCTAGTGAGCCAAAAATCACACCACCCATTTTCCTGGCCAGCAGTTCCATCCAAATAACCATCTGCGGTCCTCCCTTGGTCGTTGCTCCTTTGCACTGCGACCCAACCAACCGCCAGACCACCCACTAGCCGTAGCCTCCCCTTGCAGGCCGACGACACCCCGGCGACACCTCCTGCACTTTTCCCTCCTTCCGTGCGAGCAACCACCTTTTTTATAAGTGTCTCCTTCCTCCTTTTTTAGTCTTTGTTCTTTTTTTACCGGGTATTTGGTTTGTTTAAGGTTCAATATTGAATCCTCTTCTGACTCGTTTGTTTGTTTTAGGATCCAATTCAGTCCACTTGTGGTGCATCTTAGGAACGGTCGAGGTTTCACACATGATTTTGGATTTTATACTTTGAGGCATGTGGTTCCATGTCTAAGTTATTATTTTATGAATTAATTTTCAAGCTTAATTTGTTTAGCATATTATTTAATTAATTTGTGTAGTGTGAAGTTGGTTTTCATTGAAGTTTGATTTGTATTGAAATTTTTTAGTAGCATGTTTAGGTTACATGTGTGTTTTCTGTTGTGAACTTTTATCTTGTTAGTTGTTAGTGATTTTTAAATTATGCAGTTAAAATATTAATTTTTACAAGTGGTGAAAATCATATTTTTGACATGACGTCATGTGAATTTAGTCGTAAAAGAGGGGTTTGTGTGGGTTTAGTGGTTAACTCCAAGTGATTTCTTCTAAATTGTTTTATAAGATTTTATTTTTGGCTTGTTAAATTATATTGTTTATGCAAATGTATTTTTCATATGGTGTAAGATTTTATATCAAAATATTTTTGTGGTGCATGTCACACTTTAAAATTTTATTTGAGTGTGTGTGATGTGTGAATGAGTTTGAATTTATAAATGGTTACTTTAGTTTGTGCAAAGCTATGTGACACCCTTTTACTATTGCCTTATAAGTTTTTTAATGGTTTACTTAATTATGAAAATGGTGTGAAACGTGTTTGAAAAATGTTTTAGTGTGCTCCTTATTTCAAAATAGTGTTTATGTGTGTAAGTTGTGGTTCATTTAATGATGAGTGTCTTTTAAATTATGAATATGGTTTAATTGAGTATGTAACCTACGTAGATTATGTTTTGAAAAGATTTGGGTGTGCGTACGGTTTTAAAAGTGGGTTTAGGTGTGAAAATTGTGATTCTTCATGTGTAAGTACCATGATTGGCTTTTATGCATTACTGTGACATGTGACATGAACTTGAAACTTGTTTGAGCACAAACTGTGAAGTCCGGGTAGTTAAGAGGGTGGAGTAGACTAGTGGTCTAGTGATCTGGGGGTGGCTTTGGCCCCGTTTCACTTAGGAGGTTTGATGATTGAAACACTAACTAAACATATCAATGACTGAGGGTCGTGGTTTCTAGGCCACATTTTCTAAGGGTCGTGGTTTCTAAGCCACGTTTTCTAAGGTTCGTGGTTTCTAAGCTACGCTTCACCGAGACACGAAGATCTAGGGACCCAAGCTAGCTAACACCCATGAGAACTCTTCCATTTTGGTGGTAATTGGTTACTTTACACTCATCAGTGTGACACATTGGTTATTTCAAAAAGTAAGTGTGTGTGTGTTTTAATTTAAGTTGTTCCATTTGAAAATGTTTTCTTAAATCCCATTTTTCTTTAAAACTGTTCAAGCATTTATTTCTTTTCTTTAGTTAATACTGTAAATGTATTTGTCATTTAATAATTATGTGTGGAACCTTTTTATTGGGTGACATCCTACTGGGCTCTTGGCTCACACCATACACACACCTTTTGGTGTATGTAGACCTTGTTCTCTGTGTATTTCAGGTTGAGGCATCGTTCTCAATGATGGTGGTTTGGGTTGTTGATGGTATTCTCATACAGGCTGGTGTTTGTATCTTGTGGATGTCAAACCTTTCTTGTTTCTTGGAGGTTTGAGTTAGAGTTTTAGTTTCTTTCATTGTCATTGCTTTTTGGATGTTGGTTCAAGTTGTAAATCTTTAAAATTGATTTTTTTTAAGGTCATATTTGATTTTCTGTTTCAGTTTTAGTTTATTTATATTGCCAGTTGTTTTGTGTTTACTATTTTAGTTAAATAATTCCCATGTGTTAGTTTTGATACCCGGGCACTTGTGCCAGCCCGTGGGGATCGGGAACGCCCTTCGGGCTATGTCGCGGACCTGGTCGGGCGCTGGGTCAGATGGGGACTCGGCCTGGTTCATGAAAAAATGGTATCAGAGTAGGATTGTCCTCTTGGTTCATGTTTTTTTGGGATAAAGTCAGGGTAGACCAAAGTTAAGGGTGTCAAAACTTGATGTTCTGGCTACGAGTAAGGTGTCTGGCTAGCACACCTCTTGGTGGGACTCGAGTTACCAGAGTAAGTTGAGGTTTTTCTAAATTTTTGATCTGTGTGGTTAATCTTGTTTAGGGGAAATGAAAATAGAGTAGGGTTAGTGGTCTCAGTGAGCTCTTAGGGCCTACAAGCCTTGTGGATCTGTGGACACTATCCTATAATACTCTTTGTGGCGGTGGCATGATTGGCGTATGGTCGCTAACCATATGTCCCAGTCAGCTGCCAAAACTAGTATCCTCTTACATCATTTCTTTCACTTTGTTTTGGAATGGTGGAAATCTAGTTTTTAAGAAAAAATGATTTGGTCTTGGAAAATGTTTTGAAATGAAGCACTTTAAAAAAGAAATGATGTATGAGGTTTGAAAGGTGTGGGTTGAATGTTTTGGTTTTGAAAATGGTATGGTTTGGTTTCGATCCTTGGTGTTCTTATAGAAACAACATGCATGAGTGTATATGGAAAGAGAAATGGTCAATGGAACAGGAGGATAAATTTATGGATGGATATGAGGTGGGTTTCAGTGTGGCATGGGAACATGCATGTGCGAGGCCCATGGGACACCATTGGTGTTTGTAAACCCCACTATATTTGCTTATTTTCCAAAAGTTTTTTTAAATTAGAATTCATTGTTTTAGTAACCAGGGATTGTGTGGTGTGTCCATGGGTTTTGGAAGTGTTGTATGTGGGGAATTTCAAGCTGAGAATCCTTTTTGATTGATTTGTGTCTTGAGTTTGAATTTTAATTTTTAAGTCGGCATGCAAGTGTGTGGTTAGTGAATTATTTTGAAAAGTGTTTCAGGAATCCCTTGTAGTGGTTCCCCCTATACGTTTAGTTTTCTCTTGTGGTATGTCTTGAACATTGGGCCGGTTTGGTTGGGTCTATGGTTTTCTTTCTTGACTAGTGCATTCCCCCCATAAAGCATTAACATGTGATTGAAGTGAGGCCATGAGAAATTCGCTGTTGGTCGGCCCTCCAATTGGTCAGAGGACTCTCTTCTTGAATTCTAGAATTGAACCCACCTCTCCTTTTTACAACTAAGCATATCATCTCGTAGTGGGATGATAGGTTCGAGGGGAGTTGAAAGGAGTTTTGGTCTCTTTGAGTTGTTCGAGTCATTGGGTATGAAGTTTGACACCATTGTGTCTGAAGTCCCCTAGAAATGGTGAAAGGAATCCAGCAGGGAAGGTTTAAGGCGGTTCAGAGTTATCAGTTTTGATTGGTGTCTTGAAGGGATTGGTAGTGCTTTCATCAACCGTAAGGGTCATGTTTGTTGACACCTTACAGCGTGAGTCATCTTTGAAGAGAAAAGTTGGATTTCGAAGAATCCTTTTGGAATCCCTGTTTTCATAGGGGTGTGTCCTCCTCTTATGTACTTCTAATTTTTCTTTTCAGAGGGGAGTGTTTGTTGTGCGTCTTTCCTTTTTAATTTTCTTGGTGAAGTTGAAGAGGTGATGCATGTGTATCATCTAAACCCCAGTCTTAGTAGATGTTCTGCGAGGGAGTATTTGGATGTTGGGGTATGTTGTGTTTGTTGGTTTTGTCTTGACTGCAGTGTGGTTGCATATGGAACCAAAAAGGAGGAGCTCCATTCGGGAGTCTTTAATGCCTGATTGTGAGGCAGGAGAGCTTCGAACATCTGGGCTCCATCCATAGGCCTCTGAGTGAAGATGGAACATGGTTAGGAACCCCTAGAGTGTATGGGACCCCAAATTTATTTCTATCATCGATATTGAAGGTGAAGGGAGTTTAAATAATTTCCTCTAGTTTTTTTATTCTGAATGACCCATTTGGGTGCGTGTTGTTTCCTATAGCTACGAGGAAGCGTGGTCGTCTCATACCTTAAAGTCATGGGGGTTGAATCCCACTGGGTGTAATTGCTTTTAGTGGTCCTTATGGGGTCTATAAGGTAAATCTATCTTATATTTGAATAGTGCTCATCCAGGGATGTGGAGATGCTGGTTGGTCTTAGGTCATGGTTTTGACGCTCGGTGGTCTGGCCCCTCCCTCCCTGCCCTTTGTGGTGGGGTGTTTGGTCACCGTCAGGAAATTTTCAAAGTTTTGTATCTTCTATTAGTCTCAATGGTGGGGAGACCCATAGTGGGTCTCACACGAATGCCTCTAGAATGAATCGGTGTTGGCCTTTTCTATAATTGTGGGGAGTCTTCCTGGGCCTCCTCATGTCGGTTCAATATTGAATCCTATTCTGACTCACTTGTTTGTTTTAGGATCCAATTCAGTCTACTTGTGGTGCGTCTTAGGTGCGGTCGAGGTTTCACAGAAGATTTGGGATTTTATACTTTGAGTTATGTGGTTCCACGTATAAGTTATCATTTGATGAATTAATTTGAAAGATTAATTTGTTTAACATATTATTTAATTAATTTGTGTAGTGAGAAGTTGGTTTTCATTGAAGTTTGATTTGTATTGAAATTGTTTAGTAGCATGTTTATGTTACATGTGTGTTTTCTATTGTAAACGTTTATCTAGTTAGTTGTTAGTGATTTTTAAATTATGCGGTTAGCTTATTAATTTGTTCAAGTGGTGAAAACTGTATTTTTGACATGACTTTGTGTGAGTTTAGTCGTAAAAGAGGGGTTTGTGTGGGTTTAGTGGTTAACTCCAAGAAATTACTTCCAAATTTTTTTATAAGCTTTTATTTTTGGCATGTTAAATTATGTGGTTTATGAAAATGTGTTTTTCATATGGTGTAAGGTTTTACATCAAACTATTTGTGTGGTGCATGCCACACTTTAAAATTTTATTAGAGTGCATGTGATGTGTGAATGCGTTTGAATTTATAAATGGTTACTTTAGTTTGTGCAAAGCCATGTGACACCCTTTTACTGTTGATTTATAATTTTTTAATGGTTTACTTAATTTTTAAAATGGTGTGAAATGTGTTTGAAAAATGTGTTATTGTGCCCCTTATTTCAAAATAGTGTTTACGTTTGTAAGTGGTGGTTCATTTAATGATGAGTGTCTTTTAAATTGTGCAGATGGTTTAGTTTTGTATGTAACCTATGCAGATTATGTTTGGAAAATACTTTGGTGTGCGTATGGTTTTAAAAGCGGGTTTGGGTGTGAAAATTGTGATTTTTCATGTGTAAGTACCCTATTTGGATTTTATGAATTAGTGTGACATGTGACATGAACTTGAAACTTGTTTGAGAACAAACCGGGAAGCCCAGGTAGTTAGGTGGGTGGACTCGACTAGTGGGCTAGTGATTTGCGGGTGGCTTTGGCCCCGTTTCACTTAGAAGGTTTGAAGATTGCAACACTAACTGAACATATGAATGACTGAGGTTCGTGGTTTCTAAGCCACATTTTTTAAGGGTCGTAGTTTCTAAGCCACGTTTTCTGAGGGTCATGGTTTCTAGGCCACACTTCACCAAGACATGAACATCTAGGGACCCAAGGTAGCCAACAACCATGAGGCCTCTCCCATGTTGGTGCTCATTTGTTACTTTATACTCATCAGTGTGACACCTTGGTTATTTTAAAAATTAAGTGTGTGTGTGTGTTTTAATTTAAGTTGTTCCATTTGAAATTGTTTTCTTAAATCCCATTTTCTTTAAAACTATTCAAGCATTTATTTCTTTTCTTTAGTTAATACTATAAATGTATTTGTCATTTAATAATTATGCATGGAACATTTTTATTTGGTGAAGTCCTACTGGGCTCTTGGCTCACACCCTTCATACACCTTTGGGTGTATATAGACCTTGTTCTCTATGTATTTCAGGTTGAGGCATCATGATCAACTATGGTTGTTCGGGTTGTTGATGGTCTTCTAGTGCTGGTTGGTGTTGGTAGCTAATGGATGTCACACCTCTCTTGTTGCTTGGAGGTTTGAGTTAGAGTTTTAGTTTCTTTCATTGTCATTACTTTTTGGATGTTGGTTAAAGTTTTAAATCTTTAAAATTGATTTTTCTTTAAGGTCCAGTTTGATTGTCTATTTCAATTTTAGTTTATTTATATTGTCAGTTGTTTTGTGTTTACTTTTTCAGGTAAATAATTCCCATGAGTTAGTTTTGATACTCGGGCACTTGTGCCAGCATGTGGGGATCGAGAACGCCCTTCGGGCTATGTCATGGTCCTGGTTGAGTACGGGATCAGATAGTGACCCGGCTTGGTTCGTGATAGAATAATTATGCATGAATTTTATAAAATTTTATAAATATGAAAAAGGATATGAAATAAGTGATTAAGATATTTATTTTTGTTATACAAGATCTTATAGTGCATTTGACTAAGTGGGGAAATATGGTAAGGGTTTCTTACCACACATTTTCACTGATTAAGACACATATATTATTATAAACCATGATTTATTTGAAATGGAGTATCTAATAAACCATTAATATTTTATTGTGATCCTCTCATTATTCAGGGTATTTAATTTTTCCTTTGAAATAATGTCTTTCAAGAGGTTTTGACACGAATGTTTCTATGATTTTATGGGGTTCATTCTCTCAAATTCAATTTCAAGAGACACATTTGATATTACATGCCATTATTTATTTTATATAGTTTATTATCTATCCTATTTCTTTCATGTATAAATTATATTCTATATCTTGAGATTTTAATTTCCATTTCATAATCTTCCTCTCAAGTTATTTTGATTCTTAAGCTACCAATACCATAAGGGTTTTGTTGCTAATATCATATTCAAATAGGGATTTATTTTGAAAGACAATACATATTTGGAATTTGTAAACTTTTATTTCTAAAAATAATATATTTTTATTCTCCTTTGTTCATTCATAGAGTTTTACTTTCCTTCTCTGAATTTCATTTTCCCCCTTGGCTTATTATTTAGTAGCAGTATGAAACCAACCCTACCTTTTCTTTTTGATGGGGAGCTTCCCTTTTTCCATGTTTATATTCATTATATGATTTTGAATATATCCTTATCTATGATTTAATAACTAATTAAGGCCATTTTCATGAATTTACCTTCTTTAAATGTTTTAATTAAATTTTTAACATTTTCCGTATTGTTTATTTTCATCAAAGTGTGAAAGTAATATCTTTTTAATTTTTTCTATTTGAACACATATTTCCACCTCTTTTGTAATTTTATATGAAAATTTCTATTTACATTTTCATAGACTATGAAACAAATTTTTTTCTCCCAGTTTTATAAAATATTTATTTTAAAATTATTTAAAATGATCAAGTATATATCTTATTTCCAAAGTATTTTTTCTAAGATTCCTAAAAAATATTTTTTCAGTGATGTCATTGTCCTTTGAAATACATTATTCTTTAATCAATATTATTCATAAAATGATACCAACCACCTTCTTTCTATGGATATATTATGAAATGCTCTTTTATATTATAGAAATGATCCATCACTGCCTCTGTCTTTCCTAGTCATTAAATATTTATAAACCTAATTTTTCATCCAATGGATTTCCTTTTTTAATACCTTGTTTTCCATTTCTTTGATTAAATGGTGTTTATCTAAATTCCATTCATTGAATGATTTGGGAAATTATTGACTGAACCATATGATCTTTATCTATATTGTGTAAATACTATGTTTCATCTTATTTGAAGGTTTTTTACTTAGAGAGTTACTCAATGTCATAAGATAACTAATTATATTTCAAGGGTTAATCATTTTTATTGATATAATAACAAATTTTATATTTATATGAATCCATTTTAAAGGGATATGAAACTAATTTTATTTCAATGGGTTCTTTATGATATGATGATGATTGATTTTAGTGGCACTCATATGTATGGAGGATAATGGGCAGGGTCATATATTTCCATCCAATGCATTGGTTAAAAGTTTAAATCTCTGGAGGTTTGTATACAGGTACAAAATTTAGTTTTTTCACAAGCATGGGTGCAAGTGTGTGACTGGAAGGGGTGATAAATACACATGTGTAATTATTTTTTATTGAAATCATGGGTAGAATTGTGTGAATCATTTAGGTGAAATTTATCTTATTTTTGTGCCAAAATTATATATGTATGCCTTGTTTCTATTATATATATAATTATCATGTTGTATTGTTATGTTATTCCATGTCTTATTCCATGATTTATGATCTAGTAATTATTGGGAATGACATTCATATGTAACCTTGTTTCCTCTGGAATTGGGAATGACCAATTTGGTTTAAAGTTCAAACATTCCAAGCGGTTTCTAATGGGTTTGTTCGTAGAACTGGAAACATCCAATGATTCC
The DNA here is from genome assembly GCA_963277665.1 of Viscum album. Taxonomy (NCBI): domain Eukaryota; kingdom Viridiplantae; phylum Streptophyta; class Magnoliopsida; order Santalales; family Viscaceae; genus Viscum; species Viscum album. The sequence continues at coordinate 1,798,102,850 of OY728138.1, forward strand.
ATATCCATTTGGACCAACTTTCCAAAGGCAGGTACTCATTAGTTATGCACTGATGAGGCTTAGGAATTTTCATTGGTCGAGAGGATGGGAGGTCAGACTCATCACACCTTTTTGAGGGGAATTATTGTCTACTTTGGGACTCTCTTTATAGATTTAAGTTATATTCGTGAATCCTTATTAAATTACCAAGTATAAAATGATTTTTCATTTATATTTGACAATCAATGATTGATATGTAGGAAATTTATAGAATCTTTTATATGTATTCGAGGTTCTTCATCGATAGAGAATCATCTGTATTTATTAGAGATTCTTATTCAATGGTATCCTTTAATACATTATATGAAATTCTCTTGGTCATTATGATGACCATACTAGTTTTAAAGCCACTCAGTGGGGCACTTGAAGTTTATTGTCATTCAGAAGGACATAGATTATTTCAGAGTTGGGATTGTACCTACAGATGGGCTACCTACGTATCCTTTATTTAGAAAAGGAATCAGAACCCACATAGTTTGAGAAAGGGAGTATGATGTTTATGTATGATTGATGGCTCAAAGAAAGATGTTATAATTACTTTTACACTCTAAGCTCACGTGAGTCATGCTTGGTGTGTGAAACAAGAGGTATTGGTGAAACCAGACAATTTGTGCCATGAAATATGCAATCATAGAAAATGATGTGGGGATTATGCATGTATTATTTCCCAAATAGATAGAGATCGGGACTTATTTCAAAGAAGAAGTTCTGGGAATAGGGTCCATAAAAGTATATGTGCTTTTATGGAGATTTGGATACTCTAACTTGGAGCTTACTCCCGAGGAAGATGCCCAAATTAGGAGGGGACTTATGATTGGGTTTTACTCCTAAGAAGGAAACCTAGATCAAAAAGTAGATTAAGACTGGTTAGGATAAATTAAGGCTGGGGCTTACTCATGAGGAGGAGGCCCAGGTTAAAGGAATTTTAAGATTGGGGCTTATTCGTGAAAGGGAAGCCCAAGTTAAGGGAATTTTAGAATTAAGGGAATTGGGGCTTACTTCTAAGGAGGATGCCCATATTTGAGACTGGGGATTACTCCTGAAAAGGAAGCCCAGATTTGAGAAATTATGGTTGGGGCTTACTCCTGAGGAGGATTCTAAAATTTTGGGAACTTTGAGACTGGGGCTTACTCCTAAGGAAGATGCCCAGATTAGGGGACTTGGGGCTTACTCCTAAGGAGGATGCCCAAATTAATGAGGGCTTGGGGCTTACTCCTAAGGAGGATTCCCAAATTAATGAGAATTTTGACTGGGGATTACTCCTGAAAAAGGAGGCCCAGGTTAAGGATTCTCTCATCTTAAAGGATGGGGTTGAATGAATGAACTCTCTAACCTTAGTGATGTAAAGATGTGTAAATCACTAGGTTTTGAGATATGTTCCACAGAATTTATTTAAGATAAGGAATACAACAAGGAAATCATGCCATGAATGGATTTGGAGAGAATCTTGAAGGCTTAATCTTGAAGAGGAGATGTGGATAGGTATAGGAGGGGTGAAATAAGCAGGAGGGGCACCCAAAAAGAGAGGGGTGTGCAAGTACTGCGTGGGCGTGCAAGTCCTGGTCGCGCAGGTATACCTACGAGGCACATGGGTACTTGTACGACTTTTAACCCTTGGGGTAATACTTGGGCGAGACTTGGCTCAAGCCCTTAGTATTATCCCTAGGGGCTTTCAGAAGGGTGGCGCGCAAGTTCTGGTGAAGGAGAAAAGGCACCGCACAGGTGTAGCCATTTCCCTTAAGGGTTGTCTACTCAGGCGCACAAGTGTTGATGAGTTTCAACACTTAGGCCTTCCTCCCCCTCTTTATATATTCTGTTCTAGGTAAGAAATTACCTTAGAAGTGTTTGGAATCTTTGAGAAGAGACTAGGGCACCGGGAGCTCAAATCTGAGGTTCTGGAATTTTTTCTTCCTCAAAATGGGGGGCCCACAGGGGTATTTATAGGCTAGAGAAGACCCTGGGTGAATTTCAAAGAGGTCGCGCAAGTCACCTGAGCGACCACTGGGCGGCACGCAAGTACACTTGCACGACCTTGGTGGAACTTGCGCGACCCAAGTGCCTTTGAATCTTGGTTCATGCCTTTGTCAATTTTTATGTTTCTTCAAAGGATGAATCACTTTGGGTTCAACGTATTTCCCTTTACATTCCTTTGGACTCTGTGATGAAAAGGAGCGTCAACAAAAGTCCCCCCTCAGAGTTGGATCCAAAATAAATGAGGATGTGACTCTGAGGAAAGGAGAGAAACAAAGGAAAAGACGATGCGTAGGTGATGAGCGTGCAGATGGAGTCGCGCAAGTGCGAATCGCACAGGCTTCGGCACGTAGGGGTGCGGCCTGGCCTATAAATACGCTGTCATTCTCGCGCAAAGCCACCGTATCTCGAATTTCTTGCTCTCGTCGCGCAAGTTGGTCTCGTCGTGCAAGTTCCTTTTTTCCCGCTGTTTCACTACTGTCGCACTGCTATAGAGGTAATAGGACTTGCGCGGTGATACTTGCACGCCAAAAACTTGCGCGACACATCCATACTTGCGCGTCAAAATTATAATTGAATGCATTAATACCTTTTACATTTTTTTCGAAATTTATTCAAAAATTTTATGAAAAAATAAACTTACTTAAGAGTTAATTATTCAACTTTTGTGCAGATTCAATGACTCCCAAGAGAATCGGAACGACTGATGAACTGGAAATCAAGTGACTTGATGATATGATGAGCATCATTGGCTATGATTACTATACTGTATACGACAGCACTCTCCCATATTTGGCTAAGTATTTGAAGAAGTATCATCGTGACTTCCCCTAGAGCATTTATTTTCCTTTGTATGGCTATGGTCATCTGCGAGAAGTTACCATTCTAGAGGAAAAGAACTATCTCTCAATTTCTTGGTTTCAGAACTACACCAATTTTGCTTCAGAAAATATCTAATGTGGAGGAGTATTTATAAATGTTGGAACATTGGAGAAGGCCCATATGATGCATCATATCCCTTTTATGCCATATCTGAAACCTCATAAGCCCGAGCTGCAACCACATTGTTATCCCTCAATTTTCCAAAACTCTCAGATGGATCAATCCAAAGGCTGGAAGAGAAGTTGGGACTTTCATTCTGGAGGATGTGTGAAGCCAACTTGGATGTGGGCATACTGGGTGCGACAAACCTGTGCAGAGTTTGTCGAGGATTTGAAAGGAGTTTCAATATATGAAGCCATCTGGGTTGGTCAAACATATGTTTACAGGCATGATAACTTCGTTCTGGAGATACTCAGACATTGGAGTCCGGAAACCAATTCTTTCCATCTGACTCATGGAGAAGTAGGCATCAGTCTGTGGGATGTCCACAAGATCTCAAGGGCTCCAATTTTGGGTGATATGTATGATGAATTCATCCCTCCCAAGGAGACTTGGAATGATTCGGAGAAGACTCTGGATTTATCTCAGTAATTATTGAAAATATTCCATAAGCTCAAGAGTTCAGAGACCTCCTTAACTAATTCTAGAAAGGATATTCATCCAGAGGAGTGGATGAATATATTTCTTTTCGAAAAGCATGATAAGGAGCCTAAGTAGAAGGGATCGAAAGAGAAGGGATCCAAGAAGAAGGGGACCAAGGAGAAGAGGCCCACTCGTCCTACCACCTGCCCCAAAACAGAGAAGAGGGGTGCTCCTAGCACATTCTGGCCGACTCTGGAAGTAGGAGAATTTGAGAAGTGGGGATATGAGGTGAATCAGAGAATCCCAAAGAAGACTCGTCTGGTGGGATTTTTAGCCTTGTGGCTCAGCGTTTATCTTTTACTAGTCAAGGAATCGAAGGGAGGCGTCAGGCTAGGGACCTTCGTTATCACGGCCAAGTTGGATGAGGGGAAAATGGTTGGGTTAACTACCCTCATTTTAGCAAAGATTCAAAGGAGTTAACTCCATGTCTTCATGGGTAAGTCTCCTTTGAGAATAGTGGGACCATTCCAAGTTTTGTGGGGATGGATTGCCACTCACTTCAGGACGTATGATGTACATAATGGAGTACAGATTCCTGGGAGTTATTTCAGGCCATTAGTGCAGGAATTCTCTGGAATTGCTCCATTAGCTCTCAACTCTTATGACATGAAGGTGAGGCTGAGCATGTATAAGGAATTTAATTTCTTTCCTTATGGAAATCCACCAACCGGGTGGTTTGTTGATGATGGAATAGCCAGTATGGATTTAAGGGCATACATGCTAGCCTGCAGAGATGATGTGCTGGTCACAAGGATTGACGGAGAGATTATATGCGAGGCCTATGCTCCATATAGATTTTCACGTCAATTAAAGTGTTTGCAGCAGACTGTTGTGTCTCCCCCTGTGCATGTCAGGTCAGAGAAACATCTGATGGTTTCCCGGCAACTATAGTTGCTGACATCTAGGGAGAAGACCGGGGTAGTGTTTGAGCTACCAATTGAAAAAGTGGCATATAACTTGACTAAATGGTATGTCGAGCACTGGATAGAATCATACCCTAAAGGGGTGTTGAATCACCCGGTTTATCAGGTGGGGAAAAGGAAGAGGACTTTAGAGAAAGAAACCCTTCCTCATGAAGGTGGTGCTTCCCCACCTGAAGCTGATTCGCCAGATTACTCATCTAGGATTGGCTCACCAGATTCCCAAGATAGGGATAATGAGGAACAACAAACGGCAAAGCGGCCTCATGCCCGATATAATCCTCCAGTCAGAATCAAAATACACACTCCATCAACTTCTGGTGAGTTACTTCATTGTGGAAATTTAATCACCATTACTTTATAGAGCAATAAGTATTATTTTCTTATTCTCTATCTGTAGTTGCAGGAGATGGGAAGAAGCGGAAGTAAAAGATTGTAGGACCTTACTCACATCCTTCTGGTACACATATTGAATATATACGACCAGAGGTTGTCCTGACATGGAAGAGTTTATACTATGGTGCTAAAACTTCCTAGTTGGATTTGTGCGAGGGGCTACATATCCCTGGAATAGGGAATCTTCTGGCTTCTATAGATATCTATTTCAAGAATAACCCCGATGAAGCGTGGGATTACATCAGATAACTAGAAATGATCATATATGCCACTGATGATTCCATTCCTGTCACCAAGTAGGTGAAGGAAATGATAGATCGTGGTGCTGCTGAGGGGACTAATGCTTCTGGAGATGAGGAATGGCACGATTATGTGGCTCCTAAAGATGTAAGTATTCTTTCCTTATTTGATTTTCAATTTGATTTCAGTCAAATCTTTGTTTACTCAAGGAAATTATTTTTCTTCATCCTGGAGCTTGCAAAGAAAGGAACTACTGAGGATCCTTCTCCACAATATAGCCCTGGTGGTACTGCCATCGGGGCTGCTGTTGAATCTCCTCGCGAGTCGGGCGATATATCTCTAGGACAGTAGGCCATGGATGAGGAGTTAGACATGGATTTCCATTCTCCAATTCAGGTACCAATAATGGGGACTGCTGACACTCCCAAAAAGACAAGGAAGCCAAAGCAACGAAGGAGGAAGTCCACAGCTAAATTCTTCATCAGTAGTGGTAAGTCCTTTGGGTAATCATGAGTCTTAACCCATGAAAATATTTTTCATTTTCCTTGGGATTGTAGAGGCTTCTTAGATTTCCCCTATGAGGGAGAGGACTGAACCTCCTTTGAGAACCACAGAGGGTACTGGTGAACAATCATAAGTTCAGGCTGACTTGGCCACTCCTGGAGGAGAGCCAGCGTCTATTCCCAGTATCCCTCCTACTGCTGTTGCAAGAAGAGAAGAACCTGATTCTGGTAAGTTAAAAATGCTTCATAAAAATGTTTAATGAAACATCGACTGACTTCCATTCTGTAATACATTAGGTTCAACCCCTGTATTAGAGTTTTTGGCAGCCATTGCAACTGATGCCACGATTTTATCTGAAGATGTTGTCCAGGGTCAAAGACTGCAGGATAAAGGTTGCCAAGAAGACACATCAAATGCTTCCACTGGTGATATTAACTAGGATTATAAGATGACATTAGATGAAATTATGGAACTTGGCTCATCTTTCAAAGATTTTATAAATCATGTCAAATTACCATGTAATTTAGAAGATTATGGATGTGAGTGTTATCCTTTGTCCTTTTAAAAATAAATTCTTATTACATGTCTAATTATGATCGGTTCAAATATGCAGTTCTATCTGAGAAAACTGCTGAACTACCAATGCCTAAAGGGGTTACAGAAAACCCTACTATTGTAGAGACATTAGCGCAAGTGGAGATGAACCCCATAGAACTTCCTCAAACTCACCTTGAAAATACTATTGAAGCTAGGAAAGACGAGGAGGAGCCTTCTCAAGTTACTGATCTATCGTTGGGTAAGGGATAACAATATGCGACTGTACTTAATTTGAAATATATCAAATTAAATTTTGTTATCCTTTGAAACTAACCAAAGCTTTAAATTGATTATGAAGGGCCATCAATTTCAGTGTCTAGATCTGGAGGTGAAGCCTCAGCCTCCGCCCCAACAGGAATTGAAAGTGAAGAAGCACATGTCAGGGGGGAAGGAGCAGAACAGGGCACTTCCCTAAGTGCATTAATCCCAAATTACATCCCCCCCTGTGACAGTGATGCTTAGTCAGACCCAGAAGTTCAAAAGTCGTTCCAATTTTCACGACCCAAGGCATGGCAGAACATATGGAAAATCATATCTGAAGTGCCTCTAAAGGAGCTGTCATCGAAAATTCCTCGGTTGTCATCCCTATTTGTCATATTGGGACTTGGCGGTTTTGTATATGAAAAGATCCATGCCACAGTGAAACAAGTCATCTTAAGGAGGGGGCATGATCAGAAGTGTTGTGAAGATCTGACCAAGGTGAAGCTGTCAGCCAATATCAGTGAATTTGAGGTTGCGGTATCCCGAGATGAGGCTGATTATGCTGGCAAGATGAAGGAGCTGAAACATAAACTCAAAGATAAAGTCATCCATAAAATTCACCTTTAGCAATAGTTAGATGCTTTTACTAGGGAACTTGACTGAAAGAGTGCTGTCTTGGGCACCCTCAAATGATTAATCTGATTTTGGGGTACTTAGGTGCAGCAAAGTGGCTGACTAAGGTCGTCTCTCAGAGGAGGAATTGAATTAAAACAACTTTTTAGAGGTATTATAAAAATAAAATAAAAGAGAATAAAAACACTACTTGAAAGGATATGGGTTGGTTTTAGTTTATAAATCTAGAAGAATTTTGCTGGAAGAAGATTTTATTTCTTTAGTTTTTAGTTTTAAAATGAAGTTCGATTAAAATGACACAATAAAAAGATGTTTTTTTAGAAAATATTTAAAAAGGCGTAATCGATATAACACTACCTATTCACTCTATTATTAATCATTATCATTTAAATTAACATTCACTTAATTATCATCCCTTAATTTGTTAAATCCCGAACCCTACGAGAATTAACTTTACCACGAAGATGATGTGAATTTAACCCTAGGCTAACTTCGGAACATGAAATCGCAGCACCCTGCTTTGATTGATGTTCTAAGATTAGCTTATGGTCAGTGGAAAATTAAGGCACATTTACCCTCTGGAAATGAGGATGAATTGTGTTTAGGGATTATATTTTAACTCTACAAATTTATCCCGCGTGGCCTTGCATTACCAATTAAGATAGCGCTCTCACAATTTACACAAAATCTCGACCTCGCGTGTTTTTGTGTTAATTATTAAATTTATTTCTTAGTTTCTTAAAATTTAAAAACACAATTCATGGATTATATTAAGTTAATTATAATTTCTCGATGATTCAAAATAATTAAATGAAGAGGGTAGAAGATAGATCGATTACTAAAAGACTACTCTTCCATGGGTGGCGTAATCATCGTAGAAGCGTTTTGCATGTGAAAAGGTTTATAATGGGTATAACCCAATAATGATTCTACTCAAGAATTCCAGAACAAAGAGGAAGATTTATAGAAGAATAAATTTAAACAAAACAGAAGAAAATAGAAGAAATAAAAGAAGAACATAGAAGTTTAAAACACAAATGAAAATATTACAACATGAAGAAGAGAAGGAGGCTTCGATGAGGGGATCCTTGCTTCAAGATCTACCCCTCTTACAATGGTTGGATAATTTGGGTGAAACCAATTCTCCTCTTCCTCCAATATCCTAATTCACATCCCAACCCCACAAAATGAGAAAAAAACCAATTTATATAGTGGTGGGGAGGCTAGATTCAAAGTGGTTTCAAGTGTGAATGGGGAATCTCGGACAAATATTTTATGACAACTTGCACCGCCCATTTGAACACCAAAACGAGTGAATTTTTCATCCTTCCAGAAGGATAATATGTGAGGATGTGGGTTCTATATCTCTTCTAAATATTTGGGCTCAATCCAAGACCAGATTAAAGAGTTATGGCCGAAATACAGGAGCTTCTCCATTCTGGCGTGTCCATCCCACCTTTGACTTTATGGCCCAATTACTCCATCCAAATGCATTTTTTTTATCTATTGTCCTGAATAAAAGTTGTATACTATGAAGTAAGGAACACAGTTACAAAATCATAAGTTAAAATAATTCAAATAAAAATATTTATGATGGAAATACTACAGTGATTTTAAAAGGGAAAAACTGGAATTTTCATCAAATATTCAAATGAATGATCTAATCCCAAATACTTTCTAACTAAACATATTTAACACAATGTGAGGAAATTATATCATTTATTATCAATAAAATATTGTTTTATAAACTCCCCCACACTTACCCTTTTTCACTCCTGAGAAAAACCTCATATCAAGTAAACATCAATATCAAATCAAAACCAATTTTAAAACACATATCCTTGAGATCAAACAATTACACACCAAGCAACAAAAGATATCATGCCTCATAAAAAATTATTATTTCAAGTTCTCCATTTATATCATTCAATATATTTCCACTTCATTTATCCTCCCATGCACAAAACACTTACCTCGCTTGAATTTTCTCTTATCACACAAATGTCATTTTTTTTGAAATGTCTTTCTCATCCAAACTCATACAAGGGTCACCATAGGCTTGATAAATTCCTACATCACCACCTGATGTGAGTCAAAGACATATTTTTATCATGAGGACTTTTCAGGGTTGTTCTGTGGCTTTTGGTTGGTAGGATTAAGGTGTGAAAAATTATGAGGCTGAATGAGGAGGGCTTGACTCTTTTTGAAGCAAAATTGCATTAATCTAATTTTCACTTAAATATAGTCTCCTCATCAATCCCTATATTATCAATTCAGATCCATCATCATGAAAAGTCATGGAAATTTTACACCATTCATCATTTCAGTATAAAAAATTCAATCTTCTCAAACATGATTTTCTTGAAAGCTCCAGATAGGCACAACTTTCCACCTCAATTAGAAGCTCCAGAAAAGGCACAACTTCACTTGTCATGAAAGCTCCAGAAAAGGCACATATTTCAATATAATGACTTTCTTCAGTATCAAACACATCTCTTTAGAATTTAATTTTCCACCCAAAGTATCACAAAATGTGGTAGCACAACACAAGATAGATTCCCCCACACTTAAGCGCAACTAGATTATGCAATTTCACTTCAAGAGTTGGTTGGATAGGGAAAATTGGATTGTAATGTGGCTAACCTAACAGTTTGTGCATGGATTCTAAGGGATAAAAGGATTAAATGTTCAAGTTAAGCCATTATAAAAAAGGATTCTTTGAAATAGGGGCTTTAATACCGAACAAATGCCTCAATAATTTCAACATAAGTACCTCAAACCCTCAAGTTTTGATAGGAATATATCAAATTCTGGTTAAATCAAGCATGGTTTGGTTCTCTCAAGAAGTGAGGTGAATGTAAAGAATATGAAAATAATGGTTTAGAAGCCTCACAGGAATGTGGTTTCAAATATAAAGACAGTGATATGTGGCATGGGATTCAAAATTCAATGTACTTTTCATGAAATTACTAAATATTTGAACTTGAAACAAAGTCATTTTCAGCATTCATTTAAGCTCAGTTTCATGGGATATATTTTTTCACTCATTGATATGAATTTCAAAATTGTTATGAGAACCATTTCAGCTCAAAAATTTCTAAAACACAAAGAAAATTGAAAAATAAACACACAAAATTTGAAAAACACACAATTTTTTTTAATAGGAAAACGATTGAAATTACTAAACTAAAAGGTTCCCTCCCCCACACTTAAAATATTGCATTGTCCTCAATGTGAACCCATGAGATGATATATGCACATGAAATGCATGATTTTTAAATAGGACAAATAATATAAAATTGAAAGGGTTAGGAATAGCTTGATGTGCTCAAGTGATGATGGGGTCATGCAGTGTGATAAAATCCACTGCATCAGTAGGAAGTCCCTCAATGTATCTCTTCAAACATTGCCCATTGACTATAAATCTCCTTCCTATGTCCTCTTGTGTGATATCCACTGCACCATAAGTAAAAACATTAGTCACAACATAAGGACCTAACCATCTGGAACGCAACTTACCAGGCATCATCTTCAGTCGTGAACTGTAGAGAAGGGCTTTCTCTCCAACATGAAACTCCTTTTGTTGGATCATTCTATCATGAGATGCTTTTGATTTTTCCTTATAGAGCCTTGAGTTTTCATATGAAGACAATCGAATCTCCTCAAGCTCTTGAATTTGCAACTTCCTTTGGATTCCAGCTTGGTCCAAATCCATGTTGCATTTCTTTATAGCCCAATAAGCCCAATGCTCAACTTCCACAGGGAGATGACATGATTTCCCAAAAACAATCCGAAATGGGGACATACCAATGGGTGTCTTGTATTATGTCCTATAATCCCACAATGCATCATCCAAGCACTTGCTCCAATCCTTCCTATTTGGCTGCACATTTTTCTCCAAAATTTGTTTCAGCTCAAAATTTGAAACCTCAGCTTGGCCATTTTTTTGGGGGTGGTATGGTGTTGATGTTTTGTGTGTCACCCCATACTTCTGAAGAAGGGAAGAAAAATTCCTATTGCAAAAGTGTGTCCCTTGGTCACTGATGATGGCCTTTGGTACTCCAAACCTGCATAAAATTTGAGCCTTGACAAAATCCACTACAACATGATAATCGTCAGTCCTGGTGGCCTTAGCCTCCACCCATTTACTCACATAATCAACAGCAACCAAAATATACAAAAATCCAAATGAACTAGAAAAATGACCCATAAAATCAATGCCCCATACATCAAAAATCTCACAGAATAGTATGGGTTATTGGGGCATCTCGTGTCTCCTAGAAATGTTCCATGTGTGTTGGTAACGAGAGCATGACTTACAAAACACATGGGCATCATGGAATAAGCTAGGCCAAAATAATCCAGAGTCTAAAACTTTCCAAGCTGTAAGTTGGGGTCCAAAGTGTCCACCACAAAGTAAGTGTATCGAAGAAATGAAAAACAGACTCAAACTCATGATCGGGAACACACCTCCTAATGACTTGGTCACTACACATGCGCCATAGGTAAGGATCATCCCACACATAAAACCTAGACTCACTTTTTAATTTTTGGACTTGATGTTTCTTTAAATTTGTAGGGATTTCAGAGGCAACAAGGTAGTTAACTAAATATGCATACCAAGGATGCGTACCTGAGATGGAATAAAGATGCTCATCGGGGAAAGTGTCCCGAAGTGGTACCTGGTCCAAGGTGTCATCCTCTAGAGTGTGAGTAAGCCTACTCATGTGGTCCACCACCAAGTTTTCTGGCCCCTTTTTGTCCTTTATCTCAATATCAAATTATTGAAGAAGGAGCATCCATCGGATCAGCCTGGGCGTTGCATATGGATTCTTCAAGAGGTACCTCAGAGCTACATGGTCTGAAAAAACAACTACTTTAGAGCCCAATAAATACAAACAAAATTTATCTAAATCAAATATGACAGTAATAAAATCCTTTTCTATTGTGGTGTAGTTTGATTGGGCTGAATCCAGTGTCCTCAATGCATAGGTGATCACATGTGAACATCCCTCCACCCTCTGAGATAAGACAGCTCCAACCGTGAAGTTGGAGGCATCACACATAAGATCAAAAGGAATCTCCCACCGTGGGGGATGTATGATAGGTGGAGTGGTTAGACACTTCTTTAGCTCATTAAAGTAAGTCCTGCAAGAATCATCACACACAAAATCAAAATCCTTTTGAAGTAATCGTGACATAAGCAATCTTACTAAAATCTTTGATGAAGCGCCGATAAAATCCTGCATGCCCTAGGAAAGATCTAACATCACGCACACATGAAGGATAGGGTAAGGATTAAATAATGTCTATCTTAGATCTATCAACCTCTATCCCATGTTTTGACACTACATTCCCTAAGACAATGTCATGCTCTACCATGAAATAAATCTTTTCAAAGTTCAGGACCAGATTCTTCTCAATACAACGATTCAATACCTTTCCCAAACTATTTAGACATTCATCAAATGAGAATCCATACACTGTAAAATCATCCATAAATACCTCCATGAAGGTCTCAATAAAATAAGAAAAAATACTCACCGTGCATCTATGGAAGGTACCTGGGGCGTTTCAAAGTCCAAATGGCATCCTTCGGTAGGAAAATGTGCCAAAGAGACAGGTGAATGTAGTCTTATCCTGATCCTCCGGAGCTATAGGAACCTTAAAATATCCAGAAAATCCATCCAATAAACAATAGTGTGTCTTCCCAGCTAGTCTCTCAAGCATCTAATCAATAAATGGGAGGGGGAAATGGTATTTGCGAGTGTAATGATTTAGTTTCTTATAATCAATACACACACGCCAACTGTTTTGTACCCTCATTGGAACTAACTCATCTTTCTTATTTTTAACAATAGTAACACCACTTTCCTTAGGCACAACTTGAATAGGACTTACCCACTGAGAATCAGAAATGGGATAGATTATACCTGCCTTGTGCAATTTTTCAACCTCTTTTTTAACAACCTCCAGAAGGGTTGGATTGAGTCTCCTTTGTGGTTGCCTCACTAGTTTAGCCTCATCCTCCAAAAGAATCCTATGCATGAAAATGGAGGGGCTAATACCTGATATGTCAGCCAAGGTCCACCTGATTGCCCTGATGTTTTCCCTCAAAAGATTCAAAAGTTTTTCTTCATGTTCAAAAGGGAGATTTTTAGCAATGATAATAGGTAATTTCTCACCACTTAACAAGTATGAGTATTTGAGATTTGGTGGAAATGGCTTGAGTTCTAGTGTAGGGGGGTGGTGTATGGATGGGTTCATAGAAGGAACTGAAATATGTGCACAAAGAGCATCTGTATCAGAATATACATCATCAAAATCAGAGAATAAAGCATCAAATCCATCAGCATACTCAATAGCCATGTCATAATTAGAGTTCACATGATCAAAATAAGAATATGATTCCATTTAAAAATCAAATCTTAGAGAGTCTTGTTCCTTAGAAATGGGTGTGGAAGTACTCTTAGACATCAAACTAGAACCAATACTCATAATATTACTAAGAAAAGGATAATCAAATTCCATGTGGTTTTTACTTGGTGGTTCAAAATGGGAGATAACAAATGAAGAATGATCCTATGAGGGGTACTTCAGGGAATCCATAACATTAAATATCACAACTTCATCCCCAAATTCCATGGAAAGTGTACCCTCATTAACATTTATGATAGTTTTTATAGTTTTGAGGAAGGGTCTACCTAAGATAATGGGGGCATGAGAACTTACCTAATCATCCTCCATGTTAAGAACGTAGAAATCTGCTGGAAAGATCATGTCTCTTACCCAGACAAGTACATCCTCAAGGACTCCCGCTGGATATTCCATAGCTCTATTCTCTAATTGCACCACTACTCTCATCGGCTTCAACTCACCAACCTATAAAGAAGAGAATACAGAGTGAGCCATCACATTTATTGAATCTCCCAAATCAAAAAGTGCATCAGAAAAGTGAAACTCCCCTATGCTGCATGGGATGGTGAATGTCCCTGGATCCTTGCACTTTGTCTGCATTGCAAGAGTTGGTGTAATGAGTGCTGAGACATTCCTTCCAAGGTTGATCCTCTCATTTCCCTTGAGCCCTCTTCGATTGGTGCAGAGTTCTTTTAAGAATTTGGCATACCTTGGGATTTGTTTTATGGCTTCAATTAGAGGGATGTTGATCTCAACACGCTTGAATGTGTCCAAAACCTCTTTTTGCATCGCCTCTTCAGCCATCTTCTTGGTTTGAGCAACCCTGTTTGGAAAAGGAATGGGTTTAGGAGAAACATCATCAATATTTTTCTTACCTTTATCTTTCTCCTTGGATTTCTCATCAGTTGGTATGGAATTGTGAATTTTTGGAGTTGAGGTGAATCCCGGTGGATTGGTAGGTGGGGATGTATCATTTGTTTGCTTCCCACTTCTCAATGTGATGGCACTGACATTACCCTTGGGATTTGGTGTAGGTTGGGATAATAGATTTCAAGAATTCTTACTTACAAGTTCATGGAGGGCGGTGGCAATCTGGCTCATTTGAGTCTTCAACTCCCTCAGCTCCGAACCTTGACTTTTTAGCTCATTCTGTTGATTAAGAATACTTTTCTTCAAAAGGTCATCAGTGTTAGAATTTTCCTTGGGTGGGGTATTCCCTTGTTGTTGGCTTGTTGATGCTTGAGATTCAAATCTCCTTTGGGTTTGTTGGAAACCCTACTTGTAAGGTGGAGGCTACTGGAAGTTTTGTTGAAAAGGGGCCTTTGTTGTTGTCCAGAGCCATACCTCATGTCTGGTTGATCTTTCCACCCTTGGTTGTATATTGGATCAAACTTATTTTGGGGATATGGTTTTTGTTGTTGTTGATGATATGGTCTCCCAGGGAACACTACTGCACAATATTCTATTTCTTGGAGTTGTGGGCAACAGTCAGTTGGGTGGCCTGTCTCGGTGCAAATACCACAAGGCCTTGAAGGAGGGGGTTAGGATGTCTTTTGTACCAAAGAAATCTGTCTCACCATAGTTTTCAATTATTCTAACTTGGTATCAATCAAATGACTTTCAAGATAAGATGGACTTACCTGATGTACTCCCCTGACATGTGGTGTACCTCGATCACCAAATTGTTGGGAGTTTTGGGCCATTTTGTCGATCAACGCATGTGCAGCTACTGGTGTCTTGTCCACCAATGCTCCTATAGCTGCAGCATCTACCATGATTCTCTCCATAGGTGTGAGTCCTTCATAAAAGTATTGGATGAGGAGTTGCTCACTGATTTGGTGATGTGGGCAGCTTGCACACAACTTCTTGAATCGCTCCCAATACTCATACATTGACTCCCCTTGTGCTTGCTTGATCCCCGAGATCTTCTTATGAATAGAAGTGGTCCTAGATGCTGGAAAAAATCTATGCAAGAAAATACGTTTCAAATCGGTCCAATAAGTTACATCTTCGGGTTGTAAATAATACATCTAGTCTTCCGCAGCTCCATCAAGTGAGAATAGGAATGCTCTTAGTTTGATTTGATCTTCAGAGAAATTTATAGGTTTTAGGGTTGAAAAAACCACATTAAATTCTTTCAAATGTTTATTGGGATCCTCACCAGAGAGGCCATGAAACTTTTAAAGTAATTGAATTAACCCAGATTTTAATTCAAAGTATGATTCAAGATTTGGGTATGCAATACAATTTGGTTGATAGTTAATATCAGGTGCAGCCAATTCTCGAATGGTTCTATTAAGTCCATTTCCTTTATTTTCAGCCATTGATTCTTGTTTTATGGTTTAATTTGAATTTATTCCAATTTCAATGATCTGATATTGGAGTAATTTTCCAACTGGTTGAATGTTGAAACTTCCTGTAGACTGAGAATTTCTGATTCGAGCTCGAAGGCTACGTTCAATATCAGGGTCAAGATCTAAGAGATCCTCGGGATTAGTTCATGTCATAAATCAATGAAATATGAAAAGAAGGAAAGTGGACCATAGTAAAATAAAAATTAGAAGTTTTAGTTGATGGTCCAAAAAGAAGTAGAAGAAAATAAAAGAAGAATAAGAAAAAAGAAATCATATTGGGTAAAGAAGGAAGAAAGAAGAGAGGAAGAGAATAAAATGTAAAAAAAATAAATACCTCTAATTGGTTGAAATAATTACTTGCCTCCCCAAAAATGGTTCCAATTTTAAAGAGTGTTGTCATGGGTGCCCTCAAATGATTAATCTGGTTTTGGGGTACTTAGGTGCAGCATAGTGGCTGACCAAGGTCGTCTTTCAAAGGAAGAAGTGAATTAAAACAACCTTTTAGAGGTATTCTAAAAATAAAATAAAAGAGAATAAAAACACTACTTTAAAGGATAGGGGTTGGTTATAGTTTATAAATCTAGAAGAAGTTTTCTAGAAGAAGATTTCATTTTTTTAGTTTTTAGTTTTTAGTTTTAAAATGAAGTTCGATTAAAATGACACAATAAAAAGATGTTTTTTAGAAAATATTTAAAAAGGTGTAATCGATCTAACTCTACCTCTTCACTCTATTATTAATCATTATCATTTAAATTAACATTCACTTAATTATTATCCATTAATTTGTTAAATCCCTAACCCTATGAGAATTAACTTTACCACAAAGATGATGTGAATTTAACCCTAGGCTAACTTCGGAACATGCAATCGCAACACCCTTCTTTGATTGATGTTCTAAGATTAGCTTATGTTCAGTAGTAAATTAAGGCACATTTCCCCTCTGGAAATGAGGATGAATTGTGTTTAGGGATTATACTTTAACTCTACAAATTTATCCTGTGTGGTCTTGCATTACCGATTAAGATCGCGCTCTCACAATTTACACAAAGTCTCGACCCCGCGTGTTTTTGTGTTAATTATTCAATTACTTTCTTAGTTTCCTATAATTTAAAAACAAAATTAATGGATCATATTAAGTTAATTACAGTATCTCAATGATTCAAAATAATTAAATGAATAGGGTAGAAGATAGATCGATTACTAAAAGACTACTCTTCCATGGTTGGCGTAATCATCGTAGAAGCGTTTTTCATGTGCAAAGGTTTATAATGGGTATAACCCAATAACGCTTCAACTCAAGAATTCCAGACCAAAGAGGAAGATTAAGATAAGAAGAAATTTAAACAAAATAGAAGAAAAGATAAGTGTTGAGCCCTCTGTAAGATTGTTGATTTCATGTCTATGATTGATGTTTTAATAATCACAAATCATCACATATCATTAATGCTTAATCTGGTTTGATTTCTCATAAACTTAATTACAATTTGTTAATGAATCTGTTATCATGTTTTTTGTCTATGCTTATTGACTTACAAAGTATTTTGGAAGTCTTCTGGATTCAACAGACATCAGAAGCACCGATCCAATATCAAAGGACAACGGTCGCACCGATCCAATATCAACAGACATCGGAAGCACCGATCCAATATCAAAGGACAACGATCACACCGATCCAATACCAACAGACATCGGAAGCACCGATCCAATATCAAAAGACATCGAAAGCACCGATCCAATATCAACAGACATCGGAAGCACCGATCCAATATCAAAGGACAACGGTCGCACCGATCCGATGCTGATCAAATGACTCACCGATGCAAAATGAGTCACCGATGCAAAATGAGTCACCGATGCAAACTGACTCACCGATCAAATGAGTCACCGATGCAAAATGACTCACTGATCAGATGATAGACCAATGCTGATCAAAATGACTCACCGATCATCAGACTCACCGATGCTGATTTATCTGAGTCACCGATCATTACTCACTAATGCTGATGACCTACCGATCAATTGATTCTTCAATAGTCATAAACAACTGTTTGAATTTCTTTATCTTTATCTTTATTTTATCTAACCAACGATCATATTAGGTATATTTTAATTCTCTGTCAATTAATTAATAAAGGTTGTCGGATGTCAGGAAACCGTACCTCATACCTGCGGAAAGGAAACTTTTTCTGTCTTCTGAAGCACGTGACATAAATACGAGAAGAAGACTCTGCTGAAGAACGGTGGTGTGGACGAAAGAACACAAGAAGAATATAGAGAAAAGAAAGAAGAGGAAGAAACAAGTAGAACAGAACCTCATACACAATCAAGCCTACTCAAGAAGAGTTATGTGCATACAAAAGAACATTGAAGAACTTCATCGACTACATCTCACTTCCTTTGAAGCTGAAGCATACGACACTCTTCTTCTCAAACAAAAACGAGAAGAGGACTCAGAATAAATTCTGATCAAATACAAAAGAGTCCAGAGCTACACTGAAATCACCAGATCCATTTCTAAACTCTACATCTCTGCTCTGTGATACATTTGTTTTACATTTCGAGCAGTGTGTGTTATCTGCTGTATTAAACACACACACTGACTCCTGTACTTTCACTGAAGGATCTGTAAATCCTCAGCAAACCTTTTTACACATCATTTCCCACTTTGGATAGTGGTAGAGGTCGTGTGAGACCTGGACAGCTCTAAGCTGTTGTTTGTTTCCCCACGCAGAACTGTGGTAGAGGTCTTGTGACCTGGACAGTGTGTTCACTGTTGTTAACCCCGATCCAGGGTGTGGATCATTTTTATATAAACTTTTGAGAGGACTAAGTCTCGTCTTGAGACTGAACCTCTTGGTTAATTCTCTGTGTTTGTAGCTACATACTATATCCATACTACATATTTATTTCATATTCCGCTGCTATTACTTTGAAATATAATTTGTCTTCAAAGCTACTTTGATAGTTAAACTCGCAAGTGTTTATATTAATTATAAACCAGTAAGTTAGTTTCAAAAGTTAATTTAATCATATGATTAAGTTAACTGAGAACTAATCAATCTTTGAGAAACTAATTGAACCTTTATAATCTATATAAATTCACTACAGTTTAATCTGTTTTTGAAATATGGGGATTTTAATGAACATTGTTTTTAACAGAAAATTTTAATTGGAACTGAATTCACCCCCCTCTTGAGTATCCACTCCGACCAACATTTGGTATCAGAGGTTGGAAAATATTTTCTAAAGTACTCTGTTTTTTCAACTGTGATTTTAGTTGTATTTTAAAGTTCTTAAAATTTCTGTTAGTTCTAAATTTTTATCTCTTTAAAAAAAATTTTGTGATATCATGGATAATAGACTTGAGGGTGCTGCTACTAACCGGCCACCTTTCTTTAATGGAAACAACTATGCTCAGTGGAAACTTAAAATGAAAATTCCTCTAGAAAGCATGAGTTTTGATATTTGGACTGCCATTGAAGCTGAATACAAAATTCCCACTACTGATATATCTACTTGGGATGAACCTACAAAGACTGCTTACAATAATAATTGTAAAGCTATGAATGCCTTTTACTGTGCCCTAGGAGATGAGGAATTTAATAGAATTTCTGCATGTAAAACTGCATATGAAATTTGGGATACCTTAGCTGTTTCTCATGAAGGAACAACTAATGTTAAGGAGATGAGATTGAATACCTATACTATTAAGTATGATAATTTTAAGATGAAGCCTGATGAACCCATTTCTGATATGTATCTCAGGTTCAATGAAATTGTCAACACAATGACTTCTCTGGGAAAGGATGTTCCAGCAAAGGAACAAATCATGAGAATTTTGAGATGTCTACCTGAAAGATGGAGAGGAACCTCTGTCTCCATTAGAGAATCATGTGACATTGGAGAACTGCCAGTCAAGGAACTAATTGGTAAGTTGATGATGTATGAAGAAGAACTCAAGGTAAACAAAGAAGAGGATGATGAACCTAAAAGGAAGTCTATTGCCTTCAAGACTACAACCTCAAAGAATAAGGATAAGGAAAAGCCTCAAGCTATCAATGAAAGTTCAAGCAGTGAGGAAAGTGAGAATGATTCTGACAGTGATGCTGAGATGGCTCACATTGCTAGAAGATTTAAGAAATTATATAGGAAGAAGAAGTTTTTCAGAAAGTCAAACTACAAAGGCAAGTATGATAACAAAGGACACTGGAAAAAGGATTGGAAGAAGTCTGATAAATCAGATGAAGTTGTCTGTTATGAATGCAAAAGAAAAGGACACATAAAAGCAGACTGTCCAAAGCTGAAATACAGAAAGAAGTATGAATACAAGGATAATAAGTACAAGAAAGCCATGAAGGCTACTTGGAGTGCTTCAGAAGACAGCACAAGTGAAGCTGAATCTTCAGACTCTGAAAGGAATCGAGCCAACATGTGTTTCATGACAAACACTTCTGAGGTAACATCAGAAACTCCTGCTTCAAATTCATATTATTCTGGAGATGATTCTGAATGTGATAACATGTCTAAATCTGAACTGTTTGAATATTGTGATATGCTTGAAGAAACCTGTAATGAGCTTAAAGATAAATATAAAGGTTTAAAGAAACAATATGCCTTAAGTGTTAAGCATAAATCTGATCTGGATATAGAAGTAGAAAAGAATGCTCAGTTGCTTAAAGAGAATACTGAACTAAAATTGTCTAATGAGAAACTCAGAAAAGACTTAGAGAAGTTCACAAATGGCCAGAATACTCTAACACAAATGCTATGAAAGCAAGTTTCACCTAGATATACTACTGGTATAGGATACCAACCTGGACAAAGAAAAGTTTCCAAAACTAGATTAATTCCTAAATCTGGACAGAAGATAGTTAATTCTGGAACTTCATATGCCTCAACCAGTTATATTCATAGTTATGGATCTAATAAGGTTTATCTTTCAAAGAATGTTAATTCTACAAATTATATGATACCCATTAGACAAATATGGATACCTAAAGTATCATTGGCTAACATGTCTGGACCCAAGAAGATCTGGGTACCAAAATCATCTTCCATCTAAATCTGTTTTGTAGGAGACCTGCTTGAAGAGCTGTCACAAGAAGATATGGTACTTAGACAGTGGATGTTCAAGACATATGTCAGGAGACTTTTCATGTTTCAAAAGCTTAGTAAAAGTTGATGGAGGCTTTGTCACTTTTGGTGATAATTCAAAAGGAAAAATCATCGGCTTAGGCCAGATTGGTAACACTGATTCAATCTTGGTTTCTGAAGTTTTATTTGTCGATGGACTTAAATATAACTTGTTAAGCATTTCTCAGTTGTGTGATGATGGTTTTTATGTGAAATTTAAAAATGATTCTTGCAATGTTTTTAACTCTAAAAATGTTTTAGTATTTTCTGCTTTAAGAAATGAAAATGTTTATGCTGTTGATTTAGATTCTTTAGCTAAGCAGAATATTCCTTGTTTAAATGCTTTTCATAAAGAGTCTTGGATTTGGCACAGAAGATTAGGACACTGCAATGTACACTCTCTTAGAAAACTTTCTAGGAAGAACTTAGTTAGAGACTTACCCAAACTTGAATTTCCAGCAGACAAAGTTTGCAATCCCTGTCAAAAAGGAAAGAAACATAAAGTTTCTTTTAAATCAAAGAAAGAAGTGTCAACTTCTCAACCTCTCGAGTTGGTTCACATGGATTTATTTGGACCTTCTAGAGTTTCTAGTTTAAATGGGAAGCACTATGTCTATGTTCTTGTAGATGACTTTTCTAGATATACTTGGGTATATTTTCTAGCTCACAAAAGTGAAGTTTGTTCTTACTTTGTTAAATACTCCAAGTTTGTAGAAAATCTTAGTGGACTCAAGATTAAGACCCTGAGAAGTGATCATGGTCGTGAGTTTGAAAATCATGAGTTTGATTCTTACTGCTCACACAATGGCTATAGTTACAATTTCTCTGCCCCTAGGACACCCCAACAAAATGGTGTAGTAGAGAGAAGGAATAGAACCCTGCAAGAAATAGCTAGAACTATGCTCAATGAATATGAACTGTCTATTTACTTTTGGGATGAAGCTGTAAATACAGCTTGTTATGTCATTAATAGAGTCTTGATCAGACCAGTTCTTAAGAGGACCCCTTATGAGTTGTGGAACCATAGGAAACCTAAGGTTAACTACTTCAAAGTTTTTGGCTGCAAAGTCTTCATTCTCAATACTAAAGACAATCTTGACAAATTTGCATCCAAGAGTGATGAAGGAATTTTCCTAGGTTACTCTATCTCTAGTAAAGCCTATAGAGTTTTCAATAAAAGAACCAAATGTGTGGAAGAATCTGTTCACATCAAATTTGATGAAACTGATCCACATGAACCTAAAATCTCTCTTGAAGATGATCTCTCTGGTTTGAATCTCAATGATAAAGACAATGGACCTATAGTTAAAACATCCAGCTCTGGAAATTCTCCAGAACCTGCTTCTGTTGAACCTAAATCTGTAGATGAATCTGAGATCTCTAGCCCTATCTTTTCAAGACCATCTAGGACTCTAAAGAACCATCCTTTAGATGCTGTTGTAGGAAATCTAGATAGAGGAACACAGACTAGAGCTTCTCTAAGAAATCAGGTTGAACATCAAGCTTTTCTTTCACAGTTAGAACCTAAAAATATCAATGATGCTATCAATGATGAATTTTGGGTAATGGCTATGCAAGATAAACTAAATCAATTTGAAAGAAACAAATTTTGGAAATTAGTAGAAATATCTAAGGACATTTTGACCATAGGCACAAAATGGGTGTTTAGAAACAAAGTTGATGAATCTGGAAACATCATTAGAAATAAAGCTAGGATAGTTGAACAAGGTTACAATCAAGAAGAAGAAATTGACTATGAGGAAACCTTTGCACCTATAGCTAGATTAGAGGCTATTAGGATCTTACTTGCCTATGCATCACATCTGAATTTCAAGCTATATCAAATGGATGTCAAAAGTGCATTTCTAAATGGTTTTATTGTTGAAGATGTTTTTGTAGAACAACCACCTGGTTTTTTAAATCCTCATTTTCCAAATCACGTTTTTAAACTTTCTAAAGCTTTATATGGTTTAAAACAAGCTCCAAGAGCTTGGTATGAAAGACTTCCAAACTTTATTATCTCAAAAGGATTTACAAAAGGAGTATCTGATCCCACTCTTTTTATAAAAAGGATTTCAAAAGATGTATTAATAGTACAAATCTATGTTGATGATATTATTTTTGGATCTTCTAAAAATTCCTTATGTACTGATTTTTCAAAGATTATGCAAAATGAATTTGAAATGAGCTTAATGGGAGAGCTTAAGTATTTTATTGGTTTTCAAATTTTTCAGACTAAATATGGAATTATTTTAAATCAAAGTAAATATACAAAGGATCTTTTAAAACGTTTTGGATTGGATAGTATTAAGGAAAGTGATACACCTATGAGTACTACCTGTAAATTGGATACAGATGAAGCTGGGAAACCAGTGGATCAAACCAATTACAGAGGTATGATTGGGAGCTTACTTTATCTTACTGCTAGTCGACCAGACATTATGTTCAGTGTATGTATGTGTGCTATATTTCAAGCTAATCCTAAAGAATCACACTTACTGGCTGTTAAAAGGATTTTTAAGTATCTTAAGTATACTGTAAATTTAGGTTTGTTTTATCCAAAAGGACAATCATTTAACCTAACTAGCTATTCAGATGCTGACTTTGCTGGATTTAAGTTAGATAGGAAGAGCACATCTGGAACATTTCATTTGCTTGGAAAATCCCTACTATCATGGTGTAGTAAGAAACAGAACTCAGTTGCATTGTCTACTTCCGAGGAAGAATACATAGCTGCTGGTAATTGCTGTGCACAAATTCTGTGGATGAAACACACTTTATTGGATTATGGATTTGATCTTAAACATGTTTCAATTAACTGTGATAATACTAGTGCAATCAATATATCTAAGAACCCTATGTCTCACTCTAGAACTAAGCACATTGATGTCAGAAATCACTTTCTAAGAGATCATTATCAAAAAGGTGATATTTCTTTAAAATTTATTAGTTCTGAACATCAATTAGCTGATATCTTCACAAAGCCTTTATGCTCTGAAAGAATGAAATTTATTAAACAAGAGTTGTGTATGATCGATCTGTGAAACTGATCTGTGAAACTGATCTATGAAACTGATCTGTGAAACTGATCTGTGAAACTGATCTGTGAAACTGATCTGTGAAACTGATCTGTGAAACTGATCTGTGAAACTGATCTATGAAACCGATCTGTGAAACCGATCTGTGAAACCGATCTGTTCAACCGATCTGTCATACCATTCTTTTTTTATTATTATATTGTAATTAATTAGTAAATTTCTTTTATACGTTTTATGGGAACCCTAAATGATAAAATAAATGATACGCAGCTATTTATCTTCCCTAAACCTTTGACCTTTCATTTCCCGCCGAACCTTTCAACCTCTCTTCCCCTCTACTTCGAACCTTCGAACTCCTGCCTTCCCAAAATCCTCGAATGGCTAAGCAAAAGAGACCGAGCAAAGGACCGGATAGCCCTGTACCTTCAAAGCATGCTCGAGGCGAGTCGATTAGTACCTCTCAACGATCAGTAAATCCGAACCTGGAAATTCGGATTGTTACTGTAGAAAAAGAAGTCAGCTCTGCGTGGCTTTTGTCAAGTAAGTCACTGTTGCTGCAAGTTCTTGAATCGCAAGGATGGATAGACTAGTTTTCTGACAACTCTCGAATAGACTACCCGAAGCTGGTACATGAGTTCTATATGAATCTGGAAATCACTTTAGATGGTGTGGAGGCTTCCAGGATGTCGACTGTGGTAAAAGGAAAGAAAATATCCTTCTCATCTAAGCAGTGGGCTAAGTGCTTGAATGTACCTCATGAAGGTCGATATGAGGATTATGCTGGGAATATTCCTCCAACATCTGATTATTTCTCTTATGAATTAGCTTTAGAGCTTCTGAATGGAAACAGAGAGTCACGGAGAATCACAGCTTCAGAATTAGATGGTGAATGTAGACTTCTTTTCAAGTTTATTCAGCACCAACTTTGCCCTAGGAGAGGAGATTTTGCTGCTGTAAAGTACCAGGATGTGTTCCTGTTGTTTCTTCTGAAAACACATGAGAAGATCAATTTGTGTAGATATGTGATGGTGCACATAGCTGGAATGGTAAAACCGTCCAAGAAAGCCACTTCCTTGTTTTATTCAAAGATGATATCTACCATGCTCAAGAATCTAGAATGTATTGATGAAGATGATAAAGTTGATGAAACAGATCATACCTTCTGTCTCAACAAAGAGATCTGCAAGAGGATGAAAATCAATTGGAATCCATGGAAGAAGTGCTGGGTTGCAGATGAAGATAAATTTTATGAAGCCTACATTCCCATAGATCATGGCAAGAGGCCAAAGGATTTGAGAGACCCTGGCTTGAAACCAAATGAGGAACCGGTTTATTCTGATGATGATGAGCAAGAAGAAGGAAAGGATGAAGCCACCGAAGCCCAAGAACAAGAAGAAGCTGCGACTGAGGAAGGAAGTATGTCATCTCCTGATGATAGGAGTGATCCTGACACTGCTAGTCCCAAGAGAAGAATAGAATTTGGACCTGCTAGTCCACCCTTAGCCCTACCAGAATCAGAACCTATTCTTGGTGATGAAGAAGATTCTGATACTAAAGAATATCACAGTGAAAATTCTGAGAAGAGTGATGATGGATATGCTGATGATGATGAGGCTGCTATTGATGGTGATAACAGACCAGTGGATGGTCTTTCTGAAGATCAAATAGAATCACCTCAGTCAGAACAAGAAATACATACCAGTGGCAAGGTTGATTCACCAAAAATCAGTGGAACAACAAGCTATGAGAAACCAAAATACACCATGTGTGCTGCTATTTGGGATGACTACCCTGGTTATGCTGTGTTGGGCTTAGATTATTCTGAAGAAGAAGAAGCAATGCCAGAATCTGCTGCAGCTGTGAAGAGGAACCTCCCAAAAGAAGCAAGGTCTGTTCCTGCTGCTGATCCTACAAATGTTAATTTACCTGGTTCTGGAATCTCTCAAGCTGATCTTAATAAGTTTAAGATTGAATTGCTAACCGCTGTGAGAGCCACAGTTAGAGAAGAAATTTCTAATGCTCTTACTCAAGTGTCTTTACAAGTTTCTGAAAATTCATTGGAAGCCTTCTCACAAAGAGTATCGAATGCTGTGAAGCCAGACCTGGCCAATACTGGTGAACTTATTGGAAGGCACATAGCCTTTTTGAATCAGACTATGAAGGATCTTCACACCGGCTTGGTATCTCTATCCAGCGAATTCCGATCAACCATCTCTGGTATGATGGAATTTTTGAGAAATTTAATTGAACATCTCAACAAGTCTGACCTGAGGAAGTTGAAAGCTGAGTTAACTCACATAGTTGGCCAAGCCAGTACAGGCAAGGTAACCAAGATCACTACCCGTGAGCTAGAAGCTCTAAGAGAAGTTGTACATGATGAGTTAGCTGCTGTTAGACAAATTCTTGATTTAGAATCTTTCAGGAAGATGAAAGAGCTCTGTGATAACAGTCATAGGATGGCATCAGTGTATTCAGCAGATGCTAAGAAAGCTCTGCAAGAGATCAAAGAGAAACTTGATAATTACTTTTCCAAGATTTATACAAAGCATGAAATGGCTGCAAACTTCAAGGTGTTAGCAGAGAATCTGAAATTACCTCCAGTCACTCAGGCCTTCAAAAATCAAGTTCATTAGTTGCAAGATTTTACCCCTTCCTTGGCCCAGTTCATGGAGAATAAAGATGATTTTGAAAAAGCTATGAAGTATGGAGCAGAAGTCATTCAGGACTTCATTCATCTTTTGAAGCCCTATTTGAATGCACAGGCCACTGCAATAGTACTTCCTACTTCTGAACCTCTCAGTGACTCTGATGTAGCTCCAAATCAGCTATCTGTTGCTCAAGCTCTATCTCAGTTAAGGCCAATCCCTCAGCAAGCTTCTCATCCAGCTCCTGTTTCTCAACAACAACTCTCTGTGGCACCTGCTCCTACACATGCCCGAGTTGTCCTACCACCACTTCA
The DNA here is from genome assembly GCA_963277665.1 of Viscum album. NCBI lineage: Eukaryota > Viridiplantae > Streptophyta > Magnoliopsida > Santalales > Viscaceae > Viscum > Viscum album. The sequence continues at coordinate 1,798,129,776 of OY728138.1, forward strand.
GATTCGCCAAGTCCAGCCTGCCTCCAAGCCTTCAAACTTACCCACTATTGATCCCAAAGACAAAGGCAAATCCCCTTTGTATCCCAAAAAATAGTTGTGTATTGTTTTTGATAGGGTGAACAATGTGATGCTTGTAATATTCTGTACTTTATCACCTTTTTTTTCTCTTTTCCTCTCTACTCTATGCTGACTGCTTTTACTTTCCCTTTCACTTATATGTTTTCCCTCCTTTTTGATTATCCCAAAGGGGGAGAAGAAAAAGAATGATATATGGGAGAAGAAAAAGAATGATATATGGGAGAAGAGAGATATATGGGGGAGAAAAGATGTATATATCTCAGGGGGAGAAATCTGTATAATATATATGGGAAATTTAAATTAAGGGGGAGATTTATATATCTCTTTATATTTATTCTCTTTATGGTTTAATTCTCATTATGTTTTTGATATATCATATTATTTATATTTTATGATAAAGATTTGTGATTATCAAAAAGGGGGAGATTGTTGAGCCCTCTGGAAGATTGTTGATTTCATGTCTATGATTGATGTTTTAATAATCAAAAATCATCACATACCATTAATGCTTAATCTGGTTTGATTTCTCATAAACTTAATTACAATTTGTTAATGAATCTGTTATCATGTTTTTTGTCTATTCTTATTGACTTACAAAGTATTTTGGAAGTCTTCTGGATTCAACAGACATCGGAAGCACCGATCTAATATCAAAGGACAACGGTCGCACCGATCCAATATCAACAGACATCGGAAGCACCGATCCAATATCAAAGGACAACGGTCGCACCGATCCAATACCAACAGACATCGGAAGCACCGATCCAATATCAAAAGACATCGGAAGCACCGATCCAATATCAACAGACATCGGAAGCACCGATCCAATATCAAAGGACAACGGTCGCACCGATCCGATGCTGATCAAATGACTCACCGATGCAAAATGAGTCACCGATGCAAAATGAGTCACCGATGCAAACTGACTCACCGATCAAATGACTCACCGATGCAAAATGACTCACTGATCAGATGACAGACTGATGCTGATCAAAATGACTCACCGATCATCAGACTCACCGATGCTGATTTATCTGAGTCACCGATCATTACTCACTAATGTTGATGACCTACCGATCAATTGATTCTTCAATAGTCATAAACAACTGTTTGAATTTCTTTATCTTTATCTTTATTTTATCTAACCAACGGTCATATTAGGTATATTTTAATGCTCTGTCAATTAATTAATAATGGTTGTCGGATGTCAGGAAACCGTACCTCGTACCTGCGGAAAGGAAACTTTTTCTGTCTTCTGAAGCACGTGACATAAATACGAGAAGAAGACTCTGCTGAAGAACGGTGGTGTGGACGAAAGAACACAAGAAGAATATAGAGAAAAGAAAGAAGAGGAAGAAACAAGCAGAACAGAACCTCATACACAATCAAGCCTACTCAAGAAGAGTTCTGTGCATACAAAAGAACATTGAAGAACTTCATCGACTACATCTCACTGCCTTTGAAGTTGAAGCATACGACACTCTTCTTCTCAAACAAAAACGAGAAGAGGACTCAGAATAAATTCTGATCAAATACAAAAGAGTCCAGAGCTACACTGAAATCACCAGAGCCATTTCTAAACTCTACATCTCTGCTCTGTGATACATTTGTTTTACATTTCGAGCAGTGTGTGTTATCTGCTATATTAAACACACACACTGACTCCTATACTTTCACTGGAGGATCTTTAAATCATCAGCAAACCTTTTTACACTTCATTTCCCACTGTGGATAGTTGTAGAGGTCATGTGAGACCTGGATAGCTCTAAGCTGTTGTTTGTTTCCCCACGCAGAACTGTGGTAGAGGTCTTGTGACCTGGACAGTGTGTTCACTGTTGTTAACCCCGATCCAGGGTGTGGATCATTTTTATATAAACTTTTGAGAGGACTAAGTCTCGGCTTGAGACTGAACCTCTTGGTTAATTCTCTGTGTTTGTAGCTACATACTATATCCATACTACATATTTATTTCATATTCCGCTGCTATTACTTTGAAATATAATTTGTCTTCAAAGCTACTTTGATAGTTAAACTTGAAAGTGTTTATATTTATTATAAACCAGTAAGTTAGTTTCAAAAGTTAATTTAATCATATGATTAAGTTAACTGAGAACTAATCAATCTTTGAGAAACTAATTGAACCTTTATAATCTGTATAAATTCACTTCAGTTTAATCTGTTTTTGAAATAGGGGGATTTTAATGAACATTGTTTTTAACAGAAAATTTTAATTGGAACTCAATTCACCCCCCTCTTGAGTATCCACTCCGACCAACAATAATAAATAAAAGAAGAACAAAGAAGTTTAAAACACAAATGAAAATATTACAACATGAAGAAGAGAATGAGGCTTCGATTAGGGGATCCTTGCTTCAAGAGATACCCCTCTTAAAATGGTTAGATAATTTGGGTGAAACCAATTCTCCTCTACCTCCAATCTTCTAATTCACTTCCCAACATCACCAAATGAGAAAAACACCAATTTATAGAGTGGTGGGGAGGCTAGGTTCAAAGTGGTTTCAAGTGTGAATGGGGAATCTCGGCCAAATATTTTATGCCAACTTGCACCGCCCATTTGACCACCAAAACGCGTTAATTGGCCGGCCTTCTAGAAGGATTATATGTGAGTATATGGGTCCTCTATCTCCTCTAAATATTTGGGCTCAATCCAAGACTATATTAAAGAGTTATGGCCGAAATATAGGAGATTTTCCATTCTGGCATGTCCAACCCACCTTTGACTTTATGGCCCAATTACTCCATCCAAATGCATTATTTTTATCTAGTGTACTGAATAAAAGTTTTATCCCATGAAGTAAGGAACACAGTTACAAAATAATAAGTTCAAATAATTCAAATAAAAATATTTATGATTGAAATACTACAGTGATTTTAAAAGGGTAAAACTGGAATTTTCATCAAATATTCAAATGAATGATCTAATCCCAAATACTTTCTAATTAAACATATTTAACATAATGTGAGGAAATTATATCATTTATTATCAATAAAATATTCAATAAAATGGTGTTTTATCATTTACCAACTCAATAATTCACTGGAGGGAGCTCAAACGAATTGTATGAAAGCCATTGCGGATGCCAAGAAAGCACTCCATCAGGCTAAAAAGAGTGAAGTTAGTCAAGTGCATGAGCTTCAAGTGGATGCTGATGAAGCTCGGGATTCTGTATATCAAGTGAAGACTTATGTTGATAGCCTCTTGTAAATTCTTGGAAAAGAGAAGAGACTCCAATCTGTGGATGTCCTTCTAACTTTTGTGCATCAAATTGAAAGAACGCTTTCATCTTCAATCATTTGTGCACGTATTTTCCTGCTACCTGCTTTAAATTTTTTACCTAAGACAATGGGCCTAGTAAGAATAGTTTGATTTTTACTAATATTATTATAAATAACCCTACAAACTATGAATCTTTTAATTGTTCAATATTACCTAAATCATACAAAATGTATGTTTAGTGAGCTGGAACTTGACTTTTATTCAGAGTTCCTTTGTCTTTTGTGGGCAGTTTGAAGCCATGCACATTGGACATAAAAAGGCTAATGTTTAAGGTCGAAATAGCTTTGACCGAACAGATTAAAATGGACTCAATTCCTTGACAATTTGTCGGAAAATATATTACCACACTCAAGTATGAGGGAAAATGTGTAAACTATGACTTAAGAAATTTTGAATCTGAGGGATGACATGAAAAAGGGCTAAAAGGCATTATAAGAAGTAGTTCCCAAGAATGAAGTTACCATTATTTAACAAACCTGCTAGTGGGGTTTAATTATGCAGGGCCACCTAAGGGCATTGGCTGCATGTTCAAATAATAGCATCTTTTGGCTGATAGGACTGTTATGTAGACTACTTATGCAAGGTCACCTAAGGGCACGTGCTGCATAGTTAGGCAAAAGAACTCTTAGAAATTTACTTTTCTACTGCTGAAAAGCCAATGAAAGTTTATGGAAATTCAAATTTCCCAAAGCATAGAGTTTGTTGTATGGAGAGAGGTACTTGAATATGGAGAAGATATTTCCAAACAAGATTGTCTAAGAACTGGATGAATTTTACTCCTACGAAGGTCTAACCCAAGCATAGGGAAGGTAAATATAAACCATAGACTTGAATACTTTCATATCATGAAAAATAACATGGGACAAATATGTTAAGGATGGATATTTTTTGCGGATCCCTACAAATTTTCATTAAGACCAATAAGGACAAAAGAGGTTTTCATTCCAAGAATAAAGTTACCACTATTTAACAAACTCGTTAGGGGGTTGAATTATGTAGGGAAACCTAAGGGAATTGGATGTATAGTCAAATAATAACATCTTTTGGCTGACAGGTCTGTTATGTAGACTGTTTATGCAAGGCCGCCTAAGGGCACGTACTGCATGGTCAGGCAAAAGAATTCTCAGAATTTGGACATTTTGTGATTAGAAGTTAGGAAAAGGGTTATGAAGATCTGATAATATTTAAGGTTAGGATTATGACACATAAAAATGGGTATTGTTCAATGTATGTAAAGATATATAGATCAATGCTAACCATAATCACGTTGTGACTAGGTCCTGAATTGAAATATTGGACTTCACTGCGTATCCCATAAGGATGGGAATCAAGACATACGTAGTTCTTGAAATACAGTTTAACTTCATGTGAGACAAGAGTATGAGAGATCTTAGTTTAGGGTCATAGAGCTCGGACCATTATAATAAATACACAATGTGTGTTTTCATGGGGACTTTTCAGCCAGGGGACTGAAAGTGGAATTTGGGGTTAGGCCCAAATACTTGGGGCTGGATTCGAGGGACACTAGAACGTTCCTACGTATCCTATAAGGATGGGAATCAAGCCCACGTAGTTCTAGAAATACCCTCTATACATATTTGGTTCGTACATGTGAAGGGTGAAAGGGGACTTTAGTGCAATGATGGTTTGACCCAAGATAAAAAGTTCAGGCATTACTATGTATGCACGTAGTCTTTGAAATGTAACATGATTGGAAATCAATGTAAATAATGATTCCCTCTCATGTGAGGTTATCAAATAATGTTTTAGTTTATTATCATACAGGACAAAAGTGTTGTACAGTTTAATGTCGTATAGCAAGGACGAAGGTGAACCAATGTAAAGATATTGATTCTGGGGGCGGTTTCACGAATCAACATCATATGAGATGGAGGTGAACTGATGTGAAGAGATTGGTTTTGGGCTTGAACCTTGGGAGGTTGCCTACGTACCCAGCCTAAAAGGCCAGGATCAAAGTCCACGTAGTTCAATTGAATAATGAATTAGTGATCAAGTTGTTCTTGGGGACAATGACCTAAAAATGGTGTTGGGACTTACACATGGTTAGCGGCCCGGAGAGGGTATTATGGTTGAAGTTTGCTCTAAGCTCACGTGAGTCATACTCGGTTCGAGAAACAAGAGGTAGCAACAACCCTAACAATGCACAGTTTAATGTCATGTAGGACATATGAAGGGACTATGTAATTTAAAGTCTTGCAGTTAGGATTATTGGTACTGCACAGTTTAGTGTCATGTAACAAGGAAAAAATACAGTTTAACATCATGTAGGATGTATTAAGGTATTTCTGTACAGTTTAGCATCATGTAGTTAGGATGATGGGGACAATATAGTTTAATGTCATGTTGGACAAAAGGGGAACTGTGCAGTTTAATGTCATGCAGTAAGGACAAAAGAGGACACGGTTTAACGTCATGTTGGACATATTAGGGATTTTTTCACAGTTTAACGTCATGTTGGACGAAAAGGGGAACTGTGCAGTTTAATGTCATGCAGTAAGGACAAAAGAGGACACATTTTAACGTCATGTTGGATGTATTAGGGATTTTTTCACAGTTTAACGTCATGTTGGATGAAAAGGGATGATACATTTTAGTGTCATGTTGGATGAAAGTGCGAATATTTTAAGGTCATATGCATGGACTGTTGCTATATAGTTTAACATCATATAGCAAGGACGATGAAGGGGACACATTTTAACTTTATGTTGGAAGAAAGTGCGAATAGTTTAAGGTCATATGCATGGACCATAATGGTACAGTTTAACGTCTTGCTGGACATAAAGCATGCAAATAGTTTAAGGTCATATGCATGGACCATTGCTGTATAGTTTAATGTCATATAGCAAGGACGATGAACGGGTATTTTGTGTTTATAAAAAATACTTCTTCAAAAATCTGGCATTGGTTGGAGTAGTAATGAGTTCTCCATCCATTGAGATTAAAGAATAATCTCCATTGGAGTAGAACTTATGTATTGAATAAGGTCCTTCCCACTTTGGTTCAAGCTTGGGAGGTTTCTTTCCTGGTATCATTGGAGTTCTGAGAACCAATACCAATTCTCCCGGAATGAATTAACGAAGATGAACTTTTTTGTTGAAAGCTCGTGCTATTTGATTCTGATAGACTTCCAAGTGGTGCAAGGTTCAAAATATTTTCTCATTTAACTATTCTAATTCATCCAATCGCTTTTGAGATTGTTCATCTGTATATGATTGATCACAAATGGCCACTCTGAGAGAAGGTAATTGAACTTCAATGGGAAAGACTGCTTCCGTTCCATATACCAGTAAATATGGAGTTGACCGCATTGCAGTGCGGGTGGTGGTCCGATAAGCCCATAAAGCATGAAAGAGTTTATCAGGCCATGACCTCTTATCTTTATCCACCATCTTTTGTAGTATGTTTGAAAGAGTCTTGTTGAAGGATTCTATCTGGCCATTGCCCGCTGCATGATACCGAGATGAATGATTGGATTTGATATTATATTCTTGATATAACTTCCTCACCTCGGATGAACAGAAGTTGGTGCCATTGTCTGTCAATATGGTATGAGGGACACCAAATCTGGTAACGATGTTAGACTTGATGAAGCTAACAATGCTTTTAGAACTAACTTCTTTGAGAGGTATTGCCTCTGCCCATTTGGAAAAGAAGTCAGTAGCAGTAAGAATATACTTAAACTACTTGGTTGTAGCTGAAGGGTAAGGTCCCACCACATCCATTCTCCATGTGTCAAATGGCCACGAGTATTTAGCTATATGAAGCAACTCTGGGGTCTAATAAATGAAGTTGGAATGAACTTGGCATGAATGACACTTCTTTGTAAAATCAACACAATCTTGTATTATTGAAGGCCAAAAGTATCCAAGCCTTCGAATTTGATCAGATAGTCTATGTCCAGACTGGTGGGCACCACAGACTCTTGCATGCACTTCTTTCATGACAGCCATTGTCTCTTCACCATCAATGCATCTGAATAGAACTCCATCAAAACTACGTTTGTAGAGAATTTTCTCTGGGTGATCTGGACTATCATAAAGAGTGAAATTGACCACACATCTCCAGACTTGTTCTTTCCAGGCTCTATCGGGTGGAAGTGTTCCGTTTTGAAGGTATTCCCTGATAGGTGTCATCCATCCTGTAGTATGACCATATGGTTCAGGAATGGGACTATTTTCATTGATTTCCTCTATTCTGATTTGAACATAAGGTGAAATTGTACGACTGTGGGAAATACTGATGGTTGTCTTGTCCCGATTTGGATCTGCCAGAGCTGTGGCTATATTATCCAGTGCATCAGCTTGGGCATTTTGTGACTGCGGGACATAAGAAAATGTCCGTTCTGAAGGGAATTTCGCCATTAATTCTCTAACATAATCATACAAAGGGATTAGTTCTTCTTTTCTGATGGCATAATCCCCGTTGACTTGTTTGATTACCAGGTCTGAATCACCTTTCACCTTTAAGTGATTCACTTGTGCTTGAAGCGCCAACTCCAAGCCTGCGATGAGATCTTGGTATTCTGCTTCATTATTTATACTGCCTCCCAACAATGAGAAGGAATAGGGTATCACTGCCTTTTCTGGAGAAATGATCACAACTCTTAACCCAACTTTGTTGAATTTAGGATTTTCCATTTTCCTCCCTGTTGGACTTCTGGAAGCACCATCAAAGTACATTTCCCATGTTTGAAGATTATCTTGAATAAAGAAGACTTCTTCATCAGGAAGTTCAATATCTGAATATGTATATTCTATTGAAGGGTGTTCAGCAAGGAAACCAGCTAGATCTTGGCCCTTTATTGCCTTTTGAGACACATACTGGATATAAAATTGCTGCAAAATAACCGCCCACCTTGCCAGACGTCCTGTAAGCATTGGACGACTAAGGATGAATTTGAGGGGGTTATTACAAGATACCAATTGGACCTCGTGATGTTGTAGGTAGTGTCTCAACTTCTGAACTACAAATATTAATTCTAGGCAGCACTTATCAATACTTGAATATTGGGTCTCTGCTTCAAGCATAGTCCGACTGAGATAGTAGAGGCTATTTTCATTCCCAACATCATTCTTCTGAGCAAGAAAGGCACCCAATAATCACTCCAAAGCTGTCACATAGAGGATAAGTGGTCTTCCTTCAATGGGTGGCATTAATACCGGTGGAAAAAAAAGATACTTCTTGAGAATATCAAATGTTTCTTTATATTCTTTATTCCACTGGTAAGTGGCTCCCTTCTTCATCAATTTGGTGAAGGGTAAACTTTTTCCTGCCAAATTGGCGATGAAACGCCGAATATAGGCTAAGTTTCCTTGAATTCCTCTCAATTATTTTAAATTTCGAGGAGGTGACATACAAAGGATTGAATTTTTCTTCTCAAGATCGACTTCAATACCACAATGGCGTACAAAAAAGCTGAGAAATTTTCCTGAGGTTACCCCAAAAGCACATTTTAAGGGGTTCATCTTCAAATTATGTTGTCGAAGTTTGTGGAATATGATTTACAAATCAGCCAAGTGATTAGAACATTTTTTGTATTTAACCACCAAATCGTCCACGTAACATTCAATGAACTTCCCTAAAAAGGGTTTGAAGATACGATGCATGGCACGCTGATATGTTGCGCCTGCATTCTTTAGGCCAAAGGGCGTTACCCGATAGCAGAACACACCATGAGGGGATCTGAAGGCTGTATATTCTTCATCTTATGGAGCCATTCATATTTGATTATACCCAGAGTATCCATCCATGAAGGAAAGTGCTTTATAGCCAGCTGTTGCATCAATTAAAAGTTCTGTAATCGGAATTGGAAAATCATCCTTAGGACAATGCCGATTAAGATCTCTGAAATCAATGAAAACTCTAATTTTTCCATTCTTCTTCTTCACAGGGACAATATTAGCCAACCATTTGGGATATTGAACTTCTCTAACAAAGTTAGCTTTGATAAGATTATCCACTTCAGCTTCAATTTTGGAAGCATAAGTTGGGTGTGTTTTTCTGGAAGCTTAATTGAATCCTCGATGTTCTTCTGGCAAACCCAAATGATGAGTAGCGACATCAGGATCAAGGCCTGGCATCTCTGTATAGTTCCAAGCAAATATATCTCGATTTTGATTCAAAAATGAAATATACATTTCTTGTTCTTCAAGAGTCATGGCCGCACTAATTAAAGTGGGGCGTGGATCTTCTTTTGTATCCAGATTTATTTCTCTGAGTTCATCCATGGTAGTAGAGATACCCTCTTCAAATGCTGGAGGATCATCCCTGAGATCTTCCTCTTCTTCTTGAACATGTGTTATTTCTCTTGTTTCTACTTGCATAGTATATGATGAAGTAGAATTTTCATGATCATAAGAGATGTTAAAATTTGAACATCTTGAAGAAGAAGCTTCCATTTCCGACCCGATTGATGATGAAGGGTCTTTCTTGGGTATTAAGGAGAAGATGATGGATTGAGAATCAACATCATTGTTCACCTCTAACATTGTTATAACTTCTTATGGCCTGGTTGGCGAAGTATAGACTTGCTAGATTTCAGTAGATGAAATGAAGACATCTCCATTTGAGCTTTCATCATTGCTTGGTGAATCACCAATTTCTCCCATGTTGTCTGGATTAATTGCCATAATTGACATTATGGAGGTTTCCATAAGAATATTTGGATTTGATTCTATCCTTTCAATTTGACTGATAGACAACACATAATCTGTACTCACATGTGTAAATGGATTTACTGGAATCTTTTCCAAACCATATGGAGCATTAACTTTGGTAATCTCCCTTATTGTGGATTTCTCCTTTCCCTTCATGTGATAGAATTCCGCCTCAATGTATTGAGACTCACATGTCTTGAATGGGAACTTATCACCATAAAATGTCCCAACTTGACCATCGAAACAATACTTGAGACATTTATGGTATGATGAAGGGATAACCATATGTTGATGTAGCTAGGGTCTTCCAAGCAAGATGTTGAAGGCTGAGTCTTGATCAACAACCATGAAATATGAATTGAATACAAGATCTCCAAACTGAGTTCTGAGTGTAATCTCGCCCAGTGGTTCTTGTTCATTTTTATCATATCCTTGTAACATCATAGTAGAAGGAGATAAGTCAGATTCCTTAAGGCCCAATCAATGAAGTTTACAAATGGGCATGAGGTTGACTCCTGAACCATTATCAATGAAAGATCTTCGGATGTCTACACCATTGACCTTGCTAGATAAATACAAAGGTCTTATATGTCCATGCACGACATCATCTTCATCTTCATCTGTGAAAGATATCACTGCATGACATTCTGCGGGATTATTCTCTACATGGTAGGCTTCACCTACAGAAATTTCAGTTTCAAAGTCCTGAGGACTTGACAAAGCCTCAATGAGTGCCTCCCGAAGATCCTTTGATAAATTTAAAGCATCCAAAATTGATAACTTGGTCGGGACTTGGGCCAGGTGTTTCAATACATCATACTTTTGATCCAAAGGTCTGCGTTTCCCAATAGTAATATGTGGTTTAGAAGGTGCCTTGGAAGTTGATGCTTTGGAAGTTGATGCATCTTGTATCGGGGTAGGAGTTGGTAATACTCCTGGCTTCATAAGATTAGACCAAATAGGTCTATTTACTTGCTGAGAGGAAGAAGGTGGAACCTCCAACCGATCCTCCAGAATAACTATTCCAGGACTAAATCTACCTTGTGAGGAAGAACTTGCTTGTTCTTGTTGAGCTCGTTGAAGGGATTTGCCACGAGTTTCTGCCGCAGACACAGTTCTATCAGGGGTATAATTGGAATAGTGGCCTATGAAATATCCACATCTTCCTCGGTATCCTGAGCCTCTAGAACTTCCTCTGATTCCTTTATGTGATACAGGGAACCCAAGTTCATCGAGATCGAAACTGTGTTTGGCATAAGGATATGTTAAGTGAATCATATTAACAAAACCAAAGATTAACTCTTCATCTGATGAAGACTCTACCTGACTAGCCAATTTAGGCTATGCCGTTTGATGGGACGGTACCCGTGGCTTCGAAGTATATGGCATAAAATCTACCAGAGTCAAAGACAACTTGGGCTTTAAAACATACTCATCTTCTTCTGATTCTTCTTCTTTCTTTGAATCATGTCGTTTCTTTGAGGATTTTCCCTCAGATGAAGAGGGTTTTTCTACGGCATTCATGGCAGAAGACACAATTGGTTTCTTTAATTGTGTTCGCAAAATAGCATGAGTTTGGCTGATCATTTTTCTGACCATCCAATCATTATATTTTTGTGCATTTTTATTCTTGACTTCTTGCCACTCGCCTTGTTCCTCCGGAGCTGTAGCAGTAACACATGCTACCTGAGTTGAAGAACCTTTCAGTTTGACTTGTCCCGAGTCGGCCATTTTTTGCAGGAGGTCCTTGAAGACAAAACACTTCTGAATGGGATGCCCAAATATCTGATGAAAGGGGAAATAGTTGGTATGGTCTTCATCTCCTTCCTTGTTCGACCTTTTGGGCCTTGGAAATTGAACCAAATTATTCTCCAGGTCCGAAATGAAGTAACTAGGAACTTGTTCATTTCAGAAAGAATAAACTTTGATCTTCAACACATAAAATTGTTTTCATCTTTGATCTCTTTGATCGTCTTGAAGAAAAGACCTCTGTTGCTAACTCTTAGGAGATGGAGCCCTTCGGGAAGATGAAGGTTTTGAAGTAGAAGTAGGTACAGGTGCTTGTTTAAGCATGACTGTAGCAGTCTCTGCTCTACCCATTCTCCTTCCTGGAGCTGATGGAATTACATGAGTTTTGTCCTTAGTATTTATAAGAGAATCTTCAATCTATTGAGCGATTGAAGTAAGGTCTCGAAACCCTCCTGTGTATTTCACAGGGATCAACGGCGTGCGTAACTCATCACGCAGATTTGCCACACAGATTGGCAACAATTTTTCTTGAGGGAGTGCTAAGCTCAGGGAATATGTTAATCCCTTCCAGCGAGCAATGAAATCTGAAACCCTTTCATTCTCCCTTTGCTTACAGTTTTTAAGATCAAAAACTATTGTCTTTGGCAATGTTGAGCTGAATTGAAGAAGAAATTTTTGGCGAAGATCCTCCTATCCGGTAATTGACCGGGATTGCAAGCTTGTGTACCAGACAAAGCAGGTCCTTGTAATGACTATACAAAACACCTGAGCTTAACTGATTCTTGTTGCTGAAGGGTTCCCATCATAGGATCACAACGAGAAACAAAATGCGTTAAGTGTTTCTCTGGGTCTCCTGAACCATTAAATATTGGGAATGTGGTACTTTCAAAATTTGATGGGGGAGGAATTGCATCAACCCATTCAGGGTAAGCTCTCTTTTCTGGTTGAACTTGAGCGAGTTTCCCCTCTATAGCTTCCAACTGAGATGTTAATGACTCAATAGTAGTTATTAACTTTTGAGAAACATCCGGTTGAGCTTGGACCTGAACAGGTGCAATGACTGGAGCTTGGATAGATGTGGCAGCTGGTACTGCAACCGATGGCAGCACTGTCGATTGTTGTTGCACTTGACCCGTAGGATTAGACCTGTGAGGGTGTACTGATAAAGGAGGATATTCTTGATCCATATCAGTAGCCACAATAAATTCCTTTGGCTGACTGACTCTAGTACCCTTAGGAGGAAGACTACCCTGAAGTATTTCTGCATTCATCCTCCTCAATTCCTTCATTTCTTCCTCTTGTTGTGCAAATATTTTCTCTAATGAGAGCGATTGGCCTTCTCCAAAGGAAGGGTATGTAACCTTATTCTTTTCTTTCCCCTTGTTGGATCCTTTTCGGAGAGGGGGAAGTGGGTTATTTGAAGGAACACCCAGATTCTGGGTAAGCCTTTGATTTCGTGTACGCACACCTTCTTCATTTGTGTCTGTGCATACAAATTCTTGAGCAGGAACCTCTTCATCAGATCCCTCTGAGTGAACCTCGTCTGGTGGATCAGAAACAACGAAATTAATGACATTAATTGATGCATAATGCATTTCATCCCTTCTATCATCATTTCTGCGATATTGTCTTCTTCCATGTCCCTGATGAGACATTACATTTTGTCAATTTGATCCCTCGGGAACTTCTTGATGAACCGTAATTTGGAGGGAATCTCCTAATAATTTGGATCTTCGTTCCTCTTGAGGCTTCTTCCCTAATCGAGAGAAGACTGAATTTCTTTGAGGAAGAGATTGAGGATTTGAAAAATCCCCCAGTCTGGTGGACTGGGGTTGTTCCTGTTATTCCTTCTCAACTCCTCGAATCGTATTTGTTGATTCCGAGGGTTGGGTTAAAAGAGTCCCCAATATAGAAAGCTGGGGTGGTTCTTGACATGCTATATCTGAGACCTTCTTGTAAGATCTCCTGATTTTACAGACTTTAGTCTGGAAATTGGATAGATGCATCAACCTGCATCCACTTTTATCACCCGGCTCAAAAGACCATTGGATGATTTCTGACACTTATGTCACTTGATGATGTGCTTGCTCCAAACGAGAGGCATGTTCAATATTCTCATTCACTTGATGCAAGAGTAATTCAACAACTTGTTCTCTGTATGCTTGATTTTGAGAAGAACTAGTTGAATCATGTTCTTGAGAAAGCCTTTGATTACAAAAAAAGCCAATTGACTGTGGCCGACCATCAGCAATAAAATTGCATGAGACCATTTCCGGTGGGCTTTACTGACTGGAGAGTACAGTGAAAAGTAGTTCTCCATGAACACCTTATCCCCTGATATGAATACTAGATGGGGCATTGGAAATTAACCGACACAATCTTCTTAGTGCGCCAAGGCATGAACGTTGAAGGGCTCTCTACTACTTTTCAGCCTTCGGATATCGAGAAACTGAGAGAGAAGCCAAGTCAATTTGGCGTTGTAACCCTTCTATTATCTTGATATGATTTTCATATTCATCATAAGATAATTTTTTTTCAACTGACAAAGAGTTTTCCATATGTTGAGACGAATATCATGAATTCCATCTTCCGTCAACATATATGGAATGTCATACTGAGAGTCAGTCGAAGGCCAAAACATGACTGGCACTTCACCTTTCTCCAGTTGTTTTCTCATATTCAGTACTTCCTCTTTATCATTCAATGGATATTCTTCTACCTGATTGGACTAGAGTTGGTGCTTCTTTGTTGCTTCATCAGATTCAACAAGATCGGTAGAGAATTCACTGATCAATCTAGAAGATGAAAGATCCAGGGGTGGTTCGAAGAATTACCTACACCCCAAGCTATCTTCTGATTGAGAAAGTATTTCACCTAATAATGGTGAAGCATTAGACATGACTGGCTTCGCATTTGCAAGTTCCTCTGGATCTCATCTAAAGACGAAACTTCGAGATCGACCAAACTGTCATGAAGCAAGACTTCATGAGGAAGTGTATGATAAAGACCTTCAGAATTAATGTTCCCACTATTGGGAAATGGAGGAGTATAATCTTGAATTCCAAAAAATAATTGTCTGAGGGATTTTAGAACTCCAGCGTCAAGTAAGGCCTTATTACAAATTTGCTCTTGATTTCTTGACTGTGTTGGGAGAGTCTTCTTTTTAAATGCCTTCTTACTCAATTTGGCAGGTTTATGTGCCTGCTCAGGAGAAATGATCAGGTTAGGATGATTATCTCCACTCAAACCAGGTGTGTGTGCCTGATTTGGTTGTCCGTATGATATGGGGGAGTACGCCCCACAACCCTCTTGGACTGGAACAGAGGTGTGTGTCTATTCCGGAGTGAACTGTTGATTTTTCACTCCACTGGTAGGGATATATTTATGTGTCTTTCCCTAAGATGCTGCTGAATTTGTTATAATATCCTGGCAGACATCCAGAATATGAGCAGGGATTTGTTTCTACTCTTTCACCATTGATAGAATATGCTTGGTAACTTCAGCTACTGGAACGTGGATATACGTCCATTCCGTGCTTGGAGTAGGTGTGTGTTCCTACTCCTGTCCTCCTTTTCCTGTCAGTGAATCCTGATAGTACTCAAGTGTGGGCGTAGAGAGTTGAGTCTGCCTCCTGTTTGTCGTCGGAGCTTTCCGACTAACTTCTCTGAATGCTACCAAACAAGACTGTTGGTAGGCTTGATCAATACGAGTAGGTGTATGTGCCTGCTGATTGCACTTCTCCAAACATGATTGACGAGCTTCCTTCAATACTGATAGACGAGGCTGCTCGTAGGATTGATGAGTGTAAGCAGGTGTATGTGCCTATTTACCAGTTGTCAACACATTGGGTTGGTGGGATCCATCGTATGTAGTCAGATGAGTCTGCTGACTAGCTGATGATTTATAAACAGGTGAATGTTCCTATCTATAGTACTTTGTCGGAATTTCCTGGCAGGATCGGCATGCTGCTTCCAGACGAGTCTGCTGGACAGCGGGATTAAAACAGACGGGTGTGTGTGCCCGCTCGTTGCTTGCCACCAAGTTAGGTTGGTGGAATTCTCCAGAGATGGCAGAGATGAGAACCTGCTCACTGTTGACCGGATTTCGTCTCTGGAGGTTCATCTTGCCTTCTCGGGTTTGAGGAACCTGAGCAGAATGCCTGGATACGATACCCTCATCATGTTGAGGGCGCACTGCCGCACGAGTCTGGCAGCGATTGTTGATGGGAGCCCTTGGAAAGGACTCTTGTCTCCTTGAATTAAGGCCTTGAGGGACCTGATCATT
This sequence comes from Viscum album, assembly GCA_963277665.1. NCBI lineage: Eukaryota > Viridiplantae > Streptophyta > Magnoliopsida > Santalales > Viscaceae > Viscum > Viscum album. The sequence goes on from OY728138.1 coordinate 1,798,145,862, forward strand.
CACCTCCCCAGAATATGGGAGTGAATGGTGATTGCGTTCTGGGGATAACGACCTGAAACGGTTGGAGACGGTGGTTGGCACCACCTGCTTCTTGATCGCTGGTCGTCGCTGTCTGGACGACCAAGGTAAATTATTGACTTAGAGGGCTTGTCGAGCAGCCTCCATAGTCAAAATAGTACCATTTTGACGGTACTCCTTAACCAACGCATTTGATACCCAGCGTTGAAGACACTGAGTAGGTGATATCTTCCTCAGATCGGACGATGATCCAGCAGGAGTAGCAGCAGAGGACTTTCCATCAGAAGTATTCACAGTAGAAGTATTCACAGGTGTGAACTTAAGAGAAGCCATTTATGTAATGCAGAAGATCTTGGAAAATATTGCTTGTTTGATATAACAGACGTAATCAAGATAAGTTCGGCCACTACATCTTTTGGATAATTACATATTTTATTGATTGTCTTGTTGTCCCTCTCATTGAGTTTAAATAGGGGTCTAACAAATAGGTAAAAACATAATTTTAACTTGGTTAAGGATTCACGTCGGGTTCACCATTTTTTGTTTCCTCTGGAATTGGGAATAACCTCTTTGGTTTAAGGTTCAAACATTCTAAGCAGTTTCTAACAGGTTTGTTTGTAGAACTGGAAACATCCAATGATTCCATATCCATTTGGACCTACTTTCCAAAGGCAGGCGCTTATTAGTTATGCACTGATGAGGTTTAGGAATTTTCATTGGTCGAGAGGATGGGAGGTCGAACTCATCACACCTTTTTAGGGGAATTATTGTCTACTCTAGGACTCCCTTTATAGATTTAAGTTATGTTCGTGAATCCTTATTAAATTACCAAGTATAAAATGAGCTTTCCTTTAGATCTGACAATCAATGATTGATATGTAGGAAATTTAGAGAATCTTTTATATGTATTTGAGGTTCTTCATCGATAGAGAATCATCTATATTTGTTAGAGATTCATAGTCAATGGTATCCTTTAATACATATATAAAAGTCTCTTGGTCATTATGATGACCATACTTGTTTTAAATCCACTCAGTGGGGCACTTGAAGTTTATTGTCATTCAGAATGACATAGATTATTTCAGAGTTGGGATCGTACCCACAGATGGGCTACCTACGTATCCTTTATTTAGAAAATGAATCAGAACCCACGTAGTTCTAGAAAGGGAGTATGATGTTTATGTATGATTTATGGCTCAAAGAAAGATGTCATAATTACTTTTACACTCTAAGCTCACGTGAGTCATGCTTGGTGTGAGAAACAAGAGGTATTGGTGAAACAAGACAATTTGTGCCATGAAAGATGCAATCATAGAAAATGATGTGGGGTTTATGTATGTATGACTGCCCAAATAGATAAAGATCAGGACTTATTTCAACGAAGAAGTTTCGGGAATAGGTTCCATAAAAGTATATGTGCTTTTATGGAGATTTGGATACTCTAACTTGGGGCTTACTCCCGAGGAAGATGCCCAAATTAGGAGGGGACTTATGATTGGGTTTTACTCATAAGAAGGAAACCCAGATCAAAAAGTAGATTAAGACTGGTTAAGAGAAATTAAGACTCGGGCTTACTCCTAAGGAGGAGGCCCAGGTTAAAGGAATTTTAAGATTGGGGGTTATTCCTGAAAAGGAAGCCTAGGTTAAGGGAATTTTAGAATTAAGGGACTTGGGGCTTACTCCTAAGGAGGATTCCCATATTTGAGACTGGGGCTTACTCATGAAAAGGAAGCCCGGATTTGAGAAATTATGGTTGGGGCTTACTTCTGAGGAGGATGCTCAAATTTTGGGAACTTTGAGACTGGGGCTTACTCCTAAGGAGGATGCCCAGATTAGGGGACTTGGGGCTTACTCCTAAGGAGGATGCCCAAATTAATGAGGACTTGGGTCTTACTCCTAAGGAGGATGCCCAAATTAATGAGAATTTGGACTAGGTCTTACTCCTGAAAAAGGAGGCCCAGGTTAAGGATTATCTCATCTTAAAGGATGAGGTTGAATGAATGAACTGTCTAACCTTAGTGATGTAAAGATGTGTAAATCACTAGATTTTGAGAGATGTTCCATATAATTCCTTTCAGATAAGGAAGCCAACAAGGAAATCATACCATGAATGGCTTTGGAGAGAATCCTGAAGGCTTAATCTTGAAGAGGAGAGGTGGATAGGTATAGGAGGGGTGAAATAAGCAGGAGGGGCACCCAAAAAGAGAGGGTTGCACAAGTCCTGATGGGCGCGCAGGTACTGCGTGGGCGCCCAAGTCCTGGTCGCGCAGGTATACTTGCGCGACACATGGGTACTTGCGCGACTTTTAACCCTTAGGGTAATACTTGGGCGAGATTTGGATCAAGCCCTTAGTACTATCCCTAGGGGCTTCCAGAAGGGTGGCGCGCAAGTTCGGGTGAAGGAGAAAAAGCGGCGCGCAAGTGTGGCCATTTCCCTTAAGGGTTGGCCACTCAAGCGTGCAAGTGTTGATGAGTTTCAACACTTAGGCCTTTCTCCCCCTATTTAGATCTTCTGTTCTAGGTACGAAATTACCTTAGAAGTGTTTGGAAGCTTTGAGAAGACACTAGGGCGCTGGGAGCTCAAATCTGAGGTTCTGGAATTTTTTCATCCTAAAAATGGGGGGGGCCACAGGGGTATTTATAGGTTGGAGAAGACCCTGGGATAATTTCAAAGAGGGCCCGCAAGTCACCTGTGCGACCACTGGGCAGTGCGCAATTACACTTGCGCGACCTTGGTGGAACTTGCGCGACTCAAGTGCCTTTGAATCTTGGTTCATGCCTTTGTCAATTTTTGATGTTTCTTCAAAGTATGAATCACTTTGGGTTCAAGGTATTTCCCTTTACATTCCTTTGGACTCTGTGATGGAAAGGAGCGTCAACAAACCTGATTATACCCATATGCTCCTCCTTTGATCACTTATGATCCTTGATTGTTATCACTTATGTTTATCCTTACTAAGCATTTAAGATCACCAATTTATTTTGTTTCTATTAGTATTAAAGATAAGAAAAGAATGAAGTGTCTATAAGAGTATCTTATATAGAGAATTAGTGGGATATGTTGAGGACTTGTAGTGGATTAAGAAGTTGTTTATATAGTAGGAAAAAATGTTCGTTTGTTGAAAAAGACATGGGTATCTTTAGTTAATTCTTTTTACTAATTTTATAAAGCTATAAACCTTAAAAGGCCTTTGGAATGTATGAAATGAAATATTTTCCTTTTGTCATGTGATTAATTTTGTTACTTCTATGAGATTTCATTTTATTGGACTAGGTCAAGGTATATACATTGAAAAGGTACTGAAGAGATTCATTACGAAATAGTTCAAGAGGATATTGTTTGTAATTTCATGTGTTATGAATCACTCCAAGAAATTGTGTCCCAAAAAAAGAGGATAGAGAGAGAGAGAGAATAATTTGGATCGCTTACACTTCAATGGTTGGATCTTTCATATATGTCATGATATATACTAAGATTTATGCTTCTTATGAATTAAGCTTGGTAGGGATATATCAAGTAGTCTTACGTGATCCATACTAGATGGATGTAAAGAATATCCAAAATTACTTGAGGTTTACAAAGGATATATTTGTGGTCTATGGGGGAGATGAGAAAATAGTCATAAGGGGATACACATATTCTAGTATTAAGATAGATCACAATTATTTGAAATGGAAATCATGATATTTTTTATAACTTAATAAAGGATCTATGAGTTGGAAGAGTTCTCAGAATCTAATGGTTGCTAATTCTATAGAAGAGTATAATTATATTATTTATTTTTATACAACTAAAGAAGGGTTTTGGATGCAAAAATTCATTGAGTATCTTGATATGGTTCCTAGTAGTAAATATGGTATCACACTATATTGTGATAATACTATAGTAACCGTTCTAGCCAAGGGTCCAAGTCTACATAAATGAATAAAATATACACTTTGAAAGTATCACATTTGAGGGATTATTTTCTAATGGGTGAGGTCATAGTAATAAGAGTTTCCATATAAGAAAACATAGTGAACACATTGACTAAATCATTGTCCAAATAGGATCATGAGTATCATGTGAGAGTTAGTAAACTAAAAATTGTAACTAGTTGGATCTAGGGAAAGTGGGACTCTATTGGAGTTGGTTCTATAGTACAAAATAACATTGTACTTCTAATTACCAAATTTTTTATATTGATTAATATATTATCACATGATGAGTGATCTTATGTGAAACATTAATATGATAATGTCTTAATGGTATCTATCTCATCAAAATGTTATAGCAGTTCCAAACTATAGTGAGAACCTTGAAGTTATATGAAAATACTTTTAAACAAATATTTTATGTTCTATCAGATAATATATAGAAGATATTGACTATCAAGTGTTAGATATTTACAAGCATGAGGGGATTCTTATTATGAAATTTTACACATATTAATCTCCAAAAAGGTAGGTTATGAGGATATAAATACCAATAATAATTCCACATATTATATGTTTCATTGAATATTCTTATTTATGGACACGTTCATTGGTCATCATACTTGAGATTATTATTAATGTATATCATGAATTACATACTTTTATGTATTATCAAAAACCATGATGAAATATAATCATAGAGATATAGGACATTTTGGGTGTGCCATTAGTGATAAGACATTGATTGAATAAGTTAATAAAGGATTTGTACCTTCCATGTTACTAGAAGAATATATCTTAGGCCCTTTGATTGAAATAGAACTATATGATTAAATCCATGGCCATGGTGGTTGATTGATGAGTTTATTTAAGAGGTGAAAAGAAATATAAATCAAGAATAATGGTTTTTGGCATAATCATGCAACCTTCTTGATGAGAAATCAATATAAAAGGATTATACTACACAATAAACATTCGTTTGATGTTGTTTTCATTATGACATTAACGTATTTCACTATGGGTCCCTTGATGTGTTTCTAGATGAAAATGTTGGACTTTAAAAGTTTAAATAATGCCATTAAAAATAGGAATAGAGGGACACAAACTGAGGGTATATATAATCTTAGTTATATTCTTTTTGAATTTTATATTAAGAATAAATATTATTCTTGGTTTTTAGAATAGTAATTATTAATGTTAAGTTGATCACATAAATTTAGTCACCAGTTACTCGAGTTTAGAATATATGTGAGTTGAATATTAAATAAATATTTATTCATGAGTTAGTAAATATATAAAATTTATTTATTTATTAGATTAATAATATAATGATATTTATTTAAATAAATATTTATTATTCAAGGTTTGATAAATTCGTAAGAGGATTTATGGACAGTGTTAAGGGCCTGATGAAAATGATATAGATAATTTAATATCATTTAAATAAACATAAATTTATTTATTTAAGAAATATCATTTTAATATTCACATGTTAATGCATTCCATAAAATATAATAATAATAATATTATAGTTATTTCACATGGAGAATAGATTAGAGATAATATTTAGTGAAGGGGCTGAGTGTAATTATAAAATATTTTACCCTAAATATATATTCCATATTATTTCATTTTTCTTGGGTTATGTAAATCAGTGTGCATAACATTTACTCTTAAGATAATTCTCTAAGGACCAAGAAAACCCCTCCATAACATTCTTAATAATTATACAATCCTCATCATCCCTATCAAGACCAAGATAAAAATATAAATAATTCTTTCATCCTAAGAGATTTTTTATTGCGATCAACGATTAATGACACAAGGTGTTTGGTTCCTCCGTCATAACATCCATAGTTATAACTATGATGTTTTGAGATTTTTGGTGCATGTGTGGATACCACTAGAGGAATTTTACTTTGGATTCTTAGACTGTAACAATGACTCGATGATTCAAAAGAGATAGAAAAATTGATCATCATCAAATAGAGTATTATTAATATGAGTTAATTCTTATTACAAATAAATTATAAATTATATATGTAAAGATCATATCTATTAATATTCTAGTGTTGTGTTCTCCAATTATTCAAATTTATCCATTGAAATTGATGAAAATAATTATGAGGCATAGGAAAACCCTATAATGAACCGACCCATGTCTACCCGTCCAATCAACCAAACTAACACACCATAAGGCCCAAAGTGTATTCTTAATCATCATAGGATATAAATAAGCCTTGGGAACAATAAAAAACCTCTTGGGAATGGTTTCACCCATAGTAAACCAATACGACCTATCCATGATATAGAAAGACCAAAACAATATCATCAGAGTCCAAAAAATAAAATACTATATCGAGAGTAACACAACAATTAATAAACATATACCATAAGTAATAATGAACATCATATACATAAGATTCCATAACAAGACATATATAAGGAATCTCAAGTAAAACCTCAAAACTCAAAAGAATGGGAACAATACTAAACATCTCCTATAGATACATCCTAAAGAAAAAAGCTCCAAAAAATGTCTCCACATGAAATAATACCTATAATACCAAATATACTTCAACACAATGATGAAAAAATGTAATAAATAAGATCCACCAATGTACATTGTGACCTTGAATTTTCCTATGTCCTACAAAACAAATTCTATATATTCCCAAAGGCATATATAGAGTGTGAGGCACAAATCCTAGTAAAATACCACCACAAATATATTTAATGATTTTAAGACCATGAAAAACAATAAACTATTTTTAAAACTCTTTTTAAAAACTATTCCATTTTGAAAACCTTTTAGCTTAAAACATGCCTTTGAAATCCATTTGGGTTTTAATTTACTCCAACAATATTTCCAAAATAGTTCCAACATGGCCCAAAATAATGAAACATGACCATATGGAACAACATGCTCAACATACCCAACAAGGCATAACAAGTAAAATCATAAACATAATCTTTATCTAAGAAAATAAGTGTAAATGACCATAACACATGATATCAAAACAAACAAAGAACTAAAACAATGCATAAAGCATAAAGATAAACCCAAAATAAGTAATGTGAACCAAGGGATCTAACCATAAGGGTATAATTTGAGTGAGACTAAAAATAATGTTTGTTAGATGATTAAAAAAATGTAATCTCTCATAGTCATCCTTGACCCCAACTCCAAGATTTCTCACAGTCTCCTAGCCAAAAAAGTGGAACCTATCATGGTGTTCTTACAAAAAGGGTTTCATGGTCCCTTGAAAACCCATTAGAAGCTCTCTAATTCATATTTCCAAAGGCTCTAAAAGTCCATTGGACAACCCCTGCTCACACCCTGGGTATCCCCCATGTGCTACTCAATGCCAATGAAAATTAAATCACAAGTGTCCCATATCAAAATCAATTCCATAAGACACTTTAATAAAATAATATCCCAATTTTGTAAAACAAATTTCCAAAAAGTAAAATCATTTCTAAAATCTATTTAGAAATCCACTTGAAACCACAAAATCCCTTTTATCCATTTTATCAAACATTTGGAGTGCACTCAAGCCTCCATCATTTGTAAAAACCACTTTAACCACCCCATTGAAAAACCAAACAATTGAACACATCAAAAATGATATAAAAATAAACCACAAATCCTTTAATTTTTAATTTAACAAACTCAAACCAAGGTTTATTAATAATTTAAAGGCAATCCATGAAAGACACCCTTAAATAGAGACACCTACCTATAAAATGCTCCCAAACTCATCACCTATGATGATAACCACCCAAAATTGGAAGGAGAAGGACTCAAACACCTAAGAAATAAGAAAAAAAAATACCTCATTAAATAACCTAGGCTTGGATAAAATATAATCTAGGGATTCCACTATTCATAAAAATGTAAGAACAGGCAAGAGAAGGGTGAAAGGGTGAAGAAATCGTGAATATTTTTACATAACTCAATCCAAACCGCCAAAAAACCAATAAGAATACACTAGATTTGTAGAGGTGGAATATTTAACACCAAAGGAGAGGGGATAACCATGTAAGGTAGGATAAATGATTCCAATTAGTTAAAAATAAACAAGGGAATTTTGGTAAAAACACCAAAAATTTAATATGCGAGACAAACCGTATGGTTTGGCTGCACGGTTAGGAAAACCACATGCCATCAATAAGGGAGATACTACCTCCTCAAAAGGCTTCATTGTTTATACTTAGATTTTCATGATTTGAATAACTATTCAAAAGAACACTATCATCCAACCATAACCCCTTAGATTATTAGTCACATGTTTAGAAAATTCATTCTCTAACCATTCACATTGGCCAGTTTCCCTAGAAATGCTCTAATTTCAAACCCCAAAACCTAAAAACATAAAAAAATAACCAAAATATTAACGAAATATTAAAAATAAACATACTAGTGACCCGAAACAAGTCATAAACTCCCAACTATGCCACTTTATACCCCAAGAAAGTCTTCAAGCTTCCTCAGAGGATAATATGTGATACCAATACTCCCTCACCAAAGCTTCTCATTCCAATGTCTCATGTATATCGATACCATGATACCATATTTTACAAACTAATGGGATATACTTAACAAAAATCACAATATTCTAATAGTCCAAGATATGAATAGGATTCTCTATAATAGTGGCATCAATCTCAAACTCTAGATATTCCCACTCGAGCACATGAGATGGGTCCGAATGGTATTTATCCAATAGGGAGACATTGAAAAGTCATGTATTAAGGGAAAAAATGATGTAAATTATGAATGATAGTCTACCTTCTTGATACATTCCACAACTCGAAATGGCCCAACATAATGTGGCACCAACTTTCCATTCTTTCCCAAGTGTTGATTTTTAGTCGAATATATACCCGAAAAAACACCTAATCACCCACATTAAACTAAAAAAGGTGATTATGTCGATTAGTGTATGACTTATGGTGACTTTGATATGTCTCTAACCTTTTCTAAATTATCCATACCATCTTAGTCATCTCTTGGATGAGACTTGTCCCAATTAAAGAACACTCACCCACCTCAGCCTAACACAATAGGGATTGGAATGGATGGCTATATAATGCCTCAAATGGGGCTATCCAGATTGAGACTTGAAAACTTTTATTGTATAAAAAATCATCCAATGAATTTTTCCTTTACCAAAAACCTTCAAAATCAATAACACACAGTCATAACATATCCTTGAGATTTTGGATGGTCCACTCAGACTGAACATACTTCTGTGGGTGATATGTGGTGCTCAATCTCAAATTGGTTACCAAGGAATCCTAGAGAACTTCCCAAAACTATAAAGTAAAATGAGAATCCTAGTCAGAAAATATCACTGAGGGTACTCCATAGAGCCTAATAACCCATTAGACATATAAAATTCCCAACTTCTCTACCTTTATTAACTCCCTAATTGGTAGAAAATGGACTGATTTCATAAAATGGTCAATAATGACCCATATATTTTATTTCCCACTTGTAGTAAGTGGATGTAAGACTAGGGAATCCATTAAGATCTCATATCACTTACACACTATAATAGGTAGAGGTTGTAGCAACCTAGCTGGTCTCTGGTGCTCAACTTTGATCTTCTGGTAGGTCAAACATTGTAAAAGAAAATCCACCACTGCACGACTTATCCCCAGCCACCAATAAGAACCCCTCAAGGTAAAAAAATTGGTAGCCCAAGGGTGCACAAAAAAATAAGAATGATGTGCCTCATGCATCACCTCCTACCACAAGCTTGATGGAACTGCCAGCCACTTCCTGAAAAGTGGACATCCATCAGGAGACCAAGACCAATCACTCGAGGTCTCACCACCATTTAGATCACTATTAATCTATTTTCACACAAGGTTGGATACATTATCACTCCTAAAATGATATATAATAGAAGTTTTTACCTACACATAGATAAGAAGTCCTTTTCTCCATCCTCTTACACCTTTATACTTAGATCAGCAAGCAGGATCATTAGACCCCACTCATCTACCGATTCTTGAGTGGCCAACACTAGAATATTCTTGATCAAAGTGTCAGTGACCACATTTCCTTTCCTAGTAATATAATAAATATATAAATTAAAATTCTAAAGATATTCTACCCAACAACTATTCATGTGGTTTAGGTCACTCTAGAAAAGATATACTTTAAGATTTTATGATATGAGAAAAATGTAAAATTACCACTAAAAATTTAATGTCTCCACATCTTCAATACATTCATTAAGAATACATATTACTAGTCATGGGTTTGATAATTTCATTCAGGTGGGTGTGGATTCTATAAGAGATAAGCCACCACATGGTTATCCTACATCAAAACACATCCCAAAACCATATAATAAGCATGAAAAAAGAATCTATAAGTATTCCTAGAATTAGGAAGAATTATAACTGGGACCTATATAAAAGGGGCCAACAACTACTCAAAATAGTGTTGGCACTTCTCATCCCATTAAAACATCACCACTTTTCTTATCAAATATGACATGGTAAAAGCCATACTGGAGAAGTATTTGAAGAAATTTCTATAATACCCAACCAATTGGAAAATGATTTTAATCGAAAAAACTTTCCTAGGATGCAACCAAGAGATGAATACTCAAACCTTATTAGGATCAACTGAAACTCCTCTATGAGAAATCACATGGCCCATGAAATTCACCTCCTATATTAAAAACTCACATTTTTATTACTTAGAATATAGACGGTGCTCCATCAAAAACCCAAAAATAACCTCCATATAGCCAACATGGTCCTCCTATACCTTTTAATAATATAAGATATCATAAAAAAGAAAAAAACTATGAAGGTGTCTAAAAAGTGTTGGAAGATCAATTTTATCAATTCCATAAAGACTACCAGAGTATTGGTAATCCTAAAAGAAATAACCAAATGCTCAAAATATCTATACCGACTTCAAAGGGAGGTCTTTGTAATATCTTCTTCTTAAACCCTTAAATGGCGATACCCGGATCTCAAGTTTATCATTAAAACCTAAAATCTCTTCTAATCTAAATGAAGAGATAATCAATTCTAGGAAAATGGTATTTATTCTTTATGGTCAATTGATTAAAATTATGATAGTCTAAAAAAATTTGGAGGATCTCATCCACCCTCTTGGAAAATAGCACTGGTGAATCCCATACTGAAACCCTAGGATAGATAAATCCCCTTCCCTCAGGATCCTATAGTTGAATTTTCAACTCTTTCAGCTTGAATGAATCCATCTGGTAAGACAATAGGAGATAAGGCTCATCTTAGGGAGTATATTGATGGTAAATTTGAACTCTCGCTGGGGGAAAACCCTAAAAAATCCTTGTGATAGATGTCAGAGTACCTATCCATGACCATTGTAAGTCCACCCGTTGAATTATACTCTAATTAATCAAAAGAAAACCTAGAGAAAATTCATGTGATCAGACCCAAATCATAATCAGTTGATCATTACCTCCCTGATTGTAGATCCCTTTCACATTGAAAGACATTAATTCTACCATCATAGATAAATAACATAGACCTATAATGATAACTTTCAATACATACCTTGAATTATGTCAACCAATCCATAGAGAAGAGTAAGTAAAAAAAATCATGTCCAAAATAAGGAAACCCCAATTGAATTCCACATCAGCAACAAAAACATGAAACTTTAAGCACTTGAAACCTAGATCCTTCTATCCACCCAATGAGGTAAGAAAATTCATAAAAAAGGAATAAATTCCCCATACATACCCAAGGGATTAGTAAATTTCAACGTGATAATGGAATGAGATTTACCTAAATAGAAAAGAACATATTCCATGGAAGAAGAAACACACACCGTACCTCTCATGGTGGCCACTTCAAAAACTGAATCCTCTAGTATGACCTCTACCACATGAATATGTGAAGTCTCTAGAATTACATAATCCTTATTCACTTAGTGAGAATCTCCATTTCCTTAAGTGATAGATGCTACACCCTTGATAGAATCATACTTCACCTAGGAATCCATTGAAATTATGGCACCTACACCACTCCCACATGGAAAAACTGAAATTAGTGTTAAAGAATGCCCATACATCCATACTGGCATCGCACCCTCAAAGCCTTTGGGTAGTTCATCCTTGTGTGATCATCCTCCCCAAACTAATATTAGAGAACCATCTTGCACCCCATAGAATCCACTAGAGCTATACCCGATGACTACTGAGCACTCTCGATACTTCCCAAACATGGCTCTTACCGCATCCGCTTCAAACCAAAGAAGAACTCTGGATACCTCCCACTAAAGGAACACCATTGAGACATATCTTTCTAGTAAAATTAGTCTCTACCATAACTTATTTTCCATCAACCTCTATCTTTGTTAGTAAATAGAGAATAATGATAATAGACCAAATCTTGGGCTTCAATCCCATCTCAAAACATTGAGCATTGAGTTAGTCATTTTGTGAGGATATGCAATGAAACATGAACAAACTTTGTAAACCAAGATACATACTCTATCACTGAATATTCTCCTTTCTCCAAATTCAAGAACTCAAGGCCTTTACCATTTTCAAGTCTTTAGGTAGAATTTATGATTAAATGCCTCTTTAAAAGTAGTCCACATGAGATCCTCATATTTCCTTGCAATCACCGTTGATTCTGACCACTCCCTACTAGGTACTTCCATCACATGAGTGGTGAATCCTAACTTTGAGGTATTAGGGGTCTTTTGGAACTCAAAGATCCAATAAATCTAAAAAACTACTCATCAGGATCATTGGGTCCTTGATCACTATGGAAGCCAGGTAGATTCTATCTAGTAAACTCTTAGGCATTGTCCACTATCTGCATATACTCCCAACCACCTAACTAGACCTAGGATTGGATCATTTGGATCATCAAATCCTCCAAATCCATATCAACCAAAGGGTTTTCCTATGTGGTATTCTCTACAGAATCCTCTCTAAACCTAGATGTGGTCCTTCTGGGAGGTATCGTCTATAAGACATAAGAAAAAAGCTCAATCAATACACAATTCAATCTCAAAACACATCAAGATAACCAAAATAAACTCTCATCATAGATCTCAATAAGTAGAAACAACATAAAAAGAAACTCCAAATGAAAAAGGAGAAAAAACATAAAAAATATCAATAATTTCCCACTATTCATGGTTTGGACACATGGTTAAGAAAACCATGAACCAACTATGTTAGTGTCCCTGGAGCTGGTAGACAAGTCCACATAGGCTATGCATGAATAGTATTAGCCATTCTCCTAAACCTTGTGCCTTCTTTAGACTCCCATATATTCATCCCAAACTCAAAGCAACCCTAGGATCACCTCAATAATCAACACTATCTAGAGAATACATCAAAATATCATAAAAAAACACATATTTAGGATCAAAATGTAAGAATAATCCTAGAACACCAATGAAAACTCAAGGTTCAGCTTGAAGAAGAGTTTTTCAAGGACTCCTCCACTCCTGCATCTAAATTCCTGATGGTATTATCCCCAGTCTACCATTTAATCCCAAATAAAAACATCCTTTGATACCATTTTGTATCATAATGACCCGATTTGAACCGTCCCACCACTCAATCAAGCACACCACAAGGCCCAAATCACGTTCTTGATCACTATGGATTGGTAACAAGAACTAAACACAATGAACAACCTCATGGGAATAGTTTCGCCCATGGAAAAACAGCATGATCTATCCATGAAATAGGACAACTAAACCAATATCATCAGATCCATTATAATAAAATATAACACCTATATTAACACATCAATGACTAAATAAATACTATAAACTACAATTTCCATCATATAAAAAACATTCCATAACAGGACATATACATGGTATCTCAAGTCAAAAACTCAAAACTCAAAAGAATGGGAACAAGAACAAACATAGAATCACATACATATAAAAATACAAGTCTCCAAAATAAATCCACATAAGATAATCCCTATGAGACCATGTCTCCTCCATCACAAAGATGAATAAAAGTAATCAAGAAGTTCCAAAAACTTACATAGTTCTGTTTCCTTTAATCATGTCCTGCAAAATAAAGTCTATATATTCCAAAAGGAATATGTAGGGACTGAGATAAAAATCCTAGTAGGATACCACCATGAATCTATTTATGGATTATAAAATAATAAAAAACCAATAAACTAGTTTTAAAACTCATTTTAAAAAATATTCCATTTTGAAAACCATTTGACTTCAAATAAGCCTTTTAAATTCCTTTTGTTTCACCTTTATAAAAACATGTTTTCCAAAACAGTTCCAACATGTCTCAAAATAATGAAATAGGGAAGTACAACTAAACATTATCAACATACCTAACAATTCATAACATGGTAAATCACAAACATAATAATCATATAACTAAATAAGGGAAAATGTGTATAACTCATTATATATCATCATACAAGGCACTGGAATAATGAATAAAGCATAAAGATAAACTCGATATGATTAATGTTCACCAATGGCTCTAACCATAATGTCTAATGTGATTGAGACTAAAAATTAAAATTTCTATATGTCTAAACAAAGTGAAACCCCTCACAGTCTATCTCAATCCCAACTCCAAGAGATATCATGATCTACTAGCCAAACAAGAAGAATCTCTCGCGATCTTCCTACCAAAGGCTCTCATAGTCCCTTGTAAAATCATTATAAGCTATATTGATCTTCCTACCAAAGGATCCCATGGTCACTTAGGAAATCCTCACCCACTCCCCAAGAATCCCCCATGTACTACTCATTACCAACCAAAACTACATCACAAGTTCCACACATAAAAATCCATTTAACATGAAATTTTAATAAAAATATACCCATTTTGTAAAAAACCTTCCCATAAGGTAAAACCATTTCTAAAATCCCTTTATAAATCTATTTAAAACAACAAAATCCATTTGATAAATTTTATCAAACATTTGGAGTGCACTCAAGCCACCCCCATTTGGAAAACTCACATTAAACACCCAATTGTAAAACTAAACCATTGAACACATAAAACATGGTATAAACATCCTCCATAAATCATTTAATTGGAAATAAAACGAACATAAACCAAATTTGATTTATAATTTAAAGGAAATCCATGTATAATGACCTTAAATAGAGATTCCTGCCTTAGAAATGGTCCCAAACTTACCACCTCCAATGATAACCACCTGAAATAAAAAGGAGAAGGCCCCACACACCTAATCCATAAGGAAAAAACCAAAGCCCCTATTAACTTCATTAGAATAACACATCATCTAGGGTTTCCAATTTCCATATAAATAAAAGAAAAAGAAAATGAAAGGGGGGAAATAATGATTAAATCATGAATATTTGGACTTTCCTCAAGTCAAACAACTAAGATCCAAAGTATAATCCATCAAATATGAAGAGAAGGAATCTCCAACACCAAGGGAGAGGGGTTGTTCATGCAAGGGAGGAGAAATGAGGCCAATAGTAAAAAATTCGATAAGTGAATTTTGGTAAAATTGCAAATATTTTAATGTTCTAGGAAAACCTCTTGGTTTAGAAACATAGTTAGGTAAACGTAAGCTAACCATGCATGAGATACGAACTCCAAAAAAAGATTCATGGTTTTGCATGGGATTTGTATAGTTTGAAAAATCACGAAAAAAGTGAACTATCCTCCAACCATCACCCCCCACACAGTTTGCCCCACAGTTAGAAAAACTGTGGTCCAACCATGTTACTTGGTCTGTTCCCCATGAAAAGCTCCAATTTCGACCCCCAACACCTAGAAACTCAAAAAAGGAACCAAAAGATACCTGAAATCTCAAAAATAGACAAACTAGTTACTTGAAGGATGTCAAATAACTACTTCCATTATCCCCGAGAAACTTCAATGTACAATTTATTTCTTCAAGTCATAAAAGTATCATGGATTTTTGTCCTAAATTATCTCGAAAACCTGAGTTAATTTTATTACCCTTGAGTATGTCACACAAATTTTTAACTAAAATTTCACTTTTAAACTGAAAACATGCACTTTCAGACAGTCCAACCACACCATGTGTTAGATTGACAAGAGGTTAATTCAAAAATTCCACAAATATATTATTTATATTTTTTTAAATATCAAGTAAATCTGGCCATATTTTCTATATTTTAACTCTGTGATGTTGGTTTTGAACTAAAATGATGCTTTTAAATGAAAACATACACTTTTAATCATAACAGTTGCACTGTGTATCAGATTGAGATTGTCACGACCCGTCCCCCGAGGCCCGTGCCGTGACTACCCCAAGCCCGCCTTCCATAGGCCAGGGGCTGGCGAATAGCACCAATGGTGTAATTCCCTAAAACTGGGAAGGCATTGCCTTTATAACCTGTAAACGCACACAACTAAGCACACAGCTGGATACAAGACACTAACTAAACTGTATAACAAAAGAGTGCTGAAAAGTAAAAGGGGCCGGAAATACATGCCCAACTGTAAAGTACAAGGAACTGGAAGTACAAATACAACTTAAGAAAGGAAAAACAGTTATTGGGTCGTCCTTTGGGATTCCTACCTGAAGGATGGTACAGATAACCTCCTTAGCACTCCACGTCCGTCAGTCTCCTCCGTGTACAGACTCATCGTAAGGTCCACCTCCAGGTACCATCCAGTCTTGGTACTCACAGCCTCAGTCAGCATTGTCTGTCATCTGCATCCAACACAACGAGGTGCGAGCATAGCCCGTGCAGGGGTGAGTATAACGATACTCAGTAGGGACCTCGAGACCCTCAAGGTCTCAAAAAATCTAACAAGGATAAACCACAAAGTATGAAATCAACAGATAACCCTACTTAGGTATATGCTCATACATATACCTAAGTTATTAAGTAATCCATCTCAATCATGAGGAAAACACAAAAGTTACTAACTCAGCTCAAACTATGATTTATTCTAGGGGTGAAACATTCCGAACCCTTGGCTGCTGGAGAACTCCTCCTTTATTGAGTACAATGGGCCTACTGCATAACACAAAGGTGCTTCCCACTAACCTTGGACTTCTGAGGTACTCCTCCTATCGAGTACCATGGATCTGTTGCGTCACACAGAGGTGCTCCCCACCGTGGGTCTACCGCCAAAACCAGGCGCTCCCCCTCATAGTCTGCAGAGGTAATCCTCCTGTCGAGTACCACGGGTCTGCCGCCACAACCAGGCACTCCTCCTCCGTGGGTTTGTTGCCACAACCAGGCACTCCCCACTGGGCTAGTCGAGTCACTCCGAGTCAATCAGTTAGCATTCGTCAAGTCTCAGCCAGCTACTAGGTTCCCGCACAAATGCTTGCTCATCTCAAGAAGATCCACTCCACAAGCTACTGGTCGATGTTCCAACTACAACGAAGTCCCAAGAAGAAGTATCCCAAAGGCCCACCACGTCATAGGGGTATCAATGCAACTGATAGCACGTCAATCAGACGCCTGGTCTGTGAGTTATTAGCCATTTACTCCTGGGGGCCCGGTTGGATTCGTGCACGATCCAACATGACCGTATCTCAACTATACCTCAAACTATAATAGGGTATACTCAAAGAGACCTTCATGCTCCAAGATTACCAGCACCGTTGACGGTTCGTCAAACGGACGTCCGGGGCCAAAGATATGGCCCAAAGAAAGTAAAGGGTCGTAGTGGGCCTGGGTCCGGTCCGACCCGGTCGGACCGAACCTGTTCAGGTCGACCTGGCCTGACCTGTTGGGTGGGCTAGCCCGTTGGGTTCGGCCCGGCCCACTGGGCCCTGCCCTGCAAGCCGCGAGGGGCCGCGGAGAGCCGAGAGGGTGTGGACCGACCGCAAAGGCGCGGACCAGCCGTGGGTCGGCGTGAGGGCGGTTCGGCCCAGAGGGCACCTCATGGGTGACACGACCCAGAGGGAACCGCGAGGGGCACATGAGGATGGCTCGGCTGGGCGCCGCGAGGGGCACGGGAGGCGGGCTCGGCCGGGGCGCCGTGAGGGGTACGGGAGGTCGGCTCGGCCGGGGTGGCGTGAGGGGCACAGGAGGCCGGCTCGGCCGGGGCGCCCCGAGGGGTGCGGGAGGCTGGCTCGGCTGGGGCGTCGTGAGGGGCGCGGGAGGCAGGCTCGACTGGGGCTCGAGAGGCCAGCGGCCGGCGCGGACGGGAAGGCTTGGGAGGGCGCCACGAGGCTGGAGCCACGGGGTGGGTGGGACGCGCGGGGCACGCGGACGACAAATCCGCGGGGTGCGCGGGGTGCACGGGTCGTGTGGACGGCAGAGCCGCGGGGTGCGCGGGGCTCTCGGGGCGCGCGGACGGCGGAGCCGCGGGGCGGCCGAGAGGGTGCGGCGGCTCGGCCGGGGATGTCATGAGGGCGTGGCGGGGCCGCAGGGTGGGGTCGTACAACAATGCCTTTGGCGCAGCCGGCGGTGGTGTCGGTCGCGTTCTTGTGCTCCTTCACATAGGTTGTCGTCCTTCTCCATCATGAAGAAAACCAAAGGAGATCGACAGAGGGGTCGGGACATGTTAGTTTGGCCCGCACCCTCTGCGTTTAGAGTGGTAGCAAGTGGCTCAACATTAGGTAAGAATGAAGAACATCTATCCCTTCTTGCAACAAATTATTCCCATCTCGCAAGGAAAACATCCGCAACGATTCTTTGTTTTAGAAGGGAAGAATCAAGTGAATAATATCATATTCAAAATAAAATCCCTACCTTGTTCGAAGTTGGTTGATGTTGGTGCAAGAAGGCGGATGTCGATTCGTTGTTGACAAACACGTCCTACATCAAAGGAAGCTCCGAGAAAGGAAGTTGAAGTCAAGGTCGTTCTTCATAGTCGAAGACGTTCCTCGTCGGTGTTCTTCGTCGTTGGAGTGTTCTTTATTGGGAGCCTTCTACCAATATTTCTAATCCTCCTTTTCCAACCTTTTTCCAACAAATGAATAGATATCCCCTCAAAATAATAGATTATATATTATTTAGTTTGATGGGTTTAAAATTCAAATTGTAACATTTAATTAAATGATATGGCTTAATTAATTAAAGGGGGAGGGTTGGCACCATTAAAAGAGGGGGGTGGTGGCACCATTAAGTTAAGGGAGGTCAAGAGACTCTCCCTAATTTATGAGGGAGTTGAGAGGTTTTGCTCAATTAAATGGGGGGTTTAGTCCCGGGTGGTCCCCACACCATAACCTCTCATGGGAGGTTAGGTTCGGGTGGGACCCACCACCATAACCTCTCATGGGAGGTTAAGGTGTCGTGGTCCCACCTCCAACTTCCACATGGGTGGTTATAATAGATACAATAAAATAAAACATGTGTTTATTTTATTTTATTATTTCCACGAAAAACCCAAAAACTAACTTTCACCCTCGACCAATTGTCGTCGAGGTGAAAGTATCCTTAAGCGAATACTGGTGCTGTGAGTTCAACGGTGCCCTTGGATTTCAATTCCGAGTACCGGTTCAAAAGTTATAAAAACCTGCTCATACGTTTACTGAACGTACCCGAACAAAACTTCATAAATTGATTCCAGGCACACCGGGCCTCGGGATCACGCGCCGTCAATTTTCACACACTCGTAAAATTCCCATATAATTAAAAAAAATTAAATGTAAATTTTGGGTCTTTACAGAGATATGGTTAATTTATATATATCAAAAATAAATAATTTATTAGGGAACTAAAGTATCAAGACAATTTAAGGGTTTTTGATAAGTTTTGAGTATATGATGCATGTTTTGGAAAAATGTCACTTTTAAATGAAAAATGAACTTTCAGTCATAATAGCCACACCATGTGTTGTATTTATACGATGTTAATTCATTCATGTCAAAAATGAATCAAAAATCATTTTACTAAAGTATAAAGAAATTAGGAGTTCATTTTATAGGTTTTGAGTGTGAAAAATGTGTTTTGAACTAAAATGTCATTTTAAATGAAAACACACAATTTTAGTCATAATGGACACACCATATGTTGTATTGACATGTTTTTAGTTCCCACACCATCACTAGTAGAAATTGGACCTATACCAATGGTTTTGACCAAACCATTGGTATATGTCACTAATTTGGACCTATACCAATGGTTTGGCCAAAACTGTTGGTGTAGGTCACTTATATGGACCTAGACCTACGGTTTTGGCCAAACCATTGGTATAGGGTGGACCTATAGCAATGGTTTGGCCAAAACTATTGGTATACCTCAAAAAATCAAATCACATATAACAACGGTTCTCAAAACCAATGGTTTTGAGAACCTTTGGTATAGGTATAAACATTCTTTTATGGAATATTTCATTAAATAACATTAAATAAATCAAAATTAAAAATACTTATGAATATACATATATATATATATAATTATATTCACATAATTCATGTTAAGTTAGTGGTTAGGTCGTTGGATTATAAACAAAAGGTGTTGGGATCAAATCTAAGCAATGTTTATTTTTTTGATTTACCTATACCAACGGTTTTATGAAACTGTTGGTATAGGTTTTTCATATGACCTGTACCAATGGTTTGACAAACCGTTGGTATAAGTCTATACCAGTGGTTTTTCCAGAACCATTGGTATAAACCTATCCTCACGCCAAACCATCCAACGGTTCTGCAAACCATTGGTAAAAGCTATACCAACGGTTTGGAGACCTATACCAATGGTTCCAAACCATTGGTATAGGGTATTTTTCTATTAGTGTATATAAATTAAGCATGCATTATTTTCATTAAGTATCAAGACAATCCAATCAAATTTTCATGGGTCTGATTATTTGACTCGTGTTTTGGGATGGAATATAACCTTTAAATGAAAACATTCATTTTGAGTCATAATAGACAAAACATGTGTCAGATTGATGGGTGATTGATTCCTAAATATCAAAATTGAATCATGGAACATATTTATAGAGTATATAGACACACAGAGTTTATTTTCATAGTTTTGATTATGTGATGTGCATTTTGAATTAAATGAAATTTCTAAACTAAAAACATAAAATTTCAGTCAATCCAACCACATTTTGTATTGGATTTATGTGTGGTTAATCACTACATGTCACAAATGAATCATGTAATAGTATCCCAAAGTATCAAGAAAATTCAAGTATGTTTTCTTAGATTTTAGTATGTGAGATGTGTTTTGGACTAAAATGTCACTTTAAAATGAAAACACACACTTTGAGTCATACCAAGAACACCCTATATTTTATTTAAGTGCGATTTATTTATACACATCAATAATGAATCAATACAAGATTTCATAAATTATCAAGAAAATAAAAGTGTTTTTTATTGGTTTTGAGTATTTAATGGGGTTTTTTAACTAAAATGTCACTTCTAAACTAAAAACATTCACTTTCATTAAATCCAACCACACGATGTGTCATATTAACATTATTTTAATTCCTTCACATAAAAAATGAATTATCAATATTTATCCTAAAATAACATCATAATTTGAGAAAGTTTACTTGATTTTTACTATACGATGTACGCTATGAACTAAAAAGTTTCTTTTATACTAAAAACACAAACTACGAGTCATACCGACCAAATTGTGTGTTATATTGACATGAGGTTGATTCATACACATAAAAATTGAACCAAAAATCGTTTTCTTAAATTATCAAGACAATTGGAGTGAATTTTCTTAGTTATGAGTATGTGATGTGCATTTTAAACAATAATATCACTTTTAAACTGAAAAAACACTTTTAGTCAATCCATACACACCGTGTTCTATATTTACATGAGGTTAATTACTAAACATAAAAATTAATTATAAATATTTTTCCTAAAGTATCAAGGTAACATTAGTATGTTTGATCTATCTACACTATGTGATACATGTTGTGAACTAAAATGTTACTTTTATACTAAAAACATAAAATCTCTATCATATCGGCCACATCATGGGTTAAACTAATGCATGGTTGATTCCTAAAAATTAAAATAGAATAATTGATCATTTTACTAAAGTATCGAGATAATCCTATTTTGTTTTCTCTATTTTGACTATGTGACACTTTTTTGAAACTAAAATGTCACTTTTAAATTGAAATCGTGTACTTTTAGTCAATTTTGCTACAATGTGTGTCGTATTTATGGGAGAAAACACATGATGTGGTAAGTATGAAAAAAAATTATATGAACTAACTCTTCATGATCTCTTTGAAATAAAAAAATAACAACCTTATAGGAAAACACCTCTCTATGATGTATTCCAACATTGTGACACCATGTAAGTTGTTTAATCCATTCTAAAAAAATATTCTTACACTTTTGAATATTTAGATAATCAATAGTCTTGATAAGTACTGAAAATATATATAAACAAATGGTTAATAATTATTTTAAATGAAATTGTAATTAACTTAATAAATACCTCTCTATTGATACTAGTTTGTGTGTGGAATATGGTATCTTTCATAAATTTAAAAATTGAATAACAGTAATAATTATCATTAATTGGTATTAAACAGTTCAAAAACTTTTTAAAAAAATACACAATTTGTTTCGATATATGTTTTAATAGTGAAATATTATTATATATACCCTTATACTTATCCATTTATAGAAATCCTTGGGCTTATTGTTCACAATGGCTATCCCCATACAATGTTTTTTATGGTAAATAAACACCACACTATCATATTTTTTTGTTAAAAAGTAATATAAAATATATAATTTAATGTTTATTTATCAAATCTAGAATATGTTGTATTGAAAATTCATAAGGGGTGTCACGTGTTATTGATTTGTTGGATATCTATGCACTGGATCAAAAAAAATATATATTCAGAGTATCCAAATTGATAGAAATGAAAATATTGGCATTCTTAAAAAAAGGAACAAGTAATTAAAAAATGAAAATATATTTTATATTATTAGATTATAGAGTTTTATGCTTGCATTGTAGGTATTAAGAAGTGACCATCATTTTTTATTTTATTTTCAAACACTGTGGTTACTAGTTACACTCTAACTAAAATTTTATCTTTAACCACCGATGTTCTTTTTGTAGAAGTGACATGAAGACTAATGAGTCCAATTTTTTTCATAAGGTTTTCCATTTACATTATAGTGATATATATTATTGTAGAAAATATTAATAGTATCAAACTATACTTGCTGCAGTTTATCAATTATTAAAGAAATAAATTATGAAAATGCTCCTCATGTATACATTAAAAAATGAGGCCCTCGATTATTCATACTTGTGAATTTCATTTATATTCTCAAGACCAATCATGTTAGTAATGGAATCTCTTTAAATTTGTACTTAGAATTAAATATAGGTCATATTTTATCATGGAACATTGTATATTCATGAAATTTTAATGTTAATAAATGTTTTAGTGAAATTATTGGGGTAAATGGACTCACAAAATGTCCTTTTGATCTATTAGTTGATCCACTTCATTAACATAACTCGACCACCCATTTCCCCTTATGATTCTCATTTTATAATGGAAAACCTCAATTATAACATTTTTTCATCAATTGTTAAGTTTTTTTATATAAAATAACATGGAATGAAAATACCTCATTATCATCATGTATCATTGTAAGATTAAATGACTATTCTATGAAAATTTCAACAGAAAGTTTGATTATGTGAACATCAATATCATCAAGGGAAATATGTATATCAATTATAGATTCATGATTTATGTGAATCTCTACTCTAAAGTAATCTTTTAGAAGTTATTTACTGTTTAAAATATCACCTTGGATATTATAAATTATACCTGCCACAATAAAGAAATTTGTGGATTCTAATAGATATAAATCACTATCAATTTCAGTCTACAGAATTTTCATACAATAAAGTTATAAGTAATTATTTGATTCATGATTAGAAAAAAAAATTATGAACAAATCAATTACATTTAGCAAGGCATGCATTTGAGGGCAATGGTGAGCTTTAAAGCTGGTGTGTGTGGCTATTAATATTCTTGTAACAACCCAAAAAATTTAAACCTAGTTTTATTATTAAAATATTTTATTAAATGAATTTATTTATAATTTAAGACTTTTTTAAGATGGGTTTCTTTAAAATAATAATTGAAATTAAATGATTTTTTACAAGTACAGTTTTCAAATTTATTCTGAAAGTAAATATTATTTTAACTTTTTTTAAAGAATAATTTAGAATAACTACTTTTATTTAATATAATGTACTTTTATCAAAAAATTTATTTAATAGAATGTCTTAAATGATAATTATACATGAAAAGAGTTAAATTGTTTTTTATTTTCAAAATATAATACGTCTATGTATATTAGTTTTGAATTATATAAACTTATGAATATAAAAATAATACTATAATTTTATATTGAGATTATACATGTATTTTAAAATTATTATTTTAACGTATTATATATTGTAATAATAATATCAAATATTTTAATGACAATATTTTGTAAAAAAACCGCACTATTTTAATTTATGCAAACAATTATTTAATCTATCATAGGAATAATTATATGGGTTTTATATATTTTTGAAAACATGATATATATATATATATATGAAGTAATAATTATTAGTTTAAATTATAAATACCTTTTAGTATTATAATGGGATTTCATTTATACATAATAAAAAGTAATATTAAACGATATATATACATAAAAAATAGAAACCGAAGGAATAAAAAAAGTGAAATGAAAATGAAAAAAATAGAAGAAGAATTGTGTTTTAGGGGAGGCGGATCTGCGAGTCGGGCAGATCGGGAGTAGGGTTCCTCAGGCGAGGCTGAGGTCGAGTTGCGCTGTAGGAGCTGAGCAGCTAGGCCTTCACATCATGAGGAGTTAGAGCCGAGAAGGTCGAGTCCGATTGAGGGAGGAGGAGACTGAGCTGGCGATGTCCTCTGGAGAGGGTTTCCGTGGATTCGAGTGTCGACGATGGAGATCCGAGCAACATCGATATCAAACTCAGTTAGGGTTTCTTTTTCAGCTTTTCTCCAACCTAGCACATGGTAGGATGTTTTTCTTTATTGGTATCCTTGACTGAATCAGATTATCGTGTTTTTAGATCTTTTCCAATTTCTGTGTCTTGACAGTTTATCAACGTGATATTGTGAACTGTTGTCCATTTGATGAACATCTCATTTTGTGGTCTGTTGTTTTAATTTCTATTTTATATTTGTTCATCTGCGAATCTTCCAATTGCTTTATAGTTTTCTTTGATAAATGATTCGGTCCATTTCTGATTTTTTCATCTAATGCTATGTCATTTTCCTAACCATTTGCTATCTGTTTAACTTTTGATTTTGAATAATCAATTTGTATGGCAGATGACGATTTTCTTGTCAGTGTTTTTATTTTATTAAATCTGTCAATCACTTGCTGTTTTGGATGAATTTTCTTGAGCAATTATTTGAACATAAAAAATATATACCTTTCTAGCTGTATAATTCTCTCAGCTTATCTGCATTTTTTTCTTTTTTTCTATCAGCTTTCTATTCAAGCTATTTTTTTTATCACCCTGTAAAATATGGCTATAAAAGCCTTAAGTTGGTGTGCATTTTTAAATGGGGGCACAACCAATGTGTTAGTCTAGGGGAGTCTATGAAAACTGAGCAGAACCCTGCACTTCTTGCGGTCTAATGTTCAGGTAAGGGAGTGTATGTATTTTATTTTAGTGTTCATATTTCAATTATAAAAATTTATTCACACGTTTTAATTAAATTTTTCATTAGGAACAATTATTTTCAACTATAACTTATAAAGGATATATATTGATTTTATTTCTCTAACTTCATTTTAGTTTGGAGCCAAAGATTTGATTATTATTTTATTTCAAGATCTTTTAATTTACTTTGAAAATTAAGTTTATATTAGAAACCACATCTTTAATTTCAAATTATTTTCTATTAGAGTTTTTATTTTATATGAGGGCTTTCTCTAATTAAAATTAATATGCATGAAGCTTTTCATGTCTAAGTTTATATAAGCACTTATATTATTTGCAATCTTTCATAAATATTATAATTATAAATGAATGTTTTTCTTTTTAAATTTATGAAAGGTAATGTTATACTTCCAAGCATATGTACGTCAAGTACTACTATACCTATAATTATTTGAAGCTTATGTTTATTTATATTTTAAGACTTCAAATTTCAAGTATATATATATGTATAAATATATTGTCAATTATCATATAATTTTAAACGAACCTGTAATTTATCATGATATAACCCAAATTTATATTAAGCAAGGAAGAATTGTTTTTATTTTTAAATGATTATCTTATAATTTTATGTGTGACATGTGATCTTGCATTCAAAATTATAAGTGAAGGTTATATTCTTATTGCTTGAAATTGTTCCAAGTGAAATTATATATATATTGACGCATTTATGAATTAGTGCATGGTTTGGATGTGCAAAAAAATCATGTATGGATATGGGTTAAAATTAATATCAAGATCTTATACAAGTCCTTGCAATTTACTCATGGATGAAATGATTGATGACATGTAATAATTTTTTTTCTATCGTCACATTACAAAAACAATGTGCATGGCATGTTAATATGTTAAACTAAAATTATAGATGTCACATATGTAAATAATCATGTCCATGTGCTTATACATTATATCAATATTCGTTTCACTTAAAACAAGTTCATGTTCTAATTTAAATTTTAAGGATTAGTTTCGAAATTAATTATTAAATGGATATCATAGAAAGTGTTTTTATTTAAATGTTTCCTTCATAATTTTATGCGATGAACTTAATTATTACAATCAATTATGGAAAATGAATTTCATGGAAAAAGGATGGAATATGTAGAAAGTTTATACGAAGGTTTATAATAGGAGTTTTGGTAGTAACCAAACTCGCAAGTGTTATGAAAGCTCACAAACACACACACACAGATATATATATATATATATTTATATGTACATACATATATATTTTGTAATGTTTAATTAAATGTAGTGTTATGTTTTCAATGTTAAAAACTCCAGTGAAAATACATAAATAAGTAAAGCAAGCTTAAAACATTTTTAGAAATTCTGGCACTTGATTGTTGTAAATATGGAAGATCATTGGGGAGTAAACCCCTCATTCACTAAGTGGGTAGACCCAGATAGCTTTCAACGATCCAAGTAACCTCAGAATAGTGTTTTATTTTCAGAAGTTTGAGTATTGTTTTTATAAAAACATTGAATTATGTTTAAGAAATTTTGAACGTAATTACTTTCTAAAATGATCTAGCATTTTTAAACCGTAAGTAATTTCAAATAGTATTTTGAAAAGGGTATTTCTAAATGTATTTACACAGTTATTTTTGAAAGGATATTTTATAAGGATTTATCGAAGGATTCTAAACCCTTACTAGGTATTTTATGCTCACCTGTTTGTTTTAAATTTTTTTACAGGTCCGACAGAGTTTTCTGAAGGCATTCGCTTCACTTACGGAGTTAGCGCAAACCATGTCTTTTTTTCATATTGTTCTTTTATATTGCAACTCTGATAAATTGTAAGCTTGTATCCAACTCTCCAGAACCGAGACCAGTGAAAGGTCATTTGCTATGTAATGTTTAAGGTTGGTTCGTTATAATTGCTATCAGAGGAACAGTCTAGAAAACTCTGAAGATTAGATGTTTTCGTCTAAGCAGTACAGTTTAGAAGTCTAGCAGTCTTAGTATTCTTAATTATGAAGATGAAAACTCAGAATTGTTCTTATTCCGACGAAATGAATTGTGAGGATGCAATTCTTTTGAGGGGGAAATAATGTAACAACCCAGAAAATTTAAACCTAGTTTTATTATTAAAATATTTTATTAAAGGGATTTATTTATAATTTAAACATTTTTAAGATGATTTTCTTTAAAATAATAGTTGAAATTAAATGTTGTATTACAAGTACGGTTTACAAATTTATTTTGAAAGTAAATATTATTTCAACTTTGTTTCAAGAATATTTTAGAATAACTACTTTTATTAAATAGAATTTACTTTTATCAAAAAAATTATTTAATAGAATATTGTAAATGATAATTATATAAGAAAATAGTTAAATTGTTTTTTATTTTCAAAAAATAAAATGTATATGTATATTAGTTTTGAATTATATATACTTATGAATATAGAACTAATACTATTAGTTTATATTGAGATTATACATGTCTTTTAAAATTATTATTTTAAAGTATTATATATTTTAATAATAATATAAAATATTTTAATGACAATATTTTATAAAAAATGCACTATTTTAATTTATGCAAAAAATTATTTAATCTATCATAGGAATAATTATATTTGTTTTATATATTTTCAAAAACATGATATATATATATACATGTAACAGATATGTATATATATGAAGTAATAATTAATAGTTTAATTTATAAATACCTTTTAGTATTAAAATGAGATTTTATTTATATATAATAAAAAGTAATATTAAACTATATATATATATATACACACATAAAAAAGAGAAATGGAAGGAATAAAAAATGAATTGAAAATGACAAAAAAAATAGAATAGAAGAATCGTGTTTTAGGGGAGGCGGGTCTGCGAGTCGGGAAGATTGGGAGTAGGGTTCCTCAGGTGAGGCTGAGGTCGAGTCGTGCTATAGGAGCTGTGTGAAGAGGCCTTGACATCATGAGAAGATAGAGTCGAGAAGGTCAAGTCTGACAGAGGGAGGAGGAGACTGAGCAGGTGATATCCTCTGGCGAGGGTTTTCGTGGATCCAAATGTCGATGATGGAGATCCAGGCGACATCGGTATCGAAGTCGAGTTTTTTTTTTAAAATAAGTTTTTTTTAAAAATATTTTTTTAAAACAGGCTAGGTTAATTTTTTTTTGAAAATACGCCACAAAAGGCGGCATCGTGGATGCCGCCTTTGGTCCCGGGTGAAAGGCGGCATCCTAGATGCCGCCTTTCCCCTAAAACAGAAAAAAAATATTTTTTATTTTTAATTTTTCTTTTCTTTTGTTTATATATATATATATATAAACAAAACAAAACAAAAAATAAAAATAATTTTTTTAGCAGAATTTATCCGCTATTTAAAATCCAGCAGTACTGCCATTACAGCAGTCTGGATTCTGACAGAAGCTCTCACACAGAGCTCCCTTTTATAAGAGAGCTTACCCTGAAATCATTCTGCATTTCCGATGTGGGATTCTGGTTCTCCATTTCCTGTACAGAACATTCTGCATTTCTGACGTGAGATTCTGTTTCAAGTACGTGACTTTGAAAGTCTATAAAATATAAACTATAAGGCCAATATAAATGAAACTTATAACATGGATTAAACATATAAAAAATAGTTGAAAACAAAAAGAATTTCATAAAAAATGATGATAAAAAATAATTTATAAGCTTTCAAAACCACTTACTTGAAACTTATGAAGTTTCAAGTACGTGACTTTGAAAGCTTATAAAATATAAACTACAAGACCAATATAAATGAAACTTAATACATGGATTAAACATATAACAAATAGTTGAAAATAAAAAGAATTTCGTAAAAAATGTTAATGAAAAATAATTTATAAGCTTTCAAAACCACCAGCTTGAAACTTAAAAATGTTTCAAGCACGTGACTTTGAAAGCCTATAAAATATAAACTATAAGACCGATATAAATGAAACTTAAAACACAGATTAAACATATAACAAATAGTTGAAAATAAAAAGAATTTTGTAAAAAATGTTAATGAAAAACAATTTATAAGCTTTCAAAACCACCTACTTGAAACTAAAAAATGATAAAAGTATGTGGCTTTGAAACACAATAAAATATAAATTATAAGACCGATATAATTTAAAGTTAAAATATGGATTAAACATATAATAAATTATTTAATTATTTAATTAATATTATTAATAATTAATTATATAGTAATTAATTAGTTAATTAGAAATTATTAATAATTAATTATATAATAATTAACCAATTAATTAGTAATATAACGAATTTTAATAATTACAATTTAATAATTATATTGAAAAATTATAATTTATAATTATATTACTAATTAACTAATTAACTATTTTATAATTAATAATTATATTACCAATTAACTAACTAATTACTATATAATAATTTTTAATAAATACTAATTAATAATCATAATGAATAATTATAATTTATAACTATATTAGTAATTAACTAATTATAAAAACAACCTCGACTCTATCTATCTCAAAAAAGTGACAAATTAACTATTATATATTTAATAATTATATTACTAATTAACAAATTATTTATTATATAATTAATGATTAATAATTAATAATTAACTTACTTCAAATTATATAATTAATAATTATATTACTAATTAACTAATTAATTATTATATAATCAATAATTATATTACTAAGTAACTAATTAATTATTAAATAATTAATAATTATATTAGTAAATGAATAATTATATTGCTAATTAACTATTTAATTATTATATAATTAATTATTAATAATTACTAATTAACTAACTAATTATTATACAATTAATAGTTATATAATTGATAATTATATTATTAATTAACTAATTAACTAATTAATAATTAATAATTAATAGTTATAATGAATAATTATAATGAATAATTATATTACTAATTAACTACTTAATTATTATAAAATAATTTTTAATAATTACTATTCAATAATTATAATGAATAATTATATTACTAATTAACTAATTAACTATTATATACTTAATAATTATGTTACCAATTAGCTAATTAATTATTATATAATAATTTTTAATAAATACTAATTAATAATTATAATGAATAATTATAATTTATAATTATATTACTAATTAACTAATTATAAAAAGGGTCTCGACTCTATCTTTCTCAAAAAATTAACTAATTAACTAATTAGTTATTATATAATCAATGATTAATAAATACTAATTAACTAATTAGAAATTATATAATTAATAATTATATTACTAATTAACTAATTAATTATTATATAATTAATAATTATCTTTCTAAGTAACTAATTAATTATTAAATAATTAATAATTATATTACTAATTTACTAATTATATTAATAATTAACTAATTATTTATTATATAGTTTATTATTAATAATTACTAATTAACTAACTAATTATTATACAATTAATAGTTATATAATTAATAATTATATTATTAATTAACAAATTAATAATTAATAATTAGTAATTATAATGAATAATTATAATTAGTAATTATAATGAATAATTATAATGAATAATTATAATGAATAATTTTAATTTATAATTATATTACTAGTTAACTAATTAAATATTATATAATTAATAATTATATTTCCAATTAACTAATTAATTATTATATAATAATTTTGAATAATTATTAATTATTAATTATAGTGGATAAATATAATTTATAATTATATTACTAATTAACTAATTAACTATTATATACTGAATAATTATATTACTAATTAATTGGTTAATTATTATATAATTAATTATTAATAATTCCTAATTAACTAATTAATTACTATATAATTAATTATTAATAATATTAATTTAATAATTTAATAATTTATTATATGTTTAATCCACGTTTTAACTTTAAATTATATCGGTCCTATAATTTATATTTTATAGTCTTTTAAAGCCACATACTTTAATCATTTTTAAGTTTCAAGTAGGTGGTTTTGAAAGCTTATAAATTATTTTTCATGAACATTTTTTACGATTTTTTTTATTTTTGACTATTTGTTATATGTTTAATCCGTGTTTTAAGTTTCATTTATATCGGTCTTATAGTTTATATTTTATAGGCTTTCAAAGTCACGTGCTTGAAACATTTTTAAGTTTCAAGCTGGTGGTTTTGAAACCTTATAAATTATTTTTTATCAACATTTTTTACAAAATTCTATTTATTTTCAACTATTTGTTATATGTTTAATCCATGTATTAAGTTTCATTTATATTGGTCTTGTAGTTTATATTTTATAAGCTTTCAAAGTCACGTACTTGAAACTTCTTAAGTTTCAAGTAAGTGGTTTTGAAAGCTTATAAATTATTTTTTATCATCATTTTTTATGAAATTCTTTTTGTTTTCAACTATTTTTTATATGTTTAATCCATGTTTTAAGTTTCATTTATATTGGCCTTATAGTTTATATTTTATAGTCTTTCAAAGTCACGTACTTGAAATAGAATCCCAAATCGGAAATGCAGAATGTTCTGTACAGGAAATGAAGAACCAGAATCTCACATCGGAAATGCTGAATGATTTCCAGGGTAAACTCTCTTATAAAAGGGAGCTCTGGGTGAGAGCTTCTGTCAGAATCCAGACTGCTGTAATGACAGTAATGTTGGATTTTAGTAGAAAGGCGACAACTTAGGTGCCGCCTTTCGAGTTAACCCGAAAGACGGCAGCGCGGATGCCACCTTTTGCCCGAAGCCTAAAGACGGCACCTGCCCTACAGCTTTTAGAGCTTATTTTTAATTTTTTTTTAACCTAGACATTTTTTATAAAACATATTTTTTTTAAAAACGTATTTAAAAAAAATCCTATCGAAGTCGGTTAGGGTTTCTTTTTTTAGCTTTTCTCTAACCTAACGTGAGTTAGGATGTTTTTCTTTATAGGTATCCTTGACCAAATCAAATTATAGTGTTTTTAGATCTTTTCTGATTTCCCTGTCTTGACTGTTTATCAGCGTGATATTGTGAACTATTGTCCATTTGATGAACATCTCATTTTGTGGTTTATTGTTTTTATTTTTATTTTATATTTTTCCATCTACGAATCTTCCAATTGCTTTATAATTTTATTTGATAAATGATTCGGTCCATTTCTAATTTTTGCATCCGATCCTATTTCATTTTTCTGACCATTTTCCATCTGCTTTAACTTTTCATTTTGAACAATCAATTTGGATGGAAGATGATGATTTGCTTGTCAGTGTGTTTATTTTATTAAATCTACCAATCACTTTCTATTTCAGATGAATTTCTTAAGCAATTATTTGAATATAAAAAAATTATATACCTTTATAGTTGTGTGATTCTCTCAACTTATATGCATTTTTTTTTCGTTTTTCTATCTGCTTGCTATGCAAGCTAGTTTTTTTATCACCCTATACAATATGGCTATAAAATACTTAAGTTGGTGTGCATTTTTGAATGGGGAACAACCAATATGTTAGTTCCGGGGAGTCTATTTAAACTGAGTAGAAGACCTGCACTTCTTGAGGTCTAATGTCCAGGTAAGGGAGTGTATATATTTTATTTTAGTGTTCATATTTCAAATATAAATAATTATTCACAAGTTTTAATTAAAGTTTTCATTAGGGAACAACTATTTTCAATTATAACTTGTAAAGGATATATATTGATTTTATTTCTCTAACTTCATTTTAGTTTTGAGCCAAAGATGTAATTACTATTTTATTTCAAGATATTTTAATTTACTTTGAGAATTAGGTTTATATTAGAAACGACATCTTTAATTTGAAATTATTTTTCGTTAGAGTTTTTATTTTAGATGAGGGCTTTCTCTAATTAAAATTAATATGCATGAACCTTTTCATGTCTAAGTTCATATAAGAACTTATATTATTTTTAATCACTCATAAATATTATAATTCTAAATGAATGTTTTTCTTTTTAAATTTATAAAAGGTAATGTTAGACTTCCAAGCATATGTACATATATTATGTCAAGTACTAATATACCTATAATTATTTCAAGATTATGTTTATTTATATTTTATGACTTCAAATTTCAAGTCTATATATATATAAAAATGTTTTCCTTTATTATATATTTTGAAATGAATGGGTAATTTATCATGATATCACCCAAATTTATATTAAGCAAGGAAGAATTGTTATTATTTTTAAATGATTCTCTTATAATTTTATGCATGACATGTAATCTTACATTCAAAATTATAAGTGAAGGTTATATTCTCAATGCTTGAAATTGTTCCCAGTGAAATTATATATATATATATATATATATGTATATATATATATATATATATCGATGCGTTTATGAATTAGTGCATTATTTGGATGCGGAAACAAATAATGTATAGATATGGGTTAAAATTAATATCAATATCTTATAAAAGACCTTACTTGAAATTTACTCACGGATGAAATGATTGATGACGTGTTATAATATTTATTTTCTATCCTCACATTACCAAAAAAATGCGCGTAACATGTAAATATGTAAAAAATTTTATAAACGTCGCATATGCAAATAATCATGGCCATGTGCTTATGCATTATATCGATATTTGTTGCACTTAAAATAAGTTCATGTTTTAATTCAAATTTTAAGGATTAGTTCTGATATTAATAATTACATGGATATCATAAAAATTGTTTTTATTTAAAAGTTTCCTTTATAATTTTATGCGGTGAACTTAATTAATTATTACAATCAATTATGGAAAATGTATTTCATGGAAAAAGGATGGAATATGTGGACATTTTACGCGAAGGTTTATGATAGGGGTGTTGATAGTAACCAAACTCGCAAGTGTTATGAAAGTTCACATAAATACATACATATATTTATATGTACATAATTATATATTTTGTAACGTGTAATTCAATGTAGTGTTATGTTTTCAATGTTAAAAACTCCAGTGAAAATATAGACATAAGTAAAGAAAGATTAAAATGTTTTCATAAAATCCGGTGCTTGATCATTATAAATATGGAAGGTCATTGGGGAGTGAACCCATCCTTTTCTAAGTGGGTAGGTCCAGACAACCTTAAACGATCCAAGTAACTTCATAATAGTGTTTTGTTTTCAAAATCTTGCATATTGTTTTTTGAAAAACACTGGATTATGTTTAATAAATTTTGAACGTAAGTACTTTCTAAAATGATCTAGCATTTTAAACCATATGTAATTTCAAATAGTATTTTGAAAAGGGTATTTATATTGGTATTTACACAGTTATTTTCAGAAGGATATTTTATAAGGATATATTAAAGGTTTCTAAACCCTTATTGGGCATTTTATACTCACCCCTTTGTTTTAAATTTATTTTTACAGGTCCAACAGAGTTTTTCGAAGGCATTCGCTTCACTTACGGAGTTAGCGCACACTGTGTCTTTTGTTCATTTTGTTCTTTTCTATTGAAACTCTGATAAATTTTAATCTAGACCGGTGAAAGGTGCTATGCTGTGTAATGTGTAAGGCTGTTTCATTATAGTTCTGGTTTTTTCTATGTTGTTTATATTCATTGATCCATTTGAAGAAACTGGTTTATCACATCATCCTACAAAATTAAATTTTATTTTAAAGCCTCTATATGTGCCTATGTGTTTTTCATTATCTCATTGGTATCCCCCTTTGTCCTTTATTTTTTAATGTATTCTCGAGTAACACTTAAAAACCTTCACCTCTAATGGATATATACTATTCTAGATGATTTTAATCAGCTGAAATTAGATGTTCATCGAGTATAGTAGATGATGATTCTTTTATCTAGAATGAATAAATAAATATAATAAAATAAGTAGTCATTGTTATGTAATATTGTTTTAAAGTAGAAAATTTATATTATATCATACATACACATGATTTCCATACATTCTATGTGTTTTCATCTACTAGTTATCCCTTTATATTTATAAGAACCTCCTTCCTTAGTATATGATGTGGGATAAAATTGGAATAAGATTCTAATTCATCAATCCACATATAATCAAAAGAATATAATTATGTTTCTTTTTATATCACATAAAATTTTATTGTAGATTTAAAATACATACCATTTTTTGTTCAAGTTAAGTCTACCCCATCATTACATTATAGTAGGGGTACATTTGTTTCGATATACACTATTTATTTTCTATACACCTTTAATATTTCATAAATCAACAATTCCAAATAAGAGTGATTAATAAAAATAATGTCAAATAAAATATTATCAATTACAACGTAGCTTAAATGATTTGTCTTGTTGATGTAAAATGAAGTATATCAGGTTTCTTGGTATATGACATGTGAATATATAATGGGGGGGGGGGTTAGTTTCCATTTAGAATCCCTAAGAATATGTTTCATATGATTTGTATGAAATTCTTGAAGTCTTTCTAGCGACCATTAATATGAAATTCATTTGGTAATCATATAATATAAATGTACTCTTCATGGGATACTTAAGAGTAAATCAATGTTTCATTATTTTATCTTTCAATATAATAGAGAAAGTATATCATGATGTTAACTTACTGTCTTTCCAAATTATTAGATTCAATGTAGGAAAAAAATTGTGCCATGTATCTATATCAACTAACACATGAATTTGAGTACTGATCCCAACATTACTAATGAAAATGGATTTGTTGGGGGC
This sequence comes from Viscum album, assembly GCA_963277665.1. Taxonomy (NCBI): domain Eukaryota; kingdom Viridiplantae; phylum Streptophyta; class Magnoliopsida; order Santalales; family Viscaceae; genus Viscum; species Viscum album. The sequence continues at coordinate 1,798,182,113 of OY728138.1, forward strand.
CAAAAGGTTGTCTATGTACATTCCATCAAACCTCAAATTTTAGAACACTACCTTTCTCCTTAATAAATTTTACTAAGATTGTCATACTACACTACTCTTGTCTTTTTTCAACTATATGTTGTTCATTTTATAACTTTTCCTCAATTTCAATGTAGCCAATATTTTGTTCCTTGACATTGGTAACATCAATAAGTGGAGAATCCATTATTCATACAAGTAGTTAAACATTTACTTTAGATTATGTAAATATATAAGTGAACACATAATATTATGAGGAAACACATTATATATAAAAAACTAATAAGATAAATTTGACCTGTTCAATGAACACTTTTTCTTTTCTTTAAATCATGAAGAAATTTACCCCCTCTATCGAGTATCCAAATCATATCCATGTAGAACCCTATGTAATATAAGACATTATCAACATTGAGACCACTTATAAATTATTATTACTTCCCCATAAAAGGATCATCCTCAATGAATTTTTCATTTAACCCTATGGTTGTTTTAGTTGAAAACAAAATAATTGACCAATTTGTGTTTTCTAGATTTAGAGAATAAAATACATATAATACAAGTGATTCCATTTTGAATGGTTATCCTTATAACCTTAGGTTTAAACTACCATTTTAAGTACCCTAAGAAGGGGGGGGGGGTGAATTAGAGTATAACATATTGAAACAACCATCCCTTTATAAAAAAAATTAAAACACACACATGAAAAAACAATTTTACATGGTTTACCCTTACTAGGATAAATTTAAGGAGAATAAAAAACAATGTGATCATAAAAAAAATACACTATAGCACACTATTGTTATAAATTTCAATGTAGGCTCACCATCCCACCTAGTTTAGTACCTCAATTTGCGAGCTCACTCCACTTTCAAATAAAGTGTGCTCACTACTCCTCAAGAATATTTTTTTATGTTAGTTTCTTAAATAAATGTATTTCACACCTCATTTGGTGTTTTTTGAAGCTCTACATTCATCCACATGATTAATATCAACTTACCACAGAGTTTTTGGGCAATTTATTTTGTTTCATGTAACTTTCACCTTCATGCAGCCTTTGCAAAACTTTCACCAGACTACACAACTTTCATGAAACTTTTCGTTTTTTTTTCATGGAATTTATAACTTTTGTGAAACTTTTTAGTTTTTCATATAACTCCTAAATTTCATGAAAATTTTGTTTTGTCACAAAAATCACTTGGTTATATAAACTGAATTTATTTTTCTTGACATAATAGATATTTGTGTAATTTCTTCACACAAAAAATTTCTTTGTGCAACTCTTATGTGATCTCATAACCCTAAAATTCCACAATGGTTGTATTCTTCAAAAGAGGTGTTCATATACCTATTTATAAACATGGATAGTGATTTAAATAAGTTCATTTTTGACCACTAACCATGAAAAAATATTTCTTGTTTCTACTATCTTCAACGATTTGAAGTCACCTTTAGTGTAAAAATAACTTCCACCATGAAACTTTCATATGTACTTCCTATGTTTTCATAACTCTATTTGCATTAAATAAACTTATACTTTTAAAAAATATCATCAAATTTGTGAAACATATGTTTTTTGATTTATTTTGATGAGGTATTATTGAATAATTACTTTAATGAATATTTTTTAAATTATTTCACATGTTCATGCAACATTTTTACTTGTATGAAATTCTTTCCTTTTATTCAAAATAAAATTTCCCCTTCCTTTTAATTTTAGACCCCAAAAATTTGGTAAACACTAGAAAAACCCACTACATTATATGTTCAACTTCTTTAAAACCTTCCAGAGCATCCATTCCTTGATTCTCTTATTTCATGGATATCTTAAACCCATCTCTCAATATAGATGCTTCAAATTTATATTGTTATCCACCGTTTGGGATATTTATGAACATACTTTGTTAACTATCTTTATCAACAAACCTGGACAACCTAAAAAAACTAAAATTCCACCTGAAGGGATTTTTGACCAACAATATACCCTTTTTGGAACTTTTGACAACTCTTCCCCCTCAGACACCACTTTAATACTTCTATTTCCAGCTCATTAATGAAACATAACCCGCCTCTTCAACTAAAATTTTCATCCTAAAAATCTATATTGTGATAAAAAATTTACTCAATGCATACTCTAAGCTCACATGATCCATGTTCATTATAAAAAACAAGTGTATCATGAAAACTGTGTTAATGAAACACATCATTCTTGACATTAAATTTTATTGAAAAATAATAATTTCTAAAATATAAATGCTTTGAAAAATATATACTTATGATTAATAATTTATAAAATATAAATGGTTTGAACATTGTTGTATAGAGTGAAGCTCTCTAAAATACCGATTCTTTAACCCCACAGGATAAATTCTTTCATCATGAACCCATAAACCAACCTTCCATGATATATCTTCACTATCCAAACATCTTTAGCATAATGAGATTTAGAAAATCCCCTTGTGTCTCTACTCCCACAATTAGATTCTCCACCTTTAATGAACATAAATCCCCCCTTTTCAATGAACCCAAAGGCCATCCATTGTGGACTAAAACATGGTAAATAACACATATCAGTATATAGGGTAAAATATACCATACATTTGAGAGTGGGGGTTCCATATCCACACCATTTAAGCGTGTGGTTTTGAATGGACTCAGATACCCAACTGATGTATTTCAAATGTTTCCTCAGGTATGGCCTTTGTTAGGATGTCTATAATTTTATATTTTATAGGAACATATTAAAAATTCACTAACCCATGCTCCAACTTGTCCTTAATAAAATTATAATTGATTTCCTTATTCTTTATCCACAAGTTATGGACTAAATATATTCAAATGTTATAGAACTTGAATTATAAAAATTGATTTTGATCAGATAATCGACTTCAACTATTACATATTCATGTTTCTACTTTATCCATAAAAATTATTCATAATCTTGAGTTTCCATAAAATATTCAATCTCTATAGTTATTAAATAAATGTTTTGTTATTTCTTACTAACCTAAGAAATGCAAAATTTTCCAAGATAAAATGTGCCACCAGATGTTGAATTCTTATCATCTACTTGACTAGCTGAATCTGTGTTTTAATATCCAAATTACTCTTACTGATACTTTTCACTGTATAGTAGATCGAAATCCACCTTACCTTTGATATACTATAATATTATTTTATGCACAAAAAATTTGACTTCCTTGGGATTACACTGATACTATTCCACATGGAATGTGTCTAACACAATATTGGTTTATGTCACTATTAAGTAAAACATACTCCCAAATCTTTTCCTATATTCAGTGACATTGAATTCTTGGTCTTCATAATTCCATGACAGTTTCATCTGAGTAGATTCTAGAGTTGTCATCTCATTGTAATTATTCATTAAAAATGTTCTTAGAAAATCCTTGTCATATTTTTATTGAGAAATAAATGTTCCATGACTTCCTTGTGTCACCAGTAAACCTAAAAAAAACATTATCTCACTAATCATTGTCCTTTAAAAATTTAATTTCATGAATTTTGAAAACTGTTTGGACAATGAATTTTCCAATAAAACAAATATTATTCCATCAACATACACCATCACTATTATCCTTTGATTACTATTGTTTTTAACATAGATATTATAATCAACTCCACCATGCTAGAAACCAAGATTCTTTAAATACCGATCAAGTCATTAATACAAAGATCATGGTTCCTAGTTCAATCTATAAAATGCCTTCTTTAACTAAATTTGTAATCATCATCATGAATGAGAAAACCATTTGGATATTTGATATACACTTCTTCTTCTAGAGCCCCATTTTGTAATGATGACCTGACATCCATCTTGAAAACATTGAATTTCCATTTCACTACTATATTTAATAATAATAAAATCCTCTCCAACCTTGGAACATGTGAAAAAGTTTAATAAATATAAATAAACCCAATCTAAGATTATCCCTTACACAAAATTTTTTCTTTAATTTGAATCATCATGTTATCTTCATTCTGATTGTTATGGAAAACACATTTGGTCCTGATGAAAATCTTATTTCCCAGCCTCAAAATATCCTCCCAGGTCTGATTCATTTCAATTTGGTCAAGATCTTCATGCATTACATAAACCCAATTCTCATATGTTGAAACTTATTTTAAACAAATGGGTTCTACTGGTGATAGGAAAGATGTTTTCTTTAGAGACTTTATCCTTATTGTTTACATATGTACTGTATAATCACAAAATATGTTCTATTTATCAATTAAATCTTGGATCTTAAGCTTCTATGAAGATACAGATATAACTTTATCCTCTCATCATAAAAATATTCCTCTAAATCTTCTTTAGGTACTTTCACTCTCCATGAGTTACTCGTCTCTTCACAACTTTCCTCCCAGCGTTGTTCAATATTTTTTTAATATTATGATCATTTTCCACAATAACATCATTTATCTTCATACAATTTCCTAGAATATTATTGGAAATTTTATATGATTTGATTTTTCCTAAGTATCCAAGGCATATAACTTCACCTCCATGGGATTAAAACATCCTATGTTTCTTCTTATCGAGAATAAAAAAGTTACTTATGAAGACTCCAAGTAATTCAATGTTGGATTATTTCCATACCATAACTCATATGAAGTCTTTGGTTCACTCAGATACAACAAATCTCTATTATAAATGTAGGCCAATGTTAACACTTCTTCTTTTCAAAACTTCTCTAGTATGTATTTATCAATAAGAATTGTTCTGACCATGTAATTTATTTTTTGGTTTCTCCTCTCAACCACACCATTTTGTTGAGGAGTTCTCACTGTTGAGACTTGGTGCCTTATCCCATGCTTCTTAAGTTAATCTTCCAACCAAAAGTTAGTAAAATATGTACCATTGTTAGTTCAAAACATTATAATTTTCTAGCAGATTATCCTTCCATCATCTCTCTGATATTGTGTTATACATCATAACACATTAGACTTATGGGTGATGGTGAATATTCAAGACATTATAATATAATCATTAATAAAAAAGATATAGTATCTCTTCCCATTAATGTATCATGACGAGATAGGTCCATAAACATCAGTATACACCAATTCCAACCCTATTATTGATGTTTTTCTTTTTCCTTATAATTATTTTGAGTTATCTTCCCTTTTGGAATGCACAGTAACATACTAGCCCGACTTACCACTAAACTAGTAGTCGTACCAGTCACCACATGGCCTCAAGCACATCTCTCTGTATTCCAGAGGCTGTCAACTAGTAGTAAGGGTGTAAAGGTAGTTTAGTGGGGAGACTATACCCTCATACCTAGAATGCACAGTGGTAAACAGATAGTAAAACTCAAATATCAATTGAAGTTTTATAAAGAAATAATTAAACAGTGGAAGACAAATGAAATATCAAATAAAAATAATACACGGTCAACACTAGTTCATAAAATGCATGAATCATATATGATGATACATAATCTAAAAGAGTGACTAACAAAAATCTTTAAAATTCAGTACAAAAATAAAGAAAATAACAGAAAATCCCTAAGGGAAATCTCCATGACAATCCCGATCTCCAAATTGGTACTTTCACTACGGGAAAAACCGCTTATTGCGACGGGGTATTTGCGACGGGCTTTATTCCCATCGCAAAAACTCCGAAGAAAAGCGTATTTGAGAAGGGAATATATTCCCGTCGCCAATGGTTAGTTATTTTCGATGGAAATACAGGACCCGTCGCAATAGCTATGGCGCGGTTTGTACGCCAAAACGCGGGAAGCCTATTTGCGACGGGTAGCCTTATACCCGTCGCAAGTACCCGATGGCGGTAAATAGTATTTGCGATGGGAGAATTGTCCAGTCGCAACAAATTATTCACAAGGTGTTATTTGCGACAGGTCCCGTCGCCAATACCGGTCGTGGTAAAGCCTATTTGCGACGGTCGCCTTCTCCCCGTCCCAACTACCCGGCGGTGGTAAATACTATTGGTGACGGGTAAATTGTCCCATCGCAAAAATAATAATGAGGAGACTACAAATGATATATAATATGAATGAAGTGTAAATACTTTAACCATAAACCATGAATGGTATAAAAATAACTCATCCATAGTAAAATATATCACAAAACTTTCAATACAATATGGAATATTTGTATCATAATAAATCAACTTAAAACAAGTTAAAAATCCATCAAAGGATGTTGACATAGATGAAAATTATTTGTAAAACTCTATGAGAGAAAGATCCTTTTTTCATGCAAACATTTAAAATTCACAGATTTATAAAGGAAGTAATTTAAAAGATATTTTTCAATCAATGTGTCCTATACCACTTTGAAAAATTTGAAAAGAATCATCATTTCAAAATATTCATGTCCATATAAATAAATCCTTAAAATAATTTTGAAAACACGGACATTAATTAAAAGGATTTAGAAAGATAAATCTTTAAAATATTTAAAATGATGATCTAGTTAAATAGACCCTACCATAAAACCTTAAAAGATTCCTTTTGTTTTTTATGAAATTTGGTTATCTATGATAAATATGTCCTAATAAATACTTACACATAAACAATCTCGGATAATAATGAGATTGAGGAAATAACCCTTACCTTGCACTTTCCTTTGGTTGGGGGTACGTTTAACCTCCTATATAATGGCCATAGTATGTTATTAAATTATACCAAAACCATATTAATAATTATTATATCATACATGATTCATTTATGGCATTATACTACCCATTTAATATTGATTTCTATGTTAAATTAATATTTCAGGAAATAATTGCTTTCTTTATCGTACGTGTTTTAACTTGTAATTCATGATCATATCATTTAGATAATGATTTAAATACTTCAAGAATATAACACATGATTTATATATCATATATATTTAGAATATAAATATGTATAATATATAGATATATGAAATGGAAAACACTGTTTATGGAGACGATATACCGTACATACGCATAAACGCTGTTTGCGTTTTTATATTATATTGAATGGAAGTATGTGAATAAGATATATGTAAGTACATACATACATACATATTCATATACATATTAATTTCTATTATTATTTCATATATTACATACTTATTAATAATATATATTTTTATAATCACCATGGAATGGTGAATGTGGAAATGAATCTCATCGCGCCGTGGAGATGGAAATCCGTATGTACGCACGGGAAAAAATATCATTATATTGATGGTGAAATAGTATGTAATTGGATGGTATATCATATATAAATAATAATTAACATGTTATATTTATTATTTACATCAGTTATACTCATTATTATACCCATCCAAATATTGAAGTGTTTGAATAACAATCTACACCACGGCGTGGGGACGGTAAACTGTATGTATGCACGTATGGAGACTTTGTCATCTATAGGATGGATAAAATAATGAATATGGTGGTACAATATTTAAAATAACATCCAAATATGTATAAATAAATGGAGTTATTATTTTGGTATGGAAACAACAAAGAAATAGGAAGTTGAAGAAGAAAAGAACTTGAAAGAGGGTGGTGAAATTATTACCTCTTATTCGGGTCTTTCCTTTTGATTTGATCAAAAGAGATCCATATATTGACTTTATGATCAATTTAAGGACTCTAGGTTGATGTGATGGAAGTTGGTAGGATATTTGGGTAGGTTTTGGCTGAGCCAAATGGCTTTGGAGGTGTGATTTTGAGAGAACGGAAGTACCTTTTTATAAGAGAGTTGAGGGTCACTTTAGAAAAAGATTGAAATATTATTTTATAATAAAATAATTTTCGGTTTCTAATGTCTAAAAAATTGTTTTTTTCTAGGTTAAGGTAGGGATGGGTCGAAAACCACTCAACCAATAGGTTTTAGATAGGTTTAGGTCACCATATTAACCTTCTGAAAATAACTGTGTAAATACCAATATAAATACCCTTTTCAAGCAAGATGAAGGGATAACCATATGTTGATGTAGCTAGGGTCTTCCAAGCAAGATGTTGAAGGCTGAGTCTTGATCAACAACCATGAAATCTGAATTGGATACAAGATCTCCAAACTGAGTTCTGAGTGTAATCTCGCCCAGTGGCTCTTGTTCATTTTTATCATATCCTTGTAACATCATAGTAGAAGGAGATAAGTCAGATTCCTTAAGGCCCAATCAATGAAGTTTACAAATGGGCATGAGGTTGACTCCTGAACCATTATCAATGAAATATCTTCGGATGTCTACACCATTGACCTTGCTAGATAAATAAAAAGTTCTTATATGTCCATGAACGACATCATCTTCATCTTCATCTGTGAAAGATATCACTGCATGGCATTCTGCGGGATTATTCTCTACATGGTAGGCTTCACCTACAGCAATTTCAGTTTCAAACTCCTGAGGACTTGACAAAGCCTCAATGAGTGCCTCCCGAAGATCCTTTGATAAATTCAAAGCATCCAAAATTGATAACTTGGTCGGGACTTGGGCCAGGTGTTTCAATACATCATACTTTTGATCCAAAGGTCTGCGTTTCCCAACAGGAATATGTGGTTTAGAAGGTGCCTTGAAAGTTGATGCTTTGGAAGTTGATGCATCTTGTATCGGGGTAGGAGTTGGTAATACTCCTGGCTTCAGAAGATTAGACCAAATAGGTCTATTTACTTGCTGAGAGGAAGAAGGTGGAACCTCCAACCGATCCTCCAAAATAACTATTCCAGGACTAAATCTACCTTGTGAGGAAGAACTTGCTTGTTCTTGTTGAGCTCGTTGAAGGGATTTGCCATGAGTTTCTGCCGCAGACACAGTTCTATCAGGGGTATAATTGGAATAGTGGCCTATGAAATATCCGCTTCTTCCTCTGTATCCTGAGCCTCTAGAACTTCCTCTGATTCCTTTATTTGATACAGGGAACCCAAGTTCATCGAGATCGAAACTGTGTTTGGCATAAGGATATGTTAAGTGAATCATATTAAAAAAACCAAAGATTAACTCTTCATCTGATGAAGACTCTACCTGACTAGCCAATTTAGGCTATGCCGTTTGATGGGACGGTACCCGTGGCTTCGAAGTATATGCCATAAAATCTACCAGAGTCAAAGACAACTTGGGCTTTAAAACATACTCATCTTCTTCTGATTCTTCTTCTTTCTTTGAATCATGTCGTTTCTTTGAGGATTTTCCCTCAGATGAAGAGGGTTTTGCTACGGCATTCATGGCAGAAGACACAATTGGTTTCATTAATTGTGTTCGCAAAATAGCATGAGTTTGGCTGATCATTTTTCTGACCATCCAATCATTATATTTTTGTGAATTTTTATTCTTGACTTCTTGCCACTCGCCTTGTTCCTCCGGAGCTGTAGCAGTAACACATGCTACCTGAGTTGAAGAACCTTTCAGTTTGACTTGTCCCGAGTCGGCCATTTTTTGCAGGAGGTCCTTGAAGACAAAACACTCCTGAATGGGATGCCCAAATATCTGATGAAAGGGGAAATAGTTGGGATGGTCTTCATCTCCTTCCTTGTTCGACCTTTTGGGCCTTGGAAATTGAACCAAATTATTCTCCAGGGCCGAAATGAAGTAACTAGGAACTTGTTCATTTCGGAAAGAATAAACTTTTGATCTTCAACACATCAAACTGTTTTCATCTTTGATCTCTTTGATCGTCTTGAAGAAACGACCTCTGTTGCTAACTCTTAGGAGGTGGAGCCCTTCAGGAAGATGAAGGTTTTGAAGTAGAAGTTGGTACAGGTGATTGTTTAAGCATGACTGTAGCAGTCTCTGCTCTACCCATTCTCCTTCCTGGAGCTGATGGAATTACATGAGTTTTGTCCTTAGTATTTATAAGAGAATCTTTAATCTATTGAGCGATTGAAGTAAGGTCTCGAAACCCTCCTGTGTATTTCACAGGGATCAACGGCGTGCGTAACTCATCACGCAGATTTGCCACACAGATTGGCAACAATTTTTCTTAAGGGAGTGCTAAGCTCAGGGAATATGTTAATCCCTTCCAGCGAGCAATGAAATCTGAAACCCTTTCATTCTCCCTTTGCTTACAGTTTGTAAGATCAAAAACTATTGTCTTTGGCAATGTTGAGCTGCATTGAAGAAGAAATTTTTGGCGAAGATCCTCCTATCCGGTAATTGACCGGGATTCCAAGCTTGTGTACCAGACAAAGCAGGTCCTTGTAATGACTATACAAAACACCTGAGCTTAATTGATTCTTGTTGCTGAAGGGTTCCCATCATAGGATCACAACGAGAAACAAAATGCGTTAAGTGTTTCTCTGGGTCTTCTGAACCATTAAATATTGGGAATGTGGTACTTTCAAAATTTGATGGGGGAGGAATTGCATCAACCCATTCAGGGTAATCTCTCTTTTCTGGTTGAACTTGAGCTAGTTTCCCCTCTATAGCTTCCAATTGAGATGTTAATGACTCAATAGTAGTTATTAACTTTTGAGAAACATCCGGTTGAGCTTGGACCTGAACAGGTGCAATGACTGGAGCTTGGATAGATGTGGTAGCCGGTACTGCAACTGATGGCAGCACTGTCGATTGTTGTTGCACTTGACCCGTAGGATTAGACCTGTGAGGGTGTACTGATAAAGGAGGATATTCTTGATCCATCTCAGTAGCCACAATAAATTCCTTTGGCTGACTGACTCCAGTACCCTTAGGAGGAAGACTACCCTGAAGTATTTCTGCATTCATCCTCCTCAATTCCTTCATTTCTTCCTCTTGTTGTGCAAATATTTTCTCTAATGAGAGCGATTGGCCTTCTCCAAAGGAAGGGTATGTAACCTTATTCTTTTCTTTCCCCTTGTTGGATCCTTTTCGGAGAGGGGGAAGTGGGTTATTTGAAGGAACACCCAGATTCTGGGTAAGCCTTTGATTTCGTGTACGCACACCTTCTTCATTTGTGTCTGTGCATACAAATTCTTGAGCAGGAACCTCTTCATCAGATCCCTCTGAGTGAACCTCGTCTGGTGGATCAGAAACAACGAAATCAATGACATTAATTGATTCATAATGCATTTCATCCCTTCTATCATCATTTCTGCGATATTGTCTTCTTCCATGTCCCTGATGAGACATTACATTTTGTCAATTTGATCCCTCGGGAACTTCTTGATGAACCGTAATTTGGAGGGAATCTCCTAATAATTTGGATCTTCGTTCCTTTTGAGGCTTCTTCCCTAATCGAGAGAAGACTGAATTTCTTTGAGGAAGAGATTGAGGATTTGAAAAATCCCCCAGTCCGGTGGACTGGGGCTGTTCCTGTTATTCCTTCTCAACTCCTCGAATCGTATTTGTTGATTCCGAGGGTTGGGTTAAAAGAGTCCCCAATATGGAAAGCTGGGGTGGTTCTTGACATGCTATATCTGAGACCTTCTTGTAAGATCTCCTGATTTTGCAGACTTTAGTCTGGAAATTGGATAGATGCATCAACCTGCATCCACTTTTATCACCCGGCTCAAAAGACCATTGGATGATTTCTGACACTTATGTCACTTGATGATGTGCTTGCTCCAAACGAGAGGCATGTTCAATATTCTCATTCACTTGATGCAAGAGTAATTCAACAACTTGTTCTCTGTATGCTTGATTTTGAGAAGAACTAGTTGAATCCTGTTCTTGAGCAAGCCTTTGATTACAAAAAAAGCCAATTGACTGTGGCCGACCATCAGCAATAAAATTGCATGAGACCATTTTCAGCGGGCTTTACTGACTGGAGAGTACAGTGAAATGTAGTTCTCCATGAACACCTTATCCCCTGATATGAATACTAGATGGGGCATTGGCAATTAACCGACACAATCTTCTTAGTGTGCCAAGGCATGAACGTTGAAGGGATCTCTACTACTTTTCAGCCTTCGGATATCGAGAAACTGAGAGAGAAGCCAAGTCAATTTGGCGTTGTAACCCTTCTATTATCTTGATATGATTTTCATATTCATCATAAGATAATTTTTTTTCAACTGACAAAGAGTTTTCCATATGTTGAGACGAATATCATGAATTCCATCTTCCGTCAACATCTCTGGAATGTCATACTGAGAGTCAGTCGAAGGCCAAAACATGACTGGCACTTCACCTTTCTCCAATTGTTTTCTCATATTCAGTACTTCCTCTTTATCATTCAATGGATATTCTTCTACCTGATTGGACTAGAGTTGGTGATTCTTTGTTGCTTCATCAGATTCAACAAGATCGGTAGAGAATTCACTGATCAAGCTAGAAGATGAACGATCCAGGGGTGGTTCGAAGAATGACCTACACCCCAGGCTATCTTCTGATTGAGAAATTATTTCACCTAATAATGGTGAAGCATTAGACATGACTGGCTTCGCATTTGCAAGTGCCTCAAGATAAGAGGTCTTTCTCGTCACTACATTTTCTATTGGAAAATTTTCCAGGAAATGTGCATTATAACTGTGGAGAGGACTTTCACAGTTAAATTAATCATCATGGGGAGGACCACCATGGTGGGTTACAGCAAAAGATGAAACATTTTTCTCCTTGGTCTTCTGGCCACACAGAGGGTTCCTCTGGATCTCATCTAAAGACAAAACTTTGAGATCGACCGAACTATCATGAAGCAAGACTTCATGAGGAAGTGTATGATAAAGACCTTCAGAATTAATGTTCCCACTATTGGGAAATGGAGGAGTATAATCTTGAATTCCAACAAATAATTGTCTGAGGGCTTTTAGAACTCCAGCGTCAAGCAAGGCCTTATTACAAATTTGCTCTTGATTTCTTGACTGTGTTGGGCGAGTCTTCTTTTTAAACGCCTTCTTACTCAATTTGGCAGGTTTATGTGCCTGCTCAGGAGAAATGATCAGGTTAGGATGATTATCTCCACTCAAACCAGGTGTGTGTGCCTGATTTGGTTGTCCGTATGATATGGGGGAGTACGCCCCACAACCCTCTTGGACTGGAACAGAGGTGTGTGTCTATTCCGGAGTGAACTGTTGATTTGTCACTCCACTGTTAGGGATATATTTATGTGTCTTTCCCTAAGATGCTACTGAATTTGTTATAATATCCTGGCAGACATCCAGAATATGAGCAGGGATTTGCTTCTGCTCTTTCACCATTGATAGAATATGCTTGGTAACTTCAGCTACTGGAACGGGGATATACGTCCATTCTGTGCTTGGAGTAGGTGTGTGTTCCTACTCCTGTCCTCCTTTTCCTGTCAGTGAATCCTGATAGTACTCAAGTGTGGGCGTAGAGAGTTGAGTCTGCCTCCTGTTTGTCGTTGGAGCTTTCTGACTAACTTCTCTGAATTCTACCAAACAAGACTGTTGGTAGGCTTGATCAATACGAGTAGGTGTATGTGCCTGATGATTGCACTTCGCCAAACGTGATTGACGAGCTTCCTTCAATACTGATAGACGAGGCTGCTCGTAGGATTGATGAGTGTAAGTAGGTGTATGTGCCTATTTACCAGTTGTCAACACATTGGGTTGGTGGGATCCATTGTATGTAGTCAGACGAGTCTGCTGACTAGCTGATGATTTATAAATAGGTGAATGTTCCTATCTATAGTACTTTGTCGGAATTTCCTGGTAGGATCGGCATGCTGCTTCCAGACGAGTCTGCTGGATAGCGGGATTAAAACAGACGGGTGTGTGTGCCCGCTCGTTGCTTGCCACCAAGTTAGGTTGGTGGAATTCTCCGGAGATGGAAGAGATGAGAACCTGCTCACTGTTGACCGGATTTCATCTATGGAGGTTCATCTTGCCTTCTCGGGTTCGAGGAACCTGAGCAGAATGCCTGGATACGATACCCTCATCATGTTGAGGGCGCACTGCCGCATGAGTCTGGCAGCGATTGTTGATGGGAGCCCTTGGAAAGGACTCTTGTCTCCTTGAATTAAGGCCTTGAGGGACCTGATCATTCACCTCCCCAGAATATGGGAGTGAATGGTGATTGCGTTCCGGGGATAACGACCTGAAACGGTTGGAGACGGTGGTTGGCACCACCTGCTTCTTGATCGCTGGTCGTCGCTGTCTGGACGACCAAGGTGAATTATTGACTTAGAGGGCTTGTCGAGCAGCCTCCATAGTCAAAATAGTACCATTTTGATGGTACTCCTTAACCAGTGCATTTGATACCCAGCGTTGAAGACACTGAGTAGGTGATATCTTCCTCAGAGCGGACGATGATCCAGCAGGAGTAGCAGCAGAGGACTTTCCATCAGAAGTATTCACAGTAGAAGTATTCACAGGTGTGAACTTAAGATAAGCCATTTATGTAATGCAGAAGATCTTGGAAAAGATTTCTTGTTTGATATAACAGACGTAATCAAGATAAGTTCGGCCACTACATATTTTGGATAATCACATATTTTATTGATTGTCTTGTTGTACCTCTCATTGAGTTTAAATAGGGGTCTAACAAATAGGTAAAAACATAATTTTAACTTGGTTAAGGATTCACGTCGGGTTCACCATTTTTTGTTTCCTCTGGAATTGGGAATAACCTCTTTGGTTTAAGGTTCAAACATTCTAAGCGGTTTCTAACAGGTTTGTTTGTAGAACTGGAAACATCCAATGATTCCATATCCATTTGGACCTACTTTCCAAAGGCAGGCGCTTATTAGTTATGCACTGATGAGGCTTAGGAATTTGCATTGGTCGAGAGGATGGGAGGTTGGACTCATCACACCTTTTTTAGGGGAATTATTGTCTACTCTAGGACTCCCTTTATAGATTTAAGTTATGTTCGTGAATCCTTATTAAATTACCAAGTATAAAATGAGCTTTCCTTTAGATCTGACAATCAATGATTGATATGTAGGAAATTTAGAGAATCTTTTATATGTATTTGAGGTTCTTCATCGATAGAGAATCATCTATATTTGTTAGAGATTCATAGTCAATGGTATCCTTTAATACATATATAAAAGTATCTTGGTCATTATGATGACCATACTTGTTTTAAAGCCACTCAGTGGGGCACTTGAAGTTTATTGTCATTCAGAATGACATAGATTATTTCAGAGTTGGGATCGTACCCACAGATGGGCTACCTACGTATCCTTTATTTAGAAAATGAATCAGAACCCACGTAGTTCTAGAAAGAGAGTATGATGTTTATGTATGATTTATGGCTCAAAGAAAGATGTCATAATTACTTTTACACTCTAAGCTCACGTGAGTCATGCTCAGTGTGAGAAACAAGAGGTATTGGTGAAACAAGACAATTTGTGCCATGAAAGATGCAATCATAGAAAATGATGTGGGGTTTATGTATGTATGACTACCCAAATAGATAAAGATCAGGACTTATTTCAACGAAGAAGTTCTGGGAATAGGTTCTATAAAAGTATATGTGCTTTTATGGAGATTTGGATACTCTAACTTGGGGCTTACTCCCGAGGAAGATGCCCAAATTAGGAGGGGACTTATGATTGGGTTTTACTCATAAGAAGGAAACCCAGATCAAAAAGTATATTAAGACTGGTTAAGAGAAATTAAGACTTGGGCTTACTCCTAAGGAGGAGGCCCAGGTTAAAGGAATTTTAAGATTGGGGGTTATTCCTGAAAAGGAAGCCTAGGTTAAGGGAATTTTAGAATTAAGGGACTTGGGGCTTACTCCTAAGGAGGATTCCCATATTTTAGACTGGGGATTACTCATGAAAAGGAAGCCCGGATTTGAGAAATTATGGTTGGGGCTTACTTCTGAGGAGGATGCTCAAATTTTGGGAACTTTGAGACTGGGGCTTACTCCTAAGGAGGATGCCCAGATTAGGGGACTTGGGGCTTACTCCTAAGGAGGATGCCCAAATTAATGAGGACTTGGGGCTTACTCCTAAGGAGGATGCCCAAATTAATGAGAATTTGGACTAGGGCTTACTCCTGAAAAAGGAGGCCCAGGTTAAGGATTATCTCATCTTAAAGGATGAGGTTGAATGAATAAACTATCTAACCTTAGTGATGTAAAGATGTGTAAATCACAAGATTTTGAGAGATGTTCCACAGAATTCCTTTCAGATAAGGAATCCAACAAGGAAATCATGCCATGAATGGCTTTGGAGAGAATCCTGAAGGATTAATCTTGAAGAGGAGAGGTGGATAGGTATAGGAGGGGTGAAATAAGCAGGAGGGGCACCCAAAAAGAGAGGGTTGCACAAGTCCTGATGGGCGCGCAGGTACTGCGTGGGTGCCCAAGTCCTGGTCGCGCAGGTATACTTGCGCGACACATGGGTACTTGCGCGACTTTTAACCCTTAGGGTAATACTTGGGTGAGATTTGGATCAAGCCCTTAGTACTATCCCTAGGGGCTTCCAGAAGGGTGGCGCGCAAGTTCGGGTGAAGGAGAAAAAGTGGCGCGCAAGTGTGGCCATTTCCCTTAAGGGTTGGCCACTCAAGCGCGCAAGTGTTGATGAGTTTCAACACTTAGGCCCTTCTCCCCCTATTTAGATCTTCTGTTCTAGGTGCGAAATTACCATAGAAGTGTTTGGAAGCTTTGAGAAGACACTAGGGCACTGGGAGCTCAAATCTGAGGTTCTGGAATTTTTTCATCCTCAAAATGGGGGGGGGGCATAGGGGTATTTATAGGCTGGAGAAGACCCTGGGAGAATTTCAAAGAGGGCCCGCAAGTCACCTGTGCGACCACTGGGCAGTGCACAATTACACTTGCGCGACCTTGGTGGAACTTGCGCGACCCAAGTGCCTTTGAATCTTGGTTCATGAATTTGTCAATTTTTGATGTTTCTTCAAAGGATGAATTACTTTGGGTTCAAGGTATTTCCCTTTAAATTCCTTTGGACTCTGTGATGGAAAGGAGCATCAACAAACCTGATTATACCCATATGCTCCTCCTTTGATCACTTATGATCCTTGATTGTAATCACTTATGTTTATCCTTACTAAGCATTTAAGATCACCAATTTATTTTGTTTCTATTAGTATTAAAGATAAGAAAAGAATGAAGTGTCTATAAGAGTATCTTATATAGAGAATTAGTGGGATATGTTGAGGACTTGTAGTGGATTAAGAAGTTGTTTATATAGTAGGAAAAAAATTTCGTTTGTTGAAAAAGACATGGGTATCTTTAGTTAATTATTTTTACTAATTTTATAAAGCTATAAACCTTAAAAGGCCTTTGGAATGTATGAAATGAAATATTTTCCTTTTGTCATGTGATTAATTTTGTTACTTCTATGAGATTTCATTTTATTGGACTAGGTCAAGGTATATACATTGAAAAGGTACTAAAGAGATTCATTACGAAATAGTTCAAGAGGATATTGTTTGTAATTTCATGTATTATGAATCACTCCAAGAAATTGTGTCCCAAAAAAAGAGGATAGAGAGAGAGAGAGAATAATTTGGATCGCTTACACTTCAATGGTTGGATCTTTTATATATTTCATGATATATACTAAGATTTATGCTTCTTATGAATTAATCTTTGTAAGGATATATCAAGTAGTCTTACGTGATCCATACTAGATGGATGTAAAGAATATCCAAAATTACTTGAGGTTTACAAAGGATATATTTGTGGTCTATGTAGGAGATGAGAAAATAGTCATAAGGGGATACACATATTCTAGTATTAAGATAGATCACAATTATTTGAAATGGAAATCATGATATTTTTTATAACTTAATAAAGGATCTATGAGTTGGAAGAGTTCTCAGAATCTAATGGTTGCTAATTCTATAGAAGAGTATAATTATATTATTTATTTTTATACAACTAAAGAAGGGTTTTGGATGCAAAAATTCATTGAGTATCTTGATATGGTTCCTAGTAGTAAATATGGTGTCACACTATATTGTGATAATACTATAGTAACCGTTCTAGCCAAGGGTCCAAGTCTACATAAATGAATAAAATATGCACTTTGAAAGTATCACATTTGAGGGATTATTTTCTAATGGGTGAGGTCATAGTAATAAGAGTTTCCATATAAGAAAACATAGTGAACACATTGACTAAATCATTATCCAAATAGGATCATGAGTATCATGTGAGAGTTAGTAAACTAAAAATTGTAACTAGTTGGATCTAGGGAAAGTGGGACTCTATTGGAGTTGGTTCTATAGTACAAAATAACATTGTACTTCTAATTACCAAATTTTTTATATTGATTAATATATTATCACATGATGAGTGATCTTATGTGAAACATTAATATGATAATGTCTTAATGGTATCTATCTCATCAAAATGTTATAGCAGTTCCAAACTATAGTGAGAACCTTGAAGTTATATGAAAATAATTTTAAACAAATATTTTATGTTCTATCAGATAATATATAGAAGATATTGACTGTCAAGTGTTAGATCTTTACAAGCAGGAGGGGCTTCTTATTATGAAATTTTACACATATTAATCTCCAAAAAGGTAGGTTATGAGGATATAAATACCAATAATAATTCCACATATTATATGTTTCATTGAATATTCTTATTTATGGACACGTTCATTGGTCATCATACTTGAGATTATTATTAATGTATATCATGAATTACATACTTTTATGTATTATCAAAAACCATGATGAAATATAATCATAGAGATATAGGACATTTTGGGTGTGCCATTAGTGATAAGACATTGATTGAATAAGTTAATAAAGGATTTGTACCTTCCATGTTACTAGAAGAATATATCTTAGGCCCTTTGATTGAAATAGAACTATGTGATTAAATCCATGGCCATGGTGGTTGATTGATGAGTTTATTTAAGAGGTGAAAAGAAAGATAAATCAAGAATAATGGTTTTTGGCATAATCATGCAACCTTCTTGATGAGAAATCAATATAAAAGGATTATATTACACAATAAACATTCGTTTGATGTTGTTTTCATTATGACATTAACGTATTTCACTATGGGTCCATTGATGTGTTGCTAGATGAAAATCTTGGACTTTAAAAGTTTAAATAATGCCATTAAAAATAGGAATAGAGGGACACAAACTGAGGGTATATATAATCTTAGTTATATTCTTTTTGAATTTTATATTAATAATAAATATTATTCTTGGTTTTTAGAATAGTAATTATTAATGTTAAGTTGATCACATAAATTTAGTCACCAGTTACTCGAGTTTAGAATATATGTGAGTTGAATATTAAATAAATATTTATTCATGAGTTAGTAAATATATAAAATTTATTTATTTATTAGATTAATAATATAATGATATTTATTTAAATAAATATTTATTATTCAAGGTTTGATAAATTCGTAAGAGGATTTATGGACAGTGTTAAGGGCCTGATGAAAATGATATAGATAATTTAATATCATTTAAATAAACATAAAATTATTTATTTAAGAAATATCATTTTAATATTCACATGTTAATGCATTCCATAAAATATAATAATAATAATATTATAGTTATTTCACATGGAGAATAGATTAGAGATAATATTTAGTGAAGGGGCTGAGTGTAATTATAAAATATTTTACCCTAAATATATATTCCATATTATTTCATTTTTCTTGGGTTATGTAAATCAGTGTGCATAACATTTACTCTTAATATAATTCTCTAAGGACCAAGAAAACCCCTCCATAACACTCTTAATAATTATACAATCCTCATCATCCCTATCAAGACCAAGATAAAAATATAAATAATTCTTTCATCCTAAGAGATTTTTTATTGCGATCAACGATTAATGACACAAGGTGTTTGGTTCCTCCGTCATAACATCCATAGTTATAACTATGATGTTTTGAGATTTTTGGTGCATGTGTGGATACTACTAGAGGAATTTTACTTTGGATTCTTAGACTGTAACAATGACTCTATGATTCAAAAGAGATAGAAAATTTGATCATCATCAAATAGAGTATTATTAATATGAGTTAATTCTTATTACAAATAAATTATAAATTATATATGTAAAGATCATCTCTATTAATATTCTAGTGTTGTGTTCTCCAATTATTCAAATTTATCCATTGAAATTGATGAAAATAATTATGAGGCATAGGAAAACCCTATAATGAACCGACCCATGTCTACCCGTCCAATCAACCAAACTAACACACCATAAGGCCCAAAGTGTATTCTTAATCATCATAGGATATAAATAAGCCTTGGGAACAATAAAAAACCTCTTGGTAATTGTTTCACCCATAGTAAACCAATACGACCTATCCATGATATAGAAAGACCAAAAAAATATCATCAGAGTCCAAAAAATAAAATACTATATCGAGAGTAACACAACAATTAATAAACATATACCATAAGTAATAATGAACATCATATACATAAGATTCCATAACAAGACATATATAAGGAATCTCAAGTAAAACCTCAAAACTCAAAAGAATGGGAACAATACTAAACATCTCCTACAGATACATCCTAAAGAAAAAAGCTCCAAAAAATGTCTCCACATGAAATAATACCTATAATACCAAATATACTTCAACACAATGATGAAAAAATGTAATAAATAAGATCCACCAATGTACATTGTGACCTTGAATTTTCCTATGTCCTACAAAACAAATTCTATATATTCCCAAAGGCATATATAGAGTGTGAGGCACAAATACTAGTAAAATACCACCACAAATATATTTAATGATTTTAAGACCATGAAAAACAATAAACTATTTTTAAAACTCTTTTTAAAAACTATTCCATTTTGAAAAACTTTTAGCTTAAAACATGCCTTTGAAATCCATTTGGGTTTTAATTTACTCCAACAATATTTCCAAAATAGTTCCAACATGGCCCAAAATAATGAAACATGACCATATGGAACAACATGCTCAACATACCCAACAAGGCATAACAAGTAAAATCATAAAGATAATCTTTATCTAAGAAAATAAGTGTAAATGACCATAACACATGATATACAAACAAACAAGGAACTAAAACAATGCATAAAGCATAAAGATAAACCCAAAATAAGTAATGTGAACCAAGGGATCTAACCATAAGGGTATAATTTGAGTGAGACTAAAAATAATGTTTGTTAGATGATTAAAAAAATGTAATCTCTCATAGTCATCCTTGACCCCAACTCCAAGATTTCTCACAGTCTCCTAGCCAAAAAAAGTGGAACCTATCATGGTGTTCTTACAAAAAGGGTTTCATGGTCCCTTGAAAACCCATTAGAAGCTCTCTAATTCATATTTCCAAAGGCTCTAAAATTCCATTGGACAACCCCTGCTCACACCCTGGGTATCCCCCATGTGCTACTCAATGCCAATGAAAATTAAATCACAAGTGTCCCATATCAAAATTAATTCTATAAGACACTTTAATAAAATAATATCCCCATTTTGTAAAACAAATTTCCAAAAAGTAAAAGAATTTCTAAAATCTATTTAGAAATCCACTTGAAACCACAAAATCCCTTTTATCCATTTTATCAAACATTTGGAGTGCACTCAAGCCTCCATCATTTGTAAAAACCACTTTAACCACCCCATTGAAAAACCAAACAATTGAACACATAAAAAATGATATAAAAATAAACCACAAATCCTTTAATTTTTAATTTAACAAACTCAAACCAAGGTTTATTAATAATTTAAAGGCAATCCATGAAAGACACCCTTAAATAGAGACACCTACCTATAAAATGCTCCCAAACTCATCACCTATGATGATAACCACCCAAAATTGGAAGGAGAAGGACTCAAACACCTAATAAATAAGAAAAAAAATACCTCATTAAATAACCTAGGCTTGGATAAAATATAATCTAGGGATTCCACTATTCATAAAAATGTAAGAACAGGCAAGATAAGGGTGAAAGGGTGAAGAAATCGTGAATATTTTTACATAACTCAATCCAAACCGCCAAAAAACCAATAAGAATACACTAGATTTATAGAGGTGGAATATTTAACACCAAAGGAGAGGGGATAACCATGTAAAGTAGGATAAATGATTCCAATTAGTTAAAAATAAACAAGGGAATTTTGGTAAAAACACCAAAAATTTAATATGCGAGACAAACCGTATGGTTTGGCTGCACGGTTAGGAAAACCACATGCCATCAATGAGGGAGATACTACCTCCTCAAAAGGCTTCATTGTTTATACTTAGATTTTCATGATTTGAATAACTATTCAAAAGAACACTATCATCCAACCATAACCCCTTAGATTATTAGTCACATGTTTAGAAAATTCATTCTCTAACCATTCACATTGGCCAGTTTCCCTAGAAATGCTCTAATTTCAAACCCCAAAACCTAAAAACATAAAAAAATAACCGAAATATTAACGAAATATTAAAAATAAACATACTAGTGACCCGAAACAAGTCATAAACTCCCAACTATTCCACTTTATACCCCAAGAAAGTCTTCAAGCTTCCTCAGAGGATAATATGTGATACCAATACTCCCTCACCAAAGCTTCCCATTCCAATGTCTCATGTATATCGATACCATGATACCATATTTTACAAACTAATGGGATATACTTAACAAAAATCACAATATTCTAATAGTCCAAGATATGAATAGGATTCTCTATAATAGTGGCATCAATCTCAAACTCTAGATATTCCCACTCGAGCACATGAGATGGGTCCAAATGGTATTTCTCCAATAGGGAGACATTGAAAAGTCATGTATTAAGGGAAAAAATGATGTAAATTATGAATGATAGTCTACCTTCTTGATACATTCCACAACTCAAAATGGCCCAACATAATGTGGCACCAACTTTCCATTCTTTCCCAAGTGTTGATTTTTAGTCGAATATATACCCAAAAAAACACCTAATCACCCACATTAAACTAAAAAGGTGATTATGTCGATTAGTGTATGACTTATGGTGACTTTGATATGTCTATAACCTTTTCTAAATTATCCATACCATCTTAGTCATCTCTTGGATGAGACTTTTCCCAATTAAAGAACACTCACCCACCTCAGCCTAACACAATAGGGATTGGAATGGATGGCTATATAATGCCTCAAATGGGGCTATCCTGATTGAGACTTGATAACTTTTATTGTATAAAAAATCATCCAATGAATTGTTCCTTTCCCAAAAACCTTCAAAATCAAGAACACACAGTCATAACATATCCTTGAGATTTTGGATGGTCCACTCAGACTGAACATACTTCTGTGGGTGATATGTGGTGCTCAATCTCAAATTGGTTACCAAGGAATCCTAGAGAACTTCCCAAAACTATAAAGTAAAATGAGAATCCTGGTCAGAAAATATCACTAAGGGTACTCCATAGAGCCTAATAACCCATTAGACATATAAAATTCCCAACTTCTCTACCTTTATTAACTCCCTAATTGGTAGAAAATGGACTGATTTCATAAAATGGTCAATAATGACCCATATATTTTATTTCCCACTTGTAGTAAGTGGATGTAATACTAGGGAATCCATTAAGATCTCATATAACTTACACACTATAATAGGTAGAGGTTGTAGCAACCTAGCTGGTCTCTGGTTCTCAACTTTGATCTTCTGGTAGGTCAAACATTGTAAAAGAAAATCCACCACTGCACGACTTATCCCCAGCCACCAATAAGAACCCCTCAAGGTAAAAAAATTGGTAGCCCAAGGGTGCACAAAAAAATAAGAATGATGTGCCTCATGCATCACCTCCTACCACAATCTTGATGGAACTGCTAGCCACTTCCTGAAAAGTGGACATCCATCAGGAGACCAAGACCAATCACTCGAGGTCTCACCACCATTTAGATCACTATTAATCTATTTTCACACAAGTTTGGATACATTATCACTCCTAAAATGATATATAATAGAAGTTTTGACCTACACATAGATAAGAAGTCCTTTTATCCATCCTCTTACACCTTTATACTTAGATCAGCAAGCAGGATCATTAGACCCCACTCATCTACCGATTCTTGAGTGGCCAACACTAGAATATTCTTGATCAAAGTGTCAGTGACCACATTTCCTTTCCTAGTAATATAATAAATATATAAATTAAAATTCTAAAGATATTCTACCCAACAACTATTCATGTGGTTTAGGTCACTCTAGCAAAGATATACTTTAAGATTTTATGATATGAGAAAACTGTAAAATTACCACTAAAAATTTAATGTCTCCACATCTTCAATACATTCATTAAGAATACATATTACTAGTCATGGGTTTGATAATTTCATTCAGGTGGGTGTGGATTCTATAAGAGATAAGCCACCACATGGTTATCCTGCATCAAAACACATCCCAAAACCATACAATAAGCATGAAAAAAGACTCTATAAGTCTTCCTAGAATTAGGAAGAATTATAACTGGGACCTATATAAAAGGGGCCAACAACTACTCAAAATAGTGTTGGAACTTCTCATCCCATTCAAACATCACCACTTTTCTTATCAAATATGACATGGTAAAAGCCATACTGGAGAAGTATTTGAAGAAATTTCTATAATACCCAACCAATTGGAAAATGATTTTAATCGAAAAAACTTTCCTAGGATGCAACCAAGAGATGAATACTCAAACCTTATTAGGATCAACTGAAACTCCTCTATGAGAAATCACATGGCCCATGAAATTCACCTCCTATATTAAAAACTCACATTTTTATTACTTAGAATATAGACGGTGCTCCATCAAAAACCCAAAAATAACCTCCATATAGCCAACATGGACCTCCTATACCTTTTAATACTATAAGATATCATAAAAAAGAAAAAAACTATGAAGGTGTCTAAAAAGTGTTGGAAGATCAATTTTATCAATTCCATAAAGACTACCAGAGTATTGGTAATCCTAAAAGAAATAACCAAATGCTCAAAATATCTATACCGACTTCAAAGGGAGGTCTTTGGAATATCTTCTTCTTAGACCCTTAAATGGCGATACCCGGATCTCAAGTTTATCATTAAAACCTAAAATCTCTTCTAATCTAAATGAAGAGATAATCAATTCTAGGAAAATGGTATTTATTCTTTATGGTCAATTGATTAAAATTATGATAGTCTAAAAAAAATTGGAGGATCTCATCCACCCTCTTGGAAAATAGCACTGGTGAATGCCATACTGAAACCCTAGGATAGATAAATCCCCTTCCCTCAGGATCCTATAGTTGAATTTTCAACTCTTTCAGCTTGAATGAATCCATCTGGTAAGACAATAGGAGATAAGGCTCATCTTAGGGAGTATATTGATGGTAAATTTGAACTCTCGCTGGGGGAAAACCCTAAAAAATCCTTGTGATAGATGTCAGAGTACCTATCCATGACCATTGTAAGTCCACCCGTTGAATTATACTATAATTAATCAAAAGAAAACCTAGAGAAAATTCATGTGATCAGACCCAAATCATAATCAGTTGATCATTACCTCCCTGATTGTAGATCCCTTTCACATTGAAAGACATTAATTCTACCATCATAGATAAAGAACATAGACCTATAATGATAACTTTCAATACATACCTTGAATTATGTCAACAAATCCATAGAGAAGAGTAAGTAAAAAAATTCATGTCCAAAATAAGGAAACCCCAATTGAATTCCACATCAGCAACAAAAACATGAAACTTTAAGCACTTGAAACCTAGATCCTTCTATCCACCCAATGAGGTAAGAAAATTCATAAAAAAAGGAATAAATTCCCCATACATACCCAAGGGATTAGTAAATTTCAACGTGATAATGGAATGAGATTTACCTAAATATAAAAGAACATATTCCATGGAAGAAGAAACACACACCGTACCTCTCATGGTGGCCACTTCGAAAATTGAATCCTCTAGTATGACCTCTACCACATGAATATGTGAAGTCTCTAGAATTACATAATCCTTATTCACTTAGTGAGAATCTCCATTTCCTTAAGTGATAGATGCTACACCCTTGATAGAATCATACTTCACCTAGGAATCCATTGAAATTATGGCACCTACACCACTCCCACATGGAAAAACTAAAATTAGTGTTAAAGAATGCCCATACATCCACACTGGCATCGCACCCTCAAAGCCTTTGGGTAGTTCATCCTTGTCTGATCATTCTCCACAAACTAATATTAGAGAACCATCTTGCACCCCATAGAATCCACTAGAGCTATACCCGATGACTACTGAGCACTCTCGATACTTCCCAAACATGGCTCTTACCGCATCCGCTTCAAACCAAAGAAGAACTCTGGCTACCTCCCACTAAAGGAACACCATTGAGACATATTTTTCTAGTAAAATTAGTCTCTACCATAACTTATTTTCCATCAACCTCTATCTTTGTTAGTAAATAGAGAATAATGATAATAGACCAAATCTTGGGCTTCAATACCATCTCAAAACATTGACCATTGAGTTAGTCATTTTGTGAGGATATGCAATGAAACATGAACAAACTTTGTAAACCAAGATACATACTCTATCACTGAATATTCTCCTTTCTCCAAATTCAAGAACTCAAGGCCTTTACCATTTTCAAGTCTTTAGGTAGAATTTATGATTAAATGCCTCTTTAAAATTAGTCCACATGAGATCCTCATATTTCCTTGCAATCACCGTTGATTCTGACCACTCCCTACTAGGTACTTCCATCACATGAGTGGTGAATCCTAACTTTGAGGTATTAGGGGTCTTTTGGAACTCAAAGATCCAATAAATCTAAAAAACTACTCATCAGGATCATTGGGTCCTTGATCATTATGGAAGCCAGGTAGATTCTATCTAGTAAACTCTTAGGCATTGTCCACTATCTTCATATACTCCCAACCACCTAACTAGACCTAGGATTGGATCATTTGGATCATCAAATCCTCCAAATCCATATCAACCAAAGGGTTTTCCTATGTGGTATTCTCTACAGAATCCTCTCTAAACCTAGATGTGGTCCTTCTGGGAGGTATCGTCTATAAGACATAAGAAAAAAGCTCAATCAATACACAATTCAATCTCAAAACACATCAAGATAACCAAAATAAACTCTCATCATAGATCTCAATAAGTAGAAACAAAATAAAAAGAAACTCCAATTGAAAAATGAGAAAAAACATAAAAAATATCAATAATTTCCCACTATTCATGGTTTGGACACATGGTTAAGAAAACCATGAACCAACTATGTTAGTGTCCCTAGAGCTGGTAGACAAGTCCACATAGGCTATGAATGAATAGTATTAGCCATTCTCCTAAACCTTGTGCCTTCTTTAGACTCCCATATATTCATCCCAAACTCAAAGCAACCCTAGGATCACCTCAATAATCAACACTATCTAGAGAATACATCAAAATATCATAAAAAACACATATTTAGGATCAAAATGTAAGAATAATCCTAGAACACCAATGAAAACTCAAGGTTCAACTTGAAGAAGAGTTTTTCAAGGACTCCTCCACTCCTGCATCTAAATTCCTGATGGTATTATCCCCAGTCTACCATTTAATCCCAAATAAAAACATCCTTTGATACCATTTTGTATCATAATGACCCGATTTGAACCGTCCCACCACTCAATCAAGCACACCACAAGGCCCAAATCACGTTCTTGATCACTATGTATTGGTAACAAGAACTAAACACAATGAACAACCTCATGGGAATAGTTTCGCCCATGGAAAAACAGCATGATCCATCCATGAAATAGGACAACTAAACCAATATCATCAGATCCATTATAATAAAATATAACACCTATATTAACACATCAATGACTAAATAAATACTATAAACTACAATTTTCATCATATAAAAAACATTCCATAACAGGACATATACATGGTATCTCAAGTCAAAAACTCAAAACTCAAAAGAATGGGAACAAGAACAAACATAGAATCACATACATATAAAAATACAAGTCTCCAAAATAAATCCACATAAGATAATCCCTATGAGACCATGTCTCCTCCATCACAAAGATGAATAAAAGTAATCAAGAAGTGCCAACAACTTACATAGTTCTGTTTCCTTTAATCATGTCCTGCAAAATAAAGTCTATATATTCCAAAAGGAATATGTAGGGACTGAGATAAAAATCCTAGTAGGATACCACCATGAATCTATTTATGGATTATAAAATAATAAAAAACCAATAAACTAGTTTTAAAACTCATTTTAAAAAATATTCCATTTTGAAAACCATTTGACTTCAAATAAGCCTTTTAAATTCCTTTTGTTTCACCTTTATAAAAACATGTTTTCCAAAACAGTTACAACATGTCTCAAAATAATGAAATAGGGAAGTACAACTAAACATTATCAACATACCTAACAATTCATAACATGGTAAATCACAAACATAATAATCATATAACTAAATAAGGGAAAATGTGTATAATTCATTATATATCATCATACAAGGCACTGGAATAATGAATAAAGCATAAAGATAAACTCGATATGATTAATGTTCACCAATGGCTCTAACCATAATGTCTAATGTGAGTGAGACTAAAAATTAAAATTTCTAGATGTCTAAACAAAGTGGAACCCCTCACAGTCTATCTCGATCCCAACTCCAAGAGATATCACGATCTACTAGCCAAACAAGAAGAATCTCTCGCGGTCTTCCTACCAAAGGCTCTCATAGTCCCTTGTAAAATCATTATAAGCTATATTGATCTTCCTACCAAAGGATCCCATGGTCACTTAGGAAATCCTCACCCACTCCCCAAGAATCCCCCATGTACTACTCATTACCAACCAAAACTACATCACAAGTTCCACACATAAAAATCCATTTAACATGAAATTTTAATAAAAATATACCCATTTTGTAAAAAACCTTCCCACAAGGTAAAACCATTTCTAAAATCCCTTTATAAATCTATTTGAAACAACAAAATCCATTTGATAAATTTTATCAAACATTTGGAGTGCACTCAAGCCACCCCCATTTGGAAAACTCACATTAAACACCCAATTGTAAAACTAAACCATTGAACACATAAAACATGGTATAAACATCCTCCATAAATCATTTAATTGGAAATAAAACAAACATAAACCAAATTTGATTTATAATTTAAAGGAAATCCATGTATAATGACCTTAAATAGAGATTCCTGCCTTAGAAATGGTCCCAAACTTACCACCTCCAATGATAACCACCTGAAATAAAAAGGAGAAGACCTCACACACCTAATCCATAAGGAAAAAACCAAAGCCCCTATTAACTTCATTAGAATAACACATCATCTAGGGTTTCCAATTTCCATATAAATAAAAGAAAAAGAAAATGAAAGGGGGGAAATAATGATTAAATCATGAATATTTGGACTTTCCTCAAGTCAAACAACTAAGATCCAAAGTATAATCCATCAAATATGAAGAGAAGGAATCTCCAACACCAAGGGAGAGGGGTTGTTCATGCAAGGGAGGAGAAATGAGGCCAATAGTAAAAAATTCGATAAGTGAATTTTGGTAAAATTGCAAATATTTTAATGTTCTAGGAAAACCTCTTGGTTTAGAAACATAATTAGGTAAACGTAAGCTAACCATGCATGAGATACGAACTCCAAAAAAAGATTCATGGTTTTGCATGGGATTTGTATAGTTTGAAAAATCACGAAAAAAGTGAACTATCCTCCAACCATCACCCCCCACACAGTTTTCCCCACAGTTAGAAAAACAGTGGTCCAACCATGTTACTTGGTTTGTTCCCCATGAAAAGCTCCAATTTCGACCCCCAACACCTAGAAACTCAAAAAAGGAACCAAAAGATACCTTAAATCTCAAAAATAGACAAACTAGTTACTTGAAGGATGTCAAATAACTACTTCCATTATCCCCGAGAAACTTCAATGTACAATTTATTTCTTTAATTCATAAAAGTATCATGGATTTTTGTCCTAAATTATCTCGAAAACCTGAGTTAATTTTATTACCCTTGAGTATGCGACACAAATTTTTAACTAAAATTTCACTTTTAAACTGAAAACATGCACTTTCAGACAGTCCAACCACACCATGTGTTAGATTGACAAGAGGTTAATTCAAAAATTCCACAAATATATTATTTATATTTTTTTTAATATCAAGTAAATCTGGCCATATTTTCTATATTTTAACTCTGTGATGTTGGTTTTGAACTAAAATGATGCTTTTAAATGAAAACATACACTTTTAATCATAACAGTTGCACTGTGTATCAGATTGATATTGTCACGACCCGTCCCCCGAGGCCCGTGCCGTGACTACCCCAAGCCCGCCTTCCATAGGCCAGGGGCTGGCGACTAGCACCAATGGTGTAATTCCCTAAAACTGGGAAGGCATTTCCTTTATAACCTGTAAACGCACACAACTAAGCACACAGCTGGATACAAGACACTAAGTAAACTGTATAACAAAAGAGTGCTGAAAAGTAAAAGGGGCCGGAAATACATGTCCAACTATAAAGTACAAGGAACTGGAAGTACAAATACAACTTAAGAAAGGAAAAACAGTTATTGGGTCGTCCTTTGGGATTCCTACCTGAAGGGTAGGTACAGATAACCTCCTTAGCACTCCACGTCCGTCAGTCTCCTCCGTGTACAGACTCGTCGTAAGGTCCACCTCCAGGTACCATCCAGTCTTGGTACTCATAGCCTCAGTCAGCATTGTCTGTCATCTGCATCCAACACAACGAGGTGCGAGCATAGCCCGTGCAGGGGTGAGTATAACGATACTCAGTAGGGACCTCGAGACCCTCAAGGTCTCACAAAATATAACAAGGATAAACCACAAAGTATGAAATCAACAGATAACCCTACTTAGGTATATGCTCATACATATACCTAAGTTATTAAGTAATCAATCTCAATCATGAGGAAAACACAAAATTTACTAACTCAGCTCAAACTATGATTTATTCTAGGGGTGAAACATTCCGAACCCTTGGCTGCTGGAGAACTCCTCCTTTATTGAGTACAATGGGCCTACTGCATAACACAAAGGTGCTTCCCACTAACCTTGGACTTCTGAGGTACTCCTCCTATCGAGTACCATGGATCTGTTGCGTCACACAGAGGTGCTCCCCACCGTGGGTCTACCGCCAAAACCAGGCGCTCCCCCTCATAGTCTGCAGAGGTAATCCTCCTGTCGAGTACCACGGGTCTGCCGCCACAACCAGGCACTCCTCCGCCGTGGGTTTTCTGCCACAACCAGGCACTCCCCACTGGGCTAGTCGAGTCAATCAGTTAGCAGTCGTCAAGTCTCAGCCAGCTACTAGGTTCTCGCACAAATGCTTGCTCATCTCAAGAAGATCCACTCCACAAGCTACTGGTCGATGTTCCAACTACAATGAAGTCCCAAGAAGAAGTATCCCAAAGTCCCACCATGTCATAGGGGTATCAATGCAACTGATAGCACGTCAATCAGATGCCTGGTCTGTGAGTTATTAGCCATTTACTCCTGGGGGCCCGGTTGGATTCGTGCACGATCCAACATGACCGTATCTCAACTATACCTCAAACTATAATAGGGTATACTCAAAGAGACCTTCATGCTCCAAGATTACCAGCGCCGTTGACGGTTCGTCAAACGGACGTCCGGGGCCAAAGATATGGCCCAAAGAAAGTAAAGGGTCGTAGTGGGCCTGGGTCCGATCCGACCCGGTCGGACCGACCCTGTTCAGGTCGACCTGGCCTGACCTGTTGTGTGGGCTAGCCCGTTGGGTTCGGCCCGGACCACTGGGCCCGGCCCTGCAAGCCGCGAGGGGCCGCGGAGAGCCGAGAGGGTGTGGACCGACCGCAAGGGCGCGGACCAGCCGTGGGTCGGCGTGAGGGCGGTTCGGCCCAGAGGGCACCTCATGGGTGACACGACCCAGAGGGAACCGCGAGGGGCACATGAGGATGGCTCGGCTGGGCGCCGCGAGGGGCACGATAGTCGGGCTCGGTCGGGGCGCCGTGAGGGGTACGGGAGGCCGGCTCGGTCGGGGCGTCGTGAGGGGCACGGGAGGCCGGCTTGGCCGGGGTGCCCCGAGGGGCGCGGGAGGCTGGCTCGGCTGGGGCGCCGTGAGGGGCGCGGGAGGCAGGCTCGACTGGGGCTCGAGAGGCCAGCAACCGGCGCGGACGGGAAGGCTTGGGAGGGCGCCACGAGGCTGGAGCCGTGGGGTGGGTGGGACGCGCGGGGCGCACGGACGACAAAGCCGCGGGGTGCGCGGGGTGCACGGGTCGTGTGGACGGCAGAGCCGCGGGGTGCGCGGGGCTCCCAGGGCGCGCGGACGGCGGAGCCGCGGGGCGGCCGCGAGGGTGCGGCGGCTCGGCCGGGGATGTCATGAGGGCGTGGCGGGGCCACAGGGTGGGGTCGTACAACAATGCCTTTGGCGCAGCCGGCGGTGGTGTCGGTCGCGTTCTTGTGCTCCTTCACATAGGTTGTCGTCCTTCTCCATCATGAAGAAAACCAAAGGAGATCGACAGAGGGGTCGGGACATGTTAGTTTGGCCCGCACCCTCCGCGTTTAGAGTGGTAGCAAGTGGCTCAACATTAGGTAAGAATGAAGAACATCTATCCCTTCTTGCAACAAATTATTCCCATCTCGCAAGGAAAACATCCGCAACGATTCTTTGTTTTAGAAGGGAAGATTCAAGTGAATAATATCATATTCAAAATAAAATCCCTACCTTGTTCGAAGTTGGTTGATGTTGGTGCAAGAAGGCGGACGTCGATTCGTTGTTGACAAACACGTCCTACATCAAAGGAAGCTCCGAGAAAGGAAGTTGAAGTCAAGGTCGTTCTTCATAGTCGAAGACGTTCCTCATCGGTGTTCTTCGTCGTTGGAGTGTTCTTTATTGGGAGCCTTCTACCAATATTTCTAATCCTCCTTTTCCAACCTTTTTCCAACAAATGAATAGATATCCCCTCAAAATAATATATTATATATTATTTAGTTTGATGGGTTTAAAATTCAAATTGTAACATTTAATTAAATGATATGGCTTAATTAATTAAAGGGGGAGGGTTGGCACCATTAAAAGAGGGGGGTGGTGGCACCATTAAGTTAAGGGAGGTCAAGAGACTCTCCCTAATTTATGAGGGAGTTGAGAGGTTTTGCTCAATTAAATGGGGGGTTTAGTCCCGGGTGGTCCCCACACCGTAACCTCTCATGGGAGGTTAGGTTCGGGTGGGACCCACCACCATAACCTCTCATGGGAGGTTAAGGTGTCGTGGTCCCACCTCCAACTTCCACATGGGTGGTTATAATAGATACAATAAAATAAAACATGTGTTTATTTTATTTTATTATTTCCACGAAAAACCCAAAAACTAACTTTCACCCTCGACCAATTGTCGTCGAGGTGAAAGTATCCTTAAGCGAATACTGGTGCTGTGAGTTCAACGGTGCCCTTGGATTTCAATTCCGAGCACCGGTTCAAAAGTTATAAAAACCCGCTCATACGTTTACTGAACGTACCCGAACAAAACTTCATAAATTGATTCCAGGCACACCGGGCCTCGGGATCACGCGCCGTCAATTTTCACAGACTCGTAAAATTCCCATATAATTAAAAAAAATTAAATGTAAATTTTGGGTCTTTACAGAGATATGGTTAATTTATATATATCAAAAATAAATAATTTATTAGGGAACTAAAGTATCAAGACAGTTTGAGGGTTTTTGATAAGTTTTGAGTATATGATGCATGTTTTGGAAAAATGTCACTTTTAAATGAAAAATGAACTTTCAGTCATAATAGCCACACCATGTGTTGTATTTATACGATGTTAATTCATTCATGTCAAAAATGAATCAAAAATCATTTTAATAAAGTATAAAGAAATTAGGAGTTCATTTTATAGGTTTTGAGTGTGAAAAATGTGTTTTGAACTAAAATGTCATTTTAAATGAAAACACACAATTTTAGTCATAATGGACACACCATATGTTGGATTGACATGTTTTTAGTTCCCACACCATCACTAGTAGAAATTGGACCTATACCAATGGTTTTGGCCAAACCATTGGTATATGTCACTAATTTGGACCTATACCAATGGTTTGGCCAAAACTGTTGGTGTAGGTCACTTATATGGACCTAGACCTACGGTTTTGGCCAAACCATTGGTATAGGGTGGACCTATAGCAATGGTTTGGACAAAACTATTGGTATACCTCAAAAAATCAAATCACATATAACAACGGTTCTCAAAACCAATGGTTTTGAGAACCTTTGGTATAGGTATAAACATTCTTTTATGGAATATTTCATTAAATAACATTAAATAAATCAAAATTAAAAATACTTATGAATATACATATATATATATATATAATTATATTCACATAATTCATGTTAAGTTAGTGGTTAGGTCGTTGGATTATAAACAAAAGGTGTTGGGATCAAATCTAAGCAATGTTTATTTTTTTTATTTACCTATACCAACGGTTTTATGAAACTGTTGGTATAGGTTTTTCATATGACCTATACCAATGGTTTGACAAACCGTTGGTATAGGTCTATACCAGCGGTTTTTCCAGAACCATTGGTATAAACCTATCCTCACGCAAAACCATCCAACGGTTCTGCAAACCGTTGGTAAAGGCTATACCAATGGTTTGGAGACCTATACCAATGGTTCCAAACCATTGGTATAGGGTATTTTTCTATTAGTGTGTATAAATTAAGCATGCATTATTTTCATTAAGTATCAAGACAATCCAATCAAATTTTCATGGGTCTGATTATTTGACTCGTGTTTTGGGATGGAATATAACCTTTAAATGAAAACATTCATTTTGAGTCATAATAGACAAAACATGTGTCAGATTGATGGGTGATTGATTCCTAAATATCAAAATTGAATCATAGAACATATTTATAGAGTATATAGACACACAGAGTTTATTTTCATAGTTTTGAGTATGTGATGTGCATTTTGAATTAAATGACATTTCTAAACTAAAAACATAAAATTTCAGTCAATCCAACCACATTTTGTATTGGATTTATGTGTGGTTAATCACTACATGTCACAAATGAATCATGTAATTGTATCCCAAAGTATCAAGAAAATTCAAGTATGTTTTCTTAGATTTTAGTATGTGAGATGTGTTTTGGACTAAAATGTCACTTTAAAATGAAAACACACACTTTGAGTCATACCAAGAACACCCTATATTTTATTTAAGTGCGATTTATTTATACACATCAATAATGAATCAATACAAGATTTCATAAATTATCAAGAAAATAAAAGTGTTTTTATTGGTTTTGAGTATTTAATGGGGTTTTTTAACTAAAATGTCACTTCTAAACTAAAAACATTCACTTTCATTAAATCCAACCACACGATGTGTCATATTAACATTATTTTAATTCCTTCACATAAAAAATGAATTATCAATATTTATCCTAAAATAACATCATAATTTGAGAAAGTTTACTTGATTTTTACTATACGATGTACGCTATGAACTAAAAAGTTTCTTTTATACTAAAAACACACACTACGAGTCATACCGACCAAATTGTGTGTTATATTGACATGAGGTTGATTCATACACATAAAAATTGAACCAAAAATCGTTTTCTTAAATTATCAAGACAATTGGAGTGAATTTTCTTAGTTATGAGTATGTGATGTGCATTTTAAACAATAATATCACTTTTAAACTGAAAAAAACACTTTTAGTCAATCCATACACACCGTGTTCTATATTTACATGAGGTTAATTACTAAACATAAAAATTAATTATAAATATTTTTTCTAAAGTATCAAGGTAACATTAGTATGTTTGATCTATCTACACTATGTGATACATGTTGTGAACTAAAATGTTACTTTTATACTAAAAACATAAAATCTCTATCATATCGGCCACATCATGGGTTAAACTAATGCATGGTTGATTCCTAAAAAATAAAATTGAATAATTGATCATTTTACTAAAGTATCGAGATAATCCTATTTTGTTTTCTCTATTTTGACTATGTGACACTTTTTTGAAACTAAAATGTCACTTTTAAATTGAAAACGTGTACTTTTAGTCAATTTTGCTACAATGTGTGTCGTATTTATGGGAGAAAACACATGATGTGGTAAGTACGAAAAAAATTATATGAACTAACTCTTCATGATCTCTTTGAAATAAAAAAATAGCAACCTTATAGGAAAACACCTCTCTATGATGTATTCCAACATTGTGACACCATGTAAGTTGTTTAATCCATTCTAAAAAAATATTCTTACACTTTTGAATATTTAGATAATCAATAGTCTTGATAAGTACTGAAAATATATATAAACAAATGGTTAATAATTATTTTAAATGAAATTGTAATTAACTTAATAAATACCTCTCTATTGATACTAGTTTGTGTGTGGAATATGGTATCTTTCATAAATTTAAAAATTGAATAACAGTAATAATTATCATTAATTGGTATTAAACAGTTCAAAAACTTTTTAAAAAAATACACAATTTGTTTCGATATATGTTTTAATAGTGAAATATTATTATATATACCCTTATACTTATCCATTTATAGAAATCCTTGGGCTTATTGTTCACAATGGCTATCCCCATACAATGTTTTTTATGGTAAATAATGTAACACCCCGAGCTTCCACGATACGCTTCTCATTCAGTAATACAATAGCTTGCATTGTACGCAACTTCGAGTTCTAAAACACCGCGACTAATCAAAGTAGCCGTTATGAATAGTAATACCTTCTTTTTGAAATATTATAAATTTTATATGTCAAAATGGACTTCATTTTTGTATTCGTAATATCGAAATTAGCCTATGTTGAATTTTTGGTATTTTTCTGAGAACTTCTAAAATTTTATAAATAGTGAAAAATACTTAAAACAACTTTTTTAATCAAAATAATTTATAGTGATAAATTATAATATTTGATGGTTTTAAAGTATAATTAGAATATATTTTTACCATTTTATCCAATGGTGGTCATTAGAATTAATTTAACATTGAAATTGGACATAAACAATTGCCAATCTTTTGATATAAATTGTTTCTTAAAAACACGCTATTTGTTGTGACAGCGGGAATTAATTATAAAATTAATTAATGCAACTAATATGTTTGGAATTTTGTAAAATAGACATCATTTTTCAATTCGGAATATCAATTATAGCTTAGGGTGAAATTTTGGCCTTATTCTGAAAAACTTCAATTTTTGATGAATAGTGAAACCACTAAGTGGTTGTTAAATAACTGATTTTTCGTTTAAATGAAATATTACCACTTCTGTGATTTGATTTTCAAAAATCCGACATACATGGTTATCATTAAGAAGTAAAATGTGGTTCAATGGGATAAAAATAATTTTTTGGTGAATAGTAACTTATTAAGTTCTTAATCGCGATTAGTGGTAATTAGGGTAGTTTAAGGTATAAATAATACTTTAATAATATTAAATGACCTAGACACATGTCCCAACCTCATTGGTTGTGTCATGGCCGACCAAGACAAGCCATGGCCTAACTTGGGGACCCCATGGATCCACTTTTGTTGGGAAATAACATAAATTACTTTTTATTTAATGTTAAAGTGAAAATGACACTAACATAAAGTGTTTTACTAAAACAATTTTTAAGTAGGGTTACACAAGTCCAAATTTTGATTATAAATAGTCATTGGAAAGATAAAAAGATTTCCTATATCATAGTATTTTTTTTATAATTTTTAGACATTAAATAAATTTAATTATTTATGACATAATAATGATGCAGCGATGACATCATTATTTGACGATTTAAATAAAATGGAAAGATAATATAAAATCTATAAACTACACATGGCCAAAACCAATTGGATGAGTGGATTTCGATGCCTTATCACCTTATCCACGAATTCTATCAATGTGGGACCTTTTAAAACCGAAACACATTTTCAAATAATGTAATGTTCCTTTACTTTCCAAAAGTGCCCCTCCTCTCCTCTTATAAAAGGCCCCTACCTCTACCTCATTTCACACACTCTTCAAGCCATTGGCTCGGCCAACCCCTGCCCATTTGCTCTCTCCACATCCCTCTCCTCATCCTAGAGGATTCCCTTTGGGCAGAATCCTTTCAAAGGAAGCCTTTAGGCTCAACTCAAAAGGAGTTACACTTTTTAAGGTAATTCATTCTCTCATGTTCTTTTGTTTTATTTTGCTTCTCCAACCCCCTAAACTCTTTTTATTTACTTCTTTTGTAACAACACCAGTATCTTAAATATACTAGGATGTTGTTATAAGATTTATTTGAGCTACACTTCCACACAACTACATCAAATGGTTAAAGAACATAAGGTTTCCGTGGATGGCGAAATTCTGCCTCCCGAAACGATGATTGTTCAACACTCATTTAACACCTTCAAAGGTGGCCATTATGATGTCACTATTTTTATATATGATATATAATATGTTATGTTTTCCTTAAGCTTCTGTTTTTTTCATTTTGGGCATACCTTTATGGTTTCCATTATGGGTAAAACACGATATCTTCATTTTAGGAAGCGCGGACTACCGCCCCCTGAAAGTGATTTGATTCGTTAATACCATATGTGGGATGTGTGAAGGATAAAGTTAATGATATTATATATGTTATTATACTGGAATTATAATATACTCTCATATCATTATGATTCCATTCCAGAAAATATGAAATAGAAATGGAAGTAGCGTTCATGCGTACGTACGGCTTACCGTCTCCATGAACGGTGCATTTCATTTCTTACCTCTAAATGTGATGTAATATTATAAATGAATGTATGTACTGGATATATATGACATATATGATATCTACATCATGAATACCATTCTGGATATAATGAACCTTTGACCAAATTAACAACATGTAAGTGTAAGAAGCCTATTTTTGACTTAAGAACCAAATACCGACAAAATGAACATTATTAACTTAAATAATTACATAATGTTCATATCATTGTAATAAGTGATATAATAAGGATAATGAAGTTGAAAATGGTTCTTAATAAGGTATATATTAACTCTAGTTTATTATTCAGGAGGTTAAAGAACGGTTGAGTCAAGTCAGACACGAGGTAAGGGAACTTCTTAACCCAACTTCCATTCTTTGGGTTAATCTCCTACTTTCAAATTATGTCATGATGTTATTATGTCCTATTTTGTATTTTTACTTTCTTTATGTGTACCTATAGTGAATACACATAATATATCTATTTTATTTTAAAAATTATCTTTTAAGGACTTCGTCTCAATCTCCTTTCATTGAGGCATATTTTGTTTTATACACA
This sequence comes from Viscum album, assembly GCA_963277665.1. Lineage (NCBI taxonomy): Eukaryota > Viridiplantae > Streptophyta > Magnoliopsida > Santalales > Viscaceae > Viscum > Viscum album. Next base: position 1,798,221,247 of record OY728138.1, read on the forward strand.
AATTTCTTTTATACGGTGTATAAACCCCTTTGACTTTTACGTTTATTCAAAAGGAATCTTTTTATACGAAGCATTTTGCTAAACGAAAAAAGGGAATGTTTTTCTTTCCGTACTTATGCGGCGACAACGACTTCTCCGCCGCCGTGACCATTATTTGAGTTTCGGCTTCCTCTACAAGCCATACCTTCTTTTTAAAAGAAAAATAAATACCATGTTTTACTTTTCTTTTATTGAAAATGGTTTTGAAAGCGTTTTTATTATATCAATGTGTTGTATTGATATCTTGTGATTGAAATGTGGAAATGTTATGTTTCCTTTAAGTATGTTTAATGTGATACAATTATGTTATGGTTTATGATATGTTTAAACCTATTCATATGAGGAATGTATTGGACTTAATAAGTGACGGGTGGAGCCCGCTATAGCTCCTCGATGCATCGGTAGGTCTCATGAGACAACTAGACGTGGAATTGGCCGAGGCCCTTTCCCAATTTGATTTATGGTTTTGGCCGAGGCCTTAATCATTTTAGATGTCTTGGCCGAGGCCTTGACAAAATGTTTCAGAATGTCCGGCATTATACATTCCCTCATTATGAAAGTGGTTATTGATATTACATGTGATTATTCGACCAGTAGAATATCCATGTGAAGAAGTAAATGGCATTATCTCATTTTACTTTTGCCATATTATGTTGAAGTTCATGTTTAAGTGGCTTTTGTTTTAGTTATACATTGCCTTAAATGTTAATGTTTATTTATGAAAGCTTCCGCAGTATTGTTATCCTTACTGAGCATTTGAGCTCACCCCTTTCAATGTTTAAAAATTTTCCAGGTTGTGAAGAAGTATTTTATGACTGACTTGCAAGAATAATCAGTGAAGATATGAGTGTGGACTATGAAGACCATGTTTTTTTTGTAGTTTGTTTAATTTTGATGTAATGAAAGACTTATGAATGTATCTAGTGTTTCCAAGGCTACTAAACTAATCGGTCTTTCGAGACTTGATCTTTTGGGATCATGCCAATGTTACGAAGTAATGCACCGGCTCTGGGTAGCTGGGGTCGGGGCGTTACAGTTGGTATCAGAGGCAGTTTAGTACTAACCTTGGAAGCTAGATGTAGATAAACTCTGATTAGAACGCATAGCCCAAAGATAGGCTTCGAGGATTAGTATAGAAGAACTTCCTAGAATTTTGGTATTATAGAGATGATATGAGTTTTCCGAGCAATACATCCCTGTCTGGATACGAGCAGGTAGAGGCGGCTCTGGCACAGATGTACCTAGGGGTAAAACCCGAAAACACCGCTTTGAGCTAGACTCGAACGGGAACTGGTGCACGACAACGGGCCTTGCTGCACTCTTGGTTACGACACTCCCGGGGGATACGCTTAGGATAATTCTCATTTTCTTTACAAACCACTATGAACGGTTATGAGTATATACTTCCTCAAATAAAACCTTTTTATGATTATGGATTATATCCATAAATAGTTCAATTTATGTTAAGTATTTTACAAGTATGGAATTATGTATTTTGATTCATAAACTAATCTAGTTTATGCCATTGTTTAGAAATGGCGCCTAGTAGAAGGAATGGAAACTGTATCAATGCACGAACTCCGTGTAGGGATTGCCCTCCTGCTCAAGATAATTATTGTGGACCTGAAGATACAACTGGTGCTGATCAACTTATTACCATACTGGGACAACTCACGCAGGTTATGAATAACAACCTTACTCGTATGGAGCACCCTGATCCGCAACGTGGAGGATCAATGCTAGACCGTTTCATGAGGCAACAACCGCCAACCTTCAATGGGAGTACAAATCCTACAGTAGCTGAGCAATGGATAAATTCCTTAGAGAAAATATTCCATGCCTTGGGGAGTAGTGAAAGGGAGAAGGTTGTCATGGCAGTTTACCGCCTCACTGGAGATGCCGATCAATGGTGGTCACTAATTCAAAACACAAAGGAAGATGATGAATTAACAAACATGGAATGGCAGGAGTTCAAAGAACTGTTCTTAGAAAAATACTTACCTCGAGACCATCGAGCGGATATGGAAAGGCAATTTTTGAGTCTGAGACAAAAGGAGGATGAGAATGTCGCAAAGTATGAGGCTAACTTTACAAGGTTAGCGAGGCATGCTGCAGATTATATACGTAACCCAAGAAGTAAGATTGATCGTTTCTTTGATGGGTTAAAACCATTTCTCCGTCGAGCTCTAGTGTCACAATCTTTCTCAACATACGAAGATATAGTCTCATGTGCTATCAAGACAGAAAAGGAATTCTCTAAGTCTTATGACAACAAAGTAAAGCAAGAGAAGAAGAGAACGGTGGAACAAGAGACAGATAAAGGGAAAAAGGGAAAGAAGGATTTTCCATTATGTGATAATTGTGGGAAGAATCACCCTGGTACTTGCCTAAAAGGAATGGGAGTCTGTTATAAATGTGGAGAAAAAGGTCACCAGGCACGTGATTGCAAGGGAAAGAAAGAGGCTGTCAAAGTTGAATGCTACAATTGTAGAGAAATGGGTCATTATGCAAATGAATGTCCTAAGCGTCAAGGAAACTTACCTCAGAAAAGGACAAGGGATCAAGGACAATCTTATGCTATTACTACAGTTGAAGCAGAATAACTAATGTATTGGTGCTTTTGGACTCAAGGATTATATTCTGGTTATAAGAATAATGTAATATATATATATGGATTGTACTGCATTACTTTTTGATTTCAGTAAGGTTTTAATATGATTAAGGTAATCATATTTTTGGTATGTGACAATAAGAGAAACATTTCTTTGTTTGGGGAATCTGATAAATTGATTTTGGAATTAAGAGACCTTTTAGAGAAAGTCTGGACAGAGGTATTTTGGATAACTATAAAGGTTGGAGTGGATTAAGTTGATTTTTGGATAGTATGGTTTAAGGTTAAAAAACTTATGAAGATTATTTTTGGAGTATTATAATACTATAGTTTTAGGAAAAGGACAACCTGCAGGGTGGGGCATAAACCGTCGCGTCAGACAAAGCTGTAGGAATCGAACCCACAATCAAAGTGCGACAGGCCTTTATTTCCTACCACTAGCCTACAGGAAGTCCCTGGTTATTACAAAATAATTTTACTAATCTAAATGGTATGTGTTAACCTTTGGTACCTTATACAATTAGGATAAATAGAATATTTTTGAGTTCTGTTACCATTTGGAGTAAAAGATGGGTTTGTGGTAAAAATTCATTAATGAATGAAAGTATACATAACAAGTATGTATATTCCCTTACGTTCTTAGTAAATCTCCTAAATAAAATCCTCAACATTATAAAAGGTAACTTAAAACAAAAATGTTGTCGGTTAACTTTTCCAACTAGGGATTCAATGACCGTTTAACCAATCACAAGTTTGTGATTTTCTTGTGGTTAAACTTTCTCCTAATCCTGTTTTCTATAACTCCCCATCAGACCTTGATGGTTTGTTTCTCCTCCATATCCATATTTTCATAGAATCCTATAATGGGCTATATCGGGTGACCTTTGTACTTATCCTGCTTTCTTTTAATGTTATATATTTATTAACCTTATTTTCGATGTGGGTTTTCCTCAAAGGTATTTTCTCTTTTCAACCTTGTATTTTCCAAGAAAAATTTCAAATTGCGAGGACGCAATTTATTGAAGGAGGGGAGAATGTAACACCCCGAGCTTCCACGATACGCTTCTCATTCAGTAATACAATAGCTTGCATTGTACGCAACTTCGAGTTCTAAAACACCGCGACTAATCAAAGTAGCCGTTATGAATAGTAATACCTTCTTTTTGAAATATTATAAATTTTATATGTCAAAATGGACTTCATTTTTGTATTCGTAATATCGAAATTAGCCTATGTTGAATTTTTGGTATTTTTCTGAGAACTTCTAAAATTTTATAAATAGTGAAAAATACTTAAAACAACTTTTTTAATAAAAATAATTTATAGTGATAAATTATAATATTTGATGGTTTTAAAGTATAATTAGAATATATTTTTACCATTTTATCCAATGGTGGTCATTAGAATTAATTTAACATTGAAATTGGACATAAACAATTGCCAATCTTTTGATATAAATTGTTTCTTAAAAACACGCTATTTGTTGTGACAGCGGGAATTAATTATAAAATTAATTAATGCAACTAATATGTTTGGAATTTTGTAAAATAGACATCATTTTTCAATTCGGAATATCAATTATAGCTTAGGGTGAAATTTTGGCCTTATTCTGAAAAACTTCAATTTTTGATGAATAGTGAAACCACTAAGTGGTTGTTAAATAACTGATTTTTCGTTTAAATGAAATATTACCACTTCTGTGATTTGATTTTCAAAAATCCGACATACATGGTTGTCATTAAGAAGTAAAATGTGGTTCAATGGGATAAAAATAATTTTTTGGTGAATAGTAACTTATTAAGTTCTTAATCGCGATTAGTGGTAATTAGGGTAGTTTAAGGTATAAATAATACTTTAATAATATTAAATGACCTAGACACATGTCCCAACCTCATTGGTTGTGTCATGGCCGACCAAGACAAGCCATGGCCTAACTTGGGGACCCCATGGATCCACTTTTGTTGGGAAATAACATAAATTACTTTTTATTTAATGTTAAAGTGAAAATGACACTAACATAAAGTGTTTTACTAAAACAATTTTTAAGTAGGGTTACACAAGTCCAAATTTTGATTATAAATAGTCATTGGAAAGATAAAAAGATTTCCTATATCATAGTATTTTTTTTATAATTTTTAGACATTAAATAAATTTAATTATTTATGACATAATAATGATGCAGCGATGACATCATTATTTGACGATTTAAATAAAATGGAAAGATAATATAAAATCTATGAACTACACATGGCCAAAACCAATTGGATGAGTGGATTTCGATGCCTTATCACCTTATCCACGAATTCTATCAATGTGGGACCTTTTAAAACCGAAACACATTTTCAAATAATGTAATGTTCCTTTACTTTCCAAAAGTGCCCCTCCTCTCCTCTTATAAAAGGCCCCCACCTCTACCTCATTTCACACACTCTTCAAGCCATTGGCTCGGCCAACCCCTGCCCATTTGCTCTCTCCACATCCCTCTCCTCATCCTAGAGGATTCCCTTTGGGCAGAATCCTTTCAAAGGAAGCCTTTAGGCTCAACTCAAAAGGAGTTACACTTTTTAAGGTAATTCATTCTCTCATGTTCTTTTGTTTTATTTTGCTTCTCCAACCCCCTAAACTCTTTTTATTTACTTCTTTTGTAACAACACCAGTATCTTAAATATACTAGGATGTTGTTATAAGATTTATTTGAGCTACACTTCCACACAACTACATCAAATGGTTAAAGAACATAAGGTTTCCGTGGATGGCGAAATTCTGCCTCCCGAAACGATGATTGTTCAACACTCATTTAACACCTTCAAAGGTGGCCATTATGATGTCACTATTTTTATATATGATATATAATATGTTATGTTTTCCTTAAGCTTCTGTTTTTTTCATTTTGGGCATACCTTTATGGTTTCCATTATGGGTAAAACACGATATCTTCATTTTAGGAAGCGCGGACTACCGCCCCCTGAAAGTGATTTGATTCGTTAATACCATATGTGGGATGTGTGAAGGATAAAGTTAATGATACTATATATGTTATTATACTGGAATTATAATATACTCTCATATCATTATGATTCCATTCCAGAAAATATGAAATAGAAATGGAAGTAGCGTTCATGCGTACGTACGGCTTACCGTCTCCATGAACGGTGCATTTCATTTCTTACCTCTAAATGTGATGTAATATTATAAATGAATGTATGTACTGGATATATATGACATATATGATATCTACATCATGAATACCATTCTGGATATAATGAACCTTTGACCAAATTAACAACATGTAAGTGTAAGAAGCCTATTTTTGACTTAAGAACCAAATACCGACAAAATGAACATTATTAACTTAAATAATTACATAATGTTCATATCATTGTAATAAGTGATATAATAAGGATAATGAAGTTGAAAATGGTTCTTAATAAGGTATATATTAACTCTAGTTTATTATTCAGGAGGTTAAAGAACGGTTGAGTCAAGTCAGACACGAGGTAAGGGAACTTCTTAACCCAACTTCCATTCTTTGGGTTAATCTCCTACTTTCAAATTATGTCATGATGTTATTATGTCCTATTTTGTATTTTTACTTTCTTTATGTGTACCTATAGTGAATACACATAATATATCTATTTTATTTTAAAAATTATCTTTTAAGGACTTCGTCTCAATCTCCTTTCATTGAGGCATATTTTGTTTTATACACAAATTTCTTTTATACGGTGTATAAACCCCTTTGACTTTTACGTTTATTCAAAAGGAATCTTTTTATACGAAGCATTTTGCTAAACGAAAAAAGGGAATGTTTTTCTTTCCGTACTTATGCGGCGACAACGACTTCTCCGCCGCCGTGACCATTATTTGAGTTTCGGCTTCCTCTACAAGCCATACCTTCTTTTTAAAAGAAAAATAAATACCATGTTTTACTTTTCTTTTATTGAAAATGGTTTTGAAAGCGTTTTTATTATATCAATGTGTTGTATTGATATCTTGTGATTGAAATGTGGAAATGTTATGTTTCCTTTAAGTATGTTTAATGTGATACAATTATGTTATGGTTTATGATATGTTTAAACCTATTCATATGAGGAATGTATTGGACTTAATAAGTGACGGGTGGAGCCCGCTATAGCTCCTCGATGCATCGGTAGGTCTCATGAGACAACTAGACGTGGAATTGGCCGAGGCCCTTTCCCAATTTGATTTATGGTTTTGGCCGAGGCCTTAATCATTTTAGATGTCTTGGCCGAGGCCTTGACAAAATGTTTCAGAATGTCCGGCATTATACATTCCCTCATTATGAAAGTGGTTATTGATATTACATGTGATTATTCGACCAGTAGAATATCCATGTGAAGAAGTAAATGGCATTATCTCATTTTACTTTTGCCATATTATGTTGAAGTTCATGTTTAAGTGGCTTTTGTTTTAGTTATACATTGCCTTAAATGTTAATGTTTATTTATGAAAGCTTCCGCAGTATTGTTATCCTTACTGAGCATTTGAGCTCACCCCTTTCAATGTTTAAAAATTTTCCAGGTTGTGAAGAGGTATTTTATGACTGACTTGCAAGAATAATCAGTGAAGATATGAGTGTGGACTATGAAGACCATGTTTTTTTTGTAGTTTGTTTAATTTTGATGTAATGAAAGACTTATGAATGTATCTAGTGTTTCCAAGGCTACTAAACTAATCGGTCTTTCGAGACTTGATCTTTTGGGATCATGCCAATGTTACGAAGTAATGCACCGGCTCTGGGTAGCTGGGGTCGGGGCGTTACAAATAAACACCACACTATCATATTTTTTTGTTAAAAAGTAATATAAAATATATAATTTAATGTTTATTTATCAAATCTAGAATATGTTGTATTGAAAATTCATAAGGGGTGTCACGTGTTATTGATTTGTTGGATATCTATGCACTGGATCAAAAAATATATATATTCAGAGTATCCAAATTGATAGAAATGAAAATATTGGCATTCTTAAAAAAAGGAACAAGTAATTAAAAAATGAAAATATATTTTATATTATTAGATTATAGAGTTTTATGCTTGCACTGTAGGTATTAAGAAGTGACCATCATTTTTTATTTTATTTTCAAACACTGTGGTTACTAGTTACACTCTAACTAAAATTTTATCTTCAACCACCGATGTTCTTTTTGTAGAAGTGACATGAAGACTAATGAGTCCAATTTTTTTCATAAGGTTTTCCATTTACATTATAGTGATATATATTATTGTAGAAAATATTAATAGTATCAAACTATACTTGCTGCAGTTTATCAATTATTAAAGAAATAAATTATGAAAATGCTCCTCATGTATACATTAAAAAATGAGGCCCTCGATTATTCATACTTGTGAATTTCATTTATATTCTCAAGACCAATCATGTTAGTAATGGAATCTCTTTAAATTTGTACTTAGAATTAAATATAGGTCATATTTTATCATGGAACATTGTATATTCATGAAATTTTAATGTTAATAAATGTTTTAGTGAAATTATTGGGGTAAATGGACTCACAAAATGTCCTTTTGATCTATTAGTTGATCCACTTCATTAACATAACTCGACCACCCATTTCCCCCTTATGATTCTCATTTTATAATGGAAAACCTCAATTATAACATTTTTTCATCAATTGTTAAGTTTTTTTATATAAAATAACATGGAATGAAAATACCTCATTATCATCATGTATCATTGTAAGATTAAATGACTATTCTATGAAAATTTCAACAGAAAGTTTGATTATGTGAACATCAATATCATCAAGGGAAATATGTATATCAATTATAGATTCATGATTTATGTGAATCTCTACTCTAAAGTAATCTTTTAGAAGTTATTTACTGTTTAAAATATCACCTTGGATATTATAAATTATACCTGCCACAATAAAGAAATTTGTGGATTCTAATAGATATAAATCACTATCAATTTCAGTCTACAGAATTTTCATACAATAAAGTTATAAGTAATTATTTGATTCATGATTAGAAAAAAAAAATTATGAACAAATCAATTACATTTAGCAAGGCATGCATTTGAGGGCAATGGTGAGCTTTAAAGCTGGTGTGTGTGGCTATTAATATTCTTGTAACAACCCAAAAAATTTAAACCTAGTTTTATTATTAAAATATTTTATTAAATGAATTTATTTATAATTTAAGACTTTTTTAAGATGGGTTTCTTTAAAATAATAATTGAAATTAAATGTTTTTTTACAAGTACAGTTTTCAAATTTATTCTGAAAGTAAATATTATTTTAACTTTTTTTAAAGAATAATTTAGAATAACTACTTTTATTTAATATAATGTACTTTTATCAAAAAATTTATTTAATAGAATGTCTTAAATGATAATTATACATGAAAAGAGTTAAATTGTTTTTTATTTTCAAAATATAATACGTCTATGTATATTAGTTTTGAATTATATAAACTTATGAATATAAAAATAATACTATAATTTTATATTGAGATTATACATGTATTTTAAAATTATTATTTTAACGTATTATATATTGTAATAATAATATCAAATATTTTAATGACAATATTTTGTAAAAAAACCGCACTATTTTAATTTATGCAAACAATTATTTAATCTATCATAGGAATAATTATATGGGTTTTATATATTTTTAGATCTTTTCCAATTTCTGTGTCTTGACAGTTTATCAACGTGATATTGTAAGCTGTTGTCCATTTGATGAACATCTCATTTTGTGGTCTGTTGTTTTAATTTCTATTTTATATTTGTTCATCTGCGAATCTTCCAATTGCTTTATAGTTTTCTTTGATAAATGATTCGGTCCATTTCTGATTTTTTCATCTAATGCTATGTCATTTTCCTAACCATTTGCTATCTGTTTAACTTTTGATTTTGAATAATCAATTTGTATGGCAGATGACGATTTTCTTGTCAGTGTTTTTATTTTATTAAATCTGTCAATCACTTGCTGTTTTGGATGAATTTTCTTGAGCAATTATTTGAACATAAAAAATATATACCTTTCTAGCTGTATAATTCTCTCAGCTTATCTGCATTTTTTTCTTTTTTTCTATCAGCTTTCTATTCAAGCTATTTTTTTATCACCCTGTAAAATATGGCTATAAAAGCCTTAAGTTGGTGTGCATTTTTAAATGGGGGCACAACCAATGTGTTAGTCTAGGGGAGTCTATGAAAACTGAGCAGAGCCCTGCACTTCTTGCGGTCTAATGTTCAGGTAAGGGAGTGTATATATTTTATTTTAGTGTTCATATTTCAATTATAAAAATTTATTCACACGTTTTAATTAAATTTTTCATTAGGAACAATTATTTTCAACTATAACTTATAAAGGATATATATTGATTTTATTTCTCTAACTTCATTTTAGTTTGGAGCCAAAGATTTGATTATTATTTTATTTCAAGATCTTTTAATTTACTTTGAAAATTAAGTTTATATTAGAAACCACATCTTTAATTTCAAATTATTATCTATTAGAGTTTTTATTTTATATGAGGGCTTTCTCTAATTAAAATTAATATGCATGAAGCTTTTCATGTCTAAGTTTATATAAGCACTTATATTATTTGCAATCTTTCATAAATATTATAATTATAAATGAATGTTTTTCTTTTTAAATTTATGAAAGGTAATGTTAGACTTCCAAGCATATGTACGTCAAGTACTACTATACCTATAATTATTTGAAGCTTATGTTTATTTATATTTTAAGACTTCAAATTTCAAGTATATATATATGTATAAATATATTGTCCATTATTATATAATTTTAAACGAACCTGTAATTTATCATGATATAACCCAAATTTATATTAAGCAAGGAAGAATTGTTTTATTTTTAAATGATTATCTTATAATTTTATGTGTGACATGTGATCTTGCATTCAAAATTACAAGTGAAGGTTATATTCTTATTGCTTGAAATTGTTTCAAGTGAAATTATATATATATATATATATATATATATATATATATATATATATATATATATATTGACGCATTTATGAATTAGTGCATGGTTTGGATGTGCAAAAAAATCATGTATAGATATGGGTTAAAATTAATATCAAGATCTTATACAAGTCCTTGCAATTTACTCATGGGTGAAATGATTGATGACATGTAATAATTTTTTTTCTATCGTCACATTACAAAAACAATGTGCATGGCATGTTAATATGTTAAACTAAAATTATAGATGTCACATATGTAAATAATCATGTCCATGTGCTTATACATTATATCAATATTCGTTTCACTTAAAACAAGTTCATGTTCTAATTTAAATTTTAAGGATTAGTTTTGAAATTAATTATTAAATGGATATCATAGAAAGTGTTTTTATTTAAATGTTTCCTTCATAATTTTATGCGATGAACTTAATTATTACAATCAATTATGGAAAATGAATTTCATGGAAAAAGGATGGAATATGTAGAAAGTTTATACGAAGGTTTATAATAGGAGTTTTGGTAGTAACCAAACTCGCAAGCGTTATGAAAGCTCACAAACACACACACACACACACACATATATATATTTATATGTACATACATATATATTTTGTAATGTTTAATTAAATGTAGTGTTATGTTTTCAATGTTAAAAACTCCAGTGAAAATATATAAATAAGTAAAGCAAGCTTAAAACATTTTTAGAAATTCTTGCACTTGATCGTTGTAAATATGGAAGATCATTGGGGAGTAAACCCCTCATTCACTAAGTGGGTAGACCCAGATAGCTTTCAACGATCCAAGTAACCTCAGAATAGTGTTTTATTTTCAGAAGTTTGAGTATTGTTTTTATAAAAACATTGAATTATGTTTAAGAAATTTTGAACGTAATTACTTTCTAAAATGATCTAGCATTTTTAAACCGTAAGTAATTTCAAATAGTATTTTGAAAAGGGTATTTCTAAATATATTTACACAGTTATTTTTGAAAGGATATTTTATAAGGATTTATCGAAGGATTCTAAACCCTTACTAGGTATTTTATGCTCACCCGTTTGTTTTAAATTTTTTTACAGGTCCGACAGAGTTTTCTGAAGGCATTCGCTTCACTTACGGAGTTAGCGCAAACCATGTCTTTTTTTCATATTGTTCTTTTATATTGCAACTCTGATAAATTGTAAGCTTGTATCCAACTCTCCAGAACCGAGACCAGTGAAAGGTCATTTGCTATGTAATGTTTAAGGTTGGTTCGTTATAATTGCTATCAGAGGAACAGTCTAGAAAACTCTGAAGATTAGATGTTTTCTTCTAAGCAGTACAGTTTAGAAGTCTAGCAGTCTTAGTATTCTTAATTATGAAGATGAAAACTCAGAATTGTTCTTATTCCGACGAAATGAATTGTGAGGATGCAATTCTTTTGAGGGGGGAATAATGTAACAACCCAGAAAATTTAAACCTAGTTTTATTATTAAAATATTTTATTAAATGGATTTATTTATAATTTAAACATTTTTAAGATGACTTTCTTTAAAATAATAGTTGAAATTAAATGTTGTATTACAAGTACGGTTTACAAATTTATTTTGAAAGTAAATATTATTTCAACTTTGTTTCAAGAATATTTTAGAATAACTACTTTTATTAAATAGAATTTACTTTTATCAAAAAAATTATTTAATAGAATATTGTAAATGATAATTATATAAGAAAATAGTTAAATTGTTTTTTATTTTCAAAAAATAAAATGTATATGTATATTAGTTTTGAATTATATATACTTATGAATATAGAACTAATACTATGAGTTTATATTGAGATTATACATGTCTTTTAAAATTATTATTTTAAAGTATTATATATTTTAATAATAATATAAAATATTTTAATGACAATATTTTATAAAAAATGCACTATTTTAATTTATGCAAAAAATTATTTAATCTATCATAGGAATAATTATATTTGTTTTATATATTTTCAAAAACATGATATATATATATACATGTAACAGATATGTATATATATGAAGTAATAATTAATAGTTTAATTTATAAATACCTTTTAGTATTAAAATGAGATTTTATTTATATATAATAAAAAGTAATATTAAACTATATATATATACACACATAAAAAAGAGAAATGGAAGGAATAAAAAATGAATTGAAAATGACAAAAAAAATAGAATAGAAGAATCGTGTTTTAGGGGAGGCGGGTCTGCGAGTTGGGAAGATTGGGAGTAGGGTTCCTCAGGTGAGGCTGAGGTCGAGTCGTGCTATATGAGCTGTGTGAAGAGGCCTTGACATCATGAGAAGATAGAGTCGAGAAGGTCAAGTCTGACAGAGGGAGGAGGAGACTGAGCAGGTGATATCCTCTGGCGAGGGTTTCCGTGGATCCAAATGTCGACGATGGAGATCCAGGCGACATCGGTATCGAAGTCGAGTTTTTTTTTTAAAAATAAGTTTTTTTAAAAAATATTTTTTTAAAACAGGCTAGGTTAATTTTTTTTTTGAAAATACGCCACAAAAGGCGGCATCGTGGATGCCGCCTTTGGTCCCGGGTGAAAGGCGGCATCCTAGATGCCGCCTTTCCCCTAAAACAGAAAAAAAAATATTTTTTATTTTTACTTTTACTTTTCTTTTGTTTATATATATATATATATAAACAAAACAAAACAAAAAATAAAAATAATTTTTTAGCAGAATTTATCCGCTATTTAAAATCCAGCAGTACTGCCATTACAACAGTCTGGATTCTGACAGAAGCTCTCACACAGAGCTCCCTTTTATAAGAGAGCTTACCCTGAAATCATTCTGCATTTCCGATGTGGGATTCTGGTTCTCCATTTCCTGTACAGAACATTCTGCATTTCTGACGTGGGATTCTGTTTCAAGTACGTGACTTTGAAAGTCTATAAAATATATACTATAAGGCCAATATAAATGAAACTTATAACATGGATTAAACATATAAAAAATAGTTGAAAACAAAAAGAATTTCATAAAAAATGATGATAAAATATAATTTATAAGCTTTCAAAACCACTTACTTGAAACTTAAGAAGTTTCAAGTACGTGACTTTGAAAGCTTATAAAATATAAACTACAAGACCAATATAAATGGAACTTAATACATGGATTAAACATATAAAAAATAGTTGAAAATAAAAAGAATTTCGTAAAAAATGTTAATGAAAAATAATTTATAAGCTTTCAAAACCACCAGCTTGAAACTTAAAAATGTTTCAAGCACGTGACTTTGAAAGCCTATAAAATATAAACTATAAGACCGATATAAATGAAACTTAAAACACAGATTAAACATATAACAAATAGTTGAAAATAAAAAGAATTTTGTAAAAAATGTTAATGAAAAACAATTTATAAGCTTTCAAAACCACCTACTTGAAACTAAAAAAATGATAAAAGTATATGGCTTTGAAACACAATAAAATATAAATTATAAGACCAATATAATTTAAAGTTAAAATATGGATTAAACATATAATAAATTATTTAATTATTAAATTAATATTATTAATAATTAATTATATAGTAATTAATTAGTTAATTAGAAATTATTAATAATTAATTATATAATAATTAACCAATTAATTAGTAATATAACGAATTTTAATAATTACAATTTAATAATTATATTGAAAAATTATAATTTATAATTATATTACTAATTAACTAATTAACTATTTTATAATTAATAATTATATTACCAATTAACTAACTAATTACTATATAATAATTTTTAATAAATACTAATTAATAATCATAATGAATAATTATAATTTATAACTATATTAGTAATTAACTAATTATAAAAACAACCTCGACTCTATCTATCTCAAAAAAGTGACAAATTAACTATTATATATTTAATAATTATATTACTAATTAACAAATTATTTATTATATAATTAATGATTAATAATTACTAATTAACTTATCTCAAATTATATAATTAATAATTATATTACTAATTAACTAATTAATTATTATATAATCAATAATTATATTACTAAGTAACTAATTAATTATTAAATAATTAATAATTATATTAGTAAACGAATAATTATATTGCTAATTAACTATTTAATTATTATATAATTAATTATTAATAATTACTAATTAACTAACTAATTATTATACAATTAATAGTTATATAATTGATAATTATATTATTAATTAACTAATTAATAATTAATAATTAATAATTAATTGTTATAATGAATAATTATAATGAATAATTATATTACTAATTAACTACTTAATTATTATAAAATAATTTTTAATAATTACTATTCAATAATTATAATGAATAATTATATTACTAATTAACTAATTAACTATTATATACTTAATAATTATGTTACCAATTAGCTAATTAATTATTATATAATAATTTTTAATAAATACTAATTAATAATTATAATGAATAATTATAATTTATAATTATATTACTAATTAACTAATTATAAAAAGGGTCTCGACTCTATCTTTCTCAAAAAATTAACTAATTAACTAATTAGTTATTATATAATCAATGATTAATAAATACTAATTAACTAATTAGAAATTATATAATTAATAATTATATTACTAATTAACTAATTAATTATTATATAATTAATAATTATCTTTCCAAGTAACTAATTAATTATTAAATAATTAATAATTATATTACTAATTTACTAATTATATTAATAATTAACTAATTATTTATTATATAGTTTATTATTAATAATTACTAATTAACTAACTAATTATTATACAATTAATAGTTATATAATTAATAATTATATTATTAATTAACAAATTAATAATTAATAATTAATAATTATAATGAATAATTATAATTAGTAATTATAATGAATAATTATAATGAATAATTTTAATTTATAATTATATTACTAGTTAACTAATTAAATATTATATAATTAATAATTATATTTCCAATTAACTAATTAATTATTATATAATAATTTTGAATAATTAATAATTATTAATTATAGTGGATAAATATAATTTATAATTATATTACTAATTAACTAATTAACTATTATATACTGAATAATTATATTACTAATTAATTGGTTAATTATTATATAATTAATTATTAATAATTCCTAATTAACTAATTAATTACTATATAATTAATTATTAATAATATTAATTTAATAATTTAATAATTTATTATATGTTTAATCCACGTTTTAACTTTAAATTATATCGGTCCTATAGTTTATATTTTATAGTCTTTCAAAGCCACATACTTTAATCATTTTTAAGTTTCAAGTAGGTGGTTTTGAAAGCTTATAAATTATTTTTCATGAACATTTTTACGATTTTTTTTATTTTTGACTATTTGTTATATGTTTAATCCGTGTTTTAAGTTTCATTTATATCGGTCTTATAGTTTATATTTTATAGGCTTTCAAAGTCACGTGCTTGAAACATTTTTAAGTTTCAAGCTGGTGGTTTTGAAACCTTATAAATTATTTTTTATCAACATTTTTTACGAAATTCTATTTATTTTCAACTATTTGTTATATGTTTAATCCATGTATTAAGTTTCATTTATATTGGTCTTGTAGTTTATATTTTATAAGCTTTCAAAGTCACGTACTTGAAACTTCTTAAGTTTCAAGTAAGTGGTTTTGAAAGCTTATAAATTATTTTTTATCATCATTTTTTATGAAATTCTGTTTGTTTTCAACTATTTTTTATATGTTTAATCCATGTTTTAAGTTTCATTTATATTGGCCTTATAGTTTATATTTTATAGTCTTTCATAGTCACGTACTTGAAATAGAATCCCAAATCGGAAATGCAGAATGTTCTGTATAGGAAATGAAGAACCAGAATCCCACATCGGAAATGCTGAATGATTTCCAGGGTAAACTCTCTTATAAAAGGGAGCTCTGGGTGAGAGCTTCTGTCAGAATCCAGACTGCTGTAATGACAGTAATGTTGGATTTTAAATAGCGGATAAATTCTGCTGAAAAAAATTATTTTTATTTTTTGTTTTGTTTTGTTTATATATATATATATATATATATAAACAAAAAATAATATTTTTTTTAAAAAATAATATTTTTTTTAAAAAATAGTATTTTTTTAGTAGAAAGGCGACAACTTAGGTGCCGCCTTTCGAGTTAACCCGAAAGGCGGCAGCGCGGATGCCACCTTTTGCCCGAAGCCTAAAGACGGCACCTGCCCTACAGCCTTTAGAGCTTATTTTTAATTTTTTTTTAACCTAGACATTTTTTATAAAACATATTTTTTTTAAAAAACGTATTTAAAAAAAATCCTATCGAAGTCTGTTAGGGTTTCTTTTTTTAGCTTTTCTCTAACCTAACATGAGTTAGGATGTTTTTCTTTATAGGTATCCTTGACCAAATCAAATTATAGTGTTTTTAGATCTTTTCTGATTTCCCTGTCTTGACTGTTTATCAGCGTGATATTGTGAACTATTGTCCATTTGATGAACATCTCATTTTGTGGTTTATTGTTTTTATTTTTATTTTATATTTTTCCATCTACGAATCTTCCAATTGCTTTATAATTTTATTTGATAAATGATTCGGTCCATTTCTAATTTTTGCATCTGATCCTATTTCATTTTTCTGACCATTTTCCATCTGCTTTAACTTTTCATTTTGAACAATCAATTTGGATGGAAGATGATGATTTGCTTGTCAGTGTGTTTATTTTATTAAATCTACCAATCACTTTCTATTTCAGATGAATTTCTTAAGCAATTATTTGAATATAAAAAAATTGTATACCTTTATAGTTGTGTGATTCTCTCAACTTATCTGCATTTTTTTTCGTTTTTCTATCTGCTCGCTATGCAAGCTAGTTTTTTTATCACCCTATACAATATGGCTATAAAATACTTAAGTTGGTGTGCATTTTTGAATGGGGAACAACCAATATGTTAGTTCTGGGGAGTCTATTTAAACTGAGTAGAAGACCTGCACTTCTTGAGGTCTAATGTCCAGGTAAGGGAGTGTATATATTTTATTTTAGTGTTCATATTTCAAATATAAATAATTATTCACAAGTTTTAATTAAAGTTTTCATTAGGGAACAACTATTTTCAATTATAACTTGTAAAGGATATATATTGATTTTATTTCTCTAACTTCATTTTAGTTTTGAGCCAAAGATGTAATTACTATTTTATTTCAAGATATTTTAATTTACTTTGAGAATTAGGTTTATATTAGAAACCACATCTTTAATTTGAAATTATTTTTCGTTAGAGTTTTTATTTTAGATGAGGGCTTTCTCTAATTAAAATTAATATGCATGGACCTTTTCATGTCTAAGTTCATATAAGAACTTATATTATTTTTAATCACTCATAAATATTATAATTCTAAATGAATGTTTTTCTTTTTAAATTTATAAAAGGTAATGTTAGACTTCCAAGCATATGTACATATATTATGTCAAGTACTAATATACCTATAATTATTTCAAGATTATGTTTATTTATATTTTATGACTTCAAATTTCAAGTCTATATATATATAAATAT
The DNA here is from genome assembly GCA_963277665.1 of Viscum album. Taxonomy (NCBI): domain Eukaryota; kingdom Viridiplantae; phylum Streptophyta; class Magnoliopsida; order Santalales; family Viscaceae; genus Viscum; species Viscum album. The sequence goes on from OY728138.1 coordinate 1,798,239,441, forward strand.
GTTTTCCTTTATTATATATTTTGAAATGAATGGGTAATTTATCATGATATCACCCAAATTTATATTAAGCAAGGAAGAATTGTTATTATTTTTAAATGATTCTCTTATAATTTTATGCGTGACATGTAATCTTGCATTCAAAATTATAAGTGAAGGTTATATTCTCAATGCTTGAAATTGTTCCCAGTGAAATTAGATATATATATATATATGTATATATATATATATGTATATATATATATATATATATATATATATATATATATATATCGATGCGTTTATGAATTAGTGCATTATTTGGATGCGGAAACAAATAATGTAAAAATATGGGTTAAAATTAATATCAATATCTTATAAAAGACCTTACTTGAAATTTACTCACGGATGAAATGATTGATGACGTGTTATAATATTTATTTTCTATCCTCACATTACCAAAAAAATGCGCGTAACATGTAAATATGTAAAAAAAATTATAAACGTCGCATATGCAAATAATCATGGCCATGTGCTTATGCATTATATCGATATTTGTTGCACTTAAAATAAGTTCATGTTTTAATTCAAATTTTAAGGATTAGTTCTGATATTAATAATTACATGGATATCATAAAAATTGTTTTTATTTAAAAGTTTCCTTTATAATTTTATGCGGTGAACTTAATTAATTATTACAATCAATTATGGAAAATGTATTTCATGGAAAAAGGATGGAATATGTGGACATTTTACGCGAAGGTTTATGATAGGGGTGTTGATAGTAACCAAACTCGCAAGTGTTATGAAAGTTCACATAAATACATACATATATTTATATGTACATAATTATATATTTTGTAACGTGTAATTCAATGTAGTGTTATGTTTTCAATGTTAAAAACTCCAGTGAAAATATATACATAAGTAAAGAAAGATTAAAATGTTTTCATAAAATCCGGTGCTTGATCATTGTAAATATGGAAGGTCATTGGGGAGTGAACCCATCCTTTTCTAAGTGGGTAGGTCCAGACAACCTTAAACGATCCAAGTAACTTCATAATAGTGTTTTGTTTTCAAAATCTTGCATATTGTTTTTTGAAAAACACTGGATTATGTTTAATAAATTTTGAACGCAAGTACTTTCTAAAATGATCTAGCATTTTAAACCATATGTAATTTCAAATAGTATTTTGAAAAGGGTATTTATATTGGTATTTACACAGTTATTTTCAGAAGGATATTTTATAAGGATATATTAAAGGTTTCTAAACCCTTATTGGGCATTTTATACTCACCCCTTTTTTTTAAATTTATTTTTACAGGTCTAACAGAGTTTTTCGAAGGCATTCGCTTCACTTACGGAGTTAGCGCACACTGTGTCTTTTGTTCATTTTGTTCTTTTCTATTGAAACTCTGATAAATTTTAATCTAGACCGGTGAAAGGTGCTATGCTATGTAATGTGTAAGGCTGTGTCATTATAGTTCTGGTTTTTTCTATGTTGTTTATATTCATTGATCCATTTGAAGAAACTGGTTTATCACATCATCCTACAAAATTAAATTTTATTTTAAAGCCTCTATATGTGCCTATGTGTTTTTCATTATCTCATTGGTATCCCCCTTTGTCCTTTATTTTTTAATGTATTCTCGAGTAACACTTAAAAACCTTCACCTCTAATGGATATATACTATTCTAGATGATTTTAATCAGCTGAAATTAGATGTTCATCGAGTATAGTAGATGATGATTCTTTTTTCTAGAATGAATAAAGAAATATAATAAAATAAGTAGTCATTGTTATGTAATATTGTTTTAAAGTAGAAAATTTATATTATATCATACATACACATGATTTCCATACATTCTATGTGTTTTCATCTACTAGTTATCCCTTTATATTTATAAGAACCTCCTTCCTTAGTATATGATGTGGGATAAAATTGGAATAAGATTCTAATTCATCAATCCACATATAATCAAAGGAATATAATTATGTTTCTTTTTATATCACATAAAATTTTATTGTAGATTTAAAATACATACCATTTTTTGTTCAAGTTAAGTCTACCCCATCATTACATTATAGTAGGGGTACATTTGTTTCGATATACACTATTTATTTTCTATACACCTTTAATATTTCATAAATCAACAATTCCAAATAAGAGTGATTAATAAAAATAATGTCAAATAAAATATTATCAATTACAACGTAGCTTAAATGATTTGTCTTGTTGATGTAAAATGAAGTATATCAGGTTTCTTGGTATATGACATGTGAATATATAATGGGGGGGGGGGGGTTAGTTTCCATTTAGAATCCCTAAGATGATGTTTCATATGATTTGTATGAAATTCTTGAAGTCTTTCTAGCGACCATTAATATGAAATTCATTTGGTAATCATATAATATAAATGTACTCTTCATGGGATACTTAAGAGTAAATCAATGTTTCATTATTTTATCTTTCAATATAATAGAGAAAGTATATCATGATGTTAACTTACTGTCTTCCCAAATTATTAGATTCAATGTAGGAAAAAAATTGTGCCATGTATCTATATCAACTGACACATGAATTTGAGTACTGATCCCAACATTACTAATGAAAATGGATTTGTTGGGGGCCAAAAGGTTGTCTATGTACATTCCATCGAACCTCAAATTTTAGAACACTACCTTTCTCCTTAATAAATTTTACTAAGATTGTCATACTACACTACTCTTGTATTTTTTCAACCATATGTTGTTTATTTTATAACTTTTCCTCAATTTCAATGTAGCCAATATTTTGTTCCTTGACATTGGTAACATCAATAAGTGGAGAATCCATTATTCATACAAGTAGTTAAACATTTACTTTAGATTATTTAAATATATAAGTGAACACATAATATTATGAGGAAACACATTATATATAAAAAACTAATAAGATAAATTTGACCTGTTCAATGAACACTTTTTCTTTTCTTTAAATCATGAAGAAATTTACCCCCTCTATCGAGTATCCAAATCATATCCATGTAGAACCCTATGTAATATAAGACATTATCAACATTGAGACCACTGATAAATTAGTATTACTTCCCCATAAAAGGATCATCCTCAATGAATTTTTCATTTAACCCTATGGTTGTTTTAGTTGAAAACAAAATAATTGACCAATTTGTGTTTTCTAGATTTAGAGAATAAAATACATATAATACAAGTGATTCCATTTTGAATGGTTCATCCTTATAACCTTAGGTTTAAACTACCATTTTAAGTACCCTAATAAGGGGGGGGGGTGAATTAGAGTATAACATATTGAAACAACCATCCCTTTATAAAAAAAATTAAAACACACACATGAAAAAACAATTTTACATGGTTTACCCTTACTAGGATAAATTTAAGGAGAATAAAAAACAATGTGATCATAAAAAAATACACTATAGCACACTATTGTTATAAATTTAAATGTAGGCTCACCATCCCACCTAGTTTTGTACCTCAATTTACGAGCTCACTGCACTTTCAAATAAAGTGTGCTCACTACTCCTCAAGAATATTTTTTTTATGTTAGTTTCTTAAATAAATGTATTTCACACCTCATTTGGTGTTTTTTGAAGCTCTACATTCATCCACATGATTAATATCAACTTACCACAGAGTTTTTGGGCAATTTATTTTGTTTCATGTAACTTTCACCTTCATGCAACCTTTGCAAAACTTTCACCAGACTACACAACTTTCATGAAACTTTTAGTTTTTTTTTCATGGAATTTATAACTTTTGTGAAACTTTTTAGTTTTTCATAGAACTCCTAAATTTCATGAAAATTTTGTTTTGTCACAAAAATCACTTGGTTATATAAACTGAATTTATTTTTCTTGACATAATAGATATTTGTGTAATTTCTTCACACAAAAAATGTCTTTGTGCAACTCTTATGTGATCTCATAACCCTAAAATTCCAAAAGGGTTTTATTCTTCAAAAGAGGTGTTCATATACCTATTTATAAACATGGATAGTGCTTTAAATAAGTTCATTTTTGACCACTAACCATGAAAAAATATTTCTTGTTTCTACTATCTTCAACGATTTGAAGTCACCTTTAGTGTAAAAATAACTTCCACCATGAAACTTTCATATGTACTTCCTATGTTTTCATAACTCTATTTGCATTAAATAAACTTATACTTTTAAAAAATCTCATCAAATTTTTGAAACATATGTTTTTTGATTTATTTTGATGAGGTATTCTTGAATAATTACTTTAATGAATATTTTTTAAATTATTTCACATGTTCATGCAACATTTTTACTTGTATGAAATTCATTCCTTTTATTCAAAATAAAATGTCCCCTTCCTTTTAATTTTAGACCCCAAAAATTTGGTAAACACTAGAAAAACCCACTACATTATATGTTCAACTTCTTGAAAACCTTCCAGAGCATCCATTCCTTGATTCTCTTATTTCATGGATATCTTAAAACCATCTCTCAATATAGATGCTTCAAATTTATATTGTTATCCACCGTTTGGGATATTTATGAACATACTTTGTTAACTATCTTTATCAACAAACCTGGACAACCTAAAAAAACTAAAATTCCACCTTAAGGGATTTTTGACCAACAATATACCCTTTTTGGAACTTTTGACAACTCTTCCCCCTCAGACACCACTTTAATAATTCTATTTCCAGCTCATTAATGAAACATAACCCGCCTCTTCAACTAAAATTTTCATCCTAAAAATCTATATTGTGATAAAAAATTTACTCAATGCATACTCTAAGCTCACATGATCCATGTTCATTGTAAAAAACAAGTGTATCATAAAAACTGTGTTAATGAAACACATCATTCTTGACATTAAATTTTATTGAAAAATAATAATTTCTAAAATATCAATGCTTTGAAAAATATATACTTATGATTAATAATTTATAAAATATAAATGGTTTGAACATTGTTGTATAGAGTGAAGCTCTCTAAAATACCGATTCTTTAACCCCACAGGATAAATTCTTTCATCATGAACCCATAAACCAACCTTCCATGATATATCTTCACTATCCAAACATCTTTAGCATAATGAGATTTAGAAAATCCCCTTGTGTCTCTACTCCCACAATTAGATTCTCCACCTTTAATGAACATAAATCCCCCCTTTTCAATGAACCCAAAGGCCATCCATTGTGGACTAAAACATGGTAAATAACACATATCAGTATATAGGGTAAAATATACCATACATTTGAGAGTGGGGGTTCCATATCCACACCATTTAAGCGTGTGGTTTTGAATGGACTCAGATACCCAACTGATGTATTTCAAATGTTTCCTCAGGTATGGCCTTTGTTAGGATGTCTATAATTTTATATTTTATAGGAACATATTAAAAATTCACTAACCCATGCTCCAACTTGTCCTTAATAAAATTATAATTGATTTCCTTATTCTTTATCCACAAGTTATGGACTAAATATATTCAAATGTTATAGAACTTGAATTATAAAAATTGATTTTGATCAGATAATCGACTTCAACTATTACATATTCATGTTTCTACTTTATCCATAAAAATTATTCATAATCTTGAGTTTCCATAAAATATCCAATCTCTATAGTTCTTAAATAAATGTTTTGTTATTTATTACTAACCTAAGAAATGCACAATTTTCCAAGATAAAATGTGCCACCAGATGTTGAATTCCTATCATCTACTTGACTAGCTGAATCTGTGTTTGAATATCCAAATTACTCTTACTGATACTTTTCACTGTATAGTAGATCGAAATCCACCTTACCTTTGATATACTATAATATTATTTTATGCAAAAAAAATTTGACTTCCTTGGGATTACACTGATACTATTCCACATGGAATGTGTCTAACACAATATTGGTTTATGTCACTATTAAGTAAAACATACTCCCAAATATTTTCCTATATTCAGTGACATTGAATTCTTGGTCTTCATAATTCCATGACAGTTTCATCTGAGTAGCTTCTAGAGTTGTCATCTCATTGTAATTATTCATTAAAAATGTTCTTAGAAAATCCTTGTCATATTTTTATTGAGAAATAAATGTTCCATGACTTCCTTGTGTCACCAGTAAACCTAGGAAAAACATTATCTCACTAATCATTGTCCTTTAAAAATTTAATTTCATGAATTTTGAAAACTGTTTGGACAATGAATTTTCCAATAAAACAAATATTATTCCATCAACATACACCATCACTATTATCCTTTGATTACTATTGTTTTTAACATAGATATTATAATCAACTCCACCATGCTAGAAACCAAGATTCTTTAAATACCGATCAAGTCATTAATACAAAGATCATGGTTCCTAGTTCAATCTATAAAATGCCTTCTTTAACTAAATTTGTAATCATCATCATGAATGAGAAAACCATTTGGATATTTGATATACACTTCTTCTTCTAGAGCCCCATTTTGTAATGATGACCTGACATCCATCTTGAAAACATTGAATTTCCATTTCACTACTATATTTAATAATAATAAAATCCTCTCCAACCTTGGAACATGTGAAAAAGTTTAATAAATATAAATAAACCCAATCTAAGATTATCCCTTACACAAAATTTTTTCTTTAATTTGAATCATCATGTTATCTTCATTCTGATTGTTATGGAAAACACATTTGGTCCTGATGAAAATCTTATTTCCCAGCCTCAAAATATCCTCCCAGGTCTGATTCATTTCAATTTGGTCAAGATCTTCATGCATTACATAAACCCAATTCTCATATGTTGAAACTTATTTTAAACAAATGGGTTCTACTGGTGATAGGAAAGATGTTTTCTTTAGAGACTTTATCCTTATTATTTACATATGTACTGTATAATCCCAAAATATGTTCTATTTATCAATTCAATCTTGGATCTTAAGCTTCTATGAAGATACAGATATAACTTTATCCTCTCATCATAAAAATATTCCTCTAAATCTTCTTTAGGTACTTTCACTCTCCATGAGTTACTCATCTCTTCACAACTTTCCTCCCAGCGTTGTTCAATATTTTTTTAATATTATGATCATTTTCCACAATAACATCATTTATCTTCATACAATTTCCTAGAATATTATTGGAAATTTTATATGATTTGATTTTTCCTAAGTATCCAAGGCATATAACCTCACCTCCATGGGATTAAAACATCCTATGTTTCTTCTTATCGAGAATAAAAAAGTTACTTATGAAGACTCCAAGTAATTCAATGTTGGATTATTTCCATACCATAACTCATATGAAGTCTTTGGTTCACTCAGACACAACAAATCTCTATTATAAATGTAGGCCAATGTTAACACTTCTTCTTTTCAAAACTTCTCTAGTATGTATTTATCAATAAGAATTGTTCTGACCATGTAATTTATTTTTTGGTTTCTCCTCTCAACTACACCATTTTGTTGAGGAGTTCTCACTATTGAGACTTGGTGCCTTATCCCATGCTTCTTAAGTTAATCTTCCAACCAAAAGTTAGTAAAATATGTACCATTGTTAGTTCAAAACATTATAATTTTCTAGCAGATTATCCTTCCATCATCTCTCTGATATTGTGTTATACATCATAACACATTAGACTTATGGGTGATGGTGAATATTCATGACATTATAATATAATCATTAATAAAAAAGATATAGTATCTCTTCCCATTAATGTATCATGACGAGATAGGTCCATAAACATCAGTATACACCAATTCCAACCCTATTATTGATGTTTTTCTTTTTTCCTTATAATTATTTTGAGTTATCTTCCCTTTTGGAATGCACAGTAACATACTAGCCCGACTTACCACTAAACTAGTAGTCGTACCAGTCACCACATGGCCTCAAGCACATCTCCCTGTATTCCAGAGGCTGTCAACTAGTAGTAAGGGTGTAAAGGTAGTTTAGTGGGGAGACTATACCCTCATACCTAGAATACACAGTGGTAAACAGATAGTAAAACTCAAATATCAATTGAAGTTTTATAAAGAAATAATTAAACAGTGGAAGACAAATGAAATATCAAATAAAAATAATACACGGTCAACACTAGTTCATAAAATGCATGAATCATATATGATGATACATAATCTAAAAGAGTGACTAACAAAAATCATTAAAATTCAGTACAAAAATAAAGAAAATAACAGAAAATCCCTAAGGGAAATCTCCATGACAATACCGATCTCCAAATTGGTACTTTCACTACGGGAAAAACCGCTTATTGCGACGGGGTATTTGCGACGGGCTTTATTCCCATCGCAACAACTCCGAAGAAAAGCGTATTTGCGAAGGGAATATATTCTCGTCGCCAATGGTCAGTTATTTTTGATGGAAATACAGGACCCGTCGCAATAGCTATGGCGCGGTTTGCACGCCAAAATGCGGGAAGCCTATTTGCGACGGGTAGCCTTATACCCGTCGCAAGTACCCGATGGCGGTAAATAGTATTTGCGATGGGAGAATTGTCCAGTCGCAACAAATTATTCACAAGGTGTTATTTGCGACAGGTCCCGTCACCAATACCGGTCGTGGTAAAGCCTATTTGCGACGGTCGCCTTCTCCCCGTCCCAACTACCCGGCGGTGGTAAATACTATTGGTGACGGGTAAATTGTCCCATCGCAAAAATTTATTCACCGTGTGTTATTTGCGACAGAGCCCGTCTCCAATACTGGTGGTGGTAAATAGGAATTTGCGACGGGGATATCTACCCATCGCTAATGGTGTGTCGGCAGGCAGCTATTTGCGATGGGCCCGTCGCAAAAACCCTTTTACCCGCCGCCCGTAATTAATGCGTGTGAAGGTATTTGCGACGGGGCCCGTCGCCAATACCGGTGGCGGTAAATAGGAATTTGCGACGGGGATATCCGTCCGTCGCTAATGGTGTGTCGGCATGCAGCTATTTGCGACGGGCCTGTCGCAAAAAACCTTTTAACCGCCGCCTGTAATTAATGCGGGCGAAGGCATTTGCGACGGTATCCCATCACAAATACGCCCGTCGCAAATAATCTAACCTATATATACACCCCACCCATTTTTTTCCATAACATTCAGATCTCTCTTCCTCTCTCTCTCTAACTTTCAGTTCTAAGTAGAATTTTTTTTATTTTAATTTTTTCTTTCGAGAAGAGGAGAGAAGGAGTTAGAAGGCGCAAATTACTTCAAAATATCGAAGGTATTTATATATTTATTATTTTTTAAATTATTTTTAATTGTTAAATTATTTTTTTAATAGAATGTTTAGTAGCTATATAGTATAATTAGATTAAGTGGTTGTACCAAATAATCCTTGTCTGTATACGAACAAGTAGAGGCAGCTCTGGCATAGATGTATCTAGGAGTGAAAATTCTGACAAGGTGTTTCGAGCTTGACTCGGGGGAACCTGGTACACGACAACGGGCCTTGCTGCACTCTTGGTTCGACACTCCCGGAGGATGTTTTGGTAATAATTATAAATAAATATATAATTATCAAATAATTAAGAAATAATTATATTTAATTAGATTTAATTAAAATAATTATCAAATAATTAGGAAATAATTAGATTTAATTGATTAGAAATAATTTGATTAGGAAGCAATTAGATTTAATTATAAAAAAATTAGATTTAATTATGAAACAATTAGATTTAATTAGGAAACAATTAGATTTAATTAGGAAATAATTATAATAATTAGGAAACAATTAGATTTAATTGGGAAACAATTATAATAATTAGGAAACAATAAGATTTAATTAGGAAACAATTATAATAATTAGGAAACAATTAGATTTAATTAGGAAATAATTATAATAATTAGAAAACAATTATAATAATTATAAAACAATTATAATAATTAGGAAACAATTATAATAATTAGGAAATAATTATAATAATCAGGAAACAATTATAATAATTAGTAAAGAATTAAAAATAATTAGGAAAAAATTATAATAATTAGGAAACAATTAAAAATAATTAAGAAACAATTATAATAATTAGAAAACAATTAAAAATAATTAGAAAATAATTAAAAATAATTAGGAAACAATTAAAAATAATTAGGAAACAATTAAAAATAATTAGGAAACAATTAAAAATAATTAGGAAACAATTAAAAATAATTAGGAAACAATTAAAAATAATTAGGAAACAATTAAAAAGAATTAGGAAAGACTTAAAAAGAATTAGGAAAGACTTAAAAAGAATTAGGAAAGGCTTAAAAATAATTAGGAAAGACTTAAAAAGAATTAGGAAAGACTTAAAAAGAATTAGGAAAGACTTAAAAAGAATTTTGAAAGACTTAAAAAGAATTAGGAAACACATAAAAAGAATTAGAAAACAATTAAAAAGAATTAGGAAAGACTTAAAAAGAATTAGGAAAGACTTAAAAATAATTAGAAAAATTAGCAAGCATGATTGACCGCTCATCTACCTCAATTTTCTTTTCATTTGTGTGTTGAGGCTTGATAGGAAACTTCTGTCTCCACATGTAATATCTGCTTTTATTGTCAAAATTATCAACCTCCTCGCCAACATAGAGGTGATGAGGTTTATAATTTTGACAGTAAAAGCACATATTACATGTGGAGGTAGAAGTTTCCTGTCAACCTCAACACACAAATGAAAAGAAAATTGAGGTAGATGAGCGGTCAATTACATTTGTTTTTCTATTCAATGATTGATTAACCACCCGACCTATATGCATATCTTCACATTTCTAATTAGTAACATAATTAGTAATATAATTAGTAACATAAATAGTAACATAAATATTAACATAATATAAAATATTATATTACTATAATATTAATAATTAAATAATAATAATAATATAATTATTTTATTATTATATGTTTAATATTTATAAAAAAAATATTAATATTATTAAAATTATAAAAATTTTATAAAATATTACAATTATAAATATTTTCAACAAGTTTTGCTTTATTCTTAACATGTTCAAATCTTAAAGGGTCGCCAATTTTCAGGTCATGCCCAATAAAAAGTTTGCATCAACCATGTCCAATGTAAACTTTATAATTGTTCTTGCTTGGTTGATCACCTCGCAAGTAGCGTTGCAATAGGAAAACCCAAGTAATGTCTTTCTCATTACTTGTGTCGTCCTATTGCAACACTACTTGCGAGGTGATCAACCATGTAAGGACAATTATAGAGTTTAAATTGGACATGGTTGACACAAACTTTTTATTGGGCATGACCTGAAAATTGACGACTCTTTAAGATTTGAACATGTTAAGAATAGAGAAAAATCTGTTGGAAATATTGAGATTTGTGATAATTAGTAATAATTAATAATAATTAATCAAAAATCAAATAAATTCAAGTACATGGTTATAAATTGGCACAATTTCTAGCGGATTGGCGACTACCTTTTTTTCAACATCTCATATCTTTGCTACTTTCTCCCACTGAAATCAGTATGAAAAATGTGCTCTAACGTATGTTAGAGCAAGTTTTTCATACTGATTTCAGTCAAGAGAAAGTTAAAAAGAGATGAGCCATCAGAAAAATCAGAATAATTAGTAATATAATATCCACAATGATGATTACAAAATTTTATTTCATTATTCAAGAATATTTCATTTTGCCAAGTATTGCTAAGTATTGCTAAATTAATAATAATTAGTGGGGATGATTACAAACTAACTGTGTCGCCTATCATTATTGGTAATTATTAAGAAATAACTGTAATTATGTATCTTCTTTTTTTAGGATATTGTTTTTCTTATATCAAATTATTTAACAACAGTAATGGTTTTAAATTTTGCAGAAACATATATATGAATATGGAACAAGGAAATCGACATTAATCATTATTATATGACCGTGCTTGGATAAATCATCGCAGAAATACAAATGGTTCTAGTTTAAATCCTATATATGTTGATGGTGTTGAAGCTTTCTTATCATTTGCATCATCAAACCCAGAATTTGTTTCAGAAGGGAAAATTAAGTGTCCTTGTAAAAAATGTGCTCTGAGAATGTTTGAGACATTTGACATCATTGGGCAACATCTCTTGCGTTATGGTTTTCAATCAGATTATATTTTTTGGTATCAACACGGTGAACACAGTTCTAGAGAAGATTCTAATAATTTGATTCTGGATCCATCACGGTTTCAGAATTTAGTACATGATGTTGCAGGGTCATCTGTTCAACAAACAGAAATCAAGGATGATATTGATTTACCTCCCAAGTTGGCACCATCTGAATTTGCTGAGTTGTTCAGGTCTGCTGAGGATGCATTATATTTTGGTTGCAAGATAAGAAAATTAGAAGCAGTTGAAAAGTTTATGGCTATTAAATTAGATAATGGAATGTCAAATAACTATTTTGATCAGATATTTTCTTTGGTTAAAGCACTGTTACCTAAAGGAAATGTGCTGCCTGCAAATTATTATGAGAGCAAGAGACTAGTTCATAATCTGAGCCTTAGTTATCAGAAGATCCATGCATGTTCAAATGATTGCATCTTATATTCTGGTTAAAATGAGTCGTTGGATAGTTTTCCCCCATGTGGACAATCGAGGTATAAAGAAGCTCAATCAGGGAAGTCTGGATTGATTCCTATAAAACAGTTGAGATATTTCCCACTTACACCCAGGTTGTAGCATTTATTTATGTCTCAGAACACAGTGACAATGATGTCATGGCACAAAACCAATATTTCAAATGGTAAAATCTTGATTCATCCATCTGATGGTGATTCATGGAAACATTTTGATCAAGTGCATCCGTATTTTTCTTTAGAATCCCGGAACGTGTGATTGGGTCTTTCTACTGACGGTTTTTGTCCATTTGGATCTTTTGGTAGTCAGTATTCCTGTTGGCCTGTCTTTATAACTCCGTACAATTTTCCTCCATGAATTTTGATGAAATATCCTTATATCTTTTTGACATTATTAATCCCAGGACATCCAAAAAAGAATATCGATGTTTATTTGAAACCATTGATTGATGAGTTAAATTTATTGTGGAGTCATGGTGTTGGTACATATGATGCTGCTGCGAAACAGAATTTTGTAATGAAAGCTGCTTTGATGTGGAAAATTAGTGACTTCCCGGCATATGACATGTTATCTGGCTGGAGTACACATGGTCCAAAATCATGTCCTTACTGTATGGGAGACAACAAAGAATTTATGCTCGTGAATGGAAACAAACCTTGATATTTTGGCTGTCATTGCATATTTCTTCCAATCGATCATCCTTTTCGGAGGAATAAATCTCATTTCAGAAAAGGCAGAATTGAAAGAGATGAACCTCAAAAAATGATCTCAGGTACAGAGTTACAATCAGTTGTATTTTCATTACCTTCCATCACTTTTGGACCGACAATAAACCAACAGAAAATTCATGGCTTTGGGAAAGAACACAATTGGACAAAACAGAGCATTTTTTGGAATCTGTCATATTGGTCTGATTTGTTGGTCCGAAACATGTTGGATGTCATGCATATTGAGAAGAACTATTTTGATAATTTATTTCATACAGTTTTTGATACACCAGGTAAAACCAAAGATAATGTAAAGGCACAATTAGATCTTGCCCAAATTTGCAGGCGACCAGAACTTGAATTGTTTCAAAATGTCAGATCACAGAGATTAATGAAGCCAAAAGCATCTTATACACTGACCAAAGAGATTCACTTATTATTTTTTCAGTGGATTTCATATTTGAGACTTCCAGATGGCTATTCTTCCAACTTGGGAAGATGTGTTAAAAATGATCATATTACCGGATTAAAAAGTCATGACTGTCATGTTATAATGGAAAGACTTATGCCTATTGGATTAAGTGGTTTTTTGAATTCTAATATTTGGGATTCGATAACAGATATATCATATTTTTTCCGAGACATGTGTGCGGCGACAACATACTATGATACACTAAGAAAACTGGAAGAAGCTGTTGTTGTAATTATATGAAAACTGGAAAAAATCTTTCCTTCGACTTTCTTTGACTCAATGGAACATTTGATAATACATTTTCCACATGAAGAAAAATGTGGAGGTCTAGTTCAGTTTCGATGGATGTACCCATTTGAGAGATGCATGCAGAAATTGAAGAAAAAAGTCCGTAACAAAGCATCAGTTGAAAGCTCAATTGCTGAAGCTTATTTTCAAGAGGAAATTACTTTATTCTGCTCTCATTATTTTGAATCCGAATATCCCTCAAAATTTAACCGCATGGGATGGAATGAGGGGAATGTTGATGATGATATGAAAAATCAATTATCAGTTGTCAATTAGCCCAAACTTGGATTTGGTGGAGTTCATGATAGATGGATTTCAGATGAAGAACATCATAGAGCTCATACATATGTTCTACTCAACTATTTGCTAACAACAATCATTTCATGTTTCAGATGGACTCGAAAACATTTCATCAGTTGCTGGAGGCTGATCTACCTATGGATGATGAGGTTCTTGAGTCATCTGACCCTCAGGATGTTGGCACTACATGGAGCACTCGGAGGGGGTGTGGTCTTTCTAGACTGATGATTCCAGATCCTATCCCGGAGCGACGTCCACCTCTTGGATTCGATGCGCACACGCGGTGGTATGGTAACCTGTGTATTTTAGTTATATTTTATTATAATTTATTAATATTCTAATTTTTTTTTATTTGTTCTTTTTTCATAGTTTTACGCATATAGCTATTGGACAGGGGAGCCCTATCTTGCGCAATTATTTTTCTCAGCCCTGGCTCACATGGGATCAGATTCCCGATGATGTGCAGGCCACCATGTTCGATCATTGGCTGGTACATAATTAAATATTATTTATTTTAAAATTTAATTCATTAATAACTTTATATCAGGGTTTATGGTATCCCATCGATGAGAGCATGCGTGCCACTATCCACGCGGCATGGGTGGTGTCTATGTATGACCATTTCCATCAATTTTTGCATAATTTGAGAAAGACGACTGTGAAGAAAGCTGGAGTGACAGAATTTGATGAGTCCTGTAGAGCCCACCGACCAGAGTACATTTCATCTCACGTTTGGGATGGATTATGTACATGCTGGTTGGGTGGTGGATTTCAGAGGAGATCTACATTGGGTCAACAGAATCGGGGGAGACAAGAGGTGACGCATCGAGCCAGTAGTCGTACATTCAGTGCGCATAGAGAGCGTCTGGTAAGTACTTTTTTTTAATATTTTATACAACTTTAAATATAAACAATTTATTTTATATTCATATAGGAAGCCGAGAAGCCCGGTATTACGACGTATGACGTTTATCGGAGGATGTACACTGACCCGGCTACTGGAGAGATTAGAGGTGACCGCCAGCGTTAGATTGTGGTCAGTATCATTTTCTTTTCAGTTTTCAAATTAAATACATATAGTATTTTCATTATTTTAATTTCTAATTGAAACTTAAGGAGTCATATGAGGCCGAAACCTCTCAGACACAGGTTGAGAGTCAAGACGAGACAGGTGATCAGACTAGTGTCCACCATTTTGATGAGACGACATGGATGCAGGCAACCCATTATGGCTTCGAAAAGGGACAAGTAGTTGATATCGACTCTCATTTGAATCCTATAGCTTATTATGGCACTGCTGCAATGTCGGCATCCAGCTCGAGAGGAGCTTGTGGAGAGACATCATCTTCTGCATCACAGTATCAGGAGTAGCTGCGTGCTCAGAGTCACCTTATAGAGGATTTGCGTCAGGGGCCGGAGCAGATGCGTCAGCAGAACGATGAGGAGATGCGTCGATGACAAGAGCAGATGCGTCAGTAGCAGGATGAGGAGAGACGTTGATATGAGGAGTAACATCAGGAGCATATGAAGTATATGCGTCTTCTGACTCATAGTTTAGGGATGAAGTTTCCTCCACCACCTCCTCCAGGTCCTCAAGATTATCCACCCCCCATTGATTTTTTAGATGTAATAAACATTTGAGTTCGTAGTTTATTGTCATATTAACTATTTAAAATTCCTCTTTCATATTGGTGCAAATATTACATGATTTAATTTGTTTTTATTTTTTTAATATTTTATTACTTATTAGTATTATTTTTAATGTCTGCTTATTTTAGTAATATTACTTTTAATATTTTATATTTGTTGTTAATATTGAGAATTTTATAATTTTATAATTTTATTAAAATTAATAATATTAATATTATTTTTTCATAAATATGTATGTTTATTTTAATAATAATAATAATATATTAATTTTTTATATTAATAATATTAGTACTATTATTATTATTTTTTGATATTAATATTTCATAATCTATAATATTATATTATTTATATTCATATTATTATTATTTTTTGATATTAATATTTCATAATTATATTATATATATTTTTTATTATTAATATTATAATAATATAATATATTTATATTATTAATATTAATATTATTATTATATACATAATTTAATAATAATAATATTATATTAATTTTTTATATTATTAATATTAGTATTATTATATTATATTATTTTATTTATATTCATATTATTATTATTTTATATTAATATTTCATAATTATATTTTATATATATATTTATTTATATTATATTAATATAATTTTTTTTATATTATTAATAATATTATTATTTTTATATAATATTATATGATTTGTATTAATTATTTTATTTTTTTTAGTATTTGCGACGGGATTTCCCGTCGTAAATATTTTTTTACAGTAACATTTGCGACGGGAAGAATACCCGTCGTAAAAACATTTCTGCGACGGTCCGTCGCAAATACCTTCATCACAAATATTTTTTAAATTTCTCATTTACGACAGGTCAAGAACCCGTCGCAACTAATATATCTGCGATAGCCCGTTGCAAATACCTTTTTTATTTATAAACGAAAACCCATTTGCGAAGGGGGAAAAATACCGTCGCAAATACTCTTTTTGCGACTGGACCGCCGCAAAAACACCTATTTGCGACGCCGTTTTCGGCAACGGGTGATTTGCGACAGAGCCCCGTCGCAAAAGACCTTTTGCGACAGGATCCCGTCGCAAATCACCCGTCGCAAATATTCAGTTTTTCTGTAGTGTTTGCTCTCAAATTCTAGGTACAAGAAATACAACACAAGCAAGGTCCATAGCCCTGTAAAAAAGTATGTATACTCAGAAACTAATGGTTCCTGAGTAGGGTGCGAGATATAAATCTCAGTAGTCCGACACCCATAGGGTCTATCCCAAATCTATTTTGTGCCATTAAAATCTAGTAGTGCAAGTAGATATATAATAAGTAATTATGCAAAAGTAAACATCCTAAAAGTTCTAGTCTTCCACATATACTCAAACACATTTAATCAAAATCATTTAAGTGATAAGTCTGTAATTTAATAGTTATACTTGTTTCATTTTATCAAGTTTAAATGAGGTTTCAAATCCTTAATTAAATAAGTCTTGAGACCCAACACGTAGCCCGCATCCCCTGTAAGAAAAAACTAATATACCTAACTAGGCCATCTATAAATCATAATCAAGACTAAATCCAATCTTCTACTTTGGATTGGTCAACGCGTCAATTGATTCATTTCATTAATTAATCAATTTAGAACCTAAGTCCATCCTTGAAATTCTTAATTTGGAATTCAAGTATAACTAGAGGTATAATATCAACCAACACCCTACAAGCCCATCCCTGGTGAACCTCTTAGGAACATAGTATCACTCTAGGTGAGGTATAAAGTCAATGTCTTCTGAGTCTATCCTTGGTGGTCCTATATAGAGACCCTAAGTATCACCCATGACATATAATCATTTCCCCTTGAGTCTGTCCCTTGCATCCCTCATATAATTGGATCCGTGTATCACTCGGAATATAATTCAAAATCCTATATGAGTTTTTCCTTAGAAACCAAGTATCACTTGGGCATAAAAGTCAAGCCTCAACAAGTCCATCCATGGAATCCTTAAATTGGATCCATGTATCACACATGGCTCAAATATTCAACCATTGACTATGTCCATGGCATCCTAAAGTAGATCCATGTATCACCCAAGGTATACAAGTCAATAGTCACATGATTCTGTCCATGGAATTCTGATTTGAATCCATGTATCACCCAAGTATATTTATCATTTGACCTATTAAATTTCATTTAAATAGTTCATATAACATGTCAAGGTCAAAACCAAGAGAATCCTTAAAAATACTCACCTCAAGGGGTGACTCAAGCATTGGACAACCTCATAAGTCTTGGCTTTTTCATTTACTCACATGGTCATAACATGATAACGATCTTCCCATGCTTAATCAATTCATTACATAGCATGGTATCCACACTACATACAAGGTCTAGTAGTTTCTAGATCATTCAAATAGTCATATCCACGTTTTTAATATAATAATTCTAACAAGCCTATAAAGCTATCACGTGGATTAGTTATCATTTAACTCACAAGGGAAAATATTTATAACAAGATTCCTAATCATAATAACCTACTACATGGCATGGTAGTGTTTATATCACATGGGCATAGCCATACAAAGGAAAATCATGCTTAATCAAGCAATGACATAATAAAGTCTAAGGGTCATGGTCACTCATCCATTCCCATTAAACCCATTTAATTCACAAATTGATATACAAATCAATTTAATGTTTTACATCCCATGAGATAGGGTAAAAAGGAAAACCTAAGGGTGTCCAAGTCCAAAATCCATTCAAGTTCCATTTAATAAGAAAACCCCAAGGGGTGATTGAAGATTAATAGTCTATCTCATGGAATAGATTTAAACATAACTCACAATGGAAAAAAGTGATATAATATGAATTACATGCTTAACAATAACTACATGGCCAAGTACTCATTTAACTATGTGGGAAACATCAATTAATAACATCAAAGGGACCATGCACTGACATTACATATATCAACACTAACAAGAAGATATATGAAAAAGTCGTACCATAACTAATCTTGATAAACTAACTATCACTAATTTTTGTTTTGAAGGTAGAACACCTATGTTGGAGGGGTTTTATTATAAAAACATGACTTTATTCATCAACAAGTCATTTATAACCCTTAAGAATTTTATCCAAGATTTGTAGTTCCATAATCAAGGAAACTCATAATTCAAATAATTTAAAGAATCACTTAAATCATTATTAAATAAAAAGTGTCAAGGATAGGGATCTTACCTCAAGAAAAAGACCAAGCCGACTTTTAACACTTGTCAGATTAGGTAGAGACCACTCTAAACTTCCCAACACTCACACACACATAAATTATTATACATACATACATATATATATATTTCCTTTAATCCAAAGCTCATATTCCTCTTTCCATGAGGGAATACTCATAAGGAATATATACATACATACATTTATATATATATACATACCTATGTATGTGTGTTACCACCATCAAGGATAATTAAAACTTCCTATAATCAATTTTAGAGACTCAATACACCTTAAGACTCTCAATTAAAGGATACAAAACAAAATATATGGTTTAGAACCTTACTCAAATCGACCACGGTGAGACAAACTGAACCCATCCACCTCTCCTTCGATGGTGGATGCCAGAACACAAATCCAAGAGTCTTGAGGGAGGCACCACACACCCTAACACCAGATGAAACAAAAAAATCCAAAATTATCCCAACCCTAGGGTTTTGAACAAATCGAGAGGGGTGATAACGAGACCTAAATCAGCTACAAAGAAGGAGGAGATGGAAGGAGAAGGCCATACCTCATCAAATATGATGAGAACCATGAAGAAAACACCTTGAATTGGCCTATGGATGGGGATATGAAGGAGGGATCGAGTGCACAACCAAAGGGGAATGGGGTGTGTGCGTCGCCCAACCCAGGTAAGGGAAGAGGAACCCATTTATCCCCATTTATTTTTATTTTTATTTAAATAAATTTATTTAATTTTTAAAATAGGGTATCAGTGTATAGTTTAGGCCACACGGTTTATCAAACCATGTGATACTCATGAACCCCTTTAATGGGCACCTAGGAATCCTGACTGACTTGTCCCAAAAAGTTTAGAAATCGGGTTCTAGTTGTGAAGTGAATAGTGTTTAGGTACTTCTTGAACTGCTAACCATGTGAACTGGGCACAGGGTTAGGAAAACCATATGCAACCCGTGCGATAACCTTTTCCCACCTACAATAGGCCACATAGTTACCTACTATGGACCACAGGGTTTTAGACAAGACGTGTACCCTCTATATGTCCCTTAAAACCTAATTTTCCCCATCCAATGCTCCCAAAACACCTCGATCCACCTAAGAAAGCCTTGGGTATTCACCCAACTCTAAAAACATCACCTTGATGTGATAAAACTCTTAGAATTCCATTCCAAAGCCTGGTTTGTAAAATGGATTGTCCAGTAATTACCATAATTCAAATTCCCATGGAATTTCATCTGGTTCAAAAACAAAAGTTCTTACAAACTCCCCATCTTTTAACTTCTCATCCCTGAGAAGACTTGGGGAAACAATGAAGAAATAAATCAACCTACAAGGTCCATGAAGTTTTTTTCAAATGGCCATGTAGCATTTTCAAATTCCCAATGTACCTCGAAGTACCTTTTATTCACACGACACTTACACCATCAAAACCCATTCCAACACTCTATTAATAAATGAAAAATCAAAGCGGTACTTACCTGAGCTCACATAATCCAAGAAACAATCACATATTAATCATTTTAAACAACTGGACAAAGGTGGTCCCCACCTTAGCCTTTAACATTAGAAAGATTCCAATTCCCAATCATGGAATTTCCCCACAGCTAAAATTACCTTAAAAACATGCCTATAAGAATTTATAACAAACACATCCATTGAAGCTCACACATGACTTATGATGACTTTTCAAGACCAAACCAACACTTGTCCATTCAAAACTATTATGCCTCAGAAAAAAATTAGGTGTAAGTTGATTTCATCCCACTTGAAACACTACCCTCAAAGAATAACACATGATCCTGGAAACATGTTCGGGATAACCTCAGAGTGAACCCACTAGAGTCCATGTAACTATCACTAGGTAGCCCATACCCCATACTAAAAGTGAGATGTTGGTAGAAAGACATTATGTGTTCATAAGAACATCGAATGGGCCTAGAGCGACATCTGCCTAGTAGTTACGTCAAAGGAAGTGGTAGGTGTCCAAAAGTCTATCCAAGGAATTTCTACATGGGAACCCAAGTATCCATCAGGCATAACCAAGCCTTAGAAAAAACCCACACATATAGTAAAAAACACAGAAAGAGATCATGAACTAGCCCCAAAAATTTCAAACTTTAGCACAACATATAACCGATGCTCTCTTAGTGCATCATAGAAGACATCATGATATGATACATGGTCGTATCATTTATAAGAGTACATTAAGAGTATACCAAAGAGAAACCATCAATCCACTACTGGTTGAATTCTTTAGAAGAAAATCGGCTTCACCTGCCGATGCATCATTAACTGAAGCATGTTTCCTATAAAACCTTAGGCATTTGAGTTCTTTCAAACATTACCACCCAAACTCTTCCAAGAATAAAGGAGTTTCTAAATGGTTGCACATACTACCAACCTCATCAAAGTTGTGCTTCCAAGTAAGAACCGAAACATACACCAGAACTGATGTGACACTCACCACCTTAGGAGTTTTCTAGTCATAAAAAAGAATGAGAGAACATCCATTCACAAGTTCACTACATCATGAACACCTAAAAATAATGTGTGACATTTTACAACCATGATCACCACATCCAAGTTTTTGGAATGAATGCCAAAATCAAACCGACCGGCGTGTCAAAACACCTGATTCCTAGATAGTCCTCTCAAGTAATGGGAAGAACTTAATTCCCTAAACACTTAGGTCACTCTTCTATGGATATGGCCCAATGATGTAGACAAAAACTCAAATCTCATGATTTAACCAAACTCAAACAACTCTTTTTATCATTTAGGACTCGATGGGTACCACATACGTCAACACATACTACCCCAAGTTTACTAAAACAACACATCACAAGTAATATCCATAAGATATCCTCCCTATGAAATAAAGTATCTAATGATTCATATAGAAACTAGCTCAAAAGAACATCAAACTATACAACCATTAACTCAGATGATGACATACTGAGTCATCCATCACTGAAGAAAAGATAAGTTCACCCGACGTCCTGAGCAGTTGACAATGCCCAAGGCATGTCTAACATACTGAACTAATCATTCCTCTATACCGATTCCCATATCACGAGTCAAGATGAAATGAAAACTCATCCAAACAAGGGTGTCCTTTTAAAACCCAAACTTCCTATAGGGGACAACGATACCCTAAAGACACATAATGTTAGAAATCTCATAGTGGAAAGCAAGCCATCAAGATCTAAGGGTACTACCTACCACGGGCAAGCCCCTAACGAAGCATAATCATCAAACCTATCTCTTATTCATGAAAAATAGATTTCACTAAGCTCAAGATCCCCTTCCATTCAATCCATTTCTAAAAGGAAATAGCCTACAGATAAACACTCACGTTTTTCTTCCAAGGCATACCAACAAGAACATTTAAACTACCCTTATATGAGGGTCTAAAAAAAGGACACCAATTTAGGTTAGAATTTAAATCCATTTCATTAATTCACATAAAAATTTAAAAATTTGAAGAAATTTTAACACAAATTCAAGTACTGTTATACAAAACAAGGAACTTGGTAACGAATTTAGCTAATGACTCAAAGTAAAAATAGGCAAGTATAATAATCTTCCTTTTTAAACATTTAACATTCATTGAAATTACATTATAATTAGGAAATTTAGTATATAAATTCCTTTTAACCAATAATAAAACCTATGAGGGTCCCATTATACCAACCCAGATTCTTCAAAAAGCAACACAATAGTAGTTGTTTAACTATAAAAAGCATAAACACCATAATAATTTATCATATAAAAACATTCCCCAACTGACCTAATTAGACCTAGTTGAGAATTTTAAAGTTAACCAATCCATTTAAGTTTAAAACATAACATATTTCATATTTATAACCATCAATAGTTTTACCATGGTTATATAATTCTCAGTCATATGGATGGACATCTACCAATCCCTAACGCACCCGTACACCTTATACTCAGAATTTGGCTCCAATTAATTGAAAACATTCAACTTTACCATTTAATTTTAGATTTTTTTTTTCATTTCAATAATTTCTATAAACATTTATAAAGGTCCAAATATGATTCAAGTATATAGATTACCCTTTTAAAAATCATAAGGCACCCATACACCTTACAATTGAAAACTGGATCTTTCCTAAACTGAAACTAAAATATTTCAGCACATGAAACCAATTCATATATCAAAAAATATCTAGAATGATTTCATGATTAATAACATTGGAACATGCTATAACATAGAAGTATGAAACATCAGAAAAAAATTCTAAAAGGAGAGAAAACATGGAATATATTCATATAATCATATTACACTTTAGGAAAGACATGATAAATAAATGAGACATGATAAAAGTCACCTCAATAGGTACAAAACTAAACATGTAATCACTCAAGGCACACCATCATATTTAGAAGGTGACCCACTAATCCAACTACATGGAAAGGAATATGCATGGAATGTGAATTCCTAAGTGCCTATAATGATGCATGCCATGTTACTTACTTTCCATACTAAGAAAAGGGAAAATTTACCATAAATTTCTATAAATTAATAAGCCACAGAATATACACCATTCACCCATGGTGAAATCAAATCAACTATAACATCTAAAAGTATAAAAAACAATTCCCATACCTAGACACATGGTCATTTCCCTTATGTGGGGTGATAAACCTAAGAATAACTATTTAATAAGCACTTAAACATTCCTAGTCTCCTATCTACCAAACCAAAATAGCAAGAAAAAAGAAGAATATATCTGATACCACCTTTTAATGTCCTGTCCAAACTTACAACAAAACCGATAGGCAGACTGGTCGCCACATGACCGCAAGCGCATCTCCCTGTATGCTAGATTCTCTCGACTATTAGCAAGGGTGTAAAGGTAGTTGAATGGGGAGACTATACCCTCATAATCAGAGTATACAATAGTAAATAGATTGTAAAACTTAGATATTAGGAGAAGTGGTATAACATAATAATTAAATAGGGGAAGACAAATGCAATATCAACTAAAAACAGAATATGGCCAATGCGAGTTCATACAATACCTAAATGCTATATGAAGATACATAATATAAAAGAGTAACTAACAATATGTTTTACATTTTAGTACAAAAATAAAGAAAATGATAGAAAATCCCTAAGGGAGATCTCCATGAGAATCCTGAGCTCCAACTCAGTCCTTTCCTCCCAACTTCTAGGTACAAGCAATATAACACAAGAAAGGTCTATATCCCTACAAACAAGTTGGTCTACTCAGGTACCAATGGTGTCAGAGTAGGGTGTGAGATATAAATATCATTAGGCCGGAACCCCTGGTGTCAAGCCCAAATACATCATGTTCCATGGAAATATAACATTTCAAGAAGATATATAACAAGTAAGGAAGTACTAAAATGTAAACATTCAAAAAATTACAGGCTTCCATGTATTCTCAAATACGTTTAATTAAACTCATTTATGTGAGAAGTCTCTAATTTAATAGTTAGATCTATTTCATTTTACCAAGTTCAAATGAGGTTTCAACTCATGAATTAATTAAGTCTTGAGACCCGACATGTTGCCGAAATCCCCCAAATAAACAATCAATATGCCTAACCAGGCTATCTATAAAGCACAATCAAGAATGAATCAAATATTGTGATTTGTCTTGGTAGACACGTCACTTGATTCATTTCATTCATTAATAAATTTAGAACATGAGTTCATCATTGAAATTCCAAAGTTTTTAATTCAAGTATCACTAGAGGTATAATATCAGCCAACACCCTATAATACCATCCTTAGTGAACCTCTTAGGAACCCAGTATTAGTCTAGGTAAGGTATACATTCCATGTCATCCAAGTCCATTCTTGGTGGTCCTATATGAAAACCCCAAGTATCACTCATGACATAAAATCATTTCCTATTGAGTCCATCCATGAAACTCCTCATATAATTGGATCCATGTATCACTCTACATATAAGTTAAAAGCCCATATGAGTCTGTCCTTGGAAACCAAGTATCACTCAGAAAAAAAGTCAAGCCTCAATGATTCTATCCATGACATCCTTCAATTGGATCCATGTATCACCCATGGATTAAAAATTAAACCATTAAGTCTGTCCATGGAATCCTAAAGTGGATCCATATATCACCCAAGGTATAAAGGACAATAGTAACATGATTCCTTCCATGGAATTTTTATTTGAATCCATGTATCACCCAAGGATATTTATCATTTAACTAATTTAATTTCATTTAAACAGTTCATATAACATTCCAAGGTCAAAACCAATAGAATCATTAAAAATAATCATCTCAAGGCATAACTAAAGCATTGAACAACCTCATAAGGCTTGGAATTTCATTTACTAACATGGGAATAACATGATAATGAGCTTCCCATGCTTAATCAATTCATTACATAACATGGTTTCCACATTACTCACAAGGTCTAGTAGTTTGTAGACCATTAAAATAATCATATTTCCTTTTTTATTATAACAAGACTAACAAGATTATCAATCTATCACATGGATTAGTTATAGTTTAACTCACATGGTAAATTCTTTATAACAATATTATTAAGCTTAATAACCTACTACATGGTGTGGTAGTGTCTATCTCACATTGGTATATCCATAAAAAGGAAAATCGTGCTTAATCAAGTAATGACATAATAAGGTCCAAGGGTCATGGTCACTCATCCCTTCCCATTAAAACCATTTAATTCACAAATTGATATAAAAATCAATTTCTTGTTTGAAATCCCATGGAATAGGGTAAAAAGGCACACCTAAGGGTGTCTGAGGCCAAAAGAAATTCATGTTCCCTTTAATAAGAAAAACTAATGGGTGATTCAATATTAACAATATATCTCATGGAATAGACTTAAACATAAGTCACATGGGTAACAAGTGATATAATAAGAATTACATGCTTAACAACAACTACATGGAAAAGTCCTCATTTAACACATGAGGGAAACATCAATTAATAACATCAAATGGGCCATGTACTGACATGCCATATATCAACACCAACAAGATGATATATGAAAAACTCATACCATAACTAAGAATGACATAACAACTATCACTCATTTTTGGTTTGAAGGAAGTGAACCTTCGTTTGAGGGATTTCACTATAAAAAAAATTATTTATTCATCAAAATGTCATTTATCACATTTAAGTAGTTTATTCAAGATTTGTAGTTCCATAATCAAGGAAACTCATAATTAAATTATTTAAAGAATCACTTGAAGAATTCTTAAATAAAAAGGGTCAAGGATAGGGATCCTACCTCAAGCATAAGTCCAAGCTAACTTTCGACACTTGTCAGATTTGGTGAAGACCACTATAAACTTCCCCATACTCACACACACATACATTCTTATATATATATATATATATATATATATCCTTTAATCCAAAGCACATATTCCCCTCGCTATGAAGGAATTTACATGAGGAAGATATATATATATACCTATGTATTTTTGAGCGCATCATTAAGGATGATTAAAACTCCCTATAGTCAATTTTAGAGGCTCAACACACCTCAAGACTCTCAATTAAAGGGTAAGAAACAAAAAAAATAAGTTTAGAACCTTACCAAAATCAATGAATGTGATCCAAACCAATCCCATCCACCTTACCTTCAAAGGAGGATACTGGAAGACGAAACCATGAGTCCCAAGGGAGGAATCATTCACCATAAAACCATATGAAACACAAAACTCAAGCTTTATCCCAACCCTAGGGTTTTAGTTTAATCAAGGGGATTAGCAAGGAGACCTAAATCATCCATAGAGAAGGAGGAGAAGGAGGGAGAAGGCCTTACCTTATTTAATTGGATGAGAACTGTGAAGAAACCCCCTAGAATCGGTTGACGTAGAGAGACCCTAAGGAGGGATCGAGCTTATGGACAAAGGGGAAGGGGTGTGCATGCATTTCACGACCTAGGTAAGGGAAGAGGAACCCATTTATCCCCATTTATTTTTATTTTTATTTAATTAAATTTATTTATTTTTTTAAAATAGGGTCTCAGTGAATGATTTAAGCCACATGGTTTATCAAACTGTGTGCCACCCGTGTGCCCCTTTACCAGGCACCTAGGCACTCCACATGGCTTCTCCAACATGGTTGAGAAACCATGTACCATACATAAAGGGAATAGTTTTTAGGTACTGCCCGAACTACTAACCGTCCGGGCCAGGACCGCAATTAGGCAAACTGTTCACAACCCATGCGACAACCTTTTCCCACCCCCAATAAGTCACATGGTTACATGCTATGAGACACATGGTTTCAAACAAACTGTTTACCCTTATAGGTCCCTTAAAACCTTATTTTTCCATTCCATCTCTCTCAAAACACCTCAAGATACCTGGAAAAGTCCTCAAGTCTTCACCCAAGTCCTAAAAAATCACCATGAAGTTATCCAACTCTCAAAATTCCATTCCAAAGCCTAGTTTGTAAAACATCCCATCCAGTAATCACCAAAATTAAAATTCCCATGGAATTTCATCTGGTTAAAAAACATGGGTTCTTATATGCATCACATGTGTGAAAACAATCACATGATAGCTTAGGATGATCACAATATTCATCAATTTTCAAAAAATCTTCCATGTTCAGTTAGTTCAAATGACCCATATTTTTATGCCACAACCTATTCTCACATTCCTTGTATAAAAAGCATATATCTTCTTCTCCACTCAAAAGTAATATATTCCCCTTTGTTCTCTCCCCTTTCACCACCATTGTACCATATTTTACCTTTTTGATAAAAAAATTATTGGTAATCTTATTTCATATCTTGAGTCACATAGTTGACTGAAATGAATAAATTTATCACTAAAATCTTCCATGACCAAGAAATTTGTGCATCTCATATCTTTACCACTAAATATGAATTTTCTTTAGCCATTAATCTTCATGCCTTTATTGTTTATAGATTTAATGACACCTTCCTTATCATACTTGATTCCTATGATAAAATCCTTATTTCCTATCATATGGTAAGTGAATCCACTATAAAGGAACTATAAAATAGCATGATATAATACTTTTAGAACTATCTTTATAACCTTTATTTACTTAGAAATTTTCTTTTTGAGCCATGCATGTGACTTCATATCACATTTTGATGAGTATTATAGATCTTCCTTAAAGTATGATGGACCAAATTAATCTTGAAAAGATGTAAATTTATTTTTTGTTTTCATCTCATTTGATGATTCCATGAGCTACTCTATATAACCACTTTGGGTTTTATTCCACACATTCCTCTTTATTATTGATGAGAAACATCAAGAAATATGTCCAAATTATCTACACCACAAATAGTGTCCATCAAAAAAATCTATATAATATCGAATTATGTTTTTCTACTTATATTCCTATTATTACCTTTGGTACCTGTTGGAAATGAAACATTAATTTTTGGAATGTACCATACTTCTATAATAATAGAACCTAATACGATGTACATTCTAGTATGTCATTGTTGTTTCACTTTTTGTCCCTTAGGTCTTTGAAACATCTAATTCTGATTCATACCTAAATTAATCTTTAACCTCTAGGTGAGTGCTTGTGGTTTGGAACCAATCATTAATTTTTTGTACTTATGATTGAGCCTTATAAAAGATCATTCATTTGTATCCATAGAAAATTATTTTAATATTTTTTTGAACCTTCATGCTATAATTTCACTTTTTCTATTTCATATGTAACCTAATTTCATAATGTCTTAATGGGGGAACAATTATCTCATGATCTTATATTTTTATTCATTGGTCGAAAAATTCATCCTCATGTTCTTTGATACATTTGAATTGATATTTTAATGTATTGGTCAATCCATAAATAAAACTAGTTTATTATTAAACTTTAATCTTGTACTCAATGGAATTTTTTGAGTTCATCATCATTTTAGATTTATATTTTCAATTTTTTCCTTTAGTCCATGTTTCTCCTCCTCTTTTTATTGCATATATAGTTTAGCATCATGAACCACTCTGTGTGATTTATTTGTTTTTCATATCTGAAAAACTATCTTCTCAAGTGCATATATTAATTCAATATAGTGAGAAACTTTTCCTTCTATTTACCCTTTATCATTATTTCTCTCTTCCCTTTTCTACGAATTACCCACTATCAATACCATATCATTTTCTCTAAAGTATTTGTGGTTTTCAATTTATTATATCTTAGTTTTTTTCTAAACTATCATTTTCTTATGAGCACTGGTTCCTGTTCTTGAATAAATTTCAATTAGTGCTTTCCCTACCATTCACATTGGATGACTACTTATTTATGGTAATTTAATCATTATCCTCATAGTCTCCTTGAAACTTCTTGAGACACTTTGCTGTAGGGTTCCAAACCTTTCCACATCAAAAGCAAGTGTGTGGAAGTTTCCATTTAAACATCCATTTTCCCATTTATTGATTTGAGGATATGAATGAAATGGATCCATCCACTTCATATTCTTATTGGACATCCTCAATGGTGATATTCTTCATGGCCTTAAATTGCACCTCCTTAGACTTTCAATTTTCCACAGCCTCATTATCATTATTTCTAATCTTATATGTGACTAGAGTGATATGTAAGATATCCAATGTTAGATAATTTGGATCTTTTTACTCTAGAATATATAATTTTTGATTGGACTGAGGTGATTGTCTTCTCATTATATGATTAATGATCCTTATATCATTGATAATTTCTCCAAAACCATGTATGTCCTCCAAAATCACATTCACCAGATAAAAAAATGCGTCAATAGATTCACTAGAGTGTATCCTTGTATCCTCATATTTATTCCAAATAAATTTAAACTTAGCTTCTCAAACATTTGAATTAACTTCATAGGCATTTAATAGATTTTCCCACATTGATTTTGAGTATTTACATGACATTACTTTTGTATAGATTATGTTGAATATGGACCCCCATAAAGAATTAATTCCTCTAGCATCTAAATATAGTTTTATTCATTCATGATTTGATAAATCTTTGAGATAAATATTGATTGATATACCATGCATCATATATGAATACACATATATACCTAAATATCAGAAGTAGTGATGCATCTGATTTTTCCATAGTTGTAAATTGCTTCTATTTATGAATAAAATCCTATTGGGATTTATGACTACCATAGATTCAACTGAGAGAGAAAAAATCATTTTAACCATTCAATTTGATACTTATTATTGGCCCTATTAAGTTAAATACCCTGAGGGGGGGGGGGGGTGAATCAAGGTGTGATAGATTAAAATTTTTTATCCTTTTTGGTACTTGTTTTATGTTAAATGAAATTTTCTTATCTCTCCTTTCCATATAAAATTATAAATAGAAATTAAAACATGAATATGATGCATAAATTTTAATTGGTTCACCCCTACTAGGATACATACATGGAGTATAAAATGATAATATATCAATGTAATAAATACACTATAGTTCACAATCATTACAATGTTTAGAGTGGACTCATAGTACCGCATGGTCCACTATAAATCACAATTTTAAAGCCCACTTCTCTATCCAATAAAGTGTGTCACTGCTCCTATATAAGATTATTCACTTGATTTATTGAATCAATGTTTTTTACACTTAATTTTTTTATTATGAATCTTTACATTCATCCACATGATGAATATCAACTTACCACATAAATTTTGGGTAATTTATTTTGTTTCGTGCAACTTTAACATTTGTGAAACAACTGCACAACTTTGGAACAACTCCAAAAATTTCACACAAATTTTCAAATTGACATGGAACTCAGAAATTTTACACAACTTTTCAAATTTTCATGGAAATCCCAAATTTAACACAAATTTTGGTTTTTTATGGAAATCACTTGGTCATATAGACTTGTGAAAGAAATGTATTGGTGTAACTCTTACATGATCTTAAAACCATGATATTCTCCCAGATATAGCATAACATTTCATATTTTCATGGAACTCCCAAATTGTATGATTTTTTTGTTTGTCACAGAATTCACTTATTCATATAAAACTATGTCCATTTTCTTCATGTAAATGATTCTTGTGTTACTACTCTATGAAAGAAACATCTTTGTAAAACTCTTACATGATCTAATATCCTTATTATTTTCTAAGGGTTGGATGCTTAAAATTATAGGGGTAGTGTCCTATTTATTGATGTAGATAACCCTTTGCGTAACTCCCTTATGTTCCACCAACCATTTGCAAAATTTTATTGGTTAACCTAATATCAATGATTTGACATTGCCTTTAGCATGAAACTCAACATTGTTTCAAAAATTAAATTTGTATTTCCTTGGATCACATAACTCTATTTGTGTCATGCACCTACCAATTTCATGAAAACTCATAACTTTCACCAAACACTTTCCATTATTATATTTCAATGAGTTAGTCTCAAACATTAACTTTTATTAAACTTTATGAAACTTTTTCACCATCTTCTGTAACTTTTTTACTTTTAAAAAAATATTTCCTTTCTTTAAAATTTTCCCCTTCCTCTAAATTTTGGACCGCAAAAAATTAGATAAACTTGAAAACACCACCACCGTATATGTGTAACTTCTTAAAAAACATTAGTGATTCCATACCTATATTCTACTCATTCATGGATAGATTCAACCCATATCTGAGAATATATTCTTTGAACTCATATAGATATCTAACATCCTAGATCTTTGTGAATATAATTTCAATAAGCCCAACCAACCCAAAAACACTATAATGCCACCTTGAGGGAGTTTTCCAAACACCGTGTTTATTAAAATTTCATGTTATCAAATACCAATTTTTCAATTTTAACTATAAATATATCATAAAAATTTTTTAATTGAGAAACTATATGTTTCAATCTTGTATAATCAAAATCTAATATTCTATGATGATTCCTCCTCCAATGGCCCAGAGGCCTTCATTT
Source organism: Viscum album (assembly GCA_963277665.1). Classification (NCBI taxonomy): domain Eukaryota; kingdom Viridiplantae; phylum Streptophyta; class Magnoliopsida; order Santalales; family Viscaceae; genus Viscum; species Viscum album. The sequence goes on from OY728138.1 coordinate 1,798,271,534, forward strand.
TTTATTAATTTTTGATAATCCACCTTTCAAGGGGTGAGGTGGAACCCTTACAAGGCCCGTAGGTGTAAGTATTACATGGCCCGTAGGCCTTAGAGGAATTCATTTCCCATAGGCTTCAAACATTACATACAACCCAGACTAACTACTTGGAACTGCTCCTCCCAACATCTTCATCGTGAAATCAGCTCTCCACCTTCGCATTATTATTCGGCTAGGCATTCCCGTGCATGTACAGGCTTGTCCCGATGGCAGGTTCCATACACTCTCATTCTTGCAATCTGTTTAGATTCTACTGTGGTGAAAGCTCCTTGCTCATCCTCCTTGTAGATTTTGTTCCTTGTAGGTTTTCTGGCTTGCATCTGCACTTAAGGTGGCCCGAAGGCCTTGAGGTGGCCCTAAGGCCTTACTAACCTGAAGGCCTGGGTGGCCCGAAGGCATTAAAGGACTCAGAGACCAAATAGGTGGCCTGAAGGCCCAAACGGGGGCATATTCCCAGCTTCTACAATGCCAAACAATGTCTGCTACAGTTCCCGCTACAGTACCTACTACAGTACTGCATAGTTCCCGCTATAGTACCTGCTACAGTACCTGTTACATTACTGCTACAGTACCCCCTGGAAATTCCACCTCCACCTGGATTTGATCCCTGGTCTCTTGGATGCACTTACAGAGTCCTTACCAACCGGGCTAAGGCTCATGTGCCTTTGATGATTCCAATGTATAAAATATCCACATAAATCAGAGTTTTGTACTCTGTACCAGATACATGCATCACTTTCACCATAAGAATAACTCCAGTATTTTGAATTATACTAAATGAACACCATTCCTTTGTATAGAATATATAATTTTTAATTACATAACCATCATATGAAAATTCATTTACACTTTTTCTAGTTATCCATAAAAGTCTTTCTAAAATTGAATTCATATTTACAGATAACTTATTAAAATTTTTGTCTCAAAACCATCATATAAAATATTGATTATGTGTATTTATATCCATCATTCTTCCCTTGATAGATTCAAATGACTAATAATTTAATTTTGAGTTTAAACATATGAAAAAACCTATATACTATTATGTAAAATGAAAAGGTGAGTCTGGTCCCTCTATGTAATAGAAATTTTGAAATCATGTTTTCTAGAAATTACTTCATCTACAGAGCACTCACTATGATGAGATTTGAAGAGACCATTACTATATAAATCATATAGGTAGTTAGTATAGAAATAAATAAATTACCAAACAATATACCAATCTTTAATAAAACCTTCTAGTTTACTTTAATTTTTGATGTACTCTTTCAAAATCTTTAAATATCATTGAATATGGTAAACACATATGTACTATGTAGGACTATATAGTATGATTTGTCTAGCCAAGTGAACCATTAAGTGAACCAATATATCAAAGAATTATGGTCAGAATAATATATCTAAATAACATAATTTGATAGATTTTTTCCTTTTACATTATTAGAAACTTCAGCAGGTGTATAAAATTATTTCATATAGCTTTGAAAATGAACCAATATATGATAAATGTCTATCAGAAATTTTTAGGTTGAATGCAACAAAAATCCAATGTCATTAATTTTTTTATCAAAAAATGGCTATCATGTTATTTTAATCCCTTTAACTTCAAATCATTCATCAACATGATATTCTTGATATATTATGAATACCTCTCTAGAATCTTTACATCATTAATAAAATTTCATAATCGGAATCTATGTTTCTAGGAAAGAGCATAAGTATCTAGAGGAATAAATTTTTATATTTCACCATTCACTGACACGAACTCTTTTATTATCCCCATTTAAGCCATATCTAATCTAGATCTAATGACATCTTTTTTTCCAGGTGTATTTAATAACATTACAATATCATTATCACATATTTTTTTTCTTCATGCATAACATCAAGATAATGCCTGGTGTTAAAAAAATTTCCAATATAGTAATTTTAAAAAATTGAATCTCTTTTTTCAACCCATTTTCATAAGTTTTTTCAAAATGGTTTTACCAAAATATGGTGGCAATATCTCTTGATTTGTCAAACAGTTCATCATTTTTAATGGATAAGGTGTTGTACCTTTGTCTGAATTCTAATCAATTAATTTTGTCTAAGATCAATATTTATTTCATCAGGGTAAAAATTTATGATATCCTAGAAACATTATATTTATTTAATTCTTCAGCCTAACTAAGTGAATAACATTATCATAAATGGGACACATTAACATTTCTTTAGCTCTATATCTTGAAAATTTTATATAAGTAAGAAATTCATTTATCAACCTGAACAACATGTCTCTCAATGTGAACTCTTTATTTATTTGAGAACCATAAAAAATAACACCTGAATCCGAGAAAAATGTTAAAATCTTGATCAATGGATCAAAATAAGAAACAATAGCATGACCAGGTTGTTTTGGTCCTTGTTGGGATTTCCTTTTGGTAAGGATAAAGACTTTTGTTAGACGGAAAATTCATAGTGAAGCAAGTTGATAATGGAAATAAAATCCTTTTGTGTGCATAGATAATTTCTTCCATTTTCCCTTCACACAACCCATTCTTTGTGAATTCAATGCCCTCTATTCCTAACTTAATTTTTTATAGTTCTTATGTGAAGCTTCACAACACCCTTACTTTATGTTCTAAAGTCTTGTTTCATTCATCGCTCAACTCACCTTGTGCACAAGAGGTGATTATCCACCCTGCCATGTTCCATAGTCTCTCATTTCATCTAAATAATACCCCACTCCTCTAATTTTCAACATGCATGATAGGATAAACTCCCCAATAAAAAATGAAGAGACATGAAAACCACCATTAGCGTGAGATAAAGCATCCCCATCTCCTTTATGTGACTTTTTAATCCAAAATGTAAGCATCCCATTTGAATAAATTAAACATAAAACTTAATGAAAGAACACTTCACCTATAAACTAGGGTGAAGGACCCCATCTAGTGTGGATGACACTAGGGTCCCACATGCCCAAATTATCTTGAAATTACAACACTAAGGCACAACACAACTAAGTCACCCTAGATGGTCTATAATAGGGTGACACTTATCCTTACCTATTTATACCTAGGGTGACAATTTTTCTTTCTATTAAAACTAGGGAGACACTTTTCATCACACTATACAAGGTATTCACTTTTACCTACCCCCATATAAAGGAGATCTTTCACCTAGACTACTCAACTAGGGATCTCTTCCACTCTATCCCCATGGATTATTTCACATTCACATAGGTACCTAATTTGGGATAAAATTATTCTAGTTATCCAATTGGGTGATAATTTTATTAAGACCCATGGTTTAGCACACCATATCGCAGGTATCCCTCCTGGGTGTCTCAACACCAAGAACCACTTCTCCTAGGTCTCAAAGAAGGGTGCTGATATGGATAAGCCTCAAACCTAGGATCCATTTAAAATAGGTTAAATATTTGGGTATTTACCTACCCAAGCCTTCTCTATAGCCTCTAGAGACACATGACTAGGATAAGAATATTAGTGTGCTCCCTTTATATCATATATTCCATTGATAATGGTTATTTCCCATGTATTCCCCCAAAAATGATAGGATCCTTAGGGAAATTATGACAATTTATTCCTTTGATAATGAGGGTTTCTTTCATGAGGACACTAATGAAACCTCTCCTATATCAATTTTCTCAAGCTAGCTACCCAAGTATTGAGTTGGCCACACTTTGGTCCACTCAATGATATAGGTATCCACAAACATGTTCCACTTCCTCATGTTAAATACTTGACCTATTGACAAAAATAATCCAATTAGTTATAATCCCCCAAAACCTTCCTTCATCTGAGTCATCTTCCATGTGAAATATCCCTAAGTATCTTGTGTGTAATCCCAGATATGTCCTTCATACTCTCAAGTAGGATATGGGACTCCAATATTGTGTAATCCCAAACTCCTTCCTCACTAGGCCATATTCCCCATGAGTCTAGTCCTCTTTTCATATCAGGTTACCAACAGATAGGAGGGGGTATCCATATATGGGGATCTTATGAGGTTTAGGCCCCCAAACATGTCCCAATTAATAAAATTATCTTTACAAATCATTAATGAGTTATGGATCCATTTAGGTTTCCCATGTGTAAGATTCAACTCTTCCTCAATGGTCCATATCCCGTACGATCCATCATACCTCAATTAGCTAGATTATCTATGATCCATAATACATAAATGAGACATATTCCTAGTTAGCTATCCTATATCACAGGTCCATATTACCCATGAAACCATATCATCATTGGGATATATTTATTATGATTCCAATCATCATTCCATGTATAGTTACAAATAGATAGAAGGTTTTCATCCATTTATGGCCTTCCCATGCATAATCCCCAACTCTTTTTCAATGGACCATATTCCTTGTGAGAAATTATATGATCAATGGTACATATTCCCAATGATCCATTCTATATCACTGGTCCATATTCTATATGAAGCCATATATTTATTGGGCTATATTACTCTTGAAATCATATCATTATTGATCCATATTCCCCATGAAACAATATAATTACTGGGTCATATTCATTGTCAAATTGTATCCTCATTGGGAAATTTTCCCCATGAAACCAAATCCTCACTAGGCCATGTTAATAATACAACCATATCCCCACTAGGAAATATTACCCATGAAACTATATTCTCACTAAGAAATATTCCCCATGAATTAAAAATATCATCCTCTTCCAATATACCAATATATAGGATAAACCATAAAGGGCCACTACGGTGTAATCCCCACTCAAACTTCTATTTTATTCCCTTTCACGAAAAGAAATTATTACCAAATTTCTTTAAAGAGAATGAAAAAATATTAAAATGTGACCTTAAAATATGGAACCTGAACTCTAGGGACATTGATTAATGTCAAACAAGATATGTAGGTAACCTCTCTAGGGTTAAATTATAACACATCATAGGTCTTAGATTCATGGAATCAGAACTAACCTCATTTGGCCATGAAAATTTGGATAAGGAAATTCAATAGGTCCTGTATGCATGACCTTAAAAGGAACTTCACTTGTTCATGGATCCATAACTTTAAAAGGAATCATGTTGGTCATCATCACATGACCTTAAAATTTACATCATGTCCTATTAAGAAGAACTAAACTACATGGGTATGGAATCCCTTCATAGGATATTTAGGAAGTCCATCTCATGGGTATGGTCCCAATTAAAAAATACACATATCCTCCCTAGATAGTGATATATTCTAGAATTTTATATTGTGCAGCTTTAAAACCAAATTATAATAAATTAGTCACTAGTAAAATTCATGGTTTCTATCAATCATTCTAATATAGGTAATCAGTAATAATACTAATAATGTAAATGATATATGAATATATCTTAAATATTTATTAGTGTCCAAGAGTTGGAAATATTCCCCTTAAATAGGATGAGATGATCCTGAACTCCCATCCCCTTGACCAATTCTCAATCTAAATCATAAATAGTAAAATATCAAGTGACCACCTAACATAGTGAAGCATGTCCTCACAGACCTCAAAATGGTCATGGGAATAACATCACATTTGAAATAGAATGGTGTTCCTAACATAAAAGCCAATAATTGATTTTTTTTGAGAAGCATCAAGCATCATACATCACATTTCTAGTAAAAGGTTGTTTTTGAAATAGAATATATCCTTATGAAAACCTTTGATTCCTCCCTTCAATATAAAGGGAATCATCAAGCACATGATCTCGTATAAGGTTCTCTAGTCAAGATAGTGAAAAATGCTAGGAACCAAAGTCCATTGTACACCACTAAATGATGCACCAGAAAAATTCCTTAAATAATATGAAAGTTGTGACCTATCAACCCAGAAGGACATTATCACTGACTCAACCCCTTCAATTCCAGGTTTTGAATTACCTAGTATGGGAGTTTTTTTCCAAAATAGCTATATTCCGACATAAAAGGTGTCTCATGAGATCCCATGGGAAATAAAGCTCCATCAGCTATTATACCAATCATTAAACATAGATAAGAACACAACCCTTACCACCACATTCAACTGATTTAATATTTTATCCTTGGTGTGTGATAACACCTACCTCTATTATCTTAGGGAAGTGGAGGTTAATGTTGAACACATCTTCACTACTTATTAGGAACCTCTTAAGAGGGATACTACTAGATAACACCATCACCATCATCATATAGACTTAGTTACTTTGAAATATATTAAGAAGATCTCCCAGGATATCCTAGTCTTCGTAGTCTAGAATAGGGTACCCAGTAGGTGGTCTCACCGAGGGAGACATCCAAGAGAAGATTAGGAACAAACTCATATTCCTATTACCAATCATAAATCCAATCAACATATACTACATATATATTACCACTAATAAATAACATTTGTATTTCCTAATAGTTATTGAGTAGAAAACCTATATCCCTATCCCACCTATGAATCTCATCATCATATCCTAAAGATATTCAAGGAGTAGGAATATATCCCTTATTACCATCAAAATATCTGTCAAAATATTCTACTATTGACTCTAGTGAAGTATTTTATCCATGATCTAATCCATGTGAATTATCTACATATTCCGACAAAAACATATAAGTAGTATCATATTACTACAATCACTAACATCCAGGAAAATAATCAATATATTTCAAAAGCATCTAGGAATAGGCCCATAATCCTGATCTCATCAACACCCAGGAGCTAGATTATATCCATTCTCCCATTCACACTCAATAAGGTCATCAATATATTTTTATGGTTACCACAAACTAGGACCATATTCATACCCACTCTTCATCAGCTATTCAGTGCTTTTAGGTGGAAATTGGTGAATCACATAGGTGGGATCCCACTAATGAGGGTCACATCTCACAATACAAGAACACAATTATGATTGAGGTTATCACGACCCGAACCAAGCTAGGGCTCAATCCACAACTACCCCAAGCTCGCCTTCATAGGCCTGGGGTTGGTGAAAAGTGCTAAAGGAACCAAAAAAATTGGGAGGACTTTTCTTGAAACCTGTAGACGTGCAAAAAACCCACTCAATGAAAAAGTGTAGGGGAAAAGTATAAAAAATGTAAACTATTATAAATATACCAAAAATTGCATGAACCACTAAACAGAATGAAGGTACAATGGATTCAACTGAAAATTAAAAGTGAAAAAACAAAAAACCAAACAACAAACTTATCCCAACTTGAAGGAAACTGAAAAAAAAGTACAGGTGAGAGATCAAAACTCTTGAATCCAAACTATGACTACCTTATGCGGTCCATGCAACCCGTATCCCGAATCTCCTCCAAGATCATGATTGATATGTCCCCCATATGAAAAAGACATGAAACGTTTTGGGAAAATACCATCTAGTGGTGATTATATAAAAACCCAGTAGGACACCCTAAAAAGGTGAAGGGGGAGTAGTAAGAGATACACCAAAAATGAAAGTTTTAGAGAGAACAAGGTACAATAAAAGTGAACGGAAGTAGTATAACTAAACCCAACAAGATATTGAAAGTAGAATCATACCAACACAAGGAGATCAAAATGGAAAGAAGATGAACTCCTCATTGATTATTTTCTACCTATAGCAAGAGAGTGGACTCATCCAATCGCGGAATCTAGAAACAGAAAGCATGTGACATACCCCACGTGTCTTCACCTCTCCTGGAAGGAGAGTAATCAAGACTGAAGGAGTTGGTACTGTAACCAGAGATACATACATACATACATACACTGTGCCAAACCATGCCTCTAAAACTGTGAGTCCAAAGGTAAGTTAAACCATGCCTCTACACTGTGCTGCACGATTGCGGGTCTTCTTTGGTAGTCACCAAGGAATTCCACTACCCATTCCTACCAGAGGGTACCACTCGGGACAATCACTGGGGAACAACACTGCCCATACATTACTTGAGGGTAAGCTTGGTGAGTCGTTAGGGGGATGCCATTGCACAACCCAGTTGGAGGGTTACTCAAGGAAGTTCATCAAGAACTACATTGCCTAGCCTAGCTAGATGGTGAAACCGAATCATTGAAGATGTACACTTCCTATATCCCACTGGAGGGTAACTTGAAATCATTAGGGACTACACTTCCCAGTCCCAATGGAGGGTCAGCTTGGAATCATCAGGGACTACACTACCAATACTAGCTGGAGGGTCAGCCCGAAACTGCTCTAGTAAAACCGCCTGATCATTTCCATCATTTAGCATCATCTATGTGCATTCAAATCTAGAACATTTATTTAATACCTCAAAAGCTACTTCTGAGGGCACCATTATTTTCGACGTGAAAAAACACTCAGGATATGAATCTCACAGGCTAAAATCTAAGTCCAAACAAAGGAAATATAGGGGTTTAAAGAGAAATCAGAAGAGACCAAAAAGAACATGGAGTGTAAGGGGCCCACATTCCATGTGTTCCTCCTCTATTTCCTGATTGTGTCTTCTATCCAATACACAGGTCCCATTCATGCTGGATTTTACACTATGTAGGTGGACTACACGGTATGTCAAACCCATCCAGGGATCGGGCCGTGTCTGTGTACTTGAACCCCATGTCTGTGTACTCTATCACATGATGTGTTGGTACAAATGGGATAATGTTTGTGTGGAAAACCTATGTAATCTGCACTTGGCGTGTTCTTGGCCATGTGTTACTTCACATGGCTTGTTCACACGAAAATGGTAATACACAGTGTTTCAATGGGTGTACACACCATGCCATCCTTATCTACCCTGAAACCCTAGAACTACCACTGAAGGATGCTACATGCCATGTGTTCTTCAAGGTACATGGAGTGTAGTCAGGTGTTTTCAAAAAACACTAAGGTTTATCCAATTTTTAGTTGCCTCTTGAAAATTCACTCCAACCACAGCCGGAGTTGCTTTATTCCACTCTGAAAACACTGGATCTAACAGAATAACATGGAAACTCATCGTCATTCATCATGAAGTAGCCTCATTTGGAAACTATGGTTTGGACGAATCTTCTGCAGACCACCACAGCTTCTATCCTCATCAGATTGTCAAGAAACCTATGAATTCTTCATCCTTGCATCGTGTTGTTTATGGGACCATTCCTTGCTCATGATTCCATCACAGTTTGGAAAATCCATCCCAAATCTGAGAGACCAATCGAGCTCAGGTTTCCAAGAAATTGTCAAGTCGAGAACTAGAGGGTTCTGCTGGCAAAGAAAGTGAATATTTGAGGGAGAAAATTACCATAAGAAAGGGTTTGGGTTGTTCGCTAAATTTCCTTGGATAACAGATCAATAAGGAGCAACCAAATTAGATGAAGGATAACTAAACAATATATTATTAGCTATTGGGATCCAAAAAAGGGGTAGAATATTAAAGAATCAATGTTCAACATGCTCAAACATTTAATCCAGGGCATAAAAATACCAAAGATGAGTCCTACCTATACTTGGATTGATCGTTGGCCAATAACATGCTTTCCAACCAGCTTGGGAGGAGCCGCTGCATTTGTTGCGCTTCAATCCACCCTGAATCAGAGGTTCTTCATTCTTCATCACTCATTCTTCATCCAAAAACAAAGAGGAGATGAAGGGAGAAACTATTAGTAGAGTTAAAGTTTATGAAAGCCCTGGAAAATAAATATAGTGATATATTTAATGATTCTCACTTAATTAATATTTCATTTAATTAGTTAAACAAATTAATTATTTAACCACCTAAATCCACCAACAACAAGAGAGGGGTCAAAACGTCCCATGCCAACTCATTTTATATCACCCATAGGGAAACACCACATTCCGAACCCATCCATGATATCAAAATTTTTATCTGATCACTTGTTTAAGAGTTTTCCTAATTGATTTAATTAACCATGTGTGTGCAATATTAAATATATTTAATATTTTTACCGATTTAATTCTGGGCACACCAGTCTCTGAATGGAATTCCATCTTAGCACATAGCTATAGATAAAAGTTTAGAAATATTTAAAAGTCTTACAAGGGAAAATGGGTCTCTACCCCTACTTCAATATTTTATTCCTCAAAAAAGAAAAACTAAGAAAAAAACTCGAGATACAGAGCACGCATCCAGATCTCCTGCTCCCAGGTACTATCCTACACGTTTCCATGCTACCAAAACTCAAACCAAAGGAATGGATCATCCTCATAAGATCCAATCCTATTGGTACTCAATCGACACACAGTGCTCCGTAAAGGTGGCTCAATCCTTGATGTCCAGCTCTACCTAGTCAATGAAATACGTGAGGTCATGCATGTATCTACTTAGTTGTGACATGTAGAAAACATCATATACCCGCTCTAGCTTTGGGGGTAAGGCGAGGCGATAAGAAACCTCAACAACCATCTATATGATCTCGAATGACCCAATAAACCTCAGAGATAGCTTTAATTTCTATCCAAACCTCCACATTATGCATCATGGGGAGAATATCATGAAGACGTGGTATCCCTAATAAAACTCTAGAGGCCAACAATGATTATTTTCAAAGGACTTCTATCTACTCTGGTCCATCTTCATCCATTCCCAGATGACATGTACTTTCTCCGTGGTTGCCTGAACCAAATCTGGGCCCATAAGGGAGGACTATCCAATCTTCTTCCATCGTAAGGGTGACCTACAGGGTCTCCCATACAAGGCCTCAAAAGGTTTCATGCCGATGGTGGAGTGGTAGATGTTTTTGTATGAAAACTCCACTAAGGGCATGTGATCCACCCAACTATTACTGAAATATAACACACTGGCCCTCAACATATCCTCTAGCACTTGGATAGTGCACTTAGTCTTCCCATCAATTTAGGGTTGAAAGGCTATACTCATACATAGCTGGGTCCCAAACGCCTCCTGTAGGCCTCTCCATAATCAGGATGTAAAATACAAGTCATGATCAAAGAAAACCATTAAGGGTACCCCATGAAGGAGGAAGATCTCTTGTACGTATACCTACCCCAAACTCTCCACCGAACACTGATCCCTAATGAAAATGAAGTGTGATGACTTCATGAGTCGATCTACTATCACCTAGATGGTGTTATAGACTTTTTCTATTCATGGAAACCCTATGATGAAATCCATGGATATGTCATCCCATTTTCACTCTGGAATATCAAAAGGCTACAAAAAAACTGTACGAATATCAAGAGTCGCAAAATTTTTCTCATAGGGCCTCAACTGCCTCGACCTATATGTAATGACCACCTATAGTTGCATCAACACAAAACCAAGCCTAGCTCCCGAGGCATTTCAATACACCACAAACTCAACTCCTTCCTATGGTAGTCTCAAAATTGAGGTGCTCGCCAACCTCTACCTCAACTCCAAGAAGGCCTTCTAACACTACTTAGACTAGGTAAATGACTGTCCCTTATAGGTCAGAGAAGTCAAAGGGGATATGATTTTGGAGAAGTCTTCCAAAAATCTCCTATAGTACCCTCCCAAGCTAAGAAAACTACGCACCTCTGACACATTATCGGGTGGATCCCCAGTAATCACTGCTTCAATATTTTCTATATCCACATCTAGACCTTGTTTAGAAATGACATTCCCTAGAATCTAAACCTCTTGTATCCATAAATGGAATTTCAAGAGCTTTCAATAAAGCTGGTGCTCCCAAAATAAATCAAGGACCATCCTTAAGTTCTCTGCATGCTCCTCCTCCATTGAAGAGTAGACAATTATTTCATTGATGAAGAAATGGACAAACTAGTCCAAGTAAGGATAAAATATCTGGTTCATCAAATCCATGAAAATTAAGGGGGAATTTTCCACATCGAAAGGCATTAATAGGAACTCATAGTGCCCATAGCAACATAAAAAATCCTACTTCAGAATATCAGCCTCATGAACCCATAGCTGGTGGTAGCCGGACCTGAGATCGATCTTGTAAAACCATATCTCACCTCAAAAGTGATCAAAGAGTTTGTTAATCCTTGGAAAGGGTTACTTTTTCTTTACCGTATCCTGGTTCAAGTGACGATAATCTACCCAAAGACGTAAGCTTCCTTATGCCTTCTTCACAAACAAAACCAGAGCTGCCTAGGAGGAAACATTAGGTTTGATGAAACCCTTATCATGAAGGTCCTCTAGCTACAACCATACCTCTTGGAGCTCAGTGGGAACCATATGATATGACAAAGTAGATATCAGGGAGTCCATGGTTGAAAATCAATGAAAAACTTTAACACACTCCTCATAAGTAGTCTTGGAATGTCTTTAATAAATACGTCCATATAATCGTCTACAACTGAAGGAATATAGATTCTTTAAGATTCTGTTACACCAAGGGTCATACTTGTTAGCCTATGGGTAATAGGCTATAACCTCTTGCTCATATCACTAATTCATCCTGCTATGAGGTCTCTCTCACTGAAGAAGGTGAACCTCATCCCATTAGTACATATACATCTAACTAGTCTGTGGTGACATTAAATCTGGGCTCAGACCATGAAAAGCCAATCCATGACCAATATAATGTCATAGGGTTCCATCTTGATGACCATTAGGTACAACTTAAAACTCACTCCTCCAAGAGATATCTCGCACTACCGGCAGATGAATGATATAGAGGAAGTGATCCCTATAGAAACCTCAATGCACAACTAATGTGCTAGCATCTCTACTGGGATCTCCAACTCCCACACCAAGAGTCAAGATATAAAATAATGGGTAGTACTTGTGTCTACTAATACTAATGCAAGAGTAGAGTAACAAAGATCATACGTTGAATCATCTCGTGTGCTGCATGATCATAGACGTCCAAACCTGTAACTTCCTGTGAACCTAGCTTCCAGATCCCTGATCCTGACGTGGGACTCCTGGTGGTGGTAGTGGAAGAACCTCATACCATCATCCCCCACCTTTAGCTCCTCCTACTCCTCTGCTATATCTACCTCCCTGGGGACCACCTTGTATCTTCCTGGAATATTCCTGACCACAAAACTATATCTACTGTGGTGGTTCATTTGATGCCTATCTGGGATGCTCAGATCACCTTATTGGGTAGTCCCATGCCATGTGGCCTTGCCCATCACAAGTATAGCACTGGTAATCTCCAAGAAACCTTGGTTCTCCATGCCACACTTTTATGGCATGACCATGTCTCTGGGTCTTCTCAAGAAAGGGTCTCCTATTCTGAGATCTCTGACATCTACCTGCTATTGTAGATGTCTCATCTCTGTTACCCCTACTGCCATCTCTAGCTATCTAACATTACTCCTTCAGAATGATCTCTGTAACAAGTTTCTGTTCCAATACCTTGACATAGGTGGGGATGCACAAGGACACCATGCTAGCTCGAATCTCTCTATGGAGTCCCTGCTCAAAATTCTATGCTTGGAAGTAGTCATATTTGATCATGTCAAGGGTGTAGAACTTAAGGTCTATGAACCCCACCATGTACTCTTCAACTATAATCCATCCCTACCAAATCTCCATAAGGTATTGAATATAAAAGGATCATAAGAAGGAGGGGTAGTACTCCTTAAGAAATAGATTTTGGAGGTCATCCCATGAGTGTGTCGAATCAACATGCATATGAGTAACTAAGCTCCACCAACACCTAGAAACTCCATGTAAAATACTAGATTACAAAGATACCATTTGATTTTATGGTTTCCAAACAAGCCTAAAGGCACAAACCACCAACTCCATCCAATCTTATACTACCTGAGGATCTGGCTCACTATAGAGCCTCAGCGGTCTTTGGTGCTGGAACTCGAAGATGGCTCTCAGTCTGCACCCATCCTCAACCTACTCTAATGGGAATATCTTCTTCTCAAAGGGTGGGGGTTCCACTACCTACCGAAAAGGTATAAGGGGATCACATGATGGACCCTGAATTGAGGCCTCATCGTTCATGGGGTCGTCATCACGAACCAGAGTTGGTATCCTGGCTGGCTATCATCGTGGAGGCATCTTGAAAATTATCAAGGGGTACCATAGTCAAATGAGTGTGTGTGCGCACACACACACACACACACATAAGGAAAATGGGGAGATAAATCAAGAAGTATAGTCAAAGACTCAATCCTATATGATGAATATACCATTATTCCCTGCAAAAAATGTCTTAGGGTGCTGAATCAATGAGTGGGTAATCAAGGTCTTGGTGAATGGATATATTGGCCACCCACACTATCATTGGACTCCCTGGTTTGAGAGACACACTCAAGACACTTAGACACTGTTGTCCTAAATCCAACCAAGATTTTTTTTTGGGAAACATCTAAACAAAATCTCAAGGGTCAAAGCACCTCTAATAACACTCTGTCATGACCTGAACCAAGCCGAGGCATGAGCCGCAACTACCCTAGTCCTACCTCCATTGGCTAGGGGTTGGTGACAAGAACCAAATGTGCAAAAAACTCAGGAAGGACTTTCCCTAAAACCTATACCCACACACACATCCCACTCAATGCAAAAGTGCAGAGGAAAAGTTTAAAAATTGAAAATTTCTATAAATATACAAAAAATTGCATGAACCACTAAATAGAATAAAGGTACAGTAGCATAAATTGAAAAGTTAAAGGAAAAAAAAACACCCAAACTAGAAAACTATCCCAAACTAAAGGAAACTGAAAAAATGTACAAACAAGAGATACCCACTCCTAAATCCCAACCGTGAACACTGTACGCAGTCCACATAGCCCATATCCCTAAGATGCTCTGAGATCATGATTGTCCTGTACACCATCTACAAAAGAAATTACACATGTTGGAAAAATCCCATGCAGGGGTTAGTATATACATACCCAGTATGACGCCTCATAAAGGTGAAGGGGAGTAGTAAGAGATACACTAAAAAGAAAAGAATTAAAGAGAAAAAGGTACAATTAAAATTGAATAGAAAGAGTATAGATCATCCCAAAAAGGGAGTGAAATTAGACTCATCCAAACACAAGGATCTCCAAATGGTGAGGAGATAAAATCCCCATCAAGTCTTCACTACCTATATCAAGAGAGTGGAATAGTCTAACCACGAGAAGTTAGACACAGAAAGCACGTGGCAAACCCCACGTGTATTCTCCTCTCTTGGAAGGAGAGTATCCAAGACCCAAAGAGTGGGTATTATAACAGGATATATATATATATATATATATATATATATATATATATGTATATATGTTCAATCAAAGAATCCAAAATGAGAGATTAAGGGGATCTCTATCTCATAGCTCATCCCAAGAAAGTGAGTAGTCAATAGTTATAATTGAATTCATCTACGATGCCCAACATCCCATACATTTTATCTTGAGGAATATGTAAAAGGGGCTCAAATCACCACACCTCAATACTATCCACTTTGGATAGCACTGACTCGCTCACATGGTTTTAGATCGCATCACAAGAATGGGTCTTGGTGGGGAAAGCACCCCTCTTCCTCGTGAGTCCAAAGGTAATTCAAACCACACCTCACCACTATGACACAAAGTCGAGGGTATTATCTAGTTGTCATAGAGGAATACCACTGCCCAATCCTATAGGAGGGTACCACTCGGGATAGTCACTAGGGAACACCACTGCCTAGACACTACTAGAGGGTAAGCCTGGTGAGTTGTCAGGGGGGCACCGTTGCCCAACCCAGTTGGAGGGTCACGCCTGGAAGGTCATCATGGACTACATTGTCCATCCCAACTTAGAATTTTGAGAAACTCCTCTACCCAAATACCAATGGAGGGTAACTCAGAATCCTCAGAGACTACACTGCCTAGTCCAACTAGAGGGTCAACCCGAAATCATTGGGGACTACACTACCCAGCTTAGCTAGAGGGTCAGCCTAGAACAACTCTAGAAATCCTTCCCAATCGTTTACATCATTGGCTGTTATCTCTATGCATTCCAAACCGAAACATTCATTTCATACATCATAAGGTCACCATCATGTTATAAGTGAAAAAAACACTCCAAATAAGCATCTCGTGGGCCAAAATATGAGTCCAAACGAAGAAGATACATGGGTTTAAAGATTTCTCGGAAGAGACTAAAAAGAACACAATTTGTAAGGGGCCCACATGGTGTGTGGTCCTCCTCCACTACCTGTTTGTGTCTTCTAGATGGTACATAGGTCCCATAAATGTATAGTTACATGCATTGTAGTTGGACTACCTATTGTGTCCCACCTATCTAGGGACCAGGCCGTGTCCACTAGCCATGTCTGTGTACTCGGACCTTGTGTCTATGTACTCCAACACATGGCATGTTGGTCCACATGGGATATTGTCAGTGTGGCCAACCTGTGTAGTCGACACATGGTGTGTTCTTAGCTGTGTATTCCTTCACATGACTTGTTCACATGAAAAGGATAATACATATCATGTCAAGGGGTGTACACACCGTGCCTTCCTTATCTACCCCAAAACTCAAGCTCCACCACCGAGGGAGGACTCACATCATTTGTTCTTTGAGGTACAAAATGTGTAGTTGGGTTTTTTCCATAAACCCTAAGGTTTATTTGATTTTTGACCATCACTTCCAAATACACTCCAACCATGGCTTAAGTTGCCTGATTCCGCTATGAAAACACTGGATCTAACCAAATAACCCGAAAACTCATCACCGTTCATCGTGAATTGGCCTAATTTAGAAACGAGGGTTTTTCCGGATCTTCAATACGCCACCGAGCCTTAGATCCTTGTTATATTGTCATGAATCCTATGGATTCTTTTTACTTACTTCATGCCATTTCTAGATCTAATCCTTCCTTGTGATTTTGTCTATATTTTGCAAATCCATTCTGAATCTGGGTACCCAGTCGAGCTCGGGTCACCCAGAAATTGTAGAGATGGGAACTAAAGGGTTCCATCAGAGAAGAACAAAGGCTTTGATGGAAAAAATCACCATAAGTAAGGGTTTTTATTGTTTTCTAGGCTTTCTTAGCCAACCGATCAAGAACGAGAATCCAAATTAGGTGAACAATAAATAAATGCTATGTTTTTAGCAATTAGGATCATGAAAAGGGGTGTATATTAAAGAATCATTGTTAAACATGATCAAAAATTAAATCTAGGGTGTAAAAACATCAATTATGTGTCCAAAATCTTCTTGGATTGATCATTGGCCCAGAACACAATTTCCAACAGGTTTGGGAGGAGCCACTGCATTGGTTTCACTTCGATCCATCCCAAATCAGAGGTTCAACATTCTTTGTCACTTGTTCTTCATCTTCCAATGGATAGGGGAATAAGGGAGGATCTATTTGTAGAGCTCAGGGTTATGAAAACCCTAGAAAATCTCTATTGTGAGATATTTAAATATTCTCACATAATTAATATTTCATTTAATTAATTAATTAAATTAATTATTTAACCACTTAAATGAACCACCAATAAGTGAGGGGTTGGATCATCCTATGCTGACTCATTTAATGTCATTCCCAGGGAAAACAATGCATTCCAGACCCAACCATGGTCTCAGATTTATGATCTGATCACCCATTTAAGTGTTATCATAGTTTATATAATTAACCACATGTTATCAATATAAAATATATTTAATATTTTTATCTATTTAATTCCGGGAACTCTGGTACTTTGAATCACACGTTGTCTCAGCACCCAACTCTGGAGAAATATTTAGAAAAATTTAAATGTATTATTAGGAAAAAACCGGGCCTCTACAGAGGTTCTAACCTATGTCACCTGATTGAGAGCATCTAGAGGAATCTCCACCAAGGGAAATATATTGTTTAGGAGTAAGATTATATCAAATCCCCCACCAACAATGATATTCTTGAGGGCCTTCATAATATATTAATAATAAACCAATAACCATTTAGTTTTTTCATTAACATGTAAAGGAATATATAACAATGGAGGTCTTACCTACAACACTGATATAAAAAACTCTAGAATTTCTCCCTAGATTAACCTCCATAGAGGTCCTCCCCCTAGAAACATAAATTTTAACCATGGAGGTCCTCCCCATAGTGCAAGTTACAAAGTTACTTAACATAGCATGAAGATTTATTGGCAAGGAGGTCCTCCCCTTGCCATATCATCAACAACTAGTAACCAAGGTGGCCCTCCCCATGGAAACAAAACTTATAACCTTATAGGTATTACCCATATTGAAAGATATGAAGTTCCTCACCAGCATATAAATATCAATCAGAATGCAGGTCATCCCATTTATAGATCATCAGTAACTGATTACTATAGAGGTTATCCCCAATGAAACCAAACTGATAACCCTTTAGGTATTTCCCATGGTATATGTTTTAGAGGCCCTCTTGATGAAAAATAAAAAAGTTGAATTATAGGTCCTATACATGAAGGATAATTAGGATTCAACCATGAAAGTCCTCTCTATAGTTCTCATTGTGATGGTCCTACCCATAATAAATTATCCTCTTGGTATGAAGGTCCTTCCTATTCTAAAACTACGCTGAGTTTTTGCTCATACCAAGGGGCAGTTGAGAAATCAAAGCTAGCTACACCAAGAACCTCATCATTTTTTGATAATTTTTTTCTAAACCAAAAGATAACATGAGGTTTTGATAAACATTAGTTCCGCCATCATATCAATTACCCTATAATGCAACTAATAACATTCTGATTAATTCTTCTATTCTTTATAAAGTAGTGGAGAAAATAACTTTATGGTTAGACCAGGATTATAAAATCCTCATAGAGGATCCATAGAATTTCATGGTCTTGAGAAAAAAGATTCCTAGAATAGAATATTGGTCAGGTTCTAGACCATCATTACTCTACACTATGACATTATGGAGCCACTGAAAGAGAAATTCATACCTTATTTTCATCACAACATATGGGTGACTCTTTATTATCTTAAGACCAGAAACCTATCTTAGGAGAAATATGTTAATAATATTAAGATGCTAAATGAGATATATTTCCAAGTTGACTTTGGATTTTTTTAATGGACCAGATTCTTAAGTTGGGGAAACAATATTAATTCCTCTAACATGTTTGTATCAAAAGAATGAAAGAACTCGACCAGATAATCAATGATACCCATATGGAATTCATATCAAAGGATGGTGTTAATATAAATATATGAATTTCAACACTCTCACAAGCTAAGAAGTATCACCGGAAAAGTATCTTATGTGGTCATTACATTAAGAAAAGTCCTAGAATTATGATTTAAAAATTCCAATTGGTCCATCTAATGAAATCATGTTATCCTTAAAGCACAATAGAGACATACTCACCAAGATTACGATAATGATAGACTCCTATATAAAACTATCAAGATGGTAAAACCAAATTAAATATGATAAATCAAGCCTATAACCATTAATCAACCCTCATAGGTGAGAAAATATAACTAGAAATATATAGTAAATCTAGTTTATTCCTCAATATAAGTGAAAAAAGTTATAAAGGCTACAGAATAATTTTCCTCATATGCATCATAGGGAGAATGGTATCCCATAGGGTTGGGATAATTTTTAACAATACTTCTACCTATGGTGTCATAAAATCCACATTGAATCCAGGACTCAAAGGACAAAAATCTAAACCAACCCCAATATATAGGGTGTGGTGAATTATTAACCCTCCCCTCTAAAAACATGGTGTTATCTAGGTTGGGATCAACTTCACAAAAGCACCCTCATAGATTATCCCACTCAATGATCCATATACTTTATTAGGAGCATGTTTGGAGAATACCATTAGGGACCCACCTTAGGATCACTGTCTATAAACCAGTTATTGGGGAAAATTTGAGAGAAAAGGTGATGCATAACTAAGTTCTCAAACCAATGTGGCCAACTAAGAAGGAAAATATCAAAGAGGACTAAAATTTGTATCTCTAAGGATATTTTGAATATGATAAATCCCCTATAATTATGACCCGGATATGATTCCCATTACACAATCACATTAGTGGATGTCATCGGCCTCATCCCCATAAATAGAAGAGAGCATGACACCAAGAATGAGGATAGTAATGAGAAGACATATATCCAAATTGCACTATACACTATTGTTCATGAAGAATGTTTGAAAACATGATATTAGAGATATACTTAATATCTAATAGATGCTCTAAATATTCAATTATCACATACCCAGTGAGCTTTAACCTAATAAAAAGGGAAGGGTTGGGCTATATAACATCCACCACATGAGTAATTTTAGACTATTTCCAATGAGTAAAGGATTTCTCAATGTGAATTTGATTAAGATTAATTTAAGTGGATCAATGTAAATATACTCAGATGAAATATTCCCACTATGTACACCTTCTAAGATAGGAAAAATATATCCCCCCAGTGAATTCCCCTCAACATGGAGCCACTAGGCCTATGAGAGGAGTCTATTAATTCAACCAACATGGGGAATAGAAAACTAATTTACTTTACTCTGATGGTCAAATAATACCCTCTACTAGGGTAGTAACCACTTGTATTAAAAGTAAGCTACCCCAAAAAAGACATGAATCAGATATCAACAGTTGGAACAAGATATATAACCAAATACATCTATTCTCAACAACATTACTCAAGAATAAACTCAATAAATAGTACCATAAGAACTTATTAACTCCATCAAGTATCTTATTACTCTAATAGAAGTTATGGAATGGTGACATACACCAATGTAGCTAGAGAGGAAATCATTCCTTGAGTGGGTGGACTTGAATCCTCCTCCATTGAACTTTGGGAAACCCACCTTCCTGATATTCAATGGGATGAGAGATCCAGAGTGCTATCTCATGCACTTTGCATCTCGACGTGGCCCCATGATGAGAAAACATGAGTAGGAATAAATAATAAAACTATAATGTTTATTGAAAATTTTGGAAGGGTTAATTTTTTTTAGTATAGAAATATACCACCTAGGTCTTTCACCAATTAGGAAGGTCTATGATGAAAGTTCCTTTACCCGTTTATCTCTACACCAAGGGAGACAATGATCCTTGAACTATTAAATTGAAAATAACATGACAATGAGAGAGTCTCAGATATCATATCCCAATGGAAGAAACTAACATACTATTTAAGCATGAAACTTACTCAAGAGAAACTATTATATATATATATATAATAGTTGGGATGAGTTAGAGACTCCACTAATTACTCTTAAATATATCAGTGATTTTAAAGAGTTTATAGTAGTTAACCAATTACTGGATGATATAGTTTTTCAATCTAAGTCTATGTCCTGACTGGTGTCATTAACATAGGAAAAAAATTTGGTAGATTATATATTGAAATAATTACACTCAAAACAACATTCGTGTAAACTATAGATTATTTTCTTACAAAATATCATGTGGTGCTACCACTTAAATAGTGATAAATGAAAAAAATTCCTATACCAAGATGGAAATAAATATCAATATCTCCCAAAATTAAAAGACCAAATAATAAAAACTATTTTTTAAATGAATAGGTTTATGGTTACTTCATCACTTCCATAGAAAATAAAATGATCATGTTTTTAGAGGCCAAAATACGCAGTGAAGTCAACAAGAATGAACACATAGATTATTAACCATTACATTTAATTTTTTGGTCTAATATATTGGACTTATATACTTAAATATGGTTGAATTTGGACTAGCCATGATGGGATAACCCTTGACACAGGTGAACCATATTTCTTACACTCTATTGGATGATAAAATAGAGTGACAGGAAATATCAAACAAATGTGTAAAAAAAATTAATGATTGGAAGTATTGAAAATTGATCACCCAAGTTCATATAATCCTCAAGGAAAAATTGAATCAACCTGTCATAACTCTAGATCCCCATATGGTACCTATGGTGATATACTCTTCCAGAAGTTGACCTAACCAATTTTGATAGAAAATAAAAAAGTATGAAAATCCCATACTGATACCCATGCAAGCCTAAACCTTCTTGAACTTCCCACCCCCATCATTAAGAGAATAATCAACATCCCAATAAAAAATAGAATGGAAATTTTCCCACCCCACAATATTCTCATTGAATGGTGATTTGAAACATGTTCCCATAAATGTCTTCCACATGAATGACCCCTTTACTAATGAAAAATACTCATTTAAACCCGAGATTCCTTCCAATAATTGGAGAAGAGATCATAGAGGTTGAGGAAGATGAATTCATGGTAGAACCTAATTCCCAAGAACCATTTCCTTTAAATCCATATATCTAGTTGAAACAGAGAGATAGAGACTCTAGTAAGATCAATAGAAACATTAATCTGATCCAGAAATATCTATATATTGTCTAAATCCAATTATATTGAGAGACCAGCTAGAATACATGTAATTTTATGGTTGAAATAAAAAAATAGGAAGGTTTAATCATCTTGAAAAAAATGGTAGATATGACCTTAATTCTATTAAAATAAAAGAGTTACAAGTGTAGTCATCTCTATACCCAAAGATTCAAACTAAGGAGAAACCACATGGTTAGAAGTATCAAACCGTAGTCTAAAAGCAAGATATCTTGAAGCATATAAACATCATCCTGACTAGGATATTGATCCTGGATTACCATAATCTATAAAAAAAACTTATAGAGGACCTTTTAGGTACTCTATATTTTTATGTTTAAGTTGTTTCATTTGATCATATCACATAGATATGGGAAACTTTAGATTTTGCACAATTATTTCCTTCATTGAGAAAGATCGAGAAACTACCATACATGGGTACACCATACCCTGGTATATATATATATGAAATATTGAAAATATCAATACCTATTAAGACCAAGTTGATAATGGTTCTAGGATCAATCTCATCATGATCAAAAGAATCAGGTATGTAGGATATAAATAACTTTACATATCTCATTCCATCCTAGAAATTCAAGGATATGATAAGAGCAAGTAGAGACACCTGATCTGTAAGTATGATATCATGAGGCATATAGTTGTCAACATAACTGGGTTATAAATCCTAGATTCCCTTCACATATCAATATAAATGAATAATGGATTTATTAAGTCCCTTTTATTCACTTAAAATCTTTAGGATTAAGATGTCTCAATAAAGACATATCATGCATAGATGGGCTCCACCAAATGATCCATGGTTATTTACTTCATGAAGTAGGATTGGGAATCTTCCATACATGGTCACATTAGAGCCTTATATATTTCTAGAAATATTTAATATATCCAAGTCCATCAGTCAATAATCGATAATGATTTTGGGATCAGTATCATCTGGATATAATCCCTTGGACACTTTGTTGACAATTTTTTTACTTATCTCCCTCTAACGAAAAATTAAAATGATACATAAAATAAAAGGAAAGGACCCTTAGAAAGATTAACCTAAGAACCTAATTTGGTGATCTAACTTTTGACTTGAATTTATGGCGGTCTATCAATATATGTATTTCAATTCTCCATATAGGTGGTTATGGATCCTCATGCATGCAATAGTTCCCTCTTCATTTTATCGGTCAATGAAATTTTCTATCAATGGGATAATCAGGGTACTACATGGTGATAGTTAACCATTTTAGTCCCATGTAACTTAGTATATAGATGCAAGGTTATCTAAAATATAGGTTAAGTAACCAAAGGTAAATAATTCCATTCATATTATTTCACTAAATAACCTAGGAACTACAACCATCAACCCATAAAGAAAACTTAGAGAAGGTGACATGTTTCCTAATAATCGAATTAAGGTGATGTCTCTCGATCTAGGAATTTATCATATCACATGATATGTATTAGATAATAAACCCATGTATCTTATATATTCCATATCATATTATAATCAAGAATAAATTCCCATAAAATGATGAATATAGAGAAGGGGAAAGGTTTTGAGACAACCTATACACATCAATTCCCCCCCAAGAATCTCTACTACCATACTTGTTTGAATGATATTTAGTCTACATAGCCTAGAATATTTGACCAACTAGATACGAATCCAATAAGAACAATAAGAAGATCATGGAGTTTAGTAAATTCAATTCCCTTATCATGGTATCACTCACATAAAAATATCCTAACAATTTGAAAGAATATGTCATTATATCAAGAATAAAAATTCCCCGATATCAACTCCCAAAGCTCAAGATTCTAGTCTATCTTCTACTCTAAATTCTGAGGAATTGGATGAGTATGAAGTTAGGGATGCTCCTATAATAATAAAGTAAGGTATATCATCAATAATTGATAAAATTATACAAATTAATCTTTGTACTAAATAAGGGTAATGACTTACATTGATTAGTACCATTATGGATTTAGAAGATTGGAGAAATATATCTTCTTCCATACAAAAAAATATATATTTTTTTGGAGCTACATGAGAATTATTGGTCGGCATCCTAATGTGGATTCCAATAATTTGGGGAAATCAGAAGACCACCATGATTATAAATAGAATAATTCCTCTAACCCATGCTACCAAAGATAAAACCAAATTTTAAATGATAATCAAATACAACTTCATTTTGGAATTCCAATAAAAAAAATAATTTTCTAATATTTTTCCCATCAAGATAAATAGTGGGGGAATTAGGGTCCTCATTGATTTCTTGGATATTAACTAGTACTAAACAATTGATGATTTTCTAATCCAGATTATATAATTACTGGTCGATAAGATGGACAACTTCTAAGAACTATTCTTTAAGTATTAGTATTCTAGCTATAACTAGATTCAGATGGATTATAACAATGAAA
Organism: Viscum album; assembly: GCA_963277665.1. NCBI lineage: Eukaryota > Viridiplantae > Streptophyta > Magnoliopsida > Santalales > Viscaceae > Viscum > Viscum album. The sequence goes on from OY728138.1 coordinate 1,798,296,200, forward strand.
AGGCCGCTTCCTTTAGGGAACCCCTAAGGTACATACTAATATAATGTAATTTAATTTGTTTTAAAGAATGTTAGTTCCACATATCAATATTCCATTCACCATATCTCCAAGTCTTTTCTAAGGAAGATTATGGCGTGCTATGGGAATGATATAATGGTCAATTATTATCAATGTTGTGATCATATTGTCGATCTTGAAACAAATATCAATAAACTATGGAAATAAACCATGAATATGATCCCCCTAAAATTCAATTTTAGGGTAACATTAGAGAAAGTTTATAGATTTTTTATATGTTATAATAGAATCAAAGTTGAACCCAAAAATATCAATGCCATACTTAATATTCCACATCCTAGAAAACTAAAATAGTTGAGGGGATTCACAGACTTCTTGAATATTTTTGGACCATCATTTCCAATTTTAATGGAAAATGTTTTCCCTTCAAAAAATAAATGAAGAAATGGGTTACATATCAATGGGATAAAAATTATCTGAAAGAATATGATGTTCTCATAAACTATCTATTATACCAAATAGTCTGGATTCCATTGGTAGAAGGGAATCCTATCGACCTCTATATTCCAAACCTATATATTTCACTCGATTCCCTCCTTATATGGAATAATGAAGAAAGAAAAGAGAAATATATCTATTATTATAGTAATACAATGATGGAGGACGAGACTTGATACTTTGATATCAAAAAAACATTCTTGTATTAGAAATTTTAGTGTATAAATCGATTCATTATTTTCCACATAATGAGGTTAGATTAGTATCCCATATTGACCCATTAAAATATATCCTTAGTATTCTAATTTTAAAAATATTTTTAACATGATGGATAGTCATTATACCACAGTTTGACATCCAATTCATGTATTAGAAGGTGATCTAAGGTCAAGTGCTAGAATATTTTCTCCAAGATAACCCTATCCCAAAAAAATAACTAAAGAACACTGACCACACTACTAAAAATAAGGGTATTAGTGAACGCCATTGGCGGTCGCATCTGCTCCGTCGGTGTAGGCCAATAGCAACCACCAAAGGCGGTCGCTAAAGGTGCCCCCCGACAGCCTATAGAGACCGCCATTGGCGGTCGCTAATGCTGCCCGGCAGGCAGCCTATAGCGACCGCCTTTGGCGGTCGCTACACTGGAAATTTTTTTTTAAAAAAAATTCATACCGAAAGAAATATATATATATATTTTTTATTAAATAATATATATATATATATATTAAAGAATATATATATATATATATATATAATATTAAATAAAATATTTTAAAATATATATATATATATTAAAGAAATATATATATATATAATATTAAATAAACTATTTTTCATTTTTATATATATTTATTAAATAAAATATATATATATATATATATTAAATGAAATATTTTAATATATATATATATAATATTAAATAAAATATTTTTCATTTTTTTAATGAAATGTACGAATTCTGTTTTTTTTCTTCACGGTGCAAAATCAGAGATAAAACAAGATAACAATCATAAAAAATGGAAAACAATTTCAAACATCATAAACATAAAGATCATCATAAACGATAAACGTGCTTCAACGATCCGAGCAGGTCCATCTATTTCAATCTTCTGCTTCAATAAACCTACAATAAGACAAAAAAACAACAAAACAAAACAAACGTAAATTAAAAATAATTATTCAGTTATTATATACATATAATAAAATTAAATCTGACATCAAATCATGGTGCTATAATAATTTAAAACCCCCAATTTAAGAAAAGCTATCATTTCAGGTCATTCGGACGTTTTTGGTGTTTTATGACATCGGAAACGCGTTTCCGGCCACCGCGGTCAAAAGGCACCTCCAATTGACCTGTAGTCTACCTAATCATTTCAAAAATTGCACAACGGCTATTGTCGTATGGTTTCATGGCATTCCGAGGTCGTTCGGGTGGTTTTGACCCCCAACGTGCCGTTTTAGCGCGCGCCGAGCTGCTGAAAACGACACACTCGGACGTAACGCACGCACCGCACGTTCGATGGGCATGCCATCTCCTCCTACACGCCACGAATAGTATTCCTAATGTTTTCGTGTGGTTTCAGGTCATTCGGAGCACGTTTGCTCCGAATTCGACCGTCTCACGCCGTTTTTGGTGTTTTATGACACCGGAAACGAGTTTCTGGTCACCGCGGTTAAACGGCACCTCCGATTGACATGCCGTCTGCCCGCAAATTTTAAAAAACGCACAATGGTTGTTGTCGTACGGTTTCATGGCATTCTGAGGTCGTTCGGGTAGTTTTGACCCTCCAACGCGCCGTTTTAGCGCGTGCCGAGCTGCTGAAAATGAAACAATCGGACGTAACACGCGCATCGCACGTCTGATTGGCGCGCCGTCTCCTCCTACACATCAAGAATAATATTACTAATATTTTCGTGTGGTTTCAGGTCATTCGGAGCATGTTTTCTCTGAATTCGACCGTCTCGCGCCGTTTTTGGAGTTTTATGACACCCGAAACGCGTTTCCGGTCACCGTGGTCAAATGAGACATTCGATTGACATGCAGTCTGCCCGCCCATTTCAAAAATCGCACAATGGATATTGTTGTACGGTTTCATGGCATTCCGAGGTCATTCGGGTGGTTTTGACCCCCCAACACGCTGTTTTAGCGCGCGCCAAGCTGCTGAAAATGACACACTCAGACGTAACGCATGCACCACACGTCTGATGGGCACACCGTCTCCTCCTACACGTCACGAATAATATTCCTAATGTTTTCGTGTGGTTTTAGGTCATTCGGAGCACGTTTTCTCCAAATTCGACAGTCTCGCGCCGTTTTTGGTGTTTTATGACACCTGAAACGCGTTTCTGGTCACCGCGGTCAAATGACACCTCCGATTGACGTTCCGTCTACCCGACCATTTCAAAAATCCCACAACGGCTATTTTCGTATGGTTTCATGGCATTCCGAGGTCGTTCGGGTGGTTTTGACCCCCTAATGCGCCGTTTTAGCGCGCGCCGAGCTGCTGAAAACGACACACTCGGACGTAACGCGTGCACCGCACGTCCGATGGGCACTCTGTCTCCTCCTAAATGTCACTAATAATATTCCTAATGTTTTCATGTTCTTTTAAGTCATTCGGAGCAAGTTTTCTTCGAATTCGACCGTCTCGCGCCGTTTTTGGGGTTTTCTGACACCGAAAACGCGTTTCCGGTCACCGCGGTCAAATGGAATCTCCGATTGATGTGCCGTCTACCCGACCATTTCACAAATCGCACAACGGATGTTGTCGTACGGTTTCATGGAATTTCGAGGTCGTTCGGGTGGTTTTGACCCCCCAACGTGCCATTTTAGCACGCACCGAGCTGCTGAAAACGACACACTCGGACGTAACGCGCGCACCGCACGTCCGATGGGTGCGCCGTCTCCTCCTACATGTCATGAATAATATTCCTAATGTTTTCGTGTGGTTTCAGGTCATTCAGAGCACGTTTGATCTGAATTCGACCGTCTCGCGCCGTTTTTTTGGTGTTTTATGACACTGGAAACGCGTTTCCGGTCACCGCGGTCAAACGACACCTCCGATTTATGTGCTGTCTGCCCGAACATTTCATAAATCGTACAACGGATATTGTCGTACGGTTTCATGGCATTCTGAGGTCGTTCGGGTGGTTTTGACCCCCCAACGCGCCGTTTTAGCACGCGCCGAGCTGCTGAAAACGACACACTCAGACGTAACGCGCGAACCGCATGTCCGATGGGTGTAACGTCTCCTCTTACATGTCATGAATAATATTTATAATGTTTTCGTGTGGTTTCAGGTTATTCGGAGCACGTTTTCTCCGAATTCAACCGTCTCTTGCCGTTTTTGGTGTTTTATGACACCGAAAACGCGTTTCTGGTCACCGCGGTCAAACAACACCTCTGATTGACATGCCTTCTGCCCGACCATTTCACAAATCGCACAACGGATGTTGTCGTACGGTTTCATGGCATTTTTAGGTCGTTCGGGTGGTTTTGACCCCCCAATGCGCCGTTTTAGCGCATACCGAGCTGCTGAAAATGACACACTCAGACGTAACACGTGCACCGCACGTCCTATGGGCGCACCGTCTCCTCCTACACGTCAAGAATAATATTTCTAATGTTTTCGTGTGGTTTTAGGTCATTCGGAGCATGTTTGCTCCGAATTCGACCGTCTCACACCATTTTTGGAGTTTTATGACACCTGAAACGCATTTCCGGTCACCGCGGTCAAAAGGCATCTCCGATTGACTTGCCGTCTACCTTACCATTTCAAAAATCACACAAAGACTGTTTTCGTACGGTTTCAGGGCATTCCGAGGTCGTTCGGGTGGTTTTGACCCCCCAACGCACCGTTTTAGTGCATGCCGAGCTGCTGAAAACGACACACTCGGATGTAACGCGCGCACCGCACGTCCGATGGGTGCGCCGTCTACTCCTACACATCACGAATAATATTCCTAATGTTTTCGTGTGGTTTCAGGTCATTCGAAGCACGTTTTCTCTGAATTCGACCATCTCGCGCCGTTTTTGGTGTTTTATGACACCAGAAATGCGTTTCCAGTCACCGCGGTCAAATGACACCTCCGATTGACATAACATCCGGCTGACCATTTGAAAAACCACACAATGGATGTTGTCGTACGGTTTCATGGCATTCCGAGGTCGTTCTGGTGGTTTTGATCCCCCAACTTGCCGTTTTAGCGCGTACCGAGCTGCTGAAAACGACACACTCGGACGTAACGTGCGCACCGCACGTCCGATGGGTGTTTCGTCTCCTCCTAAACGTCACGAATAATATTCCTAATGTTTTCGTGTGGTTTCAGGTCATTCGGAGCACGTTTTCTCTGAATTTGACCGTCTCGTTCCGTTTTGGTGTTTTGTGACACCCAAAACGCATTTCTGGTTACTGCAGTCAAACGGCACCTCCGATTGACATGCCGTCTTCCCGAACATTTCAAAAATTGTACAACGACTGTTTTCGTATGGTTTCATGGCATTCTGAGGTCGTTCGGGTGGTTTTGACCCCCCAACACGCCGTTTTAGCGCGCGCCGAGCTGCTGGAAACGACACACTCGGACGTAACGCGCGCACCGCATGTCCGATGGGAGCGTCGTCTCCTCCTACACATCAAGAATAATATTCCTAATGTTTTCGTGTGGTTTCTGGTCATTCAGAGCACGTTTGCTCCGAATTCGACTGTCTTGCACCGTTTTTGGTGTTTTTTGACACCGGAAACGCGTTTTCAGTCACCGCGGTCAAACGACACCTCCGATTGACGTGCCTTCTTCCCAACCATTTCAGAAATCACACTACGGCTATTGTCATACGGTTTCATGACATTCGGTGGTCGTTCGGGTGGTTTTGACCCCCCAACGCGCCGTTTTAGCAAGCGCCGAGCTGCTGAAAACGATACACTCGGACGTAACGCGCGCACCGCACGTCCGATGGGTGTTCCGTCTCCTCCTACACGTCCCGAATAATATTTCTAATGTTTTCGTGTGGTTTCAGGTCATTCGGAGCACGTTTTCTCCAAATTCGACCATCTCGCGCCATTTTTGGTGTTTTGTGACACCGAAAACGTGTTTCCGGTCACCGTGGTGAAACGGCACCTCCGATTGACATGCCGTCTGCCCGACCATTTCAAAAATCACACAACGGCTGTTGTCGTACAGTTTTATGGCATTCCGAGGTCGTTCGGGAGGTTTTGACCCCCCAACGCGCCGTTTTAGCGCGCGCCGAGTTGGTGAAAACGACACACTCTGACGTAACGCGCGCACCGCACGTCTGATGGGTGCACCGTCTCCTCCTACATGTCACGAATAATATTTCTAATGTTTTCATGTGGTTTCAAGTCATTAGAAGCACGTTTTCTCCGAATTCGACCGTCTCACGCTGTTTTTGGTGTTTTATGACACCAGAAACGCGTTTCCGGTCACCACGGTCAAACGACACCTTCGATTGACGTGCCCTTTGCCCGACCATTTCAAAAATCGCACAATGGCTATTGTTGTATGGTTTCATGGAATTTAGAGGTCGTTCGGGTGGTTTTGACCCCCCAATGCGCCTTTTTAGCGCTCGCTGAGCTCCTGAAAACGACACACTCGGACATAACGCGCGCACCGCACGTCCGATGGGCACACCGTCTCCTCCTACACGTCACGAATAATATTCCTAATGTTTTCGTGTGGTTTCAGGTCATTCGGAGCACGTTTTCTCCGAATTCGACCATCTCACGCCGTTTTTGGTGTTTTATGACACCGGAAACGCGTTTCCGATCACCGCGGTCAAACGACACCTCCGGGGTGGGGGGGCTTATCCGGGGTGCGGGGGGGGGGGGGGGGGGGGGTGCTGTCCGGAGTGTGGGGAGAGCTGTCCGGGGTGCGGGAGGGGCTGTCCGGGGTGCGGGAGGTCTGTCCGGGGTGCGGGGAGGGCTGTCCGGAGTGCTGGGAAGGCTGTCCGGGGTGCGCGAGGGGCTGTCCGGGGTGCGGGAGGGCTGTCCGGGGTGCGGGGAGGGATATCCGGAGTGCTGGGAAGGCTGTCCGGGGTGCGGGGGGGCTGTCCGGGGTGCGGGGGGGCTGTCCGGGGGGGAGGGGGGGTGTCCAGGGTGGGGGGAGGGCTTTCCGGAGTGCGGGGGGCCTGTCCGGGGTGCGGGAGGGCTGTCCGGGGTGGGGGGGGGGGGGGGGGGCTGTCCGGGGTGTGGGAGGGCTGTCCGGGGTGCGGGGAGGGCTGTCCGAAGTGCGGGGAAGGCTGTCCGGGGTGCGGGAGGGCTGTTCGGGGTGCGAGAGGGCTGTCCGGGGTGCAGTGAGAACTGTACGGAGTGCGGGGGGCCTGTCTGGGTTCCGAGAGGGCTGTCCGGGGTGCGGGGAGGGCTGTCCAGAGTGCGGGGAAGGCTGTCCGGGTTGCGGGAGGGCTGTCCGAGGTGCGGGAGGGCTGTCCGGGTTGCGGGGAGGGCTGTCTGGAGTACGGGGAAGGCTGTCCGGGGTGAAGGAGGGCTGTCCGGGGTGCGAGGAGGGTTGTCCGGAGTGTGGGGAAGGCTGTCCGGGGTGCGGGAGGGCTGTCCGGGGTGCGGGGGGGGGGGGGGGGGGGGTCTGTCCGGGGTGGGGGGGGGGGGGGGGCTTGTACGGGGTGCGGGGATGGCTGTCCGGAGTGCGGGGAGTGCTGTTCGGGGTGCGGGGAGGGCTGTCCGGAGTGCGGGGAGGGCTGCCCGGATATTGATCGACTTTACATCCATGCACTAGATCAACCCAATTACACTTTAACAATATGTACTTCAACCCGTGTGTGTATACAACTTCAATGATGTCTATCAATTGACCATAGTAATAACCAGAATCGACAAATGGACAACCGATGCCACTGTTTTGTGATTCTTGTTTGTCGTCAACATCTTTAATGCGAAATTGAAAACCATTAGCATCTATAGATTTATAACGATGAGCCGTTATAGATGGACCATCAGCCAGTTGGATAAATTCTTCAGTTAGCGTGGGGTCCCCTAACTCCCTCAGCTTATGAACCTACATAATTCATAGGGCGGCTGGAGGAGGACAGGGTCGGCGGAGGGCGGGGCCAGCGGAGGGTGGCCGGCCGGAGGGCGGGGCGGTGGGGAGGGCGGGGCGGCGGGGAGGGCGCACGACGTCGGGGAGAGTGCAGGCGAAGAGAGGGGGGAATTTAGGGGGTGGGGGGGGGGGGGGGGGGGTGGGCGCTTTGCTAGAGGAGGGGGCGCGAAAGCCCGCCTTTTTTAAGGAAATGTTGCGATCTCCAATGGCAGTCTCTATAGGTTAAGGGGATCAAAAGACCATATTTCTAGTAGTGCCACCCCAAAAAAGATGTATTTGTCATCCATGAAATCTCCCAATAATGTAATTTGTACTTTGATGATGGATTTAGATGCCTAAAAATTATAAGGATGGAAAGCTGTAAGTTTACCAAGATTAGTATGGTGATTGTCCTCATCTCTCTAGTGAATTTAGTTTTGCCTTATTCTATTCTACCACTAGAGTGATGTATTGAAAATGAGGTAGAATACCAAGACCTCATTATAGTTTTGGAGTTATCCTTGTATATACTTATGTCCATATTGAATATCGAGGGTGTTTTTAAGTTACTAATCAAGAAAATAAATAGTGGATATGCTATTAAGAAAGAAGACCTAATTCCATTTCTTAATTATGAATGAGGTTAGATAGTCAAATCCCCCCTATACACAACACAATCTCATGTACTATAGTCAAAAACACCTAAGTAGATGCATTGAACAATGAATTTACTACCACAATAGACCCAAAAGGATTTTAAGGTCATTTTAATTACACATCATATGATTTTATCTCTATTTTTAGTAGTGATATGGAAGATATCAGGGAAGTCAACACCACCATGGACCATTGTGAGTCTATATCCTCACCAACTGATTCCAAAATTGGATGGATGTATCCATTAAATATCTCTAAAGAATAATTATTTTATCAAAAATATCCAAAAAAGAGAATATCTGGTGATGGGTAGAAAATTTATTCTATTATGACGACCTAAATTACTAAAAGGTTATTTAAAAATTTGGCATTAGTAGAGTCTTCCTCAGATGAATTGAAGGAGGAGATACCCTCATTTCTATATAGGATTTTTATTCTAGAGCCTACAACATCCACTAGTTATAAACCAAGATCTTCCACCAGATCAAGAGTCTTGGATATTTTTAATCATCAATGGTTTAAAACTTCATGTAATTTAAAAATAGAATCCATTCTTATCATATACTTTAAAACAACATCCATCAAACCTCAAAAGTGTTGCAAATTTTTAAATACTCTTTTCCATTTTCCACATGGGAGATAAATTTCATCAGGTTATATCCCCCATCTATATCTATACAGTTTAAGTACATCCTTATGACCATAAATTTATTCTCTAAGTGGGTTGTGGCTATATCCATCAAGGAAGTTGGAATAAAGGTTATCATCATTTTTTTGAATTCTAATATCATTATTAGATTTTGGGTTCTTCATACAATATGAAAGGAAAACATCACTTTATTTTATTCTTTCATGTTAAAGAGGATATATTAAGAGTATAATATCTATACCAACCATTAATCTCACTAAAAATAAATATCTAATAGAAAGATTGATTCCTTCAACACAAATCTAGTTAATATCATTCATAAGATGGTGTATAGGGGCAATAAATCTCCGATAGATAAATTCCTATATTATATATGGTTTTATCAAAATAAAACCTAAACTGACATATAAAAGACCCCATAATCACTTTTATTTGGGATAAAGGTAGTCTGATCTATTGATATCAAACCAATTTTGCCTTATATTTCCATTTTCAATTAGTTGTCTAAAAATGAGGAGTTTTAGATTCCATTGATGAGTTAGTGGTTATAGATGATAAAAGGTTATGCAAGTTGCACAAACTTGAGGTTCATCAGATTTTTTTTCTTCAGAGTTCAACAAGATGGTTTACCTCTATTTATTTTTCCTAAGAGAATTAGTGTTATCCCCAAGAACTCCTAAGATACTTAATAAACCTCTAAAACTACATCCAAAATGTGAATGAATTTATGTCGTACATAAGGTTTACACAAATAGAGCTTATTCATTTATCACAATGGATATAGAACATGTCCCAATGGATATAGAACATGTCATAAATTCCACTAATTTAAGGTTTATCAAGAAATATTTTCCACAACTTCACATTGGGTTCAATAAAGCCTCTTCTGTATAAATATAAACTACTTAGAATATATCATAGTCACACGATATAAAAATGTACGATAAATTCCTAGCTACATGACTTTAAACCACATATTAAATAGTGTTCATCCAAGTAAATATGGAAATAGGTGGTGGAGGTGAATTTACTTCTAGGAACATTTTTAAACATAGAACTATATATGATGTAATTAAAATAGTGAAAGTAATGAACTAAAATGATAAGAGTTAAATGTAGTGTAAATATAAATTTAAAAGTTAAAGCATAAGAAATTGGTAAAGATATTCAATAATAATCTACAAGGTATCCCTATATCTTGTACCCTCAAATAAAATTGATAGTTCTTTTAAACCTTACTTTTAAATAGTTATAGAAAGAATCCCAAACCCTTTATTTTTATTAGTTGTAGATATAAATCCCATTACAATAAGTAAGACCTTGGTTTTTAGAAGTTATTACCAAAGAAACTCAAATAACTAGCTATCCTTTTAATGTATTTTTTCTAGAAACCTAATACCCTTAACATTTAAGGTAGTTATCACCTATCTCATCACACTCAATAGTAGTGATCAACCAATCCCTTACTTTAAAGATATTAATAACTCATCCCCCCTCAAAATCAATGATAGTGGGCACCCAATAAAATAAAAAATAATATAATTTCATTACAAAAGTTTAATGAAGAATAATAACAATTCTAAAACAAGAAAAAATGAGAAAAAAATGATAGAATGTGAGACAATTGTAAGAGAGAATGATAGAGAGAGAGAGAAATTTTATATAATTTAGCTCTAAAATTGATCATCATAGTATATATTAGCTTCCAAGAACCCTTAGGGGAATATTTACAACCTCCTATAACTTTATGGATGTTATATAGGTGTTAGGGGTTGAATATACCTATTAGGAGTTAAGTTAAGGCACACAAATCAATTTTCCAATGGCTATGATTTTTTATATCAGGGTGCCACCAGCCAGCCAATGGCACCTAGATAGAATGGTGGTTCTTTCTATACCCACACTGACTAGCTAGTGAAACCTGGATAGAACTAGTGTTCTGTCTAGGTACCACCAAGTAGCCTATGTTACCTATCTATGTAGGTATTCAATTATTTCATAGGGATTGATTCCGAAGGGTGAAAAATTATATAAATTTAGTGACCTCACTTGAGGACTTTCAAAGATAAGGGGATTTGATTAATGGATGAGGAAAGTGATATGAATGGGCTAATATAATGTGATATTAACTTCTGATGCATGTATGAAATAGGCATAGATCATGCGATTAGTCTCTCTAAAACCTATATTCTTAATAATATAGAAATGGGATTGGAATTTTGAACCCATTAATGTCTGGAACACACATACACAGGTATAGAAATGTATTAGAGGTTGAATTGGCTTTATTAGAACCTGGTAATATTATGGGATATTTCCACTTCTATGGGGAATCCTATCTGAATGGACAAGCAAACATATAATCTGCGGTTTGGAAATTATTTTAGGATCTTGGTGAAGTTTTAAATATCCACCGCCCCGGTTGAAGAGGTAGTCTTAAAAATAAGATATGACAACATGAGGCATGAGATATAGTATGATAAGAGGCCAAAATTATGTTTGGGGTGAAATTTCTTATTCACATGCTATGTTATTGTAGTGGGGATAATGAGTGAAATATTTTCAATGTTAAAGGGCATCATGATGCCACATATCGACATAGGAAGGGGAAAGACAAGATAATTGATCCCACTACTGAAATTATCAAAAAGGCTGAATCCTCTAATGAGAAGGGGAAGGCTGGGATTGAGCTGATTGATCATATATTGATAGATGACCCATTTGGTTACTCTAAAAATTAATTGAATGAAAATATAATGGAACTTACAAAGGAGTAGGATCCTTATGAAAATGAGCATCAACTCATTATGAATTATATATGTCCTCAGTTGTGTGAGGGAACCAACTTTTATAATAATGATGGTGTGGAAGAGGTCCCACTGGGAACTGACTCTCATGAAGATGCCATGAATACCATCCCAACTAAGCATCATAGTCTAAAGGAACACCCTACTGACATAGTTATAGTGAAAAAATATGGAGAAAATTTCCAACACATTTTTTCTTCCATGATTGGACCTGTTGGACAATAGGTTAGTTAACTAGATACTCCCCCCTCAGTTGGGAATGTCAACAGTGATGGAAAGAATGATTAAACTAATGTTAACTCTTATATAAATGATAAGGAAATATATTTGAACAAATACCCCAATTGGGATAGTCAAGAATGATGGGAAGAATGAGATACCTACTATTATTTCTGATTGGGATGCACATTTATTGCAAATACCATCTTTTAAGGCTTCATGAAGGAACACCCAAACTGAAAAAATATGGAATAATTGCAATCAATCAACAAGGTCACACCTTTGAATGGAATATTTCAATATAATGAGGTTGAGGAACCACAATCCTTTGAGAAGATTGTAAATTTTCCAAATCAGGAGGGATAAACTATTTCTAGGAAGAATGAGCTTGCTATCATGGATTAAAAAATATTAATGGAAACAACGCCAAAGGAAAGGATGGAAAAAGGAAAAGGAAAAAAAGGGGAAGGTCACAAGGTTGTGACAAAGGATGAGGGACACCTAACAAGGATAAAAGACCTATTATAATGAAGATCCTTTACTGGAACTATCAAGGGCTTGGGAACCCCCCAACATCTGGGGACCTTAGACGTTATATTATGACATAAAAACTAGCTCTTATTGGAATTACAGAGCCTAAAACACTCTTTTAAAAATAGCGGGCTTTCAAATTGGCCTCCCTTGGGTATAGTTTTGTTTCCCAAAACCTAAAAATTATAAATATTGATCATCTCTGCATCTTAAATCTTGATAGTATCCACATATTATCAAGCGTTAGAAAATCTGAATGTATCATTATCTCCCTCAATATTCAAAGTTTTTGTCTCTATATTTATTTTGTCTATGACTCAACATATTACATTAGATGATGTGAGTTATGGAAATAGATATAAGAAATCTCTAAAAAATAATTCATAAATGGATGATTTTTGGTGATTTCAACGCTGTCCTAAATACTGAGGAAAAAAATGAATGAATTTCAAAACAATTTCCTCAATAAAATTTTCCCCATGTATTGATCAATGTAATCTTGTTGAGGTTTAAATTAATGGAGCATAATTCACATGGAGTAGATATACTCTAGATGGAAGGAAGAAAAGTAAACTAGATAGATGCTTTGTTCAAATTTATTATAGAAGTGTTGACATTGGAATCTCAGGTCACACCCTACCCAAGAACTACTTGATCACAATCTAATTATTTTTTTTCTATCCACTCACATTGTAAGGTTATATCCCTAGAATTTAATTTCTACAATGGATGGCTTGTTACTTTTGAATATAGGGAAATCATATTATAGGCTTGGAGGATAAAAACTCTTGGAATCCCAATCCAAAATCTTGTTCAAAAGTTAAATAATGTCAAAGGGATATTAAGATATTGGAACCAGAAATATTTTTCAAGACTTGACTTGAGATTAAGAGTGATCAAGATCATCTGGAAGATTGTCAAGTCTAGAATCAACATCAAATTATTCCCACTAGAGATGAATTAAAAGCTATTTCAAGGCTCGATGACCTCATGAGTGTCAAGGAAATGATGGAAGAAAACAAGTTAAATGTTATATGAATGAAATATGGTGATATGAACTTGAAATTTTTTTATATGCATCACAAAGTAAAGAGAATAAGGATAGGGATTAAGGCCATAAATATCAATGAGTGTCTTGACACCTCTAAAAGTGAAATCTCAAATTCAGAAGTGAATTATTTTTTACCTTCTACTCTGATGATGGGGTGGAAAAAACACATAATATTATTGATAAAATTTCCCCTTTCATTGAAGAGAATCAAAACCGAGCTCTTGTTATAGCCCCTTTAAAGGTGAAAAATAAGGAAACTCTTTTTCCCTCAAACGAACAGTGTATCTATCCTGGATGTATTTACCAATAAATTATTCATGTTTTATTTGTATATCATCTAGGATGATATGACTAATGAAATAAGGGAATCTTTCACTCAGTCCTATATTCCCTTTGGGATCAACTTAAAGTTCATTACTCTGATAACCAAGAAAGTGACTGTAATTGACATCAAATATTTCCAGCTAGTTTCCCTTGGTAACATTGTTCCTAAAGATATTAGTAAGATCATGATGAAAAAAATGGGAGGCATCATCAAAGAACATATCACCCCACATATTTTTGGGTTCATACCTAGTAGAAGCATCCAAAATTGTTTATTCACTGCATCATAACGTGTTAAACTGATGAAAAGAACATTTATACAAGGGATATTTTACCTTTAGATTGACATTTCTAAGGATTTTGACACCATAAAATAGAGATTCCTATTTTATGTCCTCATATGGTATGTTTTTTCAATTCCTTCACTAGATTTATTTCTATGATTCTCAGCACTACAAAGCTATCTATTCTTATAAATGGGTACCATAGAGGCTATTTTCAATACATCAGGGATGTTAGAAATGGTGATCCACTCTTAGGGATTCTATTTTATATTTCTTAAGACTATATGAGTAGGTTTTTTAATGAAATTATCCAAATTGGGATTTATAAGAAAATCAAATCTGGTTGAGGAAATCTCATCCCATATCAATTTCTATATTCTGAAGGAATCATACTCTTGGGATAACCCTAAAATAAAACCATTTATACCATTAAATCCTTATTTTCTTATTATGAAGAGTGTGTTGGGCATGCCATAAGTTGGAATAAACCTTTCATTATCACTGGAAGTGGAATTTATTTTAGTAATAAAAATCGAATTATTATAACTCTTGGGGTGAGGAAGGGATCCCTCCCCTTCAATTACCTATGTGTACCTTTGTTTTAGGGAAAGGTATGAATTAAATATCTTGGAATTATTTGTTTTGGAATCATTAACCATTTTTCTAGGTGGAAGGGGGGATCCATGCCACAAACTGGTAGGGTTTTCCTTACCAACTCGGTTATCACTTCCAAATTTGTGTACTCATTTTATCTCTACAGGTGGACAATAAATCTCTCGAAGGATCCTTAATGAATGATATGTAATTTTTTATGGAAATGATTTGTTCATGAAAGGAAACTGATAATTGTTTCCTGGAAGGATTGCATCAAACCCCTTGATATGGGGGGCCATGGAATTAATGATCTCTAGACCATTAATTTTGGAATTATCAATAAATTATCATGGAATCATTTATCCTCAAATGACTCCTAGATTGAATTATTATCACGTAGGTTAAAAATGATGCTTCTGGATGGGTATTGATATTACCTCACTTTATCTATCTAGACCTCTCTTAAGCACTCATTTAATTATATTATAAAATAATCAAGTTGGATGATCAATAGTGAATCTAATGTAAACTATCAGAGAACTCCCTAGTTGTAAAGCCACATCAACATCCCCAATGTGCCCTCCAACATGATTAGTATGAATCTTGATAACCTATTGTATCACAAAAATACTCTTGCTGAAATTGTTTTCCTTAAGCTAGTATGGAAATATATAACTATACCTTTATTGATAATGACACACTAATCTAGAAACCTAATATGAATGACCATTTTAATGCAAAGGAGTATTACATGATAAAATGTGATGCATCCACTAAACCACCAACCTGGATGATTCAATTCAAGGTACCATTTTTCCAAATCTTAATATTACTACTCCATTAGAGGATATAGAAGAACCAACTCCAAATCATGTTAAAATAAGGGATTTTGTTTAATAGATTGTGTTATCATGCTACATTTTCTTGAAATATGAGGAGACTATCCAACATGTTTTCTTAAATTGCACATTTTCTCATGATATTTAGAGATATGTTGGAAAATTATTTTTCATTGACCTCAGTTTTGTAGTATACTATAGAAGTTACTCATATTCATCATCAAGAGTGGACTATGTGATCAAATACACAACCTCTTACTGGTTTCAACTACAGTTGCTTTAAACTCAATCTGGGTAACTAGAAATAGGTGTCTGTTTGACCACTAGGTTTCATCCCTTCATGCAGCAACCATTAATATACATAGGGATATTTATGCTAATAATTTTATACATATAGTTACTATGAATAATATTTTTTTTTCAAATATGAATACCCTTTTACTAATGGGAGTTCCAGGAAGACTGAGGAAACCTTTGTATTTGAAGTTCATTCGATGGATCCCCCTAATTTCTTCATGTATAAAGTTTAATGTTGTTGGAGTAACCTCTAGAATACCAGGGCCTTCGGGTTGTGGGGATGTTTTCCTCTCCTACTATAGTTTGGTTAAATGTTTCTTTCATCACATTGTTGGTCAAATAATTTCTTATGAATCCGAGTTATGGGCCATCATTTATGCTATTAAGCATTCTGTCTACCACAACTAGAAATATCTGTGGATTGATTAAGGCTCTCAACTCACTATCAATGATCCTAAAGATAGAGCAAGGTATTTCCCATGGAAAAGTATCCCTCATTGGGTTATATATCTCAACCATGCACAACACCTCAATTTGAATATTACACATGTATATAGGGAAGCTAACCAAGTGGAAGATGCATTATCAAAGAGATAAATAGTTGAAATGAACCCCATTTGGTCATTACAGATACCTGATTATGGATAAATGAAAGTGGATGGGGATATATAGGTAGTGTTACACACCCGATTTTCTAAACCCCTTTTAGTTCTTGAATTTTTACTTTTACATTTTATTTAATAATTTCAGGACCAACTTTCTTAGACCCTAGATATTCCTGGTTAATTCACATTACCAATATCTTATCTTACTTTTTGATTATAAAAAATCCATATAGACTTTAAAAATATCTTTGAAATTGATAAAAATACTTAACATTAAAAAAATATTAATGAATATTTTAAATATAAATCATACCTTTAATATCATCAAAATTATCTCCCCATTTTATGATAGAAAACTATTATGATAAAAATGCATAAAATAGTTTATAAATTGATTTTAAATTATTTGAATATATATATTCTTCTCCAAAATAAGTGTAAAAATTTTATTGGATAAATTATACCTTAATTTCAATACCTTCCTCCCCATATAAATTATCATAAATCTCATAAAATTAATACATAATTGGATGATGTCCATGTAAGAGATATAAAATGAAAATGATAATTTCATAACCCAGGGTGTTTCATCTAGAGAGTTCAAAACTAATAATGAATTACATATATTTAATAATTTTAGTTTCCAAAATATATTTAGAAAACTAAAACCAACACATTCCATGTGCTCTAATTTTCAAATAATTGAGAAAAAGGATTATGTTTTGAAAAAATATAACTTTTAAATCTTAACTTGGTTGAAATTAGTTCTTAAAGGAGTGTCACTCTAGTAATTGATTTAGATATAAAAAGATATTTTTATCCCCCTAAATCTAAGGATTAAAACCCTAAGAGTTCATAAACTCTATCAAATGAATAAAGATAAAATTATTTCAAGGAAATGAATTCATGATCCCACAAAATCCTATTTTAAATTCAAATTTTAAATACTAAAAATATATACTATTTCAAAACATAGTTTCCAATATTAAAGTATTTTAACCCATGTACTTTGATATTATATTTTAAAAAGAGACATTGGATAAAAAAGGGTTAAGATCCCCCTCTATTGATGTATACTTTCAAGGTATTTAAGAGAAACCAAAACTTGTAAACCAATATTTAAATGGATAAAAGAGAAATCAAAACAAAACTTCACTTAAGAGAGTGACATAAAATATATAAATAATTTAAATGTCTTAATAAATATATAAATGAATCAATAATATCAATATTTATGGATAGATTGATGATTTAAATATTTAAAAGAGAAACTATATCAACGTAATTTAATATTAAAATAAAATACATAATTCAATAAAGCTCAAAGTTGAAAGAAAAGAATATTTAAAAAAATATTAAGAGAAAAAAATTTAATGGAGGGGTAAAACCTCATGGTTGAAAAATATAAAAAGAGAATAAAATTCAATAAAAAATTCATTTAAACAATCATATATGTAAATTATTGAGTATGTATCTTTAAAGTTTAAATAAAACATTGTATTCATGATTTTAATTGAAGCTCATCAATCAATAAGTATCAAGGTGAAAAAATAAGTAAAAATTCAACAAATCCCTAGATTTAATTCTTTTCAAAGATATTAAAATCCTAAAATAGTTTCTTTGAAAACTGTTATCAAATTATTAATGATATATCTTTAAATTTTAAGACTGAAATTTTTAAAAATTAAATTCAATATTCCTCAAACAATTAACTAAATAGATCATTAATTAACATACCATACTAATAGTTAGAAACACAAAGTCATATATTGAAAAATATAAATGAAATCCCTCATAATATAAATAAAACATCCTATTTTATTTAGGTAGTAAGAGAGCAGAGGCTACATCATGAATTGTCATGCTAGAGGGATCAGACTAGATCACGGGTTTCCTTCATTATCCACTCCATCTGATAACAGTGTGAGGAGGTGGAATGATATATGTTGGAGAGTCACCTATACATGGTCATATAAATGTAAGTGATATGGTGATCAATTTTTACAAGAATATGTCTCATATCCTCCATAAGATATGTCTAAATAGATGGAAGCCCTCCATCGGTAGTAGCCTCATACCCTAATCTAGCATCCAAATCAACTTATTATTCTCCTTTGGCCTCTTATTCTCACTCTTTATCATCATATTCTTATTATTTATCTTTTTTATCTTCTTATACCTCATCCCCATTAATGGGATATTCCTTATTTATGGTGGTATTCATAACAATTTTAGTAATTTTAGTACTGATCTCTAGTAAATAATTTTTTTGAAACTAGGATGGTCATAGATGTATTCCAGGCATCAAGGATGACAATTAAAGAATAGGTGTTAAAATATGACATGGTTCACAATGATATCTTTGGATGGTGCCTTAAAGGAAATGTTACCCAATAAAATTCCAATATAGGAGAATATTCAGGTAAGGATGTGACCAAAGGAAATTTTCCAAGATCATCTATGGTGAGAGGAAACCAAGTACATTCCCGAAAAACTAAATGAATGAAATTTAAATGGACTTAAAAAATGATAAAATACAGGAAAAAAATATCAATATACTTTATTCTATTATAATCTCCAAGTCGAGGGGATATGGATGTTTGAATTACACACCCAATAATATGGGTTTTAAGAGAAAGACTAGTTTTCTTGACAATGGTGGATGAGTTTTGACCAGAAAGGATTTGAAGTGCATCTTGGAAGTTGAAATACATATTAATGGTGAATTATACTTGGGATAAGTAGTGTGGATCCAATTTAAAGATTATCATAAAATTAGTAATTTATAGAGATGTAATTGGTAAGGACACACCATCATATTTGAAAAAATGGTTTCATAATCATCCTAATGGTAACATACAAGGTGTGTCTAAAACTAATGAGTGGTATATAAAAACTCTAGTGGGTGGTTGAAATATGGTCCACCATCCATGAAACTCATTGAAACCTAAAAAGTGAATAAGATATCAGTTGATTCAAAGGAAATCAATAATAATACCTAATATATTAATTTTATCTATCAAAATTGGGTCAAGAGGTTCAAACAGAGGTGGATTGGAAGTATATTTGGGGTTTAACTTTTATTTGGAAGTAGAATCATGAGTATAAGGTGATTCCATGATAGGAGATGATAAATGTGAAATAAAAAAAATCAAACAAGGTTTTGGGGGGTGGGGATGAAGAAGAATTAAAATAAAAAGGATTTTAGGGGGAATTTAAAAAAATTGATTGAAAAATATATGGAAACCAAGGGAACATACAAAGGAATATATATCTAGAAGAGAAGATGAGTATAGGGATTTAGATAGTTTATAAGGAGTGAGGATCAAGTGACATTTGAGTGGGGGAGAGGGTGAGAAAACTCAAATAACTTATCCCATATTCGGGTTTAACTAGGCTGGCTCGACTACATCAGTGAGCAGTGAGGGCCACCTGCTAGCTGTTGGGTGGATTATAGAACCCATGTTCTATAATGCACTATTGGATACTCGATGAGGTCCCTCTGGCTATCTAGTGTGCACTTGGGTAGCTTAAATAATAAAATTAAAAATATGTAAAAAAATCACTCAAAAAGTGAAGAAAAAAACTCAATTAATTGAAATAAATAATTCTTTTACTGAATCCAAATAATAGGGATCATATTATTTATCTAAATTTGTTTCAGATAATATTTGAAATTCCAAAATGAGAAATTTTATAATTCAAAATAATTTGAATTTATAAATATTGGAATATAGAATGAACAAATTTTATGATATATCATGTCAATGAAAGAATTTTAATATATACATACCAATAAAAATGTTCTATCACATTGGTGTCTCAATAATTCTCCATGTATCTCCTTTTAGTTATTCTAAATAAATTATCCCTATAAAAAATCCAAAATCTAGTGATTTTGGTACCCAAAATTTGGGTCCACAAATAATATCCAATAAGGATTTTGGAACCAAAAATTTCTGAGGGCATAAATTACCATAAGTGATATGGAATATTCTAGATAATATTTTTGAATAAAGGGGAACTGATTTGGGATCTACTAGAATATACATTTTTACCATTTCATCCATGAATAAAGTTCCCCATTTTCTTATAATAATTTAAAAATTTGTGTTTAGAGACACCTATTATAAAAAAAAATTCATTTCAATTCCTAGAGCTACTTTCTTTATTATAATAACCATTCCCAAAAGCACCCTTTTCATGTCATTGGGAACCCAAAATCATATTCAACTTTTTTTCACCTTGGGTGATTTTTTAGAGTGAATTTTTGAGTTATTTTATTTCATTTTATAATTTTTAAATGTTGGGTTGTTCTTTTAGACAAACCATTTTTCTTTTAATTACATTTAAATCCTTTTTCAAACCTTCATTTTATTTCTACCAAAAAAATAAAACCTTCTATTTTTATATTCATCATTTATTGATAGAAAATGTTTAAATTTATTTTTATTGTAACACCCCGAAATTTTATGAGAAATATTCTTTTTAATTTATTTGATGTCTTGTGTTGTACAATACACCAAGATTAGCTTGCGATATACGCAACACCTTATTATCTTGTAGTATATGCAACACTATTCTTGGCTTGTGTTGCATGTAAGAGGGACCTTCCTCGATAATGTGTGTTGTATGCAATACCGAGTTTCACTAAACAATGATATATTATTATAATATTATGAACTAGCCATTATGAATATTATTAAATGAATTTTTAATTTTATAACATTATAATTCATCTTGCACATTTTCTACAATGAGATATGAAAACAAAATTAAATTTTCGATAAAAGAAGTATTTTCAAAAAATGCAGTTTTACCACCTTTTGATGGCGCACCCATTTTAAATATAATTTTTGAGAAGTTTATAATTTTAATTTTACAAAATAAACTTCTTCTTTTGAATAATTATATAAAAATTTATATTGGATAAATTTTTGATACTTTTCTGATAACCTTCATATTTTGATGAATAGTAAAAATACACTAAATTTTAATTAAAAACAACTTTTTTCATTGAGATAAATTATATGGTTAAATTCTAATATTTAATGGTTTTAAAGTATAAATAGAATATATTTTTAACATTTAATATAATTTAAGTCATTATCATTAATTTTACACTGAATTCATAGGTAAAAAAATTTCAATCTTTTGCAACATTTTAACTTTTAAAACCCGATTTCTTAACAATGGGATTAATTTTAAATTAATTACCAAAAATTATGTGTATTGAATTTTTAAAAATGGATTCCATATATGGAATCATTAGGTCCAAATTATGTTAATAGGGTACTTTTTATTTTTAGACATTATGAATAGTAACTATGGTAAATTTTATTTATTACAGTTAAAGGTAAATCAGGTAATTAAGGGTAAAAATAAAATTATAAAATTAACCTAACACCTTCCAAAATTCTATTTGATGAATAAAATTAGACTCATATCACCTAAAAGTATAAATAGATTCATTTCATGGACTTTTGACCATGAAAATGATGTAATTATTATTAAAACCAAAGAAAGTGACAACATGTCACTCTCTTATATCTTATAAGTGTAATGATTTTAATTTAGTGATAAACTTCATAACACATTGAATATAAATAGTCTACAGAAATATAATAAAAGTATCTGCATCATGAGAATTTATTTAGAATTTTTAGGGATTAAATAATTATCATTAACGGTGACACAATATTGATGTAGATATTGTTTAGTTAGTGAAAAATCAATGACACAGTTTTTATTAAACTAATAGTGACCATAAAAGGCACAAAAACCAGAACAAAAATTATTTTTCATGTACATGTAAACCATAATAATACAATGGTATAATAGTTGTCCATTTGGATCCTTATAAAAGAAATTATGACACTTATATTATTTTATTTTAAATGATGTCAAAGTTGGCACCTTCACGATTTAATAAATATAAAAATTTAAATGTTGTGATTTTAAGGTGATAAATTCTAGTAAAAGTATTATTATTAAATATATTATATTTATCTGCATCAAAATATTTCATTTTTAATTTTTATTCAAAAAATAAGTATATTAAAGAATTATACAAAAATGTTGTAGTAATTATTTTATTAAGGTAAATATCAAATAAATGATTTTAAAACTTTTAAAATAAATTTTATATGAACAAATCAATGTGATACATGATTTTTTAGATGAATATGACATGTTAGAAACATATTAAATATTTTGGTTCGAATATATCCTCTGTTTGGATTTTATTAAAATTCAAATAAATGAATAGTGTCAAAATCAACACTTTTGATATTTTATAAAAATAACATGTTATTAAATTGTTTAAAAATCACAAATAAATTTAAAAATTGTAAATTTTAATTTATATGGTCTAAAATTTCATAAATTATCCAATTATGGACAATTCAAAACACATATGTAAGTATTTATAACAATTTAAAATTTAGAATATTATTACCACAAATAATATTAAATAAATTAAATAAGGATAAATCAAATTGATAAGGTTTAAAATAATTTTCCAACATGTCTAAATTTGATCGGTTGATGAGATTATAACCCTATATTACCTCATATCTGAATTTTAGTCACTTTGGATGTTTTTAAGTGGGGTTTCATTTTATTATTAATTAATATTTTTGAGATTTCCAAAAGTTCCCCTCTCTTCTCTTATAAAAGGACACCTCCTCCCTCTCCTCATCACACCATTTTGATCCTTCAAGATCAGCCAAACCCTACAAATTTATCTTCTAAACTTCCCTAGAAACATACTAGAGGTCCTTGTTTTCTTCAAAGACCAACTTTAGTGCCCCAAGAGGAGGTTTAGAAGAGACGCGTCGAAGAAGAGGTAATATCCTTTACCGATTCTTTCAAATTCATTTCTTCTTATACATCATCTTATTTTGTTGTTTAATAATAAAGTAATAACATAAATATCACTCATATACTTATATGTTATTATAAATATGAAACAACCTTATTTCACCTTCTATCCATCCTACGGAAAATGAAATCACCGCACGTGCGTACGTACGGAATACCGTCTCCACGCTGTGGTGTAATATGTTTTTCCACCACCACATTACTTGGATGGGTATAATGGTGTAAAGAATAACTATATATGGTTATTATAACCTGATAATAATTCTGAGATATTATATCATCCACTCTAATTCCATTCAATAATTATGGGAACGATATCATCGCTCGTGCGTGCGTACGGATTACCGTCTCCACGACGCGATGAGATTCATTCTCCAAGTTAACCATTCAAGAATGATTATAAAGTATATATAATAAATAATCATGAAATATATTACATATTAATGATACTTAATTTATGTATATGTTATTTACTTACTTCCATTAAATTTAATAAGGAAACGAAAACAATGTTCATGCATACGTACAACCTACCGTCTCCATGAATGGTGTAATTCATTCCATTTATCGATCTATTATATATATGTATATTCTGAATATATATTATATACAAATCATGTTTTATATTCTGTAATTAATTAATCATGATCTAAGTAATCATATGAATAATTACAAGTCAAAACTCGGATGATAAATGAAACGATTTTACCCAAAACGCTGCTTTAACATGGAATTGAAAAATGAACGGGTAATATAAAGTCATAAGTGAATCATATATGATATCATAAATATTATTATGGTTATGTTACAAGTTAATAATATTTTTAAACCCACTATATAGGAGTCTCGGACACATATGGAAGAAATTGGACATAATGTAAGGGATAATTTGGAATCTCATTTTTATCCGAGATTGCTTATACGTAAGTATTTACTGGGGTTATATTTTTCATCCATGTCCATAAAAAATGTTTTTTATAAAGTTTTTAATATTCTTAAATGTATGTTTAAATTCATGTTTACCCCTATTTTACTTTTAAATTATGTTATGGAAGGAATCTTTCTTTTGTTTACCATTCGAGGAACTTGTTGAGTTTTCCGGCAAAAGTACGAGGAGAATGTTTTTTTTAACTTATACGACATGAATGGATTTTTTACGGTTTCATAAAGCCTAATTTTCATGAGTCTTACTCTATAGTATTTCATGATTATTTCAAAAAAAATCATTTTCTTTTAAAATTACACGACATTTTGTGAAAAGAAAATGATTTTGAAGAAGAAAGGATATTTTCCTCAAGAATTCATTTCAAGTGTTTTGTCAAAACTATTTTCCATCTAATATGACATTATTTAGTAAAATTATGTTTCAAGTATAATGTCTCTATTATTTACATGGTTTGATTATTCTTATGATTAAATTATATCTATTTTTTTTATATGGATTATGTTATGATGAGATGATGTTTATAAAACCCATTTTATTCTTTGGATTATGATGAATGATTTATGTTTATTTTGTTGCACAAGTAAGAATGATTTCATTATGAGATGGGTGGGTCCTATATCTCCCTCCAATTCATTGGGTAAAGATTTATATCTCATGAGATAGACATGTCTAGAATGGCAAGTGAATCCGGTTCAGTAATACAGGGCTGGAACGACAAGTTAACCCGGTTCAGTAATGGACTTTGTCCACTATGATGGTCTTGGAAACAATGCCTTGGATACTATGGAAATCATAACATGTGATTAATGGTTTCCACAATTACATGTTTTATTCCCATGCTATTTTATTATGGTTAATGTTCCTTTATGATCTATGCCTTATGCACTGCCAAGATTTATGTCATTACTCATGATTTTGATGTTTTATGTTGATGTTCTTACATTCAAATGTTTAAGGATTGTTATATGTTCTCCATGTTTACCCTTACTGAGAATTTGAGCTCACCATTTTTATGTTTTCTTTTCCCCAGGATAAAAAGAAAGATTTTAGGTATGAAAACCAAAAGGGGAGATCTTTATGGGAGATGTTGAAGATCATTCACCATGATTAGAAGATTATGTTCCGAGTTTCCAAAGACACTAAAATAATACGGTCTTTGGGCATATTTTTTTGTCATGTATTAAGTATTCCTCAAAATTAATGTAATGTATATATACGTCAATCTTTGGGTCTCTACAGTTGGTATCATAATGAAGGTTTAGTTAACCTTTGGAAACTAGGATGAGAAAACTTTAGTGAAATCCCTAGAGATATTTCTAAGGTATGTCTAGGGATGTCTCCAAGGTTAAGTATAAGTATAGGTTATAGTCCTAGAATTATGGTAACGATCTTAGAATTAAACCTAAGATATTATATATTGAAGGTACTCCCCCTTTATTATGTTGTTTTCCTAGCATGATTTTTTCCTCTCATACTATTATTTTTGGGTTTTAGACGATGGTTGGAACCCAAAGGAACCGTGTTGATCAATGTAATGGACAATGCAATGATTGTCCTCTTGAAGAAACCAATGTTATGGGAGATGGAGTGAAAAATATTATTTCTATACTTACACAAGCTATGAATCATTCTGGACTTCCAAATTAGCAGATAAGGGAACAATATTCTATTGAGTCTTTCATGAGGAAATTCCCACCTTCTTTCAGTGGGTCTTCTGATCTACTTGTTGCTGAATAATGGATCAGTACCATTGAAAATATATTTTCCATACTTCACTGTTCGGAACATGAAAAATTCATTTTAGCTGTTTACTATTTAGGAGGTGAAGCAGACCAGTGGTGGACTCTAATTAAGAATATAAGGCCCCAAGATGAAATTGAATCCATGGAATGGGATGAGTTCAAGAAATTATTTTTCAATAAGTACTTCCCTCATATTTTTCGAACAAATATAGAAAATGAGTTCCTTGAGCTTAAGAAAAAGGTTGATGAATCTATTGGTTTATACGAGGTGAATTTTACAAGGCTTTCAAGGTATGCATCTGGCATTATCATCCAACCTAAAAGTAAAGTTGATCGATTCTTAAGTGGCTTAAAACCAAGTCTTTGAAGGGATTAGATATAAGAGACTTCAGTAGATATGAAGAAATTGTGCATTGTGCTATCAAGGTAGAACTGGAAGCTGGTGTTACATATCCATCACACGGTTTTGACAAGAAACTAAAGATGGAGTTCAAGGAAAAATCTCCGAACAATGGTGAAAAGAAGTTGAATGTTTCTTTATGCTCAATGTGTGGAAAGAAGCATGGTGAAGATTGTCTAAAAGGTACTAGAAAATTTTTCAAGTGTGGGAAAGAAGGTCATAGAGCCGCTGAGTGCTGAAGTAATGGGAAAAAAGTTTCTAATGATGTGAATAGAGAAAATACTACAGAGAACGCCCCACCAACACTTCAATGCTTCAGGTGAAAGGAAATGGGGAATTATGCTAATTAATACCCTAATCCAAGGGTTAATGATGATCGACATGAGAAACCTCTTAAGGAAAAGGATAAAGGGAAGTCACATGCGATCACTATTTCTGATTTTGAGAATGACAATGATGTTGTGGAATGATTAAGTGTTTATGTAATGGGATTTCAAAATAGTATCATGGAATCACATTTATAGTATCGTTGAATTTTGGAATATCTATGTATTGGTTTTCAATAATTGTATGGTACCGGTAACCATGAAAAGTGATCAAAATATTTTTGGAAAGCAGATGAAATGTGCATAATGAATGGATAAAAAGAAAATAATGTGTATGATAGTATTCATGAGCTCATGACTGATATAAGGACAAAGTGATATCATGGTTTGAGTATATCGAAATTTTGGGATTTTGGTATATGGAAAGAGTTAACTTTTGACAGCATTCATGTTTTTACTAAGGTTATATGGTAATTCATGTTTCAAGAGAATACATGATTAAGGTATTTACATGTTTTGAATGTGACCAACAAGATATATCTTATGATATATGGGGGATAATTGATGGTATTCACGTTCTTGTTATATAAACCTTATAGTAATCGTTCTCTTTATACTATGAGATTGGAGAGAAGTATTTTGGATAAGCCCAAAGATTAGAATGGATTAAGTTGGACATCAGATAGTATTTTTTAAGGCTAGAACCTTTTTTTCGATATTATTTTTGGAATGTTATAATAGTATAGTTTTAAGAAAAGGGACAACCTGCAGGATGGGAGACAACCCGTCATGTCGGACAAGGATGTGGGAATAGAACCCACAAATGATGTACAAAAGGCTTTTATCACCTAACACTGGCCTACAAGAAGTCCCTGGTTAGTATAAACTAGTTTTATTTTTTTAAGAAGGATGATATACGAAGTATAAGTCCATTTTTGGAACCATATATGATTAATCTCACCCTATATGGACTTATGTATATTTAATAACTTTTTTCTAACCTTATGTTTGAGACAGATGGAATGACCTATCATTCTATCGCATTATTTGCTAACACTTCACGGAAGACAAACTCAACTTCATTTCTTTAAGAGATGAAGTGGAAATTGTTCAAGGCACAAACAAAAGTGAGATTGTACCAAAATCAAGTAAGTATTTCTTTTAATTAAAAAATTCTTCAACATTAGGGAAATGGTCTTGAAAACCAAAAATATTGTCCTAGTGCCCTCATATCTGATGAGTCAGAAGGTACATTAGATCATCACAAATTTATGGCTTTTTGATTGTTGGCTTTTTTATATCCATGTTCTATACCACTCTTCATCAGAACATGATGGTTATATTTCTCTTCCATATCCATATTTTCACCTATATTCTCTTTTGTGGAAACCCAGTGTTGAGTTACTTTGGTTGACCATTATGTTTCTAACATTACTTTTTAAAATTAAGTTTTAGTATTACTATTTACGATGTGAGTTTCTATGAAAGAAACTTTCAAGTAGTAAATGATTTATAACCCCGATGAATTTCGAGGGCGAAATTCATTTTAAGGGGGGTAGAATGTAACACCCCGAAATTTTATGAGAAATATTCATTTTAATTTCTTTGATGTCTTGTGTTGTACGCTACACCAATATTATATTGCTTTATATGCAACACCTTATTATCTTGTAGTATACGCAACACTATTCTTGGCTTGTGTTGCACGTAAGAGCGACCTTTCTCGATAATGTGTATTGTACGCAATACTGAGTTTCACTAAACAATGATATATTATTATAATATTATGAACTAGCCATCATGAATAGTATTAAATGAATTTTTAATTTTATAACATTATAATTTAACTTACACATTTTTCTAGAATGAGATATGAAAAAAAAGCAATTTTTCGATAAAAAAGTATTTTTCAAAAAATGCAGTTTTATCGCCTTTTGATGGCGCACCCATTTTAAATATAATTTTTGAAAAGTTTATAAGTTAAATTTTAAAAAATAAAATTCTTCTTTTGAATCAGGATATAAAAATTTAAATGGTATAATTTTTTGATACTTTTCTGATAACCTTCATATTTTGATGAATAGTAAAAATACGCTAAATTTTAATTAAAAACAACTTTTTTCATCAAGATAAATTATATGGCTAAATTATAATATTTAATGGTTTTAAAGTATAAATAGAATATATTTTTACCATTTAATATAATTTAAGTCATTAGAATTAATTTTACACTTAATTCATAGGTAAAAACATTTCAATCTTTTGCAACCTTTTAACTTTTAAAACCCAATTTCTTAACAACGAGATTAATTTTAAATTAATTACTACAACTTATGTGTTTTGAATTTGGAAAAATGGATTCCATATAAGGAATAATTATTTCCAAATTATGTTAATAGGCTACTTTTTTATTTTTAGATATTATGAATAGTAACTATGGTAAATTTTATTTACTACAGTTAAAGGTAAATCGAGTAATTAAGGGTAAAAATAAGATTATAAAATTACCCTAACACCTAAAAAAATTCTATTGGATGAATAAAAGTCTACCCATATCACCTAAGGGTCTAAATAGATTCATTTCATGGACTTTTGACCATGAAAATGATGTAATTATTATTAAAACCAAAGAAAGTGACAACATGTCACTCTCTTATATCTTATAAGTGTAATAATTTTAATTTAGTGATAAACTTCATAAAACCTCTAATATAAATAGTATACAGAAAGATAATAAAATTATATACATCATGAGAATTTATTTAGAATTTTTAGGGATTAAATAATTATCATTAATGGTGACACAATAGTGATGCAGAAATTGTTTATTTAGTGAAAAATCAAAAATATAGTTTGTATTAAACTAATAGTGACCATAAAAGGCACAAAAACCTGACCAAAACTTATTGGTCATGTAAATTTAAACCATAATCATAAAATGGTCGAATATTTGACCATTTTGATCCTTATAAGAGCGATTATGACACTTATATTATTTTATTTTAAATGATGTCAAAGTTGTCACCTTTATGATTTAATAAATATAAAAATTTAAATGTTGTGATTTTAAGATGATAAATTAGAGTAAAAGTATTATTATAAAATATATTATATTTATCTTTATCTAATTATTTTATTTTTAATTTTTATTCAACAAATAAGTATATTAAATAATTATACAAAAATGTTGTAGTAATTATTTTATTAAGGGAAATATCAAATAAATGATTTTAAAAGTATTAAAATAAATGTTATATGAACAAATTAATGTGATCCACGATTTTTTTAGATGAATATGACATTTTAGGAACCTATGAAATATTTTGGTTCGAATATATCCACTATTTGGATTTTATTTAAACTCGAATAATTGAATAGTGTCAAAATTTACACTATTGATATTTTATAAAAATAACATGTTATTAAATTGTTTAAAAATCACAAAAATATTTAAAAATTATAAATTGAAATTAATATGGTATAAAATGTTATGAATTATCCAATTATGGAAAACTAACAACACATATGTAATTATTTATAACAATTTAAAATTTAGAATATTATTACCACAAATAAGATTAAGTAAATTAAATAAGGATAAATCAAATTGATAAGGTTTAAAATTATTTCCCAACATGTATAAATTTGATTGGTTTATGATATTATAACCCTATCTTACCTCATATCCTAATTTTAGTCACTTTGGAAGTTTTTATGTGGGGTTTTATTTTATTATTAATTAATATTTTTAAGATTTCCAAAAGTGCCCCTCTCTTCTCCTATAAAAGGACACCTCCTCCCTCTCCTACTCACACCATTTTGAGCCTTAAATATAAGAAAAACCCTGAAAATTTCTCTTCTCCACTTCCCTAGAAACATAATAGATGTCCTTTTCTTCTTCAAAGACCAACTTTAGCGCCCTAAGAGGAGGTTTAGAAGAGGCGCGTCGAAGAAGAGGTAATATCCTTTACCGATTCTTACAAATTCATTTCTTCTTATACTTACTATTCATTTGTTGTTTCATAATAAAGTAATAACATCAATATAACTCGTATACTGATATGTTATTATAAATATGAAACAACCCTATTTCACCTTCTATCCATCCTACGGAAAATGAAATCACCGCGCGTGCGTACGTACGGAATACCATCTCCACGTCGTTGTGTAATCTGTTTTTCAACCACCATATTACTTGGATGGGTATAATGGTGTAACGAATAACTATATATGGTTATTATAACATGATACTAATTCTGATATATTATATCATCCACTCTAGTTTCATTCAATAATTATGGGAACGATATCATCGCTCGTGCGTACGTACGGATTACCATCTCCACGACGCAATGAGATTCATTCTCCAAGTTAACCATTCAAGAATGATTATAGAGTATATATAATAAATAATCATGAAATATATGACATATTAATGATACTGCATTTATGTATATGTTATTTACTTACTTTCATTAAATTTAATAGGGAAACGAAAACAACATTCATGCGTACGTATGAACTACCGTCTCCATGAGTGGTGTATTTCTTTCCATTTATCGATATATTATATATATGTATATTCTGAATATATATTATATATAAATCATGTTTTATATTCTGTAAGTAATTAATCATGATCTAAGTAATCATATGAATAATTACAAGTCAAAACACAAATGATAAATGAAACAATTTTACCCAAAACGCTGCTTTAACATGGAATTGAAAAATGAACGGGTAATATAAAGTCGTAAGTGAATCATATATGATATAATAAATATTATTATGGTTCTGTTACAAGTTAATAATATGTTTAAACCCACTATACAGAAGTCTCGG
Organism: Viscum album; assembly: GCA_963277665.1. Lineage (NCBI taxonomy): Eukaryota > Viridiplantae > Streptophyta > Magnoliopsida > Santalales > Viscaceae > Viscum > Viscum album. Next base: position 1,798,327,758 of record OY728138.1, read on the forward strand.
ACACATATGGAAGAAATTGGACATAAGGCAAGGGATAATTTTGCAATCTCATTTTTATCCGATATTTCTTATACATAAGTATATGATGGGGTTATATTTTTCATCCTTGTCCTTAAAAAATATTTTTTATAAAGTTTTTAATATTATTCCATGTATGTTTAAAGTAATTTTACCCCTCTTTGACTTTTACATTGTGTTATTGAAGGAATCATTCTTTTGTTTACCATACGAGGAACTTTTTGACTTTTTCAGCAAAATACGAGAAGAATTTTTTTTAACTTATACGACATGGACATATTTTTTACGGTTTCATAACACCTAATTTTCATGAATCTTAATCTATATTATTTCATGATTATTTTCAATATAATCCTTTTCTTTTAAAATTGCATGGAATTTTGTGAAAAGAAAATGATTTTGAATAAGAAAGAATATTTTCCTCAAGAATTAATTTCAAGTGTTTTGTCAAAACTATTTTCCATCTAAGATGAAATTATTTAGTATGATTATTTTTCAAGTATAATGTATATATTATTTACATGGTTTGATTATTCTTATGATTAAATTATATCTATTTGTTTTATATGGATTATGTAATGACGAGATGATGTTTACGAAACCCATTTTATTTTTAGGTTATGATGAATGATTTATGTTTATTTTGTGGAACAAGTAAGAATGATTTCATTATGAGATGAGTGGGATATATATCTCTCTCCAATGAATTGGGTAAAGATTTATATCTCATTATATATACATGGCTGTAATGAGAAGTGAATCCGGTTCAGTAATACAGGGCTGGAACGACAAGTTAACCCGGTTTAGTAATGGACTTTGTCCACTATGATGGTCTTGGAAACAATGCCTTGGCTACTATGGAAATCATAAAATGTGCTTAATGGTTGCCACAATTAAATGTTTTATTCCCATGATATTTTATCATGGTTAATGTTACTTTATGATCTATGCCTTATGCACTTCCAAGATTTATGTCATTACTCGTGATTTTGATGTTTTATGTTTATGTTCTTACATTAAAATGTTTAGGGATTGTTTTATGTTATCCATGTTTACCCTTACTGAGCATTTGAGCTTACACTTTTTATGTTTTATTTTCCCCAGGATATAAAGAAAGGTTTTAGGTAAGAAAACCAAAGGGTAATATCTTTATGAGAGATGTTGAAGATCTTTCACCATGATTAGAATATTATGTTCCGAGTTTCCAAAGACACTAAACTAATATGGTCTTTGGGCATCCGTTTTTTTCATGTATTAAGTATTCCAAAAAATTAATGTAATGTCTATGTACATCAAGCTTTGGGTCTCTACAATTATCCTCTTTTTATTTCACATTTTATTTAATAATATGATCATTCTAATTAATAACAAGGTTTTATTTGTTTTTAAGAACTTTTAACTTTGTGGTAATATCACAAAAATATTCTTATAGTAAATCCCTAGTGTATCATTGATCACCATAATTTAATTGGATATATGATCAAGAAGATGTAGAATAATATACTTCTTGGCATACTTCAATTTTTTTCCATTAGACATTTGGGACTTTCATCCTATGATTCATATGAATATAGGGAGGCATCAATTACACTCCATTCTAATGATTTTAATGAATTTTGTCTTTTCACCTTATTGTTGGGGCACTCTAGCTTGATATGTTTATCATTTAAGTCTTCAAGAAATATCTAAATATCATGAGCATTTTTACAATTGTAAATATGATTAAATTCATTCTTATTTAATGCATAATAAATAACATTCATGGATTTTCCATCTATCCTAGAAGACATAATATCATTCAGAGTTTATTTCCCCTTTTATTGGTTAGAAAATGTATAAATAGTCATTTCAATGTTCCAAATGGGATAACCTATTCTTTTAAGAAATTTATACCAGCATATTTTCTAATAATTATAGTAGGATCCATCAAAGTATAGAGCTCTATCCATCGAGTGTCCCTTAGGATCACATTAAGTATTCAAGGTAGAGTCCATATTTAATTTTTTGTTCCATATAACTTATTAATAATGTGAAATCAAGGTTAGATCTAATTAAAATTGTTGTCCAGAGTAAAGATGGAAGGAGGGGGTGGATTTCATTTTAAAAACTTTTTTAAAATTAAAACTATATTTGAAGTAAAACAATTAAAGAAAGGAATGAAAGCTATAATATTTAAATGAAAAAAATAAATTTAATAGATAAATCAAAAGAAATAGTTAAATTGGACAAACAAAAATACACAATGGATCCTTAGCCCACCCCCTTCAGGTAACCTTTAGAGGTTTTGGTTTAAACCTTACTTTTTGATGGTTATGTCAAGAAACTAAAACCCTTTCTTGCCAATTTTCATACCATGGAAACCCATTATAATTAGTAAGAACCTTGGGTTTTAGAGGTTTTCACAAAGAAAACCAAATAAAAGTATAGCCTTTTAATAGTTGTGTCTAGAAGCCCAATCTCCCTCAATATTAAGGCAGTGATCACCCATCCCCTCACACTCAACTGTAGTGAACACCCAATCCCTCACTTTAACAGTAGTGATAACCTATCCCCATCAAACTCAACAGTAGTGAGAGCCCAATAAAATAAAAAAGAAGAGACTTTGTTTATGAAATCCAAATAAAAAACAATCACACTTCTCTAAAACGATATAATGATAATAGAATGAGATAAGGTGTGTAAATTGCAGGATAGCATAATAGAGGGAGAATTTAACACAATTTGAATCTAGAATTGATATTTTAAGTAATATTTAGATTACAAGAACCACTGTAGGTGTATTTATATCCTCTCATGTATTTTATAATGTTATGGAGGTGTTGGGATACAAATGGATCCATTAGGAGTCAATTTATGGTATACATGACCCTTAACCAATGATTATTTTTTGTCTGTTTGGATTCCACTACATAGACCAAGGTGAAACCATCCATTTGGTGGCTCTCACCTAGTATCCACTGGAACATGAATTCAAGGGGATTTAAAAAATATTCTCATGATCCTTTTAATCCATCTATATGGTATGAAACATCTATGAAAATATTCTTAAAATATAACCACTAAAATCCATCAGAATAAACTTTTGGAAACTCAAATGTATGTTTATGATCATTCAAAAATGCTTAATAGAGTGAGATGTTTGATAAATAGTTCTTATCACTTGATGTTAAACTATATGTCATATATTCCACCCCACACAACTATAAACGTTTTTTAGCGATCCATCCAACATGACCCTAAACTACTTGGAGATGTCTATTTCATGCAGCCTCAAATTATAGAATGCAACATATGATAGATATTAATCTACATATGAGTGTCTGTTTTATTTCCATAGTAATTTTATGGTTATAAATACACTGGATGACCCCAACATCATGGTTCATTTAACCTATGATAATAATTTCTCCTACACATGAGTTATATTAGTGTAGAGAAATTATTTATCCATAACCAAATTTGGATTGATTTCTATTTTTTATAATACGTAGTTGTTCCCATATTTATTATCCAAAGGTCCAACCATAAAATATTTTCCCCACTTCATCCTAGTGTTAGGGGTCTCCCCATTTATGTTGGGTCTTCCATAATAGTCTCGAATTAGGGAAAAACTATTCAATTTACTTATGTATATGAGACATATCATCACAAAATAACCACATAAAAAAACACATAACTTTATTACCGATACTTTAATATACATAGTGATACCCGGATCTATCATCCTAGGAAAATAAAGAAGTTATACTAACTTTAATTCTACATCCATCAAATTTTTTTGTCCTTTTAATTCATGTCAGGTTTATCAATGACCCTATAATAGGATGAAGCTATTGTTATCTTTCCCCTACACATGAGCATGATTTATGAAGATAATACCATAAAATAACTATATGTGGTGTGATTACTATTATCAAAGAATAATTAGTGATTTATATATTACTTATAAAATACCGAGTTATAATATCAATTTCATTAAAAATTTCCCTCCCATTGTAAGGCCTTTCTATTCATTTGAGTATTTAATGTTAGAATCCATGATGAGACAAGATATATTTATCAATAACAATGTGTGTCTTGATTCTTGTTACCTTAGGATACATAGTGATGCATGGATATCCTATTCTAGGACTATCTATGAATTACCATAACTATCAAATCCCTCCTCTATCTTGGTATTGAGTATTTTCTCATTCAAATAAGTTTTACCTCTATAATGACATGATATTTCACTAGGTATTTTTCATAAATAATCATTTTGTTCAATATTTTTATCCACATGGAACACTAAACTAAAAAAGACAATGATATTTTCATTACATTAAAACATATATTTTGAATTATTTGGTATGAATATGGGTAACATAATTATTATATATATATGTATATATAAAGGTTATTTTATATAAATTTACTTAATTCATTATTGTGTTTAAGAATCTCTCTTTTTTATGGACTATAATTTTTATTAAATAAAACTAATTATATCATTTTTATATGTTTATTTTAGTAAAACATAATATATTTTGATTAAATATAGATTTATTAGTGTTTTATAGAAATTAAAAAAATAAGAGAAACTGGTATTTTAAAAAGTTACTTTCTTATACAAATGGGTTCTCATTATGTTTTATGATTTTATTTAAGAGTTAAAATATAAAATTAGAAAATTTGAATTTGAATAATTAAACTTATTTTTTTGATTTATAATTTCAAAATTATTTGAAGATGAATTTTTGGGATTTTTCTAAAAATATTTATTTTTTGGATAGTAGTGGAAAATACTATTTTTGAAAATAACAAGACTTTTATGAAATTATTAGTATATAATTATAAATTATAAATTCAGGAAAAAATTTATTAAGTCCATATATTTATTTTATAAGTGACTTTAATTTTGGAAAATTTGGTTTTATTTTACATACCCACCTTTGACATTTTAAACTTAAGTTATATTTTTCAAAAACATTTTTATTACATTATACATTTAGTATTTTAAAATTAATTTTTATCACTTATATAAATTGAATTAAATAAAATAGATTTCATATTTGGAATCATTATTTCTAAATTATTTAATAATGTCATTTTATTTTTGGGTATAAAGGATAAGTTACCTTAGATAAAATATAGTTACCTCGATAAAAATCAAAAGTGGTAAAAAGGGTTCAACCAAGGGGGAAAGACCGTAAAAAAATTTAAAATAGATATTGGAATGGGTAGTTTAGGATTTTATTGGACCTATCCTTTCCACTCTCTATTAATTATAAATTATGGATCCACTTTCCTTGAGAGTGACTTCCCATCAGTGAAAGTATTGGGGTATTTTCAAAAATTTCATGCCTTTTTACTTATAAAAGGAGAACTCCTATTGTCACATCCCCTCACAACACAAACCACTTATTTCAAACCAAAATCTTCCCAAATATATCCTAAAAATTCTTTTAAACCTTAAATAGTTTTTTTTATTCTCAAAATACTATCCCTCAAAGTTTAATACCCATTTGTAAAGGAGATAATCCAAGATGCGAGGTATACATTTCTAACCGATCCTTTCTAATATATATATATTTATGTGAGATTATTCTTTATTAAATTCCATTACAACATCATAAAATTATAAAATAAATATAATTATTATACTGGTATTTTATTATAATTATGTTACAATAATTATCCACCATTCTCTTTTCTATTATGAAAACTGAATTCATCATTTGTGCGTTATGCAGAATACCACCTCCATGAAACACTTTGTTTATTTTTTTCATTAAACTCATTATAAATATATATATAATAGGGAATTTAATATATAAGTATTATATTTATTAAATATTTTATATTTTTAAATGATAAATCATATTACTCATTTTACCCATTCTATAGAAAACAAAATCAACATCCATGTGTAGGTGTGGACTACTATCTCTATGGAATGATTGATTTCAAATTTTCTTTATATAAATACCTTACATGGATGGTAATTATAATTATTTTAATAGATAAATATTATTTTTATGAAATTATAAATGTCAGGTAAAGAAAAACTGTACAACCAATTAAGAATATTAGAAATAAACAACCTGGTAAATTTGACCATCCAAAAGAGAATTCGAAGATAAAAAAGATTTATTTATACTATGAAAAAACTTAATATAAGTTATATTATTTTTATAATTATTAAATTCATAGATATATCATAATAATAACAATTATATAAGATCATTATGCTTTTGGTATAATTATATTACCACTAAATCACTTCATAATAATCCATTAATTATAGTATGTTCTTGTTTGGATTGGATTAACAATTTAAATAAAAAATTATATAAACTTATACCATGGATTACTATAAGAATTTAACTAATTTCAATTTATGATATGAATAAGTAAATAAAAATTCTTTTGGTTCTATAATGTTAATATAAAATTTTAACTCATTATGTAACACAACACCCTTTGTTCACTAAGAATCCTCAAAACATGATCATAAGTATATTCATATTTAATGATCGTAACAAAAATATCATATAATGAAATTATAACATTATAAATAATTATAAAAAATAAATTCTAGTATCTTTTTTGATATTTCAATGATGAACTTTTGAAGGAGAATGAAGAACAACATCACCATTACAAACTAGTTTAAAACGATCAAGATTACTCACACCTGATATCGAAGATATATAATTACTAACTAATATAGTTTATTTAGATGAAGTTCATATAAGATAATAGATATTAAAAATTACCTAAAATGGGTTATTAAGATATTAAAATTTTTTATACACGTGGTTAGAGTACATTTCAACTAAGCAGGATCTTAGGTAAGGGTTTCTTGTCTGTAATTTTCATCCCTTGAGACACATTTCTTATCACACACCATGATACATCTAATATGGTGTGATAAATTGTTTATGAAGGTATTTCAACCTATTAATGGGATTTTAAGATCTAAATCATGTTCTATTTTAAATTTATTTTTAATAAAAATATTCCAAATTTGAAAAAGGGTGTTTTTATTAAAAAATTACTCAAAATGTAATTGTTTCATTGAAAATCCTACATTCAAGTCAAGATTGTTTTTAAATGAATAATCTTCTAAGTAATATTTTTTAATTTTAGAAACTCTCCCCATTTCATATTTATATTCATGGGTTTTTACATTTCCCATCAATATTTAATTTCCTCCTGAATCATATTTTACTTGAAGTGTTTTTATAAGTGAAATTGACACCATATCTTATTATTATCCACGAAAATAACTTTTCAATATCTATATTAATTTTATGATTTTTCAAATGTCCTTATCTTTTCTTAAATAATTTATTAAGGTCATTTTATACTACTTTAACTTCTTTTAAATTTTTTATTTTTTTATATTTTCCATGTGGGTTGTTTTCATTAAAATATTAAAAGTTTCTCTTATTAATGTTTATGTGTGAACATATAATTATACCGCATTTATCAATTTATAATAATATTTATCCCAAAATTTTCATGGATTCCAAAGAAATTATTTTTCTCATAGTTTAATAAATTTTTTATTTTATAAATTTTTTCAAAAGATCAATAATATTTCTTATTACCAATTTGGTTATCTTAAAACATCAATGAATTTTTTTCATCTAAGTCATTTTCCTTTAATACATCTTATGTTTTATTAAGGATATTTTTTAAATAGTACCATCCTCCTTATTTATTTGGATTTATTTTAAAATTTTATTTTCTATAATGGAAATAATATATCACTTCCTTGGTCTTTCCTAGTCATTGAAGGTTTCTAATATTAATTTTTATTCCAATGCCTTCCCTATTTGAACACACTATTTTTTATTTTTTTTATTGATGGGTTTTTAACTAGGTTCCATGCCTAGATTTATTAGGTAAATTATTGAATTAAATATATACCCTTTATTTATATGGTTTGAATACCATATGATTTATTATCTTGATTGAATGATATTTACCTAGAAAGTTACTGCATATATTTGGAAACCCATTTATTTTACATGGGTTTATCATGTTATGACTGTTGATGATTTCTTTATGTTATTACACTTTAAAATGATATTAAACCCATTTTATTTACATGGTCTCTTTATGCTTTGAAATTTTAATTATTTTTATTTTAAGGTTTTATGAAACCCATCTTATTTCCCTGTGTCCTTCATAACATGATAAGTTAATGATTTTCAAGTGTCATATATAAGTATAAATGAATGGTGGGTGGGGTCTTATATCCCCATAAAAATCATTTGTTAATGATTTATATCTATGGAGATACGTATTCATGAGTATATTTTAGGTGCTCATAATCATAGGAACTAATATTGTGGATCCTGAAAGTAATATTTTCTTATACTAAATTTTATTCCATATTTGAAATATTCAACAGTTTTATACTTATTCAAATTCTTATATTATTATATCATTTCTCAAATTTATTGACTCATTCTTTTATTATGTTATTCTAATCCTTATACCATGACATATGATCTATTATTTATTAGCTATAAGTTTCTTATGTATATTTATTATACCCATATGATTATCTTATGCTCTCTAATGATGTTATATTGTAATCACTCATACTCAGCCTTACTAATCATCTGATTTCACCCCTCTATTATGTTTCAATTTTCCTATATTATTAATATAAGAAAATTATTAAGCGTATAAAAGATTTAATCACGTGGAGAATTTTTGAGAGATGTTAAATTCTCATTTTGGATTAAGTAGTTTCATATATAATATGGAAAATATACAAATGATAAAAATAACATTGATTTTTTTAATTAATTTTTTACCCTAATTCTAAAAAATTTAAAACTAAATGGTATTGGGATTAAATTGTAATCAAATATTTTATTTAATTTATATGGATGAGATGGTCACATCTATGGGATCCTATAGTTGGTATCAGAGTAGGGTTTAAATAACTTTAGATATTAGGATGATATTGGTTGATGATAAATTAGGATTTAGAAATTTCATCAAAGGTATATATGTTAAGGTTTATTATAATTTAAAAGGTATAGATAATACTTTATATCGATAGTGTAAATATTATATAGATTAATCTAAGATAAATTTGGTGAACACCCTAGGGATAAGTTTAAAGGATAATTCTAGGTATAGAATGACACCCAAAAAGTTTGGTAATGAAAATATTGTGTTGTTTTTATGGATTTAACATCCCTGATTTGATACTATTAGTTGATACTAGATCTATCGTAGATGTACCGAGGGGTAATAACCATAAAAAATGGAATAATTGGTATTAATTCAGTCATCACCTGATGAATGACATAGATAGTAAACTTCACACTGGTTTTGATACTCCTAGGGGATATTCTTTGGTTAATCACATAATATTTTTGAACCATTATAAAGGATTTATTTATTAATTACTTTAATGGATTATTTTAATAATTTCAAGAGAATCTAACATAATGAAATGTATATTGAATTGAAAGTATAAAAAGATGAAGTTAATGTGTCATTAGAGAATATTAAGTTTTCATATTAATATAATAATTTACTCTAGTTATCTTGGATATTATCCTAATCATTTTAGATTTTGTATTTTGTTGAAACATGATCATGAAAATGAATCTAGGAAAGGAATGTATCTAGAAACCACTATAATGTAGCTTACTTAAATGGTTGAGAATCTTATAATATTTTATTATCATAGAAAATGTGAGTATACTCGTCTTACCTAAGTTGGTGAGGGTGATATCTTAATAGAAATTAGTTTTTTATAATTTTTTCTATTTTCACTAGTTAATAATATTCTAGTAATTTCTAAAAGTAATAAGAATTATGTAAAAAATATATGTATTGTTCTTCAATAATTTTTTTATTTAATAGATTTGAAATATATATTAAATAATACCAGTAACCTTGAATATTTATTTTATGAAAGGGTTATATTTTGGGGAAAACTTTTGTAGAACACATGATTGAGGGATGGGTGAGTCTTTTTCTTAACAGATTCTATATGTTGAAGAAATAAATAGTTTATTGAGTTTGAAAAATTAAGTAAGACAATATTGATAAACATGATATTTATAATTGATCCATGATATTTTTGGTGAAGTTAATTTCTTTTTAGGATTGTGATATATAATGGATGGTGTGTGATTTTTATACCATTTTAGTGTTTAGGTTAATGTAAATATCCAGAAGGATATATGGTTTCACTATGGTTTAATGTATTGGATATTAAAATGGTTTTGAGAAATGTATTTTATCAAAAATATATGATTTGGGTATATACATACTTGGGTATATGATTGTATAAGTGAATACAATTATTTGAATCATGATAAGTAACTTTATATAGCCTAAGACAGTAAGATACATGTATTATTAGTGGTTATACTATGAATGATGAATATGTTAATAATACCATTATCCAATTTCTTAAATGAGTAATAATTAAAATTATGAGGATTTAATTTATTTATAGTGCGGGGAAGAATGTAATGACCTGAGATTTCACTATACATTTTTCTTAAATAAATAATGTGTTCGATAGTTTTCTCTATATGCAACACAAAAATAAAATGAAATCGTGATATGTTTATACCGTTAATACCATGTATTTTAATTAGTAAGTATGAATATGAGTAACTAAATTATGAAATACATTATAATATTTTTATGTATAAAGATTATTTTATACAAATTTACTATATTCATTATTATTTTTAATAATCAATTTTGTATGCACTGTAAATTTTATTAAAGAAAACTAAGAATAATATTGTTAAATTATTATTTTAATAAAATATAATATTTATTGATTAACTCTAGCTTTATTAGTGTTTTATAGAATTTATGAATAATCATAATTAGTATTTTAGAAATTCATTTTCCTTTAAAAAAAATTCTCATTTTGTTTTATGAATTTATTTAAAAGTTAAAATTGAAAATTATAAAAATTGAATTTGAATAAATAATAATAATATTTGGATTTATAATTTCAATATTATTTTTAGATGGATTTTTTATATTTTTCTAAAAAGATTAATTTTTATGTGAATAGTGAAAAATACCATTTTTGCAAACAAAATGGATTTTATGAAATTATTAGTATAAAAGTATAAATGGAGAATTTAAGTAAAATTTTTATAAGACAAAATATTTATTTTATAAGAGAATTTATAGTTTTAAAAATTTTTATTTTAATTAACAAACTCATATTTTACATTTTAGAACATAAGTTATATTTTTCAAAAAATGGTTTTTACTACATTATGCATTTACTATTTTAAAATTAATTTTTATTAATTTTAAGAATTGAATCAAATAAAATGGGTTTAATATTTTTAATCAGTAGGTCTAAATTATTTAATAAGTACTTTTTTATTTTTTTATCATAATGGATAAGATACCTTAGGTAAAAACTTGTTACTTTGGTAAATATTGAAAGGGTAAAAAAGTATTTAACCAAGAGGGAAAGAAAAAAGCATATTTATAACATGTGTAAGAATGGGTGGTTGAGGCCTTTATCAGCCCTATCCCTTCCCCTATCCATTATTTGTAAATTTTTGAGTCACTTTACTTAGTTTTTACTTCCCATTATTAAAAGGTAATGGATATTTACTAAAATTTCACCCCTTTTCACTTTTAAAGGGGTACTTCTCTTCTAAATTCCCCTTACACTAAAACCCACTTAGTTTAGCTCAAAATATTTCCAAACATCTCCTCAAAATTCCTATTCATATTTAGGAGTTCATGGTTGTTTTTTCGAAAGTTGATGGTAAATGGTCTAGAGTGGGGGGGGGGGGGTAAGTAAACCATCTTAAAATAATTATCCAAGTTAAAGGAAATTATCAGAGTTAGTTAATTATCAAAGAAATAGAAAATAAAATGAAATAACATAATTGTATTTTTATATTAGTTTAGTACATGGGTTTAATGGATAAATACTACTATTATTAAAATATAAAGGTTTTTTGGGGAAAAATTATACAACCTATTAACGACATGATAAATAAACCATTGCGGTAAATTCAACCATCCAAAAGAGCGTTCTAATAAAACAAATATTTCTTCATTTTAAGAGATAAATTCACATAAGTTATTTTAATCTTATATTTATTACCAATTATGATATATCACAAAAATAAACTCTAAATAAGATAATTATTGTTCTGATATAAGGATATGAAGATTAAATAACTTTATAACCAGATATTGATTATGGCGTGGTCTTGTTTGGGTTGGTTTGACCACCAACATGAACAATGCTATAAATTTATATCAATTATGATTATGGGAATTTAATTTATTTTAATATATTATATATATAAGTTAATTATGTCTTGTTTTTATTCTATAATGGTAATATAAAGATTTAAATCATTATTTTATAAAACACCGTTCGTCTACTAAGAATCATCAAAACACGATCATGGCCAAATTAATCTTTGATGATCATAACCAAAATTTCATAGAATTATATTATAACATTATAAATAATTATAAAACATTAGATCCAATACAATTTATGATCTAGGAATTATGAAATTTTGGATAAGAATGAAGAACCAAACTGCTATTAGAAACTATTTCAATACGATCAAGAATACTAACACTCGATATCAAAATTTATAATATCTAACTAATATAATTATAAATTATTTTTACAAAAATTTATTGATATGATTTTTTTAATAGGTGATTATGATAGTTATTTTTTTATAAAGGATGTTAGAGAATATTTTGACTAATAGGGAATTGAGTTAAGGGTTTCTGGTCAAAAGTTTTCATCCCTTAAGACACATTTCTTATTATATACCATTTTTCCTTTAATATGGCGTGATTAAAATATAATAAATCTATTTCACCATATTCATAGAGTTTTGAATATCCATATCATGTTCTATATTAAATGGATATCTATTCAAAAAGATTCTAAAGCCGAAAAGGGGTTTTTGTTAAAAAGTTACTAAAATAATAAGGGTTTCATTTCCAATATTATTTTTAAGTCAAGATTGTTTTTGAAAGATAGTCCATATGGAAAATTTTGTATAATTAATAAAACCTCACATAATTTTATTTTTTAAATTAATTGGGTTTTACATGTCCCATAGAAATTTAATTTCCCCTTGACTCATACTTTACCCAAAGTGTTTCTTGTAAGTGAAATTGACTCCATCGCTTTTCTCAGTTGGTAATATCCCTATTTAAATGTACTTATTAATTTTATTCTTTTGAAAATGACCTTATCTATTCTTCAATAATGGAGTAATCAGACTAATACACATATTAATGTTTTCTAGTTTGGGCTCCCTTATACCTTAATGAACTAATTTTGTTAAAGCATATACACTTGGCCTTCATTACTTCAGGAAACCTTGAATTAGTTGTTGTACCCTTTTTTCCATGATTAATAAAATAATTCATACTTTGATGATGATGAAAAGATTCCATTTTTAACATTTATTTGTGAATATTACACTCTTCTTCCTTTTTGATTTTATATATATCATTCTATCTATGTTTTCATGGTTTCAAAATAAATTATTTTCCTCACTATTTTTTAAAATATTTGTTTTAAAATGATTTCAAAATACCAAGAATAATCATTATTTCCAAGGAAATTATAGATCATAGTTTTGAAGATCCTTGGTCTTTCCTAGTCATTAATGTTTTAGAAACCTAATTCTTCTTCCAATTAATTGCCTCTATGAATACTATATTTTTTATTACTTTGATTGAAGGATGTTAACCTATGTTCCATACATCGATTTATTAGGAAAATGTTTTTCTTAAAAATAAAACCTTTTTCTATATGGTGTAAATACCATATGTTTTATTATCTTGATTGAATGGTATTTACCTATAATGTTACAGAATATCTTTGGATACCCTTTTAGTTTACATGGGGTTCTCATATTATGATTATTGTTTATTTATTTATATTATTCCATTTAAAAATAATATGAATATCATTTTCTTTCCATGGGTTCTTTATTCTATAAAAAGTGAATGATTTTCATTTCAATGTTTTATGAAACCCATCTTATTTACATGGGTTCTTTATGATGTGATAAGTGAATGATTTTTAAGTGGAACATGTATGTACGGATGACTAGAGGGAGGGGTCTTATATCAACCTAAATTCATTGATTAAGGATTTATATCTCATAAGATAAGTATTTGTGAGAGAATTTTAGTTTCTTATAAGTTTTGGCACAAATGGTGTGGTTCATGAAAGTAATGTTTCATTACACTGACATTTATGCAATATTTGAATGATTTCATAGTTTTATACAAGTTATCATTCACATGTTATTCTCTCATGAGTCATTTTTATTGAATAATTCATGTATTATGTTAGTCCAAGATTTATACCATGTTGTATGATCTATACTTTATTAGGTATAAGTTTCTTATATATCTTTATTATAAACATATTCTCATCTTTTCTCACTAATTATATTTGATTATTATCACTTATAATTACCCTTATTGGGAACCTGCACTAACTTTATTATGTTTCCCTTTACCCATGTTATGAATATTTGGAAAGTATGATGTGAATATAAGAGTTTATAATGTGGATAGTTTGAGAGATATGTTGAAGAATCATTATAGATTAACCAGTTTCTTATACAATGGAAAAATATCCAATTGATATAGAGAACATAGGTTTTTTAAGTTAATTTTTTCTCTAATTCTATAAAACTCTAATCCTAAAAGGTCTTGGGAATGTATTATAATATAATATTTACTTTAATTTATGTGGGTGAGACAATCACATTTGTGGGTCGTTATACTATCCATGTGTTAAACACTGATATGAATCCATTTAATTTTTTTCACATGATCCAAATCTATAAAAGCCCCTACATATAGTCCTTGTTAAATTACATTAAATTTCATGAATCCCATGTCTAATAAACATTAATCTAAAATTATTAGAATCATTACTTTCCATAAGAACTTAAGCTGCTTGACATTTGTGTCCTTACTGCATGACATTAAAATGCACAACATATGGTCCACCTTATAAGACTTTAAATTGATTAGAGTGATTTATCCTATATGACCCAACTTCCCTACATGATAGTTATATCCATGTAGGGGTTCCTTTCATATGTTATGTGTCTATAATATTATACTAGGATAAAAATCCCCTATTCTTAGGGAAACCTAGATCTCTTATCTTGGGTATATTACATTGGTATTATTTTGGTATTATCTTATAAAAAACACATCATTCTCCTACTTATGAGGTAGATCTATGAAAATACCATTTTATATGAACTATATAGGGATTTATTACTATTCTATCAGATAAATAATGATGTTTTAGGCCATGTATTTCTAAACCAACCATATATCACTATCTATTTTCACTCTGCCACAATATTCCATAACAAATTAACTAAGGTAAGTTTCGTCCAGATGTGTTCTAATAAAATTTTGAATATCTATTTCGCACAAACCACACTTAGTACCTTGAGTGTATTGAATAACAATGGTAACACATTTATTCAAATACAAGGGATATATTTTTTATAATGAGTCCCAAGACAACATATTTGATACTACAAATACAGGGTATATTTCATCCTAATTATATGGCCCTCTCACCCCATATCCCCTTGAAAACCTTGTTGTAGAACCTTTCATTAAAATATCATCCATAGATCGTCCTTTGCATATTTGTTCCATTTCATCACTTACTATATAAAATATATAAGTTATGATTTATATCATTTTCATTCCATGTTCTTACATGTTAAGTAAATTCAAGATCTTAATCCATGTTTGGGTTGTTATACCCTCTCACTGGTCTAAGAACTATGACATTAAAATCTGTGTATATCTTCTAAGGAAACTTGGACTAATGGAGGCACCCTCATTATTATTATATCAACATTGTCTCTATATGATACAAATAACCCCCCTCATTCTCATTACTTGATGTTGTAAAAAACTTAAAATCTAATAACTCTTTTTATAATAACTATGAACTTAAACTAGGAATGCCCATACATCAATTCCCCTATACTAGAATTTGGTTTTATATTCATGTAAATATTTTCTCATCCTTTATATAAATAATATCTCACACTTTTGTTAAGGATTTATAATATTAAGGTTCATCTATTTTTTAAGTTCAAGTTGTATAAACTTTAAACTAAAAAAACCCTATTATTAGTATTATAACCTTAAATTTCATTCACCCTACCTATGTGGTGGTCTATACTAGTTTTTGTGTTATCTCATTCATGTCGAGTCAACCTGGGATTTATTTCTAGGTATATTACATAATCTTTTGGTTAAATAAGTATGACCATAAACTCCTATCATTTTTTGGTCAAATATTTATGAATTTAAACTCTAGATATTTTTGGTCAAATCTATATGAACTTAAAGTTCATTCATTAATCTTCCAAGTTTCAATACCCTTAAATTTTAAATGAAAGATGCATAATGGGTTTTCAGGTCAAAAATTCATAAATCATGACCTAATCCAAAGTCAAGACTTATCTTGATAAGAAATTTCCTTTCATGGTATAGGAAAAATATAGAGTAAAAAATTGAAATGACACAAAGACTTTTGAGTCCACTATATGGCCCTATAAAAATTAATTATTTTCCTAGTTGACCCACTGGTCTATGTAAAAGATAGAGTGAAACCTTAATTTTCTTTCCTGTATGTGTGATCAAGATATTTTTGTTCATAAAAATTCTCAACAATAATGTGTTCAATATATAGTAGAGTATCCTTTATTATGCTTAAAATATTCTTGAATATATTTTTATCCATAAACCAACAACATTCCTTAAGTGTTTAAAATACCAAAATAATTTTATGGATATCAGTAATGAGTTTTTTGATTCTATGGGACACCACTCTTGGGTAAGGACATATGTGCCATCACATTTGGAATGTCCCAAAAATGGAATATTTCATTTTGAGAAGAAGGTTCACATTCAAAAACTAAGAGGCCCAAATGAATAATGAAATACAGAAAATCTTTTGGGCTAATAGTTTTGAACAATATTTAATAAATGAGGCATATATTAGAATAAAAGACTTAAAAATAGGTTATTCCAAATTTCACATAAAGAGTACTCAGATATGTGGAGGAATATAAAATCTAATATTTAAATTCACTCATTAATATTATTGATACAAAAATAAAATTTGTTGAAGATGAAGAGTCCTTTATTCCATAAAAAGTGATCTTTAGTAATTTTATTACAACTTTTTCTTCACATGTACACAGACTCTAAGACTTTGAGGGATAATGGATAAGAAATTTGGTAACAAATATTAATAATAAAGCATTCCAATAATATATCATTTAATATTCCTAATATTATACAAATTTTTGGTGGAAAGAATGAGAGGGATAATTTCCCACCCATAAATCCTATAAATATGTGTATCCACCTCCATACAAAGGTGTTGGGAAGAACGTGAGTGTTATTTTGAAGGATTAACGTACTGGAGTGATGATTTAATTTTATTCTATATTTTCAAAATATCTCACTTCCCCTTTATTCTCAATGACCCCTCAAATATAGGGGAAATTTTTTAGTGATTTGGGAAGGTGGGATTCTTTTTGTGATGCTTGAGTTCTTGTACATCATGTAATAAAACCATTAATTATTATTTTTTAAATTGGTTTCAATATTAAAAAACATTTTCTTATTATCAAGTGTTATAATATTTGTTTTCAATGTCTATTATTTTTATTTCTTTGGTCTATAATCATTATCTCCCTCTAATACGTTCTGGTTTGTATATGATGGAAGATACTAGGGCTTAGTGGTGAAGTACTAAATAATTGTGAGTACGCATGGGAGAGGTTGGGGACACTCTTTACTGATTTGGAATAAAAACACATGATTAGATTTTTTCCTAATTCAATTGGGGGTATTTACTAAAATTATCTTGCAAATTAAAAGTACGGTAAACCAAGATAATATTTTAGTAAGGGTTATTCTGACCATCAAAATTTAACCAAGGGTGCGAGAGGAGGTAGTTGTGGAATTTAATTTTCATTGGAATAAAAGAAGATGATTAGATAACTTCAAACTAGGATTGGATTGAAATTAGAAAGCAAGACTTGACCTGAACACCCTTTACCTATCATTTTTTTCAATCTCTTGCTTCATTTATTTTTTTTCAAAATATTTTTTTTTTCAAAAACTACCCTTCCACTAATTTAATGTGAAAAAATGATTGTTGTGCACTCATATTTAGAGAAAACATGTTTATACACTATATTACATTCTCACTTAGGAAATAAATATTTTTTTTCATATCTCATGATAGGTAGTTTTAAAAACATGGAGTCGTTTCTTGGGAGGTGGTGCTAACAATCAGATTTTCAAATTGCATGACTAGAAACTATCATACCAATTCGTACCCCTAGATCCTGAAATTAAAATAACCTCGATAAATTTACTTATAACTATTAATTTACAATATTAATTTGTGTAAATTTATCTTGAAAAGTCCAGTATAACTTCAGGTGTTCACTTCAATTTTGTTTTCATGGATGGAAATCCCAACCAGATCTTTAGAGACTAATATAGACCACAATTCCTTAATCAAAATAATAAAATTCTCATTCCATAATTACAAAATGACTTTTAAAATAAACCTATCATAATCCAATTACTTTTGAAGTTCCATGGCTTGGTGGGATAAGACCTAAACAAACACATTAATGATTTGGCATATGTTTTCTCTACTTTTAGACCCTGAGGAGTAGCTTAAGAGTAGTTAAAGTGGAGGAAATTCCCCTTTTTTCTCAAAGGATCTATAAAATAATGGTTTTAAAACCTGTAACCAGGTGAATTTCATAATAGGGATGACTTAAATAGATTCTTCATATAAATATTTTCCCCACCTATAGAGCATATATATTAGTAAAGAGATCTATTCTATTATACAGTCAGCTAGAGAGACCCTCTACGAGCACTATGAAAGGTTCAAGAAGCTATATGCAAGATGGCCACATCAAAAAATCAAAAATTATAAATTCCTTATTTTATGAGGATGATAAAAACCTATTAGATGTATCATCTTGATGATCATTAACTGAGAATTAACCAGTAAAATCCAATGGATTAATTGAGAAAATTTCTCAAAAATTTCAAATGTTTAGTATAAGAGGAATTGGAACAAAAATAAATTCATTAGGTTATAAATTCTCATCCATAACCCTTATTATAAACTAATATTTAAGGTATAAAAATTTTGGTGATACAGATGGACTTGAAATAATTGAGTGGAAAATAAACACCAACTAAGGTTTGTAGTTTGTGTTCATCACTAATACATTTCACGAAATAGTGTGTTAAATTGAAGGGCATGGAAGGTTTAGAAATATCTATTTATATAAGGAAATTCTAACAAATCTAAGTAAGAAGAGGACCTAACCAAGTACATTTTAAATTTGGTAATTAGAAGAATCTTGGTAGACTCCCTACCAAAATATGTACCCAAACCAACCCTTATTACAATAACAATTAAAAAATAAATATTAAAACTAACCTATTTACCAATAAAAACCACCATCTTTCAAGAAAATGAGAACCTACGACCATCCATCTACCATTAAAACACTAACTATTCAATAACAACAAGCTATAGAGATAAAAGTGCTTGTGATTAAAATAAAATAGATTGGATTTGTTTGGTAGAAATTTCCATAAATCTAGGAAAACTTCCATCCCAAACATTCCCTAAACTAAAGGATATTACAAAAAAGATCACAATAAGAATTATCATGGAGATTCAATCAGCATTACCATCAGAAACTAAACCAAATTCGCAATAATAATGAATAAATTGAATCTAAAAATTCAAGACAACTTTTAGAAAACAGCCCCAAAAGGATGAAAAGTAAGAATAATAAAAAAATGTTATTCCAAATAAGAATATATAATAAAAAATACCCCAAAGTAAAACAATATAGAATAAATATATACCCCCACCATTTCCATCAATTATGATACAACCAATTAAAATTCACGAGGAAGCACTTAAAAAAAGAAATGATTTAAACTTTTAAAAACATGGTGATAAATATTCCCTACCATAAGAACTCAAAAAAATCACTATATATGACAAATAATTGAATTAAATTTGCATATATAATGAGAGACTTCAAGAAAATGATAATATTCGATTCAGAAGAAGTTTCTCAACCCTTATCACAACACAATTTCTAACTAAATGTCAAGATCCAAGGACATTTT
Organism: Viscum album; assembly: GCA_963277665.1. Classification (NCBI taxonomy): domain Eukaryota; kingdom Viridiplantae; phylum Streptophyta; class Magnoliopsida; order Santalales; family Viscaceae; genus Viscum; species Viscum album. Next base: position 1,798,348,035 of record OY728138.1, read on the forward strand.
CTATTCCATGTGCCATTTTATCATTAAATTTATTTAATTATGTACATGGTATAGGTTATTTAATTAATGTACCACCTCAATAAATATAAAATTATTTTCATATGGTATACTTGAAGACCACAAGAGTGGATGTCCATCATGCAAAAAGATCTACAGTTTTTCTAATCAGAGTTTTGGAAGATATCCTTATATAAGTCCAAGATCTACTATCAATAACTTATTTATATGTTTTAAATAAGGAATAATATATTATAACATAAAAATACCACATAATTTTTGATATACATTTCTTAAATATTGATAATACCATTATCAATGTCCATGAAGGAACACCCACCATTGTCTTTGGAGACAACATTGCACACTTCAATTTTTTTTGACTCCATGAGGCACCCTTTGGGTGATAACTCCCTATTTACACATTCCCAGCCTGAGGAGGATGAAAAATTTGAATATTAAGGTCTATTTAATGAATTTATAACTATAGGGAATTATTTTATGAATGAAAATTCCATAGAAGATAAGGCTATCCTGAATTCTGGAAATTTTCAAAATTATGATTTCAAATCATAAAAAGTGGTAACTTATGAATTTTTTTAAGAATATGAAAATTTAACTCATGAAGAAGAAGCTAATAAAATAACTTTTGTGTAGTAGGTTTAATATTTAGAAGTGATGAACTTTAATTTAATAATATCCCTTGAACCCTCACAAAATATTCAATTAAAACCACTACCCAATGATTTAAAATACGCACATCTCGTGGGTGGAGAAATATTATCAATGATAATTGAAAATAAATTTTATAGAACCAAAAAAAATTATTTGATTGAACTTTTTCCAAATAATGTCTATGAAATATGGTTGAATATATGATGTTGGATCAGGTTATACCAAATACACACAAGAGGGGGGTGAATTGTGACTTTTACAAATTCTTTACAAATCATGATGAAGCCCGAGTTTGTCCTTTTGTCTTTATCAGGTTGTTTATGCAGAAGAAAATAAACAGTTAAAGAATGCAAGGATGTATAGTGGTTTGAGGAACCTAAGAACTATAGTCCACTCCACCAATGATTTTCTCCACGAGCTTGGTGATTTTCACTATCTGGTCCTTTTATCAACAGACCATCCACAACTGAGTATAGGGAGTTGACACCTTTACAAGTCATGGCTAAAAAAAAAGCGTTCTGGTTCATAAACAAAACCAAATACACAGGTTAGTATGAGAATCTAGTTACTCAAAATAAAAATAGTATTTGTGTTGATATACTGTCTAGTTGATCTTCACAATTGCAATAACACACAACTGATAGTAGATAGATCATTATCTTTAGAATAGATGTTCTTAAGATAAGGGCAGTTATGAGTCAATTCAGTTGTAATAGATATAGAAATAAATTCATAAACTCTAACAAAAATGGATTCATGAAATATATTCGATATAAAAATGGTTAATCTTCAACGTGTTTCTTCTTCTTCTTCTTCAGAAAAATAGAGTTTTATAGATCTTGGTAGCAACAGATCTGTAAATCTCGAATGACTTTGTAAAACTCTAGTAGTGAAGAAATCAAGATCTTGTTATATATTTTCTTTATTATTATCCATTTTTTTGTAATATAAAATATTAAAGATATATATATAATAACGACAAGTGTTTTTGTTAAAAATTTAAATCCACAAAATTCACCTTTAGAATCACGATATTCAAATGTTTGAATAACATAGCAGTCATAAATCCCATGAATATTCAGCTTAAAAATCTCCTCTTAAATCGATCCTTTGAATAAAAAATAAATGGTTTTGATTTAGTCAAAGACATGCTTTAAAATTGGGCTTTGAATTTGGCTTGAAATCAGCCTAATAATCTGCATAAAGACCATTGCTTAATAAAGTCAAAATTTAAATCTCCGACGCCAAACATAGGGTTGAACTGCATAGCATACATTATCTAAACGTAAGGTTCACAATTTAAGGTTCAAAACATAAGGTTCACAGAGTAAGGTTCACAATGTAAGGTCTACAATGTAAGGTTCACAACGTAAGGTTGATTAACCATACTTTTCTCTTCAACTCTCAAATGTACGGTACAATATCCACACTTTCCTTTTTAGCAAAACATAAGATAACTAATCCATAAGGTGCATTATAAATGTAAGGTTGATGATCTATAATTTTATCATCTTCTAAAGGTAAGGTATATGATCCATACTTGTTGATAAAATGTAAGGTTGTTTTCAAAATTAAGGTTGATGAACCATACTTTTGAGAAACAAACATAACGTTCCATACTAACGTAGCATTCTTCTTCTGTAATTCCAGACGTAAGGTTCCTTCCAAACATAGGTTTCTTCTTCCATAATTTTGTCTATAATGTATGGTTTCTTAACCATACTTTTCTTATATTCCATAAAGTAAAAGAAAGATTCCATCCCTATGCTATGCTCCTCAATGTAGGGTATGAACAATGTTTCCAAAACACTCTCAAGTGATTTCTGAACACATAGAGCATTAATAGTGTTTCAAGAACACACTAATATGAAAAAATGATTTCCAAGCACTTTTTCAAAAAATTCATGCTGATTAAACGCTTTAATATGATTCTAATATAGAGAAATAAAGAATATTAATTTCCTAAAATATAATCAAAGTAAAATCATTAGAATAAAAAATAAGGGTATTTGTGAACATCAAAATAATCATAAAGAGATAGAGTATTGTTCTCAATGATCTCCCCTTAATAAAATAGAGTATTTTTTAAAACAACACTTGCTCAACAATATCCCCCTTTTTGATGATCACAAAACCCATGAAATAACAAATGTAATTATCTTACAAAATTAATTATATATTGTTTAGAATTTTGCAAAGATAAAAGAAATATTTTATTCTAATAAAATTATTTCTTAATTATTACATTTGTTTACCTATTTATAAAGTAAAAAAATATCTATTAAATTATAAATAAATAAAATAAAATTTTGTGTTTATCCAAAAAATTATTCTTTAAAAAAACATTAAGAAAATTCTCCCCTTAAAATGAAAATTTTTCTTTTCTCCCTATGAGTAAAAGATTAACAAAAAAATGTTGTGTTCATCCATGTTTCTCCCCCTTTTTGTGATATCAAAAAGAATGATTGAATAAGGAATAAAACACATTTTAATGTAGAACTGAACTTATGTAAATGCTATGATAAACCATTTATCAATATTTGAAACTAGATTACTGACATTTTAATATAGACAGTACAATAAAACAAATCCAAACATATAAAAATGAGATGAAAGTATATTTTATTGAAAATATAATTACATGTATAGTAATGAAAATGAGAATCAAGGTTGTGCTAAAAAGGTTTGGGAAATAGGTTTCAGCACCTCTGAATGACTTCATTGATCTCTGACATCAGCAGTTGCAACCTTTTCATCATTCCATCGCCTAACTGGACTATGATATCCCTTCCTTCCTTAGTCAGATAGATATCTTCAATAAAATTGACTCTAAAAAACTCATGTAATCTCTCTTCATTCTCTATAAAACTATTTAGATTCCTGTGAATCTGTTCAATAGAACTCTGACCCCTTGTTCATCTGAGGTAAGCTGGTCAACAAGATGCTTTTGATTATCCAGCTGAACAGATAATGGAGCATTGTTACAATATAAGTCATGTAATCTATCATTCATATGACTCATTACTATAATACTAGCCTAAAATCTTCTTATCAGATCATGTGAAGTTCCTGAGGTACCTGGTTGACTGTCCTTGACAATTACAAACTGTTGCTCCATCAAATCTTAAAATCTACCAAATATGGATTCATTACCATTTCAGATTTCATTTTTCCAACTTCAACTAACATTTCATTCTTTAAAACTTCCACTTCCATTTTTTAAACCGAACTATCTTTCATGTTCTGAAATTTATGTCTCTCCTTTTCTAATGCTCATCTTAAAGAAGCATTTTCAGCTTGACCTTTATTAAATTTCTGGATTAACTCTTCCACATGATGATTCTCAAAATCAGAGGCACCCTATGCATGATTCTCAACTTGATTTAATAAATTTAAAGGCAAAGATTGAGCATCAGATCTCTGATCTGTAGCCTTCTCCAATGGTTTCTTAATGGATATTTCCTCATAGACATAAACTTACTCATCTATAGAAAAATTTTCATTAAGAACTTTAGTATGAATCTCAAAAGTATTCTCTTCTAAATTCACATCAGTAGGTTGTTTCTATTCCTGACCATCTTCTTCATTGAGTTCCTCTAGGATTGGATCTTATAATATAGGTTCCTCTTGAGATAATTCCTCTTGAACAATCTTAGTAGGCTATACAGTTTGAGTTGATTCAGGTCCAACCACTTCAAATTCTCCAGAATTTTCAACAGTTTGAGGCACAATTTATTTTTCCACTTAAGGAGTAACCTCAATCTAAGAAACTGTTGGTTGTTCAATTTTCTGTACTGTAGGTTCTATAATAAATTTTTAGCTCATAAGGGGTTCAGTTGCATTAGCAGTTTCTTGAATAGGCTCCTCACTATTTGGATCCACTCGATGTATTTTCCATTAAAGTACCTCTTGACTTTCCTCATCAGTAGGTGGATCAACTGCTTCAAATATCAATATTTTTTAGGTTCAACTTTCTCTTGATTTAGCCATTCCTTCCTTAGACTTAGCAGGTTGGTCCCCCTAAGCCAAGTCCTAATCTTCCTCAACTCCAATAGGCATAACCTTTCCTTTCACAGTACTCAAGAAGAAGCCAATATTCCTTAGCATTCCTGCATTGAAAATATTTATTTGATGGCATCTTACTCTGGAATCTATTATTATTACCATATTATACTTAAACATTAATTCTGAAATGAATATTCTATAGGGATAGAAGTTCATTCTAGCCTCTGGTTGACATCAGTAGTTGAGATATCTTATCATATATCTTAGAAAATTCAAATTGATTTCACTTATAAGAAAAAACATTATATACATGTCAGGAAAAAAAATCTTCTCCATCTCTGACATCATAGGTGCAATTCCTATTTGCACAAACTTAGCAAGAATCCTCTAATCCAGTTCCAGATCATTCACTAAAATTTTTCTTATACTTTTAGATCCAAATAAAAATGACATAATGTCCTATAGATTATGTTTATCACCTCTAATATTCTTTAAGTCAAAATGATAAACTCCCTCATGAGGGTAGTTTAAGATTTTATCTATTTCTATAGATGAAATTAAAAAATCCTGATGTTCAATTTTTGAAACTATGGTGTCCTCTGTATCTCCAAGATTGAACTGAAAGGATGTGAAAAAGTGATGATGATCTACCTCATATAGAAACTTTGTATTTTCTCCACTGAAAGTATCCTTGAGATTCTGAAAAGCGATTGATTTCTGCAACATGAGACCCATTTGATACAACTATTCCAGGTCGATTACCTTTCCTTATAGAATTTTTCTTCCTGCCTTGCGCTGACACATGGAATTACTAGATTCTCTTTCCTCAATTATCTATGTCTTGGCCACTTCTGTTTCAATGTTTTGAAGGCTCAATGGTTTAGGGTTTCAAAGGTTTAGGCAAAGTTAAATGAAGGCGGTAAGTTTTTTGGTGTTTTAAAAAGTTTTGAGAAAATAAACGGGTTTGGAAATTGAAACGGTTTCTGACATCCTTGATTCCCATGTAATTTACTTTCATAATAATCATTATATAATTTAAATAAAATAAAACATATTTAGAAAAAAAATGAATTTGTAAATTATTATAAAAACAAATAATTAAATTATTTAAAACAGTGAAGAAAAAAATGCATAAAAATTAAAATTAAAATTTCATTTAAAATTAAATAAACTTAGTTCCCCCTTAATAAAATCAAACCTCACAGTGGGAAGTGTTTTAGTAAAAATATTAGCTAATTGAATTTCAGTACATACAAATTCTAACAATATATCTTTTTTAAGAACATGGTCTCTTAGAAAATGATGTATGATATTAATATACATTGTTCTAGAATAATTAATAGGATTTTTTAAAATATTTATAGCATTTATATTATCACATAAAATAGGCGTGTTATTAAAATTTAGTCAAAAGTACATAAGAGTGTTTTTAATCCACCAAACCTATGCACAAAAACTGCCTTCTGCCTCTGCTATTGACATGGAAACTGAGTGTTGTTTCTTACTACACCATGACACTAAAGATTTTCCTAAAAAGTGACAAGTCCCTGAGTCTCTTTTTCTATATAATCTACAACTTCCAAAGTCTACATCTGAATATGAAATTAAATTAAAATCATAAGCTTTTGGATATATAAGAGATTGAAAAATAGTTCATTTTAAATATCTAAAAATTCTTTTAAGAACACTTAAGTGAGATTCTTTAGGATCAGATTGAAATCTAGCACAAAGACATACTGAATACAATATATCTGTCCTGATAGAAGTAAGATATAATAAACTACAAATCATACCTCTATATAATTTTTTGTCAGCTGATTTTCCAGTTTCATCCAAATCAAGTTTTATATTAGTACACATAGGAGTTGTATGTGTCAGGCTATTTTCAAGTCCAAATTTCTTTAGTAAATCAGTAATGTAGTTTATTTGATTTAAAACACTTCCAAAATCCATTTGATAAATTTTAATTCCTAAAAAGAAATTTAATTCTTCCATCATACTCATTTCAAATTATTTTTACATTAAATTTGGAAACTCATGATAATGTTTTTTTTGAACTAAAAATTATATCTTCAATATAAATTTGAACCAATAAAATATTAGAGTTAACAATTTTCTTAAACAATGTTGGATATTCCATCCCAACAGTAAAATAATTTTCAAAATAAAAGAACTTAATCTTTCATACCAAGCTTTAAGTGATTATTTATGTCCATAAAGAGCTTTAGTATGTTTATAAAAATCTGGTTTTTATAAATTTTCAAAACTAGAAGGGTTCTCAACATAAACTTCCTCCAATAAGTAACCATTAAAAAAGATAGACTTAACATCCATCTGAAATAATTTAAAGTTCATATAAGATGCATATTCTAAAAGGGCTTTAATATCATCTAATCTAAATACAGGTGCAAAGGTCTTATCATAATGTATACCTTCTTCCTGATTATATCCTTTAGCTACTAGTATTTATTTATTTCTAGTTATTATTCCTTGATCATCTTGTTTATTTCTAGAGACCCATTTAGTTCCTATAAATGGATAGTTTTGAGGACTTTCAACTAAATTCCAAACTTCATTTCTCTTGAAATAGTTTAGTTCTTCTTGTATTGATATCATCCAATTTTCACCAACTAAGGATTCTTCTAATGTCATAGATTTTAATTGGGATAGAAATGTAGAGAATTCAACAAGATTTCCTACATTTCTTCTAGTTTTTATTCCAGTGTCTAGGTCTCCTATAACAGTTTCTAAAGGGTGATTCTTTAGAGTTCTAGACTATCTTGGTAGTACACTGTTAGGTTCTTCAATTTCATTTTCTTCTAAACTGGATTGAATTTAATTTAAATCCTTTCCAAAATAATCTTATAAGTTCTCAAGTATCATGTTATCATTAGAGTCAGATTCATCAATTTGGTCTTTTCTTTTCTCAAAGGGATTAGATTCATCAAATTTCACATGAATTGATTTTTCAACAATCCCTGAATTTTTATTAAAAACTTATTAAGCTTTTAAAGTAACAGAATATCCTAAGAAAATGAATTCATCAGATTTTGGATCAAACCTACCAAAATTGTTCTTGGTGTTTAAGGTGTAAACCTTACATCCAAAAACATTAAAGTAATTTACTTTAGGTTTTCTGTTATTACAGAGTTCATAGGGTTTATTTTTAAAAATTGGTATGATTAAAACTCTATTCATTATATAGTAGGTTGTACTTACAACTTTTACCCAGAAATAAGTAGGAAGACTATACTCATTTAGCATAGTCCTAGCCATATCTTTAATAGTCATATTTTTTATTTCAACAATTCCATTTTGTTGAGGTGTTGTTGTTGCAAAGAAGGTGTGTTTAATACCCATATTTGAGTAAAAAGAATTAAATTCTAGATTCTCAAATTCTCCACAATGATCACTTCTTAATGAAATTATTTTAAAACCTTTTTCATTTTGCACAGATTTGCAAAAAATTTCAAATATTGTAAAATCTTTATTTTTATATTTTAGAAAATAAATCCAAGTAAATCTACAATAGTCATCAATGAAAACATATACATATAATTTACCAGCCAAGATTTCTATTCATGATGGTCCAAAAAAATCCATATGGATAAGTTCTAGAGGTTTAGATGTACCAATTTTGTTAATAGATTTTGAGGATGATTTGTGCTGCTTGCCAAGTTGACATGCATCACAGAATCTATCACTTTTAAATTTGAGACTAGTAAAATTAGAAAATAATTGTTTCATAGATAAATTATGTAAAACATATACATTGAAATGCCCAAGTCTTCTATTCCAGATCCATGATTTATTTATCTTAGTAGTTAAGCAGTTTACTTTTGGTTTACACAAGGAATTTAATTCCTGATTATAGACATTATCAGTTCTGGGTTCTATAAGTTTAAGCAATTTATCATTAAAAATAGAACAATAGTTGTTAGAAAAATCAACAAAATAACCATCATCATAGAGTTTAGAGATACTTATTAGGCAATGTTTTAATCCTTGTACATAGAGTACTTTATTAATTGAGACAACTTCTGGATCTCTAATATTTCCAATGCCAATAATTTTACCTTTGGCATTGTCACAAAATGTGACTAATCCTCCATCATTTTGAGTTAATGTTTTAAAATTCGATGAATTCTCACCCATATTCCTGGAGAAATAGCTGTCCATATACTATATTTCAGTTTAGTTTATGTGACCTACTTATTGTAATGACATTTAAACAAAGGTTTGTTTTGGTACCCATATTTTGTTAGGTCCAACAGTGTTAGCCAACAATGTTCTGGGAATCCAGACTTGCTTTGTTTTTCTATAATCAGTAGAATCATATAAACTGCTTGCAACAAAGTCTTTCTTAATCCCACTTATTTTTAGTTTCCTTAAATAATAGTTTTTAGATATGTGACCTTTTTTTCCACAGTAGTTGAAAATTTTACCTTGTGTACTTGAAATTTTTTTTTATACAGTTTTGGTTTATCACCTTTACTGCATATTCCATATCTTTCCTTTTTAATCACATTCTTTCCAAGAATTTCATTTAGTGTAGTTTCTCCTTTTGTAAAAACAAGAGCTGCACTTTTTTATGTTTCTACTTCTCTTTGGAGTGTTTTTATTTTAGTTTCATTATCTATATAGTTTATGTTTGATGAGTTATGTTTTTCAATTAACTCTTGATGTTGTTTTAGCAGAGTGTGTCTATCTCATAGAACAAAAGTGTGAATATTTTTCAGTGTTTTGTGTTTTTTAAATAAATAATAATATTTTTCTTCTAGAATGTTGTAGTAGGATTCATGTTTATTATTTGAACAACTAGAACTAGAATCAGAACCAAATGAGTAATATGATTATACCTCATCAGCTTCTGCCATAAAGCACATATTTTCTTTTAGATTTGATTCTTGTTTTTCTGAGTCAGACTTTGATGAGCTACTGGAGTATTTAGAAACACTCCAAGTATATTTCATTTCTCTTTTGTCTTTCTGCTCATAATAATTGTTTTTTAAAAATTTATTTTTCTTTTATCCTTTTAATTGAGGATAGTAAGGTTTAATATGACCCATCTTCTTGCATTTATAGCATCAGACTTCCCTTGGTTCTTTTTAATCCTTTTTGAAGGATTTTCTGAATCCATTCTTCTTTCTATAGAATTTACTGAACTTTTTGGATAGCTGAGCCAGTTCCACATATGAATTAGATGAATCAGAATTCTCTGATTTCATTTTGATTTTTTTCTTCACCATTCTTATCTTCTTTTGTGATTTTACTTTCAAAGAAGTATTTTCTCTCTTGATCAATACTTTATTCTCATTTGATTGATCTTTAATCTCAACTTCATACATCATTAGAGTTCCAATTAATTCTCTCATAGTTATATTGTTGACTGGTGATGCTTGTCTAATATCCCCTGATATCCCATTCCACCTAGGTGGTAGTACTCTCAGTACTTTCAAGGCTTGATCTGCTTATTTGTTAGGATCTACCAAGACAATGATTTTATTAAAAAAATTTGTAAGCCTTCCATTCATCTAGGTGATGATTTCTCCTTCAAACATTCTGAATGTGTCAAATTTCAATTTAGTTGTGGCATACCTCATTTGTCTGACATTGTCAGTTCCTTCACAAGCAACTGCAATTGTCTGCCACATTTCATAAGCAGTCATGCACTGAGATACTCTTTTGAATTCATCTGGTCCAATACCATAGATGATAGGATTCATAGATTTTGAGTTTATGTCGTAATCTGCTTCTATATCAGTACTCCATGTTTCAGTTTTCTCTAGAATCATATAGAGAGTTAGAATTTTTGAGTAAAATCTGTATCCAAGGTTCTTTAAGTAAATGATCATCCTTGATTTCTAGTATCCATAATTTTCACCATTGAAGTAGGGAGCTCAAACCATTGACATACTCTCTCATGAATCAGCCATTATGCTCTGTATAATCCAAAAAATTTCATATTGTTATAGGTTTGACAAAAGTGCCTCCTCTGATACTAATTATTGGATCAGGTTATACCAAATATGCACAAGAGGGGGGGGGGGGTGAATTGTGTCTTTTACAAATTCTTCACGAATCGTGATAAAGCCCGAGTCTGTCCTTTTGTCTTTATCAAGTTTTTTGAGTAGCAGAAAATAAACTGTTAAAGAATGCAATGATGTATAGTGGTTTTGGGAACTGAAGGCCCCTAGTCCACTCCACCAATTCTCTACTCCATGAGCTTAATGATTTTCACTATCTGGTCCTCTTATCAACAGACCATCCATAACAGAGTGTAGGAAGTTGAAACCTTTAGAAGTTAAGGCTAAAAACAGATCCTTCTAGTTCATACACCGAACCAAATACACATCTTAGTATTTGAATCCGATTACTCAAAATAAAGAGTATTTGTCTTGAAATACTTTCCAGTTGATCTTCACAGTTGAAACAATATGCAACTGACAGTAGATAGATTGTCATCTTCTGAAAATATGTTCTTCAGATAAGGGCAGTTCTGAGTCGATCAAGTTGCAATATATATATAAATAAATTTAGAAACTCCAATAATAATGGATTCACGAAATATCTTTGATATAGAAACAGTGAATCTTCAATGTGTATCTTTTTCTTCAAAAAAAAGAGTTTGATAAATCTTGGTAGCAGAAGATATGTAAATCATGAATGACTCTATAAAACCATAGTCGTGAAGAACTCAAGAGATTTTTATATATTTTATTTAATATTAACCCTTTTTTTGTAATTCAAAATATTAAAGATATATATAGAATAACGACGAGTATTTTTCTTAAAAATTTAGATCCACAAAAGTTTCCTTTAGATTCACGTTATTCAAATGTTTGAATAACGTAGTAGTAGTAACTCCCATTGAATATTCAGCCTGAAAATATCCTCTTAAATCGATCCTTTGAATCACAAATAAATGGCTTTGAATCAGTCAAAGACATGCTTTAAAATCAGGCTTTTTATTTGGCTTGAAATGAGACTAACAATCTGTTTAAAGACTATTGCTCAATAAAGTCATAATTTAAATCTCTGACGCCAAACGTAGGGTTGAACTACATAACATAAATTATTTGAATGTAAGGTTCACAACTTAAGGTTCACAATGTAAGGTTCAAAACGTAAGGTTTACAACATAAGGTTCACAATGCAAGGTTCACAACATAAGGTTCACTACGTAAGGTTCACAAAATAAGGTTGATCAACCATACTTTTATCTTTAACTCTCAAATGTACGGTATAATATCCATGATTTCTTTTTTAGAAAAACATAAGATACATGATTTTTAAGGTTCATTATAAAAGTTAGGTTGATGATCCATACTTTTATCAGCTTCTAAACATAAGTTATATGATCCATATTTTTGATAAAATGTACAATTGTTTTTAAAAGTAAGGTTGATGAAACATACTTTTGAGAAACAAACATAACATTCTATAATAACATAGGGTTATTCTTTTATACTTTTATGATATCCCAAATGTAAGGTTCATTCCAAATGTAGGTTTCTCATTTCATACTTTTTTCTATAACGTATGCTTGCTTAAACATTCTTTTCTGATATGCCGTAAAGTAAATGATGGATTCCATCCTTATGCTACGCTCCTCAATGTAGGGTACGAACAATGTTTCCAGAACACACTCAAATGTTCTCCGAACATGTAGAGAATGAAAAGTGTTTCTAGAACACACTAATACGCAAAAAAAATTTCCAAGCACTTTTTCAAATATTTCATGCGGATTAAACGCTTTAATATTATTCCAAAATAGAGAAATAAAAATATTAATTTCTTGAAATATAATCAAAGTAAAATAATTAGAATAACAAATAAGGTTATTTGTGAAAATCAAATTATTCATAAAGAGAGAGTATTTTCCTCAAATATCTCCCCTTAATAAAATCGAGTGTTGTTGAAAACAACACTTTCTCAACATAGAAGATATCCTAGGAATAAACGAAAAAATATACTCACATGGAATTCTACTATAGAGAGATTCCAAACCTATCAGATGACCCTAAAAGAGGTAGCATCCCACTTTAATTATGGTAATAAATAAGGATATAGAGAATATTATGGAAGCACATATCATTTATTCCATCTTAGATTCCCAATGGGTTAGCCCCATCCACATAGTTCCTAAGAAAACTGGCCTAACCACTACGAGGAATGGAAACAATGAATTTAACTCTATGAGAATTCATAATAACTGTGTGTATAGATTTTAGGAAGTTGAATTAGGTCACTTGGAAATATCATTTATACATCCACTTCATGGTCTAGATATTAGAGATATTGGTAATGAGAACTCATTATTTCTTTTTGGATGTATTTTTAGGTTACTTTCATGTACCCTTTACTCTAGATGATCAAGAGAAGACTACCTTTACCAGTACCTTCATAATTTTTTCTTACAAAAGGATGCCATTTAGAATATTTAATGTTCTAGGTATATTTCATAGGCTAATGGTAAATATAATTTTAGATAAAAATTAATATTTTTTGGTGCTATTCATGGATTATTTTAACATTTTTTGGATATTTTTTTTATCATTGTTTAAAAAATATAGAAAAAGTCTTGAAATATTTCATTAAAAATAATCTTGACTTATATTTTGAAATGAGTCATTTTATGTTTAAGAGAGGAATTTCCATTTGGTAAATCATTTCACAAAAAAGAATTTAATTGGATAAACCAAAAATTGAATGATAAATTCTTTTCCTTGCCCAAATTTTGTAAAACATGTTAGTTTATTTTTTGGACATGCAATATTCTGTAAAATATTTTTCAAAAATTTCATTAAGATTGCATCCCTCTATCTAGATTACTTTTGAAAGATAATAATTTCAATTTAAATGGAGATTTTAGAGAATAATTTAATGATTTAAAGAGGAGATTAATATCTCCACCAGTGAAGCAGCCACCGAATTGTGAAGAACCATTCGAGCTACTTTTTGTTGCATCTGACCAAGTAGTTGGAGAACTCCTTTCTCAAATAAATAAGGGATAGATGAAAGATTTTTTTCTATTATCACGACCTGCCTTCAGCAAGACGAGGGAAGGGATAACGAATTGTGAGACCCTTCCTTCCTCAAGTTAAAGGAGAGAAAATTATCCCCGAGTCCCACCTTCAATAGGCCCCGTAGTGGCGACTAGCACCAAGGGTATATAATCCCACGTAATATGGAAGGAATTTCCCTTTTTATTTAGTAGGATAAGGAGATATGATTTTAAAAACCCAACCAACTCAAAAAATGAAGGTATAAGTAAAGTAAAACCAAAAATCCATTCCCATATGCATATTCCAAATAAAGTGTTACAAGGTACAAGAAAAGTCAAAAGGGAATACCCAAAGAAAAGAAAACTAGCAACATCAATGGTCTCGACATCTGAGATAATAGGGTATGGCACAGTCTTAAAAGTCCTCCTAAAAACCTGAAAGATATTTTTATATACGTAGGGTTATTACACAGGTATACTCAGTAGGGAAAACCAAAAGATCTTGTGCACCAGTAGGGAGGAATTCTAATGCCACTGTGAGAAAAGGAGATAACCAAAGCACCTAGTAAGGGAAATATCCACCCAAACCTTACCAAGAAACACTCCCCAAATAACATAAGTCAAGTAAATTAATAGTAATAACACATCAATGTTTGGGTACCCCCAACTTTACCACTGGTTATTGAAGACGTCCTACGCGTCAGACCTACCCCGCCATTCTCACCGCAGTCCTACTGCCACCCCAACCACAATCTTTTGGGCCACCACAACCAAAACTACCCCCACAAACACCTGGGCTACCACAACCACATGTAACCATGCCTGTAGACACCTGGGCCAGAACAACTACTGCCACACCTGAAGACACCAAGGCCCGAAAAACTACTACCATGCCTAAAGACACCTTAGCCTCATCCCGAAGACACTTGGGAAACAACCTTCCCACACACACCTGGGCCAACCACCACAACATACCCTACCAGAAGAATCTTGGGATATAATGGATCTCATGCCATCACAGCCTACCCAAATAGAATTGAGATACTTGGGAAAAGGGAGCAAAAAAGTTTCTAATAACCAACCACTCAAAGTTGTGTTGGAAAAAACACCCCCACATGAAATGGGGGTGTTTTTCACAAAGTGATCAATTTGTGTGGGGCATGAATAAGAAATATAAAAACTAAATTATACATATAGGTAAAAAAGAACTCATCCCAACCTATGGGTTCCAAAACCATCCCATACACAAACACCCTCATTACTATTCATTCCTAAAAATCACAACAGCCACAACTAAGTCACAACTCATTCCTGTAAAACAATTCCCCATTGAACCAATTCTTGTTATCACATTCAAGTGGTTCCATTTAAATAATTTTTCACTTCCGGGAAGCTAACATGCATATCCACAAGCCAAGGAATGAAAAATAGCCAAGCAGTAAATTAAACATTCACACCCGGTTCTCTTATAAAGTCACAACTACAAAATGGATCCGTGAGATCCCTCTAAGTAATCAAACCAACCAATGCCCCTACATACAAACCCACACAACCTTAGATCCATAAAAAGACAACTGCATAATAGTGGATTCCTTCCCCATCCACATCACCCTACAAGTATTAATAATATTAACCACACAAATCACTAGATGAAAGCAGGGGAGTTTTCAGATTTAAACACACCATTCCTTTTGTTCCGTCGTTCAATTTGGTTAACCAAGGTGATCACACAAGGATTATTATTCATTGGGAATCCATTTAATCAATTGAGTTTATGTGATTAACCAATTTTCATGTTACAACCATCTAATCATAAAATTATCCAGAAAAAAGTGTTTCATTAGTGTGCAATAAAGGAAAACCAATGACTACAATTTTCAGCGAACATAAGCCCATGAAATTCACAACATATAAGAAAAGGTAAAAGAGTAAAAAATCATTACCAAACACCCCCTCCATTCTTTAGAACCCATTTTTTATCTTTATTAAGGTTGGGTTTCATCTACTCCCCGAGGAAACATTATCATACCCAACCCACATGATATATAGTAAAGAGAGATGAAGAAAAAACCCTAATTGGATGATCAATGATCAATGTTTTTCTCCATGCACCAAGAACTGTGGATGCACGAATTGCAAGGGAGGAACTCTGAGGACTCCAAGAGTTAGTAGGAATGGCTCCAGTATAGGCGCACCACTAGCCTTGGGTAGAAGGACTCCAAACGCACCAAGTAAAGGAAAATAGACTAGCCTTAAAGAAGAAAGAAACTCTGTGTGATAAAATGTGAGATCTTGGAGTTATGGGATATGAAATCTTGAAATCCTTTAAAATCATATCGTGGTTTCTCCACACGGTTAGATAGTTACACACTATCAAAATAATTTTTATTTAAAAATTCCTATCGGAGATGTGGCCATAACAGTTGTGAGTTAAAATATTTCATTCAAAAAGAGGAAGACTCGTAACAATGACACAAAGTTTAGGCAGTTGAGGGTCTCTCCACTCTTAGATATATAGAACATCATTTATGGTATTTAAAAATAGCCTCAAACCAATTTAAAGTGGCATTAAATCTTAAAGGATGCATTATGAGAAACTGGGGAAAGAAACTCCTAACAACCCCATGGAACCGATCAGTCAGACCAATTAGTGACTCACCAATCGGGGATACACTGATAGGTGATACTGATCAGTGACTCACTGATCGGGGACACACCGATCAGGGACACACCGATTAGTGAGACTAATTAGTGACACTGATGAGTGACACCACAGTGACACCCTGCCATTGACACTACCACCCTCACGACTTACTGATGGGTCCAGGGTTCCCCAACACCAGAAATTGAAAAAGTAATGGAATAGGAGGGTCTACTCCATTACATCAGATACCTCTCAAACTATTCTCATCCTTGACAATCAAATATAGACTTGAATAAAAAGAGAGGTCTGAACAACCACCTCGATGATAACTCTTAGGAGTAAACCTCCTCGACATATAGGAACACTTCTACCTCATGCACACAAACATACAAATGTTACACTATCCAGTCATATGGATTAGGGAATCCATTCCTCCATGTCAAGATACTATCCATTTTGGGTGGAACTGACTCACCTGCATGGGTTTAATCGCATCCACCATAATGCATCTTGATTTGGGATCAGGTCCTCCCCTCCCCATAGTCAGGATTCTTCATACACATTCAGATAACAAGGAAAACAACACATTTCATAGTTAACAAGTTCAATCACTACATCACAAACAAGTCACAAAAACAAAACAAAACAAAACTCAAAATAGTTGTGGGTACCGCATGTGCATCTAAGCTTATCGCTCCCAAGTACTCCTCTCGAGCCCACCATACCCCCACAACACATGAACCAAAGTGATGGTTCACCCCTGAATCAGTTTCTCTTTTCGATCTTCGATCTTCACTGGTCGCTCCAAAAACGTAGCATCATCTCCTATATACAATTATCCCCAGTCAATGACATGGTAATCATCATGTATATATCGACGAATTTGGGAAATGTAGAAAATGTTGTGGATCCCTTTCAACTGAGGTGGAAACGCCAGCTGATATTCCACCTCACTAACTCTCCCCAACACTTCGAAGGGCCCGATGAACCTAGAAGAGAGCTTGATACCCTTGCCGAACCTTCACTGCCATGTCGATGGGAGACATTCAATAACACGTGTCCCCCAACCTAAAACTCCAAGGGTCTCCTCCTATGATCAGAATACGACTTTTTTTGGTCTTGAGCTGCCTTAATCCTCTATCGTATGAGCTGAAATTTCTCTGTGGTACTCTGTGCCACTTTCAGGCGAAGAACACCTACTTCCCTGACCTCTTTCCAACACACAAGTGAGGGACATGGTCTCCCGTACAAGGCTTAGAATAGAGCCATGCCAATGGTAGAGTGATAGATATTATTGTAGTAAAACTCTATCAAAGGCAAGCGTCATACCCATGATCCCCCAAAGTCCAAAACACATGCTCGTAGCATATCCTACAATGTCTGGATGGTCTTCTCTATCTGACCATCTGTCTGGGGGTACAAAGTAGTGCTAAGGCATATATGGGTGAAAAAAGCATGCTGCAATCCCCTCCAGACTCATGTGGTAAAATGTGAATCCCTATCTGAGACTATGGACCTCATAACTCCATGAAACCACACCACATCATCCACGTATCTTTGTGCTAAATAATCCACCACACTCGACTTCTTGATCTCCAGGAAGTGAGTTGATTTCTCCAGCCGGTCTACCACTACCTAGATATCATCACAACCTCCTTGAACCCTAGGTAGTCCTGTGATGAAATCCAATGAGATGTCATCCCAATTCCAATTGAGGACATCTGAAGGCTGCAACAATCCTCATAGGATGCAATGTTCAGCCTTCACCTTCTGACACACCAGACACCTTGCCACAAACTCTACCACTTCCCATTTCATTTCATGCCACCAAAACTGACCCCTCAAGCCCCGATACATCTTGGAAACTCATGGGTGTACCTCCAGGGGTGAGTTTTGTAACTCACTAAGAACTCTCCTGAGCATTTCCATCAGGAAAAACAAATTTCCATGAAACAACCTATGTTTTTTTCCATATTCTGACTGTCCTTCCGCTGCATTGCCCTGGAAAACATGATCATGCATCACATTATCCTATATGTCCCCCTATTGAGACTCCTCCACCTACTACAATAGGGAGGACTATACTATCATCTAAAACAGACAACCTCTACCACCTCCACCCTTGCATTTAAGTTTATAGAAGCCAACTCCTCCATTGCTTTCTAAGCATCTATCGATTCTTGGACCACATCCTTATGTGTCTTTATACTCAAGGAATCAACCATCATGTTTCCCTTTCCTGGGGTGTAGAAAATTTCGAAGTTGTAGTCCTGAAGAAACTCCACCCACCTGCACTATCACAAGTTCAGGTCCCACTGGGTAAAGATATGCCTTAATCTCTTATGATCTATGAAGACCACAAAGTGGTCCCTCATGAGGTAATGCTGCCAAAAATTTAGTGCGAACACAACCACTGTGAGATCCAGGTTGTGGGTTGAAAAGTTACATTCATGGGGACATAACTACCGAGACCCATAAGAGATCACCCTGGTTGCTGCATCAACACACACCCCATGCCAAGTCTAAAAGCATCAAAAAATACCTCAAACAACACTGGTTCCTCTCAAAACATGAGCACTAGAGCACTGACCAACCTTTCCTTCAGATAGATGAAGATGCCCGACACTGCTCACTCCACACAAAGGCCCAGTCCTTTTGGGTCAATGCAGTCAAAGGAGATATAACTCTAGAGAAGTTGGTTATGAACCTCCGATAATAGCCTGCCAAACCCAGGATACTACAAACCTCCATCACATTCTTGGGTGCTTACCAAGAAACAACTACTTCAATCTTTGATGGATCAAACGCTACCCCTTTATAAGAAACCATGTGTCCAAGAAAATGCACTCCCTGTGTCAAGAACTTTCACTTGGAAAAATTCCCATAAAGCTGGTGATGTCGAAGGACCTCCAAGACCATCCTGAGATACTTAATATGTTTCTCCTCTAATCTTGAGTAGATAAATATGTCATCGATGAACACAATGAAGAACCGGTCCAGAAAATCATGGAAAAAAGAGTTCATGAGCCCCCAAAACATAGTAGGTGCATTTTCAACACTGAATGACTTGAATACGAACTCAATGTTCCCATACCTTCACTTGAAAGTAGTATTCAGGATATCACTATATTTCACCCGTAATTGGTGATACACAGACTGCATATTGATCTTAGAGAACCAACCCGCTCCCCTCAGTGTTTCAAAGAGATAATATATCCTCAAGAGAGGGTAACAGTTCTTGAATGTTACATGATTCAGTCTCCAGTAGTCTATGCATAGCCTGAGACCACTATCTGCCTTCTTTGAAAGCAAGACCGGAGCACCCCATGGCGACATGCTAGGTCAGACAAAACCCTTCTTCATCAAATCGTAAATCTGAATCTGCAACTCCCTTAACTCAGAAGGCGCCATCTGATAAGGAGCCATCAAAATCGGATGGACAACAGATTGTAACTCTATCCCAAACTCAAAATCATGTCGAGGGGGTAGAGTCACAACCTCCTTAGGAAACAAATCCAGGAACTCTCTGACAACTCCTGTAACATCCATCATCTCAACATCCACAGATTCTGATGAAAGCTCGGCCAACATAGAAAGAATAGGTTCTACATGCCATCTCCCCACCTGATAACTCCATTCACCAACAAAATCCACATGCTGTCCTTCCTCATCGGAGAACATGACTCTTCTCTGGAAGTAGTCAATAATAGCGTGCATAGAATACCTCTAATCGATGCCTAGGATGGAATTGTATGGCTGCATTTGTAGCAGGAGATTCCCAATATATTGATGCAACACCAACATCATCCTACTTCCTTGACAAACATCCAATAAGATGAAATGACCCCCAACTAGCATACTCAGCACTAAGGGCATGGAGAGTCTCTCTATTTATAGGCCCAAGGAATGGGCTAGACTGAGTGTAACAAAGAATTGAGAATCTCTTGAATCAAACAAGGTGCATGCAAGAGTGCTAAAAAAGATGATCATACCACGAACGACTTCCGGCCCTGCTAGAACTACTGCCTTTGTGGTGTGAAAATTCCCATGCCCAGCTCCTCTTCCCCCAGTTGTCAGTATCCTTCTTGAGCACTCCCTAGTCAAGGTCCCTAAGGAGTGCCCTGAGGTTGGACTCCTCTTACAACATCTGCTCTCAGAGGAGCATGAGATCGCTTTCCCTGCTACTACTGTTGAAAGGGCCTGGAAGGAAACTACTACTACTGAGGTGGGTACTGAACCTTTGCACCCCCACTATACTACACTTGGTCTGGGCACTAATTATAAAGGTTCCCATGGCTGGCACAGATGAAGAATCTCAGTCTTGGGCCCACAAAGAAAGGGAAAGGGCCAGGAGATCAAAGTTGGAACTGCTGGGGCCTACTCCCCACTAGCCAAAACCTAGAAATCCCAGACACTGGAGTCCTGCTGCTGGTGGCCTTCCCCTTTGACGAGTGCAACTGGATCCCCTCTCACGGCGCACCTCCCAGTGTGTGCATCCTCTCCACCAATTCAACCTTCTTCTGGATATCCAAGTATGTCGGTAGGGTGAAGGGAGTAACAACATACTTAAGAGAAGGTCAGAGTTCTTCCTTTAAACATCTCTCCAAAGACTCCCCATCTAGAAAAAAGGTTTAGAGTAAAAAGGAGGAGATCCTTGAAATTGATTCCCAGCTCCCTCACTGACATACTCACCTGCTGAAGGGAGATTAGCTCCTACCTCTTCTCATCCTTCACCGTAGAAGAAATGAATTCTGCCTGGAACTCCTTCTCAAAGTCAGCCTACAAAATATCACTCTCCATCATCTCTCCAAGGTAGAGCTTCCACCACTAACATGCTGCTCCACTCATTTGACTGAATTCCCACATAACTCAGTTCTCAGCTGGAGCCTGGATCAAGCTGAAAGGTATCACCAACTCCTTGAGCCAAATTTTGGTCACCATGTCTGAGACGCTGCCCTCGTACTTCCTGAGGGTCTACTGCTGAAAGGAACGAATTATTTTCTACCACTGTTCATCCTCCTCCTCTCAATCAGTCCTCCAATGATCATCTTGATCAGAATTCTAGGCATCGATCGCCTACACTACTCGTGGTCATCGTCTGGGTTCCATAGCTGCAAGGTAAACAAGGAATGCCTAAGCCCGAGTAGTGTAGAAGATTTTATTTAAATTTTCCTTAAAATTGTTGTTTATTTAAATTCCTATAATGGCTAGAACACACAAGAACACAAGTCATTATGATGCATGTACCTTTCTTAAGGTCTCTAACCTTCAATTAGTGTAGCCTCACTTGGTAATTCGGTAGGTCTAGAGTCATTACGTTAGATCACAGGGGGCCTTAAAATCTCGTGTCCTAGCTAGTATTCCCTAGAATATTTCACACACCAAGATTTCCTAACATTATTTCCCTACCATACCATGCAATCCTTACTATGACTAACCTTGAGCTCCATCCTATCTCTCAACCATCACCTCTGATACCATTCTGTCACGACCCTCCTTCACCGAGATGAGGGAAGGGACATCAAACTTCCATACCCTTACTTCCTCAAGTTAAAGGAGAGATAATGACCCCTGAGTCCCACCATAAATAGGACCTAGAGTGTAAAATAGAACCAAGGGTATAAAATCACCTATAATATGAAATACATTACCCTATTTATTTAGTAGGATTGGGAGATATGATGGTAAAAATCCAAACAACTCCAAAACTGAAGGTAGAAGTAAATTTAAACAAAAAATCCATTCCCATATGCATGATACAAATAAAGTGCTACTAGGTACAAGAAAACTCAATAGGGAAGTACCAAAATAAAAAAAGGCATCAACGTCAATGGTCCCGACGTCCGAGCCAATAGGGTCCGACACAGTTTTTGAAGTCCTCATGGAAACCTAAAAGCAGTTTTCTATAAGTAGGGTGAGTATACAGGTATACTCAGTAGGGAAAACCAAAAGCTCTCATGCACAAGTGGGGAGGCATTCTAATGCCCTATAAGAAAAGTAAATAACCAAATCACCTAGAAAGGAAACTATCCCCCAAACCTCACCAAGGAACACCCTCTAAATAATGAAAGTCAAGTAAAGTAATAGTAATAAAACATCGATGTTTGGGTACCACGTGCCACTTTCCCACTGGTTATTAAAGACATCCTACACGTCATACCTCCCCCGCCATTCTCACCAGAGTCTCACTACCGCCCCAATAACAACCTTTTGGGCCACCACAACTACAAATATGCCCACAAACACGTGGTCCACCACAACAACACATAACCATGCCCACAGACACCTGGGACAGAACAACTACTGCCACACCCAAAGACACTTATGCCCGAACAACCACTACCACACCCAAAGACACCTGTGCCTCATCCCAAAGACACTTGGGAAACAACCTATCTACACACACATGGTCCAACCACAACAACATACCCTACCTAAATAATATTGGGATATAATGGACCTCATTCCATCATAACCAACCTAATGTGTCTCGGGTTACTTGGGAAAGGGAACAGAAGAGGAGCCAATAACCATCCACTCATAGGAGTGTTGGGAAAACACCCTCCCCCATGAAATGGGTTTTTTTTGGAACGAAGGGATCAACTTGGGTGGGGTGAAAATAAGAAACATAAGAACTAAATTATACATATAAGTAAACAAGCAATCATCCCAACCCATGGGTTTCAAAACCAACCCATACACAAACACCCTCGTTACTATTCATTCATAAAAAGCACAATAACCACAACCAAGTCACAACTCATTCCCAGAAAAAAAATTCCCCATTGACTCTATTCTTTATATCACATTTAAGTGGTTCCATTTAAATAATTCTTCACTACCAGGAAACTAATAGGAATATCCACAAGCTAAGGAAGGAAAAACAACCAAGGATCAAATTAAGCATTCACACTCAGTTCTCTGGTAAAGTCACAACAACAAAAGGGATCCTTGAGATCCCTCGAAGTACTGGAACCAAACCAAGCCCCAACATATGGCCCCACACTGCCTCAGATCCATAAATCAATAACTACACAACAGGGGATTCCATCCCCAGACACGTCACCACATAAGCATCAAGCAGAACAACCACATAAATCACCAAAATAGATCAAGGGGGTTTTCTGATTTAGACCTACCCTTCCTTTAGCTCTTTTTGTCTGTTTGATTAAATAGGGTAACAACACAAGTATTCTTATTCATTGAGAATCCATTTAATCAATTGAGTTTAAATGATTAATCACTTTTCATGTTACATCCATCCAATCACAGAATTATCCAGAAAGCATAGGTTCATTAGTGTACAAGAAAGGACCATTAACGACTATGATTTTCAGTGGACATAAGCCCATGAAATTCATAACATATAAGAAAAGGTAAAAGAGTACCACAACATCATCAACCACCCCTTAATTATTTAGAAACCATTTATTATCTTTTTTATGGTTGGTTTTCAACCATACCTGAAGGAAAAATTATTATACCCACCTCACGTGATACACAGTAAAGAGAGATAGAGGAAAAACCCTACTTGTATGATCAATGATCAAAGTTTATTTCCACGCACTAAGAACAGGGGATGTGTGACTTATAGGGGAGGAACTATGAGGACTCCAAGAGTGAGTCGGAAAGGTTACAGCATAGGTTCCCCACTAGCCTTGGTCATGAGGACTCAAAATGCACCAAGGAAAGGAAAAGAGACTATCCCAGAAGAAGAAAGAAACTCTATGCGATAAAAGGTGAGATCCTGGAGTTATGGGATATGAAATCTTGAATGCCTTTAAAAGTGTATTGTGGTTTCTCCATATAGTTGTACGGTCACACATGATAAAAATAATTGTTATTTAATAATTCTCATTAGAGAGGTGTCTATAACAACTGTGAGTTAAATGATTTCACGAAAAATCTAGGAAAACACATAACAACAACACAAAGTTTGGGTCAATCAAGGGCCACCCCACTCCTGGAGATCTATAAAATCATTTATGGTATTTAAAAATAGCCTCGAACCACTTTAAAGATGAATTAAATGTTAAAGGAAGTGTTATGAGGAACTAATGAAAGAAATCCCCGACAACCCCGTGGCACCGATCGGGTATGGCGCTGATCAGTGAGACTGATCAGTGACTCACCGATCAGGGACACACCGATTGGTGATACCGATACGGGACACACAGATTGGTGACTCAAAGATCATTGATTCCCTGATCGGGGACACACTAATCAGTGACACACCAATCAGTGACTCACTGATCAACGACTCAATGATTGGGGACACACCGATTGGTGAGACTGATCAAGGACACACTGATCGACAAGACTGATCAGTGACAACGCTGGGTGACACTATGGTGACACCCTGCCACTGACACCACCACCCTCATGACTCACTAATGGGTCCAGGGTGCCCCAACACTAGAAATTGACAAAGTAATGGACCAGGAGGGTATGATCCATTACACCTATGCCTCAAGAACATTAGATGTGGCCCAATTAAATTAAAAAACTATATAATAAGAGTTTTTGGAAGTTTTATTTTCTTTGGAAATATTTAGATGATATATTTTAGGAACTCAAGTCTTGTGATTTCTAACCATTCATCTCTTTGGTTTTTTATAATAAAGTATAAATTTAAACTGAGGCTAGTGAGATGGATGATACTACTACATTAGTTCTCTTTAAAGGGAACAAATTTCCATTGTGTCCTTCATCAGTCAACAACCACCTTATTTAAATAGATCTACCAACCCATTGATTGATTGATAATGGATAAGCTCTATATAAAAGATCTTTTCAGGACTCCATTGTTCAGAGAAAGATAATGTCTCTCTAGAATTATAATTTATAGAAGTAGAAGCTTATTAGTGGTGGAAACTGATTAAAAACATGATGCTAAGAAGGGAGATTGATGTTATGGAGTGGGAATAGTTTAGTGGAATATTTTTCAATAAATATTTCCCCCATTCGATGCAAATGAAAATAGAGAAAGAATTCCTAGAACAAAATCATAAGGAAATTAAATCGGTGAGAATCTATGAGATTAACTTTGCAAGGATTGATCATTACACCTATAGTTTTTTTGGATCCTAAGGGAAAGTTTGATAGATTATTTGATGGATTGAGACCCCATATATAGAGGAATATAGAAAATAGTTACTATGAAAGCTATGAGGAGATAGTGCAGAGTGCTATCAAGGTTAAATTGGAGTTTAGAGAAATGTAGTGGTCATATATATCAAATGAAAACAAGAGATCAATGGATATGAACTCAGGGAGGAAAATTTATCAGGGAAAAGGACGAATGAATGTGAAACTTCCCATGTTAAAAAAAGGTGGGAAGAAGCTTTTGAGGGACTTCTTTTATGGGAGTGGAAAGTGATAAAATAGTATAAGAGATGGGTATTTAGATCAGAACTATCAGGGTGAGGTGAAGACTCAACTTCTCAACACTAATGACAAAGGGAAGATATTTCATTCCCAAATGAAAGTTCAATGATTCAAGTGTAGAAAACATGGGTTCTTTTCCAATCCATTTCTAAATCCAAAGATATTAGAGGGGAACCAACATCAACCTCAACATAGGCCAAGGGATAAAGTTCAGGCATTATCTATCCTAACCACTAAAGTAGAGGCTCCAAATGATGTAGTCGAAGGTACTCATTGTGATCTCAAAGATATAAAGTAATTTGTTCAATTATTATTTGATACATACCATGATTTCATCCATGTTTGAAAATCATATAGAATCACTCCCAGAAATATTGAAGTGGAGTTATTAATCATGACTCGTGGAGGGATTATACTAGCATCAACAGTACATAGAAACCCTAGTGTTAACTTTGGTGAGTATAATACCACCACAAATATAGTAGTCATTACCATGGTAGAATTCAAAACTGTACTGGTGATGTAATGGATCTCAATGTATACATCCAAGATCAACTAATGAAGTAAGAAAATTTTAGTAGTCTTTAATGGAAAACCTATAGTCATTTTCAAAGGAGAGATATCCCAAACTGAAATTATTATATAAGAAAATCCCATATCATTATTTATAGAGGTTATTTGTAAAGTGAAAAAAGGAAATGAAAGTATAAATAGGGATAACATACTCATCATTCGGGAATACATTGTCATATTTTCTAAAGATTTACCTAGAACTCCCCTAGAAGTAGATGTAAAATTATCTATTGAACTCATACCTGGACCCAATATGATATCAAAGACCCCATATATAATATAAAATATGGTGTTATAATAATTAAAGAAACAACCTAATGATCTTTTGGATAAGGTATTTATCCTAACAAGTGTGTCTCCTTGGAGATCACATGTTCTCTTTATCAAGAAGAAGGATGGATGACTGCAGTTATGACTTGATTATTGAGAACATAATATGATCACAGTGAAGAACAAGTACCCTATCCCAAGGATTGATGATTTATTTACCAACTTTATGGGGCTCAATTCTTATCTAATAATAACGTCTGATCTGGGTATCATCAATTGAGGGTGAAGAAATAAGATACTCTATAGACTGCCTTTAGAAAAAGATATGGTCATTATGAGTTTGTTTTTATTCCCTTCATCTTGACTAATTCTCTTTATATATTTATGGATTTGAGGAATACCTTGATAAATTAATGGTAGTTTTTATTGATGACATTCTGATATATTACAAAATTCCAGAGGGGCATGAGAATCACCTAAGGTTCGTATTGAAAGCTCTAAAAAAGGGGAATCTATTTGGGAAATTTAGAAAATAATATTTATAGTTACAAAATTTATCATTATTACTGAAAATTGTAACTAATGGAGGAATATTAGTTGACCCTATGAAGACAAAGGTTGTAGATGAGTGGCCTCATCCCAAAAAAATATTTAATATTCATAGTTTCCTTAGTTTAGTAGGATATTATAGGAGGTTTGTGAATTATGTTTCACAACTTTCTAATCTACTAATCATGTTTACTAAAAAATCATATAAGTTAATCTATATAAAAAAGTGTGAAGAACATTTCCAGGAACTGAATAAGAGATTGGTTACTACCACTATGTTAACTCTACCCTATGTCAGATAAGGATTATTTATTTATAGAGATTCATCTTTGGAAGGACTTGGCTGAATCCTCATGAAAAATAACAAGGTGATTTCTTATACATCTCGAAAGTTAAATCCTCATGCAAAGAATTATCCTATGCATAACCTAGAGTTAACTATATTTATTTTTTACTCTGAAAATATAGAGGCACTATCATTATGGAGATAAATTTGATATATATATATATATATATATAGACCACCAAAGATTGAAGTATATATTTACGCAAAAGGAACTGAACATGAGGCAAAGAAGATGGTTGCTACTTCTTAACATCTATCACTATCCAATTAATTATCACAATGGAAGAGAAAACAATGTTGTTGATGCATTGAGTAGGAAAGATCCTGTTGTGCTAGAAATGATGGGGATTCAAGGATCGCCTTTGATCATGGACCCTATAAAATTGGACATGGGAATCATAAAGGAAGGGGAATCATCAACCCTATCCCAAATGACTACTGAACCATCATTTCTAGAGAAGATCAAGAAATATCAAAGATAGGATTCTTATTTACAAAATAAGATATAGGTTTTTAAGAATGTTATGTTTCCTAAGTTCAGTATTGATCAAGAATGTATATTGAAATTTTATACAAGGCTAGGTGTTCCATCTATCTCAGAGATAGAGAAGGATATTATGGATGAAGATCATATCTCTACATTATATATAAATCCTATAATCATTGAAAATTATAGGGACCTTTATGATCATTATTGGTGGGATAATATGAATGGTTAGATTACTGAATACACTATAAGGTAATTTTTGTGTCAGTAAGTGAAGATGGAGTGAAAAATTCCTAAAGGGATATTGAAACCACTACCCATACCAACATTTAAGTGGGATAATATCACTATGGACTTCATCACTAGTCTCCCAAATACATCCAAAGGAAATAATGCGATAAGTGTTATAGTGGATTGAATCACCTGGACTGCCCATTTCATCGTTATTTTGGAAGATTTCTCTATTGACCAACTTTCCAAGATATACATAAAGGAAGTTGTGAGGTTGAATGGGGTGCCACTTTATATCATTTATGATAATTATCCAAGGTTCATATATAAATTTTAGGGAATTATTAAACCGGATCTGAATACATAATTGAATTTTAGTATAATCTATCACCCCTAAATCAATTGCCAATATGAAAGTACAATTCAGACACTTTAGGAAATGATGAAAACATTCTCAATGGAATTTAAAATGGAAGGGATCAACACCTCCCATTATTTGAGTTCCCCTAGAAAAATAAAATCTAATTGAGTATTTAAATGGCACCATATAATTATCTATATGGGAAGTGATGTATAAATATTACATATTGGGATGAAGTTAGTGAGAGGAATCTATTTGGGCCCGATTATTTGCAAGAGTTGACAAAAAAGGTTCATTCCATCTAATAATATATAAAGGCTTATTAGAGTCACTAGAAGATCAATTCTGATAACAATGAAATGGACTTGGAGTTTGATGTTGGATACTTTTTTTCCTTTAGATATCACCATGGAAGTGAGTAATGAAGTTTGGGAAGAAAGGGAAGCTTATCCCCTTGTACATTGGCACCTATGAAATCCTTAATCGCATATGAGAAGTGGCCTATCAGCTATCACTTACAGAAAATAATTCCCATGTGCATGATGTATTTCATTTATCTCTCTTGAGGAAGTACATACACGATCCATCACATTTACTCAATCCGGAGGTGGTACAATTGGAACATGGCCTCTCATATGAGGGGAAACCAATTGTGATCTTAGACCATAAAGATAAGGTTATACACAACAAGAATACCCACCTAATCAAAATTTCATGGAGGGAAATTACATATAAAAAGTGATATGGGAATCAGAGGAGTCAATGAGATATAAGTTCCCTCACATTTTATCAACTAAGATAATGAGTTGAAATTTTAGGGATGAAATTTCAAAAAGGGGATGAATATAACGACCCAAGTTTTTTTTCAAATGATATTTTTTCCATAAAAAAATGTGTTTCATATTATAAAGAACAATACCATATATCTTTAGTAGTTATCGATACATTAGAAAGGTAATAAACTAATTTAAAATTCCAAATATTATAGCTGAAAAAATAATGTAAAATAAATTGGATAAAATGGGGAAATAAGGATCATCCCAATTTTATAGAATAATAACTCCCAATGAAAATGGTATAAAAATGAATAAAAATATTAGTAAACCAAATTAATCTTAAGGAAGTAAAATATAACCTTAGGGAGAGTTTTTACTAAATTTTGAGTGAAATAATTAAGTGGAATTTATAGGGTATAAAGAGAAATGTGACCTTTCAGATTGACCATTATATGACCATTGGTCAATATGAACATTGGAAACTATACCACTGGTTGATAACAATTACATTATATTTAGTTTTTATAAGTAGTAATGAAAAAGTATAATTGGTATAGAAAGAAGAATCGATGACTCTACCAATAGAGCCATGCCTCTTGAAGCCCATTTGTCTGATCTTCAGATTGAAGTAATGTCATTGGAGTTATGCATTTACCAAGACCATACTAAGATTCCAAAAGTGAATCTTTAATTAAATCTCTTATGTGAAAATATCAAGTTATTGGAGATTACCACTCACTTAATGCTAGCCGAGCCACCCCATGAAACTACCATAATCAAATACCTTACTATTAGGGCATATGTGGGTGCAATAAGGAGATATAAATACAGGCCTTAGTTGGATAAATTATAATTTCTATTTTAAAAATAAAATTAAAATTTCATAAATTCCTTTTAAGAATAGTTTTTATTAATAAAATATTTGTTTACTTTAGATGAATTAGATAAAATGATTTTTGGACGTAGTATTTTTCTAGAAAATATGTACAATTTTATAATAAACTCAAGTATTATGAATAATATTTTTTCTTATAAAATATTAATTTAACAAAACTCTCACCTAAATATAAATTATTTAATAATTATTTAATTTTCTGAGGAATATTTTATAAGTGTCTGAAATTTGAATGTGCCTTAAAAACTATTTTTTTATTGAACAATGTTTTTTATATTTAAAAGTTAAAATTATCATATTTAGATAATTTTTATGATAAAATAAACATAATATTCTAAACCATCAGGTCAAAATTAGTTTATGGTTAATTTTTAATAATTTTCTAAAATACATTAATTTTTCCTTGATTAGTACAAATTCAGGTTTAGTTTTTTGGTGTCTTTTATGACTTCATATTTATGTCATAATGATGTAATAATTAATTAAACACAATAGATGAACTAAAATATGTCATTTTATTAATATTAAGTATTTTATTATATTTTAATCAATTTCCAAAAACCTATAAGTGGCTTTCTAAAGTCTAAAATGGAAACTTTGACTTTAAAAACATTACTTTGTGGAAACATTAATTTTGTATGCCAAAAGAAGTAATAAAAAATGATGTTTTGTTCTGGTGTATTAAAATAACACAATTTGTTTCCCAAATTTACAAAACCATGGGATGAAACCATGGTTAATCCAAATTGTTTTTCATTTTCCACAACCTATATTTGTAAGACATATATTTGAAAATTATTAAACAATTACTCAACTTTTTGTATAAAGACCCACCCATTTCACCTCTAACCTTTACTCCCAATCGCTAATACATGATTTTATGGTGTTTTTTCTTCCCAAGGATTCCCCTAATGTTCCATCCAGCTGCCAAGGTCCCAATCATAATGATTTAGGAGTAACTCTTCAAAGTAAGGGAAATATCCACTTCTCTTTTCCATTCAAGTTTCCCATTTGATGTGGTATGTATTCTAATTTCCAAAATAAGTTCATTTTTCAAATTTATATTATCTAATTAATTTAATAATATTATTTTATGAATGGGATACCCTTGTCCCCTCTCATTTTACCTTTTTTAAAAACCATGTTTTATACCCGTCTTATTGCCGAACTTACTTATCAAATTTCCATCTTTTATATGAGAAATTATCTTTTAATTTTTATTTGAATACCTAAACATATTTTATTTTCAATGTTTATTCAACTAGATTTAAAAATGAATTTTTTATCTGGGTATTTACATATATAAAACCCACATTTCCTTTTGTCAGTTAAAAATAACACAATGATCATGTCTTTAAGCTCTTTTGTATGCCATGATTTTTTTATAAGAAATCGGTTATTCATTCTCTTTAGGTTATGAATGAAATAATTTATTATGTTCTATTTGAATCACATGAAATTAATTCATATGAATAGTGTACCCTTATAGAGCTTTTATGCATTGGGTAAAGAATTTAATATCTAATGATATCATGTTTTACGATGCCTTGGTGAATAGATTTTGTAATTTGAATTTATGAAACCTTAGTAAAAAACCTTGGTGATATGATTATTAATGTATAATTTAAATTTTGTAGGAAAATTTAGATTTTATAATTTATGTTATTATTATTATTATGATATGCCTATTGTTCATGCCTTATTGTTACGCCTCATTTTATTTTTGATATGTCCCGTGATCACATGCTATATGTATGCATTGCTTATTCTCTTACTAGGATTCATGCTCACCCTTTTCATTTTATGTCTTATTGTTATGCCTCATGTTATTTTTGATATGTCCCATGATCACATGCTATATGTATGTATTTCTTATTCTATTACTAAGATTCATGATCACCCTTTTCCTTTTATGCATGTCCCTAGGATATGAGATGTAGTAAAATTTACTTAGGGTGAACCCATTAATATGAATTTCACGTGGATTTTTGAATAATGTTTTATGTTTTCATGTATTATCTACCCTATTCCAAAGAAACTAAACTTTAAAAGATCAAATATTTGTATCATGTAATGAAAAGCTATATAATAAAAAGGATGGATTCCATATGTGTTCTAATGACGTCAACCTCTGTGCTTGATATATTTTTATTTTACATTTTAGAAATCAAACTGGCCTATAGAACACCACAACCATGTATTTATTTAAGCTATATAATTTCCATCAAAGGTCCTGAGATATCAAAAAATATTAAATAATAGAAGGGAAAAATCCTTTCTCACATAATTCATTAATGAAATATTAGTCATGACACACCCAATATATCATTCCTCACTACTAACATATGTATTCATGCTTTTCATTAATACATAAAATTACATGAATTATAATGCTCATTAATAATAATTTTAAAGTCTAATGATAAAAACACACATCCAAAGATAATAAAATCCAATGGAACATATAAATGTGGATCTCCTATTGGTGGGTCTTTTTTTCTTAATATCATACACTAGATATTACCAAGGGAGCACACCATGAAAATGTGACTCAATTTTCTATGAGTATCCAAACTTGATATCCTGTATCATTTGTGTCCCTAAAATGATATCATATGGACATATAACATATATTTAAGAATACTATAATGGAACTTCTAGGTTCTCATCATATCAGGGAATTTCTATGAAATTTTTGGGGAAAAAAACTCTTAGAACATTATCACATATTATGTTATGCAGAAGAAAAATCATTATTTTATAAGGATTTTATAAATATTAAAAAACATTGAATATAGGCTATCATTAAGTAAAAGGAAGTTTCTTATAGGGAACCAAATCCATCAGACTCCCAATTTCACTAGATTCAATTTCTTAAAACCTTCAATTTTCTAGCTCTCACATGATACTCATGATTCTGCTGACATAGGCCTTTAGTCAAGGGGTCTACCATGTTTTATTTTGCGGGAACTATGCTTACTAAAAATTCACCCCTTTGATAAAAATACCTCAAGAGATGATACTTATGGAATATATGTTTTGTTCATTGGTGTGACCCTGATTCGTTTTTGAGAGCCACCACTGTAGTGATATGACAATAAATTGTGATTGGGTGTTTAAAGGTAGGTACCACATCAAGGTCCTGGAAAAAGTTTCATATCTAAATGGTTTATTTGTCTACTTTAGAAGCCGATATATACTTGAACTCCACTATATAATTAGTGTAAACTGGCTACTTTGAACACTTCCAAATCATTAATCCTCCATTAATACAAAAAACATATTCATACTACAACTTTATATTATTTTGAACTTTTTGAAAAATTAGCATCAGTAAAACCCCTGATGACCAGTTCCTTGTATCCTCCATACACTAGGAACATATCCTTAGTTCTTCTCAGATACTTAAGGAAAACCTTAACAAAAAACTAATGCTACTTTCCTATATCTTCTTATTATCTTCCTACCATGATCAATGCATGGGAAATATTAATCTTAGTACATAACATGGAACACATGATTGATTTTATCACTAAAGTGTATGGGATCTTACTAATTCTCTCTTTATCATGTTGTGTCTGAAGACACATTTTCTTAGAAAAATTTATACCATGTGTCACTAGATCCAATCCCCTCTTGGATTATTCGATACTAAATATATTATGTATATAGTCATTTTATTTACTTTTACTTAGTCCAAGAATCCTACTGCATCTATCACTAATGATCTAGATACCTATAAAATAAGATGTTTCACTTAAGTTATTTAGGGATAAATACTTTTCCAACTGGTCATTAACAAACTGTTAGATTGGTATGTGATTTACAATATGTATCATGTTATCAAAATATAATATTAGGATAACAAAAAAATCCCCAACCAAAACTCTTGTAAAAAATATATCACATTCATTATTAATTACCAAATTCTTTTATAGCTTCATTGAATTGAATGTTATATGACCAGAATTATTTCTTATATCTACTAATGAATCTATGAAACTTGAAAATTATTTTGAAATCAATTAGAGTCACAAAACATTCTATTTGTATCATGGAGACATCTTTCTGAAGGTTACCATTAAGTAAATATATTTTGACATGAAACTCCAAAATTTCATAGTCATGTCAATCTTCTATAGAAAGTAGAATTATCATTGTTTTAAACATGATAACTTGTGAAAAGGTATCATAATTTTCAATTAAATGACATTGTTTAAACCTTATTTCCACTAACCACGCTTTATATGCATTTACCTTACCTTCCATGTGTAGGTTTTTCTTGAATACCCATTTTCAACCTATGGGATTTACATAAACTGGTGCATCAACTAGGAACAAAACATGGTTCTTATACATGGAATCCATTATTGAATTAGTGTCTTCTTTCCATATTTCATCTTCTAAGAATTCTACAACCAATTTTTAGGAGAGAGGTTCATTATTTTCAACCAATAATGACTCACCATTTTTGGTGACTAGAAAACCATATCCTTCTAGTTTTCTTTCCCCTCTAGTGATCCTACACATTACTTGTATTTCAAGGACTACTTCTTCTATGGGGAACTTTGGAATCAGTTCTTATACCAACTCTTATATATCATGAGCATCAACTTCATCAAAGTAAATATTACTCCCACTATCCTTTTTGAGGATGTGATCCCTCTCAATAAAGATGACATGGTGGGGAATATTCACTTTTTTTCTAAGGGGTTTTATAGGTAGTATCCCTTTATTTATATAGGATACCCTATAAATATACAACTTAGTCCCGAGGTTCTATTTTATTTCATGAAAAGGCCTTAACAAATGCCTTGCAACCCCATACACATGAATGTGAAAAAATGGGTTTCCTTCCACTCTATAGCTCGAAGGGAATTCTGTTTTTTCACTTTAGTTAGTACTTGGTTTAGTGTTTATGCCACAATTTGTAATTCATATCCCCAAATGGACAATGGATGATCTAGTTGACTTAATATTAACCTTACCATGTCTAAAATGGTATGGTTCCTCCTTTCACTAACACCACTCCAATATGGTGTGTAGTGACTCAAGTTTTGGCCCAGTCAGACTTTGGAATATTCATATGAATAATTCCAGAGCTAGGTGCGAAGACGGCGTGCGAATCTGAGGCCTGGTGTGTTCGGAATTAATTTTATAAAAATATTAAATATTTTTATACTATGAACGTGGCATGGGTGTGTTATCTCCTAAACGGTAGCACATAATGGGAATCTAAGGGCACCGTTGCATCTAGAGTGTGCCGTTTACCCTAGGTGGAGTATAAACATTGCGGGCGTGGGCTTGCTGTGGGAAAATCCACCAGGGGAGTTTTCGTAAATAAATGGAAAAGTTTACTTATGAGCGTAGTCTCGAATAACTCTTGAACAGAGTTTCAGATTGCAATTTTGAGTGCGCTGTTGCGTTCAGAACGCTGTGTTTACCCTAGGGGCGACCTAATTTCCTCCGTGTTGGGAGGTCTGGTCGGGGGTGTTATTTTAAATGAAGTTTTTTAAATAAAAAAAAAATCCCTCATCCCTCACCTCCATCCTCCCACACACTTATAGAGAAAACCTCCCCCTCTCCCTCCATTCTTCGCCGATTTGAGCCCAGGGTGTCCGTTTTCAGCGTCGATTGTCATCAGATCGAGCTCCAGCGCGTCACAGTCGTCGTTCTACACCCGAAGCTTCAACGACCCACCAAAGGTAGGTAGTTTGAGTTTCAAAATCCCATACCCCGATTATGTGTTGTTTTTCTTAAAATCATCATAAGGGTTATATAGTTCGGGTCTCAAGGTTTCTGAAACATGTTTCAGATCTGATTTTGGAGCACCAGGGTGCTCCCAGGGGTTCTCGGAAGTTTTTCGGCAGAAAACCCGGATTCCGGCAGTATCCATGGTAGAATCCAGCAAGGGTAGTGGCCATGCGGCGGTGGTATAGCGGAATTTGGCAGGCAGCGCGGCGGTCCGGCAAGGTCGGTGCGGTGGTCCAGTCAGTTTTCCGGCGAGCCAACAGTGGTCCGGCTAGAATATTCCGGGAGCTCTTTAAACCCCCATAAAATGCTTATCGGGAGTCCAAATCATGATCCGTTTGTGAAGACGTGTTCCTTGCATCGAGACGGGTATTTTGGGTTTACTTTGGAAATTTTATGCATTGGGTTCATGGCCCGGGGCTACGAAACGTTGAAATAATAATAATAATTTATTATTATTCATCTTCGACCCACCAAAACTCCTGCACAAAGTGTCCAAATGACGTGCCATTAGTGGCGTTGAGACCCTGATGGTAAAACATAATTTTCAATATAGAATCCAGTTGTTGGGACCAAGAATAGGGTGTGGGCCCCATGAGGCCGTGATCCGATGTTTACGGTGAATAATACCTTTTTCAGCGGGTGTCCATTTTAGACGATCGAGTAGTCGATCCCGTGTGTTTTTCCGAGGGGATAACAATGGTGTGATCCGCTTGACGAGTTTTAGGATTTTGGTTTGGGCCCCACCCGGGCTAGCTATGGTGAATAGTACCTTTTTCACCAGGTGTCTGTTTTGGATGATCGAGTAGTCGATCTCATGGGTTTCTCCTAGGGGATCACAATGGTGTGATCCGCTTGATGAGTTTCAGGATCGTAGTGTGGGCCCCACATGGGCAGGCTATGGTGAATAGTACCTTGTTCACCGGTTGTCTGTTTTGGGCGAGTAAACCGCCTATCCTATGTGTTTTTCCACGTGGATCATGATGGTGGCCTCAGTATCAGCCTTGGAGGTGCGCGATGTGGCGTTGTGGTGGGTCACTCAGGTTAGCGATGTTTGGACCAGCAGTGGTTGAGGGTGCTCCCTCGGTTCGTTCCTATGAGGGTTCGTGTGGCATTATAACCTTAGTATAGGTTTTTGATCCTCTTGATGGGATATTTAATCATTTAGAGTTGTGGCATCCCTCCGGTGGGCCCAGAGTAGGATCCACAAACATCGTTTACCTAGATCGGGTTCTTGGTATCACTGTGACCGGTTATCCATGGGCGGTGATACCCTATCTAGCTGGTTAACTCTGTAGGGTTTGTTCCATCATCAGGAATATGATCCCCTACGTAGTGGTCTATGATCAGTAGGGTTGTGGCATCGTCAAGTATATGATCCCCTACTCAGCATGAGGATCATAGTAGGGTTGCAGTATCGTTGGTTATATGATCCCCTACTCAGTGCGTGGTTTAGGTAGGGTTGGACCATCATCGGTTCGATCCCTTACATCACGAGTTATACCAGATAGGGTTCTGGTATCATCATGACCACCTTTACATTGGCAACGATCCTCTATCTGAGTGATGTGTTTATAACAAGCGCTAGATCGGGTTGTGGTATCCCCCAGTGGATCTTGGGAGTGATCCCCTATCTGTTATATCTACGAATGCCAGATCGGGTTGTGGTATGCCCCAACGGACCCTGGGAGTGATCCCCTATCTGTGATATCTTCGTATACTAGTGTGGGTTCTGGTATCCCCTAGCGGACTCTAGGAGCGATCCCCTATCCGAGGAGTTTAGTGTTTATGTGGTTTCAGTGAGGTTTCCTTAGTGACGATATCCGACGAGCGAGATCTTTCAGTTGAGCATCTGAGATGTTTGTGTGGGACCTGATGGAGTGTATCTCTCGGACGGGTGTCATATAGGATGAAAGTGATGGTGGAGAGTGTGTTCTCTTGGTTGTGAACCGTTGCTGGTGATGTGGTCTGTACCTCATGTGGCTTGGTGCGTGAGCTGAGTATGTCTGGATGTTCATGGTATATGTTTGGGCGTATACCTGAGCGGATTGTTAATGGTGTATATAGAGGCATACACTTGAGATGAGCTAACTAGTCGTGTTTATCTGAGGATGGTCACGAGATGGAGTTTCTCTCTCGTCTGGGTTCCCTCTGGCTGGGATGATCGGACTTTTTCCTTTCAGTTTCCCTCTTTTGTTTTGGGTTTTTGGGGTGCCTACTGAGTATTTTTATACTCACCCCTGCACAGGATTTTCCCTCACATGTTTGTGTCTTGTGCATACCACATGCCTTTCGACGAAGTCCTAGGAGGACCTAGAGCAGGCGGAGCTGAGTGAGCGGGGCTGACCATGGAGTCTTACTGGATCTATGCCGAGGAGCTTTTCGATGGAGCTTTTGGCAGCGTACCCCTTCTTCTGAGCAGGTTGGATGCTTTTGTAGTTTTCTTTTGGTGGGACCTGTTTTTCCCTTTTGTACTTTTGTTGCACTCTAGTATGGGATAGATGTATGGATGAATTTTCTTTTTAGTTTTATATATCTATGCACTATTCGATGGAGGTGTATGTGGGTGCATATGTACAAGTTCCTTAGGCTAATGCCTCCCATGTGTGTGATTGCCTACTCGGCGCTGGTCGCTAGCTTTTGGCCTATTGGATTCGGGCTTTGGGAGTTGTGGCTCGAGCCCCGTTGGGTCGGGTCGTGACATGGTGTGTAAGGTAGAGTGAGTTGAGATAAAATAAAAATGTCTAGTAAAAAGTTAATATACTCTTGGTTACGATATTCACCAACTCAATTAGATTTAAGCTTCTTTATATTATTTCCATGTTGCTTTTATAATGAATCCTTGAATTATTTGAATTTATTAAAGTATTCATACTTTTACCTAATTAAGTAGACATAGCCATATATGCTCAAGTCATAAGTAAAATTTATGAAGTATGTATACACACATCTAGATACTTCTGGAAATGGTCTTCACAGATCAGTGTATACCAATCCTGAAATATTTGTGGACCTATCACCCTATCCATTAAATGGTGGTTTGGACATTTTTCATTGTAAACAAGAATTAAAAATCTCACGTTTTTTTAGATTAGAAGAGTCTAAATAACCATCTTGAAGAATCTTTGTCAAACGATTCTCATTTACGTGACCAATATGATGATTCCATAGATGGGTGTTATATGAGTCATGCGAAAATGATTTGTTATCTATTTTTAATATTTGTTTTTCATAATTTAATATATAAATACTGTTTTTTAAATATTCCATACCTAAAATATATTGTATTTATAAAAGAAACAAATTTTATTACCGAATGTGAAAATAATAATATCTCCATCAAGTCATGATACATAAAATATATTCTTGGTAACATCTAGTACCTAATAATAATACCTTAAAACCAATATCAATCCTATTTACAATGAATGTTATTCGTCACCAATGGAAAGAGATCTAGCCTCACTCCATTAGCAGCTCACAAATCCACCTCTCCTTGAGCAATATTTCCAAATCTACTTGGTTCCTACATTTGGATACAGATGTGAGAAACACAAGTTTGGTCTAATAAAAAATGTGTAGATATTGAAATATTATACCCAATAACAAAGACACATTTAGATTCCCCTTGGTTTTTGGTGTCGTTTCTCTTCCAGTTTCCTTTCTTGCCACATGAAAAACATACTACCATATTTTCCTTTCCTTGCTTTTAGATATTCCTCTTCTTGGATGGATGGTGATCAGGAGCTTTGGACTTATTATGAGTCTTGGTCCCCTTTGACTTTTTCTTCCATTTCTTAGTCACTATAAAGACCGTAGGTTTTTCATGCCCCATTTCTTCATCCATTTGGAGAATCAAATTAAGAATTTCTGAAAGACTCTTGTTATTATTTCTCATTTTATAATTAACAATAAACTTGAGAAGGTCTTGGGTAGTTGTAAATTTATGAGACCTATGTACAAATCATCTTGGAATTTAATCCCTAATATATATAACCATTCAACGTAATAATAAGATTGAATACACAAGGCCCAGCTGGTACAAACTCTCCATTCATAGTTATAAATAGAGCATTGGATATCTCATATCTCTCTTGTCTCACCTTCTCTTGATAGAGATCCTAAAGGTGAGACATCATTCTATACACATCCATGTACTCATGTTAATTCAAAATCTCATTGGTCATGGTTTATAGAATGAAACATTAAATATATATATATATAATCCTTCAATTGTTTCTCATAGAGAGATAAGTCTTCTTTACTAGCCTCATTACTAGGTGCATCAGAAATATGTTCTTCCAGCACATACAATTTCATTTCATGGCATAGGATAATGTGTAAGAACTTTTTCCATTCCTTGAAATTTATTCTGGTGAGAATTTTATCCTACTCAATTATGGATCATAGTGAGATGTTTGAATTCATTTTATTATTGTTTCTAAATTTATATTGATCAGATTTTTAGTACATTATATGATAAAATTTAAGCAAATACATTAATATTATATTCATTAATCTACCTCTATTTTATCAAAACCTAATATCCATCACTATTGTATTAGGAATATCCTATTACATAGAAATTATAGTGGAAATAAACCACATTTCCTTTCTCATTACCTCAAATTTTCATGTTTAAGAAATTGGAGGGTTTCAGGTAGGCATTCTAAATGTGAACTATAATAACTCACAATTCCTTGATTTGTTGGGTGAAATCCAAAATCCTAAAATCCTGAAATTGGATTTCCTCAACTCTTGGCTCTCAGTTACACAAGTACTAATTTGGTATTCAACCCTTTATGTGAAATAAATTAAGTAAATCCAAAACATTAAGTTATAATTCTCTGATAATTGAAAGTACCCCAACTTTGGCCGGTCAAACACTTTGAAATATGGTTTGATTTTAACTAAAGTGGTGAAATCCTATAACAAATAAATATATAAAACTGAGGGATTTAGTATTTATGAATAAATTTCCAATTATTATATTTATTTCATTCTTATTAATGTTATGCAGTTTTACTTTATTGATTAACCATGTCTTAGAAAATATTTATTCATAAGCCAGTTTATTTTAGTTCAATCTTGCATGATTGATAATCCATTAATTTATGTGATCAAGAAAAAAAATCCATTAAGAAATAATCATGAAACATTAATGAATTCAAATAATAAATTTGTGTCACCCTTAGATTTTAATAATGGTTAGTTTATCCAATTGATGAAAAACTAACTATCAACCCAGGGGGAAAAACCTTGAACAATTTATGGTTTGTGATGTAGTTTTCCACCTATCCACCTATGAATTTATCTTGGATTGGTTTCTCCTTATCTCTAAACTTGAACGAAATCCACTAGATTGTGAGATCAATCCATTACATATGCATTTACTCACACACAAGTTAGGGGAATAGGTTTAAATAAAAGAAACCATGAGCGTTCAAGCCCTTACATAATAAGACGAGAGATGGAATGTGGGTAAAATTTTAAATTTAATAATAAATTAAAAGAAACTGATCACATAAAAAAGTATAGTCTAATCACATGATAATCTATA
The DNA here is from genome assembly GCA_963277665.1 of Viscum album. Taxonomy (NCBI): domain Eukaryota; kingdom Viridiplantae; phylum Streptophyta; class Magnoliopsida; order Santalales; family Viscaceae; genus Viscum; species Viscum album. The sequence goes on from OY728138.1 coordinate 1,798,389,549, forward strand.
TACATGAAATGAATTATGAATTTAATAAACTTAGCATTCGATTCTTAATGTTTACTATTTAAAATAAATCTTTCTTGAATAAATTAATCATCTTCTTTAATTAATCAATTATTTTATCTTAATTATCTTCTTAATTTCATTGAGACTCTCATCCGTTACAATTTTAAACAAATTAAATAAATTTAATTAAAATTAACTATATAAAAAAATGAACCTTGGATCCAAATTGGTGAGTACCGTATGAACTACTAAATGTGTATTATAAACATATATTTTTTTCTCTTAATGAGTACTGTCAAATTAATGATCACATAGATTACAATACTCTTTTTATTTTTTTTACATAGTGTGTAATTATTCAATCTGCATAGAGTAATAAATGTAATATGACTTATAAATGATATATAGATCTGAACATTAAACTGAAATTAATTAAACATTTAGATACAAACCTATATATAAACCTGTCATGTGTGTGTATACATACAATATATATATATATATATATATATAAACCTGTCATGTGGCATGTCTTATCAACTTAATGACCACACACAAGTTCATATTGATAATGTTTACACATTATTATAGATTAATTTTAATGTAATGTAATTTGGTAAAAGTACACAAAGTGCACATTTAAGATACACAGAGTGTATTATTCTCATCATCTATCCATGACACATGCCTAGGGAATCGACATATAACCATTATATGGAAAATTTTGGAGTACATATCATGTACATAAGCTACATGGTATGTGGTCTCTAAGTTATATGGCCACCAGTCATGTAGGTCATGTAAGAAGATAAATAACCCATCTGTGAATAAATAAATTTGCACCGTGTACAGATGTTACATGATATGTACTTAGGATGACCATTCTCTAGGATGGCCCAGTCAACACATGGTGTATAATTAAATACACCGCATGTAATAAATGCACATGAATTAAATTAATTATGAATTAATTATTGGTGAATTAAACCCTAGTACACAATGTGTACATCCCAGTTACATGATTTATACTCTTGTGTTATTTGGACAGACTCCTCAGCCACTCCAGATGAGATATTCAAATTTATTTCATTCATAAAATCTATCAATTTGATTATATTTATGAGAAACAAATAAGAATAAAGTATATATCACAATACAAATTAAAGAAAGATTAAACTAGAATTAAAAACCAACAATAACAAAATAAATCAATTAAAAATCTTTAAATAATTATAAATAATTATTAAACCTCTCTAATACCATATGATGGTTCTAGGCATAGAAGAAGTGTGTGTTGGGTTGTGCCCAAATTTTTTTTCATGGACAATGATCAATATGATATTTACAAAAGATAAATTCCATGATAAAAATAGTTGAATTAGTGAATACATACAAAGAATAAAACGTCTGAACCAAAGTGAGTGATCATAACATATTATTTATAATTAATTTAAGTAAATAAAGAGTTACCTTACATGAAATTTTTTCTTCATTTATTAGTCTGATAATGGATCTACATCATACTATCATTGCAATTTAATGAATCAATATAAGATTCCCTCTACGTGTTCCAAAAATCTTCATATGTCACCATAATAATATTCCAGTGCTAGGATAGAAGATTCTATGGCCTGTGTCATTTGCCTTTAATCGTCACATGAATCGATTATAATGGATTTTCCTTGATATCTCTTGAATCAAGAGTGGAACATAGAAGAAGATCACTTTCCATTTTTTGGAGCGTTCTTGGATAAGTGAGATCTTTAAAGATTATAGAGAATTCTACGTATCTAATTGTACATAATAAAAGAAAATGAATTGCCTCTCTTGAAAAATAATATAATTGGGTTTATACAATACGAGGGTTTGAAATAAATAATTTCCCAAGTTCCCTTTATTATTTATTTAATCCCTATATAACCCCATGTCTATAATAATAATAAAATTATTATTTCCTGACATGTGTTAAACTTATGAATTAAATTAAATACTATTTTAGTCAAATAATACTCAATATATATTGTAGCGACCCATAATTTACATACATTGTTATTACTTCAGAATTGAAGAACACTTATTACAACATATAACAAAACCAGGAAAGGACCGTATTGGTATAGTGTCTTTAGAAACTGGGAAACATAAACAACTGGTTCATAAAGTGTCTACACTGTCTCCCATTTATTTCATCATATCTATAGTACATTTTCACATACCTTACTTAATAACCTTCTTCCTGACCTGGGGAAAGAAAACTTACAAAATGGTGAGCTCAAATGCTCAGTAAGGGTAAACAAAAGAAATATCAATCACATCAAATACATAAGAACATAACTTTTTGAAATCTTAACCTGTAAAAGAAATAAAAATTTCATAACATGGGATAAATCATAGTAGTGAAATGTAATCCCAATAATCATAACTTAAAACATGAAACTTTATGACATACACAAATAATCATAGAGAATCATTTCTTATTAGTCAAGACTCATTGCCAAGACTATCTTAGTGGACAAAGTCCATTTCTTAACCAAGTTCACTCCTCATTTCAGTCCTGTTTCACTGAATCGGTTTAACCTGCCGTTCCAGCCATGTCTATCTCATGAGATATAAAATCTTTACCCAATGCATTGGAGGGAGATATAGGTCTCACACATCTCATAATGATACCATTCTTATGTGTGCCACAAAATCAAAAAATCATACATCATTGCATAACCCACGTAATAAAAATGGGAATCTTAAATATCATGCCATCATAACATAATCCATATAAGATAAAAGGATATCATAAAAATAATAACATAATCAAATCAACATAAAAATAGGGATAGAAACAGAACCTTATATTATCTTAGTTGGAAAATAATTTTGATAAAACACTTGAACTCCATTCTTGAGGAAAATATCCTTTCTACATCAAAAACATTTTCCTTTCTTAACATGTCATAAAATTTAAAACTAAAAGAAGTTGATTAAAAATAAACTTAAAAACTTGTAAAGTAAGCTTCTTGGAAATAATGTTTTAAAAATCTAGTCATGCCGTATAAGTTAAAAAAAACATTCTTCTCGTACTTTTGTTGGAAAAGTCAAAAAGTACCTCGTATGAAAATCGATAAAAGATTCCTTTCATATCTTTTACTAAAAACTCACCAAAGGGTAAAATTGGATTTAAAAAATTGTAGGTGGATGGAAATAATATTACATGTTGAGGAAACATGGATGTGGATGATAAAATACACCTCAGTAAATACCGAAGTATAAACAATCTCGGATAAAAATGAGATTGTGATATTTCCCTTACCTTAGGTCCGATATGCTTTGTACGTGTCCGAACCTCCTGTATAATGATTTAAATAATGTTATTGACTTATTCCAGAATCATACTCATTGTTATGATATCACATATGGTCATATTCTTAGCTTCTTATTAGTAATATTTCATTACAACTTGTTATTCGGGTGTTTATTACTTTTTGTTCTTATACGTGTTTTGTCGAATAAATTTTTATTCTTCTCTTTAGGTTATAGATACCTCATTTACAGAATGTTATTAGTGTAATATATATCATATTCATTCATTAAATTCATTTATATAATCATTATGAAATGAAGATCATATAGAACGAGTCGCATCACATTGTGGAGACGGTATTCCGTACGTACGCACGAGCGATGATGTCGTTCCCATGATCATGGAATTGTATTGGAGTGTATGTATACTATTTAAGAATCAATATAAATTTACAATAATCATATATAGTCATTATTTACACCATTATACCCATCCAAGTAAGGTGGTGTTGGAAAAGAGATTATACCACAGCGTGGAGACGGTATTCCGTACGTACGCACGCGCGGTGATTTAATTTTCCGTAGGATGGATAGATGGTGAAATATGGTTGTTTAATACTTATAATAACATATCAGTATATGAGTGATACTGATGTTATTACTTTATAATGAAACAACTAAAGAATAAGAAGTGGAAGAAGAAATAAAGATGAAAGAATCGGTAAAGGACATTACCTCTTCTTTGAAGTGCTTCTTTGAGACCTCCTTTTAGGGCACTAAAATTGGTCTTTGAAGAAGACCAGGACCTCTATGATGTCTCTAGGGAAGTGGAGAGGAGAAAGTGGCAGGGTTTTGCCAAGCTTGAAGGCTCAAAGTGGTGTGAGGAAGAGGGGGAGGAGGTGCCCTTTTATAAGGGAGGAGAGGGGCTCCTTTGGAAAAAAATATTATTTTATTATAAAGTCAAGTTCGGTTTTAAATGGCTCCAAATTGATTTATTTAGAAGCTAAGGTGGGGATGGGTCGAAATGATCTCATACAATAGAATTTGGACAAGTTTAGGTTCCTATTTTAACCTTATCATTTAGATTTAACATTAAGTTAAATAATTTTACTTTTACCATGTCTTCTTGTGTTCTTATACTATAAGGTTAATAAACTTACTATAAGCAGCTAAATGAACCCCAAGTTGTTTATTATTAATATATATAACCTTATATAAGTCATTTGGCCGAACCTTAGATTTTTAGGAATAAAATAACAATTAATAATATAGTATTTGTTTTAAAAAATATTTTATGTCAATTTTGACACTATTTAGTAATTGATTTTTGTGAAACTCATAACAGAATGATTAGTTAGAAAAAAGTTAATTAAATCAATACTAACATGTCATATTAACCTATAAAATTAGTGTAATTCCTAAAAAGTCTCAAATTACATTTATTTTGGTATTTATAACATCAATTATGTAAATATTTCATTAATAAGATAATTATTGTATCCTCTTTGTGTCATAAATAAATTAAATTATTTAAGGTCTAAAAATTACAAATAAAATACCATTATGTAGGAAATCATTTTAGATTTCTAATGAATATTTATTTTATAATTTATCTTATGTATAACCTTATATTAAAAATTATTTACTTATTAAACTTTGATTTTAACTATTTTAACCCTTCTTTGAATAAATTAATAATAAATGTCCTAATCTAATCCAAGTGGGCCTAAATGGTTATATTTTATTCCTAAGTTTGTTTTTGGTCGAATTACACTTATCCAATAGAATTAGGACATGTGTTAGGGTAATAATAATATCATTTTTACCCTTAATTACCCTATTTACTTTTAACCGTGGTAAATAAATGTAAAAAGTTACTATTCACCAAAAATTATTTTCATCTCATTGAACCACATTTTACTTACTGACATCAACCATGTCTCTCGGATTTTTGAAATTCCACTCACAGAAGCGGTAAAATTAAGTTTTATGAAAAATTCAGTTTTTTTAACCACCACTTAGTGGTTTCACTATTCATCAAAAATTGAAAGTTTTCAGAAAAATACCAAAATTTCACCCTAGGCTAATTTCGATATTCCGAATCCAAAAATGAAGTCCATTTTGAAAAATAAAATTTATGAAATTTCAAAATGTGGTTATTACTATTCATAACAGCAAGTTTTAATAATATTTTAATAGCATATCATTGTTTAGTGAAACTCAGTCTTGCGTACGACGCAAGCTATCGAGGAAGGTCGCGATTGCGTGTAAAGCAAGCCAAGCTAGTGTTGTGTGTAGTAAAAGATTCCTTTTATGATTTATAAAAACAAAAATATTTCTCATAAAAGTCTCGTGTGTTACATTCTACCCCCCTTAAAATGAATTTCACCCTTGAAATTCATCACTTTGTAACAAACATATGAGGATACCTCTCCCTCATCATATCCTCAAGCTCCCATGTAGCTTATTATAATCGGTGGTTCTTCCATAAAACTTTCACCAATCGAGTGGTCTTGTTTCGTAGTACTTTTTCGCTACAATCCAGAATCTCTATCAGCTATTCTTCATAAGAAAGATCTTGCTCCAGCGGTACAACTTCTGAGCTGAGTACATGTGAAGGATCAGGTATGTACTTTCTCAGGAGAGATACATGGAACACATCATGAACTTGAGAGAGATTCAATAGAAGCGCCAATCGGTAAGCTACCTTCCCAACACGATCCAATATTTCGAAAGGACCGATATATCTAGGGCTCAACTTCCCCTTCTTTCCAAATCTCATGACCCTCTTCTAGGGAGATATTTGTAAGAATACTTTATCACCCACTTCAAACTCTTGGTCTTTTCTTTGGTTGTCAGCATAACTTTTCTGTCGACTCTGAGCTACTCTTATGTGTTGTTGAATAGATCTGACCTTTTTTGCCATTTCATCAATGAGATCATGTCCTAATAGCTTTCTTTCTCCAACTTCATCCCAACAAGTTGGAGTCCTGCATTTCTTTCCATAGAGAGCTTCATAAGGAGCCATCTGAATACTGGAGTGAAATCTTTTATTATAAGAAAATTCCACCAAAGGTAGGTGTTGATCCCAACCACCTTTGAAATCCATAGAGCAAGCTCTCAACATATCTTCTAGAGTTTGAATTGTCCTCTAAGACTGACCGTATGTCTGAGGATGATAAGTAGTGCTGAAACTCAACTCTGTATCCAGAGTATGCTGAAGACTTTGCTAGAACTTTGAGGTAAACCTTGGATCCCGATCATATATAATAGAAATGGGTACTCCATGCAATATTACCACTTCCTTCACATATATCCTGGCAAGCTGATCTAGAGATAAATCCTCTCTAATAGCGATGAAGTGTGCAGACTTTGTAAGACGATCAACTATGACCCAGATAAAATTATTGCCTTTGGATGTTTTAGGAAGTCTGGTGACAAAGTCCATAGTGATGTTTTCCCATTTCCATTCAGGTATGGGTAATGGTTGTAACATCCCCTTAGACTTCTGTCTCTCAGCTTTAACTTGCTGACAAACCAAGCATCGAGAGACATATTCAACAACATCTCTTTTCATGCCATCCCACCAGAAGTACTCTTTCAGGTCCCTATACATCTTCGTGCTTCCAGGATGAATGGAGAATGAAGAACTATAAGCCTCATCCAGCAGCTCCTTCTTTAATTCGGGGATGGGAGGAACACAAACCCGATTCCTAAACTTTATTATCCCATCACAATCAAGGTTGAATTCAGGAACATTTCTCACCTTCTTTTGTAACTCGACATCTTCTTTCTAGGCCTCTTTAATATTCAAATGTATAGATGGTTGAGCATTCATTTTAGAAAGATACGATTTTCCCCTTTCATTATAATTCCAAGATCCATCCTTTGTAAATCCATAAATATTGGATCTTTTGTGATCCTCATCATGGATAAACTGGCATGGTCTTGTCGACTTAATGCATCTGCCACCTTGTTTGCTTTCCCAGGGTGGTAATGGATTGAGCAGTCGTAATCCTTAATCAGATCCAACTATCTTCTTTGGCGCATATTCAGCTCCTTTTGTGTGAAAATATACTTTAAACTTTTATGATCAGTATAAATGTCACACCTTTCTCCATAAAGATAATGCCTCCAAATCTTTAATGCAAATATTACTGCAGCTAACTCCAAATCCTGAGTTGGGTAATTTTGCTCATGGATTTTCAACTGTCGTGAGGCATAAGCTATCACCACATCATTTTTCATAAGAACACACCCCAATCCCTTCTTGGATGCATCACTGTAGATCACAAACCTCTCTCCACTACAAGGCAGTGTGAGCAGAGGTGCACTGGATATCCTTCTTTTCAACTCCTTGAAATTCTCTTCACATTCCTCCGTCCAAACAAACTTAACTCCTTTCCAAGTCAACTTGGTGAGTGTCTTAGATGATCGTGAAAAATATTTCACAAAACGTTGATAATATCCAGCCAAACCAAGAAAACTTCGGATCTCGGTTACTGTTGTTGGTCTCGACCATCTTTCGATAACCTCTATTTTTGCTGGATCCACAGATATCCCCTCTTTTGAGATTATGTGACCCAAAAATGAAACTTTTTGAAGCCAAAATTCACACTTGGTAAATTTGGCATAAATCTTATCCTTTCTCAAGGTCTTCAATATAATTCTCAAGTGATCTTCATGTTCTTCCTTGCTTTTTTGAATAGACAAGAATATCGTCTATAAATACTACCACAAAATGATCAAGATAGTCTCTAGAGACTCTATTCATCAGATCCATGAAGATAGCAGGGGCATTAGTAAGACCAAATGGTATCACTATAAATTCATAGTGTCCATACCTTTTATGGAAAGCTGTATTTGGTATATCCTCCCTTTTGACCCTTAATTGATGATACCCTGAACGAAGATCAATCTTGGAAAAGTATTGAGCTCCGCGTAGTTGGTCAAATAGGTCATCAATGCGCAGGAGAGGATATTTGTTCTTGATAATGATCCTTTTAAGTTCTCAATAATCAATGCAGAGTCTCATTGATTCATATTTCTTCTTAACAAACAGAACAGGTGCTCCCCAAGGTGACGCACTAGGGCGTATGAACCCCTTATCAAGATTCTCTTGGAGTTGCTTCTTCAATTCCTGCAACTCAATTGGGGCCATTCTATAAGGTGTCTTTGAAATAGGCAAAGCACCCGGTACAAGTTCTATTGAAAACTGAACTTCACGATTTGGTGGAAGACCCGGTAATTCCTCTGGAAAGACATCATCAAACTCCCGTACAATGGGCATATTCTTAATCGTGAGTTTCTCACCAACCATTTGAGATAAATAACCTTCATTTAGTGGAATCAAGACCCATAAGATGGAAGAAATTTCCACTAGAAGGTTATGGTCATCCTTGCATTGATAGACGATCATAGATTGATCTGGAATATGAAATGTGACTTCCCTTCTTTGGAAATTGATATGATCTCCATATAAAGAAAGCCGATCCATGCCAAGAATCACATCAAATTCCACTATAGGAAGGATCACAAGATTTGCAGGAAGCAATTTCCCACAAACTTCGATCGGAGAAGAATTATAAACTTTTGATGTGACTGTTGTGCCATTAGGGGTTGTCACAACTAACTCAACATCTAATTGTTGAGGTAATACGATGATATCCTTAGAAAATTCTTCAGAAATAAAAGAGTGGGTGGATCCAGAATCAAATAAAACATTTTCTACTTTAGAGTGGATGGTAAGTATACCTTTCACCACATCGTTATCGTACTCCACATCGCTGATAGAAATTGCATGTGACATTCCTTTGACTTTAGCCTTAAGAGTTTGTTGACGTCAACCATCATCATCAACCCTTGGATTTGGGCATTGATTGGCATAATGCCCCATCTCATTGCACTTGAAACATTGAAGTGTAGTAGGTTCATTCTGTGTATCCCTTCCTTTTTTTGCATCATTAGATATCTTCTTCCCATCATTGTGGCATTCAAATGCCCTATGACCTTCCTTTCCACATTTGAAACATTTACTTGTCCCTTTAAGACAACTCCCTCTATGTTTCTTTCCACACTTTGAGCATAAGGGAAAGCTCATCTTATTTTCAGTGTGCTCTTTAGATTTTCCTTTGAATTCCATTTTACTCTTCTTATCAAACCCATATGACGGATGGGTTAATCCAATCTCCATCTCAACTTTGAGAGCACATCGAACGATTTCCTCGTAGCTATTGAAGTCCCTTATGGATAACGCCCTTCGAAGACTTGGTTTTAAGCCACTCAAGAATTGATGGATTTTACTCTCAGGTTGGATAATAATACTAGAAGCGTACCTTGAAAGTCTTGTAAAATTTGATTCATAGGTACCAATAGATTCATCATCCTTTTACTTCAGTTCAAGAAACTCTTTCTCCATCTTTGTTCAGAGAATACGAGGGAAGTACTTATTGAAAAATAAGTTCTTGAACTCGTCCCATTCCATGGACTCAATTTCATCCCTTTGCCTCATCTTCTTAATAAGACTCCACCATTGATCAGCATCACCTTCCAAACGATACACTGCTAAGATGACTTTATCATGTTCAGAACATTGAAGAACTGAAAATATCTTTTCAGTAGTACTAATCCATTGTTCAGCAACTAATGGATCAGTAAACCCGCTGAATGAAGGTGGATGCTATCTCATGAAGGATTCAAAATAATGTTGCTCCTTCCTTTGCTCGTTTGGAAGTCCTGAATGATTCATAGCTTGAGAAAGTTGTGTGAGCATGGCTACAAGATTTTGTATTCCAGCTCCCATAATGTTTGGTTGCTTAGGGGGACAATCATTGCATTACCCGTCGCATTCCACATTAACACGGTTCGTTCAGGTTCCATCCATTGACTAAAACCAAGAAGAATAGTGTGAGAAACACTAATTATAATAGGAAAACCACATAATCAAGAATAAAATTTCACACTTAAGGTCTTATCCTAGGTTATTCATGGCCATTTCTAAAACACTAAGATTGTGTTCTATGCTTAGACTTATCCTTAGGATTCTTACTAAGGCTTTCACATCCTAGTTTCCAAAGGTTGACTATACCTTTCCTCTGATACCAACTATAGTGAGCCATACTTTACATAAATTTTTATTACTTCCGAATTGAAGCACACTTATTACAACATATAACAAAACCAGGAAAGGACCGTATAGGTATAGTGTCTTTAGAAACTGGGAAACATAAACAACTGGTTCATAAAGCGTCTACAATGTCTCCCATTTATTTCATCATATCTATAGTCCCTTTTGACATATCTTACTTAATAACCTTCTTCCTGACCTGGGGAAAGAAAACATACAAAAGGGTGAGCTCAAATGCTCAGTAAGGGTAAACAAAATAAATATCAATCACATCATATACATAAGAACATAACTTCTAGAAATCTTAACCTGCAAAAGAAATCATAATTTCATAACATGGGATAAATCATAGTAGTGAAATGTAATCCCAATAATCATAACATAAAACATGAAACTTTGTGGCATACACACATAATCATAGAGAATCATTTCTTATTAGTCAAGACTCATTGCCAAGACTACCTTAGTGGACAAAGTCCATTTCTGAACCGAGTTCACTCCTCGTTTCAGTCCTGTTTCACTAAACTGGTTTAACCTGTCGTTCCAGACATGTCTATCTCATGAGATATAAAATCTTTACCCAATTCATTGGAGGGAGATATAGATCCCACCCATCTCATAATGATACCATTCTTATGTGTGCCACAAAATCAAAAAATCATACATCATTGCATAACCCATGTAATAAAAATGGGAATCTTAAATATCATGCCATCATAACATAATCCATATAAGATAAAAGGATATCATAAAAATAATAACATAATAAAATCAACATAAAAATAGGGATAGAAACAGAACCCTATATTATCTTAGATGGAAAATAATTTTGATAAAACACTTGAACTCCATTCTTGAGGAAAATATCCTTTCTACTTCAAAAAAATTTTCCTTTCTAAACATGTCATACAATTTTAAACTAAAAGAATTTGATTAAAAATAAACTTGAAAACTTGTAAAGGAAGCTTCTTGGAAATAATTTTTTAAAAATCCAGTCATGCCGTATAAGTTAAAAAAAACATTCTTCTCGTACTTTTGTCGGAAAAGTCAAAAAGTACCTCGTACGAAAAATGACAAAAGATTCCTTTCATATCTTTTACTAAAAACTCACCGAAGGGTAAAATTGGATTTAAACAATTTTAGGTGGATGGAAATAATATTAAATATTGAGGAAACATGGATGTGGATGATAAAATACACCTCATTAAATACAGAAGTATAAACAATCTCGGATAAAAATGAGATTGTGATATTTCCCTTACTTTAGGTCCGATATGATTTGTACGTGTCCGAACCTCCTGTATAATAATTTAAATAATGTTATTGACTTATTCCAGAGTCATAATCATTATTATGATATCATATATGGTCATATTATTAGCTTCTTATTAGTAATATTTCATTACAACTTGTTATTCGGGTGTTTATTACTTTTTGTTCTTATGCGTGTTTTGTCGAATAAATTATTATTCTTCTCTTTAGGTTATAAATACCTCATTTTCAGAATGTTATTAGTGTAATATATATCATATTAATTTATTCAATTCATTTATATAATCATTATGCAATGAAGATCATGTAGAACGAGTCGCATCACATTGTGGAGATGGTATTCCGTACGTACACACGAGCGATGATATCGTTCCCATGATCATGGAATTGTATTGGAGTGTATGTATAATATTTCAGAATCAATATCACTTTACAATAATCATATATAGTCATTATTTACACCATTATACCCATCCAAGTAAGGTGGTGGTGGAAAATAGATTACACCACGGCGTGGAGACGGTATTTCGTACGTACGTACGCGCGGTGATTTCATTTTCTGTAGGATGGATAGATGGTGAAATAGGGTTGTTTCATACTTATAATAACATATCAGTATATGAGTGATACTGATTTTATTACTTTATAATGAAACAACTAAAGAAGAATAAGTGGAAGAAGAAATAAAGATGAAAGAATCGGTAACAAACATTACCTCTTCTTTGAAGTGCTTCTTTGAGACCTCCTTTTAGGGCAATAAAATTGGTCTTTTAAGAAGAAAAGGACCTCTAGGATGTCTCTAGGAAAGTTGAGAGGAGAAATTTGTAGGGGTTGGCTGAGCTTGAAGGCTCAAAGTGGTGTGAGGAAGAGGGGGAGGAGGTGCCCTTTTATAAGGGAGGAGAGGGGCTCCTTTGGGAAAAAATATATTATTTTATTATAAAGTCAAGTTCGGTTTTAAATGGCTCCAAATTGATTTATTTAGAAGATAATGTGGGGATGGGTCGAAATTATCTCATACAATAGAATTTAGACAAGTTTAGGTTCCTATTTTAACCTTATCATTTAGATTTAACATTAAGTTAAATAATTTTACTTTTGCCGTGTCTTCTTGTGTTCTTATACTATAAGGTTAATAAACTTACTATAAGCAGCCAAACAAACCCCAAGTTGTTTATTATTAATATATATAACCTTATCTAATTCATTTGGCTGAACCGTAGATTTTTAGGAATAAAATAACAATTAATAATATAATATTTGTTTTAAAAACTATTTTATGTCAATTTTGACACTATTTAGTAATTGATTTTTGTGAAAATTATAACGGAATGATTAGTTCGAAAAAAGTTAATTAAATCAATACTAACATGTCATATTAAACTATAAAATTAGTGTAATTCATAAAAAGTCTCAAATTACATTTATTTTGGTATTTATAACATCAATTATGTCAATATTTCATTAATAAGATAATTACTGCATCATCTTTGTGTCATAAATAAATTAAATTATTTAATGTTTAAAAATTACAAATAAAATACCATTATGTAGAAAATCGTTTTAGATTTCTAATTAATATTTATCGTTGAATTTATCTTATGTATAACGTTATATTAAAAATTATTTACTTATTAAACTTTGATTTTAACTATTTTAACCCTTCTTTAAATAAATTAATAATAAATGTCCTAATCTAATACAAGTGGGCCTAAATGGTCATATTTTATTCCTCAGTTTGTTTTTGTTCGAATTAAACTTATCCAATAGAATTAGGACATGTTTTAGGGTAATAATAATATCATTTTTACCCTTAATTACCCTATTTACTTTTAACCGTGGTAAATAAAAGTAAAATGTTACTATTTACCAAAAATTATTTTCATCTCATTGAACCACATTTTACTTACTAACATCAACCATGTCTCTTATATTTTCAAAATTCCACTCACAGAAGCGGTAAAATTTAGTTTTATGAAAAATTCAGTTTTTTTAACTACCACTTAGTGGTTTCACTATTCATCAAAAATTGAAAGTTTTCAAAAAAATACCAAAATTTCACCTTAGGCTAATTTCGATATTACAAATCCAAAAATGAATTCCATTTTGAAAAATAAAATTTATAAAATTTCAAAAAGTGGTTATTACTATTCATAACGGCTAGTTTTAATAATATTTTAATAGTATATCATTGTTTAGTGAAACTCAGTATTGCATACAACGCAAGCTATCGAGGAAGGTCGCGATTGCGTGTAAAGCAAGCCAAGATAATGTTGTGTGTAGTGAAAGATTCCTTTTATGATTTATAAAAACAAAAATATTTCTCATAAAAGTCTCGGGTGTTACATATATTATTTCTCTTAAGACCTATAAACTCGATTTTTCATTCATCCGCAATTTTTATCAGTCCTTGAATAAGAAATATTTATTTAATAAATCTATATCACTACATTATTCTTCAATAAATATATAAATATTGTGTTTTCTAAAAAGAAAATAAATATTTATTAAATACTTCGCTCACATGATATTCTCTTGAATAAATTGTGATAAAATTTATGTGATCAAGAAATATTTAATAATTATTAATCCATGTGCTAGAATAATATTTATCCAATTTATTAAATAAAAAAATAGTATATTATTAAACTGAGATTCTGTATTCACTTACTGTGTGACCCTCTAAGCTTCTTTCTTAGTGGAATTTGGTGAAGAAATCTTTATGTCCAAGGTTATCATCTAGAATACACAAAGGAACCTATAGATAAAGTAGTTAATGTTATAATGATATAATACCTCATATGGACACATATTGTGTAATATAATCCCTTTATCACAATATCTCTAATCATGAAGGTTTCCTGTTGGTACCATCAAACCATGTGCTCGATGTCTCTTTGACGTTTCAAATATTAAAATTTCTTATAGAACACCATGTAAATTGATTTATTTAGGATACATAATTTCCATAAAATGTAATGAGATATCAAATTTTGCTAAATTATAGAAGGGAAAAAATCCATTCTCAGATTATTAACACACCAAACATATCCTACCTCTCCACAAACATATTTCATCACAGTTTTTATCAAAACATTAAATTATGTGACTTATAATAGTCATTAATAATAATCATAAAGTATAAGGGTCAAAAAAAATTCTTGAAAATAGGAACATCCAATGACGCATATAAATGTGGATTTCTTATAGGAAGGTCTCACTCTCATTATACCCTACACTATATATTACCAATGGCATGCACAATAACCGGGTGCCTCAAAGTCCAATGAGTGTCTTTAATAGCCTATATCATTTGGGTCCTTCAAATGATATCATTAGGCTACAAAACATATATTCAAGAATTTGATTATGGAACATTTGGGTTCTTATCATAAGAGGGAAGTGATATGGCATTTTAGTGAGACAACTTCTCCTAGAATATTATCACATATTTAATTACATAGAAGGAAAATCATGATGTGATATATTTTTTATTAATATTCAAAACTATGAATAAATGTTTTCATAAAGTACACATAATTTGGTTATAGGGAACCGACTCCAACAAGAATAGATCTCACCATTCTATTTTTTTGGTTCAACCAAATGTTTGGTGTTCATCTGATTGTATCCTTCCATTCATTCAAAAAATATGAATTCTAAAAGTGTTTAAAAAAATATCTATTAAATAAATATTGATAAAAATATATTTTTGATGTCCCAACCCAGATTCCACTAAACGGTGCCACATCCAGGTGGGCCTCATGGATTCAAGCACGCCTTCCCATATTCCAGAGGCTGCCTACTAGCAGCGAGGGTCCAAGGTGGTAAAATGGGAAAACTATACCCTCATGATCGTATTATTATAGAGGTAAAAATAATTAATAAATAGTGGATTATTAATAAATAAATTAAAAGATAAGGTAAATAATCCAAATAAAATAAATAAACAATATCAACAATATCCAGCATCATATAAAAAATGATGTAATTTTATGTATCTAACAAAAGTAAACTAGCATGCAAGAAAGCATGCATAAAATACAATACAAGTGTTAAGAGGAAAAAAAGACTAAAAACACTATCTCTAATAGTATCATGAGCCATATTTAGGTGCTGGGTCTCCCCACTATTATCCTATAATCAAACCAATTATAAATCATCAGGTGCTCACCCCTATCCCTACTTGCATCCACATAGTTTGATCTGGTACTATAAGCACCCCATGTATGGTGTGAGATAAAACTAGTTGGACACCACCAATGGTGTATATTTTTTTTGAAAATTTTGAGGTTTAATCCCCCTTTATTTAATATAAAAATAAATTAAAACAAGTTTTGAGGACTAGGAGAAGAGGGAACCCATTACAAGATAGGGGCATAAATGTCTAAAAAATAGGACCAAAAGGCCTTAATAATGACCCAAATGTCAAACTGTAAGAAGAAGTCAATAAAAGAATAAAAAATCCACATCAAACCCTACAAAACCATGAAAAGTGAGATTAATCAAATGAGATACCTCACCATCACCACAAAGATTTTTTTAGGATAGACCAACACAATGTGACAAAGCACCGATCCAACCCACACTGAAATGGAAGGAAGATCAGATGATAGGTTCCAAAACACCTATATCTCTTTCCAGGATCCCACCCAAACATTCACATGAGGGATCACAATGTTGTCAAACATATTTGTAGAAAGTGTTGTAAAAATCACAGTGAAAATGGTCAAGCAAGGTGACCTTCCATCCAAATAGACAGATGACTGATGATGGGTGTAATCACACCCATCACTCTTTCATGGTCTCCCAACCAAATTCCACTTAAAAGTTTATAAATGACTTCAAAATGAAACAAGAAATAATCCAATTCATTCATAGACATCAAAAACCAATAAAAACATATCCAAAAAAATGCATAATAGGTTCCCCTGAACTGCGATTGAAACCTGCAATGCCGATGGCATCAAAACACCATCGTTGAACCCTAATTCAGACCAAGAGTCATAGTAAACTCTATCCCACAAATGGTCCAAATTAATTTCATTCCTTCACTATTGATCTCGTAATGACATGACAATCATGATCCAAACTGATATTCGAAAGTCGAACACTTCCACCAGACCACCACACACCACCGCCCAATGAAAACCAATAGTAGAATGAGTGTTACAAGTGTCAAGGGACACCATGATTGGTATCAAAAGAGTACTAGAATCAATTCATGGTATAAAAAGAATAAGGGATTCCATTCACAGTATCATAATAGTAGGGTCCACATGCCTAAATTATAATAGTAAGGTCTCAATGCCCAAATCATATCTGTAAGAGTTTTTATTCCCATTCATATATGTAGGATTGTCATTCCCATTTATATTAATAGGATTTTTATTCTCATATCATAAATTTAGGGTCTTTATGACCGTATGATAATAGTAGGGCTGTCATGCTTGTATCATAACTGTAGGTTCATCATGACTGTATCATAACTGTAGGGTCTCCATACCCATGTATCTCATTCCATAAGGGTCACTGTGAAAATTTATATCAATTAATAAGGGTATTCATGCCTATATATATATATATAACAATTTTTAAGAGTCTCCATGCCTATATATCACTATATCAGAAGGAACTCCATGCCCGTATATAAATACTAAGAAATTAATAGTAATTAATTAGAATTTATGGGTAGTTTAATGTTTAATAGAATTTATTATTAATAATGGAATACAAATTTCCAAATTTAAACAAGTGATCTTGTTTTACCACTCAACTCTATTCAATTAATTAGAGTAGTCACAATTATGAGTCTCTCCAAAACCATATAAAATATTATTTGTCCCTTTAGACATTTATAATAAGAGAGGAAACTTCATCGGCACACCTAAAGGGGGGGGGAATAATTTAAGGGGACCTAAGAGAGTCATTAGGCTCTAAAATAAGACAACCAATTTAAGGTAGATTCTACTTAGGGGAATGCACGGTGAAATTGGTATGTGACAGATAACACATAATATAAAGAGTCCTAAATTTATGGTATAATTACAAGTAAACTTACCTTATTACTATTGAGGAACACTCATCTAGTATCAACCTTTGGATTGGTCTAGATTAGAATAAAAAAAACAGATGAACTCCCTAAAAATTGGGTAGAAGAGCCTACACCAATATAACATTTCCGATATAAAGAATAATTAAAAATGACTATAAGGACTGGATTAATTCACAGTGGTGATCTAATGTAATAGATAAAAGATGAATCTGTGTCTAGATCAAGGAATGAAATCAAAACCTAACTTTAGGATTTAATGGAACTCAAATGGTAGGAGATTCTATATGTGAGAGAGAAAGAAATAAAAGAGGCCTGGAAAAAAGAAAACGCGTCTTCCCCTTTGAAAACAACCCATGACATTTACATGGCCTGTAAATCATTTACACATTGTCTAATTTTGGGTCTTTTCCTTTTGGGGAATGTTCATTACACATTATGAATTTTCCTGCTTAGTCCAGTACACATTGTGTATTTAATACACCCCATGTATTTAAAATACATGTTTTCTACTTGACATGTAGCTAGCATTTATATCCTTGATTCCTTATTTAAAAACAACCCAACTAGCCCATGACCCTAACATCGGTGTCTAATCAAAAAATAGAACTACAAAAAGGTTTCAATAAAAAAATTTAAAAGGTCTATACCTAGAGGAAAAACCAGGTTCTTACTATTTTCCACCATTAAAGGAACTCATCACTAAGTTACCCTTGTAGGGGTGGTAGAACACTATCTAAGAAAAAATATAGCCACTGAGAAGGCACACCAGCCTCCCACTCCCAAGTCTTGTTATGTACATGGTCATGCTGGAATAACATGCACACTAAAGGGACATACCAACCTCAGAGAGAGTTTTCATCCAATCAAATATTCCTATGGGATACTCCTCAAAAGAAACATTAACATCTAACTCAACATTATTAAGATCAAAAGTATGATCTGGGTTGGCATGGTAACAAAAAATATATTATATGTGGAAGATGTTGTTCATGGAATGGTACCTCTAAGGAAAAATAAACTAATAGCCTACTATAACGGATCACTCCATGATCTCAAATGGATCACAAGAAATTAGGGACAACTTTTTTTTCCTTCGTATCTATATATTCCCATGTCGGGGTGATACCTATCAGAAAACAAAATCCTGACCTTGAAATCCAGAGTTCATCGATGGCAGACAATGTAAGATTTATGTCTATACTTAGAAGTAGAAATACACTTTCTAATTAACTATAGTTTCACATAAGTCTCTTACATGATATGTGGACCTAGTAGCACTACACATCCTACCTCTAACTAGCCTAGGTGTGAATGAAACTGCCTACCATACAAGGACTCATATAGAGCCATCTAAATCATCACTACAAAGATTTTATTATTGGAAAACTGAATGAGAAGAATATTTTTCACCGAAAAACTATCAAAAGAAAGGATTCATGCATGGATATTTTCCTCTAACACATGTATTGTCCATTCTGACTAGCCATCGGTCTGAGGGTGAAAAACTGTGCTCAGAAGAACCTATGTACCCAAATATATCTATAATCCCTTCCATAACCTTAACTAAAGTGCGAATCCCTATCCAAAATGATAGCATGAGAGAACCCATGTATTCATAGAATCTCAAAGACATATAGTCTTCCCATAGCATCAATTGAGAATGTCTCTCAGAATAGAATGAAGTGGGATGTCTTCATTGGTGAATCCCCGATGACAAAAACTGTATTTCTACCTCAATGATACCTTATAAATCTGATAAAAAAATACATCACAACATCGTACCATTTCTATTCTAGGATAGGAAATGGTTGTAACAAGATAGAATGTTTCTGGGGCTCTGCCTTCACCAATTGATAGGGGGTCACTTAGTGATAAAACCTGTTATTTGATGTTTCAACAGAGGCTTCCAATATTGACAGTGCATATCATGATACATATTGGATATACATAGGTTCACTACACACTAGTAAGCATGTGATCAAGATATTTTATCTAATCTCATGTTTTTAGGAATCGAGATATTTCACTCTAAATTTAGGATTTATCCTCTATCTATAGACCAATTCGGAGGTGGGTCCTCACTATAGATACTTTTCCATCAGACCAATCCTTAAAAATATAAAAACTGTATCATTATTAGTTTATCCATAAGTGAAGAGGTCACTAATAATGATGAAATTATATAATGTGGATAATGGTCCTACACCTCTATGTGCATCTCAAAAAATAGGTCTATAAGTTTCCACTTGCTGCGAACCTCCTGAACTACCTGTGTATGAGTCCTCCTACTCAGAGCATTGGTAATAGCATTACCATTCCCAAGCATCTAATAAAGATAACATTCAATGGAATGCATTCATTAAACCCATATTCTTTACCTAAGATACAAATCAAACTGTGTGAAAATATATTTGGGGATTTTGTGGTCTGCAAAAAACACAAAATACTCTCCCAGTAGGTCATGCCTCCAACAATGAAAGGCATGAACAACAACTACCAACTAGAGATCATGTGTTGGGTAATTACACTCATGAATCCTCAACTATCACATCCTATATGCAATGAATCAATATTTATGCATAATAAATTTTCCTAGAAAGATACCTAATGCATCAAAATCGACTTTATAACTTCCACCTAGATATGGAAGAATCTGGATCATCACTGATTTTAGTCTCTTTTTTTGTCCTGAAAGGATGTTTCATAGGATTCTATGCATATGAACATCAGAACCATCATAGTTAAGACTATAAGAGGTGCTGATAAGAATGATAATTCCTACATGAATTACTTGTAACAACCAGATATCTCCAAGAGACTCTTTATATCTTATTGTTCTTTGATTTCTACCAGTTAACTATTGATCTCACCTTCTCTAGGTCAATTGGCACTCGTACCTCTGAGATAATGTGACCAAGTAGGTGAAACTTGTTGATATAGAAATGTCACTTAGTGATCGTAGAATATAGATAGTTCTCCTACAATGTATTCAAAATGATCTCAAGATGTTTTTCATGGTTTCCTAATGTGTGAGAATACACCAAGATATCATCCAGGAACAACACTAAAAATGAATCCAAATAGAGATGGAAAACCCTATTCATTAAATCCATGAAAACAAAATTAACATTCCTAACATCAAATGATATAACCAGATAATCATATAGACTATACATACTACGGAAAGGTAGGAAATGTATGTATGATGGTCGAAGAAGCACTTGATGACATCCTTACTTTAGGACAATCTCTGAGAACACTCTAGATTCTCAGAACAGGTTGAAGAGATCATCAATTTTAGGTAAAGGATATTGGTTCTTAACTACAATATGATTCAATTTTTAATAATCCACACAAAAACTAAGGGTTCCATCACCCTTCTTGGTGAAATGGACTTGTGAACCCTAGGCTGAAGTAATGGGTTATATGAAAACCTTATCTTTAAAATCCTATAACTGCCTATTGAGCTATTAAAAATCAATATTAGCCATCCATTAAGGAGGAATTTACATCAGTGTAGTTCCAAGAACAAGATAGATAATAAATTCTACCTCTCTATCAGGAGGTAGTCCATAAAATTCATCAGGGAAGAAATCCATGAAACAGTATACAAAATTAGAGAACTCAGCCTTATGTACTCCCAGATTTTGCATATAATGGATAGAGATATTGGATGTAACTCCAGCTAGGACAAGATGCTATGATTCATCTATACCTTCTTATAAATCCCACTTACCCTTGTGAGTAAAATTACTTCCCTCTGGTGATGTGAAAAACATCATATGATGATGACCATCCACATATGCATGATAAGAGACCAAAAAATCCATCTCTAGAATTACATCGAAGGCCTTCATCTTGTGGATGAAGTGGTCCCATAAGAAATGATAGTCTTCTACCTTAAGGGATAATTCCTTGTGTTGGTGTACGCTCTCTGAATGTATACCCAAATGAGTATCAACTTTCATCACGCCACACAAGTACCCAATATTGACCCCAAGTATTTTAACAATATCCACAAGGATAAAAGACCATGAAGCTCCCATGTAAAATAAGAAATACATAGTAGTAGAAGATACTATAATAGTACCTCAAATAGTAGAAGGCCTGAAGCACTGCTCCTCTATCATAGGTTGAAATAAATAAATGTATCCTGATCCACGACCATGTGCTACAACATGACTACCCTAATAATGTTTTCTATAATAGAACTAAGTATTTGAAGTCTGGATACCTTATAAATGATATCCTCCTTTACCTATATATCTGGAAGTACTCCAGCTACCTACATGGAGAGTTAATTCTAATCCCACTCTTGAAGAAAGATATGATATGGTTTCTCTCCTACTAGGCACAGATGGGAAGGTCTTCTTGAAACGATGAAAATTCCCCAATATTCTATAGCCACGGTACTCAACAGGGTCATTATGGAACTGGGGTGTATTAGGTCCATTCTTCCCACAATGGTGAAAACTCATGAAACTATCAATGGGTATCACCTGGCTACCACTGCTCACACACACAATTTTAAAGTGCCACTTCAAACTACTAGTCAAACCAATAACCTATCTGGGTTCTGAACTACCATATCTCACACCATCATCTTCCCTCAGGTTATACTCAATGATGAGATCCTGGTTTAGTATATTAGACATGGTATTCAACTGGAAAAAATTCCTCTAATAATGAATAGTATTCCTATGCACATCCTCAAATCATCTCGCTTTTGATGGCTCATTAGCAGTATCGATAGCCACAAAGCACTGAAGCTCTATAAAATGAAATGAGTAGTATATTAAAGACCGAGAACTCTAATTTAGGTTCATGAAATCCCTATATAAATTATACATAAGGGTATCTACAAGGAAATATTCATAGAATCTAGATTGTAAATACCTCTAAATTGCTTATCGATTCTGACTTTCCTGGTTCAGAATTTCCCACCAATGTTTGGCAGATCCACAAAAAATATACATATCAAGTTTCACTCTTCTATTAATAGGTGTATCAAGGTGATAAAATATATATAATACTTTCTCCAAATAAAACTCTACAGTCTGGGGCCCACCATCCCCTGAAAAATGAGGTGGTTTTTTTGTAGCTAAAACTTCTACATCAACTCTCCCAAAGAAGGAGCAGATCATGGATCTCCCTGAAATTTATTCATAATCCATCGAAAATACCCTCAAAATTGAACTTCATTACCTAAATTAGGGATAACAGGAGGTTCCATAGGTGGCACTACTAGTGGTATCAATGGGGGATCAAGGACCACCACATCTAGAGCATGGTCGTCACCACCCTTCTGAAAAATGACTAGTGTACTTCATGGAGGAATATCTCTAATAATTACAAAAGAACTCATTAGATATTATTGATCACAGTAAATATTAGGAAAACATGAATAAAATATGTATAATAATTCCTACATAACATTCAAACTCCATCCTCATCTCATTAAACCAGTTCTAGGTGATTGGAAACATTATATATAACACAAGAGAAACTACCTATTTCCCACTAATAAGTTCAAGTCTGGGACATGCATTGTGTTATAACTCCATGGTCCTAGTATATAGAGTGTCAATTGAAATTTATAGAGGAAAAAACCATTTAAGTTGTGATTGGAAACCCTATATAATGGCAAATATTTCATTTTTTGAATTCAATTTCATGTAATTACATTATCATTTATATATAATTTATCTTTAAAAGGTTGAACTATATGGGTCACCACTTCCAATTTATTAGAGACCACACACCTTATAAATTTAATTGTGGCATCCATTCTATTTAAAATTCTCATATATCATGTCCCCTCATGAAATGTTAGCACAATTCATGGATATAGAAATAAGAACCAAAACATGCTGTAAGAAATGAACATAGTAAGTAAAAATGGAATGGAATAATTCATGATATATAAATCATATAAGTAGCCTAAAGTGATGAATCATCATGATTCCTTTCCATACTGGTATAGGGAGAAAATATAAACCTCAATAATAATAATAATAACACCATATTTCTAGGGCTTCACCCAATGGTGGAATCAAATAAAATGTAACAAGCATAAACCCTAGCATAAATTTCCCTTTACTAGGTAATTTAGCCTTTCCATGTATGTGAGTTAGGTATTCAAATATGATAATCATTACCAAATCCTAAAAAATTCCTATTCTCCTATCTAATATTCTCAAAGAGTAAGATAAAAGAAAACAAGGCCATGATACCGCTTTGTGACATACCTACATGGATCCCACTAAATGGTGCCCTGATCCGGTGTTCCATATGGCCTCAAATCTGCTTCCCTATACATTAGAGACTATTAAATAACATTGAGGTTCCAAGGCGGTATAGAAGGCAGACTATAACATCATGATCAGAGTATTAAAATAGTGAAACAAATATATATAAATAAAAGAAGAATAATAAATAATTTATAGAGGATGGTAAATCATCCAAATGGAATAAATAACCAATTTAAATAATATATAGAATCATATAAAAATAATGTAATTTCATGTTTCTATCCCAAGTAAATAGGCAGGCATGGTGGTAGGAATTGATGCAGGTTTATAATACAATACAAGTGTAAAAAGACAAAAAATAACAAAAAGACTATCTCTAATAGCATCATGGTCCATAGCTCAGTCCTTTACCCCCCACTACCAAGCTATAATAAAATCAAGTTTCAACCACTGGATGCTTTCCCCTATCCCAACCTATATCCACATAGTCTTCTCAGGTACCATCAGCAACCTAGGTAAGGTGTTAGATAAACTCAGTAGGCCAACACCAACTGTGTCTATAAATATCTAGTTGGTGTATATAATATAATTAGTGTGCAAGTAATATGGTAAGTAGTAATAAAAGTGGTAAAGGGATGGCCTTGCTTCTAGAAGAATACCAGGCTAACACTACCTACTTTGTCCCATACCGGATAGTCATTTAACAAATAACAAAATTTATAAATATATATATGTTTTTATATTTATAGATGTCTACAAACATAAATATATGTATACAACTAAAAGACTAGAATCAAGGTGTAACTCAGGAATCCATAAGTAGTAGAATAGGTGTCACAATTGTCAACGGAGGTTATACCCAGTATCATAAGAGTAAGGGAGTCCATGCCCGATATCACAAGAGTAAGGGATTCCATTATGAGAATTATAAGAATAGGGTCACCATTCCCGAATCAGGACAATAGGGTCTCCATGCCTGAATTATATATGTAATGGTCATGAAGCCCATTCATATCAATAGGGTCGTCATTCCCATTCATATCAATAGGGTTTACATGCACATATCATAACTATAGGTTCACCTTGCCCAAATCATAATTGGAGGGTATCCATGTCCGTATCATATCTGTAGGGTCACCATTCCCACATATATCCTTCTATAAGGGCCCCATTCCCATTTATATCAATTAATAAGGGTTTTCATGCCCATATATATCAATTATTAAGGGTCTCCATGACCATATATCATAATATCAGAATGGATACCATGTCCATATATAAATCATAAGCAAAAAATAATCATTAAAAAGAGTATGTGGGTAGTTCATAGTTAAATAAAATTTATATTTAATAGGGGAATAACTATTTTCTTATTTAAACACATGGCAGGGTAATACAACTTACCTCTATTTAATCCATTAGTGTAATAAAAATCAGGAGTCTCACCAAAGCTATATAAAAAATGGTTTGACCCTTTAGAAATTTATAAAAACTATAGAAATTTAAAAAGCACACCTAAAGGGGTGGAATTAATAGAAGGGGACCCAATAGAGTAATTAGGTTTTAAAATTGGACAACCAATTTAAGGAAGATTCAATTTATGGGTAATTCGAAGCAAAACCAGTGTGTGGAAAATAACCCATAATATAAATCATCATGACTTTAAGGGATAATTACTTGACCACCTACTTTATGACTCTAGAGGATCACTCATCTAGTATCGGCCTTTGGTATGTTTCTAATTAGAAGAAAATGAAAAATAAAAAAACTACCTAAAAATAGGGTATAAAAGCCTGTACCAATACAACATCATAGATATAAAGAAGAACAACTGAACAAACCTAAAAAGTAGAGTAATTACCGGTAGTGATCTAAAATGAAAGATCAAAGTTGAATTAGAGTTTAGATTGAGTAACAACTTCAGAACATAGATTTTGGATTCATGGGAGCTGAAATGTTAGGAGTTCCTCTATGTTAGAGAGAAACAAATAAGAGGATGGGGAAAAAGTAAATCTGTACACCATTTTAAAAACACCTCATGAAATTTACATACAATGTAAATTCTTTATAGGTCGCATAATTTTTGGTATTAACCTTATAGGGAAAGTTCATTTCACATATTGAATTTTTCCCCATGCTATCACAAATCATTTATTTAATACACACCATGTATTTCAACTATAGGTCATGTACTTGATATGTAACCATCTTTCATCACCATGTTTCCTTCTTTAAAAAACAACCTAACTGGCCCATAGCCCCGACATTAGGGTCTAAGCTGAAAAGAGAACCAAAAAAAAGTTCAACCAAAAAATCAAAAGGTTTGTACCTAAAGTAAAAACATGGTCCTTACAAGAATGGTATGAAAAGTATGTTTTACTATAAAAATATATTATTGTTTTCTATAGTTGTGAAGATTGTTTTTAGAGAAATATTATTTTGATCATCATTTCCCTGAAGTATTCATATAATTATATTCATAATTCAATTTTAGTGAAGAAAAGATTCTAAAATTTATGAATTTTACTATTTTTATAGATATAAATTGAATATAAAACAATTGGAAGAGTTATTTAGAATTCTTTTGGAAGGTGAAGTAACCTTAGTTACTCATAAGCATCTAGAGAAGTTAGAATGTTTTTAAAAGTGATAAGAATACACTTATTTATTTTAATCTTTTAAAAAGATTTAGTAAATCTCACTATCTTTCTCTGGATACTATAATAATATAAATTTGGATTCAAAACTATCTCCTTCCCTAGAAATAGGATAGAGATATATTGAAAGTGAAAGAAATTTATATTTTAGTTTTGATATTCTTTATGAGTAAATTTAACCATATGATGTTTGTATTACATTTTATAGAGGCCATTAAGTGTGGGTCCATAAAGTTAAATATTATTTTATTTTTGTGTTTCCGGAATTTTTTTGGTTTGATTAATGGAAGTTAAAAAAAAAAATTCAAGAATCAAAATACTTCAGTGAGGGAAAAGGTATTTCTTATTAGTGAAGAAAAAATTTTCAACATAAGACTTATTTTTTCCAAAATTGAATAAATATTTTGAGAAATTTGAAAAATCTACATTTGAAATATAAATAGAAAAAATCAAATAAAATTTTTTGGAGAAAGGAAAGGAAGGTGATATTTCTCCTATGTTTTCTAAGAACAAATCTAAAACTTGTTTGATGATGATTTTGTTACCTTCATGAAAAAGAAATAATAAAAGAAAGATAATTATCCAAGTGCCAGAATAGATAAGGTTTAGGCCTCAGATTACAAATAGGAAAATTATAAGAAATGTTTTAAAGAAGAAAAAAAGAGAAGGAAGTAACAAAAGGATAAGAAAGATAAGATGGATGAAGAGTTTTTAAAAGGGGTAGAACATGTAAATTCAAAATTTGTAGTTTCCTCTCAATTATAACCTCATTACATTGTTACTATACCTATTTTACCATTTTATATAGTTTAAGAAGAAAGAAAATTAACATAAAACTCATTAAAACCTTCATCCATTAAAAATAATAATGGAAAAGATGTAGTAAAATAGAAAACTCATTTTTAAAATGTGGATGTCACAGTTGAAAAATTTGTTGGAAAGAAAAGGAAAAGTAAAAATATAATAGAATTTGATATTGATAAAGAGTTTAAAAAGAATTTATACATTAATAAGATTATAGTTTCTTCCTTAAACTAATTATCAGCTCAATCTTAAAAAGACTACTCTCTAAGAGTTTCAAATAAAGATAAATGTTTAGAAGAAAAAGGTAAATTTTATCAAATAGAAGAATCATACATATAAGAACTGGAAAAAGAAGAAACAATGAAAAAAGTTAAGGTTATGGATTTTTAAAAAAAAACAAACTGGTGAAATAAAATAATAATCTAGAACATCAAGTCCTCCAACTCCATCTATTTTAGAGGTTTCTTCTGATTGAACTCATTCCACTCCCAGAACAAGCCCTTAAAAAAATAAAAATTACATTCAAGTATTTCAATGACTTTTTAAAGAAGCTTTAATATTCTAATAATTTCATTCATAACATTCATGTTAAATGAAAGTATATAAAGGGAACTATTTAATTTTAGGAAATCTAAAACTCACTAAAATAACTTGTTGAAACTATGATTCAGAATGTGGTAGAATTCAATGATTTTAAAGGAAAATAAAAATTATAGTTGAGGAAATTGAAAAAAGTTTTTAGATGATTCAAAAATATATATGGAGACATAATATTCTATGCTTAATTAATTGATGGTATAATAAATTCAAAAAAATCAGCATCAATGCTTAATATTGATATGAGTTTTAAAGTTAGTGAATGTTCAAGATTCATTGAAAATATTAAGTCCCCCCAGTGACTCAAGATGGTGAAATTTTATAATAATGTAAGAGGATTCAAACTATAGAATAGGAGGTTTCCAATTTCAAGTAAGAAAATAAAAAGCGATATCCACTCAAATAAGAGGTGTACAAGTTAATGAATGAGGAAAATAAGTTTGATGTTACTGAAAGTGGGAAAGATAAAATACATTTCCACTGAGTTATAGAAGTACCATAAAGATGTAATGAATATCAAAGTCATTACCAAGAAGATTTTGAGGAAAGAATAAAATTTTTATTTGAAATCCTAGATTATTGAAATAAATTTAAGCTAAATTTTTGTTATATTTTTTGTATAAATTTTATTGGTTATAATTATTTTATGGATTCTATTATTTAATGAATATATATTTTATATACTTTTTGGATGAATATGGTTTCATATATATATATATATAATTGTAGATATTTTTCTTTCAATAACATTTCTAGAAAAGTCACTACCTCCATTTTTTTGAGAATCCCAATGTGGGAGAAAAGTAAGAAAATATAACTTCCAAACAAAACTTTTGGATATAGTTTTTTAATAATGGAATAGAAATAAATAAAGTGTGATAAATAGAGAAAGAATTTGAAATGTGTAAAATTCTGGAAGATGTATATTAGGGTAAGTAAGTATTTAAAAATTCTTTTTTCATGTTTTAATGTTTTGTTTTGTTATTTTCAAAATGGGGGATATTGTTGAGTTGAAAGGTTATTCTAACTAGTTCTAACCATAGTTTTTAAAATTAAGACAAAATTACTTAAATTATTTATTTTAATAACTTTTATACTTCTATAGTTTTATAATTTTTTTGTAAGAAAGTCATTTTACCAGATATAGAAACACATGTTTGTTTGATGAAGATTTTCTATAATCAGACATATATGTATTAGTTAGATGATTAGAAATTCCATCAGATAAAGGCTTTAAAAAGTCAATAAATAACAGTATAACCATTTCCATGAGTTGAAGTTTTAAAAATACTATAGAGATAACATCATTGGACTGAGGTAGAAATGGTTTACAGATGAGGATCCATAAAATATATTAGATTTAGAATTCTAATTTACTATAAGGAAAAAGTTAATACCATAAGAAGAAAAAAGTTCATTCTATCAGATGAACGATGATCTTTCAACTTGATGGAATTTTATATAATTTTAATGGTTCTATCAAGGTGACCATTAGAAAATTCTATAATTGACCTTTCAAGAGAGTATTAAGTTCATCTGAAGTAATTGCAATCACCTTTGAGATATTCATAATATGATCATCTGGAATTTTCCAACAAATAGAAACAACATTCATTGGAGGTTGGAGATTTTACCTCACTAATGGGGAAAAAGTTGTTTTAATGGATTTTGTAGCATATTATTATTTTTGGAGAAATTTATTTTAATGATTTGGCTAGATTGTTTTAAGGCATTTGATGTGAGTATATTTTTTAAAATGCCTTAAGAACTTTTTAATTTTTAATTTTTATATCCAATCTAGTGTGATCAATGGATTTCAAGGTTCAGAAAGATAGTGATTATAATTTTTTTGATTGAGGGTTACTGGGGATAGGGGAATAGATCTTCTTCTAATATTAGTATCAAGTTAATCCTTATTTAAGGAAGATATAACTTTATAGTTAGGTGAAAATCATGGATACCAGAAAGTCATTGTTGTTGAATTCTTTTACACTGAAGTTAAAAAGTTTAGATAAAAATTTTATAATGTTTCTAAAAAATTTATTTTTAATTTTATAAGATTTTGTTATAACTTATTTGTACAAGTTAATTATTTATTATGTGTAAGTTTAAGGAAAGTTTCATATAGTTTGTTATGAACCTTTACTAAACTCTGATTTTATAAAGTATTTACCAAAAAATTTCCTGATCACTTTCTATTAAATTGGAGAAAGTTTTTTTTGAAATTCATTTATAAATATGATAAGTAAATTATTATTTTTATTTTATAAACTATAATTAACCCCAATATTATAGTAAGGTTCTTACTATTATAATCTTTCATCGAATTTATTGTAATTTTCATATGTATTAATTTTTTTAAATTATTATCTGAAATAATCTTCTTCTATCCTAAACATCCCCATGAATTGAAAATTATTTTATATATAGATTAATTCATGACACATGTTTTAACTATCAAGGAATCCATTTTAGTATGGTGAATCTACCCATAAATTCTTCTTATTTCTTTATTAAAACTTCTTAAATAAGGATAATAATAATTATGATATGTTTTTATTTTTAAGAACACCTCCCATGGAATCATATATATTATTACAATATTAAAAATTATCATACTATTGAAGTTTGATATAAAAACAAAAGTTGAACCATATTTCATTTTTTATTTGATATAATGAAGTAACTTCATGGAGTTATATGAAAACCACTATGAAGTCATATAAAATTAATTATGGTGTGATATTGAAATTTCTTTAGTTCATCAAAATTTAGAAGACATACAAAAATCACTTCAAATTCATATGAAACTTAATTTTTCTAAATTTTCTTTGAGACCAATGAAATTAGTCTTCATTACCATCAAATAGAATCAAAATTTGTAGTATTGTGATGTTTATCATTAAATAACAATTCATTAACCATCATGAAATTGAATCTTCTTTCATTAATCTCCTAAATAATGTCTTGAATTACAATCCAATATTATGATATCAATATATGTAAAGAATATATTTCTTGGAATCCTCTAATTTACCTTCACACAGACTAAAAATTACCTTTATATAGTTCAGAGAGAACTTTATAAAACCTTTTTATACCCTCATATATCTCTAAATATTTTTGTATTACTTTTATAAAAATATTGAGTACCTTTATGAAATGAAATGAATACACTTACACATCTAATTGAAATTCAGCCTCACCCATACCCATAGTCCAATTATATTTACGTTGCTCTTATTTTTCATTTGTGACCTTTACATAGATCACTTATACCCTTACATAGTAATAAATTTCTAAATTATATTTATACAATGTCTATAATGACATTTACATGTATATTTAGTCATTAGTGTCCCTTTACATAGAGATCAGAGTTTTGAATTACCATTATACATCACACTGAACTTGTCTCATACCTTTACAAAATACATGGTCTTCAATGTCATTTTTATGTATATCCTATACTACCTTAATTTAGGTAGTGAAAAAAATGGATGACTATTATATATAATCAAACTGATGATATTTATGTACTGAATAAATCATCTTTCTACAAATAGATTACCTCTATAGAACTCTTGGTATTCAATATTACCTTTTTGTAACTAGCATGAGTATAAAGTTTCCTTTACATAGACTATATAAATATTATATGTCCATTATATAAATTATTTATTTAAAACATTAAATTGAATTTGAATTTAAATGTTTTTCTCAACACACTTGTTATGTGACCCTCTAGGTATCTTTCTTATTGGCATTAAGAGAACTATTCTAAAGTCCAAGATCATCATATAAGAACACATAAAGGAACCCATAGATAAATAAATTAATGTTGTAATGGAATCAAATTCCTTAGGGTTATCACCAAGCAATATAATCCCTTTGTATCGATATCTCATCAAGTAGGTTGTATACTTCATATAATCAACACATATTTTTTATTTATCTTCCTTTGAATTATTAAAATGATTAAGTCATTATACTACTATGGATAAGGATTTATTTGAAAGTTTTATTTTAATAAAAGTTTTAAATATATAAAATTACTATAAATTGAAGGTAGAAACCCTTTATTAACTTATTCATTAATATAATATCACTTGTTATGAACTCAACATATCCCATCATTCTGTAAGAATATGTCATCATTGTTTTTATAAATACATCAAACTAAATGACTAATGATATATGTTAATAATAAATATATATAAAAGGACCAATACACATGTATATTGATATAAATATCAGATTACGCATATAACATGTGGAATTTCAACCATAAGATCTATTCCCATAATGAAATATTTTATATATTTTCAAGTGGAAACATCTTGAGAAGAAGACTCAATGTATTTAGGGCCTCCAAAAAACTGATATATATCAATATCTATTTCTAGTTAGATATATTCTATTCTTCTATAGAACATATATTTAAAAATATTTTCATATAAATTCAAGGTTTTCATCATAATGGGGAACTTCTCCGACCTTTAAATGTGTCAAATAATCTAATAAAACTATTACATTAATGTTACGTAAGAGAAAACTCATCATTTTAGAAGATATTTATTAATATTAAAATCGATGAATTTAAATTTCTATACAAGTGTCCAAAATTAATATAATTGTAATTATAATAAAAAATATATGATAGAATAATATTAGAACAATGGAGTAAAGAAAATAAAATTTCAATGGATTTTATCAATTGATATATGATTAAGTGATCCGAAGTCAAATAAAAGATGATGGTTATTGTTAATTAAATTAATAAAACACAATTTAATCCTAATTAAAAGGAGTTATGTGTCACACATGTTTCATGTTATTATTCATAACACAATTAAATTATACATGTACTACATTACAGTCTTTGATTCCCACTGTAATTATATTAGACTTCTCATTTTGGAAAACATTTTATTGCCCATCAAAAATAATTTTGATAGGATTCCTCCTATTTCTATTCATTTACTAAAAAAAGGAATGTTAAGGATGAAAATAATAATATACAATTCAAATTAATAAAATAGAAATAATAACTTATTAATCATATTTAAATACTAGCAGATAATTTATTTAATCTCAATCTTGGTTTATAATGTGTATTCCGAATAATGTTTCCTAACATAATCCACCAAAATTAGTATTCCTTAATTTTATCTTAGTTATAATTACCCAAATATGATACAAAAAATATTATATCATTTTTAACATAAATATCAATAAAACACACCTAGAAATCTAGATATATGGTGACTTTGGGAGATTAGATACATCATAAAACATTTTTAAATAAAATAAATAATCTTTTATTTTAATATTAAAAATTTTCTCCTAAAAATCATGATATTCCTATAATTTAATGTGATCTCCTAGGTAAATATAAAAAAGAAAGTCTGAGAAAAAAATCCTAGGAAGTGGATAAAATTTGATATGCATAGGGAGAGATATCATGAAAGCCACTAATGATACCATGAAATTATAAAGGTTAAGGATCATACGCTAGGAGATAAAAACATATAATAAGATACAAGAAACCATTAGAACATGGTAATCATGGGAATAATGAGATTTTTTAACAAACATAATGCATTTAATAATAATTATAAGTTAGGTAATGATAACATGAGAACAAAACATAATGTGTTAGGATCGCTAACCATGCACCATACATAATATCACATGACATGTAAGTGATTTTAATTTTATTCAAATGAGGATGTCACGAACGTTGAAGAGGAAAAAACTAGAAGATCACTCATGAAACCCTAATGTTGATGTTAGAATGTGGTTACCGACTGAGCTTTCATGTTGAAGGAACCTCTCGGCGATCCGAACGCTAATATTTGGATTGAACCAAAAAGGTTTCGACATCGAGGCTACTCAGTAAGATAATTTTCATCGAATGAGGTACACCTTATTTCCTCGGATCAACTATTCGTTCTTATTATGAAAATATTCAATCATAGGCCTTCTTTAAACTACTTAATAAAATCAATTGAAGCTATTGTATTCATTGGTTTTCACATTGGGCTGTTGAACTCCTCGAATGTTGTATTCCATTTTTCTTATGATAATGATTACTATCATTTTTGGATGAGGAGATCAGGGGTTTTTGTGGTCTTCTCTATGAAAGTGATAAAATGGACCCCATATTTTGATCCTAACTTTGAGAATCCCATTACTTCAATTTGGTTAGGATTTTTTGGACTTCCAATTCACCTATTCAAATGAGTAGCCCTATTTTTGATTTCCATCTTAATTGGTGAACCCTTAAAACTGAAATCTACCACAAAAAATCTTTATAGTCCCACATTTATGAGGGTTTCACTAAAATTGATATCTTGAAACCTATTCCGTCCTAGATTTGAGTTCAAAATGGAGATTTGAGACATTCCCAAGAGGTGTCTTATGAAAATCTACAAGCCTACTGCAAGAATTGTAACCAAATTGGCCATTCCTCCAATGTTTTCTATTATGAGCCAATTTTCTGATTTCCTCTTACCTGTAAAAAGTAATTATGGGTGGAAAAGTGTAAGCAGAAGCTAGTTTCCAATGAAATTAAGGATCATGATGACATGAACTTAGGGAAACCTGTGGGCCCTACTGGACCCGTTGATGCCCAGCCTCCATAGAAGATTGTGTGGATGGATAATGCTCAACCAGGCCCTCAGGATATGGATAAGGGGACCCCAATGAGGCTCACAACCAATATGGATTTGGCTGATCATTCTAAATAGCCCCAAAATCCGAGTCCCAATGGTGATGACTTCTCTGAATTTCTGGATTTTTTTAATAATGTTCTACCCATTTCTATTAGCTCACATGTTTCTCCTAGCTAGGAAGAAAAACAAGAGACTCAATCTGACTCCGGTGAATCCAAACAGGATGCACTTGATCAAGTATTCCAAACTGAGGATGAGTACCTACAATCAAGCACTAAAAATCTAATAATCCAATTTTTGACCAGGATAGCTTTATTGCTCCACCCCCCCTGAAGACCCCGAAAAATATAGACTACTCTATGTTAGAGAAAACTATTGTCACCAGATCCTCAGGGATTCAGTTAGAAAAATTGTTTATCTCTCATCATCTAAATTTTTGTAAGGATCCCTCCTTGTTATTAGATGTTGAGGATTACTCCTCTTCCTCAGATGAAGATGAATCATAGGATCCCATTAAGATTTGGAATTTCACCCCTGTTATTAAGGAGGGATATAAGGACGAATTCTACACTTGGATTAAGGATCAACAGAGGTGGTCCTTTGGAAGGTATCTTTACCAGGAGATAACTTTTTACTTTTATCTATGTATTGGAGAGTGTATGTTTGATAGGTTGGAATTTGAACTTAATAGAAACACTGATTTTGATTTTTTACAACTTCCTTGGGAATACCTATTTTTCTTAGAGAGGTTTTGATGTTTTTGATCCAACTACATGATGGAATATTGGGTGACCCGAATTTTCTATTCACACTGCTTGGTTATCTGGCCACAACAGTTTGATATGTTTCTCCCTTGAATATTCAAGTTCTCTTTTTTTTTTCATGCTGATAGATTTCAGTATAGACTATTTTTGGGAACATCTTTGAATTTAGGCATTTTTCTTGGGAATTGATTGATGTTTAATGATTCTATTGAAGTTGTTTTTTATTTATATATAAAATATTTAAAAGTGTTTGATGTTGCCTGGAATTATATTGGGATTACCAATATGATCATTGGTGGATTTTTGGTGTTATGGACAGAGGATATGAATGTTTTGTGGATGCTCATACCCTTTTGTATCTCCTTTTGAGAAGCTACTCTTTCATATTTATGATGGTTGTTTGGATATATTTCTAGTGGTTATAGTTTGATATGGATAGGATGTAAATGAACCTTGCTATCTTGGATATTGGTACTATAAACATGACATGCTTCTATGATTACTCTTAAAGGATTTGACGTCATGTTTTGGTTGGAACATGTTGTGATGAGAACAATTTCAGATTATCTACATTGTTTTCCAGACTTGCACTCAATGGATTTTTTTCATTGGTCTTGATCTGGGATTGGAGATGGGTTGAAAACTTCTTTTTCATTTGTTTTCAGTGCATAGGTTAACTATACAATGCTGCATTTTGGCTATACTGATTTGTAGGTTCATAGAGGCTAGGATGCATGGGTTTATCCATGGTTTGCATACTTTTGGTCTATTGATGTAAGTGGATATGATTTTGTGGATTGAAAAAGATTATTTGGATATAGTACTGTTCACTAATGTGCCTATAATGGAATTTATGTTTTTCCCCTCTGTAAATTTCTTGTTGGTGTAAGTTTATTACACCTAATGTATACACCAATAGTTCATTTCTCTTTTATAAATTTTTTGGGGGATATGGGTTGGGCCACCAACTCATATATCATATCATTCTGGTATATCATGACATGTAAGTATTACCCAATCAATTATTGGGTATATAATTATTATCCCACTTTTTATATCATAATACATAAAAAATATGTGTTCTAAATAAAAATAAACACACATGAATTATAAACATGAAATAAACCCATGAAAAATAGTTGGGTTACATAACGATGTTAGTAGGATTAGTGAAATGGGAAATCATATTGTTTTATAGAAGAGTAGGGGAATATATCATGTTGAATTATAAAATTCCATAATAATGATAATATATTTTATTCCATAAAGGAAATAATAAATTTTATAGATAAACATAAGAGGAGTTTGGAAAAAATAAAAAAAATTATAAAACATTCCGTTAAATAATTAATAGGGCTTGAATTAAATAAAATTTAAGTAATTAACAATTCATTAATATCTCAAGAAAAATTAAGTAAAAGGAATCATAAAGAATATAGAGTATAAATATAATAAATATATAAATAGTAATCATGTAATAAATAATATATCCTTAAGAATAAGAAAGAGTTGGAATGAACCCTTACCTCAAGTCCAAAATTACTTTGGAAACTCATATAAAATATTTAACTGTAATATTAAACTTACTATTTACTTGTTTCATAACCTTATTCATAATTATTTAATATTATATATTCATTTAATTGATTTTTTTTCATTTATTAAATTAATTTTGTTTAGGTTAATCATTTTGAGGTTGTATAGATCATGACCTCAAATATATTTTTATGTAGTTATAATAGTTAATCGTGACCATATTAATGTTATATAAACTCCAAATATGTCATGGAATAATATTCCCCAATAAGCTTGTTTTTATGACTAAAAATGAGTATAATTATATACATAATTGCATTATTATCATGGCTATTTTATCATTCTATAAACATAGAAATGGAATTAATTTATTATTAATTCATACTATATCATGAAATCTATTTTTAAGAATATCTATTCAAGGAATAAGTGAACAAAAACATCATTATTCACTTAGGTAGTATAAAACTACCACCATTGAATTATGCTTTTAAAATTGGTTAAGAAAAGAGAATAAGTAATAAATATTTGTTTTTTATTAGAACACTTCAGTATAATTAAAATAATATTTTATATTTTTTTATTATTACTTTTAATATATATGGGGCAAGAGGAGAATTTAAGTGAGGTAACATGGGTTTTAAAACATTTACATCGTTCTTTGAGATGCCTCCTTCAGATTGAGAGTAATTCCTTTAGAGGGGGGACTTTGGGTAATAAAATGGATTTAGGATTGTTTCAAGAATATTTTAGAAAGATATTTATAAAGAGTCTTAGAAAATGAAAGATATTTTTAAATAATAAGAAAGGGGTGGATGAGGTGTATTTATATAGCTAATGGAGAGAGGTATCTTTGTATAAAATATTTATTATTTTATTGTATACAATTAAGACTATGGATATTGTTGATCCTTATCAATTTTATTAGTATTTGATTAAAAAATATAGGGTTATTTGACATTTTAACACTCTAAAAACTGAATAAAATTATAAAAATTATTTTATGCAAAGTAATGAATCAAGAATAGTTTTATAAGATTAAAATATAACATAGGATTTGAAAATTGATTTATAGGTTTATAAATTAAGTTTATTATTTCCAAATGTATTATTTTATTTAGTACATACATTTTAATATGTGAAATTGTTTTTATAATATTTTTACTCATATATTTATAATGATGATGTTATAAAATAGATGTCATGTGTGATAAAAATATTTTTTTCCATTCAAATAAAAGTAATTTTTTTAGAAATATACGAAAACTTAATAGTAACCTTACTTAAAAATATAGATTCAAAAAATGTATTCCATTTTATCTAATTCATATTAAAAATATTATAAATTTATCTTTTTAAAAAAATCATATAATATATATAAAAATTATTTTATCTAGAATAAATATGTTTCCTTCTTCTATGAGTGATGAATTTTAAATCTCATATTATTTAATAATTATTTTAAGAATTATAGTTAATTAAAATTTTTATTTTAAGTGAAATTAATTTCTAAATTAAAATATTATGATATTTAAATTTTAATATAAAAATTATTATTTTACAATATAAGTTAAATAAACTTTGTAAAAAATATATGATTATTCGTAATTTTAGTAACATGAATCAAAAAATAATTTTAAGATATAAAAATTTATTTTATCATTTTAAAAATTAATTATTCAAAATATTACTTCCCATATTGACTATGTTTCTATTTAAATCCTTAATTATTATTCCAATGGTCTTTTAGTATTAAAAAAGGTCATATAATTAATGTACATCCTATAAATACCTCTTATTTCCTTTATTTTTCATTCACTAAATTTTCTATAAAATATATTTATATAATATTTACAAAATGAAAATATTTTTTATATTTTTTTCCTTTTATAGTTTTTTATGTCTATGATATTTATATAAGAACACAACCCTATGGATTTCCACATTTTAATTATATTAATTAATTATTTTTATTCTCCCATTATACTATTTCACCTTTAGTGGAGTATATTTATACATCATACATAATGTTTTATATTGTTGATGAGAAATTATTTTTTTGGTTATTTAGTGTATGTGATTATACTATATATCATACTTAAATATGATGCACATATATGTAAATAAGGTAATTTAGTATATTTTAAAATCTTGGGTAATTACATAAGGCTTGTAGTGTGGTAATCCCATAAATTTTAAACAAGTTTATTTGGGAAAAAATCTTATCATTACCCATCATAAATTATTTTATATTTAATAATGTTTTATTAAAGTACTTTATTGCTAAATTTATAGACTCATGATATTTATAATAGTGGTTAGATTAGATGTTGTATTTAGAATACAATTTCTTTATCTTATATGCACAAAAATTCATCTCATTTCCTATATAGATCATATGATAAACTCCTAATATAGTGATAATATTGAATTTCATGAAATTTATTATGAAATTCATTTCAATCACTTTCTTAGATATAGAATTAAACTAATTTGAAAAGGTGTCAGTGGAAGAGATAACAAAATTGAACTACCTAAGGGTTATAAAAGGTTAAAGATCCATAACTTTTTTTCTTATATAGAAAACGGACTAGATTTCTTTATAGAATACATAAAATTTTTAGATAATGAATAAAATTGGAATGATCATATTACTCCTAAAAATTATTTTTAAATTCCATAACATCAAATATTATGGAATTCAGAAAGTATCTTGGTCTCTTGACTAGGTAATAGTGCTTGGTACGTATATAATGCACACCACATGTGCCAACATAGATATTTTTCCAAAAATTGAGGGCTTATAATCCATAAATTCACCAAAGAAGGACCACATGAAATCTCCTTTTGTAATTTTTTTATTAGAACACGATCCTTCATAGTTGAAAAAATTGGTCACTCAAAAATTATTATGATTTGTATTGGTATTGAATAAGAGATCCATTTTTGAGGTAGATCACTATTGGAGAAATACAGTAAATTTCATGGTTTACTAGTGTGGATGGATACTCTATTTAAATAAATTTTGTATTGATTTAGTTCTTTTACAATAATCCCATTTTGATGAAAGTGATTACTACTATTTTATGTAACATATATATGATCCTTTAATCCTAATTTGGGCTGAAAGAGTAGTTTCTTGGTTTCTAGTATGTTTCATTAGGCATTACAAAGCTATAGAGAACTCACCCAACAAAAAATTATGTAATAAAAAATTTCATATAGTCAAGTAGAGGAATCATTCCATCTTTATTGATACCATATTCCCCATTAATCTTTTTAATTGTGAACCTTGAATCATATTTAATGTTAATCTATGTAAATATAATTTTATGGGACAACCCAATACCTATGAAAAGGGTTTAGTTTTTTATATTATTATTTCGGTAAACATTCAAAAGAATGATTGAGTATGGAAGTAGTTCCATAAATGAAGTTAGATAGATAAACTCAAGCCTACCCTCTTGATATCATGATCCTCTAACCTTTTAATTCTTATACAATGGGATGCACCACGAAATTTTATTTTTCATGGTTGGGAGGTTTTATTTATAAATAAAAATTCTTTATTAGGGAGATACATTTGTAAGTGTAATTTCTCTAGAGTTATGCGTGTTTTTGGAACCATACCGATGTCTGTCATTTAATTAGACTTGATTAGACAAAATAGACATTAAAATATTAGTTAATGATAGGCCATATTTATATGAACCATGTTATCATTGGAAAAATGAGGATTTAATTCAATGAATCAATATAGGAGACCAGATTGAACTAATGTTGGAATAAGTAATGAAGCATATTTTTCAGCAAAAATATCTAGGAAAGAAAACTATTTTCAATGAGGGTATTACAATCCTTAGCCTCCAACACTATGTATTTAAGTCAA
This sequence comes from Viscum album, assembly GCA_963277665.1. NCBI lineage: Eukaryota > Viridiplantae > Streptophyta > Magnoliopsida > Santalales > Viscaceae > Viscum > Viscum album. The sequence goes on from OY728138.1 coordinate 1,798,430,468, forward strand.
TAAAAACCATTATACATTCCATCATCATTATTTTGGTTTATAGGTCACCAAGACATTTTTCTAATGTTACTACATGTAGAATTATTAATTTTTTTTCTATAGGCCTTAAAATAGGAAAATGTGAAATGTATTTATTGTGATTATGAAACATGTTCTAAAATTATTCTTTTCATTGGTAGAACTCACACATTTTCATTATATTTGTGAAGGGTAAACATTTAACAAAAATTATTTCTATGAAATACATGATGTCAGTGAGTCATCAATGGAGTTATTTCAATGATCAATGTAATTAAGGAGGGAGAATATCATGTATTGACTGGGTTTTCTTAGATTTTAAATCTATGCATCTGTAATGGACTAAAAATATAATAAATTTTAAATATTTAATATTTAATTCATTATTAAATGGGTTAATATTTTTATAGTGAATCCATAGTTTTAAAAAAAATATCAAGATCAATGATGCCATCATTATCCTCGCACGACCTGACTAACATAAAATCCATGGAACACTCCAAAGTTTTTCTTGGGAGGGGATTAAAGTTTTAGTGTATCACTATTTAATAAGTACACCCACTATTATTTTAAAAAAAATTCAAAACCCAATAGAAATAATCTCTTTATTATTACTTGAATATTATGGTTTCCTCATCATTTGGGTTTCTATAAATCTAGTTATACACAGAGTACACATCCATGAAAGACAAGGATTAAAAGAAAATTTTTGTGTTGAAAAAAATCAATATTTTGGATAGAAAACTTACCCCTTGGATAATGGGGGTTTATATCCCAAAATTTCACATAAACACCAATCTATCCATTTTCTTCTTGAATATGAATTTTTTTAGCCACTTGGGGAAATAAACTACTTAATGAAGTATGCCTTAATTATATTATCTAATCAAACTTCTACAATGGATCCTTCAGACTGATTCATGATTTTTACTTTAGTTTATAACTATAGTGATTGACTGATAGACCTATGTGATTGATGATCATTTAAGAAAAAATTCTAGAATTATAGTGTAACTACATAAAAAAATTCCAATATTACTTAAGGAAAATTATGTATATATATTGATTATCAAGATTCATGTATGTTCTTATTAGTATAGGTAATGGATCCTATATAGTGTCCAAATTTACTTTTTTTTCTCATCATTAGTGGAAGAGACACATTTTTCTATGGTGGTATATGAGACTTTAGGATCCTCATCACTAACATCTAGTGAGGCGAGAGATTGATCAGCATATCAAAATATGGTTAGGTAATCCTCCTATCTTTGTGGGGGAAGAATTGTTTGAAATAAATAAATATTATTTATTCCCTACTGAGTCCAATCAAATGAAAATGGGGTAACCCAAGTCATATGACCTCTATTTAAAACTCCCTCTGATTTAATTAAAATACATTAGTTATGTCAACCGAGTCTCAGTTAAAACTACATTTTGATAGACATGATCTAAGTCAGGGTTAATGTACATAGGTCCTATTTTTTGACCCCTTTTCTCTTCTATAAGAAGTGATGGTTCAAAATACACGTTTTTTTATCCATTGATGGAGAATAATATATTTTAGGGGTTTCTGTCTTTGGATGAAAGGATGAGGTGACATCTTAATTATATATTTGTAACATTAATAAAATTGATATAGAGAAATAAAATATCATTAAAACTATTATTGAGACTATTTTTTGTGGTCAACATTCAATTTTGGGCTTCTAAATGAAGTTGTTTCTCTGTTTTTGATTTATTATCCCCCTATTGTAGTACCAAGAATTAATATACATAATTTTTCCAGTGTTAAAAGTGGAATTTTCACCCGTAGTATCTCCTATATTATTAATGATGGAATAATTTAATCAGTTATGTTCTGATGAGGGGACAAATAAATTCATATAAAGACACAAAATTTTAAATTGGACATTGAATGTAGGGTTTTGATAAACCATTGTGAACTCAGTATTATACACATGATCTAAAAACTAGATTTAATACTTGATCTTTAGTAAGGGATTTCATTCTAACTTATCGAAACTAATGATTTTTAGGTCATATTAAACCAAATTATATTTACTATCCCATGATTTTAAAATAACACTATATTCAATAACGTATACAACATGAATCACTTATCTTAAATGAATAATGAAATATTAATATTTAAATATAATTGTTATAACCTAGTAGTTAAATTAGTTGTTACAAATAAGATAAACATAATTCTGAAATATATAATGTTCATAATAAATATAAATATATCTATTAATTATTAGTAAATAATCACTCAATTGTTTAGAAAATTCATTTTATGCTTCAAAAATCTATTTTTTTCCAAAACGGCATTTATTACATTTTTAATAAAATAATATAATTCATTTTTTGGAAATTTTATAAAATTTATTTGATAAAAATGATATAATTTTTTAAATTATCATATCAAAATTATATTAGTGTGAAATTCTAGTGTTTTTAGAAAATATTTATTTTTCAATGAATAGTAAAAAATTCTAATTTATGTAAAACTATCTTTTATTTTCATTAAATAATGCAATCTAAAATTCCGTTTTGATCTTATTGTAACATAAAAATCATTTAAATATAAATAATCTAATTAATTATATAGAAATCATAATTATACCATATTTTGGTATCATTTCATTTTTGGGCTCAAAAATGCATTTTTCTAAAAATAGTTTTATATTGCGTTTTGAATTTTAATATTAAATTAATTTATGAAATTTATTGAAATTGAATATGGGAAAATTGATTTAATATTTTTAATAATAATTTCCAAATTTGGTAAACATTTACCTTTTTAGTTTTTTTCATTATGAATAACAACCATTATAAATTTTCTACCCCCAGTGTAAGTAAAATGTGTAAATTAGGGTTAAAACTAATGTGTTAAGGCTTCAAATTATTTTAAAAACTTAAATTAATTTCATTATATGAGTATATTTCATCCAAAATCATTTAAAATTTAAAAATATAACATTTTTTCTATTTACCTTTGAGGTTTACCTTTATAATATTTAAGTAAAATTTAAATTTTAAAAAGGTCACATTATTTCTTTTAATATAAACATTATTTTGTGACTAGGATAAAAAAATTATTTTTGGTTATAAATGGTAATATTAAATATGAATGAATTTTTTTACTATGTTAATTTTTTTGATGAAATAATTACCTTAAATACTTACACAATGCTGACACAGTGCTTGTGCATTTTGTGTAAAATCAACTAAATTATTTTAAAAACACTAAATGTAATTTTGTTTTGGGTAAGTTAAAATATCCCACTAGTTTTTAAATTAAATATATCATATTATAGATTTTTTAAAGGATTATATTTGAATTTAATTGATTTAAGGTTGTTTTCAAAGTCAAATTATGTGAATAGTTATTAAAATGATATTAATATTATTTTTTGATAAATATATATATTTAATTTATTCATAAATAATAAAAATATTTAAATAGGATAATAGGAATGATAAATTTTCTAAAACATCATCTCTTATCTATTTATGAGTCAATTTCCACCTTATAAGTACACTTATTACTCTTTAATATTTGAATCAATGTCATTTTTGAACCATTTTACACGAGTTAGACACATATTATAATATCATATTTAAAGAATTTCCAAAAATAAAATTAATGATATTTTATAGTAAATAATATTTTATTAAATGATTTAAACTTAATAAATATATTATCTTAAACCAAGTGTATTATACATGGTTTAAAATATCATCCATGGTTAATTAATGGACACTTTTTTATAGTAACTTTCTTGACCCCAAAATAGTAAAAAACATTGATATCAAAATAATTTCCAAAAGAGTTAATGTGGGTTAAAATAGAGAGATAAGGGTGAAAAAATCACCTATACTCGTCCAAATTTTACTGGATGTGAATAATTAGACACATAAACATCATATAATATAATTCTATTTATCAGGATCCATTTTTTAAATTAAAATTAATTTATATTAATTTAATACTTTATGAAATTCCAAGAACGACCCTCAATATTCCAATAAATGGGAACCCCTATCCTCTCTTATCCAAAGTTGAAGATCTACTTTATTCAGCCATTACATTCCCAAATACCCTCCTAACATCCTATCCCATGTTATATTAGTATTAGTTTGGGAATAATGCCAACCTTATAGGGATTAATGTGTAATAAAAAAACTTTGTCCGAAGAAGGGGTATAGTTTTGAATCGAATGTTGCGATTTTATTTATTTTTATACTTCATTAAAATATTATTAAACCATGATGAAATAATAACATCTTTATCTCACATATACTTATATTTTTTTATGTTAATAGAATAACCTATATTTAAATCTTCTTCTATCAAATGAGAAATTAAACCATTATTCGTGTGTACGAAAGACGACCACCTCATGAATCGAGGTAATTCAATTTCCCTCATTTCATATTGTGGATGGTTATAATGATAGATTTAATGTATTTATATTATATTAATTATATAATTATAATTTTGGAAATATATTTTATAGTTTATTTTCTCACCTTTCCATCCATTGAAAAATGATAGCATTGTTTATACTTATGTGTGAATTACCACCTCTACAAAGCGATGTGATTTTTATTTCATCACCACAACACTAAGATAGTACATATAAAATATTTAAATATATAATATTATATTTATGATACGATAATAATTCTATAAATATAAAATAATAATTTATTCATTATTATTATTTTTATAGAGGTGATGGATCATTTACCTCTTTGACCTCATTCAACATACTGGAGTCGTTTTGAAATTTTGAACTGAACATCCTCAAAAAACCAGAAGTGGACTTAACCTATTTCGTAATTAAATATATCATTAAAATAAATGAAACAAATGGTTTAATGATAAATTAATAAAACTATAAAATTTCATTATATGATTAAATAATTAATATAATTTTATTATATATGTGTTAAAGGACAAACATGGAAAGTCTATACTCGAGGTAAGGGATTTTGTATCAATTTCCTTTCATTGAGTTATATTTTAAAGTTATACATATCATTTATTTTATTTTAGTCATATAATAAAAAATTTATATGTTATTTCATTAATCCTTTGTTATTTCCGGTATTTTATGTTGTAATCCAAATTAATTCATATAAGGGGATTTTACATGAATTTTATGAGTTGGTAAGGGTTTTAATAACTCAATTTCCATTCTTTGGGTTATACGTCTACTTCATTGACTTTTTTTATACCATGGTTTTGTGTTAACTCATATATAAATTTTTAATTATGTATTAAAACTTTTTTAATTTTGATTTATATATTTTCACATAATAACTTCATGGATTAATTATCACTACAAAGGTTGTGATCATTAGAACGATTTTCTTTATATCAATATCATTTTCTTGAGATATGTTTCATGTCATGCACCATGATTTCATTGTATAACGTACTCAATTACCCATATATTAATTTTGACATATTATTTAATTATATTTATGGGATTTAAAGTTCCATATAACAATATTTCTTTCAATGAATTTTTATTCAAAAGTTACTAAAATAATAAAATATTTAAGTTAAAATATATTTATTGTCAATATTATTTATGATTAAGATTAATTTGGGGAAATAATATGATATTATTTTCTTAAAAAACATATATTTTATTCCCCTATTGTTATGAATGCGGTTTATATTTTTTGATTACATTTCCTCCTTATTGACTAATGAAACATAAAGAAGGTTGTTTTAGAGTGATACTAATATTTTTTGAGATCGAGGATTCTCATCCATATCCATGTTTTATAAATGATTTAAAGAATGTTATTTTCTATAAATAAATTATTACATTATCTATGAATTTATTTTAATATATTTAAAATTAAATTTTCTTGTTTTTTTAATAGTGGGTCACTTTTGAAACTTTTTTCAAATGTTTGAAATGAATTATTATTTTTAAAATTTACAGAATGAATATAATTTCTGTACATCACGACCATTATTTTATTTAAATTTAAATTTATATAATTCTTAGTTTATTCTAAAAGAAAATTATTGACAAAAAAATGTCTGAATTATTATTTTTAAAGTGATTTTTAAGTTGGAAAGGGTATTTTCCTCAAAAAAAATTTTATAGATATTTTTACTATTCTTTTATTCATCAAAGATAATAAAACTTGAAATTAATTATGATTCACTACGTATATTTTTAATTATACAATCCATACTATTTATTTGGATGGTTTATTATTGTTTTAATTTTTTTTCATTGAACCCATTTCCTTTCCACGAGTGAATCATGTTATGAAAAGAATAATTTCTATTTCTTGTAGTTTTATGTTGAAATGAAAGGTCTATTTACTTTATTCATATATGATACTTGAAAATTATTGATAAATATGGGTGAGTCTAATACTTCATATACAATTGGTGATACCAATATATTTTATATGATGGGTGATCATGATAAAGAGTATAGTATAGGGGAGGCTGATACAACTTATATTATTGGTTGGCCCAATATAGCTCTATAATGCCTTGTGTAATGTTATTTATCTTCAATGGAAATATTGATGGAGTTAACTAGGGAGGTTTCTTATATATATTTAACAAGGATCTATTTAATACTGACTTGGTTTATGAAGATAATTTTTTGAGATACCAACATGATTTCTTTATGCATGCTACGAGTATTTGATATTTACTTTTATCTAGATTAACATCACATGGAACATAATTATTAATTACTATGACTATTACCTTTGTTTAGGATTTATTCCATGTAATAGGATGAATGATATATGTTTTGATGCGTATGAATTCTATTATGTTATTCTCATTCAATTTTTTTATGTCATCATGCTCTTATGATCATCTTGTTATCACCAATGACATTCAATTGTTAATTATTATATTTACACTTAATAAGTGTTTTAGATCACCCTAATTATCTTTCCTTTTCCCTAGTTTCTAAATAATTATGTTAAATTATTTTTGTCTTTATAGGTTTCAAGTGTATAGAATTTTATCGGAGATGTTGAAGTATTATTGATAAATAAGAAATGGTTGATATTGTTGAAATAATAATCACTTGAGGACACATGTATTATTATGCAAGAGTTACTTATAATTATCTAAAATTATAGTCCTAAAATTTCAATGGGTATATATGTTATCCAATATATCCTTTTTATGTTTTTAATTTTGGATGGTTAAAATTTGGTCATGTTTATTAGTATCAAGTACTAAATGTAAAGATTAAATTTTAAGCTCCAGATCTTGGAGTGTGGGCCCTGGTATATTGTAATTTTACCTTATATCCCATAAATTAGAGGTTCTAATATAGAAATGTATTTATCCTAGAAGTATTATTCACTATTTTTTGATGGATTTTGACCTCGTTGAGCTTGTTTAACACATGTAGGTGTTTGATATGCCCTCACACGACTATTTTTTGGTCTTATTCCATATAAGAAATGACAGTATGGAATTCCATGCATTGGGTATCCACATGAAATCCATTATTTATATACAATTTAGTATTCATCTATTAATGATTTTAATGATAAAAAATGAGTGATTCCCTGAGCTATTTAAATAGATAAAGGGAATCGATGATCAAATTTCATACCCAAACTCTATAGTGGTGTTTTAGTACATTGTATTTTTAAGTTGGAGGCCATGTATAATTACATATTATTTTTCTTAAGTACAAAAAATAGAGGTTTTGGGTGACTATGATAATGATTCATAGTGATTTTGGTATGATGGTCTGTTTGTTTCTTATGAGGTGGGGTGGCCAGACCCTACTATACTATTAGACTGACAGAGTGACTATCTTTTAGCTAGTCTATACAGAAATTATATTGGTTCAATGTGAGTAAAATAGGGTAATATATTTTATTTTAACTATAATGAGGTGATATTTTATGATATATTTCCATTTAAATAAATTTTATTCCATTGATAACTTTCATTACAAGAAACACATAGTTTAAACGAACCACAATATAACATTGAAATATTATTATTTAATGTGGAAGTTATCACCTAGAGATTTGATTGTAGGATATAAATATAACTAAATAAATTATGAAAAATTTTATTTAACCAATATATAAATCAAAACCACCTTTTATCAATTTATTATAAATGAAAATAAAATAAATTGAAAGAAAAAGAGATATATTTTTTGAAAAACTGTTTTTATGAACACAATGTTTTTTTGTCTTAATAAATTAAATTTATAAATATTTAGGGATTATTTTAATGAAATTAATAGATTATATATCCAGTAAAATGTTTTAAAATTAATCTAATGGTGTTTACTAGGCTTGAGAAAAGTTTAAATCAAGTTTTTTTCTTAAAAAAATATTTTTATAAAAACAATTTTGTATTATTTTGTGTACTTAATTTAAAATGGATTTTTTCATCATTATAAATTTAATATTTATAAATGAATTAAATATTTTTAATGAGGATGATAAGTTTTAAAAAATATTTCACATTTATGTTTTTCTAATGTGAATAGTAACTTTGATAAATATTTGTCACCTCTATAAGGATAAATCATGTAATTATGATTTAAATTAATTTAATAAGGGTTTAAAATATATAATACACATAAATTATTTATATTATATTAGTTTACTTCTACCATACTCACCCAATATTCTTTTATATGAAAACTTAGTTCCATTATCATTTGAAAAAGAGATTAATATTATTTTATGTAAAGAATAAATCCAAAATCTCACTCTCTTTTTTTTAATAACTATCTTATTTTTTCATATGGATAGAAAGAGTTTAGGCGTGGTTTTAAAATATTATATTAAATATGAATAATTTTTTCAATAGGGTAATTTATTTTTACTTTTCATTCATGAGATAAATAACTTAAATACTTAGGCAACACTGACACTGTACTTGTTCGGTTAATATAAAAATCCAAACATCAATTTAAAAATATTATAATTAAAATAATTTGAATGAATTATTTCTTTTAATGAAATATTATAAAAATACAAAACATTAGTGATATATTAATTTTTTTTAATTCTAATTCCATTTTTATCTTGTTATCTTTAAAGTCGAACTGTTAGAATAGTCCCTAAAATGACTAATGGTATCTTATATTATATAATATTTTACTAAATAATTTAAAATTCATAAAAAATTATATTTTTTCAATTGAATGGTATATGGTTTATAATATAAACTATGTTTCACTAGGTGATCAATTTTACATTTATGTTAACTTTCATGAATAATAAATATTGAATAACTTTGATATCACGTTAACAGTGAAAAGGGATAATGAGGGGTTAAAACTAACAAATAAGGGTTAAAAAAACCTAAACTAGACTATATTTTGTTATATTAAAGGTTTTAGAAACAAACTCATATATGTTAAATATTTCATTTTAGGGCCACAATAAATTTTCAAATTAATTTTTATTTATTTAATATATCAGGTAATCCCAAGAATTCCCCTCCGCTCACTTATAAAAGAACACCTCATCATCTACCTTATTCACAAAGTTTGAGAGTTATAACTTGGAAAATACCTACTATAATATCATCCTAAATTCATTACTAACATCATATAATTTTTTTTTCAAAATACCATCCATTCAAGGATTATGGTGCAAGCTAAATGAGGTTTCTCAATAAAGCGGTATAACTCTTAATCGAGTACCTTCAATTTTTATTCTTCTTATAACTCCAAAAAATCTATAAAATAAATTATAAAATAATTACTGTAGTATAATAAATATACCGAGTTGTTATTATTATTATATAATAACCATTATCCCTATCCTTTTTATCCTATGGGAAAAGAAAACATTGCTCGTTCATACTTGTGGACTACCATCTCCATGAAGGGATGTGTTTTTTTCATCACCACTTCTAATTAATGGTTATAATTATATATTTACTGAATATATATGATATTAATTATATTATTATAGTTATATAAAGGTGAATTTTTATTTATTTTTCTTTTATTCCATCCATTAAAAAGTGGATACATCACTCTTGCGTATATACATACTATCGTCTCTATAAAGTGATATTATTCATTTTTCATAAATTATTCATATGAATTGTTATAAAAGTGTATATAATTATTAAATATTATACTAATTACATTATTAATATTTTATATATGATTTAAACATTATCCAAGTACAAGGATAATGACTTTTAAATCAAAACATGCATAAAAATGAAGCAATTATCACTCAAAAATGTGATTTAAATAATGAATTACTAATAAACTAGTGATAAGATTTAATAATTAAATCATATATTATATGATATATTTGAGTAATATTTTTTAATATATTTATAATAAATCAATATTTAATATATAGGAGTTTCTAATGGGTATGAATTAAGATAAGACTTGAAGTAAGGGTTTCTGTTATAATGTCATTTATTTATAGGATTATCAATGCTAAATTTTCTTTGAGGGAAATTATATATCTATTATCTTTGAAAACATATTTATTTTATTATATTATGGTTTTTCTAAATTTTTTAAATATTATTTACATTTTTCTCTCTTTGGTACTTATAATGATTGAGAATATATTTTTAAATAAAAATAACGATATTTCCCCTTTGGTCCATATCCAAGATTTTCAAAAATAATAATAATGGAAGTAATTATTTATAATTTTAATTTTTTAAAATGTTCCATTTAATTAATTTTTACTTTGTTTACATTTTTTTAAAATTTAATATTTGTAGAATTGTTCTGAACAAGTCATTTTTTACTTTTTATAAAAGCGTGAAAGTAATGTTTTCTTTTAAAGTATAGAATATAAATTTATTTTCCCACTATCTGGATAGTTATTTTAATTGAATATTCCTTTAAAAGTTTCCATGGTTATTTTAAAATAAATTAATTTTTTCTTAACATTATGTGAATATCTTGTTAAAATTTTATCAATGGAGAGGGATATTTTTCATGTTTCCAAAGAAGTGATTGAATGATATTTTAATGGAATTTTTTTCTATGTCAATTTCCTTCAATGATTTTTATGCTTCAATGAGGATATGATATTATGAGAGAATCCAAATTTTTTTTCTCTTATATGGATTATTATTATTATAATTTAGGAATTATTCTACAAAACCAATTTTTTAAATTTAGATTAATTAAGTTATATTGAAATATTTATGAAACCCATTTATTTTCCATGAGTTATTCTATGATGAAATGATAGAATTTCTATAAAACCTATTTTACTTTAATGGGTTATTATATGATTAATTTTTGAATGTTTTATTATCTTATGAATCATATATATGTTTTTATTTATTTATGTGAGTGATGGGTCCATTATATCCCTCTAATGGATTGGTTAAAGAATTGAATCACATGAGATAATTTTGGGAAATGATTTGATGATCTTAATACATTATAGGAAACTGGTAGGGATTCCTGATCCACTATGATATGGGAAAAAAGTAGTGATTCCTGATCTTCTATGATATGAGAAATATTTGGTAATGTAGGATCCAATATGATATTATGGTCTCAATAGTTAAACTTGACATATGATATAGCTTCTATTCTTATGATGGTACCACAATCTTATAAAATGTTTCTAGGATTTTTATTTGAACCCATTGATCATGATTGGTCTTTGATTATTCCCCAATTTTTAACAAGATAATGTTTTGTTCCATGAATCATGATTATGAACTATGTATTTTTTGATATGATTATATATTGATAACCGCATGTTCCAATAAAATGTTTCTCAAGATTTTCTTTCATATGATTGTTTATTAACCTCACTTGTGTTTACCCTTACTAAGTATATGAGCTCACCACTTCTTATGGTTTAATTTTTCTGCCATTTTATGAATAAGGGTACTAATTATGATAAGTCTAGAAGGCTCCCTTATATAAAAAATAATGTTATATATGATTAAGATTATAGTTAGATAATACGTTTATATACCTAGTATCTACATAAAAAAACCTTTTTGGTTCTAGGGAGTGTAATTTTAATAGATTTATTCAATTGGACGTAATATTTTTATATGAAATTATTGGGTTTCTTCAATTGGTATCAACTTATGGTTTAGTTTCTTATAGATTAGGATTAGAGAACTTTGGATAAAAACCTTAGGACAATACTAAGTATATGATAACATCCCAATGTTTTATCGAGGGATAGATCATTTGATTTTTCTAGAAATGCATCACTATCTGGATATTACAAAATAATGTGGTTTTAACATAGATTCATCTTGGGGTAATAACCGAGAAAGGAGTTGATCAAGTATATATTTGAAATCATTCTAATAGATGGGGGAGGGTCCCATACCACACAAATGTTTCGACACTCCCAGGGTATATTCATGGGTTTTTTTAAATTTTTTTTATAAACCATTATGAAGGATATAAATTGATAATGATGATAGGGGAACTAGGTTAAACCTATGGTATGATAAAGTGAAAAGAATGTTTCACGATTTAAATATCCTATGAATTATTTTTCAAGATTATATGCCTTTTCACAATGATTATTATTTCTCACACTATGTTTTATGGTTTCATATAGTGGTTGGAACCAATAGGAATTATTCTAGCAATGAAGGTTAGGGATAATGATATGATTTTCCTCCTGAGTAGTAGAATGATATAGGAGATAAAATGAAGAATATTATTTCTATTGTAACAAATATTTCTTAGGATATGAATCATGATAATATTATGAACAGTAAAATGAGTGAACTAAAATTTTCTGAGTCTATAATGGTCTTTTATTGGGTCTTCTGATCCACTAGTAGATGAGTGATTATTCAGTACCAGTGAGTAAATATTTTCTCTTATCTAGTGCTCAAAACATGGAAAATTTGGTTACACTATTTATTATTTGAAGGAGAACAATAAAAATGGTGTAAAATTATTAATAATATAAGGTAATGGGAAGAAAAATATTCCATGGAATGTGATGAGTTTAAGGAGATATCTTTCTATAAGTGACTTCCTCATATTCTACCAAACAAATTTGAGAAGGAATTCCTAGATCTTAAGAAGAAGGAATATGAATTCATTGGTAAATACGAGGAAAATTTTTCAAGGATTGAAAGGTATTATTTAGGTATAATAATATACCATAAAAGAATAATTTATCAATTCTTTGGTGGCTTAAAACCAAGTCTCTGTAAGGTGTTGTCTATAAGAGACTTTTGTTACTATTGAGAAAATGTTTGATATACTTTCAATGTAGAAATAGAAATTGATGATTACCATCATTACCATGGTCTTAATAATAAAATAAAATGGAGTCCCATGAAAAATATAATGAATCACTTGGTTGAAAGAAATTACAGTCACCTACATGACAAAAATATGTGAGGAAATATCAAAGGAAATTTATTGGATGGTACTGGGGGTTCTTTAGATGTGGAATGGTTGGTCATAAATCCCATTAATGTTGAAATGTGATAAATATTCCAATTGATATAAAATTGGAATGTATGATTTAAAATAATGAACCAACCACACTCCAATTCATCATATAAAAAGTGTAAGAGAATTATGCAAACTAGTTTATAAATATGAATGTCTATGAAAATGATATTCATAAAAATAATCTTAAGAATATAGAAAAAGGGAAATATCATCTGATCATGACTATTGAAGTGGGATAATAGAATGACATGGTGAATGGTACAATTATTATAATTTATTATGGATCTATACACTCTTTAATAGCTATGGAATTTTCTAAGGGTATCACATTACAACCTTAATGATTAGATTTTGAGTTAGCGGTGGAAAATCATAAAGGTATAATGATTACATATAAAGTGTTTAGTTCATATCTGATTAATGTTTTTTGGAATTTGATTCCAAAAAAATATCGCGATTCAACCACCAGTTGATTTTGATGTTATTTTTGGCATGGAATGTCTTTCTTTATATAGAACCCATGTCAATGTCTAAGTCAGAGAAGTCAAATTTAAATTTCTTATGAATTTATGATCATGTATCAATGTAAAGATAAATATGAACTTCTAATGGAAATTACTTATAGATTATGTGTATTAATTACCATCCATTATGGGTATATATCTCATATTGTTGGGAAGAAACTCAATATTGAATATATGCCAATTGTATGTATTTCTAGAATATTTTCCTAGTCTTCTTGAAAATCATGAAGATGAGTTTCCAAGAAAATTAATACTTGGTGTTACACCTATTAGAAATACTCCATCTAGAATGGCCCTGATTGAGTTGTATGAATTGAATAAGAAACTCATGGATAATCTAGATAAGGGATTTATACTCTCTAGTGTATCACCTTGGTGTATATCTATTCATTATATTAAGAAGGAACATGAGTCAATGCGTCTTTCAATTTTTTATTGGGAATATAACAAGATCACTATCAAGAATAATAATCATGTACCCAGTATCAATGATTATTTTGATCAATTATGAAGAGGTCACTTCTTTTCTAAGATTTTATTATATTTTGGATATCATCAATTAAGTGTTAATAATGAGGATATACACTATATAGGATTTCTTATGAGTCTTGTCATTCTGAATTTATAGTGATTCCCTTTAGTCTTATTAATTCCCCTGATATCTTTATAGATTCAATGAATATGGTATTTAGAGATTACCTTGATTAGTTTTTGTTTATCATAATAGACAATATTATTATATATTTTAAGATAAAGGAATAACCTGAAGATCACATGATAATTGTGATAAATTCCTTGAGGAAGAATATGTTGTATTCTAAGTTTAGAAAGTGTAAATTTGAAGCTTTAGAATGTTTCATTCTTGGATTATATAATTATAAGTGAAGGAATATTAGTAGATCATTCAATGATGGAAGTTATTAAAAAATGTCCTAGACAAACCATGAAAACTAAGATCCATATTTTTCTTTGGATGACAAGATACTACCAACACCTTTCTAGAAATTTCTCATGACTATCTAATCCACTCACCATATTGACTCAAAAAGGCATTAAGTTATGGTGGATAGATTAAGGTGAGTAGATTTTCATGGTAATGAAGAGAAGGATGGTTAGTTAACCTGTTATCACACTACCCTACAATGGGTATGTATTTTTGATCTAAAATAATGCTTCAAAAAATGCACTAGGATGTTTAATTATGAATAATTATATGGTGATAGTATATGCCTCTCTCTAAATTAAAATACTTGAGAAAAATTACCCAAATCATGATTTGGAGCTAGAAGTGGTATTTTTTGCATTAAATCTATGGATTCATTACCTTATTTATGAATGGTGTGACATATATGTGGATAATAAATCTTAAAGTATATATTCAGAAAGAAAGAGTTGGATATACACCAGGGAGGATAGCTGGAGCTGATTAGAGATTATGATTTCTTAACTCATTACCAACCTGTGAAGGTGAATAAGGTGGATGATGCTCTATGATGAAAGAAAAATGAAAGTTTATCCATGATGAAGATTTAATAGATCAAATACTTATGGATTTTTAGAAGAGGTAACAAGATATCTTGAGGCTAGGGGACAAGTCCTATATTTCTTAGATAAATGTTCCACCATCCATCCATGTCAGAATTATAGAGGCACAAAAGGAGGATGTTGAACTATTAAAGAAGGTGATAAATGTTCCTAAGTGAAAATAATATTGCAATTCAATGATAAGGTTTATGAATAGAGTATGTGTCCCATTAATATTAGATTTTATGAAAGAGCTGTTGGATGAAGCTCATGGCCCATCGATCTCTATTCAACATGGATGTAAAAATATCTATAAATACTTGAATGAGTATTTAAAATGGGATAACATAAAAACAGATATTATAGAGTATGTATCTTGATGCTCAGTATGTTAGTAAGTTATGGATAATACACAAAAGTATAAGGAGATTTTATAACCATTACACATACAAGAATTAAAATGGAAAAAATTACAATGGATTTTACATTAGAATCACCAAAACATATAAAAGGAATAATTATTTTTCGTAATAGTCAACCAATTTATGAAATTAGTGATTTTAATTTCCATTAGAGAGGATTTATATCCTGATCATATTTCCTTGATATAAGTTAAGGAAGTGGTAAGGTTATATGGAATACCACATTCCATTATATTTGATCGGGATTTTAGTGTTACCTTGAAGTTTTATAGAAGTATTATGTAGGTTATAGATACATTTTTGAGTCTTAGTACTAAATTTCATACATAAATATATTTTTAGTCTAAGAGGACTATTTAAACTCTAGAAACAAATTTGAGTTCTTGATCTATTTATTCCAAAGTTTTTGTTTGGATTTAAGTAACCCTAGAACATCATTAATTATCTCAAGGATATCGAAAAAAATTATAAATATAAACTATCACTAAATAATTTAAAACATAGTAGAGTGGTGATCAAGGTTGATCTAGTAATAATGGTGCAAAAATGATTTAAATGACTAGGAAAAAAATGAAAAATAAAAGGTTACTTAATTGGTTTGATTTCTTTAAAAATTGACGAACATACCAAGTGAATATAAATCCATGTTTATGTACTTTGTGGAAAAGATGACATGATTTAAATGTGTAGCTCTTAGAATTGAACCTTAGCAATCCTCCTATAAGATTACTTAATCTAAACTATATAAATTCCCCATTCCCAACTTAGATACTTGGTTTGAATTCAAAGGAGGGTGATCAAAACCTTGTTTAAGCATAATTATCCCTGAATCATTCATTTATTATTCCACGATTGGGATATCTAGTTAATGTATTTTAAGTAGAATACCCTCATCATATAGCCTTTATTTTTTATGATAAATGGGTTATGATTGAGAAGATAATTTATAGAAATACAAAACTGATCACAGGAATGAATTAATGCCACTTTCATAAACTAATAACAATCCCCTTTCATTATATTTCATTGTGTAAGAGATTTCCCCTCAAGATAGTCATGGGGGGATATGAAAAATACCAATGAAAACCTACTACAACAATAAAATACCTTAATAGAATCACTTTATTTATATGTATTCTTACTCAAGGAGTTCATTTTCAGTTTTTCTCTACCCCCTTGCATAACAACTTTCTCTTGTTTTTATTCTCCTCATGAGATTCTCTCTATTTGAAATTTTGTATTCGATTTTTATCCTCTTTGAAAAACTCTCCTTCTATCCCCTATATTTTTATATTTTTACTTGTGCCTTAACCCCATTATTTTTATTTTAAAAATATCTAATTATATGTTAGGGAGAAGGTTTGGGTGAGGCTATAGTATTTTTATTTATTTCTGTCCCTTGAAAATTAATTTGTGGTCATGTTTTTAGTTTTAGTATTGTGATTTTTTGGATGAAAATCCTTGTTTTGTAGGAGGTGTTTTTAATCATCCTTAGAAAGTGAGGAATTATACACATGGTTATATTTTTAACTCCCCACAGTTATCATGTTTCTATAGACATCCTTAGAACACTAGGCCTTTGAAATTTATTATAACTTGAACCCTAAAACATGGAGTTTTCTTTTACGGAACAACCTATGCATGTCCATGAATGGAAATGGTATAGGTAGACCATGACAATGAAGGATCCTCTTACTATATTTTTTTCCAATATACTTTCATTTTAGACTCCTCTATGTCATAGTGGAGACCTCACACCTAAACACTTTATAAATTTTTCCATCAAGGAAAGCCATGGTGCAACTGGTTCATCCCACAGTGTAACCCTATTATTCTTCCTAATCCACTAAACAATTACATTAGTGTTCCAGTGAGGCCACAATGTAGCTAGTTTTTTTCATCAGACTCCCTAATGAACTATGTCACATAGCCACAAATGCGATATAGTGGTTCTAAATTCTTCAGTGGTGGCATGGTGTAGGAGAAACAATATGTTGAACAACGAGTGTGTTTCATCTGTCCAATAAAGATGACGTGAGAGTGGATTGGGAAGATATAACTTGAGAAAGTATGAATAGTAACCATGTTGTAACACCTCCCAATAAAATTATCAAGCATATAAGATATTATATTTATGATAGCTTGTCCCATTGTTGGTTTTTTAAGTTGAATGGGTGTTAGAGGACTCCCTACACTTCCATGTGGATCGATGCCACACACACCATTGTGCTCTCATTCTACACAAGATATGTTCTACCCCTGTGATGACCATTACATGGGATTTCCCAAACCACATAGAATTTTTGACGTTGGGTTTATCCAGAAGTATCATCTTGGGTCTTAAAAATATATTTCCCTATTTGGTTGAAGGATGGATGGTCGTGGGACTCTTTTCTGGCCTAAGTCTTCTTCTCTCCTTTTTTACCTACAGATCACACAGAACATAAAAAGAAATAAATTTAAACAAGTATTTTTTAAATTTTTATTTCCATTTCTCAAATTTCATCAGAATAGTCCAAATACCTAAAAATAAATATTAATAATTAAAACATGGATACTCTCAATTAAAATATAGACTGCATATAATAATATTTTTTTTAAAATTATATACAAAATATAAACTGATCATGTCCCCCACACTTATACAATTCTTTTCCTAAAGAAGTTTCCTTAATAGTGAGTTAAAAAGGAAACCCACATTCTACCAATATTAAAAATTAAAAATCAATGAAATAAAAAAACTACCATTAGTCTAAATAAGTTTTTAAAATGTATCATATGAGAAAATGATTTGAACTACACACTAGAAACAATGTGTTTAAAATTCCAAATGAAAAAATATAGATCATATCATCCCTTCCATTCTAGTATTTTTATTCATTATTATTAACATCTCACATTGTGATTTTCCTCACCATTTATTCTTCTCTAATCACTAAATGTAAAATAAAAATGATAAGTTTTCCTCACACCTAGAGAAAATATAAAGAACATATGAAATTTAAAATGATCTACATTCTCTACTTAGTGGTGGAAAATATAACTAAAAGTCATGGGGACTTTAAAATTAGGACCATTTTATTATAAATAATAAGGATAGTTTGAAACTGATGAAAATAATTTAAGTCTCAAAAGGAGGTAAATATTTAAGTATGAAAAATGACCATCCAAGTGAAAATAATGATATTCTCCTCTTAGAAATTTACATATTCTCAATACCCCTAGTCTTAAAGTAAGTTCACAATAAATGAAGTGTAATGAATGATTTACCCTTATAATTTTTATTTTTATTTTTTTTAAATTGATCTAGGGAATGTCTCATATCAATCACCCAACCCAAAATAATAATAATCATTGGTCATGTAATATTGAGTTTTAACCCACCATAAGTAAACCACATTATTATCATTTTTTAAGTTGTGTAAAAAATAAAAAATTTAAAAATGACATGAATCATTTCCAAAAACCAAATCAAACACCCAAATCCTTCTATATATAAATCATATCTCTTCTACTATGAAATATCTCTTCCCTTACACATGAACTTTCAAAATCATAAAATGATCATGAGTAAGGGTATGAATGGATAAATTAGATTGAAATATAGATTATTCAAATAAAATTACATTTATGTTCTCTAAGGGTTAAAAGGTTGAAAAATGTTTTTTGGTTTCAAGGATAATGACTATATCAAACAATATTACTCAATCATTTTAAAATGAATTTTCACAATCATTTTTTGACTAGTTTAAATCCAAATTCTAGTTTGAAACATGTCCCGTGTTCTCTCCAGACATTTACTATAAAATAATAGGAAATATTTATCTAGAAACCTATTAGTAATAAGAGAATGTAATATAAATAAATCACTAATAGAATGTGTCATAAAAAAATTAATTTACCTAGAGTTTTGAAAATCAAAACATGAAAGATAGAAGAAAATTTCATCTACATGTGACTATAAATAAAATTCATGTTTTTTTAGATTTAAAATTACTATGTTTCATTCTAGTCACTAAACCTCCCCATTTTACGTTTTTAATTCCTATCACCTTGAAAATTAAAATAGGGAATCATGGGGTTCCTAATAATTCTAAGTATCACTAATCTAAGTTAAGAAATAATCTAAGTGTGGGCATGAATTTATATTTATTGTAAGATTCAATTGATTCTAGAAAATAAAAGTTGTTTTATGTAAGTAATGAAAATTAATGCTTACTCCTATGTCATTTTAATTGATCATTGTATTCCCCTTTATTTTAGCATTAGGTCCTAGTACATAGAATCACTATGTACTTGAAAATCTAAGTCATATAGCGAAAGGTTAGGACCATTTTCATGAAATTTCAAAAAAAAAAATAGGGTATGCACTCCTAAACTATTTCTTAAAAATAAATTGAAATCCTAAAGCATAAAAATGTAGGTTTCCTCAAAAAAAACTTTGGTTAT
Source organism: Viscum album (assembly GCA_963277665.1). NCBI lineage: Eukaryota > Viridiplantae > Streptophyta > Magnoliopsida > Santalales > Viscaceae > Viscum > Viscum album. Next base: position 1,798,450,847 of record OY728138.1, read on the forward strand.
TATAGTTGATCTCAAACTTACCTATTCCTATTAGGTGATTGTTTGTAGAAAGGATGTTACCCGGTCCGGAACTACAAAATATCAAAGAATTTATTTTTCTATGTAGATGGTCCCTCTCCCTTTTTTAGAAAATAATTTTACTCTACCTTGGAGGAGTACCTTCACAACCTCCATGGGATAAATACCATTATTTTTATCTCTTCTTGAGAAATAAAATGGCAGATCACTAACTACCAAAACTTACAGACCATCTTTGAATTATTTAGGGATAGAAGCTCCAACACTATCTAAAAATTATTATAGAAACTTATCCTATTTCTTCTTCTTTTTTGAGCTTATTATTTTAGATTTATAGTCGAAACATCATCTCTTCTTCCATGGACAATAGTTCCATTAACTTACATGAACTCTTATTCTATAAAATTATCACTTTTTTCATTCATATATTTTTTATCACCATGTAAATATTTAATTCTACCTCTTATTCACTAACTCTTAAAAATAACTATCTAATTAAGTAACCAATTAATTCCATTACCATATATAGAAATGGTTTTTTTAAAATGATTAGAGTCTTTGTACTATACATTTCCATTACAAATAAGTACAGTGAAAGGTAGAAATTTTCTACCTTGATGATGAAATGTTATAGCAATACTTAGGGAAAAATCACTATTGTATCCATAAGTAGTTGAATTACCCAATTAGGATTCATATCTCTTAATCCCAAACTCTTAAATATTTAATATTATATAATGTTTACACTTGAAACTAAATAACAAAGCACACCCTAAAAAACATTAGAACCAATGCGAATGGGAATATAAAAACAACATGGATCACTTTCTTTTTAAGGTAGGCCCCTTGAAACCACTAATAATCAATATCCCATCAGTGGGATGGTTCCAATTACTCAAGATTCCTTTTTTTGTCCCTAAGTCCTTCATGAACATTTCATAGGTAGGCATGTTTGTAATTACCTCAGTAAATGATATATTAATGTGAATTATTTTTAACATCTCTATAAACATTCCCTCTTATAATCAAACATTACATACATTAATCACTTTATAAATGGTTGTTGTGGTTAGTAAGGTAGCGTAACTTCTTCTCAAAAAGTTCTTCTCGGATTTTTTCCTTTCTCCTTGTTCTCTTGTTCTATTTTTCTTACTTACACATCCTTTTCATCATCACATTCTCCATATTTTTCATAAAATTCAGGTGTTTTATTTCTATTTATATATCACCATGCCTTGTCACTTTAGTGTCACACAATAGAACTCATCTTGGCCTCTCTTTTAATTTTTTAGAAATATGATCCATTTTGATTTCTATGATTCTCATAGATACTCTTTGGTTTTGTTAGTCATATATCAATTTCGATATGGTTGTACATTGATTCTTGGATCAAGATATCAACTCCTTTATTGTAGCTATTGTTGTGATCATGAAACATTCTAGGGTGTCCTCCAGTGAATATACTTGACTATTGAGTGTTGGGACTTGTTTTTAGGGGTAAGAATCTTGTTTTATTGGCTAAAATAATTGGCATTATACTTGATTATACTATTATATTTTTAGTGAATGTTGTTTCCTTCATCCCTAAGCATAATTTTTATGATTATAATATAAATCATTTACATATTCAAAATACATAACTTGGGGATATTTACTATAAAACATAATGTTTAGTTATCGTGACATGGAATTCATTTGGGTGGAATCTGGACTAGTTTCCACCATGTTCACACATTTTACTAGTCATTGATATGGTTTTAAATGGAATATATTAATAAAAATTTCATCCAAAAATTCATAACTCTTTTCCTAGGAATTTTTCATGAAGGAACCTCAAGTGGCCGCATCAACTATCGAACAATTTCCCGATGATAATCCTTTATAATTTTTTTATTAGAATCCAAATTTTAATGCTGTGATGAGGGAATAATATTATCAAACTATTAAATCTCTATAATGAAATATATAATTAATATTCATATAACTTATCAAAATTTAAAATACTTAAAAGAAGATCCATATACTTTGATAGTGGTAAAAACATTGTCAAAAATTTATTTACCGGATCCTCCTAGGTTGTGATCGAATTTAGAGGTAGGATCAGGATCCATTATAATGTTTTTCCTTCAATAAAAATTTGAATAGTCATAATCTTACCACATCACTTTATACATTATTTAATTGGAATGCATCACATAATTCTAGAAATATATTAATGTGAGAATGTGGGTTTCATGTGATAGCCTAGCGAATTGTAGAGAATGTGTGATCTTTTGACTGATCACTAACTTTATCTCAAAGTGTTGGGTATCAATAGGCTGTAATATGATGCTAGGATGGACCCCCCATGTTCTATGGTATTCTATTGTTAGAAAGTTTTTTCATCCTTAGGTTATGTTCTTTAACATATTGGTATGATACCTGTACAAAATCTTGTATAAATTCCTAGCCAGCTCCTTGAATTCTCTCACTTCTAACAATGAAGTTCTCTTCTTGGTGTTTGTTTTGTTTTTTCTTTGTTATTGTCATTTAAATCCTAGGATTGAAAGGAGGATGTCCTTATTTCTTATTTATTCTTGTAGTGTATTCATGCACTTCATTTGGTCCTGAAATAATTGAACAAGAATACTTAGTGTAATAGTATAAAAATGTGAAAAAATAGAAAGTACCCGAAAACCATAAGCATTCCAAGTAACAGTTTCCTATAAACAACACCAGTTTTTCCACCACCCTATAGAATCATTAATTCTCTCAGGGACATGTTTTTTTAAATCTTCTCATTCACTAACTAATTTAATATTTAGTAGAGTATAGATAAAGTTATATCAACTGATAATGGGGTCTAAATGATTAAAATATTTAGGAAAAATAAAATGAAAAAGAATAGGAGATTGAATTGGTTTGGTTTCTTTGAAAATTGATGAACACCCCACGTTATTATAATTATATGTTCATGTATATTTCAAAAAAGGTGATGTGATTTAAATTAAAAGATGTAAAAATTGAACCTTAGCAATCCCCATCTTAGATTAATTACTCTCCACTATACAAATTCCCCTTTCCCATATCAGATACATTGTTTAATTAATAGGTGTGTATTAAAATCCATGTTTAAACATAACTATCCCAAACTCATGATTTTTTTGTGCAATGAGAGGGGTAACTTGTTGATGTATTTTAAACGATATGGAATAATATCACAAAATTTATTGTTCATGAGAAAGGGGTAAAAATTAGATAAATTAATGGAAATACCTAACTCATTATAAGAATGAATCACACAAACTTTCCTAAATTGAGAACAATCCACATTCTTTAATTTTCTTTTTATAAGATATTTACACCATATTTCTAGTCATGAGGGGATAAAAAAATAAAAATAAAATACCTCTATAGAAGTATTAGTAGAACATTTCAAAAATACCTTCCTATTTTGTTTTCTTCCTTTGGTAGTTATTTTCCAATTTTTTTCTACCCCATTCACAACAGATTATTGTTGTTTCTATTCACCCTATGTCACGAAATGAATCTGATCGCCACTAAAACCAGCACCAAAACTGGCCCATGACAAGGCCCGAAGGGCGTTCCTGATCCCTACGGGCTGTCACAAGTGCCCGGGTATCCTAAAATGAGAATTGGGAATGATTTACCGAAGTTTAGAAACATAAAAGAACAAATGAATCAAATAAAATGAATCTGGATTTTTCAAACCAAACAATGTTTTACAAAGATTCAGAACTGAATTACATAGTCTAAAACAACTCAAAAATACTATAACAAAGGTACAAAACCAAAAATGAACATCCCAAGAACCTCAACATGGAAAGGGGCATCACCCTCAAGCCATCTCCACAACACTGCATCATGAATGACTATTGAAAACCCGAACTGTTGGCACAAAAGTTGTACCCAAACCTACAACAACAAAAATAACCAAGTCTACTTACACCCAAGGGTGTATGTAGGGTGTGATCCAATTCCTAGTAGGATACCACCACTAAGAGATTCCATGTGATAAACATTCAAAGACAAAAAAGCATGAAAGTTTTCAAAAACATGTAATTTCTAGTTATAATTTCTAAAAGATGCAACTAAAAAAAATTCAGTTTTCAAGTGGGATAATTTAAAGAATCAACACTTTTAAAATAAATTCAAAAGCTACTGGATTTTTTCAGCCAAATATACCATATGCCGACGGTAAGTATAAAGGATTTAATGAGAACAAGCAATAGGAAATAACCCCTAGGAACTAGCTTGATGTGGGTCCCAAGTACCTCATATCTCGGTGAGAGTAACCACAAAAAATATCCATTCTCATGCACGAGCCACTATTAGGGAACATAACCATAACCTAGTGGTCCCAAATCATCATAATCATAGTTTAGTTAGAGTTGTAAGCGTCAATATTACTAAGTGAAACTGAGGCCAAACCCCACAGATTCACTAGCATACTAGTACACGTCCACCCACCTAGATACCTGGGTTTTCCCTTTGTGCTCAAACAAGTTCAACAAGCCAATAAATATAGTTTTCACATGAAAATATCACTTCAAAATAACACATTAACCAAACAGCCCCATGTACATCACACAAGTAACAAATTCTACTTTTCATTCAAATGCATTTTGAAATCAAACTCACACCAAAATAGCCCACAACACTTTTTGCATAACTTTCACAATCCAAAACATCCTATAAAAATTTTATAAAGTACCTCCAAATATTCTAAACATAACATAACATCCCACTAACTTGTTTCACAAAACCATTTTTATAAACAAAATCCATTTTTCACACCGCACTCACACAAACAGCCCACATCACGTTCACACCTCTTTCACATTTCAGTAAATCCATTAAAAATTTTTATAAAACATTTCCAAGAGGATACACATCGCATGAAATAACTACTCACATTTAAAATGCTCTATTTGAAAGTATAAACAATCCAAAATAGTTTTCCAATATGGTTTCACCTCTTACATAAATCATTAAACCATTCAAAACTTTCATAAAACAATTCTAAAGAGTGTACCAAATATTTTCACATAAAACCCATTTCAAAACCGTATTTCAAGGAAAAAATCACACCAATACAAATTCAAAACAAGATTGGCATCCCCAAAAACATTTATTAAACTACCCACAAGTGTTATACAAACACCTCAAACAATACCACAAAAGATCCACATGAAAAGCACACATTTTCAAAATCACTTTCCAGAAGTAAAATAAGGTTTTACACCTTAAACCCATTAGAAAAAACCTCTTTAAAACTTAATAGCACACAAATACCCTACCAAATAAGAATTTTCTCCCCAAAAAAGTTTTATTAAAAAAATTTCATATGTTATAAAACACACCCAAACAATACCAAAAGGGTTACACATGAAAAGCACCCAATTTTAAGCTAAAATGAAACTATAAAAATAAATGCTTAACCAAATCCAACATAAACAATTTTCGCACCACAAAAAGCATATTAGGAACATGAATAATAATTAATTCAATAAAAATAACTCATCTAGAAATGATTACACATGGAATCACCCACCTTTTATGTCTAAACCCTCAAAAGATGGTGTGAAACATCAACCGCACCACCGCCGAACCTCAAGGAAGATAAATCCAGTACTAGACAACAATATTTGACAAAAAAGACACCAAATCAAATCCTAGGTTCAAACCATAACTTATGGACATGAGGAACTTCAAGAAAGGGTGAATAAAACCCTAAGGAAGGGGAATGAATCAAGGAAAGAAACACTTACTTGAAACATCTTGAATCAAACGAACCAAATACACCAACATTTGAATCTCCAAGCAACCAAACCTGACATGGAGGCTTTAATGGGGATGATAAGGTCATGTTGGGACTGAAATGGGCGAAAAATAGTGAAAATTAAAATATTTATGAAAGAATCAACTTACCTTTTAAAATATGGACGATTTGAGGAACCCTAAGAAGTTTTGACATACTCCGCGAGGAAAATGAGTTCCAAAGTGAAAAAATGAATAATGGGGGTGAGGATCTGGAATTTGGATTCCGGTGGGAGGTGGAATCACAGGATTATAGTAAACAATGAGTATGTTATTAAAGATTAAAAAAACAATTTAAAACTGGAAATGGATCACGGGTTGGCCCAATTCCAAATTAATTCACTCAAACCAAATATTCTAATGGGTTCAAAAAGGGTCCAAATGGACATGGTGATTTGGATAGGTCATATGAGGAAAAGTGGGAAGTGGAATGGATGAAAAATTTTAACAAATGAAGGAGTTATAAAAGAAATAAAATTTATTTTTAAATCTGGAATTGGGCTCACGATTTGACCCAAATTTTGAAAACCCTCCAATTCCACCAAAATGAATGGAAAAAACCCAAAACAAAGAAAGAAACGAAATTAAATGAAAAATAAATTTAAAAGAAGTCATGGATGTGAAAGTTCTCCCTAGAATAAAACTTTCCATCCCCAGAAAGCCACAACAAGGTCAAATACAAAAACCAAACCCAATCGATAAAACAAGAAGAAATTAATTTCCAAGATTGACCCCCAAAGGCCAAAACACCTCCAGTGATCATTTAAGGAAGGAATACTGTCACAAAAAAAACTTACACCACTTTCCTGAAACAATCAAGCACATTCCGACTTTATCCCAAATGAAAACTCCTCAAACACAATCTGAACAATACTTAATCAATTTACCTAAACAAACAACAACATCGAACAAAGTTACACTAACCCTACAATAACTAAACCATTGGGCACTCTCCAATCTCAATGTTTACCCAAGGAAGATGTAGGCTGTTAAATATCTTTGAATGATAATACCTACTTCCAAGAGAAGTCCAAGGAAAAAAACCTGAGTTACTCGTATGAAGAGACACAAATGGGCTCCCCATCATAAGAGACACCATAATTTTTTTCCTGATACAGAATCAAGACACTAACCGGGGGAGGCCCGAATAGACTCCCTAGTACATGGGGTATACATCGATTAGAAATTTCCAAAAGAATATGCACTATAACCATGGTGGTTCATCCCACCACAAGAACCAACCACCTTTACCAACCAGTGTGGGACGACACGAAAAGACCCCAAAATTTTAATGATTTGGGAAGGCTTTACAGTTAGTCCACACAGTTTGGGAAACAATGCACTAACTGTGCAGATCATTCTTTCCGCATGGCTTCCTCGCACATGGTCACTACTAATCGTGCACAAACCACGTGCTCAGCCTGTCTAGCCAAATTTCAATTCATTCTCCAAAGACTCAATGGAAACCAAAGGGGGGGGGGAGATATTGGGTAATGACATGGGTATAAGGCCCTCCACCTATTTCCACCGAACGAGAACATCAGAAGAAAGATGATGACACCATAGGTTTAAACTCTTCATATCTTTCATACCGAGGATAGGTTTTTTTACAAGGGTTTAAACAACACTGGGGTTTCCCCTGACTATGTGCTAGCTTCTCTCCGGGACCTACGGCTGGAGCCCAAAATATTGAAGCATCTTCGGCCTCACAGTTAGGTTGTGGAAACCCCTTTGTGAAACTTCTTCTTTAGGTGACACAAAAAACTACATGGCATACCCCTATGGGTTCACCAAGATATAACACACTCCATAAATCACTTTACAAAAACCTGACATTTCACTGAAACAAGGGATCAGAATATGCACACACATCGCACCTTGTTTCTTTGGGTGAGAAACAACAGAAGGGTGGGAAACGTATAAACACCTTCCTCTAAGATAGAGGATTTGATGTTTTTCCCAAGGGAGACACACTCCCAACATAATAGAGAACCTCAAAGGATTGCATGACCTTCACCTTTACAGTCAAATGAGCACACAACATCACAATGCGTCACCGAACATGACCTTTTCAGTTGATAGAAACAATACATTGAACGAGATCTTATTCCAAGTCCCTAAATAACAGAAAAGTCCAAAAAGGGGACACAATAGACTCTCATGACCAAAACACCAAAATTGGTGGTTTAACCAGAACTCTTGCTTCAAAGAAACTATGAAGACCCTAGAGGCCCTCTTAGACACCATCGAGACACTCATCCTCACTAACAACCCCAGAACACTTCCAAATTCGATGAAACAGGCAACTTAAGAAACTAAGGTCTCTTAAACCTTCCACAAGCACTATCCCACTACAAGAGGATAAAAAAATCAACGAAATGAATGGGTGTATACTCAATCATCAAAGATTGATTAAATATTCCTTATATTGATCAACTGGAGGATTTTATAATGGCGAAATAATACGGATTGCACTTTAGTTGTGCATTAAACCTTAATGGGGGCGTACCTTATCAAATGAGAGAAACCGAGGAACCAACTAGACTATTCCATTGGTAAAAACATTCCACAAACCAGATCCAAACACATTAAGGGAACCACCGTAAAGGTGTCCAGAAACATATCTCAGAAGAGACTACTAACCGGTCCTTCTACCCAACTTTCCGTCCAAACACAAACCCAAAACACAGTTAGAACAAGAGGGGTTCATGGACTCGAGACATCCCACAACATAAACATATTCCAAAAACATATAATATACACCATCCCAAACAATTCAACAAGATGTCAGTTTTTTCTTTAAAAACGTCTCATTGAAAACAAACGGTTCAGCGGTTAGCGTATCCACCAATGGTACCCCATGGGCCTCACACATGCATGTTTCTGTGCCACACCGAGCACCATCCTCATATCCTTCATGGCACTCATCCAGTCATTCCATCAACCATTCATCATCCCATGTAACCCCATGCATGTGGTCTCTCATGAAAATACCAAATGTTAAAATAAAAATTCCTTCCAATTTTCAAAACCAAAATGGTTAACCAACACATCCTTTTTCTCAAAAATGCTATCCACAAGATCAAAATACCAATTAAAATATTAAAAAACTTTTCATAAAGACACAAACATTTAGAAAAGAACTCACTTTCATGTTATTCACATAAATTTCAAAACATCTCATCCCATTAAAACACCCTTTGATTGTTTATAAAACTCAATTGGAAACACTTTTCTAAAACCAACTTCAATATAGTTCTTGATTTCAAAAGAGGTATAAGCACACCATTTTCATTTCAAAATAATTCTAAAAATTCAGTTCCACCATTTCATAAATCAAACCATTACCTCTTTATTTGAAAATCATTTCACAAAAACTTTTCGCTTCTTAAAACCAAGTCACTTTAAAACCAAAGTTCCAAGATTTCAAAACTAAAGAACACAAGACAATGCGAGAAGAAACTATTTTTAGTGGGTGACTTGGACATATGCTTGGAGGGAATATTACAATAAATTCACTTTCATAGATAGTGTTATAGGTAATATCCCCAGCTCCACATGGCTTGCCAGGCCCTCTGAGCTCACAGAGACCATTAACCCAACTCTCTTTTAATTTCCCCTAATCACCATTAAACCAAGAAAACCAAAGGACTCCTAAATGTACCAAATTCCCTTGGAGACTTAAATCCCCTCATGAGGTGTGGTGATCATCCACACTACTCATAACCTAAATTCCATGTCCCGAAAATCCTAACTCCAGACTATCCTGACTGTTCCCCAAATAACGTGACACAAAGAGAGCGAACCTCCTCCCATACCATTTTATCACGAACCGAATCTGATCGCCACCGAAACTGGCACCAAAATTGGCCCATGATAAGGCCCGAAGGGCGTTCTTGATCCCCACGGTCTGGCACAAGTTCCCAGGTATCATAAAATGAGAATTGGGAAGGATTTACCCAAGTTTAGAAACATAAAACAACAAATTAATCCAATAAAATGAATCTGGATTTTTCAAACCAAACAGTGTTTTACAAAAATTCATAACTGAATTACATAGTATAAAACAACTCACCAAGACTATAAAAAAGGTACAAAACCAAAAATTAACAGCCCAAGAATCTCAACATTGCAATAGACATCACCCTCAAGCCATATCTACAACACCGCATCATGAATGATCGGTGAAAACCCGAACTATTGGCACAAAAGTTATACCCAAACCTGTGACAACAAAAAGAACCAAGTCTACTTACAACCAAGGGTGTAAGTAGGGTGTGAGACAATGACCAGTAGGATACCACCACTAAGAGATTCCATGTGATAAACATTTGAAGACGAAAAGCATGCAACTTTTAAAAAACATGTAATTTCTAGTTACAATTTCTAAAAGATGCAACTAAAAAATCAGTTTTCAAGTGGGCTAATTTAAAGAATCAACACTCTTAAAATAAATTCAAAAGCTACTGAATTTTTCTAGCCAAATATACCATATGATGATGGTAAGTATAAAGTATCTAATGAGCACATGAAATATGAAATAACCCCCAAGCACTAACTAGATGTGGGTCCCAAGTACCTCGTATCTCAGTGAGAGTAACCACAAAAAATATTTGTTCTCATGCACGAACCACTAGTAGGGAACATACCCATAACCTATTGGTCCCCAATCATCACCATCATAGTTTAGTTAGAGTTTTAAGCATCAATCTTGATAAGTGAAACTAAGGCCAAACCCCACATATTCACTAGTATACTAGTACACGTCCACCCACCTAGATGCCCGAGTTTTCCTATTATGCTCAAACAAGTTCAACAAGCCAAGAAATATAGTTTTCGCATGAAAATATCACTTCCACATCACACATTAACCAAACAGCCCCATGTACATCACATAAGTCACAAATTCCACTTTTCATTTAAATGCATTTTGAAATCAAACTCACAGCAAAATAGCCCACAACACTTTTTGCATAACTTTCAAAATCAAACACATCCTTTAAAAATTTTATAAAGTCCCTAAAAATATGATAAACATCACATAACAACCCACTCATATGTTTTGAGAAAACCCTTTTTATAAACAAAATCCATTTTTCACATCGCACTCACACAAACAGCCCTCATCACGTTCACACCTCTTTCACATTTCAGTAAATCCATTAAACATTTTTATAAAACATTTCCAAGAGGATACACATCACATGAAAAAAGTATTCAAATTTAAAATGGTATATTTGAAAGTATAAAAAATCAAAAATAGTTTTCCAATATTGTTTCACCTCTTAAATAAATCATTAAACCATTCAAAACTTTCATAAAACAATTCTAAAGAGTGTACCAAAGTTTTTCACATAAAACCCATTTCAAAACCATATTTCAAGGAAAAAATCACACCAATACAAATTCAAAACAGAATTTTAAGCCTCAAAAAAATTTATTAAACTACCCCCAAGTGTTATACAAACACCTCAAACAATACCACAAAAGATCCATATGAAAATCACACTTTTTCAAAATCACTTTCAAGAAGTACAATAAGGTTTTACACCTTAAACCCATTAAAAAAATCTCTTTAAAACCTAATAGAACACCAATACCCTACCAAATAATAATTTTCATCCCAAAAAATATTTATTAAACCAATTTCATATGTTATAAAACACACCCAAATAATACCAAAAGGGTAACACATGAAAGCACCCAATTTTAAGCTAAAATGAAACTATAAAAATAAATGCTTAACCAAATCCAAGATAAACAATTTTCGCACCACACATAGCATATTAGGAATATTCATAATAATTAATTCAAGCAAACTAACTCATATAGAAATTATTGCACATGGAATCACCTGCCTTTTATGCCAAAACCCTCAAAAGATGGTTCGAAACATCAACCGCACCACCAACACACCTAAAGGAAGATAAATCCATCCCTAGACCACAATATTTGACCAAAAAGGCACCAAATCAAACCCTAGGTTATAACCACAACTTTTAGACATGAGGAACTTCAAGAAAGGGTGAAAGAAACCCTTAGGAAGGGGAAGAAATCAAGGAAAGAAACACTTACATGAAACATCTTGAATCAAATGAACCAAATACACCAAAATTTGATTCTCCAAGCAACTAAACCTTATATGGAGACTCTAATGGAGATTAGAAGGTCAAGTGATGACTACAATGGGGTATAAAGAGTGAAAATTAAAATATTTATGAAAGAATCAACTTACATTCCCAAATCTGGACGATTTGAGGAACCCTAAGAAGTTTTGCCCTATTCCATGAGGAAAATGAGGTCCAAAGTGAAAAAATGAATACTGAGGGTGAGGATCGGGATTTTGGCTTCAGGTGGTAGGTGGAATCACAGGAATACAGTAAAACATGAGTAAGTTAGTAAAGATTTAAAAAAACAATTTAAAACTAGAAATGGCTCATGGGTTGGCCCAATTTCAAATTAATGCACTCAAACCCAAAATGATAATGGGTTCCAAAAGGGTCCAAATAGACATGGTGATATGGATAGGTCATAGGAGGAAAAGTGTGAAGTGGAATGGATGAATTTGTTTTACAAATTAATGAGTTATAAAAGAAATAAAATTTATTTTTAAATCTGGAATTTGGCTCACGGTTTGGCCGAAATTTTGAAAACCCTCCATTTACACCAAAATGAATGGAAACCCCAAAAAACATAGAATGAATGAAAATTAAATGAAAAATACATTTAAAAGAAGTCATGGATGTGACACCTTAAGGTATTCTATTTATTTGGAATTTTGAATTCCCTTCTTTCCCCACATTGAAAAAATTCTCCTTCTTTATCTTCTATTTTTATATTTTTATAAGTGCATCAATTCCCTTATAAATATTTGAAAAATATATTATTATCTATTAATGAGAATTCTTTGCTGAGTCTCTAATTTTCTTCTTTATTTTTCTCACTTTTATAGTAATTCAATTCCAAGTCTTCCATTTGAGTATGATGATTTTATTTCTTTCATATCCTTGTTTTTATATGGTGTTTTGACTCTATCTTATTTAGTATGGTCTCACACAAATGGTTCTATTTTTAACTCCTCATAGTTCACATGTTCCTGTGGGTATCTCGAGAACATCGGTAATTTGAAATTTGTAGTAACTTGACCCATACGGTGTAGAGTTTTCCTTTGTTGTACATCCCATGAATGTCCATGAATGGCCACGATGCAACTTGAACACCATTTCTTCTTCTTCTCCTCCTCCGTCTTTTTAAAGTTACTAAAATTTGAGTCACCTCCATGCCATATTAGAGACCTTATGCTATAATGTTTTATTTATATTTTTTATCAAAACCGGCCACGTGAAAGTCATTTTTCCCATGCCAAAAACCGCTTCTATTTCTTTCTCCTAGAAACAATGACTACAGTGTAGCAATAGTTCCATGATGCTACTGGAATTTCTATTCATACTCCTTTAGACACTACGCCCCATATCCATGGCTGCGATGTAGTAGATATTAATTCTCCAGTGGATGTGAACCTAAAACATGTCATCCATGGTTCTCCAATGGCATAAAAAAGGATTCTGGTGACTCAATTTGTGTGTTTTATCTATCTGACGAAGATGAAGTGTGAGAGACCCCAAATGATAGTGTTTTATTATGTATTCACATTAACTATTCCTAAACAAATCTGACATCTAAATATTAGGAATTTAAGCTCTAAAAGTTATGTTATCGTATCCCATTTCCATATCGTTAAGTTATATGGGTATTAGAGGACTCCCTAATTCATCATGTGGACCTATTCCCCACAAATCAGTGTGTTATTATGTTGTGCAAGGTATGTTCTGTCTATGGGATGACCCGTATAAGGGGCTGCCCAAACTATATAGTCTTCTTGAGGATGGGTTTGTCTAGTGAGCCTTTATTGGGCCTATAAAGGGGTTTGAACTCCTAGGTTGAGGGCAGAATGATTGTGAGATTTTTTTTTTGAAGTTTACTTCTCTCTTTTTCATCTATATATCACACAAAACATAAAAAATAAGTTGAAAATATTTATTTATTTTTATTTCCCTTTCAAAAATATCATCCAAATAATCTAAACAATAGAAAATAAATATTAATAATTAAAACATGGATACTATCGATTAAAATAGAAAGAATTTAATAATTGAAATTTTATAACTATATGAAAAATAAAAACTCATCAGGGATAAACACCTTCTATTGGTGAAATTTTAATAAATCAATAGCTTTTACTCGAGCATTTAGATGGATCCTTATGAATAAATTTATGGAAAGAATTGCAGAACTATAATGTACTGGGTTAAACTTATAGGAAGAAAATAATTAGGACTTGATCTAACCAAGGATATGTAAGTAAAGGTTAAATCCATTAAACAAAACATAATGTTAGATTAGTGTCGAAATAATAGTTATTCTAATAATCATCAGTGAGATATAGAGTTTGAGTTTGGTTACCAGGTTTTCATATGGATATATCTTAGGAAGATGGTTTCAATATATGTAAGGAAGGGAAATATGAGACCAAGATATAACCGAATCATTGAAATTCAGGATTTTATTAGGATGGTAGTTTATAACTGGGTAGATCCCTTGAATTTTTATCAAGTTCATGATGTGTTCCATGTATCTCTCTTAAGGAAGTACATACCTAATCATTCACAAGGACTAAACACATAGGTCATACTAATGGAGAAATATATCTCTTATGATGAACACCTAATGGAGATTATGAATTTTAGAGAGAAATTAATGAAAAACACCCCCACTCTCATGGTTGATTTTTTGTGTTGAAACCATAAATTAGGGAAAGCTACGTGGGAACTTGAGAATGTGATGAGGAAGAAATGTCCCCAGTTGATTCTATTAGAGTGATATAATTTTCAGGGATAAATTATTATAAAGGGGTATAATATAAAATAATCCAATTCTATGATATATTTTTCTTTAAATAAATTTTATTTATTTTCTATCTTTCATTACACATAACAACGATTTAAACAAACCAAGTTATAATACTAAAATTTTATTATTTAATTTGGTAGCTATCACCAAGCCATTGGACTGGATGGTATGTATATGACTATCTAATATATAAAAAAATCATTTTTACACATTTATAAATGAATTATTTTGTTACCAAATTATTAAAAATGAAAATAAATGTATTTGAAAGTAAAAGAGTTTTTTTCATCCGAAAAACTATTTTTTTGCATTTAATATGTTTTTAACTTAACAAATTAAATTAATAACAATTAAGGAACGATTTTATTGAAATTTATAGGATATATTTTCAATTTAATGTTTTAAAATTCATCTAATGGTGATTACTATCCATGGGATAATAATAAATATAGTTATAGGCTTAAAACACAATTATCTAAAAATTGTTTTTGTTGTATTTATTACCCTTTTTATAATGGGGTTTTTTACTTATTTAAAATTAGTGCTAAAAAATGGAATCCATATTTTTAATCAAGTGGTTAAAATCTGGTAAATGAGTCTCATTTAATTTTAGTCATTATGAATTGTAACCATGGTAAATATTTTTCACCTGAGTAAGGGTAGAACAAGTAATTAAGTTTTAAAAAATTTGATAAGGATTAAAAATATATATAAAACATACCTTATATATATTTTATGAGTTTACTTTAACCATCCTCAACCAATATTATAAGATATGGGAACTTGGTGATTTTTTTCTTTGATTATGACTTTAATATTATTTTAAGTAAAGTATAAGTTTAAAATGTCAATCTATTTATTTTAATAACTACATTATTTATTCATATTGATAAATTGAGTTTATGTTCATTTATAAAATATTATATAAAATATGAATAATTTTTTTATAATTTTAATTTTTTTTAATTTTTTTTGGTGGAATAATTACCGTAAATTCCTACACAAGATCGGCACAATACTTGTTGAAGTAATAGTAAAATTAAATAAATAAATTTAAAAATACTAAAAGTAATACAATTTGGATGAATTATTATGTTTAAAGAATTTTTTTTATATATAACCTATTTTACATGTTTTCAAAATTTTTATATGAATTATATTTCAATAATGATTCCTTTAGAGTTAAAATATGTTAATAGTCCTGAAATTGACTTTAATGGTATCTTATATTAAATAATAATTTATTAAATAATTTAAAATTTTAAAAAAATATTATCATCACCTAAGTGAATGGGATATAGTTTATAATATCAACAATATTCCACTTATGGGTCAATTTTTATTTTATAGTAAATTTCATGACCACTAAATAGTTAAAAATTTGATATCACAATAATCATCAAAAGGGTTAATATGTGGTTAAAAAAAATATATAAAGGTTAAAAAGAACCTAAAATTTTATAAATGTTAATGTATGAGATTATTTCAACTCATAATAAAATTATATTATAAATATATAACTTTGGGACCAATTTAACCTGAAATTTAATTTTTATTAATTTAACAATTTTCATAATTCCAACGGTGCCCCTCCCCCCACTTATAAAAGAAAAACCTCCTCTTACCCTTTACTCACAAAGTTTTAACTTTATAGAGTAGACAATACCTAACCTAATATCATCCTACATTCATTTCACACATCTTATATCTTCTATTCTTTATTAAATACCACATTTTATGGATTAATATGTAAACTAAATGAGGTTTCTCAATGAATAGGTATATCTCTTAACTGAGTACCTAAAATTTTATTTCATCATCTTACTTCCATAAAAATATGGTTCCCATTAAAAAATTAATTTTTTATCTTAAATATACTTACTTTTTATTATGATTATGTGAAAACATTACCCTTCTCCTTTACATCACATGGGAAAAGAAAACATTGCTCGTGTGTATGTGTAGACTACCACCTCCAGGATGTGATGCATTTAATTTTTCATCAACACTAAACGTTGATGATTAAAATGATATATTTAATAGATATATATGATATTATTAGTTTTCTATAAATTTTAATTAATATTTTCATTCATTTTGTTCCATCTATTCAAAAGTATAAACAACCATCATGCATACGTATAGACTACCGTCTCCATGAGGTGATTTAATTCATTTTTCATCACCACTCTATATGTATAATTATAATACTTTATATAATGATTAAATATTATACCCATTACATTATTATCTTTTTATAGATGATGAATCCATTATTAAATTACAAGGACCTTGATTTTTGAACTGTAACATGCATGAAAACTATTATGGGGTACTACACCTAAGCTCCACAAGTCATATTTTACTACAACTACTCGAAATGCGAGTCTTTATAGGGATTTAGTACATTCACCCTAACAATCAAGGTCCTTGTAAAAAATGATCTGACCAGAATGCGTACATGGTTGTTCATCCTCCAGCGACTCCCATTTCACTCCCAGCACTCGGCTGTATATCAGTTTTTGACAGGGTCCCTCGGTCAGAAGCATGATAACCTATAGAAGAATACTGATTCAGGTGATTATCCAACCCATAGAATGCTAACCCAAATCTTCTTCATGAAGAAGCTTGATTTAGATCAGAAAAATTGTACAGTAGACCGTCCATGTGATATGGTTTGAATCCTTAGTCAATCTAATTTGATTGAGAAAAGATAGTAAATGTTGAAAATTGAATCCTATATTATATTCTTTTCCCCTTATTTTCATTCTCTCAATTTTATGAAAATGAAAATAAGGCCCATTTGAGTGACACATGATCGACCCCTTCACAAATAAGATGAGTCGGTTCAATTTATCGATGGGGCAAGGATGGGATATAACTCAGTGGTAGAGTGTCACCTTGATATGGTGGAAGTCATTAGTTCAAGGCTAATTATCCCTAAACCAATGTTACTTTTCTATGTTGACTGGGTCCCTTGTGATCGAATGAGAATGAGAATAGGCTCGTGTATTGACTATGGGGGTAAGGGGATGACAACTATATTTCTGGGAATGAACTCCAATCGAATATGAATTGGGAAATTTTTGCCTTGAAATGAAATACAATTCCAAATCCGCTACTTTGTCAATGAACAAGGAAGATATAAGTAAAATTGACTCATCCTATTGATGGAAAAAATGATGGAAAAGAATAAAATATAACAATATAAATAGAAAAATTAATAATTTAAAATGAAGTCAATTAGTTATAGCCTTGAAGTTATCACTCAGAAAAATGATTTTAATAAATAATTATTAATAAAAATATTATATGATATTATATGTAAATTATATATAGTATTATATATATGAGTGTGGCTATACAATATATTTACAATAAATCTACATTTATTATATATGAATTTTGAACATATATGAAGAAATATGAGAATTGAGGTAAGGGTTTCTATTACAATCTCATTTCATTTTGAGATTGTCTATGGTAAATTACCATTGTGGGAAATTATATTGATATTATTCTATAAAATGAAAATATTTTATTATAATTTATTTATTCAAATAATTTTAAATCATTATTTCCATTTTCCAATTTTTGGTGCTTAAACTGATTGAGAAAATATTTTTAAAGAAAAGATGACCTTATTTTCTCTTGGGTCAATAAAGTTTTTTTTCCATGTCCAAGATCTTAAAAACTCTTTTTTATGAAATTCATTACTTATACTTTTAATATTATAAAATATTAAATTTCACTATGTTGAAAATTATTTACAAAGGTTTAAAAAGCAATATTTCAGAAATTTTCCAAACATTTCATTTTTAATTTTTTATAAAAGTGTGAAAGGAATGGTTTCTTTTAACATATATGAAATGTTTTTATCCCAATGTCATAAATTCTAATTTATTTGAAACTTCCTTTAAATGTTCCTATGGTTATTTTCAATGAAAATTATTTTCTCAATATTTTTTCAATTTTTTAGTTTATATTTTATCAAAGTAAAATGATATTTCCACATGTTTTCCAAGATATGTATAAATGATCCTCTAAAGAATTGTTTTATCTATTTCAACATCATTTATGGAATTTTATTCCTCACTAGGGATATTATCATATGATACCATAAAAATTATTTATATAGATAGATTATGATTATGATGATTTAAGTATTATTATTTTTTCCCCATTATTTTACCATGAGTAAATTAAGTTATAAAAAAATATATATGAAACCATTTATTTTATAGGTGTAATTAAATGATGATATTATGAAAAGTTTATGAAACCCTTTTAATTTTAATGGTCTATGATATGGTGAATTAATGAATGTTTTATGATCTTGTAGAAAACATATATATGGGTTTCACTGTGTGAGGGTGGGTCTATTATAACCCTCTAATGTATTGGGTAAAGTCTTATATCTCCTGAGAGAATTATGAGAAATGAGTTGATGTGGATGATCCACTTATGGAAATAGTTAAGGATTCATGATCCACTTTGATATGGGAAACACGTGATGATGCCTAATTCACTATGATATAAAAAAAGCGGTGATTCCCGATGCACTAGGATATAATGATCTTGGTAATTAACCTTAACATAAAATATTCTTTCTATTGATTTGATAGTTCCACACCCTTATGGAATGTTTTAATTCTTTCTATTTTAACTCATGGTTCAATATTTACCTTTGATGATTCCAAAATCTTGTGAAAAATAATGTTTTATACCATGAATAATGATTATGAACTATGAATTGTTGGGTATGATTATCAGTTTATAATCTCATGTTCTCATTTACTTATTCACATGACAAATTTTCTTACAATCATTGATCAATATCTCTCATTTTACCCTAACTGAGTATCTAATCACACACCTTCTTATGTTTTTTTTCTATAGGTGATTAATAAGTGTACTAAGTATGATTGGTCTAGAAGGGTACCTTATATAAGGAATGATGTTAGAGATGATGGAGATTATAATTAAATAAGACATTTATTTATCTAATCTCCAAGTACAAAAAATCATCATGGTTTTGATATATGTAATGTTTTTACATGCATTTAATATTCATAAAAAAGGATGTAATATTTATTTATGATCCTATTGGGTTGCCTCTGTCACTCCTATAAATCATATTGAAATTTTTTATCATAACTTTAGTGATCTATATCATATATTGATGAATCAATCCTTACCCTAGGATGTTACTCTTTATATTGTAATTTATCTTGGATTCTTTACCTCACATTGAGATGGATAATGAATCAAAGGAAGATAACTATATAAGAGCTTCTAAAAAAGTGATATTTTGGATAAGTGGATACAGTTTTGAATCAAATGGATGAATTAATTATATCTTTGTAACTCAATCTACCGCCTCTTAATAATAAGGTTCAACGAGTAGATTTAAGCCTTTAAACAAAAAATCACTATTAATGGATATATTCTCTTTGAGTAACTCAATGTTAATTTTTTAGAGATTTTAAATTACTTTCCACAACTAGGTGATTTTATCATCCTCATATACTTAAAAATCATATTTGGGTGGATTTTTGGAATGATGGGGGGGGGACATAATTATCTAGTATATCATTGATACTTGGTTTGCATAATTTTTATATGTACTTTAGTATGATTGATTTTTTTCCATAAAATTGTCATCATTATCAATATTGTTATTAAAATTAATTCCTATGGAATCAACATGACCACTGTAAGTGGAACCCTCTAATGTGAATCCTATGGAAACCCATTCATCTTCTACATTTATGAAATATGAATCTCATTTGGATTTAGACTAATTATCATGGGTATCATCATAAATAAATATTATTTTCGGTATATTTATGGGTGTTACATATCTACATCTCCTTTGGAATTTTACTTATTATTATGAGACTTCCATTGTGGTTAATTGAGTGATTATTAATGGAAATAAATTTGAAGGTATTTTCCTTGGTCTCCCACTAAAAAAAATTCATGTGGTGGAATTTATAGACTCTTTATCTGAGAGACTATCCTTAAACTTATGAATATTGTATTACTTTAAGTAGGTGTAGTATGTATTTGGAAATTATTCAACCCGATCAACTATAAAAGAGATATTTGTGAGGGTGAATATTCCCCCAGCTTTGTGGGATGAGATTACCCATATGTTATAATAGATGAATCTACGACTTTCATGTTTCTCGATCATGTAATTACATTGAGTTTCGTGTATGGAATATCTTTTTTCTAATAGGGATAAGGGGTAACTATCATAAAGTATAACATTATCTTTATAGATATTACACACCTTTGGATTTTAGACTCCATTATTAGTTTAATAGATTAAATAAAATTTTTATCAATTATCTGAAACTTCTTGGAATATCTTTTTTAGGATCTAGATATAACGATGTTCTACTGTGAAAACTAATTAGTACCATAATTCTCTATATTTCTTGTACTATCTATAGATAAAAAATTGTATTCTTTTTGGGATGATGGTTCAAAATAAATATTCATACTTGAAGTTATAATATATCTTTCATAATGAAAAAATGGAGTTTATTATAGAAAAAATATCTTCCATATCCCCTGATACATATAGATATGGAAGTGTCTTTAATGATTTGGTGAATTTCCTTTATCCTATCCATACAATAACACTGATGGAATTAATATTTCCTTACAAACATTTAATTATATTCAATTAGAAGGAAAACTAAATGATCCTTTTTATATATCTCATTGAATTTGTTATGTAGTCAACATACCTAGTATATTCCATGCATCATCTACTCAGGTATTTGAATGTTTAACTGAAATAATGATAGAATAATTCTATGTATTTATATTTAGTATAATTTGTAATGATATATCAATGAATTTTTAGGGGCTATTATATAATTGGTATTTTGTATATATCATTTTCCTCTTATTTGAATTAATGATTTCAATTGTTAGTCAATTAGTTTACCTGATATCGTTCATATTTAAGTTCATCTCTATGTGGAGGATCATTGTATTATTATGATAGAAAATTATATTATCAAAACTATTATTAGGCGATCCTAGGTTCATTCAAATATCTTTAGATATTCCTAATTTAAAAAAATGTAGTGGAGGTATTGATAATGATACTGTTACATGAAATCTATCGATAGAAATAAGATATCACCAACCAATGAAAATATAATTATAAAGGGTATTAGGTAAGACATTAATTTAATCCTATATTAAAATTAATATCGTGAATCATGAAAAATTCTTCAAATTAGTAGAAATGATACTCATTTGGGTGTCAATATCCTCATTGCGTATAAGGAATCAATAGAAGTTTAATTCTTTATAATTGGGATGGTCTTTATTTTGATTGGATTCTTGATAATGGGGATGCTGAATTTAGTTATTGAATTATTTTTTTCGGGAGACTCATCGTATTTGGGTTCTTCATCATGGGTAGAAACTTCATGGTGGTTTTATTATTTTTCCTATAGAGATCCTTTGTCGTGGTTAAATTATTTTTCAGGTAGATTACCTCTATAGTATTTTGAATCTTCATAATGTGGAGGACCTCTATAATGACAGGATTAATTATACAATAGAGGAACTCAAAATAATTTTCATGTTTCATCATAAGAGGAACTCCATGGGAAGTACTATAGGGATAAAATCTATAGTTTTTATAATCATCCTTGGTATGTAGACTCTTTATGTGTCATATTGTTAATTTATCCCCAAACTAAACTTTATGATGGTTTCCATAGAGAGGACCTACATGGTGTAAATCTTCTTTTCCTTATGGATAGCCTCCATAAATAGTGGATGTTTCATTCTGGTTAGGACCTTTATAGTAGTAGTCATGGGGAGTACCTCAATAAAATATGATGTTTCCATCACAAGGAGGACCTTCAAGGTTATTTTTTCTTTCCTTAATGGAGGAAGGACCAATTAATGTGGAAATTAATGTTCCTATAGAGGATGAACTAGGTGTTTAAAATTGAGTGAACTTAAACTCTATTTAGGTCACTATTATGATTTAATAGTGATCTAAGAGGGTGTCAATAGTGGTAAGAAAATCAACCTAGTCTTGATTAATGTAGCTGAGTTTCCCATTGTGGGCCCTCCTTGTTGGTGTCAATACCTAAATAATCAAGGAATGATCATCCTTAGTAATATCCCAATAGGTTGGTTTCATATGATAGTTTTAATGACTATGAATGATAAAATCCCTCATTATAATATTATAATACACAACATATACATTTGAAACACATTCATTTACCTTATCTAAGTAAGGAATGAGTGTGTAATTAAGATACCTTCTGGACCCATACATCCAGATCTTATGCCACAAAAACATAATTTACACACATAATCAGAAATTAACTGAGATATCTTAAAACCACATAGATAATTTTAAATGATTATACATATCATATCAATATTAAAACAAACTCTCAAAACACAATGTTTTAGTGTCTTTACATATTAGTCACATAACCATTATATAACATAATAATTATTTCTTATCTCTCACAAAAAATCTCCACAAATTTTTATCTACTAGAAATATACCTCTATTTAAATTCATAGGTAAATGAAGAAACATAAGAAATGAGTGATCTCAAATTCTCAATAAGGGAAAAAAATATTGATTCATAAAAGATTTATCATTAGGTCCTAAAAATTTGACAAAAAATAAACATGAGAGAGACATCTTATTAATGGAATACGATCATGGAATCATAAATAATGACCATAAATTATGATATATAGTAATATATAATTATATAGGAATAGATAATCATAAAATTATTATTATGAGAGTATACAGTTTACCATGTAATAAGAACATGAAATCATAATTCAATAGTCATTATCCATGGACACATCACATATGAATATGCCATAAGTATATAAAATCATATCATTTATAAAATTTAACAACCAAGACTGTCATACCATAGTGGAACAAGAATCACTAATTGCACACCATAATATAGTATATTGACCGTCAAAACACATTTTATATAACATAGTAGATCATGAATTAGTAATCATGTCCTAAAACATAGTGTATTGGGAAGCAATACTCACATCCCATAACATAGTGGACCATTCAAACCACCCAAGTACCATATCCTTATAAAATAATGAGATTTCATATTTAACGAATTCATTTTAAGGGTATATAATTATAGGTCCACACATAATATAATGATAAACCACATATATTTGCACCACATGGACATTAAAAAATTATAGGCGTATCATTAGCCTTAATATATTGAACCACTAAAAATAATACGAATCACCTAATAAAAATAATTTATAGAATGATAGAAGATGTATATGGAAATATAATTCAATTATAATAATTAATTATACTATATTAAAACCATATATCATAAGAGTTTCTATGGTTATCTCAATAGATTTCCCTAGTCAATTTAATGATATTATTATCTTGGTGAACACCCTTCAAATAGAAGAAAAAAGAATATATTATTCACAATAGGAATGAATTAGAAAAAATTTATCTTTAAAAATTTATGTTGATAATTGAAGAAAAATAAATTAGTGGATCAATCCTCCCATATACATTTCGTTTCAATTATAACATTGATACATAAGAATTTGGGTATAGAATTAATGAATGATTTTAGCTTAGTAGAAACTTATAAAGAGCCATAATGAGAGGGATCATAAATAAATAACTTTCAAATTGTATTATTTAAAAATTATATTAACATAGAATTAATATAATATGTAAGAGGATTATAAATTTTAAAATATTTAATAAAATATTTTTTTAGTTATTATGCAATGTTGAAATGATCATAAATATGGAAAAGAGTGGGTTAAAGATAATTTTCAAGTAAATAAAAAAGATAAAAATATTTCTATAAAATTATGTTTAAATATATTTTAAAATTATATAAATTTAATTTAAATGAAACACTGATAATAAATATAGGAAAATATAAGGGGAATCCAGAAACATTTTTACTTTTATTTTTTGGTGACATTTTGCTAAAAAATGGAGTTAAAATTAAATTTGAAAATAATTTTTCCAAAAGTAACAAAGAGACATTAAAATCCTTATTTTTGTAGTAACACATCTAAATAATAGATAAATTAAACTAAATAAAGTTAAATTAGAATAATAATAGATTCAAAGATACAAAATCATATTAAAGTTGAATGAAATACTTTATAATAATTCTTAATGGTTTTAAAAGAACTCAAATTGATAAATGGGTTATATTTTTTACTTTTGAAAATATATAAATAGAAATATTAAAGGTATAAAAAATTATATATTTAAATTTTAAAAAAAGAAAAGTTCTATAGTAATAAATAATATGAATGTGGAAAAAAATTCCAAAAATAACGAGTATATTTTTCCCTTTATAATGACATATATTAAATTAGTAGGATTCAAACAGAAATAGTATTTTGGTAATGAAATGTTATTTCCCCAAAAAGACAAAAAAATGTTATAGATAAGGGGTATAATATATCAAACATTGAAAAATACAGTCCAAGTATAATGTGTATGATCCAAGGAAATAGAGATTATGTCAAGAAAACCCTTATGGATTTGGTAAAGTATGAATCAAAATAAATTGAAATAGAGAACACGAAGTGGAATGGTAAATATGATTACTCAAAATGGAATTGTGATAAAATATTTAATTGGGTAATTATATAGCCTATATTAAATTAAGTAGGTGTATGACATTAAATATGACTGAAATAAGGGAAATTGAGATAAACTTTATTTGGAACATCATATTGTATGAAATAATGAAAAATAGTTTTAAAGAATTTATATTAGTTGAAATTATAAAAGAAAATAAAAATTAGATATATTAGTTGTAATGCACATATTAATCATTCAAACTAATATTTATCATATACAACTTCAAACAAGAGGAAAGATCGAAAGAAAATACCTAATAAAAAAAACACAATGTTTGGACAATGAATCAATGATAGAGGTAAAGAGAAAAGTAATACACCAAAAATAAAGGAAAAATAGTATGTAATAAATTAAATACTAGGTAAATGAGTTATAGAAGATAATATAGTCAATGAAAAATAATTGAAGAAAGGGATGAGTATTGGAAGAGAATACGTTACCTTTTCTCTTAACTTTCCGGTACCTTTCTAATACCCTATCAAATCAAATAAGACCCATTAGACATATATTTTTGAAGATTATTCATATTTATTACCATTTATATTAACTAATTATAATATATATATACATATATTATTTATTTATATTTTATTTTGATCATCGATTATTAGCATTTCTAATCATTACATGCTTGTTTCGATACAACTCTCTCGATAATCACTCCCTATTCAAGTGTCCCTCATCTTTAAAATAGTAATCTTACTTGAAGAAATATTATATAATGAGTTCTGATTTTCTGTGTTCATTCCATGGGAGTTTGGTTTCATTAGAGATGGTAAATTCTATAACATTCCTGTTTTGTAATTTTTTAATGAACATAAAGTTTTACATTAATTATGAGTTAAATCATAATATTAACATTATGAATTTTATTATTTATATTATTGTTTCAAATGAAAAAATTCAATTAAAATTGAAATACATATATTAGGTTTTATGTCATATATATTTTAATTTCAAAAGTAAATAATGGGAAAACATACATATATGGGTGAAGTTATTAAAATTATAGGATAATACATTTATCTCACTTGGGAGAGGGAACCTCATAGTAGTTTGACATATTAGTGATAAAGATCATATTCCCCCACTTTCCTATTGACATGGTTCTAAATTTATTGGGTTCAACCCTTACAGGTTTTATAAGGTTTTCATTGGGGTTAAGATCACACAATCACCAAATAAGTCCCAAACCAACCCAATCACTATCTTGTGATGAAGGTGTTGCATTGGGGATAGAAAATATTGATGCCTTAGAGTTGAGTTGGTTGTAGATGAAACAAAAACATAATTTCATGAGAATGTCACATGAATATTCTGTTTGAAAAAACTATAGTCACCATTTGATTTTCCCAAGTTGTTTGGGGATCTCTATACCTTACATTCTGTTAGTCGATGATTCCATTTAGATTACATAGGAGACAAAAAATAATCCAAACATATGTGCAGTATCATATATAATTATACATGTTCAATAAATATATTTTAAACAAAAAATATTTCACTTCAAGTTCACCATTTTTTTATTCAGACTATTATATCCCTTTCCAATCACCAAAATCCATATAAATAAAATTTAAAAAATAAAATCAAAGATGTTTTTTAGGTTATGTGTGAACCCAAAAAACCAAAAGACCCCAAAAAAACTCAAATTTTAAAATACCTAAAATCATGAAATGTTAAGAGTATGTTTTTTTAAAAAAAGTTAAAATTAAAACGCATAGGGCTTTTTCATTATCGATGCATTCACTATTCACCCTAGACTGACTTTTATGGGGGATAAAGGCATTTGGGTTGAGATTATGTGATAGAGGGAATATCCTTGAATAATGGGGTATAAATGATGAAATTTTCATTATGAGAGGTCATATCATGTTAGAAAGAATCATATTACATTTTTCAGTCCCTCTTATAGATTTAAGCATACTCCTGAAATCCTTCCCAGTAACAAAACTTTTTTATTTTGATAAAAGGGTACTAATTGATAATGATTCTTTTTAGAAGACCATATATGAAATTTAAAAATGTTACACTTAGTGAACGCATAGTTTACTTTATTTTTGATGAATAATTATGGTTACTCTATATTTAAACCCATTTACAAAGGAACTCTATAATTTAAATACATCAAGGAAGGTGTAAGGAATGAGGTATTACAACAATTTTTGTGTTAAAACTATTGAAGGCTTCGATCATTTTTATATCCTAAGAATATAAATCCAAATTATTTTTGGTCATATTTAAACTACATGTCACAAGTCATACAACTCATACATAATAAATGAGGCTTGAGATTTTAATTCAAGAAAGATGGTATACTAATTTGTTAATACCTAGGAAATCAAGGTGTACCCTATAGTTTAAAATAATGTGAGAAGGATAGTATATAATATGGTTTCAATTTCATATATTAAGGACTATCATTTCATACCATTTAAGGTTTTATGGAATAGACTATTAAATATACAATAAGGTCATATAGGATGGATCTTTATATATGAGAATTATATTAAGATGAACCTTGAAAGAAAAAATGCTTGTAGAAGATGGGAATAAAGGAGGACTGTTAGTTGGGACTTATATGACAGGTTCCCATGATATTTTTGGACTCATAGAAGGTGGATACTAGTGAACAAAATGTGGGACTTACACCAAAGAGGCTTAGAATAACATGGATCCATGTAAACATCCATATTTAAATATAGGGAAAGAATAAAATTATATAGGTTCAAAAATAGAATGTATCCCCATTATCAAAAGGGTATATGATAAATTATAATTTTAGGACCCAAGTTAGGGATATTAAATTTATGGGGGATATTTTATAAGGATGAAAAACCTATATTATCAAGGGTATAAATAGTCATGTGATCCTTATGATTGTGAAAAACAACATTAACATGAAACCTCATAAGTTGAATTGATACTTTCATGGTGTATGAAAAATGAAATCATTGAAGAGTTGAGAATTGAATAGGATAATGTCAGATAAGATAATAAGACACAATAAATTTAGTCATTTTGAGATGTGATATCACTTAAGTGAATCCATCCTCTCCTAAATGGGACCATGTGGTGTTTGTGCCACTTGATATATCCTTTTATTTAAAGTAACCACATAATTATCACATATCACTTGGTGATTATGGTTAATATGGTTATAAAAGTGATCTTCCATGTTCATGACCATTTATTTCATATTATTTACCAATGGGAGAAAAATATTAATTGAATGGGGTATACAAAGTAAATGGTTGTGCTGATATGTGACTCTTTATAATCATATTAGAAACCTTTCTAGAATTTAAAAATTGTATCATACTAGGTATTTATAAGGAATTTTTTAAAAGTTTGTTTGTATCTAAGAGGGGTACATGATGTGTGTGGAATACCTGATCATGTATACCTATCAGTGATACACAATCACATATGATGATACTTTATGTAATATGACTTAAAATACTAAAAATTTTCAAAAATTTTCCTTGCAATCCATTTTTATGGGTTAACATTATTTTTAGAGCATACAATGATATAGATAAATATTTAATAGATTCCCCCTAGGATTGGAAATAATGGAGTTTAAATAGATTTTCACTGAATCTATGGAGTCTTGGAAGTGACTATATAATAAGAAAATGGGATACTATATTTTTAATTTGTAGGTTTCTAAGAAATTATACATTCCAAAAATTTAGTAAAATAAAACTCATACATTAACATTATTCAAGACAGGGATAAATAGAATATTACATCAAATTAAATGAAGAATATTCATCACTTATTGGCATAATTTATTATGAGTAGTGAGTTTGATAATGATTTTGTTCTTGTCTCATTAGTTGAACCAAAAATAATAAAATAATAAAACAAATTTTATACGATTTATCTATCAATCATGTTGTATGAAAACATCCGCTATAAAGGAACAACAATAAAGAGAGTGAGAGATTTAATTTCAAACAACATAACTGTTTTATGTCCAAGATTATAGAATAATCACCTTCATATAATCCTCCTTTATTCAATTAAAAATCCTTTTAGATATGATTCTTTTCATAAAGCTTGAATTACATTTTTTACGTATTAAAATTATAAATTATACATTTCAATAAATGAATTTAATAATAATAATTTAATTTATAAATAATTTTACAATAAAAAAAATTCAATCCTTATCATCACATGATATGTAACCTAAGCATGTATTATTGGTTCCATAAATGAAAAATATAATGATAATGATATATAAAATATTTCAACACAACCATATATATAACATGCAGTGATATACTTAATATTGATGATTATGATATTCATTTTCATGAAGATTTATTTTATAAATGGCCTATATCAACATTTTAGTGTAATGAATAGGGAAATGGTTGAGAAATAGTTAATTATACTAGACCTATGGTGTTGTATTAGAGAGATCATAAGGGATACAAGACTGGGGGTGAATTATTGTTAAAAAATTTGAACAAAATAAAAACCCAAACCTCTATATTATTGTTTATCAGACTCAGGTATCATCTAAAGAGAATAGTGACTAAATTAGAAACACAATATGTCCATAAAATATGAGTAGTAAATTTTAATAATATAAACTTTCTATTAAAAATCACAAAAAAATATAACAACTTATAGAAAAAAAGTAAAAGAAAAGATTAAAGTAAATGTATTAATGACTAACAAAAATATTTATACAAGATTTTTTACCATTTAACCATAAGAGTTAAGTAATTAAAAAATCATTCTTTTATTATCACCAGTTTTGACCATAACCACAAGGTATTACTTCATATATCAATAAATCCTTTGTTCATAAATATCAGAATCAACAATGTCTTCATATCCAAGGAATCCATTGATTAGCTTGATCAGAATCATAAGTCTTCATATCCCAAGAGGCCCTCGATCAAAATATAAATTGAACACAAAAAATACAATTTGAAAAAATTTCTAAGGACTTTAGAGTCCTCACTCTAATTCTATATAAAGGAAACTCTCTGAAATATATAAATCATGAGTAACAAGGCTGTTACATTAGAGAAAACTTTAGATGGGTTGATTCACAAAATCATTAGCTCCCAACTCCTCAAATGTGCCTCCATTTATATGAAAACCAACAATGGCCATATTCTGTGATTCTCAGAATTGGTTGCAATGACCATAGATGAGATCCAAAATGAAAGATCAACATGTAAATATTCATTTAATTTATTTTTTGATATCATCATTACAATTCCATAAGAATTATTCTATCTGGTAGAAATTAATCTAAATTTCCTATTATCAACTTTATTGTTTTTATGGAGTAATTTTTTTCTAGTTATTTAGAAATAAATCTGTCACACAAATAGACTAAAATAATTCACATTGATAGAATAAACTCAATCACATAGATATACTAAACTCAACCACACCAATAGACTAAATTCAATCACACCAATGGACTCGATGTTGTCATTCTAGTGGTATGGACATTGGCATCTTGATGGGCTGGACTTTGGTCAGCCAGATGGACAAGCCTTTATCATTCAAATGACTAGAATTTGGTCATTCTAAATGATGATACTTCAGTAAGTCCAATGGATCATAATTAAGTTAGTATGATTGATCAAACATTCGTCAGTCTGATGGATAAAACTAGCATTTAAAGTTTATATTCATCAGTTTATAAAGATTTTTTTATCTGGTAAAATAAATTATTTTATAAAAAAAATTTCCAAAATACTTGGGATATATAAATTTATTAAAATATAATTTCTAAGAATGTTTTTTAGTGATTTTCATAAGTAATTATAGAAATTTTACAATGTAAAACTTTAGACTCAACAATCCTCCATTTTTGAAATTCATAAAACACAACACTTAAATAGAAAATTTTAATAACTTTTAAAAACATACAAACCCATTATTCATTTAAGAACACTTTTACCCTTATATTTATAATATCCCCTATCTTTGTCACTCAATTTTTTTCAATCAACATTATATAAAAATATTGATATATTTTTTATAAGATATAAACATTAAAAAAACATATCCCTAATAAGCTCTTTAATAACTTATACCACAATATCTTATCCACCTATGGAGTTTCCAAAAAGAATATGGGTGGAAGAAATTACCTGAAATTTTAGAGAAAAAATACTATGAATCAATTTTTTTTAAATAAAAATTCAACCAAATATAATTGAAAAATAATTCAAAAAATATATATGGAGAATAGTTCATTCAAACATATATTCATTAATGTGTTTTATTGTTATATAAAGTGTTTAGAAGAAATAGAAATATTATCTTTCATTTAAGACATCTTTATATTATCTTTCATCTTCCAAAATTCATCTTGATTCTTTTATTTCCATACTATTGATGATTTAATTCCAGTAATCCTTTCTTCTAAAACATAAAATATTCAAACTTATTTCATTAAATTTATAAAATATTCTTCAATAATTTTAATTTTTCTATTACTTCCTTTATCTTTACAACTTCTTCTCCAAGAATATCACTCTTCTAATTCAGTTTTGATATTTCTTGGACTTGTGAGTCAAAAAATTACGTTAGATGATGGAAAAGAGTGACCTTTTCACATACATAAGAAGAAAACTTTACAAAGGAATGAACGATGTCTTAATATGACATATTTACTTCTTTACATTTTTTATCAGCAAACATTAGATCAATTTCATTATATTTTATCCATCTTACAATTCTCTTTCCTCTTCTCCTTTCATACTTAGATTTAACTTTTAAAGAGTTGGGATCCACTTCATTCTATACAACTATCCCTACTAACTGATTCAAAGCATAAAATTTTTCAATAACATTTATCCTAATTTAAATATTATTTCACTAAGAATCTATAATTATATGAAAAGGTTTTTTTCCAGTGATATTAATCAATGATTTATTTAGAAAAGTATACCTCACTTAATCTCTTTGATTGGATAGAGTTTCTTGTGAGTCGGATGAATCTGATGAGACATCAGAAACATGTCTTCTAGATGTTCTATTTACCACTTTTTATTTCTCTCATTATTTCACTTTACTAGCATCTTATATTTCTATTACATAAATATTTTTATCAGATTAACCCTTGTCTAACACCTTTGTATGTGATTGATGATCTCAATTTCTTTTAGTACATTTCTTTTTTTCAGATTCTACCCACTTTTTTCTTGTATTGAGTAATAAAAGACAAGGTATCTAAATAACACTTTTCTTATAATTACTCTAATTTTATATATTTCTTCTTCTTCTTCTCATAACTCTTATTATATCTTCCTGACAAAGTCTTGTTAGTCCTAAAATCATATTTTCCATATTTTTTCAATATTTTTTAAAATTTGATAAAATTTTCCCAAATAACTTTCCCTTTTAATTTCTCAATAGTTAATAGATATTTGGATGTTCCCACTTATTCTAATTATATAATATTTTGTTAATCAATAATAGGAATTAGCTAAAGAATTATTTGGTTAACTGATAAAGGTAAAACTAAAAGAACAAATTACTTATTTGTAGAATGGAAATCTCTATGAGGTTATTCATATCCTTTCATTAGACTTTGAATAAAATTTCTTTATAAAATATTTTCTTTTGCTTCTTATTCTTCTCTTCATATTTTAAAAAATAATTAGTTTTCTCTGTTGAATATATGGCCTCTTCTTTATGAGGTCTGAACACTAGATCACCTGGCTTATTTTCTTCTTTATATTTCAAAAACTCTTATTATGTCTCATCAAACATGTCATTGACATTCTTTTTTCCCTCAAATGTTATCAACCAACATTCATTTTCTTTTAAAATATTTTTCTTCAACTAAAGAACATTATCTTTATATGTATCTTTGTTTTATTTTACAACAATAATTTTTAACTCTAGTGTAAAGACTAATTTCATTCTCAATATTGTTTTTCACTTATCAAATATTGTTTATTTCTTATAGAAAAATCATCCTTATTGTTCTTCATTACTATCACGAAACTGACCATAATATTGTTGATAAACAAAAGAAACAACATAATGCTTATTTTCATTTAAATCTTATTCACTACCTCAATTGATAGGAAACAAAATTTTATAAGATTTAATTTCATAATATTCATCAGAAAATACATTAAAAAGATATACAATTAATTCAAAGTGTCTCTATCACCTTTCATCAGAATGAGGTATCCTTGAATCAATATCGACATGAATCTCGAATATGGTTTCTATTGATGGTCTTTAATAACTATTTTTAAATTTTGAAACAAAGTAGTTTCAACCTTTGAGTTCTTGAGAGAACCAATTTTATTTGGATTCCTTTGGGTAATAAGATGAACTCTCCCCTGAAATTGAACATCTAAAAGATCTGATACTTATTGAATATTTAGCTTGTTACATTCACCAAAAATATTAAATGTGATTACCTACAAATCTTTTTCTATAGTGAAAGTATACTAATGAATAGAACTCATTCACTATCACTGGATCATGAATATTTAAATATTCTTTATCAATTTATGATTTTCCACATCCTTAGAATATGATTATTTTCTTTTAATAAAGAGTTTTTTTATCAAACCATTGATTTTTAATCAATTTCTCCCTTACACTATCCCTATTTACAATCTCTTCACTTGTAGTCATTTTGTGAAATCTAATCATACTGGGAAGATCTAATTAGAAAATAGAAAAATTGAATAGATGAATTCCAAAACATTATATGGTCAGAGAATTCGAGGGATAAGTGTTGAGAATGGTCTAAAAGTTCGATGTGGGATGTGGCGACCTAATCACAAATTTTTAGGCTTGGGGTAACATTTCTATATCCAATGGTATGATGGATCATATTAAATACCTTGTATGATATGAAGATTGATATTTTTTCCTTAAAATATTTAAATAAATATTCTAAACTCCTAACGTGTTTTTAAGAAAGATTTATCATATCAAAATTATAACCCGAAGTTGTAAAAACTATTTTAAAAACACAAAGTTGTGAACAATAACAATAAAAATTAAAAAGATAGTAAATACTAAAGATTAGAAATTACCTTACCTGAGTAAAATTATGACTTTCTATGGGATATTTTGTCTCATAACTGTTCTTATTGTTTTTCTAAAAAATATTTTTTTAATAAAACAACGATTTTAGAAATAAAAATATTTTATGTTTTTATAAAAAGGAAAGATTTTATAAAAACTATTGTTAAAAAAAACATTAATTTGTAGAAAAAAATATTTCAGAAAAACTACTGTTTTTAGAAAAACTAAAAAATATAGAAAAACTAAAGAAATTAGAAAAATAATTAAAAAAACTAAAGGCTTTAGAAAAGCTACAACATATTTTATACCCATTTGTAAAGAAGTTCATTACTATAATGATATTGGTAGATAATAAGTAGATATGAATTATCAATTAGTTTAACATCCCAAGTAAGTAATGAATAATAGATGTTTTTATCTATGTCTATTAATGAACTAGATAGTGTTTTAGAGGCTTAAAATGAAAATAAATTCAATCTTAAGCATGGAATACACTAATATTTTTAAAAGATTGTTTTACTGCCTTTTGATGGAAAACCATTTTTAAATCTATCTTTTGACAATTTTATAAGCTATGTTTTTCAAAATAAACTTATTCTTTTTTATTGGGACATCAAAATTTACTTTGTGTGAATTTTTGGTATTTTTCTGACAATGTTCATTTTTTAATGAATAGTGAAAAATACTGCATTTTACATCAAAACCGCTTTTTAATCTAATTTATTTATATGATTATATTATCTTTTGAATTGGTCTTAAAGTGTAATCTGAATATATTTTTACCATTTAATCCAATGGTGGACATTGGAATTAATTTTAATTTGAAATCGGACTTAAACTAGTGTCAATCTTTTGAGACTTATTGTTTCATAAAAACACGCTATTTGCTCTGACAGCGGGAATTAATTATTAAATTAATTAATGTGACTTATATGTTTTGAATTTTGTAAAATAGACTTCATTTTTGAATTCATAATATCAAATATAGCTTAGGGTGAAGTTTTGGTATTTTTCTGAAAAACTTCAATTTTTGATGAATAGTGAAATCACTAAGTGGTAGTTAAAGAAACTGATTTTTCCGTTTAAATGAAACTTTGTCACTTCTGTGATTTGATTTTCAAAAATCCGACATACATGGTTGTCATTAAGAAGTAAAATATGGTTCAATGAGATTAAAATAATTTTTTGGTGAATAGTAACTTATTAAGTTTTTAATCGCGATTAGTGGTAATTAGTGTAGTTTAAGGTAAAAGTAATGCTTTAATAATATGAAATGACCTAGACACATGTCCTAACCTTATTTTATGTGTCATGGACGACCAACAAAAGCCCTGGGTCAACTTGGGGACCCCATGGAGCCACTTTGGTTGGGAAATGACATAAATAACTTTTTATTTAATGTAAAAGTAAAAATGACACAAACATAATATGTTTTACGAAAACAATTTTTAAATGGGGTTATACAAGTCAGAGTTTTGATTATAAATAGTCATTGGAAAGATAAAACGATTTCCTACATCCTAGTATTTTTTTATAATTTTTAGACTTTAAATAAATTAAATTATTTATGACATCATGATGATGCAGCGATGACCTCATTATTTAACGATTTAAATAAAATGGAATGATAATGTAAAATCTAAGACCTACACATGTCAAAAACCTATTGGATGGGTTTATTTCCAACCCTTATCACCTTATCCTCGAAATATATCAATGTGGGACCTTTTAAATCCGAAAGTCATTTTCAAATAAAGTAATATTTCTTTACTTTCCAAGAGTGCCCCTCCTCTCCTCTTATAAAAGGCCCCCACCTCTACCTCCTTACCCACACTCCCAAAGCCTTTGGCTCGGTCAACCCCTACCCATTTTGTCTCTCCACTCCCCTATATTACTCTTTTAAGCCTCACATTGGGCAGAATACTTCCCAAGTAAGCCTTTGAGCTCTAATCTAAGAGAGTTACCCGATTTTAAGGTAATGTCTTCACTTGAGTCCTTTTGTTTTATTTTGCTTCTCCAACCCCCTAAACTCTTTTTATTTATTTCTTTTGTAACAAATCTAGTATCTTCAATATACTAGGATGTTGTTATAAGATGTATTCTAGCTACACTTACACACACCTACATCTAATGGTTAAAGAACATACTATTTCCGTGGATGGCGAATTTCTGCCTCCCGAAACGATGATTGTTCAACATTCTTTTAACACCTTCAAAGGTGGGAATTAAGATGTCAATATATTTATATATGATATATAATATGTTTATGTTTTCCTTAAGCTTCTTTATTTTTTATTTTGAGCATACCTTTATGGTTTCCATTATGGGTAAACGCGATATCTTCATTTAAGGAAGTGCGGACTACCGCCCCCTCAAAGTGATTTGATTCATTAAATACCATATGTGGGACGTATAAAGGATGGAACTATGATATTATATATGATATTATACTGGAATTATAATATAACTTTATATCATTATGATTCCATTCTATAAAATACGAAATAGAAATGAAAGTAGCGTTCATGCGTACGTACGGCTTACCGTCTCCATGAACGGTGCATTTCCTTTCTTACCTCTAAATGATTATGTAATATTATAAATGCATGTATATACTAGATATATATGATATATACATAATGATTATAATTCTGGATTAATGGATACATGAACAACATGTAATTATAAAGGGTTTATTTTTGACTAAAGTACCAATGATCGTTAAAACGACCGTTATTAAATTAAATAATTACATAGTGTTCATGACATGGCGATAAGTGATATAAAAGGAATAATGAACTTGAAAAAGGTTCTTAAACAAGTAGAAATTAATTCAAGTTTATTATTCAGGACATTAAAGAACGATCGAGTCAAGTCGGACCCGAGGTATGGGACTTCGTCTCAATCTCCTTTCATTGAGGCATATTTGGTTTTATACTCAACCTTATTTTATACGGTGAATAAAACCCTTTGAATTTTACGTTTATTAAAAAGGAATATATTTTATACGAAGTGTTTACTAAACGACAAAAGGGAATGTTTTTGTCGTTCATATGCGGCGACAATGACTTTTCCGCCGTCGTGACCGTTATTTGAGTTTCGGCTTCCTCTACAAGCCATACCTTCTTTTTAAAAGATAAATAAATACCATGTTTTACTTTTCTTTTATTTTGGTATTGAAAATGGTTTTCATAATGTTTTTATATCAATGTGTTGTATTGATATCTTGTGATTAAAAGGTTTAAATGTTATGTTTCCTTTATGCATGTTTTATGTGAAACGATTATGTTGAGGTTCTTGGGAATTATTATGAAGACGGGTGGTTCCGTGATAAACTAAGGGCGGGTGAGCCCGATATAGCTCTCCAATGCATTGGGTAACGCAAAGGAGTGAAACGTTAAGGTTTCTATGAAGAGATTTAGGGAATATACTGTGATGGGTATTCCAAACTTAACCAAGAGGGTCACTCCCTATGTAAGAATGTTATGAATGCCTCAAGTTACCTTTATGTCTTATGATTTCTATGATTTATTCATGATTTGATG
Organism: Viscum album; assembly: GCA_963277665.1. Lineage (NCBI taxonomy): Eukaryota > Viridiplantae > Streptophyta > Magnoliopsida > Santalales > Viscaceae > Viscum > Viscum album. The sequence goes on from OY728138.1 coordinate 1,798,488,881, forward strand.
AGGTATGTTAAAGTGCTTATGTTTTATGGGTAAAGTATGATATCATTCTTATGGATATATGTACCCATGTTTCCTTTCCATGTTTTTATATCCCTTACTGAGATTTTTATACTCATCCCAAGTTTTTTGAAATGTTTTTCACAGGTCAAGGGATAAGTACATGATATGATGATAGTGTCAAGGAAGTGTCAAGAAAGAATCCATGTTTTATTTTAAATATGTTCCCATTGATGGGAATGAAGAATACTATCTTTATGTAACCACTTTGTTTATATGTGGAATGTAATGCAAGTTTTATGATCTAATTCTCTAAAAATCTAAACCCGAAAGGATCCTCAATGTGTAATCTTGTAATAACTCAAGATTAAGTAAGGTTTAATGCTGGGGACTTATAGTTGGTATTAGAGGTTGGTTTAGATAACTTTAGGAGTTAGAATTCTATTAAATGATTATCCAAAAATATTTTTTTAAGTGATATAGTATTTGAAGATTACCATGTTTCTTCATCTAAGACATGTTTGTTCAAAATGGTTTTCCGCAGGGGAAACAGGGAAGCAGTGCTAGGAAGGCATACAAAAGGAAATAAACTTCCGAATTAGCATCCCGATATGGTCAGAATTGGAATTGAACAATTTGTTGTGGTAATGGCACAGTTGACTCAGGCTATAAATGGTGGTGGTATCCATGCACGAGATCAGCCAAATCAACCACAGAGGAACATGTCAGTGGTGGAACATTTCATGAGGCAACATCCCCCATCATTCAGAGGATCATCTGACCCTGTGTTATCTTAAGGGTGGATTAAAGCACTGGAGAAGATTTTCGATGTCATGGGGTGTTCAGACAATCAAAAGGTTAGTCTTTCTATTTACCGTTTAGAGGGTGAGGCAGATCAGTGGTGGTTGATGGTTAAAAATATCAGGGACATTGATGAGATTGATGCTCTCGAATGGGATGAATTCAAAGGTATGTTTCTTGAGAAGTATTTTCCTAAGGCTATTCTACTTAGGATGGAAAAGCAATTCTTGGAATTGAGGCAAGAGGAAGACTCAGTGGCTCCCTATGAAGAAAGGTTCACTCGATTGGCAAGGTATGCTCCAAATTTTATTCGAGACCTTGATAGTAAAATCAATCGTTTTTACTCAGGATTAAAGCCAAAATATCTAAGGGCATTAGCTTCTCATGAGTTTAAAAGTTATGAAAAGCCTGTTCGATGTGCTGAGAAGGTGGAAATGGAGTTTTCCAATGACCAAGTGTTCTATAAAAACCAGCAGAAGAAGAGACCGAGGTGGCAGGAGAAAGGTAAGAATTCTTCAAAAAAGTCTGATGGTAAGAAAACTAAGTTTCTAGTTTGTGATAAATGTGGAAAAAGCCATGCGGGGGAATGTCTTCTAAATTCTGGAAAGTGCTACCGATGTGGTAAGATGTGACATAAGGCTCGTGATTGCACTAAAAAGGATCAGGGTGATGGTAAGACCAAATTTGATTTACAGTTAGTGAAATGTTATAAGTGCAATGGGATGGGTCACTATGCAAACGAGTGTCCGAAAAAGAGTTTGAGTGATGGGAAGCAGTTAGAATACAAGCAGAAAGGGGTGGTGAAATCTTTTGCAACTACTTCGGCAGACGTCGGGCCGTCAAATGAAGTTGTATCAGCTCCAGGGAGCTCAGTTTTTTTCAAAGATTGACTTGAGATCGGGGTACCATCAGCTGAAGGTAAAGGAGGCAGATATTCCAAAGACTGCGTTTCGTACAAGATATGGCCATTATGAATTTGTAGTAATGCCTTTTGGGCTAACCAATGCACCTGCTGTATTCATGGACTTAATGAATAGAATTTTCCATGAGTTCTTGGATAAGTTTGTGGTGGTTTTCATTGAAGATATTTTGGTGTTTTCAAAAGTAAATAGGATCATGAAAGACATTTATGGGTTATCTGGAAAACCTTAAAAGAAAAGAAACTGTATGGAAAATTCAGCAAGTGTGAGTTTTGGTTGCAAAAAATTTCTTTCCTTGGTCAGATTGTTTCTAAAGATGGGATAACTGTTGATCCTACAAAAACAAAAGTTGTGGAAGACTGGCCAAGACCCACAAATGTAACTGAGATTCGTAGCTTCCTTGGTTTGGCAGGCTATTACCGAAGGTTTGTTAGAAATTTTTCACGGTTATCTAGTCCAATGACTAAGCTAACTCAGAAGGGTGTTAAGTTTATATGGACAAAATAATGTGATGATTGTTTTCAGAATGATCTGGTAATTGTTTATGCTTCACGACAATTAAAAACTCATGAGTTAAATTACCCTACACATGATTTGAAATTAGCTGCTGTTGTTTTCGCTTTAAAAATTTGGAGGCATCATTTGTATGGAGTAAAGTGTGAAATATATACTGATAACAAAAGTTTAAAGTATATATTAACTCAGAAAGAATTGAACATGAGACAAAGGAGATGGCTATAATTAATCAAGGATTATTATTGTACAATTCATTACCATCCGGGAAAAGCAAATAAATTGGCTGATGATTTTAGTTGAAAAATTAATACTTCATTAGCAATGTTGCGTTTGGAACGTGATCCTTTGGTTAAGGATTTGATGAACTTTGGAATAGAAGTTCTTGGTGCAGGAATTTCTTTTGTTTTGTTTCAGGTATCAGTGAGATCATCTCTATCAGATAAAATCAAGCAAGCACAGAAGCAAGACAGTGAGTTGCAGAAAAAGGTAGAGCTGGTTCGGAAAGGTAAGTTGTCTGAATTCAACATTGATAATGATTCTGTTTTGAGATTTGGGAAGAGATTGTGTGTGCCTTGTGATTCAAAGTTGAAGAGAGAGTTGTTATGTGAATCTCATAGTTCTCCGTTTTCAGTTCATCCAGGCAGTACTAAGATGTATAGAGATCTGCGGGAGTATTACTAGTGGGATGGAATGAAAAGAGATATTGCTGATTTTACTGTGAAGTGTTTGACATGTCAACATGTTAAAGCAGAGCAACAGTTACCGAAAGGGATGCTTCAACCTTTACCAGTGCCATAGTGGAAATGGGATAATATATCCATGGAATTTGTTGTGGGATTACCGAAGACATCTCGAGGTAATAACGCAATCTGGGTTATTGTTGATCGCTTGACCAAGTCTGCTCATTTCCTTTCTATACGAGATACTTTTTCCCTATATCAACTTTCCCGTTTGTATCTTAAAGAGGTAGTCAGGTTACATGTAGTTCCTCTCTCCATTGTATCTGACCATGATCCCAGGTTCACTTCTAACTTTTGGAAAGGCCTTCAGAAGTCATTGGGTACTGAATTAAATTTTAGTACAGCTTTTCATCCTCAATCAGATTGGCAGTCAGAACGAACAATTTAGACCTTGGAGGATATGCTACGTTCTTGCTCTATGGATTATCAGGGAAGTTGGGACCAATATCTTTCTTTGGTTTAATTTTCATATAATAACAGTTTTCATTCAAGTATACAGATGGCACCATTTTAGGAATTATATGGGAAGCGGTGTCGAACTCCAGCTTTCTGGGATGAAGTGGGTGAAAGGAAGTTGATGGGACCAGAATTGGTAGAAGAGAAGGCAGAAAAAGTTCAGCTGATTTAGAAGCACATGAGAATAGCTCAGAGTAGGAAGAAGAGTTATGCAGACAATAGGAGGAAGGATCTAAATTTTGAGGTAGGTGATCATGTTTTTCTCAAAGTCTCACCATGGAAAAGTGTGATGAGATTTGGTAAGAAAGGAAAGCTGAGTCCAAGGTTCATTGGACCATATGAAATTCTGGAGAGAGTTGGATCAGTTGCTTACCGAGTGGCTTTACCTCTGAGTTTATCTCAGGTACACAATGTTTTTCACGTTTCGATGTTGATAAAGTATATTCCAGATCCATCTCATGTTTTGAGTCCAGAGGTAGTTCAGCTGGAAGAGAACCTATCTTATGAGGAATAACCGGTCCAGATTCTTGACCACAGGGAGAAAGTGTTACGGAATAAGGTGATTCACCAAGTAAAGGTTTTGTGAAAAAACCACATGATTGAAGAGGCAACATGGGAATCTGAAAATGCAATGAGGGATAAGTACCCCCATTTATTCGATAAGTAAATAAATTTCGGGGACGCAATTTTCAAAAGGGGGGAAGGATGTAACATCCCAAGTAAGTAATGAATAATAGATGTTTTTATCTATGTTTATTAATGAACTAGATAGTGTTTTAGAGGCTTAAAATGAAAATAAATCCAATCTTAAGCATGGAATACACTAATATTTTTAAAAGATTGTGTTACTTCCTTTTGATGGCAAACCATTTTTAAATCTATCTTTTGACAATTTTATAAGCTATGTTTGTCAAAATAAAGTTATTCTTTATTATTGGGACATCAAAATTTACTTTGTGTGAATTTTTGATATTTTTCTGACAATGTTCATTTTTTAATGAATAGTGAAAATACTGCGTTTTACATCAAAACCGCTTTTTAATCTAATTTATTTATATGATTAGATTATCTTTTGAATTGGTCTTAAAGTGTAATCTGAATATATTTTTACCATTTAATCCAATGGTGGACATTGGAATTAATTTCAATTTGAAATCAAACTTAAACTACTGTCAATCTTTTGATACTTATTGTTTCATAAAAACACGCTATTTGCTCTGACAGCGGGGATTAATTATTAAATTAATTAATGTGACTTATATGTTTTGAATTTTGTAAAATAGACTTCATTTTTGAATTCATAATATTAAATATATCTTAGGGTGATGTTTTGGTATTTTTCTGAAAAACTTCAATTTTTGATGAATAGTGAAATCACTAAGTGGTAGTTAAAGAAACTGATTTTTCCGTTTAAATGAAACTTTGTCACTTCTGTGATTTGATTTTCAAAAATCCGAGATACATGGTTGTCATTAAGAAGTAAAATATGGTTCAATGAGATTAAAATATTTTTTTTGGTGAATAGTAACTTATTAAGTTTTTAATCGCGATTAGTGGTAATTAGTGTAGTTTAAGGTAAAAATAATGCTTTAAAAATAAGAAATGACCTAGACACATGCCCTAACCTTATTGGATGTGTCATGGCCGACCAAGAAAAGCCATGGCTCAACTTGGGGACCCCATGGAGCCACTTGGGTTGGGAAATGACATAAATAACTTTTTATTTAATGTAAAAGTAAAAATGACACAAACATAATATGTTTTCCGAAAACAATTTTTAAATGGGGTTATACAAGTCATATTTTTGATTATAAATAGTAATTGGAAAGATAAAAATCTTTCCTACATTAGTATTTTTTTTATAATTTCTAGACTTTAAATAAATTAATTATTTATGACATCATGATGATGCAGCGATGACCTCATTATTTAATGATTTAAATAAAATGGAATGATAATGTAAAATCTAAGACCTACACATGTCAAAAACCTATTGTATGGGTGGATTTCAAACCCTTATCACCTTATCCTCGAAATATATCAATGTGGGTCCTTTTAAATTCGAAACTCATTTTCAAATAAAGTAATATTTCTTTACTTTCCAAGAGTGCCCCTCCTCTCCTATTATAAAAGGCCCCCACCTCTACCTCCTTACCCACACTCCCAAAGTCTTTGGCTCGGCCAACCCCTACCAATTTTGTCTCTCCACTTCCCTCTCTTACTCCTTGAATCCTCACATTGGGCAGAAGACTTCCCAAGGAAGCCTTTGAGCTCAAATCTAAGAGAGTTACCCGATTTTAAGGTAATGTCTTTACTTGAGTCCTTTTGTTTTATTTTGCTTCTCCAACCACCTAAAATCTTTTTGCTTATTTCTTTTGTAACAAATACAGTATCTTAAATATACTAGGATGTTTTTATAAGAAGGATTCGAGCTACACTTACACACACCTACATCTAATGGTTAAAGAACATTATGTTTCCGTGGATGGCGAATTTCTGCCTCCCAAAATGATGATTGTTCAACATTCTTTTAACACCTTCAAAGGTGGCCATTAAGATGTCACTATATTTATATATGATATATAATATGTTTATGTTTTCCTTAAGCTTCTGTATTTTTCATTTTGGGCATACCTTTATGGTTTCCATTATGGGTAAACGCGATATCTTCATTTAAGGAAGTGCGGACTACCGCCCCTCAAAGTGATTTGATTCGTTAAATACCATATGTGGGACGTATAAAGGATGGAACTATGATATTATACTAGAATTATAATATAACTTTATATCATTATGATTCCATTCTATAAAATATGAAATAGAAATGAAAGTAGCGTTCATGCGTACGTACGGCTTACCGTCTCCATGAACGGTGCATTTCATTTCTTACCTCTAAATGATTATGTAATATTATAAATGCATGTATATACTGGATATATATGTTATATACATAATGATTATAATTCTTTATATAATGGATACATGAACAACATGTAATTATAAAGGGTTTATTTTTGACTCAAGTACCAATGATTGTCAAAACGACCGTTATTAACTTAAATAATTACATAGTGTTCATGACATGGCAATAAGTGATATAAAAGGAATAATGAACTTGAAAAAGGCTCTTAAACAATTAGAAATTAACTCAAGTTTATTATTCAGGACATTAAATAATGATCGAGTCAAGTCGGACCCGAGGTATGGGACTTCATCTCAATCTCCTTTCATTGAGGCATATTTTGTTTTATACTCAACCTTCTTTTATACGGTGTATAAAACCCTTTGAATTTTATGTTTATTAAAAAGGAATCTTTTTTATACGAAGCATTTACTAAACGAAAAAAGGGAATGTTTTTGTCGTACGTATGCGGCGACAACGACTTCTCCGCCGTCATGACCGTTATTTGAGTTTCGGCTTCCTCAACAAGCCATACCTTCTTTTTAAAAGAAAAATAAATACCATGTTTTACTTTTCTTTTATTTTTTTATTGAAAATGGTTTTCATAATGTTTTTATATTAATGTGTTGTATTGATATCTTGTGATTGAAAGGTGGAAATGTTATGTTTCCTTTATGCATGTTTTATGTGATACGATTATGTTGAGGTTCTTGGGAATTATTATGAAGACGGGTGGTTCCGTGATAAACTAAGGGCGGGTGAGCCCAATATAGATCTCCAATGCATTGAGTAATGCGAAGGAGTGAAATGTTATGATTTCTCTGAAGAGATTTAGGGAATATACTATGATGGGTATTCCAAACGTAACCAAGAGGGTTACTCCCTACGTAAGAATGTTATGAATGCCTCAAGTTACCTTTATGTCTTATGATTTCTATGATTTATTCATCATTTGATAAGGTATGTTAAAGTTCTTATGTTTTATGGGTAAAGTATGATCTCATTCTTATGTATATATGTACCCATGTTTCCTTTCCATGTTTTTATATCCCTTACTGAGCTTTTTATGCTCATCCCAAGTTTTTTGAAATGTTTTTCACTGGTCAAGGGAAAGGTACATGATATGATGATAGTGTCAAGGAAGTGTCAAGAAAGAATCCTTGTTTTATTTTAAATATGTTCCCATTGACGGGAATGAAGAATACTATCTTTATGTAACCACTTTGTTTATATGTGGAATGTAATGCAAGTTTTATGATCTAATTCTCTAAAACTATAAACCCGAAAGGATCCTCAATGTGTAATCTTGTAATAACTAAAGATTAAGTAAGGTTTAAGGCTGGGGCGTTATAATTAGTATTGAACATTCCAAAATTCTATTTAATATATTCAAATATATAAAATTTAAGGGATTTATTAAATATATCAGAAAATCTTTCTTTCCATCCAGTGAATTGTAAAATAATATCTCCTTTTTTGTGTGCGCTATAAAAGGAAATGGTGTCTTATATATATATATGTTATTTTATCTAGAGTGATGTTATGGGTTTTTATTTAATGAAATTGAACTTATGTTGCCACCCAAAATAGAAGTTTCACTAAAACTCAATCCAAATTCAGTGAGTGTGTGTTACATCGACAACACTATATTACAACAAATTCTTGCTTCCCCATATTCAAATTCAATAGTGGAATGTGTTATAAAATGTTTCTTCTTACAAGTCAAATAAACTACAAGTTTTCCTATGTTTTTATAAGTTACATATGTACTTTTTATATCCATTTTATATCTAGTAAAGTTATCATCTAAAAAAATTTAATTTGAAAATCATTTCTAGTAGTGTAATATAATCCTTTATCCATATTTCCATTAATATAATGAAAAAAATAATCTAGTTTCCATAAGATGAGACTCTTTTATATTATATTTATATCCCATACACAAGAATATAAAAAGAATTAAATATATATGACTTTCTATTAAGTATTGTAAACTTCCAACCTTTCCTCTAAAAATATTTTGATCATCTGATATCATAGAATCATCAATATATAAAGTATTTGAGGTTCTGATAGGAGTACTATTACTTTTTATATTTTAATATCTAAATTTATTAGGAATATATTTTATATAATTATTTTGAGATATAGAAGTTCCTAATAATTTTTTCAAAATTTAAAAACCAAGATAATAAGTACGTTCTCCCACCATTCTCATTTAAAACTCAATTTCATACGATCCAAAATGTAATCTATAAAATATTTTTGAGTTGAACCAAATTTAATTTCATCGAATTATTTTTTAAACATGATAGTGTTTTTAGAAATATTTTTATAATAAATTTTGGATCTGCAGATCCTTTAACAAAATTGTTTTGAAACAAAAATCTAGTTAATATAGAATACCAGGCTCTAGGGGCTTGTTTATGTACATAAAGTTCTTTAGTATGTATAAATACATAATCTGGGGATTTTTTATTTTCAAAACCATGCGGTTTTCCTCTATATACATCCTCCTGTACACATCCTTTAGGAAAAAAACACTTCACATCCATTTGAAAAACGTTGATGTTATGAAATGATTCATATTATAGAATTATATTATAATATTAAATTCTAGATACCAGGGTATAATATTATTTATAGTCTATTACCTCTTGATGATTATAAAATATTTCAACAATTCTAGCATTACTTATTTTTATAATTCTATTTTCATAACACTTATTATGGAAACCCCATTCTTCTCTAATTATAAAAGTATATTTAGGATGTTTCACAGAATTCCAAACATGATTCCTTTCGAATTCATTGAGTTCATATTGAATATTTTTTATCCAATATTCATCACTTTAATATTCACCCTAAATTTAAGGTTTAAATTGTGATAAAAATGGAATATGTTCAACTTCATTTTTCACAGAACTTCTAGTTCTAATTGGTTGATCTACATCAACAATGATATTATCACTAGGATGATTCATAATGGATTTATAAAACTATTTTATTCAAAAATAGGTTGAAAATATTATTTACGAATAAATTTAAAAAAATATTCCTCTGTTGTTCTCTCATAAAAGGAAATCTCCAAAAATGGTCGAACATCAGTTTTTGAAATAATGTTTGCAATTTAAATTGATATAGTTTAAAAAAAGGGCCAATTTTTTCAAATTTAACATTAATTTATTCCCCAATAGTAATTGTGTTTTTTAATAAAGAATCCAAAATATTGAATAATTTTTGTATAGACAAGAAATATTCCTTTATAGGATTTTAGAGAAAATTTTCTTAAATTATCTTTAGTATTTAAAGCGAACAATTTTCATACAAAATCATTAATGTAAGACAGTTGTGGCTTTCTTCCAGCCCAAAACTCATAAGGATTTTTTTTCTAATAAAAGGTCTTATTAAAACTCAATTTATAGTATAATAGGAAAAACTAAATGATTCATCCCTAAAATGGTTATAAAACGCATTTTCACTCAACATGGTTCTTGTAATATCCTAAATAATTCTATTTCTTCTCTTAAATACATCAATTTTCTATGAAATTATTTGTTCTGAAAAGTGTACTATACCATTTTAACTACAAAAAATTTCAAAATTATATTTTAAAAATTAACCACCATGATCATTATGAATAGTTATCAAGAATATATTTTTCATATTTTTAACATGGGAAAATAACGTTTTAAAATAGAAAAAGGCTTCCAATTTATTTGCTAAAAATAGACCATTTTATATCTTGTATAATAATCAACTAAAACATATACATAGTATTTTCCACAAATACTTCCTATTTTTGTAGAATAAAATAAATCAATATGCACTAATTATAAATAATTAGAAGTTGAGACTTCACTAATAGATTTAAAACATGACTTATGTTGTTTAAATTAAAAGGATCAAAAACAATAAAAGAATCAAATATAAGTTCCAGTAGATCAGTAACTATTACTTTCGAAGATAGTTTAAAAAAAGTTATAAATTTATAGGATCATCATATAATTTTATATAAAAAATATTGGTTTCTATTCCACTAAGACAAGATAGATCTTGGATCATATGGTCTTCTAATTTAAGTGTAAAAACATTATCCGGCCAGTTAGTAGAAAGAATAAATTAATCCTTTATACTATGAAAAATATATTTATCATTTCAAAAATTTACAATTTGTCCCTCATCAAAATATTAAATTATACTAACAAGGTTCATATTAATACCTATAACAAATAAAAAATATTAAATCAAAGATTTACCATAAATAAAAATGTCACATATACTGAGAATTTCTATTTGAACAATGACCTTGATGGTAACTTTCCAACCATTAATTTTAATAATATTATTGAAGAAAAAAAATTTCCCAATAAAATTCTTTGTATAAACGAAATTCATATTCCATATATTGTTGTTGGAACATTTATTATTTTTCTAAAGATAAAAATATTATTAATTTGGAACCCAAACCAACTTGCATCCAATATTATTAGAAAATAATATTTTATGAATCTAAATCTATCTAAATTTAAAATATTGAAAAATTATTAATTATTTTGAAAAATAAAATTTTTGAAATCCTAAATATTATAATTTATTTAAGAAATATATTTTATTCTAATTTACTCCACGTTAGTTTTTTTTAAAAAATGGTGCACTGTTTAGGTCAAAATTGTTGTTCGAGAAAGTATTTATTTTATTAATATAACCCATTAAGATATATCTTTATAAGGTTTTATTTGTCTGTAGATCTTATCAAAATTTTCTTTTCCAGTTGTAAACTTTGATAGAAGATTTTTCAGACTTGATATTTTAGAATTTTGTTTCACATCTAAATATTTAACCTCAATTGAAGTTGTACTCATATTGTGTTTTTCTAATTCTTTAGAAAAATTGATTTTTTAAAAATTAGATTTTTAAGTATTTTAAAATACTATTTTCCAAAAAATTATATTTTTATAACTCTTATGAAAGATTATAAATATAATTAGTAAGTGTAGATATTCTTTAATTTTCTTTAGCATGTTTTTCCTCAATAACATCATGGTTTTCAATAACTTTAGAATTTTGGTATTACAATGGTTTTGAAAATCTAGAGACTTCCTCGAAATGATTTTAAGTGTTATTTTCTTTAGATAATGTATATTACTAAAATGAGGATGTTTATATTTTTTCATTATCACTCTTTGGATAATTTGAATTTAAATTAATATTATTTTTGGTTTCAACATGTAACTTATACATAAAGAAATTATTATTATTTGAAATCTTATAAAGTAAACCTATATTTTTCTTTTATTCACTTCAATTATCTGAATAATTTTTTGAAGAACTATCATATACACTTGCACTCAAAGGGTGTGATGGTTATTTAATTTGCTTATTCTTATGTCTGTAAAACTTTTTACAATTCCTATAGAAATTTATATCATTATTTCTGTTCTTATTATCACTTGGATAATATGGTCTTATATAACTAGACTTCATAAAATTATAGAAAATTACTTGTTAAGAGTCTTTGTTATCATTTATTTCCTTTTAACTATTATTATACGTATAATGAAAATCTTTATTCCCAAAAATCTTATTCATTATTTTGAGCTAATTGAGAAAGTTCATTACGATTTTCTTCAAACAAACTACTTTCTATCTCATAAATAACACTATTTTTATTCGAAGGTTTAGAAAATTTCTTAGATGATTTAAATTTCTTAGAAACATATGATGTTGAAGTAAATTTAACTTCTCTATTATAATTTTTCATTCTCCTAACATATTTATTTAGTCCAGATTTTTTTTATATGAGAGTAAAAATATGGTCATCAAGAGTCAAATTTGTAATTCTCTTAGTATCATCTAAATATGTACTCTTAGAATATTATTCTCCAGGAATGGTTTCAATGATATTTTCAATTAATATCTCACATATAAGATCTTTAACCCCAAGAGATTTTAAACTATTCATGAATTTCATAAATATTTGATGCATCTTGGAAGCATATTCACTAGGAACAAAATTGAAATCTTGATAATTTTCATGAATCATGGTTCTTCTTATTTAAATAAATTTAAAAGTTCCAAAATAATTAATTTCTAAGTTTTTCCATATACTATTTTCAACATAACAATACTATATTTGGAAATATATATTTAGTGTCATAGAATAAATAAAAGTATTAATAACATGATAATTCAAAAAATATTATAATTTCTCTTGATTGATAAAAGAATAAACACCCTTCTCTAGAATTTTATAATTTTTAGTAAACATGAAAAAGTTATCAATCTTAATTTTAATAACATAATTATTCATTATACCTCTAAAATATTCATAATCAGAAATATCAAAATTTAGTGTTATTCTTGGATTTAAATTCAGAAGAGTACCAATATTATGACCTACCATATTATAAAACAAAAAATATTTTTACATAATACATGTTAGTTAAATAATATATAAAAAAACTATAAACTTGAAAACTTTCTTGATATAACCAAAAGTAAAAAAAAAACTATTCAAGTTTAATTACTATAACCTATTTTGATAAAAAATATTAGATTAAATATTTTACAATGCTTATAATTGGGGGAGGGGGTGAATTGAAGTTAACAACTTTAAACTAACTGAAAACACAACCCTCTATATTATAGTATATTGGTATCGTGTTTCATCCGATGATAAAACTAAATGAGACACCCAATATGTCTATAAAAACATATTATTATACTTAAATAATATAATTTTGTTATACTAATACACAATAGAAATATAATAAAATGTCCAATATAATAAAATGTAAATCTTAAAGTAAAAGTAATATTGAATTAAAAAATAGTTATAAAATATTTTATACTCTTTAACATTAATATTTAAGGAATTCGAAAACTGTAGATTTGAGTATCCTTGGTTTTCAACCTAACCATAGGGTCTATCTATTTATCGTATGAAATCCCTTGATCATAAATATTAGAATCTACTATACCATTATATCCCTAGAAGCCCTTGATCATCATGATTGGAACAGGTAGTCTTTTTGCCCCAAGAAACCCCCGATAAAAATATAGATCAGATATAAAAAATACAATTTTCAAAAGGTTTTAAGGAATTTACTATTCTCAATCGGATTATTTAGAACATTAACTCTCTAAAAAATTTACAAATCATCATTAATAAGGTGTTACAGCAGAGAAAAAATCAGATGGGTTGAGTCACAAAAGCATTAGATTATAGCTTCTTGAATGCACCTAAATTTATAGGCACACCTCCCATGGTCATGTTATGTGATTCTTAGAGTTGGTTATAATGGAATCAGATGTGCTCCATCTTGATATATCATCCTGTACATCTCCTTCTAATGTTTTTTTGATAGCACTATTATAATGTTATAAAAACATATTCCATATGGAAGAAATTATTCTGACTATCTATTTATAAATTTTTTTATTTCAAGGGAATAAAAAATATTTTTATATTATAGTTTAAAATCAATCGCACTGATAGACTAAAATTAGTCACACATATAGAGTAAATTCAGTCACACCGATATACTAAACTTAATCACATTGATAGACTAAATTCAGTCATACCAATGGACTGGATTTTGTTATCTCGATGAGCTGTAAATTTTCATTCCAATGGACTAGACTTTAGTCATTTTGATAGACTGGAATTTATCATTCTAATAGACTAGAATTTGGTCAGTCTGATGGACTAGAATTTAGTCAATCTAATGGATCATACATTAGTCAGTCTGATAGATATGAATTTAGTCAGTCTGATGGATAAAACTAGTGTGTAAGGTTATATTCATTATTTTATAAATATTTCTTTATTTATTAGAATAATTTATTTTCAAAAAAACATTCTATAAGAAGTGGGAAATTTAAATTTATTAAAATAGAGTTTCTAAGAAAGTGTGTTGTGATTTTAAAAACTAATGATAAATGTTTTAGAAAGTGAAACTTTAGACTCAATATTTAGTACGAACAAATTTAATTTTAGTGGGTGTTTATTAAAACACATATATATGTTTTTTTATATTTTTTATTTTTTTAAAAAATTATTCAACTTAGTACTCCAATAACGTAATCCAAGAAACATACACCCTAATATAAAGTGGGTAATTGTTATTTTGAATATCTAATGGATGAAAATTAAAAGAATAGACTTGGTAGTTATAGTAGTGTTTTTTAATTCAAATTCAAAAAAATATTATGTTAGAGGGTATTATTGTTTCTATTAAAATTTGATAAGAATTTTAAAAGGAGGAATAAAGTAAAATGATTTGAAAAACCATAAGAAATAGTGTTATTTTTATAAAATTCATATTTTACTACAATATTAATGTTTAAACACCCATTTTAATGATTAATGACCTCTATCTCTATCCTTAGGTAACAAAACAAAATAAAAATTATCCTTTTAATATCCAATACACTAAATATATAACCCTAGCCACTGTTTGTGTAGTGATATTTATGATAGGAAAACTAGTGAATCTAAGGACCTACTCTCTATATAATTAAAAGAATGTAGTGATGAACTTAGATCCCATTCATCAATCTTCTTACTATAAAAACTAAAAATGGTGCTCATAAAGTCAAAAAAGGTTAAGAATGTTATGTGTGTTTTTAGTGATATATTCCAACAATATTCCTATTTGAATACTTACCTATATTCACTTTATTTTTAAATAAAAATTTATTCTACATAAAATATTCTCCCTAAATAAATTGGTATATTGTGACTTTGGAGTCACAATAGAATTAATCATATCTTTGATAATGCTTAATAAGGGAAGTTAATTTAAATATTAAGCATAATAGTTTATGTAATCTATTGAAATTATATTTATCGAAAAGGTAAATCCATTGTATGATCTTTTCATTATGGTTTCCTTATTATATTATTATTATACTTGTCAAATATTTTGTCTATTTAACTATTTTTCCAATAGATTATTTTTTTGATAGTTTAATAAATGATATGTGTTTAAAACACATGTTCAAAAAATATTAAAGACCTACAAGTTGATCTATAAACAAAATAATGAATAAAGGCATTATTTTTTTTATATATTTGAACTAGTTTAAATTTTTATTACTATTATATGCTATTAGAAATTGTATAATAACAAAGAGTACCACATTCCATCAATATCATTGTGAGGATAATCAATAAATTCATAAATTCACCGAATAATGTTGGAGAATTCAATTTCTATGATGAAATTTTATTCTTCTAATTAATTCATGGATTTTTACCATCATTTAAGTAATATTTTATCTTTTTATTGATTCAATGACAAACTATAGAGAATATTCCATTTTTTATAACAATAAATTTTTTATAAAAGTATATAATCACTAATATGAAGTTAGGTGAATAATAATTTTACACAGGTTCATAGAATTACCCTTCTAGATTATATTATTTTATTTAATCATAGTGAAGTATATGATCATGGATACTTTCATTTGTACCAAGGATATAGTCATTAATTTTAAATTCTAAACCTTTTAAAAACATCCTGTGTTGAACCACCACTTTGACTTATTTTCATCCATGTGACATAAATAAAATTTTTAAAAAATAATTCTTGTATGTTATATTATTAATAAATTAATGTTGATAATTATAGATTTATAAAAATTGAGTTTGGAAATGTATACATTAATTCAACCCCTCTATAAATGAACTAAAATGTCACTTGGGACCTCCTTGACTGGCATCTTAGTAGTTAATATTATCCTTTTAAGACCAAGGGTAAAATATTTTTGATTTGATTTTATATAAAATGAGTTCATAACATTAGTTTTGATATTGAAATTTATTTAATATTAATTATATGAATTTAGTTAATAAAATTATAATTTTATATTTCTATGGGAAAAAATATCATGTACAGAATGAAAAAATGTTTAAATATTTTTCATTCAATTAGTTTAGAAGTTTCTTATGTTATCAAAAATCACTATTACCCATTATAAAATGGTGTGTCAATGATAGTTGGTAATTACAAAAATACTGATAATGATCTATAAGAACGAAATTTTATCTTTACTATAATTTTAGAGGAGTTTCTAAGGTAATGAGATTAAATTATACTAAGGAAGGATGGTACAAGGTAAATAAAATTTATAATGGTTAAAAATATATAAGGAATATATAATTAATTCATATAGAGTGAAGATTAAAGATATTCACATGTTGAGTCATTAAAATATTTATAATTTTTTAGATAATTGAATGATATTGTTATTTAAGTTTTAGGATTATAGGAACAAATTAATACTCTAAAATAGAAATGAAGATCATTTGGATCCATTTTTATATATTTTATTCAAATGTGAATTTTATTGATATAGGGATTAAAATATGAAACCATGAGAAGGGGGGAATCAGGGTGTAACACTCTAAAATAGTTTGAACACATTTTAAACACTTAACCCTCACTTATTTTTAAATCATGACCTATTAGGGTTAAGGGTTACTTTTATATTCACATATCTATTATTGATTCTAATTACACCACATGAACTCACCACAAACCGACACAAGATGATATGAAATGAAGTTCACTATATTAACATGGTTTACTCAATGCAGTGAACATAAAATGTGAGAGAAATATCATTAATAATATCAAAGATCACTTGAACTCATATTTTTTTTATAGATATTTGGGATACCTCCGAAGTCCCACTTCCTTATAAATTGGTGGATCACTTACAATTATAATAAGAAATATTTTTTTTTCAATACATATATATATATAGAGAGATATTTATAAGTTACCCTCACTATGGTACTCCAATGTAGCTCAACATGATTCCTAATATTTTTTAAGCATCCCTTGTATCTCTGGGATAAGTAATACTATACCTCTTCATCTTTAATAACATATACAGAGTTGTAATCAAAAATTAAAATTTACTTTCTCTCATTACTATGTTACACTCTGGGTGTATATAATTCATATTTCACACTATGAATGTCCCCACCCATGAATATTATATATATTTACACTTTATTCACTCTCTTATAACTTTTCATCATGTTCTTGTCCAAAAGACACTATGGTAGCTTACTTACTAATGGGAATAATTTCTCATAAATTGATTCAACTAAATAACTCAACCAAATAATGTATGGTTTGAATCATTTTATTATTATTTATCTATCTTTTTGACAATTATAGATTCATCCATTTTGTTGTTAAACCTTAGATTCCATGGATCTATGATGTTATATCACAATCACCACCTCCCACATATCTAGTACTTTATGTCATGATACAAAAACTTCTCTATAATTCTCTAACGATCTATTCACCTATTATATATCTCTCAAATGTCCATTATGACTACTATATAATACCATCATGGGTAATCTTTCATTTTATACTAACAAAATTTGATATAAAATATAATCCTAAGATCAATTTCTCACTATGTATAAAAACCACTAGTCCAATGTTCTCAATAGTTTTTATTTTACTAAATTGATATCCTCTATCTTTAATATTCTCTATTTACAAATATCTCACACCCCATTTATACAACCATGGATATTATACTTTATTTTCACCTTCAATATATCCTTCATTATGACTTTCTAGTCAATCATGACATTCATGTCAGATGGTATGCGACTATATTAATTTAGTTAATTTTTAAACATATAGTACTAATGATAAGTATCATGATAATTCTACTTGTAATACATAAAATATAATTCGTTCTAGAGATGCATCAATATGACTATCTAACATATACCATATTTTTCAGTTCAATCCAGTATTTTCCTTTTGTAACATACAAAAATATTACATAATCCTTGTCCATGTTATTAGTTAAGAGAGGTTATTCTATTATCATTATATATGTTACACTATCACCTCAATAAATATCTCATATCATCACGCGAAACAACTTAATTCCCTATACATAACTTTATCACAATCCATATTTCATCCTTGTAATTGCCTATGTTAGAATAAACCATCTATAATATGTTATGTCGCCTCCTATAAAACACTACAATTTATTATTTACACTATACCATTGTATTTAAATCACCTTATCACTATAATTCATATCCATTGTGGAATAGTTCATATGAAATGAATAATTATAGTATATACTATGATATCACTCAATAGTTTTCCAAGATAGATCATTCACCGCAACAGTTATTCACAGTTCCCCCCATTTTATATGGTGATATATACAAATCATTGTCTATGTAACATATCATGACTTACAAAATTACATAAAATATTGTTTTATTTAAGAATTTCAGTCAACCATGACACTTGTTACCTATTTTCTTATTTTTCTATGAATCAATTATGCCTTAGGATTTCCACTTGTTTCTTCTTGTGATTTTCTTTATCCCTTATGAAATTATTTATAACCTCTTATGAGATCTTACTTTATCACCTTAAATTTACCCACTTTGAAATCATTGAATTTAATTTTCTACTAGAGGAATTTTATTCCTAAGATTTCATCAACATGAGCGCACACCATACAAATATATAAAATAATTTGAATAATTCTCATGTGTCCTTTTCAAAATTTATCCTTAATCTAACCTTAATCCACATGGAACCCTAAATAAGGATTGAAAAAAATCCAAAAATTACCTTATACAATATTGATAAATCAGTCAAAATTATTTACCCATTAATATAGTAACTCTATTCCATTCTACTATATTAGGTGTAGAAACATAACCATGTCACTCTTTGTGTTTTATTTTTTGACTTATATCACTTGTTAGCATTTTTTGAGATAGACTCTTCTAGTATAATTGCGATGTCATTCCATAAGGTATGACTTACTCCTCCAATGGCCCTAAGGACTTCATTTTTTATTGATTTTTGATAACCCACCTTTCATGGGGTGATGTGGAACCCTTACAAGGCCCGTAGGTTTAAGTATTACATAGACCACATGACTTAGAGGAATTTAATGCCCATGGGCTTAAAAAATTACATACAACCCAGACTAACTACTTGAAACTGCTCCTCCCCAACATCTTCATCGTGAAATTAGCTCTCCACCTTTGCATGACTGTTCGGCTAGGGTTTACCATGAATGCACAGGCTTTTCCCAATGGAAGGTGCCATACCCTTTCATTCTTGCAATCCGTTTTGCTTCTGCTATGGTGAAAGCTCCTTGCTTCTCCTCCTTTTGAAGTTCGTTCCTTGTAGGTTATCTGGTTTGAATCTGCACTTATGGTGGCCCAAAGGCCTTGAGGTGGCTCGAAGGCCTTACTGACCCGAAGCCCGGGGTGGCCCGAAGGCCTTAAATGACTCGGGGACCAAATCGGTGGCATGAAGTCCCAAATGGGGGAATATTCTCGACTGCTATAGTTCTAAACAGTGCCTACTACAGTTCCCGCTACAGTTCTTCATAGTTCCTACTATAGTACTTGCTACAGTACCTGCTTTAGTACCAGAAATTATCCTTCACCTGGATTTGATCTCGGGTCTTGTGGTTATACTTAAGGAGTCCTCACCAACTGGGCTGAGGCTCATGTGCTCTGCCTTAATCCATAATTAGAAATAAATAATACATTATGTTATCATATGTTTCATCTTTTGTATACATAGATTCTTTGAAGAAGAAAAATTTCATGTATAAAAATATCACCTTAACACAATATGTGATAATAAACACTTTATTATGGGTTGTGATAAATTCAAATCAGATACTATGATTTTAAACATAAATTTATATATCTTTACATCACTATATCACCAACTTCAATATATATATATATATATCAATTGATTTAATATATCTCAAATATGCAAACTTCTATTTTAAGTAATAGAAACATAATAAGATACCCAACAAGGTATTTCAACATAATTTCTAGAAATCAATTGCTATATATATTTATTGATTTCCAAAAAATAATGAAATTAAAAAAAATTTCCTTTATATGACATATTGATATTCAGTATATATCCATCCAATGTATTTTTATCTCAATAACTTCTTCACGATGACCATTTATATTAATTGTAGTCAGAGTATCAGTCAAAAACTGACATTAATATATGTGAAGACCCTAACTTGGGATCCCAAACCGTGATACTTGATTTGGGATTTTGAAAAATCCTAAAGTGTGTTCCAGGATCATTAGTGGTTGGGAACTAGTTTTAATGGATAAATATAATAATTATTTAATGATTTTACCCTAAATAAGAAACCAACTACATGAGATAAAAATTAAAAACATCCATTTAGAATCCAAAAACAAACTTTAAAATACCATTAAATGTAAACCACTCAAACAGTGTATTATGGAAATTAAAAAACTCACAATCCTAATATGATAAGATGAAAACATAATAATGAAAATCCAAAGTGGTTGATCTAACTCTTATTTCAAATCATGACCAAACGTCAACACATCCATTATGAACTTAGTTCTTATGGTCCTCACCTAAAAACATCAGATTATTTCCTATAATAGAATAATAAATAATGAAATCTATACTCACATTGAGATATACAAGTAGGGGTGAGTAAAAATACCTAATAGGATTTCCCCAAGTCACTCTCATGAAATCCCTTGCAATACTTATTTTTTAATATATAAAAAATTCAATTAAAAATAGGTTTTCACAATTAAAATAATTTTTTTATCACAAATCCATATAAAAATAATTCAACATTTGATAATAATGTAACCAATTATTTCAAAATAAAGTAGCCTTTTTTAGTTTCAACCCAAAATTAAATGAATAAGATATCAATATAACCAATGGATATATGAGTAAATAAACAAGAATGTAACATAAAATTTCTAAATATGATCATAGCCTGCACCCATTTTAAAAAAAATCCATCTAATTGGTTCTCAAATTTCATAGCCTATCTTATTCATATCATATATTTTTTGAAAATCCCATTAATCCCAAATACCAAAAAATTACCTATGCACTTGAAATTTTTTTATTCTTACCCATACCAAACACCTTTATTTAACCAAACTCATTTGACTTCCTCAAATTAGTTTACACAAATATCCCATTAAACCTAATCCTAATCCTATTTAATTTAAGACATTGAAAATTGATTTCACTATCACCCTTGAAACCCAAAACCCTTGGTTGAATTCAAAATTCAATCAAAATAATATCCCATGGTCTCTTTCAAAATAAAAAAATTCTAAAACTTTTCAAATCAAGAAAAAAATAATTTTGAAATCAATTCAACCAAATATTTGATAATAATGAAAACATAAGAATGGTATAAAGAACATAAATCACATAACAAGGAATCATAATCACATAAGGAGTGAATAATATCAACCTATATTATAAAATGATCGCATAAAGATCCAGAAACATTAGATTTGAAATCAGAAATTATGAATTGATCCTCTAAACTTGAGAAACAAGAACATAGAATACTGATTAATCAATTAATAATTTAAACACAAAGCTCTAAATCTATCCCAATAAGATATATCTATCTAAATAAATATTAATAGAATAATTATATAAGTGATAAATTAATGAACCCATGAGATTAAAGAGATTAAACATAGATCCATTGTTAATATGATCAATCCTTAGGATACAATCATTATTTGATTATGAATAATACCTAGTTTTACTTTTTAGGATCCCAAGAACCTTTATATGTTGAGTTAGGGTGTCTATTATGGATGAGATAATTATAACTAGTTTTCTAAAATTGGAATGATGTAACAAAAACCAGACTACATTTTCAATTTTCATAGTGAGCCACAAATGTTCACTTACCATGCTGGCACCCTTATCCATGAAACTAAAGTTACATTATCAATATTCAATGTTACCCTGGACTTTACACCATCCGTGAACTCACATATGAATCACTTTTTTTGACTTGAATGATCCTACAATATGTACCATGGGACAATGCACCTAAACCATGTTATGTTTGGTACATCTCTAAAAACTAAAAAATAGATTAAAATATCACTAAAAATAAATTGGGGACGTACCAAACTAAATACTTCAAAATTACCACCACCAAAGTACCTTTCATCTGAAAAACTTCATCAGGATTTATTATCTTCAAATATTGTTTGTTATTTATATCACATACAATCCTATCTCTAATGTCTCCTCATGAATTGGACTATGATTCCACAAAAACCATCACAAAAAACACCATATAATCTCAAGACCGTATTCTACCAACCATAAATCCTGACCATACATTCTGTAGAAGTTATATCAAACTCCAAATGCACAAAATAATAATAAATAAAATGATGAGTTTTGTTGGTACCTCCTCAGTTAAGAGATATGAAACAAATTGTGAATATTAATATACAGTAGTGGGAAATCCAAGTGATAGTAAACATCAGTGATTTTCTCTATAACCTCAAATGGACCAACACACATGGGTGGCACGTTACCTTTTTTACTAATTCTTCTTTGTCTTTACTGTGATGAAACTTATAAGAAGACTCGATCCATAATCAAAAAACACAAAAAATTTAAATGATGATTAACACAAGTCTGATTTCATTTCAAGGATATCACTAACCACTTATGAAATAGGTAAAATAGATCCATCTTCTTTATAAAACCCCTATATTTTGTGAAATATTTTTTTTGAAATTATTTTAATAATTACAATATTTTTTGGTTTACACAATAATGAATATAGTTTTTTTATTTCATTATAAGAAACACCAAGATATACTTGCACAACACGGAACACTGAATTACATTATGGTATACACAACAATTTTTTTGGCTTCTTTTATCCACAATTTTGATTTCCTATAATAGCTTATGTTTCTAGCAAGATTGAGTTTTACAAGAATAATAGTATATTATTAAAATATTATTAATTACTATATAGTAAGAAATAACATAGATGTAAAAGTGATGGTTATAAATATTAATAACTATCTTAAGAAGATATAAGTTTTATAATATTAATTCATTGGTTATCAAATAATTAGAAATGAAAATATATACTAATTGATTATAAATAAAATAGTTTTATTATTATGATCCTAAAGTTGTTTTGTATAAATAAATTAAATAAATTACAATTACTGAATGTTATTAATGAAATATAAATTTTATATATTAAATAAAATATTTTTTATATTCATTCAATAGATTTTAAAGGCATAATATAAGATCCAACCCAGTCTTATGCATAAAAACCAATATGTTTCAAAAGGGCAATTTTATCATGTTTTAATGGAGAACCCATTTTAAATGTAAATTTTGACACTTTTATAATTTTTATATGAAAAATAATATAATTATTTGATATAGATATATAAAAATTTACTTTGGTTAAATTTTCTTTATTTTTCTGAGAAACTTCATCTTTGGATGAATAATGAAAAATACTGTATTTTAGTCCAAAATTGCATTTTCATCAAATTTATTTATGTAGTTAAATTATATTATAAAATGTTTTTAAAGTATAATTAGTTCAATTATACATCCAAAAACCAATCTATGTCATTGGAATCAATTTAAAATTTAAATTGGATAGAAAAATACTTCTATCTTTTGAGATTTTCACATTAAAAACCCATTTTTTCGTTGTGTCTATGAGATTAATTTTAAATATATTTTTCCCATTTAATTGATCTTAATTAGGTAAAATTTTCTTTATATATGAAATATTATGTTAAAAATTAGGTTGGGAGGTTGTTTCATTTTTATGTATAAAAAATTTACTATGGTAAAAAAAATTATTTACTGCGGTGTACTTAAAAAATGAAACATGTTAATGTTATGAAGGGAGAGGATTAAAATAACTAAAACTATAACATTTAAAGATTTTATGAGGTGTTTATACACCCGTTAAATCTTCCAAAATATTATTTTCCAACCTAATTCATCAAATTTAATTCCATCAAAAAATTGTTGGCTTTAAATATAAAACATTCATTTTTTAATCACTTAAACCTACCTCTCATCAAGTATAAATACCACCCAATTTTGACCCAAAAATACTTATAACTCCTTAAATATATACCCAAACCTCTCCTCATAACTATATACATGTAAATTTTACTCTTTTCCCATGAAAATAGTAAATATAATGTCCTCAAGGGTCTCTCAAGGAGGAGATATTGAAGGGCTAATTTTCTTAAAGTTCCTCTCTTAATTTCTTTCCTTTTTCTAATTTCTCCTCACCCCCTTTATCCATAAATGAATTATAAACACAGAATAAAGTATATAATGAAGTTTCAATGATTATATTTTATTATATCGTATCTTTTTAATTTCTAATATACTCTTATTAAAAGAAAATAAATTATTTTCTAAGTTATGCCTGTTAATCACCTCCATGAATAATGTTTTTTTTTCTTTTTTTCATTATCGCCTTCATGGGTGGTATTAAAAAAAATTCATGGGTAAATAAGTCTTAAATATTTATGTTATAACCTATTTAATATTCTTGAAAATATATATAATCATAATTGCAAATTAAATGAAACTAGTTTTTGGTGTTCAGGAAAAATAGCCAAAATAAACTAAACGTTTATCATTAACATTTTATATAATGAATTATCCTCATGTAAGAAATAAAAATGAAATATGGTACCATTTATAATTTTTAAATTAAATTTATACTATTTAATTCCACTTTTTGAGTTTTAATATAATTTTACGATAACATCCATAATTTTACACAAATGAATCGATCATGAAACTATGAAACAAACACACCCAAAACAATGAAAATAATGAAAATGTTATTAATGAATGGGTCATTATATTTTATTTAATCATCACATAAGGTAATTTAAATATTAATATGGTTCTATAATGAGTTAAATAAAATTATTTAAATAATTATACAGGAGTTTTGGACACGTTTTAATGAAGTCGAATGTGAGGTAAGGGAATTTCGTCTCACTTTTTATTTTTGTAAGATACAATACTTATTCACCACTAATTTATTTTATATGGTGTACATAATTAACATGAATGTATTATTTGACTTTTAAAATTTAATTTATGAGTATTTACATATCCTTTTTATGATATCAATTTCATGGGGTTTTACGGTTCAAAATTTCCAAAATGAGTAAGGTAGTTTTGTCTCAATTTTCCTTCTTTGAGACACATGTTTTGTTATGCACCTATGTTCTTTTAAGAGGTGTATATATTAACATTTGAAATATTATATAAGGAATGTATTTACTTTATTTATATTTTATGTTTAATTTCATGTTATTATTTCTTGGGGATTATGATTGAAATGTTTTAAAGTGGCATGAGATACATTGAAACGTTTGAAGATTATTTTTCTTAAGAAATGTTTTTTAAAGATCTCTTAAGATAATTTTTGAAGAAAAGGATTCTAAAAAAATGTTTTATATTTTAATGTGTTTTTTTAAATCTTAATTTATATGTTTTGAAATCTATTCAAAAATATTTTATGTTCTGAAAATATTTTTTCAATGAAAATGGGTTCATTTCATAATCTCTTCACTTTCAGAGATTGTTTATATGTGAATATTTACTGTGGTATATTTATCATCCATATCCATGGTTCTTAAAAAAAATTAAATAATTTTTTTACTATTAATCTATACATTTATAAAATAATTTTACCAATGTAAGAGTTTTTATTAAATAGTTTGGAATGAATATTTTAACGTTTTCCTAATGGGGTACTTTTGGTATTTTTCAAAAAATTTACGAGAAATATGTTCTTTTAACTTATATAAAATGAATAGATTTTTATTATTTCATGAACAATTAACTCATTAAATAATCTCATATCATATTACAATGTTATTCTCCAAGAAAATGTTTTCTTTTAAAATTGTATGGCATTTCAAGTAAGGAAAATGTTTTCAAAGCATAAAGGATACTTTCCTCAAGAATAGTATTGAGCAGTTCTCTCAAAAATTGTTTTCCATAAAATGCCATGTTTTTAATATTTTAATTATATTTTAATTGGTATATGAACCAATTATATAATTTTATTATTTATTTGAATGGTTTAAATTTATGATGGATTTTTACTTATGAATTTTGTTTCTTTTTCCTGAGTTAAGTTATGATGAACTTTTTTATGAAACCCATTTCCTTTCATGAGTTATAAATGATTTATATTATCATAAAACAAATATTTATGATTTAATTATGAGATTTTTGGGACCTATATCTCCCTACAATGCATTGGGTAAAAGTTTGTATCTCATGATATAGACATAAAGTACCTTTTCTGCAAAGATGGTTGTGGGAGTGAACCAGGAATACCAAGATGGTTATAGGAGTGAACCATGACTACCAAAATTGTTATGAGAGTTAACCATGACGAAAAATATGGTTATAGAATGTAATTATGACTTCCAAGAAGGTTATGGGAGCAAACCATGACTACTAAAAGTGTATTGGGATTGAAACAACACAAAAAATATAGTCTTGGTAGTGATGCCTTGACTACAATGGAAATAATTTTTATATGCATATGTGTCTGCCAAAATTACATGTATTATTTACGTGTTATGATTTCATGGATTAGGTTCATTATTACATTATGATTCATGTCTTATTAACTGCCAATCTTTATTCCCTTACTCATGCATTTGATCTTTTTATATGTAGGGTATGATCTTCAAATTTTATGCCCATGTTATCGTACCCTTATGTTCTTTTTATTCATTCATATTTTCCTTGTTTACCAATACTAATAATCTGGTATCACTCTTTTATCATGTTTCGTTTCCCCAGTTTATAAGTAATGGTTTTAAATAGGAGTACTAAAAGGATTGATCTTTGTGGAAAAAAGTGAAGATATTTCTCCAGATTTAAGGTTTGTATTCCAAGTTTACAAAGGCACTAAAATCATATGGTCTTTGAGAGTGTTTCTATGTAATAATATTATGTATTATGAAAAAGTGATGTAATGTCCATGTATGAAAAGAAAGGTTCTCTATAGTTGGTATGATAACTATGTTTTCGTCACACTTTAGAAACTATGTTGAGATAACATAATGAAATACCTAGTGATATTTATAAGGATATTTCGAGGGATGTTTCTTAGGATAAGAATATGTTATAATATATTTAAAAGTATGTGTCACGATTTATACATCCTATATGTGACTTTTCAGGATTATGTAGTTCCTCATAATGATAATTTTTTCTTACTCTGGGACTCTAGTTTTAGCCAATAGTGGGAACCAGAAAAAAATTGGATTAACATTGAATTTGATAGAAAATTTTCTGATGAGAAATTAAATGGGATGGTTACTGGAGTGAAGGATGTTGTGATCATGGCTAGTCAGTTTTCATGGAACATGATTAAAAATCTGTACCTCAACCAATACTTGGACTCACAAAGTAAGATAATGAAGGAGTTTACTAAGAGTTCACGCAATGAAGACCATGAAATAAATAAGATTTAGTTTCATTTATTTCATGAATGTGTAAATAATCACCTAAGTGAATATATTTGAGGAACAAGAAGATGTTTTGAATAAAGAAAATAAGGACACAAAGAAAGTAATTAAAAAAGAAAAATTAAGGTTTCAGTTAATGAAATTTATTGGAATATTGGCCTCACTAAGACATCATTAAACATAAAATGATTTAACTGTGGGATGAATGGGAATTATAAAAATAGTTTTCCTAAGTGGAAAACTCTTGAAGATAATTAGAAAGGTGGTACGAGTAATGGTAATATTGCTGCAGATGATGATACTGTAGATGAAATATGAAATGAAAGACGTGTTATGTAACAATATGATATAAGGCCCCAGCCTTAAACCTTACTTAATCTTGAGTTATTACAAGATTACACATTGAGGATCTTTTCAGGTTTAGAGTTTTAGAGAATTAGATCATAAAACTTGCATTACATTCCACATTTAAACAAAGTGGTTACATAAAATATAGTATTCATTTTTTTCCTATTAAAAGAAACATATTTAAAAATAAAGCATGGATTCTTTCTTGACACTTCCATGACACTATTATCATATCATGTACCTTTCCCTTGACCTATGAAAAAAATTTCAAAAAAAAAAACTTGGGATGAGCATAAAAATCTCAGTAAGTGTTATAAAAAATATGGAAAGGAAACATGAGTTCATATATACATAAGAATGAAATCATACTTTACCCATAAAACATAGGCACTTTAACATACCTCATTAAATCATGAATAAATCATAGAAATCATAAGACATAAAAGGTAAATTGAGGCATTCATAACATTCTTACGTAGGGAGTAACCCTCTTGGTTGTGTTTGGAATACCCACCATAGTATATTCCCTAAATCTCTTCGGAGAAACCTTAACGTTTCACTCCTTCACGTTACCTAATGCATTGGAGAGCTATATCGGGCTCACCTGCCCTTAGTTTATCACGGAACCACCCGTCTTCATAACAATGCCCAAGAACCATAACATAATCATAGCACATAACTTAAGCATAAGGGAAAGATATAAATCCCACATTGCAAAAACAATATAACATTTTAAGATATTGAAATAATGAATCCATTCTAAAAACCATTTTCAAAACCATTTAAAACATTTAATAAAGAGATTTTTGAATCAAAGTGTCCCAAACCAACTTGAAGCTTTTAAAATTTTAAACCATTAATATCCATATAAATAAATTCTTAAAACCATTTTGAAAACATGGATATTAATAAGAACAAATCATTAAAACATTTAAAGCGATATTTGGTTAAAGGGTTTTTACCAAAATTAGAGACACTTGAATACAATAATTGAGGAATAACATTTAATCAGAACTTTATAATATCATGAGAATAAATGGATTCATGATATAATATTCCAAAGGACAGTATATACGCCATATAAGAGTGAATTGGTGCATAACAACAATGAAGTCTTAATAGAAATGTAAAATGCGATGAAATCCCTTATAAAGAAGGTATCCTTAAATTAAGGATAAATCAATCTCAAAATTATGTGTGACAAATATAAATACACCCAATATAAGTGGATTTTAAGTGTAAAAAAATAAAAGGTCATTCACACATATTCACAGGATGAAATATTCAATAACTACATGTTGAACCCAAAGAAATTGAAATTGGGTTAAAAAGTTCCCTTGGTAAAATTCGGCAGCCTAACAGCGTCACTTCAAAATTCAGAAAAATGAGTTGATGAGAGATAAAAAGGGTATCTCATCACTTGGACATAAAATTTACATCAATAAGGATATATAAGAATATATCCCAACATAATAGTATGTGAATTAAAAGACATAACAAAAGAAGTCTTTTTAAAAGAGGAGGGTGAAAGGTTCCCTTACCGACATGGGTATCTTTCGAAACATACACCCCGTGAAAGAAGGACAATACAACATTGACGTAAATACTCATAAATGAAAGTATATTACACAATGAGTAAAATAATGGTCCGTATATACACCACTCAAAGGAATTTTTGGCAAATGTAGCATAAATCTCACGGGAATATAAGTGAGATGAAAAATCACTTATGAAAACTCGGCAGCATAACGGCGCCACTTAAAACTTACAAAAATGGATTGATGAGATAAAATAGGGTCTATAATCATATTAACATAAAGTTTACAGAAAGTGTAATATAAAATAACATTCCCCAACATAACAAAGAGGATCTTAAAAGATGTGACCTAAAGGAGAGTACTTACAAAGAAAGAGAGAGGTTAGATCTCTTATGAAAATTCGGCAGCCTAACGGCGCCACTCAAAAACTTCCAAAATGGATTGATGAGAGAGAATAGGGTCTCTAATAATATGAACATAGAAATTACAGTAAGAGTAATATGAAATAACATCCCAATCACAAGAAAGATGAGCTTAAAAGGAATGCCATAAAAGAGTGTACTTAAAAAAAAGAGAGGAGTAGGATCCCTTACCTCGGGTCCGAATTGACTTGATCGTTCTTTAATATCCTGAATAATAAACTTGATTTAATTTCTACTTCCTTAAGAACCTTTTTCAAGTTCATTATTCCTTTCATATCCCTTATTACCATGTCATGAACACCATGTAATTATTTTAGTTAATAACGGTCGTTTAAATGATCATTGGTACTTGAGTCAAAATATGCTCTTTATAATTACAAGTTGTTCATGTATCCATTATATCCAGAGTTATAATCATGATGTATATGTCATATATATCATATATATCTAGTACATATTCATTTTATACTATTCCATATCATTTGGAGATAAAAAACGAAAAGCACCGTTCATGGAGACGGTAGGCCGTACGTATGCATGAACGCTACTTTCATTTTTTCTTTTTCATATTAATGGAATTAAAAATAAATGATATATATATATATATTATAATTCCAGTATAATATATATGTTATATAGGTCACATATGTTCATTAATTTCATTCTTTATACATTCCATGTATTGCATGTACGAGTCACATCAATTGAGGGGGCTGTAGTCCGCACTTCCTCATATGAAATTATCGCATTTACACAACATGAAAAGACTAAAGGTATAGTTTAAATATAAAATAAAGAAGCATATAGTAAACATAAATACCATATATATCATATATAAAATACAGTGACATCATAATTTCCACATTTAAAGGTGTTAAAAGAATATTGAACAATCATCGTTTCGTGAGGCAGAAAATCACCAACCACAGAAACAATATGTTCTTTAACCATTGGACGAAGGTGTGCATACGTGTAGCTCGAATAATTCTTATAAAAACATCCTAGTGTATTTAAGATACTGTATTTGTTACAAAAGAGATGAAGAAAAAGAGTTTAGGGGGTTGGAGAAGCAAAATAAAACAAAAGGACACAAGTGAAGACATTACATTAAAATTAGGTAACTCCCTTTGGTTTGAGATCAAAGGCTTCCTTGGTAAGCCTTATGCCCAATGTGAGGATTCAAGGAGTTATAGAGGTATGTGGAGAGACAAAATGGGTAGGTGTTGGCCAAGACAAAGGCTTTGGAAGTGTGGGTAAGGAGGTAGAGGTGGGGGCCTTTTATAAGAGGAGGGGAGGGGCACTCTTGGAAAGCAAAGAAATGTTACTTTATTTTAGAATGTGTTTCGGATTTTAATGGTCTCAAATTGATGTTTTTCGAGGATAAGGTGATAAGGGTAATAAATACACCCATAAAATAGGTTTTGGACATGTTTAGGTCTTAGATTTTACGTTATCTTTCCATTTTATTTAAATTGTTAAATAATGAGGTCATCACCACATCATCATGATGTCATAAATAATTTAATTTATTTAATGTCTAAAAATTATAAAAAAAATACTATGATGTAGGAAATCTTTTTATCTTCCCCATGACTATTTATAAACAAATATATGACTTGTATAACCCCATGTATATTTTTTTTAGTAATGCATCTCAAGTTTGTGTCATTTTTACTTTAACATTAAATAAAAAGGTATTTATGTAATTTTCCAACAAAAGTGGATCCATGGGGTCCCCAAGTTGACCCATGGATTGTCGTGGTCGGTCATGACACATCCAATGAGGGTAGGACATGTGTCTAGCTCATTTAATTTTATTAAAACATTATTCTTACCTTAAACTACACTAATTACCTCTAATCGCGAGTAAAAACTTAATAAGCTACTATTCACCAAAAAATTATTTTAATCCCATTGAACCACATTTTACTTCTTAATGACAACCATGTATGTCGGATTATTGAAATTCAAAACACAAAGATAGCAAAATTTCATTTAAACGGAAAATCAGTTTTTATAAGTACCACTTAGTGGTTTCACTATTCATCAAAAATTGAAGTTTTTCAGAAAATTACCAAAAGTTCACCCTAAGCTATATTTGATATTCTGAATTCAAAAATGATGTCTATTTTAAAAAATTCAAAACATAAAAGTTGCATTAATTAATTTAATAATTAATTCCCGCTGTCAAAACAAATAGCGTGTTTTTATGAAACAAAATGTTTCAAAAGATTGACACTAGTTTAAGTTCGATTTCAAAGTGAATTTCATTCCAACGACCAATATTGGATTAAATGGTAAAAATATATTCTAATTTCAATTTAAAATCAATTCAAAAGATAATATAATCATATAAATAAATTAGATTAAAAGAGGTTTTGAATTAAAATACAACGTTTTTCACTATTCATTAAAAATTGAACTTTTTCAGAAAAATACCAAAAATTTACACAAAGTAAATTTTGATGTCCTGATTCTAAAGAAGAATTTTATTTAGTCAAATATAACACATAAAATTGTCAAAAAGTGGATTTAAAAGAGGTCCGCCTTCAAAAGGCGGTTAATCGACCTTCTAAAGAATATTAGAATGTTTACGCTTAAAATTGGATTCATTCGCATTTTTAATCCTCTAACATTTATTGTAAAAAGTAAAAATATTTGACAAACATATATAATCATTTTGTAGTTAGTTCTATTCATTCTCTCCATCACAACAGTTAGGCGTTAACTACCATTTAAAATAATATTATTTTATTATTAGAGTGCAACGTAAGATTCCCAAGAAACTCGTTGTTGCGTATTGGGTACGCCATCGAGCATAGAATCCCCTTTAAAGTAATATTAATATTTTATTCGAAAAATATGGATAAATATAAAAATTTCTTATTCTTTATTTACCTGGGGTGTTACATCCTTCCCCCCTTTTGGGAATTGCGTCCTCGCAATTTTAAAATTGATCTTGGAAACATCCTTGAAAGTCCCACATCGGAACAAGAGTCAGTAAAACAATCACTTTAAAATAAAGAAAGATAAGTACAGAGGTCACCCGAGTTAACCCATACTAGGATTCCATGTAGGAAAACATGGACATGGAGGAGAAAACATAGGGTCATGTTCTGATGGAGGGTGATAGAAAACATGTTTAGGAGAAAGTTAACCACAAGAAAATCAGAAACTTGTGATGAGTTAAATGACATTTGATTCCCCAGTAGGAAAAGTTAATAGACAACATTTTTGTTTTAAGTTACTTTTTATTGAGGAATTTATTCATAAGGAAACATAATCACTTATCATGTTGACTTTCAACTTTTATTAGATTCCTTACACAAACTCATATTTTCTCCAAAAGATGAGTATTTAGGAAGACTTGTTCACATTAAGAGTACTATAATAAACTTATAGAGAATCACCTAATCCACAAAAGAGAACTATATAATTCCCATGTCTTTAGACTTTAACCAAAACCAAAACCAAAAAGGTTAGTATAAGATCAGATAATCTAGAAAAGGATAACCCTTTATAAAAAGAAAATCTATTATTAATCTCCAAAATTTGTCCAACAAATCCCAAAGTTCAATGAGGACCATTCAATAAACAATTTATCCATAAAAGTATTCAAAGTAAACCAAACTAAGATTGAAACCCAAATATTTGAAGGATTAAGTCACATAGTCTTCCAAGTTAAATCGTAACATTTATCTCCAAACAACATCAGTTTCTCTTAATGTCTCATATTGAAAAGTAATTAACCTAATCACATATCCTCCATGATAGGTTAATAAATTTCCATAGATAACCCAAAATCAACTTACTATTAATTCATAAAATCATATAACTAAAAAGGATCAGTCAAAATAACCAGGGACTTCACGTAGTCCAGTGGTAGGTGATAAATACCAGTTGCACTTTGGTTGTGGGTTCGATTCCTACAGCTTTGTATGACGCGGCAGATTGTCACACGGTATGGGTGTTGTCCTTTTTCCAAAACTATATAATTCTCAAATCATTCCCAAAAAGAGATAAAATAATAAAAAATAACCATAACATAATTTAACCTCAATTTAATCTCATGCCTTTGACTTCCATCATAACATATAGTAACCCATAATTACCTCAAAAGTAAGGATCATATAAACCCAAATGGTTCTTTATAACTATGTCCACAAAAGAATAGATAACTATTCCTTGAATAAAATTTTCATATATTAAACATCAGGGTTACACATACTATAAAAAGTCTTCTAATGTAACCCCATTATCAAAAGAGACTTAATACTCTTAAGAATTTCACCATAACTCTTGAAGCCCTTATATATTGACTTCTTACTCATTAAACATTCTTCATGATCCATTAAACATTCCTTTCCAACTTATTCTAGAATACTTCTTTCCTACAAACAAAATCATGAATCATATCCTAAGATTCCAAAATAGGAAAAAAAAGTTATGAAATAATCCATACCTTTGATTGGTCATTTTCAGTTTCTTGATCCTCAATCGTAATGGCATTAGGTATTGGTAAACGAATATTTGTACGATCTTGGTAATCCCATTCACTAAAATTCTTCATAGGACATGTGTTTGCATAATGACCATGCACACCACATTTAAAACATTCAATTGATCCCTCAGAAAGAACTTCTTTATCTTTCCTCGATTCAACCAGATGCTTCCTTTTTCCATGGCAGGTTCTTGCTTTATGACTTTCATTTCCACATCTATAGCATATTTCTGTCCCTTTGAAACATTTTCCTAGGAGTTTCTTTCCACATCTTTGACACATTGGTTTTTGAACATACTTACCTTTATGATTATTACCCATAGTTCCGTAGGGACTTGTTTCTCGCATATATGATGCATTATAGAAATAACCAAGGTTTAGGTGGTCAATAATGACTCCAGATAGTTGGTTGAGGATAAACACAAGAGTTCTCATTGCAGCTCCCATATCATTCAGTTGCTTGATCAAAAAACTGTCACAGTTTCCTTCACATCCACTGTTACTTTGGTGCCTGCTAGATCCAACCATTTACTAAAACCAAAAAGGTAAATGTGAGTATATCAACAAAACCATCATGTACTAATGAGGAAGATAAACACTAATATATACTTACTCATTCACTTTATCTAAAACTAAGACTCTTTCTGAATTCCTAACTATTATGGTAATGTCACTTATGCTTAAAGAATATGCTAACCTCTAAAGTTATCTAAACCGACCTCTGATACCAACTATAAGGCCCCAGCCTTAAACCTTACTTAATCTTGAGTTATTACAAGATTACAAATTGAGGATATTTTCTGGTTTAGAGTTTTAGAGAATTACATCATAAAACTTGCATTACATTCCACATTTAAACAAAGTGGTTACATAAAATATAGTATTCATTTTTTCCCATTAACAAAAACATATTTAAAAATAAAGCATGAATTCTTTCTTGACACTTCCTTGACACTATCATCATATCATTTACCTTTCCCTTGACCTGTGAAAAACATTTCAAAAAAAAACTTGGGATGAGCATAAAAAGCTCAGTAAGGGTTATAAAAAATATGGAAAGGAAACATGAGTTCATATATACATAAGAATGAAATCATACTTTACCCAT
Organism: Viscum album; assembly: GCA_963277665.1. Lineage (NCBI taxonomy): Eukaryota > Viridiplantae > Streptophyta > Magnoliopsida > Santalales > Viscaceae > Viscum > Viscum album. Next base: position 1,798,524,548 of record OY728138.1, read on the forward strand.
AAAACATAGGCACTTTAGCATACCTCATCAAATCATGAATAAATCATAGAAATCATAAGACATAAAAGGTAACTTGAGGAATTCATAACATTATTACATAGGGAGTAACCCTCTTAGTTACGTTTGGAATACCCACCATATTATATTCCCTAAATCGCTTCGGAGAAACCTTAACGTTTCACTCCTTCACGTTACCCAATGCATTGGAGAGCTATATTGGGCTCACCCGTCCTTAGTTTATCACGGAACCACACGTCTTCATAACAATGCCCAAGAACCATAACATAATCATAGCACATAACTTAAGCATAATGGAAATATAACATTCCCACATTGCAAAAACAATATAATATTTTAAGATATTGAAATAATGAATCCATTCTAAAAACCATTTTCAAAACCATTTAAAACATTTAATAAAGAGATTTTTGAATAAAAGTGTCCCATACCACCTTGAAGCTTTTAAAATTTTAAACCATTAATATCCATATAAATAAATTCTTAAAACCATTTTGAAAACATGGATATTAATAAGAACAAATCATTAAAACATTTAAAGCGATATTTGGTTAAAGGATTTTTACCAAAATTAGAGACACTTGAATACAATAATTGAGGAATAACATTTAATCAGAACTTTATAATATCATGAGAATAAATGGATTCATGATATAATATTCCAAAGGACAGTATATACACCATATAAGAGTTAATTGTTTCATAACAACAATGAAGTCTCAATAGAAATGTAAAATGTGATGAAATCCATTATAAAGAAGGTATCCTTAAATTAAGGATAAATCAATCTCAAAATTATGTGTGATAAATACAAATACACCCAATATAAGTGGATATTAAGTGTAAAACAATAAAAGGTCATTCAAACATATTCACAGGATGACATATTCAATAACTACACGTTGAACTCAAAGAAATCAAAATTGGGTTAAAAAGTTCCCTTGGTAAAATTCGACAGCCTAACAGCGTCACTTAAAAATTCAGAAAAATGAGTTGATGAGAGATAAAAAGGGTATCTCATCAATTGGACATAAAATTTACATCAATAATGAAATATACGAACATATCCCAACATAATAGTATGTGAATTAAAAGACATAACAAAAGAAGTCTTTTTAAAAGAGGAGGGTGAAAGGTTCCCTTACCGACATGGGCATCTTTCGAAACATACACCCCGTGAAAGAAGGAAAATATGACATTGATATAAATACTCATAAATGAAATTATATTACACAATTAGTAAAATAATGGGCAGTACATACACCACTCAAAGGAATTTGTGGCAAATGTATCATAAATCTCACGGGAATATAAGTGAGATGAAAAATCCCTTACGAAAACTCGGCAGCCTAACGACACCACTTAAAACTTACAAAAATGGATTGATGAGATCAAATAGGGTATCTCATCTTATTAAAATAAAGTTTACAGCAAGAGGAATATAAAATAACATTCCCCAACATAACAAAGAGGAGCTTAAAAGAAGTGACATAATGGAGAGTACTTAAAAAGAAAGAAAGAGGTTAGATCTCTTATGAAAATTCGGCAGCCTAACGGCACCACTCAAAAACTTCCAAAATGGATTGATGAGAGAGAATAGGGTATCTCATCATATGAACATATAAATTACAGTAAGATTAATATAAAAGAACATCCCAATCAGAAGAAAGATGAGCTTAAAAGGAATGACATAAAAGAGTGTACTTAAAAAAAGAGAGGAGTAGGATCCCTTACCTCGGGTCCGACTTGACTCGATCGTTCTTTAATATCCTGAATAATAAACTTGAGTTAATTTATACTTCCTTAATAACCTTTTTCAAGTTCATTATTCCTTTTATATCACTTATTACCATGTCATGAACACTATGTTATTATTTTAGTTAATAACGATCGTTTAAACGATCATTGGTACTTGAGTCAAAATATGATCTTTATAATTACAAGTTGTTCATGTATCCATTATATCCAGAGTTATAATCATGATTTATTTATCTTATATATCATATATATCCAGTACATATTCATTTTATACTATTCCATATCATTTGGAGATAAAAAACGAAAAGCACCGTTCATGGAGACGGTAGGCCGTACGTACGCATGAACGCTACTTTCATTTTTTCTTTTTCATATTCATGGAATTAAAAATAAATGATATATACATATATTATAATTACAGTATAATATATATGTTATATAGGTCACATATGTTCATTAATTTCATTCTTTATACATTCCATGTATTGCATGTACGAGTCACATCACTTGAGGGGGCGGTAGTCTGCACTTCCTCATATGAAATTATCACATTTACACAACATGAAAAGAATAAAGGTATGGTTTCAATATAAAATACAGAAGCATATAGTAAACATAAATACCATATATATCATATATAAAATACAGTGACATCATAATTGCCACTTTTAAAGGTGTTAAAAGAATATTGAACAATCATCGTTTTGTGAGGCAGAAAATCGCCAACCACAGAAACAGTATGTTCTTTAACCATTAGACGAAGGTGTGTGTAAGGGTAGATAGAATACATCTTATAACAACATCCTAGTATATTGAATATACTGGAGTTGTTACAAAAGAGATGAATAAAAAGAGTTTAGGGGGTTGGAGAAGCAAAATAAAACAGAAGGACACAAGTGAAGACATTACCTTAAAATCGGGTAAGTCCCTTTGGTTTGAGCTCAAAGGATTCATTGGGAAGCCTTCTGCCCAAAGTGAGGATTCAAGGAGTTATAGAGGGATCTGGAGAGATAAAATGGGCAGGGGTTGGCTGATACAAAGGCTTTGGAAGTGTGGGTAAGGAGGTAGAGGTGGGGGCCTTTTATAAGAGGAGGGGAGGGGCACTCTTGGAAAGCAAAGAAATGTTACTTTATTTTAGAATGAGTTTCGGATTTTAATAGTCCCACATTGATGTGTTTCGAGGATAAGATGATAAGGGTTCGAAATACACCCATCCAATAGGTTTTGAACATGTTTATCTCTTAGATTTTACATTATCTTTCCATTTTATTTAAATCGTTAAATAATGAGGTCATCACCGCATCATCATGATGTCATAAATAATTTAATTTATTTAATGTATAAAAATTATAAAAAAACTACTATGATGTAGGAAATCTGTTTATCTTCCCAATGACTATTTATAGTCAAAAATCTGACTTGTATAACCCCATGTAAAAATTGTTTTAGTAATGCATCTCATGTTTGTGTCATTTTTACTTTAACATTAAATAAAAAGTTATTTATGTCATTTTCCAACCAAAGTGGCTCCATGGGGTCCCCAAGTTGACCCATGGATTGTATTGGTCTGCCATGACACATCCAATGAGGGTAGGACATGTTTCTAGGTCATTTCATTTTATTAAAATATTATTCTTACCTTAAACTACACTAATTACCTCTAATCGCGATTAAAAACTTAATAAGTTACTATTCACCAAAAAATTATTTTAATCCCATTGAACCACATTTTACTTCTTAATGACAACCATGTATGTCAGATTTTTGAAATTCAAAACACAAAGATGGAAAATTTTCATTTAAACGGAAAATCAGTTTTTATAAGTAGCACTTAGTGGTTTCACTATTCATCAAAAATTGATGTTTTTCAGAAAATTACCAAAAGTTCACCCTAAGATATATTTCATATTCCGAATTCAAAAATGATGTATATTTTATAAAATTCAAAACATATAATTTGCATTAATTAATTTAATAATTAATTCCCACTGTCAAAACAAATAGCGTGTTTGTATAAAACAAATTGTATCAAAAGATTGACACTAGTTTAAGTCCGATTTCAAAGTGAATTTAATTCCAACGACCACTATTGGATTAAATGGTAAAAATATATTCTAATTTGACTTTAAAACCAATTCAAAAAATAATCTAATCATAAAAATAATTTAGATTAAAAGAGGTTTTGAATCAAAATACAACATTTTTCACTATTCATTAAAAATTGAACTTTTTCGGAAAAATACCAAAAAATATACACAAAGTAAATTTTGATGTCCCGATTCTAAAGAAGAATTTTATTTTGTCAAATATGACACATAAAATTTTCAAAAAGTGGATTTAAAAGAGGTTCACCATCAAAAGGCGGTTAATCGACCTTTTAAAGAATATTAGAATGTTTACGCTTAAAATTGGATTTATTCGCATTTTTAATCCTCTAACATTTATTGTAAAAAGTAAAAATATTTGAAAAACATATATAATCATTTTGTAGTTAGTTCTATTCATTCCCGGCATCACAACAGCTAGGCGATAACTACCATTTAAAATAATATTATTTTATTATTAGAGTGCAACGTAAGATTCCCAAGAAATTCATTATTGCGTATTGGGTATGACATCGAGCATAGCATCCCCTTTAAATTAATATCAATATTTTATTAAAAATATATGGATAAATATAAAAATTTCATATTCTTTATTTACCTGGGGTTTTACATCCTTCCCCCCTTTTGGGAATTGCGTCCTCACAATTTTAAAATTGAGCTTGGAAACATCCTTGAAATTCCCACATCGGAACAAGAGTTGGTAAAACAATCACTTTAAAATAAAGAAAGATAAGTACAGAGGTCACCCGAGTTAACCCATACTAGGATTCTGTGTATGAAAACATGGACATGGAGGAGAAAACATAGGGTCATGTTCTGATGGAGAGTGATAGAAAACATGTTTAAAAGAAAGTTAACCACAAGAAAATCACAAACTTGTGATGGGTTAAACGGAATTTGATTCCCCAGTAGGAAAAGTTAATAGACAAAATTTTTGTTTTAATTTACTTTTTATTGAGGAATTTATTCATAAGGAAACATAATCACTTATCATGTTGACTTTCAACTTTTATTAGATTCCTTACACAAACTCATATTTTCTCTAAAAGATGAGTATTTAGGAAGACTTGTTCACATTAAGAGTACTATAATCAACTTCTAGAGAATCACCTAATCCACAAAAGACAACTATACAATTCCCATGTCTTTAGACTTTAACCAAAACCAAAACAAAAAAGGTTAGTATAAGATTAGATAATCCAGAAAAGGATAACCCTTTATAAAAATAAAATCTATTCTTAATCTCCAAAATTTGTCCAACAAAACTCAAAGTTCAACGAGGACCATTCGATAAAAAATTTGTCAATAAAATTATTCAAAGTAAACCAAACTAAGATTGAAACCCAAATATTCGAAGTATTTAGTCACATAGTCTTCCAAGTTAAATCATAACATTTATCTCCAAACAACATCAGTTTCTCTTAATGTCTCGTATTGAAAAGTAATTAACCTAATCACATATCCTCCATGATAGGTTAATAAATTTCCATAGATAACCCAAAATCAACTTACTATTAATTCATAAAATCATATAACTAAAAAGGATCAGTCAAAATAACCAGGGACTTCACGTAGTCCAGTGGTAGGTGATAAATACCAGTTGCACTTTGGTTGTGGGTTCGATTCCTACAGCTTTGTATGACGCGGAAGATTGTCACACGGTATGTGTGTTGTCCTTTTTCTAAAACTATATAATTCTCAAATCATTACCAAAAAGAGATAAAATAATAAAAAATAACCATAACATAATTTAACCTCAATTTAATCTCATGCCTTTGACTTCCATCATAACATATAGTAACCCATAATTACCTCAAAAGTAAGGATCATATAAACCCAAATGGTTCTTTATAACTATGTCCACAAAAGAACAGATAACTATTCCTTGAATAAAATTTTCATATATTAAACATCTGGGTTACACATACTATAAAAAGTCTTCTAATGTAACCCTATCATCAAAAGAGACTTAATACTCTTAATAATTTCACCATAACTCTTGTAGCCCTTATATGTTGAATTCTTACTCATTCAACATTCTTCATGATACATTAACCATTCCTTTCCAGCTTATTCTGGAATACTTCTTTCCTACAAACAAAATCATGAATCATATCCTAAGATTCCAAAATAGGAAAACAAAAGTTATGAAATAATCCATACCTTTGATTGGTTATTTTCAGTTTCCTCATCCTCTTTCGGAATGGCATTAGGTATTGGTAAATGAATATTTGTACGATCTTGGTGATCCCATTCACGAAACTTCTTCACAGGACATGTGTTTGCATAATGACCATGCACACCACATTTAAAACATTCAATTTATCCCTCAGAAAGAACTTCTTTCCCTTTCCTCGAGTCAACCAGATTCTTCCTTTTTCCATGGAAGGTTCTTGCTTTATGACCTTCATTTCCACATCTATAGCATATTTCTGTCCCTTTGAAACATTTTCCTAGGTGTTTCTTTCCACATCTTTGACACATAGGTTTTTGAACATACTTAGCTTTATTATTATTACCCATAGTTCCGTAGGGATTTGTTTCTCGCATATATGATGCCTTATAGAAATCACCAAGGTTTAGGTGGTCAATCATGACTCCAGATAGTCGGTTGATGATAAACACAAGAGTTCTCATTGCAGCTCCCATATCATTCAGTTGCTTTCTCAAAAAACTGTCACAGTTTCCTTCACATCCACTGTTACTTTGGTTCCTGCTGGATCCATCCATTTACTAAAACCAAAAAGGTCAATGTGAGTATGTCAACAAAACCATCATGTACTAATGAGGAAGATAAACACTAATATATACTTACTCCTTCACTTTATCTAAAACTATGACTCTTTCTGAATTCCTAACCATTATGGCAATGTCACTTCTGCTTAAAGAATACGTTAACCTCTAAAGTTATCTAAACCGACCTCTGATACCAACTATAAGGCCCCAACCTTAAACCTTACTTAATCATGAGTTATTACAAGATTACACATTGAGGATCTTTTCAGGTTTAGATTTTTAGAGAATTAGATCATTAAACTTGCATTATATTCCATATTTAAACAAAGTGGTTACATAAAAGATAGTATTCATTTTTTTCCCATTAACGGAAACATATTTAAAAATAAAGCATGGATTCTTTCTTGACACTTCCTTGACACTATCATCATATCATGTACCTTTCCCTTGACCTGTGAGAAACATTTCAAAAAAAAAAACCTGGGATGAGCATAAAAATATTAGTAAGGGTTATAAAAAATATGGAAAGGAAACATGAGTTCATATATACATAAGAATGAAATCATACTTTACCCATAAAACATAGGCACTTTACCATACCTCATCAAATCATGAATAAATCATAGAAATCATAAGACATAAAAGGTAACTTGAGGCATTCATAACATTCTTACGTAGGGAGTAACCCTCTTGGTTACGTTTGGAATACCCACCACAGTATATTCCCTAAATCTTTTTGGAGAAACCTTAACGTTTCACTCCTTCACGTTACCCAATGCATTGGAGAGCTATATCGGGCTCACCCGCCCTTAGTTTATCACGGAACCACTTATCTTCATAACAATGCCCAAGAACCATAACATAATCATAGCACATAACTTAAGCATAAGGGAAAGATAACATTCCCACATTGGAAAAACAATATAACATTTTAAGATATTGAAATAATGGATCCATTCTAAAAACCATTTTCAAAACCATTTAAAACATTTAATAAAGAGATTTTTGAATCAAAGTGTCCCATTCCGCCTTGAAGCTTTTAAAATTTTAAACCATTAATATCCATATAAATAAATTCTTAAAACCATTTTTAAAACATGGATATTAATAAGAACAAATAATTAAAACATTTAAAGCGATATTTGGTTAAAGGGTTTTTACCAAAATTAGAGACACTTGAATACAATAATTGAGGAATAACTTTTAATTAGAACTTTATAATATCATGAGAATGAATGGATTCATGATATAATATTCCAAAGGACATTATATACACCATATAAGAGTGAATTGGTTCATAACAACAATGAAGTCTCAATAGAAATGTAAAATGCGATGAAATCCCTTATAAAGAAGGTATCCTTAAATTAAGGATAAATCAATCTCAAAATTATGTGTGAAAAATATAAATAAACCCAATATAAGTGGATATTAAGTGTAAAACAATAAAAGGTCATTCACACATATTCACAGGATGACATATTCAATAACTACATGTTGAAAACAAAGAAATCGAAATTGGGTTAAAAAGTTCCCTTGGTAAAATTCGACAGCCTAATGGCGTCACTTCAAAATTCAGAAATATGAGTTGATGAGAGATAAAAAGGGTATATCATCACTTGGACATAAAATTTACATCATTAGGGATACAGACGAACATATCCCAATATAATATTATGTGAATTAAAAGACATAACAAATGAAGTCTTTTTTAATGAGGAGGGTGAAAGGTTCCCTTACCGACATGGGTATCTTTCGAAATATACACCCCGTGAAAGAAGGAAAATACGACATTGATGTAAATACTCATAAATGAAAGTATATTACACAATGAGTAAAATAATGGGCAGTACATACACCACTCAAAGGAATTTGTGGCAAATGTAGCATAAATCTCATGGGAATATAAGTGAGATGAAAAATCCCTTACGAAAACTCAGCAGCCTAACAGTGCCACTTAAAACTTACAAAAATTGATTGATGAGATCAAATAGGGTCTCTCATCATATTAAAATAAAGTTTACAGCAAGAGGAATATAAAATAACATTCCCCAACATAACAAATAGGAGCTTAAAAGAAGTGACATAAAGGAGAGTACATAAAAAGAAAGAGAGAGGTTAGATCTCTTATGAAAATTCGGCAGCCTAACGACGCCACTCAAAAACTTCCAAAATGGATTGATGAGAGAGAATAGGGTCTCTCATCATATGAAAATAGAAATTACAGTAGGATTTATATAAAATAACATCCCAATCACAAGAAAGATGAGCTTAAAAGGAATGATATAAAAGAGTGTACTTAAAAAAAAGAGAGGAGTAGGATCCCTTACGTCAAGTCCGACTTGACTCGATCATTCTTTAATCTCCTGAATAATAAACTTGAGTTAATTTATACTTCATTAAGAACCTTTTTCAAGTTCACTATTCCTTTTATAACACTTATTACCATGTCATGAACACTATGTAATTATTTTAGTTAATAACGGTCGTTTAAATGATCATTACTTGAGTCAAAATATTCTCTTTATAATTACAAGTTGTTCATGTATCCATTATATACAGAGTTATAATCATGATGTATATATCATATATAACATATATATCCAGTAAATCTTCATTTTATACTATTCCATATGATTTGGAGATAAAAAACGAAAAGCACCGTTCATGGAGATGGTAGGCCGTACGTACGCATCAACGCTACTTTCGTTTTTTCTTTTTCATATTAATGGAATTAAAAATAAATGATATATATATATATATTATAATTAAATTATAATATATTTGTTATATAGGTCACATATGTTCATTAATTGCATTCTTTATACATTCCATGTATTGCATGTACAAGTCACATCACTTGAGGGGGCGGTAGTCCGCACTTCCTCATATGAAATTATCACATTTACACAACATGAAAAGAATAAAGGTATGGTTTAAATATAAAATACAGAAGCATATAGTAAACATAAATACCATATATATCATATATAAAATACAGTGACATCATAATGGCCACCTTTAAAGGTGTTAAAAGAATATTGAACAATCATCGTTTCGTGAGACAGAAAATCGCCAACCACAGAAACAGTATGTTCTTTAACCATTAGATGAAGGTGTGTGTAAGTGTAGCTAGAATCCTTATTATAACAACATACTAATATATTTAAGATAATGTAGTTGTTACAAAAGAGATGAATAAAAAGAGTTTATGTGGTTGAAGAAGAAAAATAAAACAAAAGGACACAAGTGAAGACATTACCTTAAAATCGGGTAACTCCCTTTGGTTTGAGCTCAAAGGCTTCCTTGGGAAGACTTCTGGCCAAAGTGAGTCTTGAAGGAGTTATAGAGGGATGTGGAGAGACAAAATGGGCAGGGGTTGGCCGAGCCAAAGGCTTTGGGAGTGTGGGTAAGGAGGTAGAGGTGGGGGCCTTTTATAAGAGGAGAGGAGGGGCACTCTTGGAAAGTAAAGAAATATTACTTTATTTGAAAATGAGTTTCGAATTTAAAAGGTCCCACATTGATATATTTCTAGGATAAGGTGATAAGGGTTTGAAATCCACCCATACAATAGGTTTTTTACATGTGTAGGTCTTAGATTTTACATTATCATTCCATTTTATTTAAATCGTTAAATAATGAGGTCATCGCTGCATCATCATGATGTCATAAATAATTAATTTATTTAAAGTCTAGAAATTATAAAAAAATACTAATGTAGGAAAGATTTTTATCTTTCCAATTACTATTTATAATCAAAAATATGACTTGTATAACCCCATTTAAAAATTGTTTTTGGAAAACATATTATGTTTGTGTCATTTTTACTTTAACATTAAATAAAAAGGTACTTATGTCATTTTCCAACCAAAGTGGCTCGATGGGGTCCCCAAGTTGACTCATGGATTTTATTGGTCGGCCATGACACATATAATGAGGGTAGGACATGTGTCTAGGTCATTTCATTTTATTAAAACATTATTCTTACCTTAAACTACACTAATTACCTCTAATCACGATTAAAAACTTAATAAGTTACTGTTCACCAAAAAATTATTTTAATCCCATTGAACCACATTTTAATTCTTAATGACAACCATTTATGTTGGATTTTTGAAATTAAAAACACAAAGATGGAAAATTTTCATTTAAAAGGAAAATCAGTTTTTATAAGTACCACTTAGTGGTTTCACTATTCATCAAAAATTGATGTTTTTTCAGAAAATTACCAAACGTTCACCCTAAGCTATATTTGATATTATGAATTCAAAAATTATGTCTATTTTACAAAATTAAAAACATATAAGTTGCATTAATTAATTTAATAACTAACTCCCGTTGTCAAAACAAATAGCGGGTTTTTATGAAACAAAATGTATCAAAAGATTGACACTAGTTTATGTCCGATTTCAAAGTGAATTTAATTCCAATGACCACTATGGGATTAAATGGTAAAAATATATTATAATTTCACTTTAAAACCAATTCAAAAGATAATCTAATCATATAAATAAATTATATTAAAAGAGGTTTTGAATTAAAATACAACATTTTTCACTATTCATTAAAAATTGAACTTTTTCGGAAAAATACCAAAAATTTACACAAAGTAAATTTTGATGTCCCGATTCTAAAGAAGAATTTTATTTTGTCAAATATAACACATAAAATTTTCAAAAAGTGGATTTAAAAGAGGTTTGCCTTCAAAAGGCGGTTAATCGACCTTTTAAAGAATATTAGAATGTTTACGCTTAAAATTGGATTCATTTGCATTTTTAATCCTCTAATATTTATTGTAAAAATTAAAAATATTTGACAAAAATATATAATCATTTTGTAGTTAGTTATATTCATTCCCTCCATCACAACAGCTAGGCGTTAACAACCATTTAAAATAATATTATTTTATTATTAGAGTGCAACGTAAGATTCCCAAGAAACTCGTTGCGTATTGGGTACGCCATCGAGCATAGCATCCCCTTTAAAGTAATATTAATATTTTATTCAAAAAATATGGATAAATATAAAAATGTCATATTGTTTATTTACCTGGGGTGTTACATATGAGGTATCCATATTATGAATTAAGGATGAAGTGGAATAATCATTGTTTTTATGTATTTGGATTCAATAATTATGTTATATGATGGGTGAAATATACAAATATTTTTTAGTTTATGTTATTATCTTAGGATTTACAACTTTATGTTGAATGTTTCCAATAGACTGGGAAAGTGATTTAATGGAAATGTGAAATTTTTATTAATGGAAGGTAACCCTTAATGTGTTCAAGATGTAGAGAATATATTTTTTATCTTTGATAAAGAGATGATCAACTTGGATAATGTAAATTAGATAGTACTTATTACCATAAAATGATTGTTGATTTATTGAAAATTTTGGTTCTGCTATCATGGATGGATATTACAACTTTTTGTGAATTATGGAATATATACAATAAGGATGTATGGTAATTCAGGTTATTAGAGTGACTCAAGAGAATAAATTATAAAGTTATTCACATTTTTGGAATGTGAAAACCAATAGATACCCTAAGATATAAGAAGACAATTGTTAAGCTGATTTAGTACACTTCTTTATAAAGTTTTGAATTTCTTCCTTTGGAAGGAATATAAGGTTAACCATTTTTTTAATGGTTTATATAAAACACTGTATGGGGTTATAAAGATTAAATTATTATCCATATTGTAACATTCCAGGTAAATAAATAATATTACATTCTAATGTTTATAAATATTTGTGAATAAAATTTTAATACTACTTTAAAGGGAATGCTATTCTCGATGGCGTTCCCAATAAGCAACAACGAGTTTCTTTGAAATCTTACATTGCACACTAATAATATAATAATATTATAATAGTTAACACCTAGCCATTATAATGGAGGGAATGAATAGAAATAACTACAAAATTATTACATATGTTTGTTAAATATTTTTACATTTATCCAATAAATGTTAGAGGCTTAAAATCCAAATGAATACAATTTTAAGAATAAATACTCTAATGTTTTTAAAAGATTGTTTTACCGCCTTTTGATGGAGAACCATTTTTAAATCTATCTTTTGACAATTTTATAATCTATATTTGTCAAAATAAACTTATTATTTATTATTGGGACATTGAAATTTACTTTGGATAAATTTCTTGTATTTTTCTGATAATGTTCATTTTTTAATGAATAGTGAAAAGTGTTGTATTTTAATTCAAAACGTCTTTTTAAAATAATTTATTTATATAGTTAGAATATCTTTTTTAATTCGGTTTAAAGTGAAATTTGAATATATTTTTACCATTTAATCCAATGGTGGTCATTGGAATTAATATCACTTTGAGATTGGACATAAATGAGAGTCAATCTTTTGATAGATATTGTTTCTTAAAAACACGCTATTTGTTTTGACAAGGGGAATTAATTATTAAATTAATTATTTTAACTTATATGTTTTGAATTTTGTAAAATAGACATATTCTTTGAATTCGGAATATCAAATATAGCTTAGGGTGAAGTTTTGGTATTTTTATGAAAAACTTCAATTCTTGATGAATAGTGAAACCACTAAGTGGTACTTAAAAAAACGACTTTTCGTTTAAATGAAATTTTACCACCTCTGTGTTTTGAATTTAAAAAATCTGACATACATGGTTGTCATTAATAAGTAAAATGTGGTTCAATGGGATTAAAATAATTTTTTTGTGAATAGTAACTTTTAAGTTTTTAATCGCGATTAGAGGTAATTAGTGTAGTTTAAGGTAAAAATAATGTTTTAATAATATGAAATGACCTTGAAACATGTCATACCCTTATTTTATGTGTCATGTCCGACCAATACAACCCATGGGTCGATTCTTGGGACTCCATAGAGGCACTTGGGTAAGATAATGACATTAATGCCTTTTTTTTAAAGTAAAAGTAAAAATGACACAAACATGTATTGTTTTACTAAAACAATTTTTACATGGGGTTATATAAGTCATATATTTGACTATAAATATTAATTGGAAATATAAAAGGATTTCATACATCATAGTATTTTTTTTATAATTTTTAGACATTAAATAAATTAAATTATTTATGACATCATGATGATGCATCGATTACCTCATTATTTAACGATTTAAATAAAATGAAAATATAATGTAAAATCTAAGACTTACACTTGTCAAATACCTATTTGATGAGTGTATTTAAAACCCTTATCACCTTATCCTGAAAATAAATCAATGTGGGACCTTTAAAATCCAAAACTCATTTGAAAATAAAGTAACATTTTTTTACTTTCCAAGAGTGCCCCTCCTCTCCTCTTATAAAAGGCCCCCAACTCTACCACCTTACCCACACTTCCAATGACTTTGGCTCTGCCAAACCCTGCCCATTTTGTCTCTCCAAATCCCTCTCTTACTCCTTGAAGCATCATTTTGGGCAGAAGTCTTCTCAAGGAAGCCTTTGAGCTCAAATAAAAAAGAGTTACCCCTTTTAAAGGTAGTGTTTTCTCTTCTGTTCTTATGTTTTATTTTGCTTCTCCAACCCTCAAAACTATTTTTATTCCTTTCTTTTGTAACAAAAACAGTATCTTCAATATACTAGGATGTTGTTATAATAAGGATTCGAGCTACACTTACACACATCTACATCTAATTGTTAAAGAACATACTGTTTCTGTGGATGGCGAATTTCTGCCTCATGAAACGATGATTGTTCAATATTCTTTTAACACCTTCAAAGGTGGACATTAAGATGTAACTATATTTATATAAGGTATATAATATGTTTATGGTTTACTTAAGCTTATGTATTTTTCATTTGTAGCATACCTTTATGGTTTCCATTATGGGTAAACATGATAATTTCATTTTAGGAAGTGCAGACTACCGCCCCTCAAAGTGATTTGATTCGTTAATTCCATATGTGGGACGTATAAAGGATGGAGTTAAAAGTTATTATATATGATTTTATACTGGAATTATAATATACCTTTATATAATTATTATTTATTTTCATTAAAGTATGAGATTGAAATGAAAGTAGCGTTCATTCGTACGTACGGCTTACCGTCTCTATGAATGGTGCATTTCATTTCTTATCCCCAAATGTAATGTACTATTATAAGTAAATATATATAATAGATATATATGATATATGTTACATATAAATGATGAATATAATTCTCGAATTAAAATATACATATCTCTCATTTTGTTCTAGTTCCGTTAATATGACATAGAAATGAAAGTAGCGTTCATGCGTACGTATGACTTACCATCTCCATGAACGGTGCATTTTATTTCTTACCTCTTAATGATTATGTAATATTATAAATGCATGTATATACTGGATATATATGATATATATTATATCTAAATCATGAATATAATTATTGATATAATGGATATTTTACCACATGAACAACTTGTAATTATAAAGAGTTTATTTTTTGACTCAAGTAACAATGATCGACAAAACGACCATTATTAACTTAAATAATTACATAGTGTTAATAAAATGGTAATAAGTGATATAAAAGGAATAATGAACTTGAAAAATCTTCTTAATCAAGTAGAAATTAACTCAAGTTTATTATTCAAGAGATTAAAGAGCGATCGAGTCAAGTCAGACCTGAGGTAAGGGAACTTCTTAACCCAATTTCCGTGCTTTGGGTTAATCTCCTACTTTCAAATAATGTCATGATATTATTATTTCCAATCTTGTATTTGTACTTTATTTATGTGTACTTATGGTGAATACACATAATATATCTATTTTATTTAAAGAAATTATCTTTGTATGGGACTTTGTCTCAATCTCCTTTCATTGAGGCATATTTTGTTTTATACACAACCTTCTTTTATAAGGTGTATAAACCCCTTTGAATTTTATGTTTATCCAAAAGTAATCTTTTTTATACGAATCGTTTTACTAAATGTCAAAAGGGAATGTTTTTGTCGTACGTATGCGGCGACATCGACTTCTCCGCCGCTGTGACCATTATTTGAGTTACGGCTTCCTCTACAAGCCATACCGTTTTTTCAAATGAAAAGTAAATACCATGTTTTACTTTTATTTTATTTTGGTATTGAAAATGGTTTTCATAATGTTTCTATTATATCAATGTGTTGTATTGATATCTTGTGATTGAAATGTGGAAATTTTATGTTTCCTTTATATATGTTTTATGTGATACGATTATGTTATGGTTCTTGGGCATTATTATGAAGACGGGTGGTTCCGTGATAAAATAAGGGCGGGTGAGCCCGATATAGCTCTCCAATGCATTGGGTAACGCGAAGGAGTTAAACCTTAAGGTTTCTCCGAAGAGATTTAGGGAATATACTGTGATGGGTATTCCAAACGTAACCAAGAGGGTTACTCCCTATGTAAGAATGTTATGAATGCCTCAAGTTACCTTTATGTCTTATGATTTCTATGATATATTCATGATTTGATGAGGTATGTTAAAGTGATTATGTTTAATGAGTAGAGTTTTATTTAATTGATTCTTGTGTATACATGTACTCATGTTCCATTTCCATATTTTTATATCCCTTACTGAGCTTTTTATGCCCATACCACATTTTTGAAATGTTTTCCACAGGTAAAGGGAAGGGTACATGATATGATGATAGTGTCAAGGAAGTTTCAAGAAATAATCCATGTTTTATTTTAAATATGTTTCCGTTGATGGGAAAAATGAATACTATCTTTTATGTAACAACTTTGTTTAAATGTGGAATGTAATGAAAGTTTTATGATCTAATTCTCTAAAACTCTAAACCTGAAAAGATCCTCAATGTGTAATCTTGTAATAACTCAAGATTAAGTAAGGTTTAAGGGTGGGGCCTTATAGTTGGTATTAGAGGTTGGTTTAGATAACTTTAGAGGTTAGTGTGTTGTTTTAGCAAAAGTTACAAGTTGTGTATGACCACAATGGTTATTATATTGGATAGAGTCATTGTTATTTTTGAAGGTTGGGATGAGTTTGAGATAACTTGGATAAGTATATCTTAGTGTTTATCTTCCTCTTTAGTACATGATGATTTTGTTGATATACTCACACTGACCTTTTTGGTTTTAGTAAATGGACGGATCTAGCAGGCACCAAAGTGACAATGGGTTTGAAGGAAACTATGGTGGTTCTCTGATTAAGAGACTGGATGAAATGGGGGATTCAATGAGAAATCTCGTGGTTATTCTAAACCAACTATCAGGAGTCATGATCAACCACTTGAACCCTTGTGAGTTCTCTAATGCCTCTTGTACGAGAGAACCAACTCGATGTGGAAGTTCATGTGATAATTATAAAGGTAACCATTATGGTTTATATGATCCTTACTTTTGAGGTAATTATGGGTTAATATATGTTATGATGGAAGATGAATGGTATGATGTGAAATTGAGGTTAAAATATTTTATGGTTATTTTTGAAGATTGTATCTATTTTTGAGGGGATGTTTTAAGAATTATATAGTTTTGGAAAAGGTAAAACATGCAGACCGTGTGACAACTCGTCACGTCGGATGAAGCTGCAGGAATCGAACCCACAACCAAAGTGTGACTGGTGTTTATCGCCTACCACTGGAATATGTGAAGTCCCTGGTTAGTTTGAAAAAAAATTAGTTAGATGATTTTATGAATCAAGAGTAAGTTGATTTTGGGTTATCTATGCAAATTATTAACCTATCATGGGGGATACGTGATTAGGTTATTTACTTTTCAGTATGAGACTTTAAGAGCAACTGATGTTATTTGGAGGTAAATGTTAATTTGTACCTTGGGAGACTATGTGATTAAATCCTTCAAATATTTTGGGTTCAATCTTAGTTGGGTTTACTTTGAAGAATTTTATGGACAAAGTTTTTATCTAATGGTCTTTGTTGAACTTTGGGTTTTGTTTGAAAAATTCTGGAGATTAGGAGTAGTTTTTCCTTTAGTAAAAAAATATCCTTTTGGGTATTATCTGATCTTGTACTAAACTTTTTGGTTTGGTTTTAGTTGATTATAATACTCTTAATGCGAACAAGTCTTCCTAAATACTTGTCTTTTGGAGAAAATATGAGTTTGATTAAGGAATCTAGTAAAAGTTGAAAGACTACATGAAAAGTAATTTTGTTTCATTATGATTTAGTTAAGCTCAAAAATAAATTCCTCAATTAAGAGTAACTTAAAAAAAATGTTGTCTGTTAACTTTTCCTACTGGGGAATCGAATACCATTTAACACATCACAAGATTGTGATTTTCTTGTGGTTAACTTTCTCCTAGACAAGTTTAATATCACTCTCCATCAGAACATGACCCTTTGTTTTTTCCTCCATATCCATATTTTCATACTTGGAATCCTAGTATGGGTTAACTCGGGTGACCTTTGTACTTCTCTCCCATTCTTTTAAGTGATAGTTTTACTGAATCTTGTTTCGATGTGGGACTTTCAATGGAGTTTCCAAGAAAAATTTTGAAATTGTGACGATGAAATTCCCAAAAGGGGGGAAGGATGTAACATCCAAGGTAAATAAATAATATTACATTCTAATTTTTATCAATATTTGTGAATAAAATTTTATTACTACTTTAAAGGGAATGGTATGCTCGTTGGCGTACCCAATACGCAACAACGAGTTTCTTTGCAATCTTACGTTGCACACTAATAATATAATAATATTATAATAGTTAACGCCTAGCTGTTGTAATGGAGGGAATGAACAAAAATAACTACAAAATGATTACATATGTTTGTTAAATATTTTTACATTTATCCAATAAATGTTAGAGGCTTAAATACAAATGAATCCAATTTTAAGAATAAATACTCTAATATTTTTAAAAGATTGTTTTACCACCTTTTTATGGAGAACCATTTTTAAATCCATCTTTTGATAGTTTTATAAGCTGTATTTGTCAAAATAAACTTATTCTTTATGATTGGGACATTGAAATTTACTTTGGATAAATTTCTGGTAGTTTTCTGATAATGTTCATTTTTAATGAATAGTGAAAAGTGTTGTATTTTAATTCAAAAAATCTTTTTAAACTAATTTATTTATATATTTAGATTATATTTTTAATTGGTTTTAAAGTGAAATTATAATATATTTTTACCATTTAATTTAATGGTGGTAATTTTAATTAATATCACTTTGAGATTGGATATAAACGAGAGTCAATCTTTTGATAGATATTGTTTCTTAAAAACACGCTATTCGTTCTGACAACGGGAATTAATTTTTAAATTAATTATTGTAACTTATATGTTTTGAATTTTTTAAAATAGATATCATTTTAAAATTCGAAATATCAAATATAGCTTAGGGTGAAGTTTTGGTATTTTTCTGAAAAACTTCAATTCTTGATGAATAGTGAAACCACAAAGTGGTACTTAAAAAAACTGAATTTTCATTTAAATGAAATTTTACCACCTCTGTGTTTTTAATTTCAAAAATCTGACATACATGGTTTTCATTAAGAAGTAAAATGTGGTTCAATGGGATTAGAATAATTTTTTGGTGAATAGTTACTTTTAAGTTTTTAATCGCGATTAGAGGTAATTAGTGTAGTTTAAGGTAAAAATAATGTTTTAATAATATTAAATGACCTTGAAATATGTACTACACTTATTGGATGTGTCATGGCCGACCAAGACAACCCATGGGTCGATTTTTGGGACCCCATGGAGCCACTTGGGTAAGATAATGACATTAATCCTTTTTTTTAAGTAAAAGTAAAAATGACACAAACATGTATTGTTTTACTAAAAAAAAATTTACATGGGGTTATACAAGTCATATTTTTGACTATAAATATTCATTGGAAAGATAAAAGTATTTCCTACATCATAGTAATTTTTTTATAATTTTTAGAAATTAAATAAATTAAATTATTTATGACATCATGATGATGCATCAATTACCTCATTATTTAACGATTTAAATAAAATGAAAATATAATGTAAAATCTAAGACTTACACTTGTCAAATACCTATTGGATGAGTTTATTTAGAACCCTTATCACCTTATACTAAAAATACATCAATGTGGGACCTTTAAAATCCGAAACTCATTTGAAAATAAAGTAACATTTTATAACTTTCCAAGAGTGCCCCTCCTCTCCTCTTATAAAAGGCCCCCACCTCTACCACCTTACCCACACTTCCAAAGCCTTTGGCTCAGAAAAAACCTGCTCATTTTGTCTCTACACATGCCTATAATACTCTTTGAAGCCTCAAATTGGGCATAAGTCTTCTCAAGGAAGCCTTTGAGCTCAAATCAAAAAGAGTTACTCGTTTTAAAGGTAGTGTTTTCTCTTGTGTTCTTATGTTTTATTTTGCTTCTCCAACCCTCAAAACTATTTTTATTCCTTTATTTTGTAACAAAACCAGTATCTTAAATATACTTGGATGTTTTTATAAGATGTATTCTAGCTACACTTACACACACCTACATCTAATGGTTAAAGAACATACTGTTTCTGTGGATGGTGAATTTCTGCCTCACGAAACGATGATTGTTCAATATTCTTTTAACACCTTCAAAGTTGGGCATTAAGATGTCACTATATTTATATATGGTATATAATATGTTTATGTTTTACTTAAGATTCTGTATTTTTCATTTGTGGTATACCTTTATGGTTTCCATTATGGGTAAACAAGATAATTTCATTTTAGGAAGTGCGGACTACCGCCCCCTCAAAGTGATTTTATTCGTTAATTCCATATGTGGGACGTATAAATGATGAAGTTAAAGTTATTATATATGTTTTTATACTGGAATTATAATATACCTTTATATCATTGTTATTTCTTTTCATTAAAGTATGAGATATAAATGAAAGTAGTGTTCATGCCTACGTACGGCTTACCGTCTCCGTGAACGGTGCATTTCATTTCTTATCCCCAAATGTAATGTACTATTATAAGTACATATATATAATGGATATATATGATTTATGTTACATCTAAATTATGAATATAATTCTGGAATTAAAATATACATATCTCTAATTTTTTTTCTAGTTCCATTAATATGACATAGAAATGAAAGTAGCGTTCATGCATACGTACGGCTTACCGTCTCCATGAACGGTGCATTTTATTTCTTTCCTCTAAATAATTATGTAATATTATAAATGTATGTATATACTGGACATATATGATATATATGATATCTAAATCAAGAATATAATTCTTGATATAATGGATATTTTACCACATGAACAACTTGTAATTATAAAGAGTTTATTTTTTGAATCAAGTACCAATGATTGACAAAACGACCATTATTAACTTAAATAATTACATAGTGTTAATAACATGGTAATAAGTGATATAAAAGGAATAATTAACTTGAAAAAGGTTCTTAAGCAAGTATAAATTAACACAAGTTTATTATTCAGGAGATTAAAGAGTGATCGAGTCAAGTCGGACCCGAGGTAAGGGAACTTCTTAACCCAATTTCCGAGCTTTGGGTTAATCCCCTACTTTCAAATTATGTCATGATATTATTATGTACTATCTTGTATTTGTACTTTCTTTATGTGTACTTATGGTGAATACACATAATAGATCTATTTTATTTAAAAAAATTATCTTTGTATGGGACTTCGTCTCAATCTCCTTTCATTGAGGCATATTTTGTTTTATACACAACCTTCTTTTATACGGTGTATAAACCCCTTTTACTTTTATGTTTATCCAAAAGGAATATTTTTTTATATGAGGCGTTTTACTAAACGACAAAAGGGAATGTTTTTGTCATACGTATGTGGCGATAACGACTTCTCCGCCGCCATGACCATTATTTGAGTTTCGTCTTCCTCTACAAGCCATACCTTTTTTTCAAATGAAAAATAAATACCATGTTTTAATTTTCATTTATTTTGGTATTGAAAATGGTTTTCATAATGTTTCTATTATATCAATGTGTTGTATTGATATCTTGTGATTGAAATGTGGAAATGTTATGTTTCCTTAATGTATGTTTTATGTGATACGATTATGTTATGGTTCTAGGGAATTATTATGAAGACGGGTGGTTTCGTGATAAACTAAGGGCGGGTGAGCTCGATATAGCTCTCCAATGCATTGGGTAATGTGAAGGATTTAAACGTTAAGGTTTCTCCGAAGAGATTTAGGGAATATACTGTGATGGGTATTCCAAACATAACCAAGAGGGTTACTCCCTACGTAAGAATGCTATGAATGCCTCAAGTTACCTTTATGTATTATGATTTCTATGATTTATTCATGATTTGATGAGGTATGTTAAAGTGCTTATGTTTAATGAGTAGAGTATGATTTCATTGATTCTTGTGTATACATGTACTCATGTTTCCTTTCCATATTTTTATATCCCTTACTGAGCTTTTTTATGCAATCCCACGTTTTTTAAATGTTTTTCACAAGTCAAGGGAAGGGTACATGATATGATGATAGTGTCAAGGAAGTTTCAAGAAAGAATCCATGTTTTATTTTAAATATGTTTCCGTTGATGAGAAAAATGAATACTATCTTTTATGTAACCACTTTTTTAAATGTGGAATGTAATGAAAGTTTTATGATCTCATTCTCTAAAACTCTAAACCTGAAAATATCCTCAATGTGTAATCCTGTAATAACTCAAGATTAAGTAAGGTTTAAGGCTGGGGCCTTATACATATATTTTATAATTTATCCATATTTTATAACTTGTTCTAACCTTTTTCTTGTGATAAAGACAGATGGAATGACATATCATTCTATTTATGGATATCATGATCTACTAACTCTTCAGGAATGAAAAATTAAACTTCATTTATTGGAATAAGAGATAATGTAGAAATTTATCAAGGCAGAACAAAGGGTGAGGTTTTCCTAAAACCATGTAAGTTTATCTTCTCATGAAAATTCTGCAACATTAAGAAAACAATATTAGAATAAAATTGTGTCATGTTATCATCATTATTGATGATATAAATGAAATATTTCAATCTTATTTAGTTTTTGGTTTTTTTGATTCTTAACATTCTCTAAATAACCCCCTTTCTTATAATCGGTGATCTTTATCAATCTTTGATTATTTATTCTTTTCCTCTATTCCTAAATATTCACTTATGTTCACCTATGTGAAACTTAGTTATGTGTTACTTTATATAACTGTTATGTTTCTTACTTTCCTTTTTAAAAGGAAGTTTTTGTATTCTTTTTTACAATGTGGGTTTCTATAAAATAAAACTTCAAGTATTAAACATTTGATAAATAATATAATTTTAAGGGAAAAATCATTTTTAGGGGGGTAAAATGTAACAACCTGAGATTTTGTGAAATATATATTTTTTGAATTAATTTAACCTTTTAAAAATTCTTCATTTCACATAATAGTGAATATATTTTTTTTGTATTGGGTTATAAAAAATACAAAAATAAGCTTGAACTACATGGAAACTAGTATTATCTTGTGGTATACACAATAATATTTTTGGTTTGTGTTACACACAATGTTGAGTCCCTTCGATAGCTTGCGTTACACGGATGACTGAGTTTTACAGAACAATAGTATATTATTAAAATATTGTTATTTAATATATAGTAAGATATAACCTAGAAAATAAATATTTGTTTATGAATATTATTAAACAAATTATGAAAATATAAGGTTTATTATACGAATTCATTGTTTATCAATTAATTAGAAATGAAAATATATACCAATTTATTATAAAGGAAATAGTTTTATTTTTATGATAACAAAGTCATTTTTTCTTAATAAATTAAATTAATTATAATTGTTGAATTATAATAATGAAATATAATTTTAATATATTCTATCTAATATTTTTTATATTTATACAATATATTTTATTTCCATAAGATAAGTTCCATTACAATATTGTGTATAAAAGTCTATATTTTTCAAATGGGTAATGTTATCACCTATTAATGGAAAAACCATTTTAAATATCAATTTTGACCATTGAGAATTTTTATATGAAAAAATTAAATAATTATTTGAAATAAAAATATAAAAATTTTATTTGGTTAAAGTTTTTGTATTTTTTTGAAATACTTTATTTTTGGATGAGTAGTGAAAATACTACATTTTAGATCAAAATTGCATTTTCATCCAATTTATTTTTATATATAAATTATAATTTATTTTTTTTAAAGTATAATTAGTTAAATTATAGATAAATAAAACTAATTTGGGAAATTTTAATAAATTTTACATTTAAATTGGATATAAAAACATTTACAACTCTTGATATTTTAAGTTTAAAAACCATCTTTTTCATTGTGTATGTGAGATTAATTTTATATCTAATTTTTCTCTATATATGAATTGAATTAGGTAAAATGGATTAAATATTTCAAATATTAAGGTCCATATTCATTTTTAAGGTCAATTTCATTTTTAGGTATAAAACATTTTTCTTGGTAAAAAATTATTTATCACGGTATAGGTAAAAATGAAACACATTAATGTAAAAAAGGTCAAGGAATAAAAAAAAACAACATTTAATGGTTTTTTGAGGTGTAGATATAACTTATTCAACATAAAAATATTAATTTCCATCCAAATTCATTGAATTTAATGCCACCCCAAAATTGTTGTATTTAAATATAAAATATTCATTATTTAATCACTTAAACCCACCTCTCATCAAGTATAAATACCAAACATCACCACCCCATTTCGACCCAAAAAGAATTTTAGCTAATCTAATATATGACCAAAATTTTTCTCATCCCTATCCCCACTTACTTGTTCTTATGTTACCAACAAATGACCAAATACATGAACCTCAAGGGTCTCTCAAAGCTAAGATATTCAGGATGCAATTTTCTCAACGTACCTCTCTTAATTTATTTTTTTTCAAATTCATCCTCACCCCCTTCATCCATAAGTGAATGATAAATAATATATCATTTAAATAATTTATTTTAGGTTTCTAATGGAATATCTCTTATCCATTTCATTTTTAATATCCTCTTATTCAAAGAAATTAAATTATTTTACAAGTTATGCTGGTTAATCACCACCACGAAAAATGTTTTTATTATTTTTCTCAATACACCTTCATGGATAGTCTTAAAAATATTTTTATGGGTTCATATTATTTTTATATTTATATTATGACTTATTTATTATTATGAAACTAATATATACTCATAATAGTAAAAAAAGTGAAACTAGTTTGTGGTGTTTGGGAAAAACCGCCAAAATAAAATAAACATTTATCATTAACATTTTATATAATGAATTGTCATAATATAATAAATAAAAATGAAATATGGGACAATTTATACTTATATAATTAAATTAATACTATTTAATTCCACTTTTGTATTTTCAATCTCATTTTACATTAACATCCATAATGTTACCCAAAAAAATGGATTATAAAACTATGAATAGACGCACCTAAAACCATGAAAATAATGAAATTTTATTAATTAATGGGTAATTAACTATTATATAATCATCATATAAAGTACATCATACATTAATATGATTCTTAATTTGTTAATAAAATTATTTAAACCATTATATAGGAGGTTTGAACATGCTCGAAGGAAGTCCAATGGGAGGAAAGAGAATTTCATCTTACCTTTTTATTTCCATGAGATACATGCCTCATTCACCATTCATTTATTTTGTGTGGTATAAATAATTCCCATGAATTTATAAGATTAATTTTATACATTAATTTATTATTATTTACATATCCATTTTATGATCTCTATTTTCTAGTGTTTTATTTTTCAAAAGTTACTTAATTAGGATGTTAGTTTAGTCTCAATTCTCATTCTTTAAGACACATGTTTTGTTATGAACCTATGTTTTTTACTATGTGTTTATACTAACATTTGATGTGTTATATCATGAATTTAATTCCTTTTTTGATATTTTAATCTTAATTTAATGTTATTATTTCATGGTGATTATGACTCAAATGTTTCAAAGTTGCACATGACACTTTGAAATGAGTGAAGATTATTTTCCTCATGAAATGTTTTTACAAGATCTCTTAAGATCATGTTCAAGGAAAAATAATCTAAAGAAATGTTTTATGTTTTAATTTGTTTAAATATTCCTTTATAAGTGTTCCATTCAGTTGAAAAATGTTTTATGTTATGAAAAACGTTTTTCAAAGAAAAAGGGTTAATTTCACAATCTCATTACTCTCCGTGATTGTTTATACGTACGTATTTACAAGGGTATATTTTCATCCATTTCTTTTTTCCTTGATTATTTTTTCAGAATATTTTTACTATTATTATATAATTATTTAAATTAATTTTAATAATGTATGAGTTTTTATTAAAAATTGTGAAAGGAATCTTTTTTCATCTTCTTAACAAGTTACATTTTGAATTGTTTAGAAAAAGTATGGAAATAATGTTTTTTAACATATGCACATAAAATGATTTTTAAAAATTCATGATTACTTAATGCATTGAATATTAACTTACAAGATTACACATTTAGTTTCAAATAAAATGTTTTCTTTTTAAATTTCATGACATTTCACGTAATGAAAATGTTTTCAAAGTAGAAAGGATATTTTTCCCAAGAATGGTTTTCAAGAGTTCTCTAAAAATTATTTTCCATATAAGGCCATGTTATTTTATGTTACTTATGTTTTACTAGGAATATGAACCAATTATACCATTCATATTATTTATTTGAATGGTTTAATTTTATGATGGATTGTTACTTATGATTTTCGTTTCTTTTCTATGAGTTATGATATGATGAAGTGTTTTATGAAACCAATTTATTTTCATGGGTTATGAATGATTTTTGTTCTTATGAAGAACATATGTATGATTTCATTATGATATGATTGGGAGCTATATCTTCCTCCAATGAATTGGTTAAATTTTTATATCTCACAAGATAAACATAAAGGTCCTTGTATGCTATGATGGTTATGGGAGTGAACCATAACTACCAACATGGTTATGGGAGTGAACCATGACTACCAATATGGTTATGGGAGTGAAACATAACTACCAATATTGTTATGTGAGTAAAGCATGACTAGCAAGAAGGTTATTGGAGTGAACCATACTACTAATATGGAATGGGGAGTGAAACCATAATACTCATATGGTCATGGAGGTGATGCCTTGGATACTATAGAAATCATTTTTATATGATTATGTGTCTTAAAAAATTTCATGTCTTATTTGCATGTTATGATTTCATGGATTATGTTTGTTATTCCATTATGATTCATGTCTTATGAACTACCAATCATTGTGCCCAAACTCATGCATATGATAGTTTGATATGCATGATATGTTCTTCAAATGTTATTCTCATTTAATCAAATACTTATGTTCTTTTTATACTTTCATATATTCTTTATTTACCATTATTGAGGATCTGAGCTCACCCTTTTCTTACGTTTCCTTTCCCCAGGTTATAAGGAATGATTTTAAGTATGAGTACTAAAAGGATTGATCTTTTTGGGACCAATTTAAGATCTCTCTCTAGACAAGATGTCTGTGTTCCATGACTCCAATGGTAGTAAACTAATATGGTATTTGGTGTTTGTTAGTGTAATGTATTTTATAGTCCAAAATAGTGTTGTAATTTCCATGTAAGAAAAGCGAGGTTCGCTATAATATCATGTACCAAGATAAACCCCAAAAGAAATCTCATTATCAATTATACAGAACATAACGATGATCAAAACTATATTTTATATAATTCTTCAAATGTATCTATTTGAATTTATTATTGATATCTATTTTTATAAAAACAACTACTAAATCTACATGATACTGCCAAGATATCCCAAAATTCATGACACAATTTTGAAGCATGTATTCAAAACCTAGAATAGTATATTACATCTAGACATCCTTTTGAGTGTGATATGATGCACTCTTGTTCAACTGAGTACCCTTTTCCTTTTAAAACTCTCTCCCAAATATCAAAATAAATCATATATCTCTATTTGAAATGATATATGATGGAACTACACTAATCCTAACCACTTCATCCTTATAAAACATACCCATGTACTCAACTAAGAACATATATTGAATAGGTATGAAGTAATGGTTCTAGCCATATAGGATATGTATGGTGGGTAAGTAACCATTAAGATTTTTTGGATCTGATGAATCATTTAACAATTTTTGAAGATGTGAAAGTCCTGAAGAATGATATTTTTCCATCGAATATTGATATTAAAAATCCCTTAACCCAGAGAGGATATTTTTCTTGTTAAATTTATTATTTTTTTAAATAGATCTGAATATATAATACCTTGTCTTATGATAATTATCTATTGATGTTGGTGATCATCCAAAAACTTTTTTAGATTACCTTCATTGTCTAGGGAGGACCCGAAGAACATATCCTCATGAGGTGATTCACATATGGTCCTTTGATATCTAAAAACTCGTTGATTGAACTCTAGATTCTATCATAAAAGACCAGTAACCTTGTTTGGTTAATCTTGATCCCTATAATATCATTTAAGCATAAAAGGGTTGTCTCTTGTCTTTCTTATTTTTGAGAGGAAGAGAGGATGAATAATTTTGAGAGAGAAATATTTTGTGCAAAATGATTTTGAAACCCCAATTTACCATACACAATAGACATAAAAAACAAATTATAGATCTATAGTTAAAGGTAAAATATTATTTAAATGAAAATTGACCCTTAAATAATATGATAATTCATATCTGACCCCATCCCATATAATAATAATAATTTATGGAGTTCCCTAACTGGTGCAATGATAAATATTATTTTACTATTTATCAGTAGACATGATCTTGGTCCACCCATCCTCATCTACATTTATCGAATACCTGAATAAATATTCATTAAATATTTAATCATAAATAAATATTCTATTCATGGTCTAGAGAATAAATTTTTATTAAATATTCAATAAAAAAGACAAATTTTTTTATTAACAATCAGTTGAATATATATTTATTTAGTTTGTGTAATCAATAAAACATGAATAATATTATTCCTTGGTATCAATAATAAAAATTATTCCAACAATTAAATTCTAACTGAATATAATCGAGATAAAAATCACTATGTTTGTGACACAATGGGCTTCATTCCCATTGGAATTAGTCAGGCTTACCTAATGTTCATGGTTACTATCTAAAAATGGGTCAAGCCACCAAATATAAATATGTTAATGTCACAAAATTGAGAAACACACTTGAAGACTTACTATGTATAATATTTCCTTTGTCCCAATATATCATCCATAAGGTTTCACATTAGTGTCATCAAACTATATACTTGATACATATTTCTTTGGCGGTCTGAAATAAACTCCTCATTACACCATGAATATGGAATTTAATTCGATGGTTTCATTTCAATAAAATGGCTTAGATATCATCTTATATAAATATAGAATTAAAAAATCCTTCCCAAACTTATTAATTAATAATATGTCATTCATGACACAACCAATGCACCAAACTTCATGATAAACTATTATCATCATGGTTTATGGAAATAAATCCATGTCTTCAAGTCGTGACATACACTAATACTAATATTAGATTATATGGAATGTTACACACTCTAGAAGATAAAAATATCCTATAACACATAAACATACATAATTAATATAGGTAGGGTTGTATTTATAATTTCACATTTTTGAGATTGCTAATCGTGAACTTCATTAGAAGAAGTCACATTTGCTTAAAATTACTAACAACCAACAATAAATATTCCATGTGTCCCATCATAGTATGTTATCGAATAGTAGATATATATTTAATAATATCATTAGGGAATTTCAAGGTTCTCATGATAATGGGGAACTGATATGAACTTATGATTATGAAAGATACTACATGGTATTGTTATATTAATTTCAAAAAAAATAAGGGAGAATATGTAATATGATGTTTTATAAATATTCCAACAGACATGTAATATACAGTACAAACCATTGGTTCTAGAACAACTACTCTATTAAACTTTCACTTGGACTAGATATAATTACATATTCCTTTCAGTCCACTAGACATCATATTATTACCAAGTTTTTACTGAGTCGAGGCTTCAGTCAAGGGGTCTTCCATGTTATATTCTATTAATATTCTTCTCATTATATATTCACCTATTTGAGAAAATACCTTAAGAGATTATACATCTGATGTATGATATTCATTCAATAATGTGACCTTGGATCCTTTTTGAGAGCTACAATTATAATATTATCAAAATAAAGTCTGATATGGTCATTACTTCTAGGTGCTAGATAAATCTACTTAGATAATCTTCATATCTATAATTCTTCTTTAGCTTCCTCAGAAGAAACAATATACTCATACTATACTATATAATCATCCACCACATACCATTTTTAGCTCTTCTACCTTAAAACAACTATATTGTGAGTAATGATTTACCCATCTTTGATTTTATACCATCTTGATATTTTTGTAACCTAGTATTTATATATCCTATGATGACTCTTTCCCCATCCCATCCAAAGACTAAAAACATATCCTTATTATACCTTAGATACTTAAGGATAGTCTTGACTCTTATCCAATGGCAATCAACTAGGTCATATTCATATATTCCCACCACAATATAGGAATCGGGGACATCTATCTAAGTACATAGTATATCATACATGAATGACCCAATCATTGACACAAATGGTATCCTCGCCATTTTTTTTCTTTCCTCATGTATACGAGTGCACATTTTCCAAGAGAGACGAATTCCATGTGAAATGGAAAAAAACCACCTCTTAAATTGTTCTATATATAATATTTTCTATATCTCATCAATAAATTTACATTAACATATATTGAGTAGCCTTGTGGATCTATCACAATGGATCTTGATCCCAAGAATATATGTTTCTTCTCTTAATTCTTTCATAGAGAAGTATTTATTCATGCAAAATTTAAATAACTGTTAGACTAGTTTTTCATTTTCAATCAGTTGTATTTTATCAACATATACTACTAATAAAATAACCACACTATTACTAAAACCTCTTACATAAAAAATTATCACATTTGTTTATTATGAAATAAAATTCTATTATGGTCTTATCAAATCAAATGTTCCATGATATGGATGGTTTCTTTAGTTTATAAATGTATATTTTTAATTTTCGTACCTTTTTGGAATCCTTTAGAGTAGAAAACCCTTTAGGGTATTTCATATTGACATCTTCCTGAAGGTTACCATTAAGGAAGGATGTTTTGGAATCCATTTTCCAAGCCTCATCATCATGAAAAGACACAATGGAAAATATAATTTTGAAGTATTTTCGCATAGAAACATGAGGAATGGTTTTATTGTATTCTATGAATTGAAAAAATATGAACCCTTTTTCAACTAGGTGTGCCTTATATGTGCTAAAATATCCATCAATGTCTAGTTTATTATTTAATACCTATTTACAAAAAATACTATTCACATCCACTAGAGTATCTACCAAAGTCTATACTTATTTTTGTTACATGGAATCCATTTTAGAACTAAATGATTCTTGACACAAGAAAACATCTATTACACTTACTGCTTCCTTTTAGGTTATATGACCATTATTATCTACCAATAATTATTCTCCATTACCATAGAAAAGAAAACTATGTCATTCTCATTATCTATCCTCTCTTGTACTACTATGCAGTACTTGTATATCTAGAAATTCTTCTTTCAACGTGATTTATGTAATTTCTTCATGTGACAAATTTTGTACATATTGAGACTAAAATTCATTTAATTATATATCTCCCGCATTATATCTTTTATTGATATGATCCTTCTCAAGTAATGTGTGACTTATATCAACCACAACCTTTATTAAATAAATGGTTTTATAAGTACTATCATATTTCATCATTGGGATATCATATAAAGATACACTTTTCACCTCTGTGTGAATTTTTATTACAAAAAGTGGCATTAAAAAATGTTTTAGATCCCTACAGATGATACTATAAAAAAATTGGTTTCTTTCCACTCCACAATTTTTGTGTAATACCATCATCTTATTTAGCTGGCACTCATTTTAATATGTATGCCACTATGTGTAATGCATATCCCCAAAATGATAATGGAAGATTCATATAACTCATCATTGATCGCACCATGTCTAACCTGGTATGTTTCGTCCTTTCTCATACATAGTTCCACTGAGGTGTATAAGAAATAATAAATTGAGATAAAATCCCAAACTTTCAAAAATAATCAATGAAGGATTGACTAAGATATTCTCTACCAAGATCTGAGTAGAGTTTCTTAATCTTCTTACTAGAAAGTTTCATAACATCATTATTGTTTTCCTTGAATTTGTTAAAGTAATATTACTTATACCTCATTGTGTAGGAATATTCATATCTTATTAAATAATTAGTAAAAATTATAAATTATGAGTTCCTACCCTTTTATTTAACTATAAATAGACTACATAGATCACTAGGAACTAATTCAAGAACCTTCTAGGCCCTTTTAAAATTTCCACTAAATAGGGATTTGGTCTTTTTTCCTTATAATCATGTGTCAAATACAAGAAATGGTTCTAGTTTAATGGATTCTAAATATTCATCTTGGTAAAAAAAATTCAAAATCTTTTTATTTAAATGACCTAGCTGGTGATTCCGTAGTTGAGTGTGGTATGAGTCATGTGAATTAGTTTTGCTTTTGATTTACATTACTTGGATTAGGCAATCTAACACATAATGACTATTATTTAATTTCATCTGACCATAAATTATATCATTATAAACATGAATAATTTATTCCAATACATTATAATAAATCTATAGGTATCATGTTTGGAAACAAAAATAATTTTTTTAATAGATGAAACATAATAAAAATATTTTAAATCCAAGTTCATTCCCATCGACAACATAAGGTGGAAGTATCTAATATCCATGATACTAAGTCTAGCTCTATTTGTTGCTCATAGATTTACCTCCCCTCAGTCAATATTCCAAAATCAACTTAGTTTCTATATTTGAATAAATATGTGATCACCAAATACTATAAATAATGCCTAATTTATAGAAATATATAGATTTCACTCAATAATAAATTCACCTGAAGCTTCCCCTTTCTTCTTTTCCAGGAAATTATTTTTTTTTCTAGTGCATCTTCTTTTCATAGGAAAAAAGGTAGCTTCATGTTCCATTACATCCCCCCTTATCATTATCTTATTGAAAGGCTACTGGAAAGAATAATTAGGCCCTGAGATCTTCATAAGGCCTTTACTTTTATTCACTATAAGGATGGAATGATTTTTACACTTTGTCTCTTTGTTAATTTGTAATAGTAGTGTTAGAAGATATAGAAGAGACTTCTCTATGCCATTCATATTGAAATTAATAACAATACTAGAGAATTTATAATGGAATGATGCAATAATGAGATCAATTCATAGTCATTATAGTAAACTAAAACCAAGAACCTCTAGTAGCTGAATGTAGATAATGAGTTTTACTACATGAGGCCCAACTTCCATAACTTCTCCAAGATTACTCTGAAATAGCACCTTGGATATTTCAAACTTTTCTTGTTTAGATCTCTCTTTATATATAACATAGATATGTGGGAGCATTTTACAAGAATCCATATCTTCATCTGACCTCATGAGTTTACTATAAATGGATGAACTAATTAAAAAATGAACCTTGACTACATAACTCAATTATTTATCTTACAAAGTGAACTCTTCATCACTTTCTTTAATTGTTGGCAGATCAATCAATGAGGATTATACTTTATATGATTTTTGTTCATGGAAAAATACAACCTGGAGGCATATAAACCATCCAAAGAATTTACTATGAGTAAGGATATAGAATTTATATAATATTTATCATATGTTTAATTTTTTTTTCTGAACTTTTCATTATTCAACAATTATAAAAGATAATGTTATTAGTACTTCACTTGATTAAAATTTCTGTGATACATAATGAATTTAATTTTATTATGTTTCCCACTAATTTATCAAGTCTCAATAACACTATATATTGAAAGGTTCTATATTTCCTTAATTATAATCGAGACGTAGGCTGTGAAAATTACAAGAATGTATTTTAGTAGGTGATCATGAAAACAAAAAATTGGAATCCCATTGAAATTTTGAGTTGACTCTCCATTCCAAAAGTCATAATATGATATTTCCTCAACCCTTACCTTTAATTTTGTATTTGAAAAACATAGTCTGTTAAACCCAATACAGATTTGGTTAATTCGCCCCACTGTATTTGTTATGACTTCCCAATAATTAAAATTTCCTCTGATGTAGGAATAATCAAGATATTAAATATGGGTTCATGTTAATTCATATATTGGAAGTCTTAATGACATAATAATATCTATTGGGGTTTTTTTATTATTCTTAAGGATTTTATTTTATTTCCATTACATATATTGTTAATATGAAGTAGATTTTACTTTAGTGATTAACCAAGTTTTAATAAAACATTTTCACAAACTCTATTTTTTAAATTAAATATTTACATATTATTCCATTTATTTATTTGAACACAATCTTTCATTCAAAATATAAATAATGAACAAGGAATAAATAAATAAATAAATAAATGACCTCATCATGATTTTTCAAAACTATTTATTTATTGAGTTGATAATAAAACAACCTACAACCTTGGTGAAAACTCATTGTGCGAGTGTTAACACAAGTTTTATAATTCCAGAAATCCACTAGTGTATCACCTACATTGGTTTCATCTCAATTCAATCTTAAAAAACCGATATGTGCCTTGGGATTCTCCTTTTATAACATGTATTTATAATTCATGTATAGGTAATAGGAACCAAAGGATTGGTTAAATAGAACTATATGAATCACCGTGACCACTCAGGTCTAATATAATAAATGAGATAGATATTCCTTTAAATAAATTATAATTATATTATTATTATATAATTGAAAACCATGTAATGAATTAAATTAAATTAATCCAACACATACTTATATCTTTATCAAGATCATGATCGGTCATATATATTCAATGAATGCACACAAGCATGATCGCTAAAATTTATTTATATTAATTATTTTTTATTAAGATAAATGTAATTATATTAATTAATTCCCCTTATCTAATTGACCATAAAATATCTCTTAGATATACCCATCATATATGCATTCTTGGAAAATAAAACATGACCAATAATTATATATAATTATAATAAATTAATAAAGCATTTTTAATTCTTTAAAACAATCACTACAGAGTTAAACACAAATGGTGTCAGTAGTGTAATTAGGTTTTAATACTATAGTTAATTATTATAATGTAATTTATTTCTTTCCTTTACTAGGAGACTACATGATGGGTACTTATGAGTTACATGCTCAGTTCTTTGATTTCCATGTATCTAAGATAATGTTTTGGGGCTTCAGTATCTATCTTGGCTGGACT
The DNA here is from genome assembly GCA_963277665.1 of Viscum album. Taxonomy (NCBI): domain Eukaryota; kingdom Viridiplantae; phylum Streptophyta; class Magnoliopsida; order Santalales; family Viscaceae; genus Viscum; species Viscum album. Next base: position 1,798,559,591 of record OY728138.1, read on the forward strand.
AAACGACTTGTACAAACCAGCTACACAATGTGTGTTCTGATTTCCATTTTTTTGCATAACCCATCAGTTGAATCGATGTGTTCTCTGGAAAAAATCACTCAACATGTACTCTGGAAAGTCATCACATGATCCTCTATGTCTTGTATCCATATAACACACCGATTGACTCGACATGTACTTCAGATGCATGAATTAACACATTACATCACATGTACAATGGCTATATGCCAGGTTTCCCTTTAATTACCAAGAATGTATGTCTCAAACAGTCATTGAACATGAATTTTACCACACAGTTCAGAAACATTTTTCCTCTAAACCATGTAGACTGCACAACGTGTACGCTAACTACATGCCACGTAATCTGAAAAGCCCTATGCCAGGTTGGCCTGCCTTATACACTATGTGAGATAAGTGCACTATGTGTAATAACTACTCATTATGTTGTGTATCCTGTGACATGTATAGGTGAATTGAACTTGGGTAAATGATGTGTACTCTGGCTACACAATGTGTAACCCAATCTACTACCTAATTTTTTTGGAACCTCCCAATAAAATCTACGATCACTTTTCATCTTTTCACAGGCCTTTAAAAAATGTGATCATTTAGTGATAAATATTAAAATGTAGATGTGGTGTGAATTAGAATTAATATTTAATGAATTTATAATATAAGAAAATATCTATACACTATTACAAATATTGATAAACAATCAAATAAAATATTATAAATTTAAACAAGACCCCTTTTATACTACTTGAAGATCCTAGGAAGAACAAATGTCCTTGGTGAGTGAGTAAACATTATGGTTTTGTTTCATATTTTATGAATCATTATTTATTTATGTAATATATAAAATTCATGACCAATGAAAATTTCCTATAAAAGTTTAACAAAAAAAGTCCTAGAATCTAGAGAGAAAATTTTTCATGAAAAATTTGTAATTAATTTAAATATATTTAATGATATAATAGCTCATATTAGGATCTTACTTCATTATAGTTATTGAAAATTTAAAACCCTTTTTGGATTTCCTTTATTTCATAGGGAGGAACCAAAGTAGATCTCATCTAGCAGCGATCCACACATGGTCATTTGATCTCTAAATAATAACCGATGGAATGTTGTTTTTTAGCATGGTAGATCAATCTTATTGTGTTTTTATTCTTGATCACTAAAATATCTTTCAGTCTTGAAGGGTTCTCTCTTGTTTTCATCATTCATGAGAGGAAGATAAGAGGATGACTCTACAAAGAGAAATCTGTTTGGAACAAAAAATCTCAAATCCAAAATAACCATACACAAAAACATATAAATATATTTATAGAGCTAAGGTTATCATTAACTTATTATTTAATATCTAAATGAACATTAAATAATATAATAAACCATATCTAAACCCATTCCAAATAATAATTACAATAATAATAATAATAATATTTTATAGAATGTACTAAATGGAGCAACAATAAATATTTTTTTACTATCTTGAAAATTAATATTTATCATTGGGAACGATATTAGTAGACTCATTATCGAATATAATTATCAAATACCCAAATAAATATTTACTGAATATTTATTCATAGAAAATTATTATATTCATGGCCTAGAAAATAAATATTTATTAAATATTCAATAAATAAAATAAATATTTTTATTCTAAATCTAGAGAATAATTTTTTTTAGTTTCTATGATTAATAAAACATAAATAGGATTATACCTTGATCTTAGAATAATATTTAGTAAAATAATTAAATTCCATTATAATTTAGTCAATATTAGAAGAAGCAATAAGTGTGAGACACTATAGGCTTATTTCTCATTGGAATTATGTGGGATTACCTAATTTCCAATATTACTATCTAGAAATGGGTCAAATAACCCTAGAGAATGAATTTAATGTCACAATTTTGAAAAATTAAAATTAATTATTACTATATAATATAATCTTTTTATCACAATATCTCATTAAGAATGTTTTATATCCATGTCATCAAGCTTTATGCTTGACACATCTTTCTATTACTATCTAAAACAAAAACATCATTGCACCATGGACAAATAATTTAATGCAACAATTACATTTCAATCAAAGGTATAATATATCATCTTCCATGAAGATGGAATAGTAAAATCCTTCATTGACTGATTAATCAATAACACAGAATTCATGATGTGCCCAACACACCAAAATTCACCATGAACTATTATAATAATCATTTATGACTATAAATCTAAGTGTGTCCCATAATTATCTATTATATGACTATATTACTATATTTAAGAATATCATCATGGAATTTCAGGGTTCTCATCATTATGTGGAACTTCTATGACCTTATCAACGTGATAGATACTCTTAGACATTATTACAATAATTTTAGTTAGAACAATGAACAATATTTAAAATGATGGTATATTAATATTCAAATCATCAAATATACATATAATCCAATGTAAAAACATTACCCAATCCAATAAAAAGTGGGATAACTTTTTAATTAGATCAACAATTACCCATATCACATGATGATTCTATGGTGTTTTTGGGAAACCTGTAATGAAATCAATTTTAATATCTTCTCACTTTCATTTCAAAATGGGAAATGAGTACAAAATACCCACACGTAATTGATTATTCACCTTTATTTATTTATAGGTCAAGAAACAAGATAAATAATTTTATACATCCATCTTTATCCCAACCCACCAAAATATCCATCTGATGTCATAGTTTATCTTTTATTCTCCATGATGAACTTTCTAAATAGAGTTAAAGAATTTACTCATCACAACCCTCTTAAGACTCAAAGAAACCAATAACCTATCATAAAATTAAAATGTTGAGTTTACATCTATAAACCAACCTTTAATGGTCTCACTTCTATTTGAGGCATCAATAATCCTTATATATTTAACATAAATCTTTTTTCATTAATTTACTTGGTAAAAAAATAACAAAGTTACATTGATAAAATGTATCATCATGTAAATTATTTTTTATGAACTTTTAGATTAAAACACACCTTCATGCCTATCACCTACAACTACTCCACTAATTCCTTTACCTCTTGATAATTCTAACTCAAGTAATCTACCATAATATTCCACTTCTATGGTGTATAAGATAACTCAAAATAATTTTTCAAAAAATAATCTTCCAATATTTATTCCATGATTTTCAAATCCTGTTGAGAGAAGATATTCCTTTGACTGATGTCATCCAAATAGATCATAAAAATTTCCCTGAATAGGTAATGTATTCAAATTTTCAAGTAACAGAAAACCATATGTAGATCTATATTGTGTATAGGATAGTTATTCTCATGTGGCTATAATAGCCTTGATCTATAGATAGTGAAATTATTTGATTACATGATCACTCAACCCATCTGGGATCGATATACATCAAAATAAATATAGAACAATTCACTAGACTATGGAATGATTAACAAAGGTGTAGATACTATAATTTTATTTAACTTATCTAAAGAACCCTGGAACTTTTCATCCAAATAAAAATTTATGCATTCTTAAGTTAATTTCATCATTAGTGATGATAACTTTGAAAAATATTAAATGAAGTGTTAGTGGTCTCCAACCAATGCCAAGAAAAACTAAATGTCAAATACATTCTTGGATCACTTGAAAGACGTCAATATATCAACTAATTTTAGATCCATTGAGATACCCTCCTTTTAAATAAAATTCTATAAGAACTTCACTTACCATATCCAAAAATAATATTTGGTTATCTTCATGAATAAATCATTCTCTTGATGAATCTCTAATATTGCAGTTTTCAAATTCTTTTTATGATCCTCTTATAATCCAAAATAAATCAAAATTTAATGAAAAAATAGAATGTTGATTAATTAATTTTATTTATAGAAAACAAGAGTCATTAAGGATATAAAAATAGTATTATAATTAATAACTCCAAAATATATCCCTAAAAACTCAAAATTCCCATGCATAATTATTAATGTTGTCTTCAAAATGTCCACCTCCATCACCCTCAGCTGGAGATATCTTGATTACAAATAATTACCCAAAAACTAATTAGTTCTATTTAACTAAATGAATATATTATCAATATAAGTAAATGGGTATATATTATTCAAAATTAACTAACTCAACGACATTTAATTAATAAAAAATCACAAGTTACCATTGTGCTTCTTGAAAAATAGATTTAGAGATCCCTAATGAAAAATTATTAGTTTAATAAATCCCTTATTCTCCAAACCCTGTAGCTAAATCCTTAGCTCTCACATTTTCAGAGGTGACACATGATATTATGGAAATGTGATCAAATTTTTTTAATGTAATAAATTGATGGAGAAATACACATATCTCTTTGGTGTAAGTGTAGTGAAATTATTTAGAAACACATCCATGAAATATTTTTTCACCACTGGTGATTGAAAAAATTTAACCAAGAACGATCCAAGCTACTAGAGACACTAAATCCCTAAGGTATTTAACAATTCATCCAACATGACCGGTCTGAATCTTTCAATTACCTTGAAAAGTGTGAAAAATTTCCTCATGTGAAGTGAAAGAAACTATTTTCCCATAGTAGTCGACAGGAGCCTTGAAATTCACAATCCAATGTACCCTAGTTTTGACATCTTATTTGTCCATATCCAAAAGTAATAGGTTCCCTAATATTTCCACATTATTGTTTATATTGGAAAATATGGTAATATAAACCCCTACTCTACTATTTCTTTAAGTGTTATATCATTATTTAGGGAAGATATTAACTCTATATGAAAATTTATTTATTTAACTTCTTATAAAGATATAAATGAATGATATTCATTCTTGTCAAACATAGTGGAGACTATATTAGAAGAAAAGAAAAAATACCTCTCACTGTCATATATATTACCTTGTACTTATCCTACACATTCTCCATAATAAATAGTTATTCTTGAAACTAATGAGGATTTCCACCAATCCTTAGTTTCTACTCACCTCAAATCCTTTTTTTGATTCTCTATAGATATACTTAATACCCACTTCTAATTTAGACCTCCAATTCTAGAACACAAAGATAGGAAACTAAATAATTTATTCAAATATCATAGTTTCTTGAAATAACAACATGCCCTAGGCTCTATTTAATAGTCAGGATTTTTGGTGTACTATGCTACCACATTAGTAACACCCAAGCCGCCTCATACCTTGAGAAAATACTAATCTCACTTATATATTTTGGATACCTCCCTACTAAAAGTTTTTTAATTTATTCTATTAACCTATATAAAAATGCTTCCCCCAACACCTAAGTCAAGAAAGAGAGGAATAAATTCATTTTATATCAATCATATCAGCCTCCACCATGTTTTACCTATTTTCTACCACTTCTTAGGTTGGTGAATCATGTAGTATCACCTTCAGTTAAATCTTAGGTTGATGAGTCATCCCAAAAATTATTTTCAAGATATTTTAAATGGTTTCCAACTCTTTAAAAAAAAATAAAAACTATAAAAAGTGAGTGACATATGTAAACATTATCATGTTCCCGTGATCCATCTCTTGGAACTTTCTAGATTTATTTAGAATCAATATGATATGGTAATTTTTTTATTAAATATCTTATTAAATACTACTAATATTATATCTATATATATATATATATTTTATTCTATATACATATGCACCAGATTATGTGTTTCTCCCTTAATCAATTAAGTATCAAACTTCACCACCAATTTCTCTGTGGTATCAAGAAAATAGAAGATTTAGTGGATCCTCTTGAACAAATCCATAGATTTTTTTAGTGCACTATCACACTAAAGGTTATTGGGATTCTACTTTTATAATTATGAATCATGACACTCTTACTTAAGGAAAATATTGATTTGGCCCCTTCGAAGAACTTGGATCAGTTGAACCGGTTTGTTCCAGAACATAGAAGAAATCTCAATGTTTATAACTCTTAACTTCTACACATGCTCACTTTCCACATTCTTAGTCTCTTCCTCATGAAAAATCTCTCTATGTGGAGGCATATATATAACATCAAAAACTAAAATATAAAATCACATATGATAATATATAGTAATTAAATATACTAAAACTATATAGCCCAAAACCCAAAACTAAAATTGTATGCCAATTTGAAACTATTCAGCCAATGGAGAATCATTAACAAAAAATATCATGCCAGTGAAAATAATAAATTTCAACCAAGTTATTTTAAAATTAATATAGTTCCATTTTTTTGGAAATATCATTTTAAATTCTAAACCATTGTATAAATTAAATACACATGTATGTGATCTCTACATGTTCTTACCATGATGCATGAACACATTGCTCATCCCCACCTGTCATGGTTGCAGACAACTATAGGACATAATAGACAAACATCCTATTAGTGATCCTTGAAATCAACTTCTCTACCCAAATTCTCTAGTAACCAATGTATCACATTAAAGATTCTAAACACACCTTTTTATGGGAACCTCTCATGTTTTTACCATCATAGTCTCAACTCTTAACAAAAATCCTAAATTCATAAACTTTAAATATTTTCTTAGACACCATTTTATGATAAAACCGATTTAGGAGCCCAAAACATGAGACCCATTCTAGGATCGCCACACAACATCAAATGCATTCCCCAATATCCAGAGGATATATACTAAGGCTGAGAGATAAGAATAATTATTCGGATAATGATTTACCCTCAAATAAGTATCCAAATACACAAGACATAAATAAAAATAATTTATTTGAAATCCAAAAATAAATTTGAAAAATCTATTTAATATAAAAAAAAAGTTGTACAAAATAATATAGTCATAATCTTGATATGACATAACAACCAAAATAAAATTATCATCCAATGTGGATAATCCCACTCCTACTCAAATGGGAAACCAAGGATCACCACATCCACCAAGGTCCATAACTAAAAAACATTGGAGCCTTTCCCTTACCTGCATCACAACATTAGATATCTATATATACACTGAGATATGTGGGTAGGTTTAAGTAATATTCCTCAATAGGATTTCCCCAAGTATCTCTAATAATATCCCATTTAACACTTATTCCCAACCATATATCCATGTTAATTGAAAATAGGTTAGTATATTTAAAGAAAAATAGATTATTATGAAGTTAGATAGAACTTGGTAAAACCATAGAATTAGTTAAAAATAATATAACTATAGGACCCTAAAAAATTAGTAAAAAATAATAATAATCTCAATAACATTCTTAACATGGAACTCCAAGCTTTACATGAATTGAGATATTTTATAAAACTATTATTATTCAAATGTGACCATTATAACCTTTCTACTGAATTTAATGATATAAATATGAGTAACATCATTTAAAATGTATGTATAATAATACTAATTAATACAAAGGTATTTATTAATTATTAGGAACTAAAAATTTAGTTTTACTAAATTTATTTTATGCTTCAAAAAAGAAATTCCATTAAAAGTGATTTTTATTGAATTTTGTACCTAGAAATTATAATTAATTTTAAAAAATAGAAATTTATTTTTACATAAAATGAATATAAATTTTCCAGTATGAATATCGAAATTAAATTAGGGTGAAAATTTTATAATTTTGTGAACTGATTGATATTTTAGTGAACAGTGAAAAATACTATTTTTCTAAATACTCTCATTTTAAAAAAAAAGTAATTTAAAATCTCCATTATATTTTGAATTTTGATATAAAGTTATATATTATCCATTTTATTTATAATAAATTAATTAATTCCATTTTATTAAGTAATATTCATGATTTTGATATAAGTTAATTGTTATACGTGAAAAACATATTTGTCTAAACACTATTTTCATTACGTTTTATGCATTTATATTGAAGTTATTTTCTTACTATTTTAGAAAATATCTTTTTTAAAAATATAATTTGTTTTTTTTAAATTATCATGTAATAATTAACTTGGAGTTAATTTTTTAGAATGTTCTAAAAAGATATATTTTTTGATCAATAGTGAAAATACTGATTTTATTTAATTTTTTTTTGTTTAAAGAATTTTAAAAGTTTTATTTTTTATAAATTGTTCTTAAATGTATAATTAGTTCATTTATGTTATTAATAATATTATTTTGTTAATTGAAATAAATTATCTATTTAATTTTTATATAATTGTTTTTAATTAATATTTGTTTGGATAACTACTTTTCATCGCATTTTTCGAGTTTTATTTTAAATAAAATTATGCCACTTAAGTGAATTTAATTTGATAAAATGAAATAAATATATGGAATCATCACAATTAATGTTATATAATATGTTTAACTTAATTTATAGTCACCATGAATAGTAATTGAGGTAAAAATTCATTGCCATAGTTAAGGGTAAAATGAGTTTATCTTGGGGCGGGGGGTTAAACCAAGAGATAAGGGTAATCTTGACTATTTAAATTTTCCAAGTGTGTCCACTCCCACAATTATAAAAGGAAAAACTTCCTTTCTATTCTTTATATAGGTTTGATCCTTTTAAATCAACCAGAAACCACCCAATTATCTTTTAAAATTTCATATTCACAAATTATTGGTGTTGATTTTATTAAGGGACCATTCCATGGGACTTTAACAATGGATCTTAATGAGGCCTACCAAAGAAAAGGTAATCATCTTACTTGACTTTTTTAAATTTATTTATTCTAACAACTTCTATTAATGTATGGAATTAATACTAAAACAATAAATTCATTATCCTTAATATACTAAAATTTTATTATGATTATGTAACCACCAATACCCAGCACCTTTTCTATCAAATGGAAATTTAAAGTATCGCTTGTGCATATATTTGGAGTTCCACCTCCACAAAGTGATACAATTAATTTTCAATCCCCATATTTCATGCATGGTTATTATGATGGGTCTAATTTTTATAAATTATATTAGTTAAATAATTATTCTCCTATCATTATAATTTCAAATCTACCTTCTTACCTTCTAATCTGTTGGAAAATGGAAATGTTGCATGTGCATGCATGTGGACTACCTCCTCCATGAAACGATGTGATTTGTTTTCATTTCCCATTTACATAAATGATAATAAGGATATTTTTAATGAATATATATAATATATATGATATCATAATTATTTGATAATGGTTAATTATTATTTACCTTTCTTTTATTCCATCCGTCAATGAGTGAAAACATAGTTCACGCATATATAGGGTGTACCGTATCCATGAACAATATTATTCATTTTTTATCTCTAATATTTATGGATGGATATAAAAATAATTATAATAAATTGATATGATATTTAAATTATTATTAAAATTCTATAGATCATGGAACCATAATCTTTGTATATGGACTAGAACTACCAAACAAAAATTCTCATGAAAAACAAAACATTTAACACTCAAAAAAGGATGATTTTAATTAATAATTTGTAATAAAGGGTTTTGAAATGGTATAAGTGAATAATATAAGATATTATAAGTATCTTAATTACTATGTTACATTATTATAATAAAATTTTAATTATTATACAAGAGGTTTGAGTGCCTTTGAAATAAGTCAAACTAGGTGTCAGGGTTTATAGTCTCCAATTTTCTTCTTTAGGACATATGTTATGTTATGAAGTTATCTTTATTTATGAGGTGTAAATACAACCAATTTTAAATTATATTTCTTGAATATAATTATTTTAATGATATTTAATGATTGATATTATGTTAATATTTTTAGGGGCTAAAGATTCCAAAGTTACCAATGCGGTAAGGGTTTCTTGTCTCAATTTTGTTTCATGAGACATATGCCATATTCACCACATATTTATTCAATTTAGTAAATATAAATCACCATTAATATTATATATAATTTATAAATTTAAATTAATGAAATTTTAATTTTAATTTATGTTATTTATTTCATGGTGGTTATGATTCAAAATAAAAAAACAGTAAGGATTTTGTGTCACAATATAATTGTTTATCTAGATTATTTATGATTAAGTTATCAATGATTAAATATCATGATATCTATCTCAATTATCCAATTAATTTTTTATCCTTAATTTATTTCTAGATATCACATGTTTTTCTTTCATTTTTCTCACTTTAAGTTCCCATGAGACTGAAATAATGTTTTAAGGAAAACTGACTATATTTTTCTCTTCGATCAAAAATAATTTTTCTTCAAGATATATGTTTTCTAAAAATATTTTAAAGAATGTTTTTAATATTATCCCATGGTTGTTAAATTTAATTTTTACTCATGATTTATTTTTTATGAAATTGATTAAAATTATTGATATTTTCATTTCCCGAATGAGGAAAATTTGAATTTTTAGAAAAAATGAAGATGGAATATTTATTTTAACACACATGGTATGAATAGAATTTTACACTTTCATGAATCCTCAATACTTTAAAGATTGATTTACATGTTTCTATGTATCTTTTAAATTAAAATATTTTTTATAATTTTTTATAATTTTTTGTATGTTCAAAAAATTTATTCCAAAATTATAATGGTATTTTTCATAAGAATTATTCCAAGTGATATTTTAAAGGAATATTCATTTCTGATTAGAAACTAATTAAGTTTAAATAGAGACATTACACAAGGAAAACAAACTTATTATTTTTATATATGGTTTATTTTTATGATGATGATATATTTTATAAAACAATTTATTTTCAATGGGATATGTTCAGATGAAATGTTGAATTTTTTATGAAACTATTTCCTTTCCATGATTTATAATATCTGATGAATGTATTATGATCTTATGAAACAATTAAGAATGTAATATGAATATATGATGAGAGTGCAATGACTCAGATTTTCAATTTACTATTTTTTGATAATGTATGAATTATTTTTTAGATCAAGCGTTGATTCCACATGAGATTGTGAGGCTCGATGTGACCAGAATAAATATATGAGATATATTAAATATATTAAATAACAAACATATTTTTTTAAATGTGTAATAACATATAAATGAGGGACTAGATCATAAATCCAATGACACCATTGAGTTTAGAATGAGGGTTTACCCTAGGTATGGACTAACTTTTATCGGTGTGGCTTGTTTTAGGAAAAGTCCTCGCAGGTGTAAAATGAATAAAATAATTAAGTAAATTAATTAATTTGTTTATCGACAGAACAAAATAATTTAATTATTTAAATATTTTCTTATAGAAAATTTTCAAGATTTTCTACACAACCCATCAAACTGGTGAGAGCCATTGAAGCCATTGGAGGAGATTCCATTAGCAGGTGATGACAAGATCAAAGATCTACGACCGATGTGAGAGGAATTCAATGGATCTCACCAATGATAATTATGCTGACTTGTTATTCATTAGTGATCGATCCAAATTGAGGTATGAATATTTTTTTGATTTATTTTCTTTCCACATTATTAATTTCAATGATGGAAACAGTGAAATAAACCAATGAATTTATCCACAATTTAATCAACTTGTGGTATGGGAAAGATTAATCGGGATTTGGTAGAATTTTATTCATTATTTAATTGCAATATCTTCATTATTCGTTCTAAAAGAAAAAAATCATGGTCGACACAAACATTGACTGTGGTCCGTTCTTTATGATTGTTATTATTCTTTTCCCCCCAAATTATTTATTCATCATGGGCATTCTTTGTTTGTCCCTTGGGTTGAAATATCCCAATAAATCAATATTTGAACACCCATTTCTTGGTTCAAAGATCCAATTTTGTAGATCTTGGATAGGAATGACATGAAAGTGGAGTGATAGTGGAAGAAATAACATATCTTGTTTTTTTGTAATTGATTTCATGTTCTTCAGTGCACAATGAAGAATAGACTTTTATGGTGGTTTCTGAATTGACTTTATGATAAGAGACTTTTGTTTGACGATGTAGAGTATTGGATGAGGTGGTTCTTGAATTTCCCAGTTAGACAATTACTAAATCGAATGTCAGAGGAATTAGAATCAATGAAGATTCGAGATCTAATTTTTTTAGAGATTTTGCACTATACGACGTGTAACTTATAGTCACACGCCCACTGGGATCGTCCTAGAAGAAACTAGGGTTTTAGAGAAAGTTAAGAATCACACAATTTGTGATCTATACCTGATGTCTTGACATGTACCTCAGAGTTTACATGGACATAGACTAGAGTAAAAGGGAACATACATGTCATGTACTCCCATAAGTAAAAATCCTGGCTTAGAATACATAGACACACCCGTGTTCTGGAACATAGGAATATCACACAGGTAGCCAACACACCATGTACTATTACCCAAACATGGAAATTGTACATGGGCTATTTTCAAGGGAAAAAATTGATGTGAAGGGAATTAATGTGTAACCCTACTATATGATGTGTACTCCTTAAAACATGTCTTGGAGACCTTTACTTCTATATCTTGGACAAGTTTTGCTTGGGTGCATTACCCATATCCATTTCCGAAGGGTTATTATGGAATAACCTCATTCTCCAAGGGAAATAATCCCTTCTATAGGACTTCTTAGATAGTTTTCTTGGAATCATTTTGAATGGTTAAGAGTGAGATCCTCTATTCATCTTTCTGACCTAGGTTGAGATCTTGGTATCATTATGACAACACAATAAGTTCACTGATCCTCTACTTAGCAGTTTAATTCATATTGAGTTATTGGTACACCCTATGACCATGGGAGTGATCCTCATCTATGTATTATATATATTCAGACTAGCATCATATACTTGTAATAGCGAGACTCGATGAGAATTACCTCTCCGACAGACTCAAAAGTGTGTTCTCTCGGAAGATTTCTACTTAAAACCCTCAAGATGGGATCCTAGTATGGTATTATTGTTATGAATTACCTTTATAATATGTGTATATTTTTATTATATTGGGATAGTCTTGTTATATGTCCTGTAGAAAAATACCTGTGTAGAGTTGACTGTATTCTTTTTTGTATGATTTATAGTTTTGGGGTGTCATAATGGGTATTGTTATACTCACCCCAACATGGAATTTTCCTACACATGTTGTGTCTTTGGAGGATGATTCACCTTTTGATAGAGTTTTAGATAGACCGGTACAAGGCATCACTTAGTGAGACCAGACACACCGTGGCATATTCATGTGGTAGCTTGACAGTATTCCCAGTTTTAATTTTAGATTGGACTTATTTTCAGGCCCTTTTTGGTGGGATTATACTTAGCCATGTTTAATTTCATTTAATTCCTATCTTACTCTGGTTACGAGATATAGATATTTTCATACTTGGTTGTTCACTTGGTTTTTACCTTTCAAAAATGTATGGTCTTAGATATGTGTGTGTTTTACAGGTACTTAGGCTTAGTCCTTCCATGTTAGTGATATGCCTACTTGATGCTAGTCATCATCCCCTATACTATTGGAGGTGGGCTTGGGGAGTCATCAAATGATCCCCATTGGGATGGGTCAAGACTTAGTGGTATTGAAGAGGAAAAATTTAAATCATCAATAAAATTATTAAAGATCCGGATTAATCTTACCCATATTATAAGATGAGTGAATCGAGGATCAATTTGTTGGTTGATTGATCAATTTTCATTGTAGAAATTAATAAATGTAAAGACACCAAATTAAATTAACATCCTACCTAAAATGACACACACCGACCATTTTTAATTCATACTTAGTGTAAAACCCACGTTTTAAACTCAACAGTTCCCTAAGATATCTAATACATTATCCCATTTAGAATTTATTACATTTTTTCAAGAAAACTACATGAACATGCTATTTAATATATTGAATATATTTAATGTAATTAAAATATATATTCCAGGAATGATGAGCCTTGTAATTTCACTCCATCTCAAGGATTGTCTGAAAAAACAATCCATACAACATCCAAAAATAATAAATGGGAAATCTGATTCATTAAATTCTCCACACATTGGGTATTTAAATCCCAAAAAGCCTGAAAAATGGATACACAAAGAGATGTAGATACTGATTATATATCTAATCCACCTTATCCCAAGTTCTCTCCTTATGATTCTCATGCTGCCAACATGCATGTGAAAAAGGAATATCTTTCCAATAAAGTATCATCTCTTTATGATCCTCAATCTCTAATGGGTACTCTTCAAATGTAGCTCCATCCTAGTTGTCTAGCGTTCCTCGTTTGATAACATGTGATGGGTCATGAACGTTCATACTCAACCATGACATGTGGAAAACAACATGTACCAAATATAACTACAGTGGTAGAGCTAAGAGGCATGCCACCTCAATAACTCTACATAGTATCTAGAAAGGGACAATAAATTATAGTGATTTGGCTGGGGCAATAAACTGTCTCTGAGATTCATTTATCTTTTCATATACTACAAAGAGTTGGAGAGGTGGCACATCCCATTTCTCTACTACTAAAATTTGACTGGGTACACGACGTCTTCAAAGTGTTGCAGCTATGGAGGTACATGCATGACCCATCACATGTTATCTACTAGGGTGATCTGGACATCGAGGATGGATCTACATTTATTGAGTACCCCATAGAGATTTAGGATTGGAAGGAGATGATCCTTCATGGGTGACAGATTCCTTTAGTACCAATCTGATGGCATCACAAGAATCATTAGGAGATAACATAGGAGTGGGAGGCTCATATACATACTCCATAACCACATCTCTTTATGTAACCCTTATTTTGGATTTTAGGATGTAAAACCCCAAGGTGGGGAGAATTTAATGACTCATATTTCCATGTATTATTTTTGGATATTTTATGGATTATTTTTCAAAAACCAGTAACTAAGATGGTGAGTTATTTCACGGTATAGCTTGCCTGGAATAAATGTTTGAAATATATAAATATGTTAAATAACACACACACACACACACACACACAGTTTTATTGAAAAATTGGTATAACTTCTAAATAGAGGCCCAGATTAGAAATTTGAGGGAACTATTGAGTTCAAAACACAGGGTTTATCTTAGGTGTGACTTTACTTTGGATGGCATAGTTCGTTTGTTGAAAAGTCATCATAGGCATAAAATGAATAAAATAATTTAATAAATTACTTTATTTCTTTATCGATGAAATTTTATAATTTCATTCTTTAAATACATGAATGTGGGAAATTTTTAGGGTTATCCACATAAGCTTTCAAATTAACGAGATCCATTGGATTTATTGGAGGATATTCCATTGGTGGACGATCATTAGATCAGAGACCGATGACTGGTGTGAGGTGATTTCAAAGGCTATCACCAATTATAATGATTCAAACCCATTCTTCATTAATTAATGATCCAAATCAAGGTAATAAATTTTCTTGATTTGGTTCCATTCATAATTATAAATTTCTATGATGAATATGGATCCACCAACCAATGAATCTATTTGTGATTCGTTCATCTTATGAGATGAGTTAGATTAATCATGAGTTTGGATAATTTTATTAATGATTTAATTTTTATCTCTTCATTATTCATTCTAAAGGAAAAAATTGAGGATTTCATGATCATTGATGAGTTCTATTCCTCATGATTTTTCTTGTTATTTTTTTTCCTGATTCTTCATTCATCGTAGGAATTATTTATTTGGACCATGTTTCAAAATATCCCAATGAATAAATCATTGTGAACACATTTCATAGAATAATAATCCAATTTTTTAGATCATGTGTTGAAAAATTATTTCAGTGGTGTGATGTTGGAAGTGAAAATGAATCAGATGGTTTTTGGTACCCTACATCACATTATTTAGAGTAAAATTAAGAACAACATTTTATGGTGTTCTCAAAACATATTTAACGACCATGACCTGTTGTTTAACGACAATGAGGCTCATACTATGTCATTCCTAGAATTTCTTGGTGAGACAATCTCTCAATTGAAGGATAGAGGCATGGGAACATATGTGGATTTGAGATCTAAATTTATGGGAAATTTCACACTACAAGGCTTGTAACTTGGATCCACACATCATGTTATCCCTACCTTTCTTTGGATTGGGTTTCAAATAATGTTATGGATTACATAGTGTGTGACCCTATCACGTGATAGGTGGTCTATCCCTAGTGGATTAGTGTGTACCTCAGAGGGTACACGAACACAAGCTATAGTACACAGTAATGGAAACACCATGTAATCCCACACAGACATGGCTTGGCCTGGTGTACATGGACACACCCATGTACTGGTAGACCAGAAGAGTACACACGAAGCCGACAAGCCATGTACTATTACAAAGAAATGGACACGAGATACAATCCATTCAAATTAAAAAGACATGAGGTCAAGGTACAAGAAATGTGATCATACAACATACTGTGCAGTCCTTGAAACATTTCATGGAGCCTTTTTTCCTCTATATCTTGGAAGAGTTTCATTATTGTGAATTCCCTATATTTATTCCATGAGGGTTAGTACGAAATCACCTCCTACTCATAGGATAGAGATCAATTCAACATGACTTCTTAGATAGAGTTTCATGAATATTTTTACAAGGCTAAGAGTGAGATCCTTTATTCATCTTCATTCCCTAGGAGGCATTCTTGATATTTTAATGACCAACACTAGGTAGACACCACACCTATAATTCCCAGGTTAATCCATATTAAGTTTTTTGTATACCTTATGGCCTTGGGAATGATCCTCAGTTGTGTATCACATCTCATTGGACTATAAATGTTACTTTTAATGGATATAATCGATGAGAATTATCTCTCAGACAAACATAATCATTGCTTTCAGACTCAGGAGTGTGGTCTCTTGGATGAGTTCTATGTGGAACGTTTGAGATGGTACCCTACATTGGTATTATGGTTGTGATTTAACTTTATATTGTGTGTCATTTTTGAGTTAATTGAGGTATTATTGTTATATGTTTTATAGCCATATACCTATGTAAAAATAAATTTATTCCTTTTTTGAATGCATAGTGGTTTTCAATTTCCTACTGGATATTGTTATACTCAACCATTCATGAGTTTTTCCCACATGGGTCATGTCCTGTGTAGATAATAGACCTTTTGAAAGAGTCTTATATGGACTAGTACCAGTAGGTGCTTAGTGAGACTAGACAAAACAAGGTGTGTTCCTATAGTATCTTGAAAATATCCCAAATTTTACATTTAGTTTGGACTTGTTTTCAGACTTATTGTGGTGGGATTGTATTTGGACATGTTTAGTTTCTTTTATGTCATATCGTACTCTAGTTATGGGATTTAGATATATGCCTTTATGTTTTTTCAGTTGTTTTTACATTTAATAATTGTATGGTCTTGTATATGTGTGTGTTTTTCTAGGTACTAAGGCCAAGGCCTCCAATTTTAGTGATATGCCTACATTGTGTTAGTCACTAGCCCTTGGCCTATGATGGTGGGATTGGGGAGTCATAGAATAGGTCCCATTGGGATGAGTCGTGATAGGGTGTTCATGGAATAATATAACCCTCTAATGCACTGGGTAATAATGGATATATTATGAGACAATAAGGAAATTAATGGGAAGTAAACCCAATTTTATAAGAGATTATGTACTCTATCACTATCTTGGGAGAGAACCATGGATATTGCTATGATGGAATGGTGAGTGAAACCAATCATCAATAATAGTCTTGGAAGTGATACTTGAATGGGGAAATTATTTTCTATGATTATATTTATTCAATGAAATTACGTATTATTCCAATGTTATGCTCTTATGGCGCATGTTATTTTGTTATTTTATGATTTATTTCTTATAAACTACAATTATTTATTCCATGAATCAATATTATGATTATTGATATGTATGGTATGGTTTTCAAAAGTTAATATCCTATTATCATACCATTATTCTAATGTTATGTTTCATTTATCATCACTATATCTATTTTTTACCCTTACTGTTCATCTGATCTCACTATTACTTATGTGTTTTTTCACTAGGTTATGTTGAAAGGTTTTAAGTATGATATGTATAATAAGGGTTCTATTTATGAATAACATAGTGGAAGATGATGTGGATCTATTATAAACCTATTGTTTATGTATCCATGTTTTCAAATACACTATACCTATATGATTATTTCATGGATAATAATGTTATTTAATGAATATTCATCTATTAAGATGTAATATCTATGTATAAAAATCAGGGGTCACTATTGTTGGTATCAAATCCATGTTTAGTTACCTTTGGAAACTAGGAGGAAAATAATGTATTGATAACCACTAGGATAATATTATGTATTTAATAATAGACTATATTATGGTAAAAAAGGAGTGTAATGTTTTTAGAAAATAATCCCTAACTGTATATTACAAGTGGGAATAGTTTTAACATAGATACATCTAGGGGTAATAACACCAAGAAGAGTTGGTTAGTTATATATTGACCATCATTTTGGTGTATAGTGAGTGTGACCATACTACACACCTAGTTTGACACTCTTGGGTGGTATTTTTGGGTTAACTCACATTTTATTTATGAACCATTATGATGGATTTGAATAGAAAATGGCCAGGAATGACTTCAGTTAAACCTAAGGTGTCACTGATTGAAAGTAAAGTGTCTAGATTTAGACATACAATAAATGTATTTTCATTATTATGTGTTTTACCACTATGATTATTTTTTCACACTATGATTTGGGTTTTTATTCAATTGTTGGAACTAGGAGTAATTTTGTAAATTCCGAATGTGAAAGACAATGGAATGATTACACTGATGTGCAACAAAGTTAAATGAGAGTTTGAATGTGAAGCCCTTTTATTATTCCTAATTTCATATCTCATTATATAATTATCAATATCAACTTGGGTGAGTTTCTCAAGACCCCTAATTATATAAAAATTGAGTTGTAAAAAGACCATTGAGGGAAGAAAATTTGACTTTATACACATCGATTATGAGGGGAAAATCCTTTAGGGAAATGTCTTAGAGGAACAAGAATATATTTTATGTGTGAAAAAGAAGGGCATATAGCCAATAATTTTTGAGGAAAAATTAATAGTTTTATGTAGTAATATAAGGTTCATCCTAATTTGTAATTTATAGTTTAATGTATTTTGTTTTGGGAATATAGACATTATCAGTGTTAATGAACCAATCCCAGGGTTAACTTCAACACAATGGAAGGACATATACTGTGTAAATAATTGAAGTTGAAGGATTTACATGCTTATGTATTGAGATTATATAATTATGTTATATAGGTGTTTCATCAATTATATTCATTCATTAGAGAATTGGAAACATATAAGGAATTTTTTCAGATGTTTTGCATTACGGATTTTCATGAATATGTTGAATGGTTCTGAAAACTGGGAAAAACGAACTAATGGTAAGGTGATTTGTTATGGAAAACATATGATTGAGGGAAAGATAAACTTAAGCAGTTCCTAGTATTGAGATAATATTTTTTTTTCAAATAAATAGCTAATTTATATAGATCACATAAATGGGATAGTAATAGAGACTTTAGAACTCATTAGTAATTTGATGACAAAGTGGTTTATGTTATCTTTGATGAATTTTATAACATTTTATTTATTTATAGAATAAATTATATAATTTATTATTTTATTTTATCAATGATAACATATTTATTTCTTGTAATCATGTATGATTTTATTTAGGTTTTATTGGGATTTGATATATTACAATGTTTTATGAAAATATATTATAAAGATTATCACATATTTGGTATGTGACATTAAGAGCGGCATTATGTTATTTGGGATAAAGATGATTTAGGAAATTTATTGACCTCATTTGTAAATTTTGAGAAGTTGAATTCAGTCAGACAAATTTTGGAAGATATTTAAGGCAAACTACTTATTGAATGGGTTATATTGATCATTGGGTGTCATTGTAAAGACTTTATAGATTAAAGTATGATTTATCTATATTGTATAACCTCTGGTA
Source organism: Viscum album (assembly GCA_963277665.1). Classification (NCBI taxonomy): domain Eukaryota; kingdom Viridiplantae; phylum Streptophyta; class Magnoliopsida; order Santalales; family Viscaceae; genus Viscum; species Viscum album. The sequence goes on from OY728138.1 coordinate 1,798,579,487, forward strand.
ATATTTTTTTGTTAAATATCTTGATTTGGGAAGAATTATTCTTCAATATATTTTTGAGCTTTTTATCCATTAGATATTAATTTTATTTCTTCAATCATCAAAAATTCATCATGAACATTCATTTCCTTGAAAAAGAGATGAAGTGAAAATTGGTTGAAGAAAAATAAAAATATGAAATTGTTATTATTAAATAGAAATACATCATGTATGTGTATATTCTTATATTCTATATCTTGATAGGAAAATTATCCCTCTACTTTAGAAAAATTATATTAAAATAAAAAATGTTATTCTTATGACTTAATTTTTAATGAATTAATATTATTTTAACACGTCAATGATGTATAGATTTATGGAGATTAAATTTATATTGAACATGTTTTTCATCACCCTATATTAGTACTTGATGATAGTTTTCTCCTCCATGTCTAAATTTTCACTTGTTAGTAATGTTGTACTTATTTGAGAACCTAAATGTGTGATATTTCAGGAAACCATTATGTATCTCACTTTCAATTTTTTAAGGGAGTTTTATTATCCCTCTATATGATGTGAGATTTCAATAAAGGTATTTTGAAACATTGAAATATTAATGACCAATATAAAATTATGAGGGTTTAATTTTTTTAAGGGAGATATTGTAAGACCCAAAATATTTTATTTAAAAGAATAATAATCATCATACCATTCCTAACACCAACACTGAGCATTAAGTTAATTGAGATACATTGTAAAAATATTATTATTTAAATGTTTCCCTTATAACCTATCCATTGAATTGGAGGATATGAATATGAGTAATCACATTATAAAAGAAATGTATAATGTCCCTACTAAATAAAAATATATTGATTACTTTTTAGTAAATATGCACTCAGTTTTAGGGAATTTATTTTTTGATTCAAAAATGTATTTTCTTATAAAGTGATTATTATTGCATTTTGTGCATGGAAATTATAATTAATTTCGTCCACTTTTAGAAATTATTATCAAAAACCATCCCACCAGGGCCCATATATCTAATTGTAAGAGGACTGTGTAAACCCCAAGCCCACCATTAATAGACTAGGGGCTAGGGACAAGTGTCGATATAGAATAATAGAAATAGGAGGCCATTTCCAATTGTACCTATATGAACCCACCCAACTATCTCGATGAAAAAGTATATAAGGATACATAAAAGTACAACATCATGAGTATAACCATGAATTTAATAACTTATATGGAATACATCATTGTATGACATTATTAAAAGCTAAAAAAGTAAAAAATACACACTGAAATAAAAATTGAGTCCTAACCTAACAAAAAATGGAATAAAGGAAAACTAAAGAGATCCGGACTTCACATATCCTTGCCCGACCATTGTACACAATCAATACAACGATGTATCACTAAGATCAATCAACGTATACATAGATATACCTTTCATCTGAATAAGATATGACATGTATGGGAGAATTCCATGTATGGGTGAGTATATAAAGACCGAGTATGATGCATCGAAAATTTTTAATAGAGCAATATAAATGCACAACATGAGATCGCATAACTAATAATAAGAGGGATAAGAAAACCCAAAATATATTATCATAAAGAATCCTAAGATAGAGAGAGAGATAAAGGAGATATCCATATCTAATGAACATAAAATTATGATGAATCTTCCTACATCTTCAAAGGTCAATACCTGATGCCTAATATCTCACTAGTCTATATAAGGAACTGTGTGGAGGACTAGCACCTCACCACTTCAGCACAACTTATAGGGGAATATTATTCATTAGTGGATGAACTACCAAGTTTAATTGGGGTATAACTTAGTAGATATAAGACCCAAACTCTATTATGATATGGGGTGCCACTGTATAGTTAAAGGATCCACACCTTGGTGTGGTAGGGGGGTACCACTCGGTAGATAAAGGAATCATGACCTAGTACGACAAAGGGTACCACTCTGTAAGTAGAGGACCTATTCCCTGGTGCAATAGGGGTTTACAATCAACCAATGTAGAGATCATGGGGGACCCTTACCTTGGTACGGGGGGGGGGGGGGGGGGGGGTGGGTTCCAACCCCAACATTTCTCGGATGATCCATCCCTATCACTATTATCAGTCTAGAATTTCCTAAAGAAGAGTCACTCTCATGAAACCTCATGTAATATATAAAAATACACTATAAGGTATACCATAACATTTTATATGGAAAAAAACTTAGTATATGATAATCATAGTCTAATATATAAGTTCTAAAGAAGGAGATATAGTAGTTTTTTGATTATAAAATAAGTATACTATGTGTATGTAAGGTCACACAGTGTGTGACCTCACCTCATCAAATAGATGTTTTCCCAATTGGATACATCTTTAGAAGCCATGTCATATTACAAAACATATATAGGTGGTACACATTATGTCTCATCCACCAAGGCCTTTCTGATTCCCTTTTGGCCCATGACTATCTACATTGGAATGTACCCATATATATGGTCATATCTGAATAAATAGTTGTTCATGTGTACTTTGGGTATTCCTATGTTATTGATTATGTCTATGCATATAAACTATGAGATTATAAATTTAGATAATAGAATAGGTTCACATGATTTTTTTTTGGGGGGGGGGGGTGGTCCACATTTTGTGTGATATTTATCTCCACTGAAATTCCTATCCACCATAGCCAGGACACAATGTGTGGTCTTAATAGTCCACATCGTGTAGTCAGGTTTTCTAAAGAAATGTTGAAAAGTCCATACATGTTTCATCACATTGATGCTGCCACCACATCTACCTTGGATTATAATAGGGGTATAGGATCATGGTATGACTATGACCAATCAATCTCTATTGGCCATATTCTAGCCACCGAACCCCATACAAATCATCTCATCATATCACACAACTTTCATGGACAAAGGATGACTAATTTGACATCTGATCCATGTATCTATCACCCAAAACCCATAAATCCATTCTAATATATTCTAAAATCACTATCCCACATATCCATCAAACAATCAAAATGAATCTAGGGGTTTAATCCTGCTTGAACCCATTAATAAAATCTCGAACCGCGGCCCCATGGGCTAACAATAAATTACACGAAGAGTGATGGGGAAAAATTAACATAAAAATATAAATCCATAATTATAAAAGTATTATCATCCAATGATCATGTAAAAGGGGTATCCAAGGGTGTTATAAATTGAAATGATGGTGTTTTAAAAAATTAAAAAAAACCAAAATACAGCAGAGGTCAAGGGATGATCAATAAATCACATTTCAAATGACCAAAAAATAAAATCCATTATTGGAAAATAAAATATGATAGAAATTCATAAATAATGAGACCATCCTCGATCAAGGATTGATCATTGTTTAAGAGTGCATTCAATAGTGATGAATAAGATCTGTTGCATTCTATTCATTATTATTGATCCAATTCAATCTGATCGTCAGTCTGCATCATTAATGTTTCTAATGCCAATAAAACATTCTCTCCTCGAATCCTCAAATGGTTATACAACTAACCCTAAAAAAATAATAACAATTTATTTATGTAGAATTAGACTAGGTTAGGTCATTTAATTATAATAAATAAATAAATTATTTATTTTATTAATGGAACAAGGAAGTTTTCACCTCCCATGAAATGAGAAACAACGACCTTCTTAAGATAAACCCCATGTTTTGGAATCAACCATGTTCCCAGATTTTCCATTTAAGGTCCCATACAATTAGAAAACCACTTATACTAAAATGATAAATGGTCATGCATTAAAATATGTTAATATTATTAATATATAATTTTTGGGGTCCTAAGACACCTAAACACCACGTTGAATATGTGGATAAATCAAAATATATATACATAGTAATATTCAAAGTAATAATTCATCAAAAATAGAGCCATTACATTCTCCCATCCTTCAAGTGTTTTCTCCTTGAAAATTGTACGAAAAATAAAAAAGATGAGGGTATTGCGTCTGTATCTGACTATCATGCTCCTATGATCTCCCATTCATGCTCCCATTCTACTGAAGATCACAAACCAATAGGATGGTCCATCTATATAGGATCCTATCCTTATGATCCTCAATCGCTATTGGGTACTACAGGAAAGTGGATCTATCCCTGACATTCATCTCAACCTAGTTAGTATCATCAGTAGGATCATTCACGTATCTCCTCAGCTAAAGTACATGGAAGACATCCTGAACTTAGTCCAATTACAAAGGAAATGATAGGTAGTAAGAAGCCATGGAAACCCCAATAGAATCTTGAAATGCCTAATGAACCTTATGGATAACATTCCTCCCTAACTAAACCTCTAAATTCCTCATCATGAGGAGACTCTCTAGAAATTATTATCTCTATTATTAAATTCCAATGGAATAAAAAATCGACCTTCATAATATTTCTACCAACTTTGGGTTGTCCTTATATGCTCGTGGATCACTTAAACATTCTCCATCATCACTTGTTCCATATGCATCCCAACTAGAGATGTATCCCATATCTCAGTCTAGAATAAGGGTGTTCTGTAGGTCCTCCCATGCAGGCCACAAAACGTTTCCGGAATATAATAGGGTGATATATGTTATTGTAAGAAAACTCTACCAATTACAAGTGATCCTCCCAGCTCCAGCCAAAGTCCAACACACAAGACATTAGCATATCCTCCAACACCTAGATAGTCTACTCAGTTTGGCCATCCATTTGTGGATATAATTCTCTACTCATCTATAACTAGGTCCCAGAAGCCTCCAATAGTCCTATCTATAACTATATTGTGAACTAAGAATAACAGTTGAAGATAATAATCATGGGAACCCCATGAAGCCAGATGATCTCCTACACATAAAAATACCCCAAACTCTCAAGCAAACTATTATCTTTGATTTAAAATAAGTGTTCTAACTTGGTATGTCAATTTATAATCACCTAGATTGATTTATGGATTATCACTACCCACAGAAGCCCCATCACAAATTCAATAGACATATCATCCCATTTCCACTCTAGTATGTCAAGTGGTTATGTCAAAGCAATGGAAACATCATGCCCGACCTTCAAATAATGACACACGAGACACCAAGGTACAAACTCAGAAACACACCACCTAATTTTATCTCATAAGAATAGATAATGATGGTCATTATAAATATTTTCCACCCTGGGATGTATAAACATGGTGGAAGTATAAAACTACTTCCTCAACTCCTCATGAATCATGACTGGAACCGTAGTACATCCTTTAAAATAGATATGTGATCTATGCTTTAGAAAATTCATCTAGTGAATCTATTTAGGATATATAGTCATGTAAAACCTCACAATTGATGTATCCTAACCAATACTCTCTTATACTCAGAAGAAGCATAGAATTCACCACTATCAAATGAAGTAAAACTTCACACCTCTCCTCTACCAAGGTCAACTGCAACATAGAAAACTACTCAGATGTCTCGTCTACATAGTGGGTATGAGACTTAATTTTAATAGAATCTACCATAAATTTTCTCTTCTAAGAGATATTTACTATCTCGATGTAATATTATAGTGGGAACTACAACCAATTCCTCAGTCTAATTTTAGATATCTAAGAGTAAATATGTACCTAAGACTTTGGTGGTCTATGTAAAAAAAAAATAATCACCCAAAAGATAGTGCCACCATATATTTAGAGTGAATACTACCACTACCAACTCTAGGTTGTGATTTGTGTAGTTTTTCTCATGGAGTCTCAATTTCCATGACCAATATACCATTACTACCAACATGAGCATCAAATTTCAATCGATCCTAGCTCTATAAACATCATAAAAGACTAAGTACCCTACACCTCCCTCTAGTAGTCTCAATAAAGGACCACCAATCAACCTCATCATCAACACCTAAAAGGATAGATGAGATGGTTCCAACCAGGTAAATGAATTCCCTTTCTATTTTAAGGTAGTCTAAAAGGATACAATCCTTGATATTTCCACCATGAACCTTTTATAGTACCCTACCAAGACAAGAAACCTATACACCAATGAAACAATATTTTATGGATCAAAATTAAGAAATGAATCAATAATCATCATGCACATGTCAAAACTATTCTTAATGATGATAATATCTAAAAAGTGAACCTAAAATATCCAAAAAAACACTTTATGAGATTACTATAAAGATGGTGCTTTTAGAATAAATCTAGGACCATATTCAGATGCTTTGCATACTCCTCCTCTGATGTACTGTAAATGGGTATTTAATTAATGAAGATAACCACAAATCAGTCCAAATATGACTTGAAGATATGGTTCATAAGATCCATGAACACTATAGGATAAATCATTTCACCTAATGGAACCACCAATAACTCATAATTTCCATTCTGACATCATAATTTCATATTCAGAATATCATCCTCACAAAGCCTTAGCTTTTGGTATGTAGACCTGATATCAATATTTTAGAACCAAAAAGCACCTTAAAACTATTCTAATAAGTTATAAATCCTCATAAAGTGGTAATTGTTCTTTATCATCACATGGTTGAGGTGATGATAATCCATATTAATACTTAAGCTCACATTAATCATTTTCATAAAAAAAAATCTAAAGCTACATAGGGGGACACATTAGGTCTAATAAAACCCTTATTTTTAAGTTTTTACAATTACACCCTTAAAATTTGGAACTCTATAGGGTCTATGTGATATTCCAAAATAGATAATGGTGAAGTCCCTGGGTAAGTAAATAAAGAAGTCATATCCGACCATGGAGGTGATCCTTATACATCATTGGGGAAGACATCCACATAATACTCTACCATTGAAGGAAGGAATATTCTTGAAGAGTCCACTATACCAAGGGATAAAATCATCAACTGATGGGTGAGGGGTTGAAAATTCCTACTCATAAGGCCCACTTGCTTTACCATGTTATCTCACTTTCACATAATGGAGAATATCATCCAATTTATCCAAAGGTATATAAGTTATATAAAATGATAGTAAATATAATCCCAAAACCATAGTAAACCAATGCATACCGAGGATGATGTTATAAGGTTTAATCATTAAGATTGAGAGGTCCTACAAGAAACTCTATCCACCGAAATCCTACTCGCACTGTCAGAAGGTATGAGATATCAAAGAATCGATACCTGTAGGAAACTCTAGAAATAGATGATGGGATAAATTCTCAACTAGAAGATCAATCTCTCATGCAATGGATAAGGGGATGAAGTAATGAATTAGGATTATTTTTATTAGTACTAGGAAAAGAGTAGAAAAGATAAATATTGTTCCTTGAAACACCACATCCATAGCCTTGTCATATCCCTCCAAAGCATACAGCTGCTCACGACCCTGACCAACAGCTCCCTGAGTCTAGTGTGGGTCCCTTGGTGGTGGGGGTGGAAGTATTATAGAGTTTCACCATCCACCAACATCTACTCCTTCAACAGCTCAATTGATTGTCATCCCGCACAGCCTCCCTATGGGACGTGTTGGCCACACCTAAGAGATCCATGATTATATTTATTTCTCTACTATGGAGGTCCATCCACTTAATTTCTACCCTTTTTAGGATTTTATGTTAAGAAATCATGATCCATGTGTTACCACCAATAATAATCATAACACCACCACTCTCCAAATTCACCAGATCATCTATGTGACCCTTGAACTACATATACACTTGGCTGAGTACTTTTATTGGGTTGTATCCTATGCAAATACTTCTATGAATAGTGCCTACTAGTCACTATAGAAAACTCAGCCCCATGATGGTATTCACTAAATCCTTTGTCATGATTTCATTTCTCCTAGAAAATATCTATAACCAAATCCCACTCAAGTACTTCAGCATGAGTAGGTATGCATAGGGAGACCAAATTGACACGAATGTCTCTATGGAGACCCTACTTGAACTTTTATTCCTATAACAAACCATGTCACACCATGTTAATGGATTAACATGTGAGGTTAGTGAACCTAATGGAATACTCAAAAAGTGTCATACCACTATTCTTCTACTCAAGAATCTCCTAAATCTACATAGAGCATAAGCATTAAGGGTAGTACTCATCATGAAATAGCTTCTAAAAGTATGAACCTGAGATAATCATCTCTTTAGGGTTATTCATTATTAGACTACACCAAACCCCTAAAACTCCATTGAAGAGACTGTATTCATACAAAATAATATGATCGATTAGGTTCTAAACCATCTTGAAGACTTTGATCACTGGATCAATCCAATAATCCCCTTTCTGAAGATCTAGATCACTAAAAAACCTCAGTGGTCTATTATGCAAAATGTCTACATACATCCTTAGCCTTCCATGCTGGTATTATCTGATGATTAACATGGGAGGGTGCTACTCTTTACCCACCTATAGGAAACATCTCATAGTATGGACTATGAACTAAGGCCTCATCACTCAATGAGTTACCATCATGATCCATTATCAGCAACATAGTTGGATATCTTCATAGAGGAATCCTAAAAATGATCAAGAGATACCTTAATTATATGATCATATATATAGGGATATAATTAAAGAATAATAGTCAAAGGAAACAATCCTATATTATGTATGTTACAATGGTTCCTTGCAACTGATGTATCAGAATTGCAAGTGGACAAGAAGGTGGTTAGAGTGTTGGTGAATGGATACATTAGCTTCTATACCAATATATATTACCTAGCATGAAATTCACACTTGAGTTACTCTGACACTATTTCCCTAAGTTCCCAAACTAATTCTCACAATGAGTCCCACTTCAACTTTTACTTAAGGTAGAATATATCTTATAGATCTTTATCATAACCCAACACATCGGGGTCTTCTTGGACAAAGAAAAGCCAGATGTGACACCCCCAAGCCCACCGATGGTAGGATAAGGGCTAGAGAAAAGTTTCTAGAAGGAATAACTGAAAAGAGAGGCATTTTATTTAATATACTTGTATTTACACAACAATATGTAACCATGAAAAAAGTGTATAAGAATAATAAAAATCTACATCATCTAGATTATAATAATGAATGTAGTAAACTATATGCAATACATTAGTATATGAATGTATAAACCACTAAATATGGGAAAATAGACACCCAACTAGAAATGGAGTCCCAACTTTAATAAAACTGTAATAAAAGAAAATAGAAGTGAGATGGGCTCCTGATCTCCCAATCCGACCACCGTACACAGTCAATGCACTCATGTATCACTATGATCCACCGATGTCTCTCCTGATCTTCCCATAATTTGTATAATACATGAAATGTGTGCTAAAAGAAAATGTGAGGGTTATTATATACATACCCAGAAGGGTGCCTTGAAAACCACAAAGGGGGAAATAGAAAAGATCAATAGGGGTTCATCTCAACCTATAACAAGAGGGAAATTAAAAAATAAGATATATGCTCATAAATAGACAAATTTAAGATAGAAAGGGGATATCAATCTCTATAACATAGCCAATGACAAGGAGTATTAATATATCTCCAAATTCCATATCTGATGACCATTATCTTGTGTGTCCATACATGGAATCATGTAGAGGACCCACACCTCACCGCTACTCCACAAACTAAGGGGACACAATCTCCATTAGAGGATGTGCTCCCTTGTGCCATGGGGGGGGGTACCTTAATAGAGAGAGAACCCAAAACCTATTATGAAAGGAAGTTCCACATAGTAGTTATAGAATCTACACCCCAGTGTGACTCAGGATACCAATCGGTATGTAGAGGATATATGCACTGGTCTGGAAGGGTTGTATCACATGGTAGGTAGAGGACCCACACCCTAATGAAATATTAGGTTTCCACTGAACCTGTGTAGAGAGCATGGTAGACTCACACCCTGGTGTGACAAGGGGGTTTCCAACACCAACATCTCTTTGATGATACTTCTCGATCACTAATATTGGTCAAATTTCAACTAATGAATTTTCATTCCCATGAAACCTCACATAATATAAGAAAGGAAACTATGGGGACTACCATAGTTTTATATGTGGAAAACCAATAACAATTGTATACTCGAGGGACAACATTTTAGTTTTGAAGAAATATATACATAAGGTTTGATATCATGGGACAATTAAATGGTCTGTACATAGGGTCACATGATGTGTGACATCATGTTGTTGCATAAGTATGTTCTACTATAGACATGGCTTGGTGAACCTTATCATATTAGACATAGTATATAGGTGGCACATGAAATGTTTCCCTCTCCTAAGCACTTCCTATGCACTTTTCTCCCATTCCCTTATACATCATCCCTTTAACATGTATATATAAATTTCCAATAATCCTAGCCATGTTCGATTACTTAGATATTCCCATGTGCCTAGCTGTTTTTATGCCTATGCACTCTTATATTATATTCTGAGATACCATCACTAGGTCACACTATGTGTGGTGGGGTATACATTTTGTGTGATATTTATCTCTACCCAAAATCATATCTACCACAATTTGGAGACTAGATAGCCAATGTTATTCATAGTAATCACCATGTATTTCATTTTTCTATTGAAATTTAGGAAATTATTTATGCACCTTTCTTTGATAATTCTATCACCTCTTCCACCTTGGATCACACCTGGGGTCTTGGATCATGTTATAGACACCATAACCCCATAGAACGCATTCCATCCCATCATGATACTCTCATGTACGAATGAAAATGAATCCAACCACCGATATGTGTGACCATCAACCATAACCCATAATTCCATCCCAATAAATCATCAAATCTCAATCCATTTTTTCATTCATTAAACCACTATGAACCAAGGTATTTTATAATGCTTAAACCTACACCAATAATATCAAACTGAAACCCCTTGGATTGATGATGAATAATGCGAAGAACAATAGGGATAAATATATATAAGATAAGTAAATCCATCTTTGTACAAGAATTATCATCCAATGATCACATAAATGAGTCATCCACGAGTGTTCGTAAGTGCGATGTGGGAATTTTATTCAATTAATAAAACAAAAATGTGGTAAGTTTCATATAAAGGTCAATAAATCATAAATCACATAAACATATAATTAAATCTATGGTTGGAAAATCGAATATTATGGAAATATATAAATAACATGACATACCTCATTCAAGTATCAATTAGTTGGGAAGATCATTTACACCAATGATAAAGAAGGTCCACTACATTCACTATCTCCCACTTGATCCACCTTGATCTGATCATTGGTCAATGCCTTCAATTTTTACAAAACCAATTAAGAATGATATTTTCTAATCCTTTGATGTCTATGTGTGTAGCCCTATTGAAAAATCATAGTGATTTATTTATATAGTATTAGGATAGGTTATTTCATTTAATAAATATAAATTAATGAATTATTTATTTTCCGAAATGCATCTTCCAATAGTCACCTGCACTGAATGTCTAACATCTACCAACCTTAGGTTGCACCAAGGTTAATCCTCACATTTAGGAATCAAACATGGTCTATGATTTACCATTAGACGTACAAAAAAATGGGAAAACCCATTTTTATTGAAACAATTTATACACGTTAATTACAATATCTTAATATTTTAAATATATTAATTTTGGGTTCCCGAGTCACCCAATAACCACATCAACTTTGAAGATAAATCTACACATATACATAAAAATATTCAAAGGAAAAATCCAAAAAAAGATTCATTAACATTATATCATATAAAATTAAAATAATTATTGAAATTATCATATCAAAATTAACTTTGGATGAAATTTTTGGATTTTTCTGAAATTATTGATTTTTCCATGAATAGTGAAAAATACATCTTTTTTCAATATTCCTTTTTATTTTAATTAAATAAATTAGTTTAAATGTCCCATTAAATTTATAATATGGTTTTAATGTGTCATATAATCCATTTTATTTTTAATAATCTAATTAATTTCATTATAATTTTTAGAAATCAAGATTTTGATATAAGTTAATTTTTACGCTTAAAAACACATTCTTCTAAAAAAATATTTTTTATTGCATTCTACATATTTATATAAAATTAATTTGATAAATTTTTGAAAATTTATTTGAAAAAAACTGTGTTTATTTTTAAATAATAATCACAAAATTTTCCAATAGTGAAATTTTGATATTTTTCTTTAAAGATTCAGTTTTCAATAAATATAGAAAAATACTTCTTTTTATTAAAAAAAGTTATTTCATTTAAAGTATTGAAAAAGTTAATTTTACCTTAAATTGGTTTTAAAATAATAATTAGTAAAATTATATTATTATAAATTCAAATTAGTCCATTTGAATCAATTTGTTGTGGATTTCTGATATAATTGTTTTGGTAATTAATAATTTTTTTCTAGGAAACCTATCTTTTTCAAGTTTTATAGGTTTAATTTTAAATTAAAATTTTCCACTTATTGGTATTTAATTTGATAAAAATAGTCTCGATATTGAGAATCATAATAACTAAAATTATATAATGAGGTCAACATAATTTCTATTCATAATGAATAATAATTAAGGTAAAAATTCATTACTTTGGTTAAGGTTAAATCAGGTTTACTGAGGGTGGGGGTGGGGTTAATCCAACCGATAAGGGCTAGATTTCCAATTAATCATGTCTAAAGCCTATTTTTGCCATACTTATACCTTATCCATTACTAAATTTGAATATATTTCCATTTTTATGAATTTGGAAAGGTATGGAATTATTATATTTTAATCTTTAAAGTAATTCCAAGTGTGTTTTCTACACAAATTATAAAAGGATACCCCTCCTTTCTATTATTTTAATACCATGTAACCTCTTATCTAAACCCAAAAAACACATTTATCCCCTTAACTCTGCTAAACTCAAATTATAGGTTTTTTTATTCCAAAAATGCCCTTCTATGTGTCCTTAAGAAATTATATAAATGAGACATATTGAAGAATAAGTAATCATCTTACCCAACCTCTCTCAATTTATTTCATCTTAATCCCACTCTAAATATGTTATATTTATCATAAAATAAATAATTCATCATACTCAATATACGTAAATATTATTTTTATTATGTATCAATTAATATCCCCCCTCTATTTCATCTAATGGGAAGTGAAATTATCACCTGTGTTTACATTTGAACTATGACCTACAAATAGTGATACAATTCATTTTCTGCCACCATATTTTATAGATGGTTTTTTGGGTTTAATTTTTATAAATAATATTTATGACATAATTATTCTTATATAATTATAACATCAATTATACCTTTGTTACCTTCCAATCTATTTTAAAACGATAATGTCTCTCATACGTACGTGTGGACGAAAATCTCCACAAAGTGACGTGATTCATTTTTCACTTCCACTTTTCATGGATGATAATAAGGATATATTTAATTAAAATATAAGATATAATAATGATTATTTAATATTTTTATTATTATTTATCTTTATTTTGTTCCATCCTTCAAAAAGTTAAAACAACCTCCATGCGTGCATACAACCTGCTGTCCCCATGAACTGTGTAATTCCTTTTTATATCACTACCTTTTTATGAAAGATTATAAATATAAATAAAAATAATTTATTATATATTTATATCATTACTATCCTTATTTATATTATGGAACCATAATAAAATTGTAAGTACCAGAATTATCAAACAAAAATTCTCAAGAAAAATGAAATAGCTAACACCCAGAAACTATGATTTTAATAAAGAATTATTAATAAATGGGTGTTGAAATGTTATAAATGGATCATATATGATATTAAAATAATTTAAATATTTATTTATCATGATTATAATAAATTTAAATTTATTATACAGGTGGTTGGATTACTTTTAAAAAATTCAAACTTGAGTTAATGGTTTGTCATCTCATATTTTATTATTTGTGACATATGTTATGTCATGCATGTATCTTCTTTTATGAGGTTTACCGATAGAACATTTGATATTTTACATCATGATTCTTAAAATTTTCATTATATTTGAGTTTCCTTTGAATTTAACCTTTTAAGGGTCTTATGATTCAAAATTTTATAATGCTATAAGGGTTTCTAGTCTCATTAGGTTTTCACAAGATACATGCCATATTCACTACATGTTTCTTTCTTGTAGTGTATATAATGAATATTTGATATTTTATATCATTAATACATTCATATTAATGGATTTTAAAGTTTCATTGAAGATATTTATTTCTAGGAGTTATGATTTAAAATATACCAATGTGGTAAGGGTTTTTCGTTAAAATCTCATTACTTATCAAGATTGTTTATGATTAAGTTCCTAATGAAAAATACCATGATCTATCTATCAAGGATCCAATTAATTTTATTATCCAAACTTTATTTTTGGATATGACATTTTTTCCTTTAATTTTACTCAATTTTCATTTTTAATTGACTGAAAGAAAGTATTTATTGAATAGCGACTATGTTTTACACTTAGGTTGAAACACATTTTTCTTCAATATCTATGTTTTTAAATAATAATTTCAAGACTACATTTAATGTACTACTGTTATTTTCTAAATTAATTTTTACCCATTTTTTCATCTTTACAAAATGGTTTAAAAGGAATCTTCCCATCATTTCCCGAATGATGTATTTTTGAATTTTTAGTAAAAATGTGAAAGGTATCATAATATTAACTTACAAGAAATGAATGAAAATTTACACTATCATATCCACTCAATTTTTTGAATCCTTCTTTACAAGTTACCATTTTTATTTTCAAATAAAAGTTTTCCATAATATAGTGTAATGTTTTATATTTTTATGAAGTTAATCTAAAATAAAAAGGGTATTTTCCTAAAGAAATATTACAAGTGACATTTTAAAGGAATTTTCATATATTATCACATCCCTTTTTATTAATTATGATTTACACTGGATATTATATGAGGTTACCATAATTTTCCATTTTCTATATGGTTTATAATTAGGATAATGATATGTTTATGAAACCCATTTAATTTTTTGGGGTTTTGGTATAAGGAAATTTAGAAATATTTATTAAACTTGTTTCCTTTACATGGATTATGATATATAATTATTTATTTTTGATCTTGTGGAAGACATAATAAAATACCATAAATATATTATGGGGGTCCTTTAATTATATAACCCACCAACTCAATGGGAAAATATATATATCCCAGGAGATAAAAAAATAATGTAATGTGGAGAGAATATAGTTTTATAAGGGAAAATGTTAACTATGATAGAAATGGGAGTGAACCTTGACTATTTATAACATGAAATAGGGTGTGAACCCAATCCAATGTTATAATATTGGATGTGAGACATGGGTAAGGAAATTATTTTGTAATATTAATTTTATTCAATGAACTTATGTCTTATGACAATGTTTTGATCTCATGAATCATTTTCTTTGATTCCTTTCTGATTCACATCTTATGAACAAACATTATTTTTTCCAAGACTCAATATTATGATCTTTTATATGTATGGTACAATTTTTGTATGTTAATATCATTTTCTCATACAATTATTCTAATGTTATTTTTAAGTAATAATTATTATCTCCCTTGTTTACCCCTACCAAGCATCTAATATCATAATTTCTTATGATTTATTTCCAAATTTTATGAATACTGGTTTTAAGTATGATATGTCTAAGAAGTATGATAGTTGTAAAGAATTTAGTGGGAGATAGTGAAGATCGCATATGAATAAGTTGTTTATGTATCCATGTTTCTAAATAGACTATACCTATATAACTGTTAAGTGGATTATAATGTTATGTAATGAATATTAATCTATTAAGATGTAATATCTACGTATGAAAAGTATGGGTTACTATAGTAACCAACTATTCCCCAAAAAGGTAACCTTTCCTAGTTCCACCTGAACTTTCATCCAATAAGTATCTAATTTAACCAATGGACGCATGGATATATAAGTAATCATTTAACTTATATACCTTCCTATGATCATATCATACACCAACTATGGATCATCACTCACTGAATTGGTTCATGAATTTCATGGTCTAGATGATCTATAATACACCTAAACATGGAACTTTCCACCTATAAAAAATTCACAGACCTTCCATCTATACTTGACACATCTTATTCATTACACAGACCCCTAAAAATAAATTAAACAAACCCATTTTACTTTATAAAATTATTTTACCCAAAAATAATATTATACCAAGTATTAAATATATAAAATTTATGACATCAATAATAAGTTTCAAAAGAATCTTTGAAACCCAAAAACCCATGGTTCAATTAAACAAAATTTTACAAAAACTCCCGCAGTCTAATTCAAAACCACAAAATTCCCATGTTGTTTTCAATCCACAAAACACTACTTATAAAATCTACTCAACCCATTATTTGATAATTATACACATAGGGCCTTAATTTGAACCTATTAAATAATAAGGATTCATAATCCCATGAAGAGTGAATATAATCCACTTAACATAGATGTTGGTAATGTGACAATCTTGTAACCCTATATCCAATTTTATAAATCCCTTTTTGATCCTCTAGCCCCTAATAATAATTACTTTAAAACATGATTCTTCTATTGATGATTTCAATCCAAAATCCACAAGCCAACATATAACCAAATGAAATAGATATATCTAGGTAAAGAAGATTAAAATTGGACAAGATACTTATTGAAGAACCCATGAGATTATAAAAAAACATCATATTTATAGATAATTTGACTAATTAGATAGAGAAATTTATCATTTAATAATAAAAATACATAATTTTACTCTCAAGGAAACCCAAATACATATAAATTTGAGATAAAGTGTCTAATGAGTCTTAAAAATGGATAATATAGTTTTTTATATAATAATCTAGTAATATGAACCTAACTGAATGGCCAACTTGGGAAGTGAACCTATAATGTAGGAAACTTCCTGACTGAAAAATATGTAGTTTTCATTATATATCCACCTATAATGAATGTGGTGATGTATGACATTAATTTTTAGTTTCCAATTATTTTCAATAGGGACAAAAATTGTGATTCATATATTTATTAAATATATGGTGATTGTGTAAAAAAGTATTAGATGAGTCCTCATAACATGTTACCAAGTAACAAAAGTATAAAGTTGTAAGAAAGATATATTGAAAATAATATTTTCCTAGTAGCAAAGAATATCATTTTTAGGTTTAAATTAGTAAAAAATGAGGTTGATCGATTTGTTTTCCTTATTTCACATTTCCTATGGTAATTTAGTACCTCTTTATTAGTAAACTCAAACTATCTTCCATGTGCTATCTCATTATACTCTTTAACTCTTTAGTTTAATAATTGGACCCTTAAATGTTTTTTATTTTTAGTATACTAAAAGGATTAAGTTTATTAATTTTGTGATTGAAGTGTTCTATAACCTATTAGTATATTCTCAAAATTTATACAACTATGGTTCTACTCTTTAGAATAGGTTGGACTTCTGCTCTCTATGCATCACCTAAAACTCTAACACTATACATTAGTTGATAAAATCTGTGAGGCATTAAGAATAATATATCTTGATATAATATATCAATTAATTCAAGATTTAATAAATTTTCAATAACTGTACCTCACCCTAACCCAACTAAGTAATGAGCCACAAAATCCCATACTATTACAATAAAATAAGATAAAGTAAGAAAATAATTATATATGGTGATCCCTAAATGAAGATTCCCATAATGATGGAGCCTAACAACTTTAGTTCTCAAGAAAAAGTGTCAACCCACTTCTCTATTTATGGGATATTGTTCTTGTACTACCTCTCACATTCCATGATCAATGCATGTTGGAAATAATTGTTTAAATCCCTGCATGTGGTTAAAAACTTTCACTAATTAGGTTAGTCTATATATACCTTTTAAAACAAGGTTCATATTATATTTCCCTTAAATTGGGAATGATATGTTAGGGTTTTTAATTCACTACAAGAATTGTTTTTACAAGAATGTATGTGGATTTCTTTGGTCCCCACTAGAAATTCATGTGCTCCACATGGATACTCCATTGATCAATGAATACCAAATATAAATTTCATTTAATTATATAAAATTAAAAATTTATAATTATTATTCCATGATTTGGGACTGTAATAACAAATCGGTAACACTTATGATATCTAAATAGTTAAATTATAGTAATTTTAAAAATTAGATACCTATGCATTTTTTAGAGATAGTGAATCCTGTTTTGGAATACTACATGGAATTATCTCAACAACACAATTTTAATATGGCCTTATATGGGTTATATTGGATTGTAAATGGATCTTTCAATACTCCCCAAAATTATGTTAAGATGTGAAGGTTTCCATCAGAGTGATGTGGAAAGAATTGGAGTTGGCGTATTCATGGGGTACAAAACAGAAAGGGTTATCAAGGTAACATAATCTTGATTTCCCTTTTTTTTGAATTTTAAAAAAAGAGGGTATCAAAATCCTTATTACAATATATTTAGAAAGAAATTTTCATTGGTTCTTTAGGTTATGTTGGGTATTGAAAATTGATTACAATGGTTTGTGTGACAAAATTTGGGAAATAATGTACTCTCAAGTGTTTCCCCCAAGTAATTTCTGGGTTAGAATAGTCATGTAATGATGAAAAAAATTTAATTTTAGGAATAAGAATAGTATAAGGATAATAAAAACAATATTATGTTGGAATACTTGTATGTTCTTAGGACTTGATGTGAGGCTATATTGGAACCAACACATTCTTAAGATCATATACATGAAAAAATGTTCAAATTGGTGTAATATTAGGTGTTAAAACAAGTTCTGTTAGTATTATTGCACTATGTTATTCTTTAGGAAAAGGATATGTTTGTTGGGAAATATGTACATAACATTATTATTTAGCCAAAATTATTCCCTAATATACTCTTCACCACTTATAATTAATCTTAGTTATGTATTCTATTGTTTTCCCTACAATTACACATCCTCCATCCTTTAAAAAAATAGGTCCAAAAATTCTTGTACCGCCAAAAATTTAATCATGTTTTAATAAGTATAAAAAATGAATGAGAATAAATTATTGAATTATTTTTATCAGTTTATTATTCCTAGAACTATTAATATTATATATATAATAATTAAATAAATAAAAATAATATAAAACCATATAAAATAAAATTAGAAAATAATAAAACAACATTGAACCAATTGTGTAATTCATATGCCTCTAAATTAGATAAATTTCTTATAATTGAGGAATTTCTTCCAACATGTTCTATAAATATTAAAAATCATATCAATATGAGTCTTAGGTAGTTGAATGTTAAAAAAAATAGTTAGTTGAATTATGATTTTAACATTAAGCACCTTTATATATCCCTCCCATTCAATTTCCCCATCAATTATTTGGTTTCTCACTTACATAATACAAACTAAAAAAAAGAAAAATTACCCCTTTTCATATGGGTTAAATATTCCCTTCACTATAGACCTATTTTGAAAACTTGGAAGTAAAAAAGTTTTTTTAATTCATTGTATGTATATAAAACTTATTTATTAAATATGAATAATATAGTGGTAATACATACCTTATAGTAGGTATCCCTTGAGGCTATTTATGATAAATATGAAATATAAAAATGATAAGAAAAACATTATCTTCAATTTCTATTCCAGTCCTATTCATGGTCTTTATTCTCCACATGAACACCCTATGAATAATGATGTTAAAAAAGATCATGTTGGATCTAAACTATCTAATGTTCTTCAGTTTAAAGGACCTATCTGATTTTATTTTTTTCATCTTGTTGAGGTGATATTTATACTCATTATGAAATTCATTTGAATTAATATTAAAAAACATATTATGTATAACCCAATATTTGGTCTATATTAACCTTTATTTTTAATCTTCATCATTCAAGTTCATTGTATAATGGCATAAGGTCAACAAAGTGATCTATCTTATAGAGAGACGATGGTATTGATAATCAACTACTAACTCAAAAAATGAACACACCACACTCCCCAACAATAGATTGTTTCTATGATTTAATTGTTTATAGATATAATGAGATGAAATAGTGTTATGCTAGTGATCTTAAATGAAAATATAATGGAAGTATAATCCCTCCATTGTTATTTCTTCTTGTATTTGAGTGTTTGTGTCATCACTTTATCTTCAATAATAATTATTCTATCCTTACTATATAATATAAGTAAATTACTTAGTGGGTGAAATGATGTTTATTTAGAACAAAAAAATCAAGAACTTAGGTGGTCTCCCATGAGTTCTTGGTTTATAGTTTTCTTACCAACTTTTTAAATTTTCAATATAAAATCCCAATAGGAATGGATTTATACTCCTTTAATATTTAAAAGTAAAAAAACAGGATCATTTCATACATAGTGAATGGATCTCTATCTTCTCCAACTAATTTAATAGCTATATTAGGGTTAAATTCACACACCATAAATAGTTTGGAAAATCTGAAAGTTTTCTTCCATGTAAATGTATTCATCCTTGAATTGAATAAAATTACTAATTTTTCTTAATTGAAATAACTCCTTTTAATTATCATTTCCCATAAGTTCTCTTTCATTTCTAATTTTTATCCATTATTCCATTATTATAATCCCAATATCTTCATCTCTACATAAATACTACCATAGTTTCATCCTTACTTTTGATCCCATTATCCCCAATTAGTGAATTCAACCCATCGATCCAACACAAATCATAGTAGAAAAATCCAATTTTTGGTTCCTTGAAACATAATCTACTTTGAAAACATGTAATAAAATTAATTTATTTAAAAATAAAATAAAAAACAAGGAGATATGGGTTGTTTTGAAAAAAAATCATATTCATGGCTCTATTTCCATCCAAATTTCATCCCTATCGATGTTTAGTTCTCAAGTCACTGTCTAAATTATATGTTTCTATATACTATGATACACAAATATATTATATTTCATCTATATTACAACTTGTAGAACCACTTATGAACACCCTAAATATTAACAATTTCATTTTTCAAGTGAAACAAAATATTATAACATGTACTATAATATTACATAATCATTCTGAATGACATATCCTTTACCACATTGATCCATTATAGTCAAATTAATATAATATGTTGTTACATCCATATCATTTCCTATATCGAATATAACATCCTATGTCACTACCAATGAGAAAATATTATTTGAGTATTGTATTGAACTTTGACATGTGTTATTGTATTTTCATTATTTGTAAATTATTAATTGTCTATGATTTCTTCTAATCAATTCATGTAACACATTTCACCACTTTTTAAATATTTGGAAGCCACTTATCATATCATCCATTTTCACTTGTGATTTATTCAATTCAACAAAATAATATATACTCTTACACCATTAGAATGTTATTCCTAAGATTTATCCCACATTAAATTATATGAACAAATCCATTCATTTCATTAAATTTATCTAATAAATACACATAAAATCTCCATTATTGATCCCCACTTAATCCTCATGGAATCTAAAATGATTAAAAATAGTGTATCAAATCTCCTTATACAATATAGATTAATCACTTTCTATTATTTACCTTTCAACATTATAACTCTTCTTTATTGTTCTACATCATACAAAATGACTAGTCTAAGCTTCACTTTGTCTCATGCTAGATTGTATTGTGAGTTATTTTACCTTAAATAACCAGTTTTTCTACATCATCTATGCCATGCCTTGTTCTAGGAGTTTTCACCTTATAGAAAATCAATTATATGTTAGGATATTATCTATTTTGTTTACAATAGATTTAATTAATTTAAAACATCACTATCATATATTAATATCTCCTGTTATTTCTAGATGTTAGTTTTAAAACTTTGATAACTATCCTTTAACCATCATAATAATTAAACACTTTTTCTATGATATATTGATATTTAGAATTTGTAAATAACAATGATGCTTTATCTCTAATATTTACACTCAATTTGATCACAATTTTGATAATTTTTATGTGTGTACCATTTATCTTCCATGTCATATCCCAAAATACCAATAAGTGAGTTACCCATGTTTTCCTGCAATATCCGTTGGGATAGTGACCAACTATGAGGTATCCACTAAAAATATTGGAGGACGTACCTCTAGATATAACATATCACTAACTATCATGAAACAGATTCCACTATGTCATAAATGAATCAAAAAATATACAATATAAAATATGAATAATTAATAATTTCTCTATAACACAATATAAGTCAATAAAATAAAACATAATATAAAAATTACACTTCCTTAATAGATGTAAGAACAAATATCAATATCATAAATGTGGTCTTCATAATGAAATCTGAATGTTATCAGCTATCATTTCAACCATCCATCTCCATCTATCAAGGCCATCCATAGTTTTCATTGATTGATATACATGCCTATATGGGTTAAAAACACATTATTGGGAATATGTAGATGAGAAATTTTAACATAACAACCTGTATCACTTGATAAGAGTAGCCATACTGGTTAGCCACATGTCCTGA
Organism: Viscum album; assembly: GCA_963277665.1. Taxonomy (NCBI): domain Eukaryota; kingdom Viridiplantae; phylum Streptophyta; class Magnoliopsida; order Santalales; family Viscaceae; genus Viscum; species Viscum album. Next base: position 1,798,602,011 of record OY728138.1, read on the forward strand.
AGCATGCCTCCCCATATGCAAGAGGATTCTGAGTAGTAAAGAGGGTCTAATAGCTGTACCATATAGAAACTATACCCTCTGGATTAGTAATAAACATATAATAAGTACATGAATAAATAAATTAAATAGTAGTGGAAGATAATAAATATCTGGAAGATAAAAATAAACAGACCATCTGGAAAGTGCCAATATAAACATCTATTCCTGGACATGCTGATTTATAAAATGAACATTCATAATACCTCATGAAATAAAACATGTCTCGATAGATAAAAATTAGAATCTCTAACTCTTAAAGGTAGCTGGAGTACATGCTCATGTAGTACTTCCACACCAAGCCTAGGCCCAAAAGATAAAATTACCCATGAGGAATCAACAATCCTGACTTGTATCCATGAGACCTATTTTGGTAACCAATAGTGGCACAAATAGAAGTTTATTATGACTCAGTTGGTCACCACCAACAGTTTATAGTCCAATAAAGTTCATGAAAATAAGATAAATAAGTTTCTTGGTGTAATAATAATGGAGTGATGAAATAATGTATAAATAACCTTGCTGAGGTTTGGTTCCTTATGGAATACCTAGCTAACCATACCTTCTTCAACCTAATCTAGAATATCTCAGATCTTTTTTATTTTAAATTAATCACCTAGGACCCTTGATATGTAAGTAACACATCTATATAAAGTGATATGCATATATGGTTTCATATTTAAACAAGGTCTTTAACCCAAGCATCTAACAAAGGGGTGTGGAGTGTCATGCCCAACCATCACCAATAAAATATGAGAACCATGTCCCAAATTTAACAAAAAATAATGAGGATTTCCATTTACAAAATTTATTTATGGGATTAGGAATGTTATTTAATTTAATACCCAATTTCATTAATGATATTCATTTCCATAAACAAGCACATACAAAATAATAAGCACCATTTTTGGTAATTTTGATAATAATAAGCGATACTATATCTGTAGAGACCCAAAGCTTGACCTACATAGACATTACATTACTTTTGCGGAATACTTAATATATGACAAAAAAAATATGCCCAAAGACTGTATTAGTTTATGTCTTTGGAAAATCAAAACATAATCTTCTAATCATGGTGAAAGATCCTCATCATCTCCAATAAAGATCTTCCCCTTTGGTCTTCTTACCTAAAACCTTTCTTTATATCCCGGGGAAAAGAAAACATAAAAAGTTTGAGCTCAAATTCTCAGTAAGGGTAATCATGGAGAAAATAAAACAACCCATATACATTTGAACTTAAAAATATGAACATAAAGTTTAAACATCAAAATCATGAGCAATGACATTAAACATGGAAGTACGTAAGGCATAGATCATAATAGAACGTCAATAATGATAAAATAAAATGGGGAATAAAACTTTTAATTGTGGTAAACCATTAAGCACATGATATGATTTCCATAGTAGCCAAGACATTGTTGCCAAGACCATCATAGTGGACAAAGTCCCTTACTGAATCGAGTTCACTCCTTTTTCCAGTCCTGTGTCACTAAACCAGATTAACTTGTCGTTCCAGCCATGTCTATCTCATGAGATATAAATCTTTACTCAAGGAATTGGAGGGAAATATAGGTCCCACCCATCTCATAATGAAATCATTATTACTTGTGCCACAAAATAAACATAAATCAGTCATCATAACCCAAAGAATAAAATGGGTTTCATAAACATCATCCTATCATAACATAATCCATATAAAACCAACGGATATAATTTCATCATAATAAAAATAAAACCATGTAAATAATAGAGACATTATACTTGAAACATAAACTTTCTAAATAATGTTATCCTAGATGGAAAATAGTTTTGATAAAACACTTGAAATGAATTCTTGAAGAAAATATCCTTTCTTCTTCAAAATCATTTGGTTTTCATAAAATGCCATGAAATTTTAAAAGAAATAAAGTTTTTTGAAAATAATCATGAAATCTTGTAGAGTAATCTTTGTGAAAATAAGGCGTTACGAAACTGTGAAAATACGTTCATTCCGTATAAGTTAAAAAAACATTCTCCTCATACTTTTAACGGAAAAATTAAAAAGTACCACGTATGGTAAACAAAAGAAAGATTCCTTCCATAACACAAAGTAAAAGTCAAATAAGGGTAAAAATAACTTTAAAAATACATTTAATAATATTAAACACTTTATGAAAAACATTTTTTATGGACATGGATGAAAAATATAACCCCAGTAAATACTTACGTATAAGCAATCTCGGATAAAAATGAGATTGAAAAATTATCCCTTACCTTAGGTCCGATATGCTTCATACGTGTCTAAACCTCTGGTATAATGATTTAAATAATTTCATTGACTTATTAAAGAATCATATTCATTGTTATTATATCATATATGGTTCACTTATGACTTTATATTACTTGTTCTTTTGTAAATTCCATGTTAAAGTAGTGTTTTGGGTAAAATCGTTTCATTTATTGTACGTGTTTCGACTTGTTGTTATAGATATTATTACTTATATCCTTATTTACTTAATTTCAGAATGTAAAAAATTATTTATATATAATATATATTCATCATATAAATATATATGATAAATCGATAAATGGAATGAAATACGCCGTTCATGGAGACAATAGGCCGTACATAAGCATTAACATTGTTTTCGTTTCCTTATTGAATTTAATAGAATTAAGTAAATGAAACATATATGTACATAAATCCAGTATCATTATTATGTAATATATTTCATGATTATTTATTATATATACTTTATAATCATTCTTTAATGGTTAATCTTGGAAAATTAATCTCATCGCTTTTGTGGAGATGGCAGTCCGTACGTACGCACGAGCGACAATATCATTCTTTTGATATTAAAATAGTATATAATTGGATGGTATATCATATATAAATAATCATCATAATGTTATATTTATTATTTATATCATTTATACTCATTATTATACCCATCCAAATGATGAAATGTTTGAGTAACAAACTACACCACGACGTGGAGACGGTAAGTCGTACGTACGCACATGTAGTGACTTTTTCATTCATAGGATGAATAAAATAACTAATATGGTTGTAATATTTTTATAATAAAATCAAAATATATAGAATATACTAGATTTATTATTTTATAATGGAAACAACAATGAAGGAGGAAGTGGAAGAAGAAATAAACATGAAATAATCTATACAAGAGATTACCTCTTCTTCGATGTGCCTCTTTTAAAATTCCTCTTAGGGAACTAGGGTTGGTCTTTTGAGAATACCAGAACCTATATGATATAACTAGAGAGGTTTATAGGAGAAATTGGCATGGGTTTTCCGAGCTTGAAGGCTCAAAATTGTGTAAAGAGGAGAGGGAGGAGGTGCCCTTTTATAAGGGAGGAGAGGGGTACCTTAGGAAAAACTTAAAATATTATTTTATAATAAATTCATATTCGGTTTATAATGTCTATAAAGTTTCTTATTTAGAGGATAGGGTATTTATGTGTCTAAATCATCTCAACCAATATGTTTTAGATAAGTTTTTTTTATCATTTTAACCTTATCATTTAGATTTCACTTTAAGTTAAATAATTTAACTTTTACTGTGTCTTCTTGTATTCTTACACTATATGGTTAATAAACTTACTATAAACTACCAATAGAACCCTAATTGGTTCATTAATGTAATATATATTATTATATAAGTCTTTTTTCCGAAACGTAGATTTTTAGGACCATTATATCAATTAATATTATAATATTTGTTTTAAAAACTCTTTTATGTCAATTTTGACACTATTTGGTATTTTGTTTTCTATAAATACATAACATCATTATTATTTCTATAAAAATTCATATAACTAACCCTAATATGTTATATTAACCTAAAAAATTTGTTTAATTAATAAAAATCTCCAATTACATTTATTTGGGTATTTATAATATCAATCATGTTAATATTTCATTAATAAGTTAATTACTGCATCATCATTGTGTCATAAATAAGTTAAATTATTTAACGTCAAAAAAATATAAATAAAATACCATTATGTAGGAAAGATTTTTATATTTCCAATGAATATTTATAGTTGAATTTATCTTATCTATAACCCTATATTAAAAATGTTTTAGTTATTAAACTTTGATTTTAACTCTTTTAACTCTTCTTTATATAAAATAATAATAAATGTCCTAATCTGATCCAAGCTGACCTAAAGGGTAATAATTTATTCCTAAGGTTGTTTTTTGGTCGAATTATACTCATCCAATAGAATTAGGACATGTGTTAGGGTAATAATAATATCATTTTTACCCTTACTTACCCTAATTACATTTAAGCGTGGTTAAAAAAAGTAAAAATTTACTATTCACCAAAAACTAATTTTATCTTATTGAACCAAATTTTACTCCTTGATGTTAACTTTATATCTTGGATTTTCGAAATTCAACTCACAAAAGCAGTAAAAATAAGTTTTATGTAAATTTGTAAATTCTCCTTGGAGGTGGGTAAAAGACGGTAAAAAGTTCAATAAAATTTTTATATATCTAAAACTATTATAAAATGACTCCAATGAATTAAATATAACTTATATAGGTATTATGTATCTATTTATACCTAAAATAAATTTAAATAAAATAAATTATTATTTAAATAAAATGTTGGTTTTAACCAATAACTCAGTGTTTTCACTATTCATCAAAAATTGAAAGTTTTCAGAAAAATACCAAAAATTCACCCGAGGCTAATTTTGATATTATGAATCCAAAAATGAGGTCCATTTTGAAATATAAAAAATATAAAATTTCAAAAAGTGGGTATTACTATTCATAACGGCTAGTTTATATAATATTTTAATAACATATCATTGTTTTGTGAAACTCAGTATTGCATACAATGCAAGCTATCGAGGAAGGTTGATCTTGCATGTAATGTAAGCCGAGAATAGTGTTGCGTATACTACAAGATAATACGGTGTTGCATATAGAACAAGACAATCTTGGTGTGGTGTACAACAAAAAACATCAAAGATATTAAAATGAATAATTTTCATAAAATCTTAGGGTGTTACAATATCCTGTAATTATATGTATAGAATATATAGTGGCATCTACAATAATTATGAATAAAATATGGACCATCAATTATAACAGTTAGATAATGGTAAGGATCATGATTTCCAACCTAATTAGTCATGATAATTAAATAAAAAGGCTAATTAATGTAATTCATTCCATTCAATCAATTTACTTTATCATTTAAGTCCAATGAATTGGGAGTAATAAAAAGGGGGAAATTTTAATCTTCTTTCCACGATATAATTGATGAATTGTCCCATGAAATGTGTAATTCGCGGATATTTTATGAAATATTAATATTTAAATAATTTTATTTATATGATATCTTATGTTGAAAAAAAATGAGTTTAGTTGAACCCTGTAACATAATTAAAATATTATCTGTATATAATTGTATTGACTCAAGAATTGACCTAAAATACATTGAAATATTTTAAGGAATATCATTGAATCTAGGCACTAAGTTGGCACAAGATTCTAGGGCTCAGAGATCCTCGGGGCATTGAAATTGAAAATATTATATATATTTTATCATGAACATATAGTTTCATTGAAAACGTGTATTGACTTCTGAGAGGGGTCTCATATCAGAAATCTGAGGTCGTGGTTGAGTTTTGAACAAGACATTTATCTTTTGTGTGGATTAAAAATTGTTGATGCCAGATGCTCGATTAGGGGGTGTTGGTGGGAGATTTCATGATATTAGTTTATTAAAAATAAACTAATATCATCCCCACCTTCTTCTCATGTATAGAAAATAGAGAGGAGAAGGTTATCCCATGGAGATATATGACTCAAAACTTTTTCAAGGAGAGGAGGTGTCATTGATCCCCATCTTTTCAGATCGATCATCACCATATTCTTCTACAGTGGCTCTTAAGCATTGTTTCATACCTGAAGCTTTACTGTTTTTCCACAAGGTAGGAAAATTTGTGTTTTTAGCCTCAATTGACTTTTGTATGAATTTTTTATTATTTAATAGGCCTTAGAAAATTTCTAAGGACCCTGTGAGGGTTGATTTGTATGTTTTGGGGGAAAGTAGAGAAAATTCAGGGAGATCACAAGGAATTATCATTAGAAATTCCTGATATCACAACATACAGTGAAGGGTTATACACCATTTTTCTTTCCATTTAGGGAATATAACTTTTTGGGACTACACGTCGTGTACCGTGGGTTACATTCCATGTAGTGAACCTAAGTCATGTGTCTAAAGGACGTGGGTATAGAAATCGTGTAAGGGACATGGTCATGTGAGAGCACACACCCAGAGTACATGGGAACAAAGTGTTAAACATGAGCCCAGGGTAGAGGCACCACTAAAGGTCTATTTAGATGGGACACTCCATGTACAATAAGGTACACACCATGTTTGATACATGTCTAGATTATAGCATCCCGCCTTTTTATAACATAAACTTTAATTACATTACACAAAACTGAGGATCTTTAAGGTTTAGTGTCTTGGAAACTAGGAACATAATACATGAAAACAACATAAAACATTCCTCTTAAACACTTGAAAGGCTTCTCCTTATGTTCATCCTAGGTTCATTACTGCATCTCATAACCTGGGGACATACATCAAAAGAAAGGGTGAGCAAAAGGCCCAGTAAGGGAAACAAGATGAACATTTTACATGTGAACTTGAGATACTTCAATAAGGACATGAAAAGAACTTTAAGTCATGAGAAAGAAATCATGAGATACATCATAATAAAAATAAAATTTTTCATAACTTGAAGATGTGGCTACAACATTTAATATTGACAATCGTTTCGTTTTACCAAGGTCCATCCCCAAGGTGTCGTTAAAAATTAACAAGGTTATTCACCAAGGCGTCGTAAAAATGGTCATCTCTAGAGATTAAGTCTTTACCCAATGCATTGAAGCGCTATCAGGGAGCACCCTTAAATTTTCCTTTATTGTCATGTGAGCCCCATATATCATCATCAAACATTTCATAAAGAACCCATGTAGCACAAAATAAATGGGTTTCATTTCGTAATCATAACGTTTTAAAAACTGCTTTAAAGACATGATCTTTACATCACTTTAAAACCCACGGAAAAGGAAGGTGGGTCTCATGTATGTAAATCCCAGAATTTAAAATAGAAAATTTTGATATATATGTGAATACCCTTGTAGAAATAAGAACTTTGAGTATTCACTTTATAACATAAAATAATTTTTAGAAAAGAGAGAGGCATTTTGAGACGAAAATTCTGCAGCATAACGGCTATGTTACAAGGTTTTTAGAAAACATTGAAAAGAGAGGGGACATGTGTCAAACATTCATAAATGACCCATAAAACAGTAGAGGGACAGAATATAAAGGATTTAAGAACATGGTAATGAAATTTGAAAATATACCATATGAAATGAAGAACATGAAAGGAAGACAAAAATAAGATTTCTCTTATGAAAATTCAGCAGCCTAACAGCGTTACATAAAATTCAACCAAAAATGAATTGATGATGTCAAATAGGGTATCTCATCATATGAACATAAAAGATCAGTATGATATATATAGAGATAATACCCCAACATAATAAAAAGGAAATTGAAAGACTTGACATGGAATTAGAACTTTGAAAAGGAGAAGGTTGAAAGAATCCCTTAAAAGTTCGGCAGCCTAACAACGTCACTTAAACTTCAACAAAATGAATTGATGAGATAAAATAGGGTCTCTCATCATATGAACATAAGAGTCCAGCATGATAGATATAGATATCATACCCCAACATAACAAAAAGGAACTTGAAAGAACTGACATGAAAGTAGAACTTCCAAACGGGAAGGGTGGAGAACCACTTAAAAATTCGGCAGCCTAACGGCGCCACTTAAAACTTCAAAATACTGAATTGAAGAGATCAAATGGGGTCTCTCATAATATGAAAATAAGATTCCAGTATTATAGATATAGATATCATACCCCAACATAACAAAAAGGAACTTGAAAGACTTGACATGAAAGTAGAACTTGAAAAACGAGAAAGGTGAAAGAATCCCTTAAAAATTCGCCAGCCTAACGGCGCTACTTAAACTTCAACAAAAATGAATTGAAGAGGTCAAATAGGATCTCTCATCATATGACCATAAAAGATCAGTATGATAAATTTATAGATCATACCCCAACATAATAAAAAGGAACATGAAAGACTTGGATGAAAATAGAACTTGAAAGGTGAAAGAATCCCTTAAAAATTCGGCAGCCTAACGACGCCACTTAAACATTCTTAAAACGAATTGATGAGAGAAAGGGTGGTCTCTCATCATATGAACATGAAATGGGAAGTAGTATGAATATAAAAGAACATCCTACAACATAATAATATGGAGCATAAAAGAAATGACATAAAAGAGATTACTTGAAAAGAAAGAGAGAGGTCGGATCCCTTACCTTAAAATGTAACTCTTAAACCTCAAAGGTTGGGACCTTGAGGGCTTGGGGTCACCTTGGGAGGATTCCTTGGGAGGTAATGAGATCATAACTTAGTTGGGGAAGAGTGGGGAGTCGAATGGATGAGAGGAGGGCTTGGTATTTACAGGGAGAGTGAGGGGACAAGGCATTAATGGCCAAGGGACACCTCACATGTGCTTTTCTCAAACCCATGTGCTCTCCCTTGGCATTTACCATGGAGTTAGGAAACATGGGGCCCCCAAAACAATAATTCATCACCCTTGGCCGGCAAACTCTTAAAATATCTCATGACATCATCATGACACAGTTATGATGTCATTAAACATACCGAAACCCTAAAACTGCATTTTTACTATTCACTAAAAATTCAACTTTCTTAGAAAAATCCCAAAATCTCACACTAACCAAATATCAATGCTCTAATTTCAAAAATGAACTCCATTTTATAAAAATAATTTTCTAAATATTTTTAAATTTATTTTTAAATAAATACACTCTTCACCGAAAATTCATTTTTCAGAAAAAACCCCAAAAATTACCATAACATAATATCGGTGCTCTGAGTTCAAAAATGAAATCCATTTTATAAAAATAATTTTCTAAATATTTTTAATTTAATTTTTAATTAAAAAATACTATTCACATGAAAAAACTAATACTTGAATAATAATTTATGAAACAGTTATTTAACCATTTTATTGAATCACATTACTTAATCAAGGTGCCTAGATTATTTTAAAACTTTCTTTTAGTGAGATTACTAATCCATTTTGTCATATTACTAATCCAAATCATAAAATCACTATTCATAATTTACTATTCATTAAAAATCACGTTGATCTTATTAGACTCCAAATTTCGTACTGAACATAATTGTAGAAGACCATCTTTTGAAAATCATTACACATTTTTAATTGTTTAAGGTTTACATAAACATTTTTAAAATATCTTTTTTCTAAAATTCATCAAAAATATGCATACTATATTTATTCGGTCATTTGAAAATTCATAAACATCATCATAATAAGAAATCCCAATTTTTATTTAAAACAAGGATTACACAAGGTAGTTACGGCCTCGTTACATAGCCCCTTATAATACCAGCATAGGACCTAAGAGTAAGGTGTGCTAGGGTGATAGAATCTTGGGGCGGCTCAGTCAACATTGCCCGAGTAGTAATTTCTATCAGTTTGAACTTCTCGCGAAGACGATTCCGTTCTAGCTTCACATGATGAAGTTCGGCTTGGATTTGGTCCAGAGCAAAGCCCAATGGTGCTACCTCCTTCCCAAGCTCTGTTAGATGGGCTTCGATCGGTCCAAGACTACTAGGTGAGGCCATCAAATCTTCTTTCTATAATAATTAACCAAGATTACTTATATTTAGAGACAATAATCAAAAACATTTTGTTCACAGTGGTCATATTGACCGATGGTCATATAACAGTCAAAACCCACTGGTCTCATTTTAATTATAATCATGTTTATCAAATAAAACAATTTTGTTGAGTATAAAAAAAAAATAACACATGAAATTAGGAAACAAGATTTATTCAAAATTTCGGGCCGTTACAATCTTTCCCCCTTAAGAAATTGCGTCCTCGCAATTTTTAAAATTGGGTTTTGAAATTTCATTGAAAGTCCCACATCGGAAAAAGAGTCAGTAACACCATTACTTTAAAAGAAAGAAAAGGAAGTACAAAGGCCACCTGAGTTTACTCATACTAGGATTCGATGTAGGAAACATGGACATGGAGGAGAAAACAAAGGGTCACGTCCTAAAGGAGAGTGATAGAAAACATGATTAGGAGGAAGTTAACCACCAAAAAATCCCAAAATTATGATGTGTGTAAGCGGTCTTTGATTACCTAGTAGGAAACGTAAACCAACAACATTTTTGTTTTACGTTCCTTTTCATAACTTTGAGGAATTCATTTACAACATAGAACAAAATCATAAGGAAATATATCTACCTTCATGTAGAGTTTCATACATTAATAAGTTTCTACCAAAACTAATCTTTTCTCCAAACGATGAGCATTGAAAACTACTTGGTCTCATCAAAACACAAGAATCATCTTCTAGAGAATCACATAATCCACAAAATATCAACTATATATTTCATTTATCTTTAAACATTATCCCAAAAATAGAAAGGGTAAGGTAAAACAACTCTCCAAAAAGAATCCCATAAGAATGGAAACTACTTTTAAATCTTCAAAGTTCCATGGTACTGCCCAAAGTTCATAATAGTCTATTCCATACATAATGGTCCTTAAGATTCCTCAAAATAAACCAAACTAAGATTAAAACCCAAATACAAGAAGGATTTGATAACATAGTCTTCCAAAATAAACTTCATTGTTCATCTCCAAACAACATCAACCACTCCTAACATCTTATAATAAAAGTACCTAACCTAAACATATTTTACCCAAGATAGGTTTATTATTCCCATAAGTAACCTAAATTACTATAAGTACACCTTAAATTCATCGATTCTTCAAAATATAATTCAACCTTACTCCTCAATGAAAATACCGTAGTAATCTATTTACCTCGATTATATAGGGTCCCCAAAATAGTGAACGTCTTCCAAAATAATAATCATATTTTAATCCCCTAATCATCCCTATCATATTAATACGACAATCATCGCATTTCCTATCACATTGGTTGTTGGGACATGTTCTTCCATTTCCCACCATTAACTATGAAGAGAAAGAATAATTAGGGGTTTAAATACTTAACCAATAATCATGAAAAAGAGCTTAAATCATATAAGGATAACTTATAGAAGAAAAGTATACCCTAACTTGTGATCCCCTAGGTTCCAATCTAGGTTATCCATGATCATATATTCTTACGTGAATCTTTGTTCCTTTAACAATGGTTCATACTAAGCTTATGAATTTACCAAAGCATATCCCCTGGGAGTGTCGTAACCAAGAGTGCAGCAAGGCCCGTTGTCGTGTACCAGTTCCCGTTCGAGTCTAGCTCAAAGCGGTGTTTTCAGGTTTTACCCCTATGTACATCTGTGCCAGAGCCACCTCTACCTGCTCGTACCCAGACAGGGATGTATTTTCTTGGAAACCCTTTACTCAATACTCACCAAAATACTAGGAAGATTTTCTATATTTAAACTTTTCTATAGGGTTCTTCCTAAAGTTTTCATATCCTAATTTCCACAAATAACTAAACCATCCTTTGATACCAACTATAGCATCCCGCCTTTTTATAACATAAACTTTAATTACATTACACAAAACTGAGGATCTTTAAGGTTTAGTGTCTTGGAAACTAGGAACATAATACATGAAAACAACATAAAACATTCCTCTTAAACACTTGAAAGGATTCTCCTTATGTTCATCCTAGGTTCATTACTGCATCTCATAACCTGGGGACATACATCAAAAGAAAGGGTGAGCAAAAGGCCCAGTAAGGGAAACAAGATGAACATTTTACATGTGAACTTGAGATACTTCAATAAGGACATGAAAAGAACTTTAAGGCATGAGAAAGAAATCATGAGATACATCATAATAAAAATAAAATTTTTCATAACTTGAAGATGTGGCTACAACATTTAATATTGATAATCATTTCGTTTTACCAAGGTCCATCCCCAAGGTTTCGTTAAAAATTACCAAGGTTATTCACCAAGGCGTCGTTAAAATGGTCATCTCTAGAGATTAAGTCTTTACCCAATGCATTGGAGCGCTATCAGGGCGCACCCTTAAATTTTCCTTTATTATCATGTGAGCCACATATATCATCATCAAAAATTTCATAAAGAACCCATGTAGCACAAAATAAATGGGTTTCATTTCGTAATCATAACGTTTTAAAAACTGCTTTAAAGACATGATCTTTACATCACTTTAAAACCCACAGAAAAGGAAGGTGGGTCTCATGTATGTAAATCCCAGAATTTAAAATAGAACATTTTGATATATATGTGAATACCCTTGTAGAAATAAGAACTTTGAGTATTCACTTTATAACATAAAATAATTTTTAGAAAAGAGAGAGGCATTTTGAGACGAAAATTCTGCAGCATAACGACTATGTTACAAGGTTTTTAGAAAACATTGAAAAGAGAGGGGACATGGGTCAAACATTCATAAATGACCCATAAAACAGTAGAGGGACAGAATATAAAGGATTTAAGAACATGGTAATGAAATTTGAAAATATACCATATGAAATGAAGAACATGAAAGGAAGACAAATATAAGATTTCTTTTATGAAAATTCAGCAGCCTAACAGCGTTACATAAACTTCAACCAAAAATGAATTGATGATGTCAAATAGGGTATCTCATAATATGAACATAAAATATCAGTATGATAGATATAGAGATCATACACCAACATAATAAAAAGGAACTTGCAAGACTTGACATGGAATTAGAACTTTGAAAAGGAGAAGGTTGAAAGAATCCCTTAAACGTTCGGCAGCCTAACATCGTCACTTAAACTTCAACAAAATGAATTGATGAGATAAAATAGGTTCTCTCATAATATGAACATAAGAGTCCAGCATGATAGATATAGAGATCATACCCCAACATAACAAAAAGGAACTTGAAAGAACTGACATGAAAGTAGAACTTCAAAACGGGAAGGGTGGAGAACCACTTAAAAATTCGGCAGCCTAACGGCGCCACTTAAAACTTCAAAATACTGAATTGAAGAGATCAAATGGGGTCTCTCATAATATGAACATAAGAGTCCAGTATTATAGATATAGAGATCATACCCCAACATAACAAAAAGGAACTTGAAAGACTTGACATGAAAGTAGAAGTTGAAAAACGAGAAAGGTGAAAGAATCCCTTAAAAATTCGGCAGCCTAACGGCGCCACTTAAACTTCAACAAAAATGAATTGAAGAGGTAAAATAGGGTCTCTCCTAATATGACCATAAAATATCAGTATGATAAATTTAGAGATCATACCCCAACATAATAAAAAGGAACATGAAAGACTTGGATGAAAATAGAACTTCAAAGGTGAAAGAATCCCTTAAAAATTCGGCAGCCTAACGGCGCCACTTAAACATTCTTAAAACGAATTGATGAGAGAAAGGGGGGTCTCTCATCATATGAACATGAAATGGGAAGTAGTATGAATATAAAAGAACATCCTCCAACATAAGAATATGGAGCATAAAAGAAATGACATAAAAGAGATTACTTGAAAAGAAAGAGAGAGGTCGGATCCCTTACCTTAAAATGTAACTCTTAAACCTCAAAGGTTGGGACCTTGAGGGCTTGGGGGCACCTTGGGAGGATTAATTGGGAGGTAATGAGACCAGAACTTCGTTGGGGGAAGAGTGGGGAGTCGAATGGATGAGAGGAGGGCTTGGTATTTATAGGGAGAGTGAAGGGACAAGGCATTAATGGCCAAGGGACACCTCACATGTGCTTTTCTCAAACCCATGTGCTCTCCCTTCGCATTTACCATGGAGTTAGGCAACATGGGGCCCCCAAAACAATAATTCATCACCCTTGGCCAGACAACTCTTAAAATATCTAATGAAATCATCATGACATATCTATGATGTCATTAAACATACCGAAACCCTAAAACTGCATTTTTACTCTTCACTAAAAATTCATCTTTCTCAGAAAAATCCCCAAATCTCACACTAACCAAATATCAATGCTCTGATTTCAAAAATTAACTCCATTTTATAAAAATAATTTTCTAAATATTTTTAAATTTATTTTTAAATAAATACACTATTCACCGAAAATTCATTTTTTCAGAAAAAACCCCAAAAATTACCATAACATAATATCGGTGCTCTGAGTTCTAAAATGAAATCCATTTTATAAAAATAATTTTCTAAATATTTTTAATTTAATTTTTAATTAAAAAATACTATTCACCTGAAAAAACTAATACTTGAATAATAATTTATGAAACAGTTATTTAACCATCTTATTGAATCACATTACTTAATCAAGGTGCCTAGATTATTTTAAAACTTTCTTTAAGTGAGATTACTAATCCATTTGGTCATATTACTAATCCAAATCATAAAATCACTATTCATAATTTACTATTCATCAAAAATCAAGTTGATCTTATTAGACTCCAAATTTTGTACTGAACATAATTGTAGAAGACCATCTTTTGAAAATCATTACACATTTTTAATTGTTTAAGGTTTACATAAACATTTTTAAAATATCTTTTTTCTAAAATTCATCAAAAATAGGCATACTATATTTATCCGGTCATTTGAAAATTCATAAACATCATCATAATAAGAAATCCCAATTTTTATTTAAAACAAGGATTACACAAGGTAGTTATGGCCTCGTTACATAGCCCCTTATAATACCAGCATAGGACCTAAGAGTAAGGTGTGCTAGGGTGATAGAATCTTGGGGCAGCTCAGTCAACATTTCTCGAGTAGTAATTTCTATCAGTTTGAACTTCTCGCGAAGACGATTCCGTTCTAGCTTCACATGATGAAGTTCGGCTTGGATTTGGTCCAGTGCAAAGCCCAATGGTGCTAACTCCTTCCCAAGCTCTGTTAGATGGGCTTCGATCGGTCCAAGACTACTAGGTGAGGCCATTAAATCTTCTTTCTATAATAATTAACCCAGATTACTTATATTTAGAGACAATAATCAAAAACATTTTGTTCACAGTGGTCATATTGATCGATGGTCATATAACAGTCAAAACCCACTGGTCTCATTTTAATTATAATCATGTTTATCAAATAAAACATTTTTGTTGAGTATAAAAATAAAATAAAATAACACATGAAATTAGGGAACAAGATTTATTCAAAATTTCAGGCCGTTACAATCTTCCCCCCTTAAGAAATTGCGTCCTCGCAATTTTTAAAATTGGGTTTTGAAATTTCATTGAAAGTCCCACATCGGAAAAAGAGTCAGTGACACCATTACTTTAAAAGAAAGAAAAGGAAGTACAAAGGCCACCCGAGTTTACTCATACTAGGATTCCATGTAGGAAACATGGACATGGAGGAGAAAACAAAGGTTCACGTCCTAAAGGAGAGTGATAGAAAACATGATTAGGAGGAAGTTAACCACCAAAAAATCCCAAAATTATGATGTGTGTAAGCGGTCTTTGATTACCTAGTAGGAAACGTAAACTAACAACATTTCTGTTTTACATTCCTTTTCATAACTTTGAGGAATTCATTTACAACATAGAACAAAAACATAAGGAAATATATCTACCTTCATGTAGAGTTTCATACATTAATAAGTTTCTACCAAAACTAATCTTTTCTCCAAACGATGAGCATTCAAAACTACTTGGTCTCATCAAAACACAAGAATCATCTTCTAGAGAATCACATAATCCACAAAATATCAACTATATATTTCTTTTATCTTTAAACATTATCCCAAAAATAGAAAGGGTAAGGTAAAACAACTCTCCAAAAAGAATCCCATAGGAATGGAAACTACTTTTAAATCTTCAAAGTTCCATGGTACTACCCAAAGTTCATGATAGTCTATTCCATACATAATGGTCCTTAAGATTCCTCAAAATAAACCAAACTAAGATTAAAACCCAAATACAAGAAGGATTTGATAACATAGTCTTCCAAAATAAACTTCATTGTTCATCTCCAAACAACATCAACCACTCCTAACATCTTATAATAAAAGTACCTAACCTAAACATATTTTACCCAAGATAGGTTTATTATTCCCATAAGTAACCTAAATTACTATAAGTCCACCTTAAATTCATCGATTCTTCAAAATATAAGTCAACCTTACTCCTCAATGAAAATACCGTAGTAATCTATTTACCTCGATTATATAGGGTCCCCAAAATAGTAAACGTCTTCCAAAATAATAATCATATTTTAATTCCCTAATCATCCCCATAATATTAATACGACAATCATCGCATTTCCTATCACATTGGTTGTTGGGACATGTTCTTCCATTTCCCACCATTAACTAAGAAGAGAAATCATAATTAGGGGTTTAAATACTTAACCAATAATCATGAAAAAGAGCTTAAATCATATAAGGATAACTTGTAGAAGAAAAGTATACCCTAACTTGTGATCCCCTAGGTTCCAATCTAGGTTATCCATGATCATATATTCTTACGTGAATCTTTGTTCCTTTAACAATGGTTCATACTAAGCTTATGAATTTACCAAAGCATATCCCCCAGGAGTGTCATAACCAAGAGTGCAGCAAGGCCCGTTGTCGTGTACCAGTTCCCGTTCGAGTCTAGCTCAAAGCGGTGTTTTCAGGTTTTACCCCTATGTACATCTATGCCAGAGCCACCTCTACCTACTCGTACTCAGACAGGGATGTATTTGCTTGGAAACCCTTTACTCAATACTCACCAAAATACTAGGAAGATTTCCTATATTTAAACTTTTCTATAGGGTTCTTCCTAAAGTTTTCATATCCTAATTTCCACAAATAACTAAACCATCCTTTGATACCAACTATAGCTTCCCGCATTTTTATAACATAAACTTTTATTACATTACAAAAAACTGAGGATCTTTAAGGTTTAGTGTCTTGGAAACTAGGAACATAATACATGAAAACAACATAAAACATTCCTCTTAAACACTGGAAAGGCTTCTCCTTTTGTTCATACTAGGTTCATTACTGCATCTCATAACCTGGGGACATAAATCAAAAGAAAGGGTGAGCAAAAGGCCCAGTAAGGGAAACAAGATGAACATTTTACATGTGAACTTGAGATACTTCAATAAGGACATGAAAAGAACTTTAAGGCATGAGAAAGAAATCATGAGATACATCATAATAAAAATAAAATTTTTCATAACTTGAAGATGTGGATTCAACATTTAATATTGAAAATCGTTTCGTTTTACCAAGGTCCATCCCCAAGGTGTCGTTAAAAATTACCAAGGTTATTCACCAAGGCGTCGTTAAAATGGTCATCTCTAGAGATTAAGTCTTTACCCAATGCATTGGAGTGCTATCAGGGCGCACCCTTAAATTTGCCTTTATTATCATGTGGGACACATATATCATCATCAAAAATTTCATAAAGAACCCATGTAGCACAAAATAAATGGGTTTCATTTCGTAATCATAACGTTTTAAAAACTGCTTTGAAGAAATGATCTTTACATCACTTTAAAACCCACAGAAAAGGAAGGTGGGTCTCATGTATGTAAATCACAGAATTTAAAATAGAACATTTTGATATATATGTGAATACCCTTGTAGAAATAAGAACTTTGAGTATTCACTTTATAACATAAAATAATTTTTAGAAAAGAGAGAGGCATTTTGAGACGAAAATTCTGCAGCATAACGGCTATGTTACAAGGTTTTTAGAAAACAATGAAAAGAGAGGGGACATGGGTCAAACATTCATAAATGACCCATAAAACAGTAGAGGGACATAATATAAAGGATTTAAGAACATGGTAATGAAATTTGAAAATATACCATATGAAATGAAGAACATGAAAGGAAGACAAAAATAAGATTTCTCTTATGAAAATTCAGCAGCCTAACAGCGTTACATAAACTTCAACCAAAAATGAATTGATGATGTCAAATAGGGTATCTCATAATATGAACATAAAATATCAGTATGATAGATATAGAGATCATACCCCAACATAATAAAAAGGAACTTGCAAGACTTGACATGGAATTAGAACTTTGAAAAGGAGAAGGTTGAAAGAATCCCTTAAAAGTTCGGCAGCCTAACGACGTCACTTAAACTTCAACAAAATGAATTGATGAGATAAAATAGGGTCTCTAATCATATGAACATAAGAGTCCAGCATGATAGATAAAGATATCATACCCCATCATAACAAAAAGGAACTTGAAAGAACTGACATGAAAGTAGAACTTCAAAACGGGAAGGGTGGAGAACCACTTAAAAATTCGGCAGCCTAACGGCGCCACTTAAAACTTCAAAATACTGAATTGAAGAGATCAAATGGGGTCTCTAATAATATGAACATAAGAGTCCAGTATTATAGATATAGAGATAATACCCCAACATAACAAAAAGGAACTTGAAAGACTTGACATTAAAGTAGAAGTTGAAAAACGAGAAAGGTGAAAGAATCCCTTAAAAATTCGGCAGCCTAACGGCGCCACTTAAACTTCAACAAAAATGAATTGAAGAGGTCAAATAGGGTCTCTCCTCATATGACCATAAAATATCAGTATGATAAATTTAGAGATCATACCCCAACATAATAAAAAGGAACATGAAAGACTTAGATGAAAATAGAACTTGAAAGGTGAAAGAATCCCTTAAAAATTCGGCAGACTAACGGCGCCACTTAAAAATTCTTAAAACAAATTGATGAGAGAAAGCGGGGTCTCTCATCATATGAACATGAAATGGGAAGTAGTATGAATATAAAAGAACATCCTGCAACATAAGAATATGGAGCATAAAAGAAATGACATAAAAGAGATTACTTGAAAAGAAAGAGAGAGGTCGGATCCCTTACCTTAAAATGTAACTCTTAAACCTCAAAGGTTTGGACCTTGAGGGCTTGGGGGCACCTTGGGAGGATTCCTTGGGAGGTAATGAGACCAGAACTTCGTTGGGGAAGAGTGGGGAGTCGAATGGATGAGAGGAGGGCTTGGTATTTATAAGGAGAGTGAGGGGACAGGGCATTAATGGCCAAGGGACACCTCACATGTGCTTTTCTCAAACCCATGTGCTCTCCCTTGGCATTTACCATGGAGTTAGGCAACATGGGGCCCCCAAAACAATAATTCATCACCCTTGGCCGGCCAACTCTTAAAATATCTCATGAAATCATCATGACACAGCTATGATGTCATTAAACATACCGAAACCCTAAAACTGCATTTTTACTATTCACTAAAAATTCAACTTTCTCAGAAAAATCCCAAAATCTCACACTAACCAAATATCAATGCTCTGATTTCAAAAATGAACTCCATTTTATAAAAATAATTTTCTAAATATTTTTAAATTTATTTTTAAATAATTACACTATTCACCGAAAATTCATTTTTTCAGAAAAACCCCAAAAATTACCATAACATAATATCGGTGCTCTGAGTTCAAAAATGAAATCCATTTTATAAAAATAATTTTCTAAATATTTTTAATTTAATTTTTAATTAAAAAATACTATTCACCTGAAAAAACTAATACTTGAATAATAATTTATGAAACAGTTATTTAACCATTTTATTGAATCACATTACTTAATCAAGGTGCCTAGATTATTTTATAACTTTCTTTAAGTGAGATTACTAATCCATTTGGTCATATTACTAATCCTAATCATAAAATCACTATTCATAATTTACTATTCATCAAAAATCATGTTGATCTTATTAGACTCCAAATTTCGTACTGAACATAATTGTAGAAGACCATCTTTTGAAAATCATTACACATTTTTAATTGTTTAAGGTTTACATAAACATTTTTAAAATATCTTTTTTCTAAAATTCATCAAAAATATGCATACTATATTTATCCGGTCATTTGAAAATTCATAAACATCATCATAATAAGAAATCCCAATTTTTATTTAAAACAAGGATTACACAAGGTAGTTACGGCCTCGTTACATAGCCCCTTATAATACCAGCATAGGACCTAAGAGTAAGGTGTGCTAGGGTGATAGAATCTTGGGGCGACTCAGTCAACATTGCCCGAGTAGTAATTTCTATCAGTTTGAACTTCTCGCAAAGACGATTCCGTTCTAGCTTCACATGATGAAGTTCGGCTTGGATTTGGTCCAGAGCAAAGCCCAATGGTGCTACCTCCTTCCCAAGCTCTATTAGATGGGCTTCGATCGGTCCAAGACTACTAGGTGAGGCCATCAAATCTTCTTTCTATAATAATTAACCAAGATTACTTATATTTAGAGACAATAATCAAAAACATTTTGTTCACAGTGGTTATATTGACCGATGGTCATATAACAGTCAAAACCCACTGGTCTCATTTTAATTATAATCATGTTTATCAAATAAAACATTTTTGTTGAGTATAAAAATAAAATAAAATAACCCATGAAATTAGGGAACAAGATTTATTCAAAATTTCGGGCCGTTACATAGATGAGGCATATAAATAAAGAAATAGCTAGGGCCTAGGTGAAGAAAGGAACCACATGTATCAGTCATATATGTCATGTAAGATAAAATGTCCAGCCTATAAATACAGTAGAGGAAGAAACCAGGTTTTGAGGTAGGGTCACACACTGTATGGACCCCCTTACACACTATGTTGTCTTATTATAATCTTCTTCCTAGCATATCTCTTTCTTTAGACCTCAGATTCAGGACCCAAAGTATCCTATATTGATCAGTTTTCTATGTAAAATGTGATGGAGGCCATAATTTGGGATTTGAGGTATGATGCAAGGCGATGTTGTGGATTTCATCATCTTTCAACATTTGAACCAGTAGTGGTTGAGTGAGATCCTTGGTTTATTTACCATGAGGGTATTGTGTCGCATTATTTCCTCATCACAGGATTGTGAACCCCTCAATAGGATGATCTTGGATAGATTTGGTGTGTCCCTATGAGTAGGATTGATTGGGATCCTCTATCATATCATTTTTCCATGATCAGGTTCTTGGTATCATCCTGAACATCACTACATAGGAGACAGTTTCATATCTAGAAGGATCACCATGTAAGGATTTTTACATTGTGGGTTATATGATCCCCTATATAGAGGATAATTTTATTATGGTAATGAAATCCTTGGGTATATGATTCCCTATATAGTAGGTGGTTCTAATTGGGTTTCTGGTAACTATGGAAGTATGATCCACTAATTCATGAGTTGTGATAGGTGGGGTTTTTGGAATCATCGTGATCAGCACTACATGGGAGGTGATCCCATATCTAAGAGATATGATATCTAGGATTCCAAAAAAATTTATTTCCCCCATCATTCATTGGTTTGATCTCCATTTTGATAGAAATTTGGGTTACCGAATTGGTATCATGGTGTCCCCTTGTGGTTATGGGAGCTATCCTATATCTGATGGTATGTGTTCTTCGGTGTCCTAAATTGTGTTCATAGTGTCCACCATAATTTATTGGAGTGATTCCCTTTCTGAGTGAATATACCCTTTGTTATTCCAGGAGGGTTAGTATCACCCACCATTAGGGATGGGTGAGATCCCATATATGAGTATCGAGATCTAATGGGTTCTAATGTGAATTTCTTCATAGTGAGATATGATGATCACGTTCTCTTGGACGTATTCCACTAGGGGTGATGGGGATGTTCCATTGGCTTTTTTTTCATGAAGGAGTGTTATATATTAGATTATACATCATGTATGGAATAGTTTTACCTGGTGGAGGGCCTCTATTGGATGAGTGACATCTGGAATGGCAGGGTTCATGGAGTGTGTTCTATTAGTAGAGCATTAACATCCAGCCTCGAGTAGAAACCTGTAACTGGATATGAGGTCAGAATCTCACGAGACCTTAATCTGAGGTGAGTATATATGTGTTGATCATAGGGTTCCATTCTATGTTCTCACTTTTTTTAGTTGACACACCATATTGATAGAGCTTACTAGCATGTATTTCTAAGGATGGATTTAAGATGAAGTTTCTCTGTCATTTGGGTTCCCTATGGCTAGGTCATGTAGATTATTTCCTTTCAGTTTCAACCTATTCTTTCAGGTATTTGGGGTTCCAACTTGGTATTGTTATACTCACCCCTACATGGGATATTCCATAACATTCTGTGTCATGTGTAGAACATATTCATTTCAATACATTTCTAGGAGGACCCGAGGCATGAGGAGCTTATAGAGCTTTAATGACCAAGGTGTTTACCAGAGATTAACTGAGTAACTTTACGATAGTTGTATTTGATAGTTATCCCCTCCTTCTGAGCCAATTATATGCTTTTATATTTTTTTGGGCTTGTATTTTTCCATTATTGTACTTATACTAAACTCTAGTTGTGGGATTGATGTATTCATGAATTTATTTTCATTTTATATTATCTTTTCACTGTTTCAAGGAGATGTTTGTGGGTGTGTGTGTGAATGTACATTAGTCTAAGTCCTCCAATTTAGGATATATAACTACTTGGTGCTGGATTCTAGCCCCTAGCCTATGGAGGAAGGCTTGGGGAGTTACAGATATGGCCCTGGTGGGATGGTTTGTCGAAAATTGTAATTAGAGGAGGTTCTACATTGGGACTGCAATGTTGTGAGCTTGTATCGGGATGCATATCGATAGTGTTAAAGAGTTTTGAGTTTATATTTCAGGATAGGACTCCATTTTTTTTGGTGAAAAGAGAAATGTGTCCATTAACTAGGACTCTTATAACCCACTTTTTGACATGGTACATTTGGACACTGGTCATAGGGAAATTTTGGTAAAAGCATTATATAAGACTAGGTTGTGGTTTTTTTCCTCTCCTTGAGTGATCTCCCTATTTATAAAATTTGACCATGGAGCGTGTTCATTATATTTTAGGATTCCACTTTGAAGACATCCAAATAGGGTTCTATGTGGAGATTTTGATAATGATCCACCTAGATATGAGGCTTCAGTTCAGGGGAATGGTTTCGAGAGTAGATCATCGGGTGGTTCCGCAGTTAATCCACCACCCTTTGAGGAGAAGGTTCGGTTTGAAGTTCAAGATGATTATGTGTGAATGTTGAGTGAACAATATGAGTTCCATAGGTAGTGATCTCTAATGTATTAGGGTGATCCTAACTAGTAAGAATCTGATGACCAGCTTGAGTCAGTCAATCATTTTTACTGACTCGTGAGGAAACCTCCTAATTAGATGGTGGTCCTAGAAGAGAGTCTTATATAGGGATTCATGGGGAGATGGTGGAGTGTGGGGATGCAGACCAATGATAAGGTTACTCTCACTCAGTTGGAGTTTGAGAGGATCTCTATATAAGTGTTCTATCCATCAATGCTAAGATCGATACATATCTAATATCTTCTGCAACATTGAAAGGATAGCATGAACATTGGAAGGTATTTGAAAACGTTCACAAACCAATCATGATACTCATTGGATATGGTTTGAAATTTTAGTTTTAGATCACAAACTATCAATACGGTATTACTCTAAGAGATTAGGACATCTGTGGTACCACTATACATCCCCTCATATATTGGAGAACTTGAGTAGGCCTTAGTAGCAGAAATATTTCGAGTCGAGTAGACTCTAACTATTAGTACTAGGAAAAAAAGAGATGATACATCGATAGATGTTAGATGATGACAAGATCAGGAATCTCGGAATGCGAGAAACATTAGTAGATGATCCCAAGATAGGGGATTTTAGGATCAGGGATTCCAAACTAGTTTTGGCCAGCCATAGGAGAGGATGTTCTACACCTATGAAATATAGGGACATGATGCTTGAGAATGTCCAACCCATTATGCTAATAAGAGGGATCCATTTGATGGACTACCTTGGTAGAGGAAATTTTTGGATTCTAGAGTTACACATGATGATAGACAAGGAAAAGGAGTGGGGTGAGTAGCAGAAGGTGACAGATGGTTCAAGCTTCCACCACCACCACCACCCCCAGGTAGTCCATGCTAGGCTTGGGAGTTTTAGGATGGGGTGAGGACAACTGCAAGACTCATAGGCCTATAAACGAAAGGCTCCAAGGGTGATTATAGGTTTTATCAATGTCTTTTCTACTTTCTACAGTTGTATTGGTAGACACTTTCATGAGTTACACTTTTATTTCCACTTATTTCTTGAGGTTTGTCATAGGTGACACGCCGTATTGGTATAACACTATGTTTGGGTTGTCCAACATATCATTGGATGCATGAGGAAGAGGGATGCTTCCACCACTGATATATTTTTTTGGTAAATGAGAAAAAACCATGATGGAAAGTTAGTACCACCCAAAGAAGATAGTTTCAATGTACAGTGGATGATTCCCTTTGACTTGGGTGTTTGGGGTGGGGTTATATGTAGGTGGTTTATAGATGGAGGTCCTGATAAGACCCAGTGTGTGCACTTGGATAGAGCTTTTTTTGTTTTTAGTACCCTCATGTTATTGATGGAGGGTTTGTACATGAGATAGTTGAGGAGAGTTTGGTGTGGTTTGACATGGATTTAAACTGACATGAATTAGGGATTATTCTTACACTAAGACACATTCCTGGGATGTGATACAAAACCATTAGGGTGAGTCAGTGCTTCCAAAATAGGATATTTTAAATGTGTGGTAGATGGGTTCCTATGACTTGTGTCTCGGTTAGCAGGGTGTCATGCCGCTAGACCCTTTGGTAGATTTTTGGTCAATGTTTGGGGTTTTCTTCCTATTGTAGCTAAGAAGATGTGGTCACTTTTCATCATGCTATTGAGCTTTTTTGAGTTGGACATTGGGAGTGATATGGTCTTGCAATTCCACTGAGTACATTCTTGTAGGAAAAAAGGGAACTCTTGGTGAGCTCTTTGGAAAGGGGTCCCATTTGAAAGCTTAGTTCTATTCCTTCAGCATTGGAATATACTTTTTGAGGAAAAAATACATATGTTTGGGTGGATGCAGTGACTTGGTTTTTGACCTATAATACAATGAAATATTTCTAGTAATATTTCTAAAGGAAAGTATTGAGTTGACATGGACTTATAAGGACCAGAGAGCATCTATGAAGTGATATTGAAAATATTATTTAAATTTTATCATGCACACATAGTTTCTTTGGAAACATTGTTTAAATCTTGATTAGGGTCTTGAATTGTAAATCTTAGGTTGCAGATGAGTTCAAAAGGTGGCGTTTAACATTGGGGCGACTTAAAGTTCACCGATGTTGGATTCTTGTTTGGTATTGTATTAGAAAGTTAGTTGATGATCTTAGTTTATTAAAAATAAACTAATATCCTAACCCACCAACTTATCACACATAGTAAAGGGACAAGAGGACGTTATCCCATGAGGATGGAAAACCCGAGGCCGATTTGAGTAGAGGAGGTTCAGCTGAGCCCTGTGTTTCGCACTGATCATCGTTAGATCATGCTATAGTGGTTCCCAAGCATCATTTTACACCCAATTCTTTGAGGTTTCATAGTAAGGTAGATAAATTTTAGTTTTATGTCCAAATTATTTTTTATTCAATGTTTTAAGGTTTTAGAGACCTTAGACAATTCCTAGGAACCCTGTGAGGGTCAATCTGTAGGTTTCCAGGTGAAACTGGGGAAATTTGGGAGACATGTAGGGAATTTCTATTCCAAATTCCCAATCATGGCATGTTGTGTAGGGTAACATGCCATGTGTTGTTCCCATTGAAGGAATATTAATTATGGGGACTACATGTTGTGTATCAGGGTTACACACCATTTAGAAACCCTAGGTTGTATAGCCAAGTAACATGGAATGATACACCATGTAAGAGACATGTCCATGTTAGAGTACATGGATAGAGTACATAGGAATAGGGTGTCAAATACTTGCATAGTAAAAGGAATTACCAAGAGGTAGTTTAGCTGAGACACACCATGTACCAGAGGTTACACACCATCTGCGAGACATGGAAGGCAAAGCCGTTTAGTGAAAGTCATAGTTGTGGGCTTGTGTAAGGTGAGACATGTAGTGTAAAGTCATTACATAACACAAAAGATCACATGGCCTAAAAATCCATGTTGTATAGGACACAGACATGTTTTTTTGGTGGGGTCACACATCGTGTGGACCCCCATACACACCATGTAGTATTCTTGTGATCTTTTTTCTATAATATCTCCTTCTTCAGAGCATGGATTCAGACCCATGAGTATCCTATCCTGGGAGGTTTTCAACATAGAATGTAATGGTGGACATTTTTTGGGTTTTTGAGGTATTTAATTATGTTATATAGTGGGATACTTCAGTTATCCACGTTTAGACCAAAAAAGTTGAGTGAGTCCCTTGGAATATTTAGCTATGAGGGTACTGCGTGGAATTACATCAACATCCCTAGATTTTGATCCCCTTGATAGGATGATCTTGGATAGTTTTTTTTATACCTTTGGGGAGGTCAGAGCAAGATCCTCTATCTTACCATTTCCTCCTGATCAGGTTCTTGGTATCGTCATAACCAACACTACACGAAAAGTGATCCCCTATCTAGTAGGATAGTCATGTTGGGTTTGTGGAATCATTAGTTATATGATCCCCTGCATATAGGGAGGTATCATTAAGGTTGTGGTATCATTGGATATATGAACCCCTACTCATAAAGTCGTTTCATTAGAGTTTGTGGAATCATCAGGAGGATGATCACCAACATCGCGAGTTGTGCTGGGTGGGGTTTGTGGAATCATCCAAAACAACACTATATAGAATGAAATCCACTATCATAAAAATATGATCTACTGGATTCCAAATTGGATTTATGGTGTCCCTCTATGGTACTAGGTCTGATCCCCTTTTTGAGATATCTCTGGGTTACTAAATTGGGGTCATGGTGTCCCCCAACCACTCCGGTAGTGATCCCCTATCCGAGGAGATGTGGTCTTCAGGGTTCCGGACTTGGTTCATGTGGTCCTT
This sequence comes from Viscum album, assembly GCA_963277665.1. Taxonomy (NCBI): domain Eukaryota; kingdom Viridiplantae; phylum Streptophyta; class Magnoliopsida; order Santalales; family Viscaceae; genus Viscum; species Viscum album. Next base: position 1,798,629,033 of record OY728138.1, read on the forward strand.
ATTAGTTCTATTAGTAATCCCATTTCTAAGTGATGTTACCTTTCATGGTTCCAGTATAGTTAATATCATCCCACATCAGGGATGGTTGAGATCCCCTATCTGAGTATCAAGATCTGATGGGTTCTAGTGTGACATTATATGTAGTGAGATCTTATGAATGTGTTCTCTTAGATGTGTATTGCAAGGGGTGGTAGGGATGTTCCATCAAGCTGTGTTTATTGATGGAGTGTTATATCTTGAGTTAAATATCAAGTATGGAAGATTTGTACCTGATGGACTTTATCTATCAAACGAGTGGCTTCTGAGATGGATGCTCTCATGAATTCTATTCTCCAAGTCGAGTGTTGTATTTGAGCCTCTATTAGAAACCTACTAATAACTATGAGTTTAGAACCACATGATACTTTGAGTATCAGAAGAGTATATCTTGGTTGATTTTGGGTTTCCTTGGGGATGTTTTAACATATCTTAGTTGACACACCATGCAGATAGAGATGACTAGTAGTGTATAGCCAATGATGGGTTCGAGATGGAGTTTCCCTCTCATTTTAATTCCCCCTAGATAAGTTGAGCAAGCTATCTTATTTTAGTTTCTAACTTTTCTTTTGGGTATTTGGGGGAAAAACTGGGTATTGTTATACTCACCCCTATAAGGTATTTTGCTACACCTATTGTGTCTTTTGCAGACTAAAGGGTTTTGGATGAAGTCTTAGGAGGACGTGAGTCAGGTGGACCTTAGTGATCTAAACACACAAAGGTATTTTTGAAGGCTTGGATGATGAGGTTTTCAATAGTGTCATTTGATAGTGTTCCCCTCCTTCTGATATGGTTGTGAAATATTACAGTTTTTGGTGGTCTTGTATTTTTCCCTTTTTATACTTATGTTGTACTCTTGTTGTGGGATAAATGAATACATGAATTTATTTTATGTTTATATTATATCTAAAATGTTTCATGGATATTTTTATGGGTTCATGTGTAAAGGTACATTAGGTCAAGTCCTCCCATGTGTGTGATATGCAAACTCAGCACTGGACGCCAGCCCCTGGCCTATGAAGGTGGGATTTCGGAGTCATGGCTCGGGCCCCAGGGGATGGGTCATGATAGTTATCTACTAGCTATTATATAGGTGGGTATTAATAATAATAACTAAATTATGAAAAATAGACCTTTTAACATTATTAAATAAATTCTTGATTGGAATTTTAAAAAAAATATTTTAAAATAAAAGTGACATAATTTTGAAAAAAATTATTTTATGATAAAAATGAATTTTATAAAAATATATAAAATTAATCCCTACTGGTGAATTATTTTAATGAAATTTATGTTGATAATTTTTTTTTATCATTAAAAAAATATATTTTTAGGAATATGATAAGAATAAAACTAATTTTATGTTTAAACATGTATTTTTCCTTAAAAGAATTTTTTTCACATGTTTCACACTTAAATATAAATTAATTTATTCAATTTATATGTATATACTTAAATAAAATTAATTAAATATTTATCATCATTATTTTAAAATTTGGTTATTAACACCCGTTTATTTTTAGTGAAAATGAATAGTGACCATGGTAAAATTTATCACCCCTATAAAGTGTAAATCATGTTTATCTAGGTTAAAACTAAGTGATATAGACATAATTATTCAACCAAATTTTTAATGGATGAATGAAACATAAATATTAACACATAATGTTATGAATTTATTAATTTATTAGACACCTGTCTAGTATAATGACTTATATATTATTTAAACCAAAGGAAGTGATAAAATGTCACTCCCTTAGTTTTAAATAACTTTCAAGTGGTTAAATAGAATAAAAAAATTATTTATTAAAGATAAATGATGGAGATTTTTTACCTGATGAAATTATTTTCATGATAGTTATTTATTTATAATTTTTAGGATTTAAATTGTTACCTTGAATACCTACACAATGCCAATGTAGTAATTATTCAAAAAATGGAAAAAATAAAATAATTGATATTAAAAATATTGAAAACTTTATAATTAGAGATAATTAAAGTGATTCATCAATTTTAAATATTTCCAATACATTTTAGGATGTTTTAAAATAATTGGTTTGAGTTCTACGTCTTTTGTTGAGGTTATTAAAGCCCAAGTAATGAATAGTTTCAAAAATGACAATGATGATACTTTATGAAAATAATATTTTATTAAATTATTTAAAAATCATAAAAACCACAAATAAGGATAAATGGGATAATGTATGGATGAAACATATCTATTTATGATTAAATATATAGTTTATGTAAAATTATAATCTTTTAAGACATAAAAATCTGTTAACATGGTTAATGTTAAAATAGGTTAATTAAGGGGTTAAACCAAAAGATAAGGTTTAAAATAGCTCTGGAACCTTTCTAAATTTATTTTTTTGGTGATAGTGAAACTTTATATTACCATAGTTTATAATTAATTACTAATTTGAAGTATTTTACTCTAGAATAGTATTATTATATTGTATTTTTTATGGAATTTCAAAAGTGCCCCTCACCTCAAATAGAAAATACACCTCCCCTCACTTTCTTAATCTACTTGGAGGAGTATATATCAACCCAAATATTAAAATTTTGTCATCTAAACTTCCCTAACCACATTCTAGTGCTGCCTATGTACCAAAATATCAACCGTAGATCCCTTTAGATGAGATCTCAAGGAGTCACTTCGAATAAGAGGTAATCACACTAACCGATCAATTTCTTTTTATACTCTTCCTTAACAAATCTAAATCTATGATATTTTTTATAAAATAATAAATGTATAATTATTAATTTTATAAAATTTTATTAAGTTTTTTATAACACCATTATACCTCATATTTCCCATCAAAAAAGAAGTGAATGTACCACTCCAGCGCACATACGACATACCGTCAGTATGTAGCATTACAATTCATTTTTAATCACCATATTTTATTGATTAGTATTATAATGACTTTAATGTTTATATGTTATATTTATTATATAATTATAAAATTTTAATGATAATATCATGTATACCTTCTTATCATCTAATATTTTAGGGAAATAATAACATCACTCATGCGTACATATGGACTTCCATCGGAACACTTCGATGTAATTCATTTTTCATTTATATTTCACATGGGTGGAAATAAGGTTGAAATTTATGAACATATATGTTAGATATTATATAATAATTATTCTATAAATTTGAATAATAACATAACTTTCTTTAATTTCATCAGTTAAAAAATGGATACAACATTCATGTGTATGTATAACCTACTGTCTCTTTGAATAGTTTAATTGATTTTTCTATCTCTATTTTTTATGAATTTTTATAAATATGTATATAATTAATATTTATTATTTATATACCATGGATAATTTTTTTTAAATTATGGGACCATGATCAAATTATAAGTATTGGTACCTCCAAACCGAAACATAATTGTAAAACAAAGCAGTTATCATCCAGAAAAGTGATTTTAATAACAAATTATTAATAAATGGGTGGTAAGATGTTATTAAAAAATAATACATTGTGTGAAAGATATATTTTTATGAAAATAAATTATAATATATAAATATTCATTATATTGGATGTTTTGACATGAACAAGTAACAACGATACGTGAGGTAATGATTTATTTCACAATCTTATCATTATTCAGGATTGTTTATGCTTAAGTATCCAGTAGGGAATATTTCTCTACCATTTTCATGATTTAATTTTTTTTCAATTTTTTTTATTATTCTCAAGAAAAAATTTAAAATTATTTTTACCCATGTTTTAATTTATACAAAATATTTTGAAAAAAATCTTTTTATCATCCCCTAAAAGTGATTTTTAGTGAATTTTCTAACACATATATGGAAGGAAGGTATTTTATAATTATATACAATAAGAATATTTTACCACATTCATGATACCTTAATGAATTGAATACTACTTTAGAAGTATAAAAGTTTATTTTCAAAGAAAATATTTTTAATTAATAGTGCAAAATTCTTTCTAAAGAGAGGTGATTTTAAAATTAAAAAGTAATTTTCCTCAATAAATTTTCCAAGAGATATTTAAAAATCATTTTCTATCTAATATGAAATTCTTAGATGTTAATTATAATTTTCAACAAATATGATTCAAGGATACCATCCTTATTTATTCACAAGATGGTTTATGTTTATGATAAAAAGAAGAAATTCTTATTAAATCCATTTCTTTTCGTTAGTTTTAAAATGATGGATGTTTTATGATCTTATGGAAGACATATGTATGGCTTTAATTATGTGATAAGTGGTACCTATATATTATTCCAATTAATTTGGTAAATTATTATATCTCATGAGATATTTATGGGAAATAAGTTGATGTTCTTGATATATTAAGGGAAACTATTCAAAGTGCTCGATCAGTTATGAGAAAGAAGTTTATATGCTTGATTTTTATGGAAAACAAATTCTAAGGACTGATCTGATGGTTTGGATAGTTTACCATAACATATGAAATGGATTCTATACTTATCATTATTTCACATACATTTATGACATGAACTTAATATTCATGATTGTGTTATGATAATTTTTCATTCTAATGATTCATGTCTTTTTAAATGTTAATGTTTTATGTCATAACTCATGTTTATGATATTTTTCAGATTGGGAATGATCCTTGTAAGATATAGTTAAAATCTCATACACTTATTCTTATATTATTTTTTTATATGATCATCAATTAATATATTTCATGTCTACCCTTACTAATCATTTGATCCCACTCTTTTCTTATGTTTTCTTTCCCCAGATTATGGAGAATGATTTTAGTAGGCTATGCCTATAAAGAGCACTTTGATGGAATATCTTTATGGGAAATGTTGAAGATCTATCATAAAATAAAAATATTTTATATATAATCTCAAAATAATCTATACCTTTACAGTTTTAGCATGGATTTCATTGTTATATATTGAATATTTATCTAAATATATGTAATATATATGTATGAAAGCTTGGCCTGTTATAAATAGGTCTTACGATTCATCATCCATTCAATATATTTACATATAATCAAGTGATACATTGGTACGTACAAGCCAAAAAATCCCATTAATTTGGTTATGAAATTTAAATAATCAATCACAAACCAAAAACACCTTAGTGGTGTTATGGTCCTTAGGGAAGCATAAATCATCTAGGTAAACAATAAAACCCACCCAAGGCCTCATATGGGTTGAGGTCTTTATCCTATAAAAATTTATTATAGTCTCATATCATGTTTATAAAAATGTTTCAACAATAAATTTAGGTATTTATAAAATTTAGGAGAAACACCAGGAAAGTTCGACATGTGGCCCAACAACAACTTCATATAATAATCTTGATTTTTTTGGAAAAGCTATAGATTACTAACCTTATACCAAGAAAACATTACTCATTCATTGTTGGGTTTTCATTCGAACTGAACTAAGATAAAATGAAGAACCTAAAAAATCCTAAAATGAGTGTGTATGATCAATCAAGGAAATAGAATCCAATTTGGAATGATAAACTAAAGAAAGAAGTGAGATGAATAATATACTTTCCATGGGTGATCCAATGTGACAAAAGACATTCAAAATAGTGTCTGGATGGGGGATATCCCACCAATCTACGAAAGGAAGAGGAGAAGGGGGTTCTAGATATTTTCTAAATGCACTAACGTTTTCCTATTTTTCCACTTAGTTATTCCTAAAAATATATTTATATTATAACCATTGCTAATTTTTTAAAAACATCAATCATAAAATTAAGAAATAAAAATATTTTTTACATTGTAAAAGCCTTAAGTAAGGGGATTTTTATTTACCTGGCCATTTGAAATTGTAAAACAATGATTAGGATATCAACCACCCTTTTATGAAAAAAATATCAGGCACACCCCACCAAACACCTTTATAACATAAATACCATTTAAGGAATTAATTTATTCTACAAAAAATTTTAGCACCTCATGTTTCTTATCCTCTTCTGGTGCTTTCTAGACCACCGAGACACCCCTTAGTTCATAGTATACACCCAAAAAAATGCATCCAATCCTTCCAACTCTCATAATTACATTCCATATCTCAATTTGAAATTTGGTGCATCCACCAAATGAAATATTTCAAATTTCTTTTGAAATTATCAACATGTTAAAAGCACGATATGTTACAACATCAAAATCCTAGAATTTATTATCCCTAAGAAGTCCCACTGAAAAAAACAACACCCTACCTACTTGGGAAATTAATTCCTACTCAAATACCCGTATATCATTTATATATGCGCAACTTTCCTCTAAACTCAATTCTAAACATATAGTGAATAAACTACTAAAACACAAGATAAATATCATAACCATAGAAGAAACACTAATATGAACCTTATTTAAGACATTATAAACAAATATTTGATCAAATAATCATCTCTTTAATCAAATAGAACATGGTTCTCCCTACCATATGTTCTAGCCTTCAAAAGAAATTCCAAACCATGCTAATTACACCATCATAATTAACTACAAGAGAACACCCTTGGAACTATAACAAGTAATATAGAATTATTTACACCCATTAAAACATAATAAAACATGAGGAATCTTCCATGAATCCTTGTGTTATTGAGTTGGTCTAATCCTAATTGACCACATTTAACCTCATCGAGCCAAATGTTCCATGAAAATATGTGGATGACCCTTGCATGGAACTCATTTAAATTAAAATTTGTTACATATGTTTCTCCCCACTAACCACATATAACTACTTAATATTACTCTAGTAAAACTACATATGGATAATTATTTTCAACAATTCTCATCATTAGCAGACAATGCATCACCAATAAAATATTTCACAATGTTTACCCCAAGGCATCCAGAGATCGTTCTAAGAATGATCACCGAAGCCCATATTTGACTACTGGTCACATCTCCCAACGGAAACATCCATAATTAAACTAACCAACATTCCAAAACACATTCAACAACACATACCTGATCCTATCTCATGGATAATCTAAAGATATATCAGGTCTAACACCCACACTCGAACATACCTTAAGCCCGTAGTGAAACATTTACAAGAAATTATTGAGAAATAAAAACATACTTTTTTTCAATTTATCCAATAGAATAAAAGAGACTAAAATTAAATCTAATGACTTGTATGATGGTTATATGACCCTCCTCCAAAGAGGGTCTCTGACCAGTGAATGGAATATCCCTCCCGACCACAAGAAAATCCTCATCATAGTTCCAATGAAATGAATTTTTTATTATCAATTCCCATTCCCTGACCACCTTAAAAAATAATGACCAATATGGAAAAGAAATCACTCAAACCCTAGTTCTAAAGTAGAATCATCCATCACCCTTTCGAATATCTTGAGAATAGTTCCCCTGGAATTTTATGATTTTCAAAACATAACAAGGTTTACCACCCTTAAATGTCTAATGGTGGACCCCACACCATATGGATTATTCTAAACCACTCCTAGAATACAACTCCAAAGGGGTCCTTGCATCCATTAAAAAACTAAATTTAGATATATAGGTTGGAATATAACCCAAAATCACTCAGCATACTCAAGACAATGTGAATATATGGGTAATGATCATCTCTAACTCTAAGTACACTAATATTCCATTGGTAGTTGTGTATCACTCCACCTAGGCCATGTTTACATTAAGACTGGCTACAATTTTCTTAACCACCACCTAAATCCATGTCTTCTAAAAATTCATGTTAAGGTATTACCACAAGTTAACTTTCTTATAGATCCATATCTATTCCAAAATTATCCATCATCACCAAGAACATAAATTAATTTTACCCAAATTTCTCGGTCCCCATGCCTATAAGAATCAATTCTTTGAAACCATCAGTCCCCAGATAAACCCCAACCACACAATGATGTTCCACATCAAATTGATCCAAAATGATACTTGTGAGAACTAAATATATAATAGGCAATGGGTGTACTATCATTTACCAACCATGTAAATGCACGATATATACTTCCACGATTTTTCCATTAATAAGGTCATGATTATTGTGATATATAGAACTTATATTTTCAAAATATTGAAGGATCTCCCTTGGAACTCCTTTTAAATATCAAGAACCTCACCTATACCAAAATTTTTTCCATGATTCTACATCACCTAACATTATTTTATAAATTTATGTGTCAACTGCAAAACCAATAGTTAATATGGACAAGAACTTGAATAGTCTCACCCAAAAAATAAATTCTTGATACACAATCACCCGAAGTGTTTTTTTCTAGAAACCAAAGACATCACTATGACTATATCAAAAAACCTAACAATAATTCATGAATAAATTAGAAAAGAATAATATACCAAGAAAACCACTAACCTACTAGGTTATGAGTTAAAACAGGGGGATTCTAGGTTCATTGAACTAGACCAAATAGTTTCTCAAATGAATACCATACAACTCTTAGTGGTATCTATCATGCGACATCCAACGTTCCTTCAACTCTCTCAAAAAATGTAAAATTGAAAGTAATATAAAGAGGACACCAACCTACATGGGTTAATCTGATCATCATATGAGAAATGAAATGCCATGAAAATTATTGGGCTATAAGGCACTAATCATCTCTAAGAATACTCATAATGAAGTGATTCATATAATTTCATCATGAAAACATAAATGGAGATAAATATATGATACTCTTTGGGTGTCTACATACAGTAATACCCCCTCAAGGTCTTAGTTACCAGATGACCAACTTCCTCCCGGGGTGTCATTTCATCAACTAAAATTTCTACCCAACTCAAATGAATAAGAAACATTACATATCATTCCTAATTGGTCATCTAAAGATTCAATCAGCTTTAAATTATAAGTCGGGTTACCAAAATGGGAAAAACCCCCATTCACTAATTGAATAAAATTATAAAACATGAATCATGAATGAAATGTCACCATGATAAAAAACATAACCATTACATCAGACTTATAATAGAATGACGTAATTGGAGGTTGATTATAATGATCACATTATTGATCATGGAAAATACCAAGGAAACATTTAATACTGACCCCTAAATAACTGTACATGATGTAAACACATCTAATTTTTTTTATCTTAATTAAATTACTAAATGATAATTTATTTCAAAATTTAAAGAAACTAATATATAAGGAATATCAAGAACTTTTTATAAAGGGAAACTATACTAGTGTAATTATTTAGATTATTCCATGAAGCATTATAATACTTATAAATTAATTTCTCTTTTAAATATAATTAATATATTTATAATTTCTCACAACTAGATTAGTTATATAAATTTTCAATTATAAGATATTTTGGAAACTACCTTTTAGGTTGTAAATGAAATTTTAATTAACTAACACCTCAAATCTATAAATACCAAAAGTATATAACTAGTATTTTCTCAATTAAATAGAAATTTTTCCGCGTGATGAAACCAAAAATTTATAAATAACCTATATAAGTGGTTGATGACACTCTAAATAACCATCACATATTTAACACAAGAATACACCCATGGGGTTAAGCACAAATGCATATAATGATAAAGGAAACCTAGGAGGTTCCCATCATTCTAACCTAGGTATATTTATGTGAAACCTAATATTAGTCTATTTTTTATATATTAATTATAACCTTTGTGGTTCTATCATACAAACATATCATGTCAAGACTGACCTACTCAGGTTGAGTCTAATTTTTCTCATTAGAATTTAACACCATGACCACCCTACTCTGGTCGATCCAGTTATAAGATCCATAAGTAATAAAATAATTTAATGATTCATATTTTAATAAATTTTATACTTATACAATGGTCCATTTTGATGATTTACTACCCCATGTTATAACGGAATACCATTTATGAGTTACAATTGGCATTCATGTAACTAAAAGTAGATTTTCCATACTATAAGAAGTTATAACATTTAAAATATAATTATTCAATTAGATGGATCATCATTACCAATTTGTAGAAGTAAAATATTTATAAATTATAACTCAAATCCAGGTAACTGAAATCAACTAACATTTCAGCTTCAGAAACTACAGGTCCCTGAATTTAACATCTCATAATTTTCTAGTTAAGGAGTAACCATCAAGCTATATATTTAAATACCATTTACATTTATAAAGACACATTAATAAACAATTATTTTTTGCAATTCACCTACATGAAATGTAATAATAGTTTAAATATCACTTTCTTAGAACATAAAATATATAATCGGCAATGCAGGAATTGAAAAAAACATGGAATGGAATACACAAAACATATAAATCCTTAGGATCCTATAAAGAGGCTTGAAAATTAATTCAATTACATACCGATACATGGATAAAATAATCTAAATCCCATAAATCAGAAAACATATGTCACTCAAGGTGAAATTGTAATCAAATGTAATAAAAATAGCATGAATAATTCCATCCATGGAAAATTGTTCATCCCCGCATGTGTGGGTTGGTCGGACCGAGAAATAATATATTTACCACGTGAGGAAACATTCATAGTCTTCTATCTTCCATAAACAAATAGTAGGTAAAAGGAAAATAAATATATAATACCAATTTATGACATCATGGCCCAGCTCACCCGATAATAGTATTCAAACTAGTCAACCACATGGCCTCATGCATGCCCCCACCCACACGACAGAGGCTTATTGTAACATCCCAGGTAAATAAATAAAAAATCATTTTCATATTTATTAATATTTGCGAATTAAATATTAATTTTACTTTAAAGGGGTTGGTATGTTAGATAGCGTACTCGATACGCAACAATGAGTTTCTTTGAAAACTTACGTTGCACACTAGTAATATAATAATATTATTTTAAATAGTAGTTAACATGTAGCCGTTGTGTTGGAGGGAATGAATATAAATAACTAGAATACGATTATATATGTTTTTAAATGTTTTTACATTTATCCAATAAAATATTTATGCTTAAAATACAAAAATAATTCAATTTTAGGCATTGATACTCTAATATTCACTAAAAGGTTGAACTATCCCCTTTTGATGGCGAACCGTCATTAAATATAGTTTTGTTCACCCTTATACATTCTATTGGACCAAATAAAATTCTTCTTTAGAATCGGGACATCAAAATTTACTTTGTGTAATTTTTTGTTATTTTTCCGATAAAGTTTATTTTTTAAATGAATAGTGAAAAATGTTGTATTTTAATTCAAAACCTCTTTTTAATATAATTTTTTATATGATTAGATTATCTTTTGAATTTGTTTTAGAGTTAAATTAGAATATATTTTTACTATTTAATCCAATAGTGGTCATTGGAATTAATTTCACTTTGAAATTGGACTTAAACTAGTGTCAATCTTTTGATATATATTTTTTCATAAAAACACGCTATTTGTCCTGACATCAGAAATTAATTATTAAATTAATTAATGTAAATTATATGTTTTTAATTTTGTAAAATAGACATCATTTTTGTATTCAGAATATCAAATATAGCTTAGGGTGAAGTTTTGGTATTTTTCTAAAAAACTTCAATTTTTTATGAATAGTGAAACCACTAAGTGGTACTTAAAAAAACTGATTTTTCGTTTAAATGAAATTTTACCACCTCTGTGTTTTGAATTTCAAAAATCCTACATACATGGTTGTCATTAAGAAGTAAAATGTGGTTCAATGGGATTAAAATAATTTTTCGGTGAATAGTAACTTTTAAGTTTTTAATCGCGATTAGAGGTAATTAGTGTAGTTTAAGGTAAAAATAATGTTTTAATAATATTAAATGACCTTGACACATGTCCTACCCTTATTGGATGTGTCATGGACGACCAAGAAAATCCATGGGTCAACTTGGGGACCCCATGGAGCCACTTTGGTAGGAAAATGATATTAATAACTTCTTTTTTAATGTTAAAATAAAAATGTCACAAACATGTGTTGTTTTACTAAAATAATTTTTAAATGGGGTTATACAAGTCATAACTTTGACTATAAATATTAATTATAAATATAAAAGGATTTCCTACGTCATTATATTTTATTATAATTTTTAGATATTAAATAAATTAAATTATTTATGACACCATGATGATGCAGTGATTACCTCAATATTTAACGATTTAAATAAAATGAAAAGATAATGTAAAATATAAGACCTACACATGTAAAAAACCTATTGCATGGGTGGATTTAGAACTCTTATCACATTATCCTCAAAAATATATAATTATGGGACCTTTTAAATCTGAAAATCATTTTATAATAAAGTAACCTTTTATAACTTTCTAAGAGTGCCCCTCCTCTCCTCTTATAAAAGGCCCCTACCTCTACCACATTACCCACACCTCTCAAGCCTTTGGCTCAGCCAAACCCTGCCCATTTTGTCTCTACACATCCCTATATTACTCCTAGAAGCCTCACTGTGGGAAGAAGTTTTCCCAAGGAAGCCTTTGAGCTCAAATCAAAAGGAGTTACCCATTTTAAATGTAGTGTTTTATCATGTGTTCTTATGTTTTATTTTGCTTCTCCAACCCCCTAAAATCTTTTTATTCCTTTCTTTTACAACAACACCTGTATCTTAAATATACTAGTATGTTGTTATGTGAAGGATTCTAGCTACACTTACACACACCTACATCTAATGGTTAAAGAACATACTGTTTCTGTGGACGGCGAATTTCTGCCTCACGAAATGATGATTGTTCAACACTCATATACCACCTTAAAAGGTGGCCATTAAGATGACACTATATTTATATATGATATATAATTTGTTTATGTTTTGCTTAAGATTCTTTATTTTTCATTTATGGCATACCTTTATGGTTTCCATTATGGGTAAATGCGATATCTTCATTTTAGGAAGTGCGGACTACCGCCCCCTCAAAGTGATTTGATTTGTTAATGCCATACATGGGACGTATAAATAATGGAGTTAATGATATTATATATAATATTATATTTTAATTATAATATACCTTTATATCATTATTATTTCACAACATTAAATATTAAATAGAAATGAAAGTAGCGTTCATGCGTACGTACAGCTTACCGTCTCCATGAACGGTGCATTTCATTTCTTACCACTAAATGTTATATAATATTGTAAATACATGTATATGCTGGATATATATGATATATATGAAATAAAAATCATGAATATCATTCTGTATATAATGAACCTTTGACCACATGGACAACATGTAATTGTAAGAAGTCCACATTCGACTTAAGAACCAAATATCCACAAAACAAACATTTTTTTTAACTTAAATGATTACATAATGTTTATAACTTGGTAATAAGTGATATAAAAGGGATAATAAGATTGAAAAAGGTTCTTAATCAAGTAGAAAGTAACTTTAGTTTATTATTCATGAGATTAAATAGCAATCGAGTCATGTCAGACACGAGGTAAGGGACTTCGTCTCAATCTCCTTTCATTGAGGCATATTTTGTTTTATACACAACTTTATTTTATACAGTATAAACCTGTTTGAATTTTAATTTTATTCAAAAGGAATATTTTTATACGAAGCGTTTTACTAAATGACAAAAAATAATGTTTCTTTTAATGTACACGGTGACAACGACCTTTTTCGCCGCCGCGAGTATTCTTTGGTCTTTGGCTTCCTCAACAAGCCGTAATGTTTTTAAAATGAAATAAATACCATATACTCTTTTATGTATTTTGGTATTGAAAATGGTTTATATAATGGATTTTTTATGTCAATATATTTATGTGATATATTGTGATCAAAGTTTGGAAATTTTTTCTTTCCATTATATTTGTTTTATGTATTATGATTTTATAATGGTACTTGGACATTTGACGGGTGGTTACGTGATAAACCATATGACGGGTGGTGCCGTGAATACCAGGACAGGTGGTTATGTTATAACCTCCAATGAATTGGGTATGGAAGTCGGCCGTATGGCTATTCCATTAAGTGATATGAGTGTAAGTTGACCGTATGGTTATTCCATTTAAGTATGTTTATGTACCAAGTTACCTTTATATGTTATGTGTTCTTTATATGGGTTTTATGGTAATCTTTTGGTTAAAAAAGGGTAAGTATTGATCTTTTATTCAGTGAAGAGTTTTTACTACTTCATAAAGGTGAAATGTATTACTTTGATAAAGTATTCATGGTTTACTTTTTGTTTTGAAAAACTAACAGTTTTCATTCTTTGTGTTTCCCTTACAGAGCTTTTTATGCTCACCCCAAGTTTTTTTGAAATGTTTTTCACAGGACTTAATGTGGAATAGTGTCAAGGATGGGATCAATGGAAAGTGATGCTATATAAAACATGGA